>CM077155.1:26089200-27436271 GCA_039583875.1 Platanthera guangdongensis | reverse complement strand
TTAAACCATCCTTCTTAATTGTCATTTGCGAATTAGCAATCGCAAAAACAAAAACCTTCTGCATCTAAACATGATACAGATATAATGTTTCTCAAATAGAAGGGACATGATAAACGTTTTTCAAAGTTAAAACTAAACCACTGAATAAACGAAGGTCTAGGGTGCCAACTGTAACCGCGGAGATTCTGGCACCATTCCCGACCTTCAGCACAACCTCTCCTTTTGAGAGCGTTCTTCTATCCCTTAGTGACTGCACATTAGAAACTAAGTGAGCACATGATCCGGTATCAATTACCCAATCAAGGATAGTTGTGGTTAAGTTTAAATTCAGTTCAATAACATATATACCTTTAGGGCGCTTGCGTTCAATCTTGCCTTCATCCAAGTCCCGTTTGTACTTGGGGCAGTTCATCTTGTAGTGTCCCTTTTCATGGCAATGGAAACACTCTGTGAGATCTGTAGGAGAGTTCTTCACCTTGCTTCCCTTGGAGTTGCTCACATGAGCTCCTCCCTTATTGCCTTTTGAAGGGAAATTTCTACTTGCATTTTTGATTGCACCTTTGCCTTTATTCTTAAAGGGTTTCTTGCTACTCGACGCAACGGCCAAGACAGAATTAGCCTTTGTCTTGCCCATGTCAACCTCAGCAGTTTTGAGGGCATTGTGGAGTTCATTCATGGTCATCTTCCTTTCACGCATATGGTAGTGCATAATGAAATCCTTATAGGAATAAGGAAGCGACCCCAGTATGATATCCTCAGCTATGTCATCGGGGAGTTGAGAATTTAGTTTCTCTAATTTCTCTAGATAGCCCTGCACCTTTAGGAAGTGCACTGAGACAGATTCACCCTCCATCATCTTGCACCTTGTGAGTGCTATGGTGGTCTTGTAGCGCTCTTTCCGAGCACTATCGGTGAACATCTTCTCTAATTGCGCTATGATTTCCTTTGCGGGAGTATCGAGAAATTTCCTTTGCAACTGATCGCCAATGCTGGCCAAGATCAAGGTTTGCACAACACGCTGTTGTTCATTCCACCTCTTTTGTTCCTCCTTTTCAACGTCGGTTGGTTTGTCTTTCTCCTTCACTTCTGGGCATTTGCCATCCAGAATTTGTTGGAGATTTTCCAAACGCAACACGATGTTCAACTTGAGGATCCAATCAGAATAGTTTGAACCGTCGTTTGCAAGAGGACTCTTATCAATCATGGAACGCAGAAAATTTGGAAGGGTTGACATGATTCTAAAGAAAAGAGAGAACAAAATTTACTAGAAGTTCATATATATAAAAAAACTGCTATTGCTATGACAAGAAAAACACAGCATCACAAAAGATCCTTTCCGAACAAGCGGACTCATCCATTCGTTTGAAAAAGATAGGTACAAGCACCAATCATAACCTTTAAGCAAAGCTTAACCCTTATGACTCTTGAACAACATATTATTTCATGTTCTGAATAATAAAACACAATAATATGAAAACCTTTTCCCAAAATATTCAAGCCTAGATCTCGAAAATCTTGTTTAAGAAAACTCATTTTATTGGCCAACTAGTGTGGACGCAGCATTCCCACAAGAAGAGCAAATTGTGCCTCACACAGATTTGATCTCCTGTGGCCTAATACCAAGCTCACACATGTTCCACCATATCTAGTGATTAGAATCACACTCATGCTCTTCCAGGATCACTAGCTTAGGTGGATAAAATGAGGAGGAAAGCCTCTTAAATCTTTCACTTCGCATTCCAACAAGGAATGGAAGAATTCCAAAAAAAAATTTTTGCACGGCATTCTTAAAATTACATACATCACAAACAATTACATTCCAGAGTTTGCAAAATAAAAAGGAATGCCAAAGAAGAAAAACACAACCCGCTAGTCGGAACCCTAACATTGGATAAGCCCATGTACCCAAACCTACATGATTCATCCAGATCATTTTAAATCCAAAAAAAAAATAATCTCTTCATAATCCATACAAGGGTGGATTACGCAACATGAATCAAAAGGGCTAGGACATAGCAGATCCAAACCATAGGGCACCAAAACTAGCAACTAAGGAGCTACATTGAAATGAGATATCCAACCTGCCTCTAATACCACTGTAGGATTTCACGTGTAGCGGTCGGGCGAATTTTTAAAAAAAAAATTCTCAAACACCATACAATACACAAGGATCGGATATCCCAAAGCAATGCAAAAGGCTTAACAAAATTAAACCCTAACTCATCACATCTAATCCATCACATGCGTTAGAAATTATACCTCTAGAGAACAATCTCTAGGCGGAAGAGGAAAATGTGTCGGGGAAAATGACGGCGATCCCACCGCAACAACGAGGCCGAACGCCTCGCCTCTTGGTTCACCTTGAACCCGAACAGCGACAAATCTCTATTCCGTTGACGGGGAATAGAAACACTAGCTCAGAACTACTTTCCTCTTGCACCGATGACTCCAAGTGGCCGAACCACACTAGTCGCCGGGTAGGAAGAGAAAAGTGGAGAATGATCTAAAACCGCTGTGGAGAAGGAGTAGACTCAAGCCGCACACAAGCTGCGGCCGACCGAGAAGGAACACCTAAGGTCGGCGAGCTGCAGGGTGATGGCGGCCGCAAACTTGTCCGGCGAAGGAGCAGCGGGCGCCAAGGCTTTGGCGGCGGCAAGCTTGCTCGTCGACGGAGCAGCGGGTTGAGATGCAGGAGGCAAACTAACCCGGCGGCGGAGCGGGGAGCTTTGGCGGCGGCAAGATCGCAAACCCCTAATTTTCCCTGTAGCTTTTTGCGGCTAGGTTTTAGGAACCGAGAAACTCCTCTCCTTCCTCACGGTTTTGCTTGTCTATTTATATATATGAAAAATAAACTCTAATATATATAAAACTATATATATTATATATGTACATTAATTCATATATATTTGTATACATATAACACATGTATACAACCCATATATATATAAATGCCTATATGTATATTTATATATAACTTATATGAACATAATTTGGTATGTGTGTATACTAAAACACATACACATGCCACACATATATATAATCCCATAATACCAATTACCGTGCACTCCTACCAAAAATAATTACGACGACTCGCTCCGTCATAATTGAATTTCTTTTTTGATAGTCGCACAGGAATTCTATCTGAGCATGTCGAGTCACGACATTAGTCGTTCGCACTTACTATAGTACTTGGATTAAATGTTCCATAAAATCAAATACTCCAAATAAGCCGACCGGATGCTGTTCCCGTTCATTTGGTGCGACCTTAAAGAGGAACCATGTCGTCGAGACAAAAATATAACATCCTATATTATGGACTATAAGAGGCTTTGTCACTGCATTATAGTCGCCCCAACAACATGGTAACTAGGTAACGCAATGAACGACCTGTGCCTATTTCTTTGTCACATGATATCATAAATATTGTGCAAATTTGGACTGTGTCATATCGCACTATATTTGTCTTTCTTGGTCTCACAAGAGAGTTGTATTTATAACTACGTTAGTTATAATGCATGCTATACAACCTCGCTCGGCCAAGGGGCCCGACTATATCATTACCAAGATAATTGGGGACAAAATGATACTTCGATGTGCACATTACATACGCGTAAGTATGAACAACGAATCATAGTATATATATCATTATCAGAGGATAGTTTTCAACTATAATCACGTCGCCCACACTGACACGCTAAATCTACACATCTTGTATCTCCAACTAATAGACATGTTGTAAACACTATTGACACTTAACACATTCCACATAATGTTACAACAAAATAGGTCACTCTCAATATGTATGAAATCACACGCATACACACTCATATGATTAAACGATAATCATTTATCAACATTTATAGAACTCAAATGTACTTTAATCGATATGACAATCTTAACTCGGCAATCAATGTTCCTATTTGATTACCACGATTGTGAGGACAACTTAAGATTGCATGACTTAATGAAATCATGGTTCTATGGTTCAAGACCAAGCGCATCTTCCCAAACCTTACATGATACAAGTCATATAATCAAGGAACAAAATGTTACAACATTTTAAAACATGAACATAAGTAAATGGAAAAAAGATAACTTTCAAAACACCACTTCCTTCAGAAGGTGCCGAAGACACTGTCTGAAATGGACAAAGACGAGATGGTGCTAGTGGGACTGGACAAGAAGGCACGAAACATTCTGGTGAGCGCAGTTGATGATTCTATGATGCAAAACTTCAGCAACTGCAGGACAGCACAGGAGATCTGGCAGTGCCTGATCATCCTAATGGAGGGCACGGATGAAGTGAGGGATGATCGGAGATCCCTCCTGAACCAAAAATATGAGGCCTTCAGGCAAGGGCCTAAGGAAGAGATCGGAGTCACCTACGAGAACTTCCAAAAGATTGTCAACGCCCTCAAGGGCTACGGAAGAGTGTTCACTAATGGTGAACTCAATGACAAATTCCTTAGGTCCCTTACTAAGGAATGGGACACAAAGATCTACGCCATCAGAGAATTTGGCAGACTAGCAGAAACTGATCCACAAATCCTGTTTGGGAAGCTGTTGTCCTATGAGCTTCAGCTGAACACCAGGAAAGCAGAGGAAGAAGCAGAGAAGGCTGCTGCAAAAGAAAAGACTGTGGCCCTAAAAGCCAGTTACTCCAGAAAAGGCAAGGGTGCGATGTCATACCGTGCGAGGAATAAGGAAGAGGAGGAGGACTCTGAACCATGGTCCTCCGGCTCAGAGCTGTCGGAGGAGGATTTCTCCCTCATCACCCGAGAGTTCAAGAAGTTCCTCAAGATGAGGAATCAAAGAAAGAAAGACAGCTCCTCCTCCAGGCATCAGAAGAAAAATTATTCTTCTGACAGGTATGCATCTAAACCTAACAAACAACGCTCTTCTGACATTATTTGCTTTGGATGCAATAAGCCAGGACACGTCGTGGCCGACTGCTATCAAAGCAAAAGAGAAAAAGGGAAAGGAGAGGAGCTCAAATCCTCTAGAGACAAGAAGAAGGAGCGGAGCTACATCGCCAAACGGCCAAAGACACTGAGTGAGTCTGACTCCTCAGACTCTAGTGATGATGAGGAAGCCTACTTCGGGCTGGTGGGTCGCTCGGACTCAGAAGGAGAATGCCCCCATTTACTGGGAAGGTAAAAGCTCACACCCCTCTCTCCGACTCCGACTCTGATCCTGAGTCTCAGGATGATGAACCTGATGATGGCCCTTCGGCTCGTGAAGCTGAGCTCCTCGAGAAGTATGAGCATCTGCTCAACACTTTCGATGAGTGCCGTAAGAGACTGAAGGCTGAGAAGAAGGAAGTAAAATTCCTAAAGGGTGAGTGTGTATCCCTAAGGGAAGAGGTCATTAGCTTGATTTCTCTCCGACAGGAGCACCTTGACCTGACTTCAAAGCATTCAGAGTCTTTGAAGCTCCTTGATCTTAAGCAGGAGGAAGTCGACAAGTTGGAAGAACTACTTGCGGCAGAAAGGAAGATCGTCAAGAGCTTCTCTATGCCAAAAACAGTTCTTCCAATCGTTGATACCTTCTCTGCTCAGGCCAAAGGAGCTGGCTTGGGGCATATAGGGGTATCTGGTTCTTCATCTAGAAGAAACAAGAACCAGAGGAAGAATAAGGCCGCCAAGAAGGCCTCTACTGATGAAAAGGGTAAGGCTCCTCTTAGTCCTGTTGCGTTCAGAAAGCCTGGCTTTCCTTGCAGCCAACATGACTTTGAGTCAACATTTGGGCATCATTTCCGGCCCTCGGTTGCAAAGCCAAAGAGCCGGTATGACGGTTGGAACTTTCCCCGGAACTTCGGTGAGAGTGCCTTCAAGGCACCTTATGAGGAAATCCACATGGGAAATTATGGTCCGTTCTCTAGCGGCCATAATGGAAAGCAGGCACCAAAAGCCAAGCCTGTTATACAGAAGGTGATAAAGTCATGTGACTGTTGTCACCATGAGGCCTCCACCTCCAGATCCAAGGCCCCAGCAGTACCCACCGTTCCCAGGGTAAGGCAGGAGCCTAGGAAGAGGTACAACAGATTCGACTGTTGGTGCTGTGGCAAAGTCGGTCACTTTGCCGTGGATTGTTGGTTTAATCCAAGGTATTACGAGACTCCCTATGTTAGCAATGCGAGACCGACCACTCGTAGGGTTAACCAACCGAGGGGGAGTGTGCTAACCAGGAACCTAGGACCCAAGTTCGATTGGGTTCCTAAGGCAAATTAATTTTGTTTTGCAGGAATGTCCAAAGGCCACCAAAACGCCGATCTGGTATTTGGACAGTGGATGCTCCCGGCATATGACCGGGACAAGAAGCCTGCTGCGTGATTACACTCCAGTCGAGAATGGACCCAAAGTCATCTTTGGAGGGTCAGATCGAGGAGTCACCAGAGGTTACGGTATGATTTCCAACGGTATAATCTCTATCACCGACGTGGCTTATGTTGAAGGGTTAAACCATAACCTGATCAGTGTAAGTCAGTTATGTGATAAAGGTTATGACGTTAAGTTCTGCAAGGATAAATGTCTGATAATTTCACGTACCTCTTCTGAACGGTATTATCAGGCATTAGGAGCCGAAATATCTTCTGTTTAGATTTTCTCAGTTTAGATTCATCTACCCCCGTATGCCTTGTGGCAAGAGGCAGTGCATCTCTTTGTGAACAATGGCACAAGAGATTGGCACATATTAATTTCAAGACAATTAGTGTGCTGTTTTCTAAGAACTTGGTAAGGGATGCTCCCAGTATCAAGTGCATCAAAGATAGCCCCTGTCCTGCATGCCAGATGGGCAAACAGACTCGGGCTACCTTTAAGATCATCGCAGACAAAGACTCTTCCCGATGTCTTTACCTTTTACATATGGACTTGTTTGGTCCAATGCAAGTTCATAGCTTGGGAGGCAAGTCATATACGCTAGTGATAGTTGATGATCATTCTCGGTTTACATGGGTGTTCTTTTTGAAACAAAAGTCAGATACGTTTGACATCTTCACTAATTTTGTCAAGCAGGTTCAGAACGAATTTAACTGCTCCGTGGTCAAAATCAGAAGTGACCATGGAACAGAATTCGAATCTGGTGCTATGACAGAATTTTGTGAAGAACAAGGTACCTTTCATGAGTTTTCCTCCCCGCGCACTCCTCAGCAAAATGGAGTTATGGAGAGGAGAAATAGAACTCTCATTGAAGCCTGCACAATAATGTTGAAAGACGCTTCTCTCCCGGAATACTTCTGGGCAGAGGCTGTCAATACAGCATGTCATGTACAAAACCGAGCATTGATCAACAAGCATCATCGTAAGACGCCCTACGAGCTACTGAAAGGCAGGAAACCAATCATGTCCTACTTGAGGATTTTTGGTTGCAGATGCTATGTACTGAATAATGGGAAGTACCCGCGTACTAAATTCGGTGAAAAATGCTTCGAAGGCATATTCATGGGCTATAGTTCCCATAGTCGGGCATATAGGGTCTTCAATAAGAAAACCCTTGTGGTAGAAGAATCAATAAATGTTGTATTTGATGAAGGAAGTTTGCTTAACAGCAATTCTTCCAGTAGTATTCTTGAAGATGCAGGTGCTCGACTTGAACAGCTAAGTCTGGATGAGACCGCTAAAGATGACGCTCCTAAGTACGTCAAAGTTTCCACCTCCACATCATCTGAAAATGTTGAAGATCAAAATGGAACAAATATCTTAGAAGAAGGAGAAGCCCAAGAAGTAGTCGAAGCTCCAGACGCCAGACTTCTTGAGCTCCGGCACGTGAGGGATCATCCTAGAGATCAGATCATCGGAGATCCTCGTGTCGGTGTTAGAACTCGAAGAGGTACTATTAACGAAGTATTGCATCTTAGCTTCCTGTCACAGGTTGAGCCAAAGAAGTTCGACGAGGCGAACAAGGATGCGGCATGGATTCTGGCCATGCAAGAGGAACTACATCAATTCGAACGTTGTAATGTTTGGACGCTGGTTCCCAGACCATACAAGCAGAATGTGATTGGCACGAAGTGGATCTTCAGAAATAAGCTGGATGAACATGGTGTCATCGTAAAGAACAAGGCCAGGCTGGTGGCTCAAGGTTACAGACAGGAGGAAGGGATTGACTTCGACCAGACCTTCGCACCAGTAGCACGGCTCGAGGCAATCAGGTTGTTCCTGGCGTATGCTTCACACAAAGGATTCACAGTCTATCAAATGGATGTGAAATCGGCATTCCTGAACGGAGACCTGAAAGAGGAAGTATACGTCGCTCAACCCCCAGGTTTTGTCGATCCTACTTATCCCAATCATGTTTATTTTCTTAATAAGGCCTTATATGGGTTGAAACAAGCTCCCCGAGCTTGGTATGAGACTTTATCTAGTTTTCTTCTTGAGAACAAGTTCTCCAGAGGTAAAATAGATAAAACATTGTTTCTCAGGGAAGTCAAAGGCAAGATTTTGCTGGTGCAAATCTATGTCGATGACATAATATTCGGCTCAACGGACAACAATCTTTGCAAAAAGTTTTCTAAACTTATGCAAGGAAAGTTTGAAATGAGCAGTATGGGAGAGCTCAAGTATTTCTTAGGACTTCAAGTGAAACAGTCTGCGGATGGAATCTTCATCTCTTAGACGAAGTTCACAAGTGAACTCCTTAAGAAATTCGGTATGGAGAGTGCAACATCTATGAGGACTCCAATGGGATCCACTATGTCTCTGGATAAGGATGAGAAAGGTAAACCTTTCGATGAAACCAAATACAGAAGCATCATTGGATCCCTGCTCTACCTTACTGCCAGTAGACCGGATATTATGTTCTCCACATGTGTCTGTGCCCGATATCAGGTGAACACTAAGGAATCTCACTATGTCGCTGCAAAGCGAATTCTAAGATACCTTAAAGGTACTCCTAATCTTGGCTTGTGGTACCCGAGAAACAATGATGTCGAGCTAATAGGCTTTTCAGATGCTGATTTTGCAGGGAGTAGGGATGACAGGAAAAGCACTTCCGGGACGTGTCAATTCCTCGGAAGAAGGCTTATCTCATGGAACAGCAAGAAGCAGAACTGTGTGGCTACCTCCACAGCAGAATCTGAGTACATCTCAGCAGGCAGCTGTTGCGCACAACTCCTATGGATCAGAAACCAGTTAGCCGACTACGACCTTCAGTTCAAGGAAGTTCCAATGTACTGCGACTCCTCCAGTGCAATTGCCATTGCCAACAATCCTGTCTTGCACAGCAGAACGAAGCATATTGAAGTGTGCTACCACTTCATTCGGGAGCACGTGGAAAATAAGGACATCTCTCTCTGTTATGTCCCCACGGACAAGCAGATTGCTGATATATTCACAAAGCCCTTAGACGAGGCCAAGTTCAATCTTTTCAAGACTGAATTAGGGATGCTCAATTATGAGGAATGAAGACTCCAGAAGCTCCAGGCTCGTGCACGATCTGAGGGGGAGCAAGGAAATCAAGTGTGAGCACGGACGCAAGAACTGAGGGGGAGCAAGGGGTCAAATGCTACCGCCCCGATTTGCAGAAGCCGAAAAGGGGGAGATTACCCTCTCGGCCAAGGCTAAGGTGGCTCCAAGCTTGCTCCCAAGAAATTGTTATTGGTAAGGGATAACTCACTCAACTCAATGTTAAGTTTATGGTTTTCATTCCCATTTGCTCTATTCACCTTAGCTTGTAGGGTTTAGGCTTCTTCAAATAGGGGGAGATTGTTGGGTATTGTATCCACAAGGTACCTGATTTGAAGAAGCCCCTGGACAAGCTAAGGTCAATAGACTATGTATTTGATAAACTCTTTCTAGGTTTGCTTGCAGTTTTTCCACGCTAAGTGCACACCAATGTCAGGGTGCAGTAGGTCAATATACACGGGTCTGCACAACGTAATCCCTCATTGAGCAGATCAGTGTGTTGGCCTACGTGTACTCTCTCTATTGGAGTGCACTTACTTTCAAGCACAGGGCTGTAAATATGCAGGAGCAGACAAGGAGCAAGGATGGGTCAAGGAGCACCTCATAGGTGGAAAGACGAAAATTCGTCTAAGTTTAAATCGACGAGAATCACCAAGTGATTCTCGCCGATTCGACGAGAATCACTTGGGATTCTCGCCGATTCGTCGAGAATCAGTAGTTGATTCTCGCCGCACTCGACCTAGCCACTTCTAAGTGAGCACCTCTGCTTCTAAGTAAGAATCGACGAGAATCACCAGTGATTCTCGCCGATTCGGCGAGAATCACTAGTTATTCTCGTCGAATCGTCGAGAATCACTGGTTAATTCTCGCCGTCTCGACCTGGCCTAAAGCAGTGCGTGCAACCAAGGCAAATTCGACGAGAATCAATCTTGATTCTCGCCGAATCGTCGAGAATCACCTTTGATTCTCGACGAATCGGCGAGCATCACTTTCGATTCTCACCGATTTTGACTTGGGCGTTTTTTTGGATCTTCCTGAACCGGATTCTGCCGCTGTCAATGTTCTGGACCGGTTTTCGGGATTTTTCTTATGGGTCCCACAACGGTCAAATTAGTAGTATCTACAGTATATATACAGGTATTTTGAACTGTAGACACACAGAGAAAAAGAAGCCGAGCAGAGCAAACCCTAAAATCGCGAAATCGCTCCGCCGCATCCGTCGCCGCTCGCGCTAGTCAGCCGCCGCTGTTGATCGTGTTTCTTCCCGATCTCCGGCAACAGAAGCTTAGCAAAGCTTGAGTCTCACGCGTCTATCCAGAGATCCTTTGTCTCTCGATTTGTTGATCGGGAAAAACTTCCCATCCAAATCGATTGAGACGACCGATCCTCGTGTGACCGTTGGTAGACCTAGCTTGCTTCGCTACGAAGATTGGATCTCTATTTTCAGCAGCCGCTCATCATCATAGCCGCCGATCCCGAAGCTATCCGCCGCTCGTGTTGTCGCCGCCAGTTCCGGGGAGATCCTCTCCAAGAGAGACCAAGGTTGTAGACTCTTCGTTGACTTCACGAACACGTCGTCGAACGAAGAGGAACACCGTAGTCTCCAAACGAAGTTTGTATCTCGTGTGCATTCTATATTTACTTTTGTTGTAAAGGAACGTTTGTTCCGTGTTGTAAGGGTTGGGTGCAACCCGTTTTGTGGGAGTGTAGACTCTCATGTGTGGAAGGGTTCCTTCCGATAGTGCAGGGATTGGATTTCAATCCTGTTGGAGAAGAGACCGAGTCGTCCCTTGTTGGGAGATAGGTCGAAGGGGGAAAGTGGATGTACCCAAGTCGGGGAACCACTATAAATTGCCTGTGTATTCTGTGTGCTGTGCTTTTTATTTTTATTGTGCAGGTACATTCGTAAATTCCGCAAAAGCGCTACACGTCACCTATCCCCCCCCATAGGTGCACATAGTTGACACTAGGTGGACTTTCACGATCTCCGGCGACAGAAGCTTAGCCAAGCTTAGCGTCTCACGCGTCTATCCAGAGATCCCTTGTCTCTCGATTTGTTGATCGGGAAAAACTTCCCCGTCCGAATCGATCGAGACGACCGATCCTCGTGTGACCGTTGGTAGACCTAGCTAGCTTCGCTACGAAGTTTGGATCTCCAAAGTACAGCAGCCGCACATCGTCGTCGCCGCCGATCCCGTGAACTTAGCCGCCGCCCTTCTTGCCGTCGCCGGTTCCGGGGAGATCCTCTCCAAGAGAGATCTAGGGTTGTGAACTTTTTGTGGACTTCTAGAACACGTCGTCAACAAAGAAGGACACCCTGGTCTCCAAACGTAGTTTGTATCTTTTGTACATTCTATTTTATTTTTTTTGTAAAGGAACGGTGGTTCCGTGTTGTAAGGGTTGGGTGCAACCCGTTTTGTGGGAGTGTTGACTCCCACGTGTGGAAGGGTTCCTTCCGATAGTGCAAGGATTGGATTTCAATCCTGTTGGAGAAGTGACCGAGTCGTCCCTGGTTGGGAGATAGGTCGAAGGGGGAAAGTGGATGTACCCAAGTCGGGGAACCACTATAAATAGCTTGTGTACTCTGTTGTGTTGTGTTGTTTTATTTTCGTGTGCAGGTACAATTTAAATTCCGCAAAAACGCTGCACGTCACCTATTCCCCCCCCCCCCATAGGTGAAGATAGTTGACACTAGGTGGACTTACAAGAACAGTGGAGAATCAAGGAATCGGGGTGGAGCTCGCCGGCGCACCACCACCATGGCAAACCGCCTCCTGACCCGCAGCCAAGCCCCAATTCAAGTTCGTTTCACCTCACCTCTACCCGTACTAGCATCTTAGATCGATTAGGAGAGATATCGGGCTCAACTGAGCCCGATACCATGGGAGAAAAATGAGAGTTTTCCAAGTTTTAGAAACCGCTCGGGTTCGCCGTCTCCGCCGTCTTCCGCCGCCCCATCGCTGGGAAATGATAGCCACCACCACCGTGAAGGTGATGGCACCATTGGCCGGAGGTGGCGCCGCCTCAGCTGGCCAGAAACTGCCGGTAAAACCGCTCCAGGTCAGCTCAATCTCAGCCGTTAACCCACTGGAGAAGATGAACCGATTCAGTCGGTTTAGGCTTTAAGATTCGTGCAGATGATAATAAAATGATTTAATTATTAATATGATAAATAGTGTAAATCCTGTCACATAATTACATCCACTTTGCATGTAATTTTAGGCCTCTTAGAGGCATTTCCAGAAATTAGTCCCTCAATTAAAAATGTAGCTGATGGTCTTATCTTTAATTGTCCACCTTAAAAATGTGATTTGGTATAGTGTACAGTCCTGTAGGGCATTTCTCCTAGGACTGGTCCTAGAGTAGGGCAGCAATTCATTTGGATGCCCAGGTCAAACCACTAGTCACCATGGCCCCAAAGTTTGGACACATGCATGATTAGGGCATGCTTAGCCCCTGCCAAAAATTAGGAATTTTTGGAGCAACGTTTCCTATAGTTTTTGCCAAAATATCAAAATAGAAATAAGTGAAATATATGGAGTTTTATACCTCCCCATGGTCCCAAATCTTGGTGGTAGGTCAATGGGGACATCCTTGGTGCATGATAAAAATTTCAGCACCTTGGGTTCACTGCATGTCGGAGAATCCACTTGCATGTGTTAGTTCATGTTTTGCCTTGGTGTGCAAATAGCAAAACATTCAAATATGGTGTATTCAGCCCAATGATGGCATGCAAAGATCTTGGAATTATTTACAGTGGTTCATTAGGGTAAATTTCATCCCTCAAATTAATCATGGAATTTTTGGAATCAAAAATTCCATTTATTGGAATTTATTTTAAATATGGCTATTTTGGAAATAAAATTGGAAAATAGGTTTTCCTCAAGAACAAATCCTAAAACTTTTCCCAAGGTATAGATAAGGTTAAATTTGACTTAGGAAAAATATGATCCCTCTGTTTTGAAGAGCTTTTGGAATAGATATCTCAAATTGCCCATTTTACCCTTATTTCATTTAATTCTTGAAATGATGGATATGCACCTCAGAAAATTTTGGAATTTATTCTACTGCTATAAATTTGTGTTATTAGTTTTGTATAAATTTCTCAGAATTAATGGATGTATTGTTAGTTGTTAAATTAATACAATGGTATTTTTGGTAAATATGTTATAATGGAATTTTATAGGCCATTACACAATAAATATTTATGCGACTCTGCCAATAGTCATAAATTAGTGTTTCAAATGTTCTTCATGTTCCTGGAATTTTGGATTACATATTGCCTATACTTCATTTGGAAAATGGAATTTATGTGAATTTGGTATTAAATAAGAAATGGGAATAAATATTTAAAGGAAAATTATGAAACTCTGTAGACAGCAATATTTTATCATTATACAACTCAGAAAAAATTACCTAGGTCAGTGGATGTTAAATCATACTACTTCATGTGTAAAGTGACCTAGTAATTAATTTAAAAGATTTAATTAAAGGATTATTTTGCCAAGGAAAATTATGAGAATTCATAGGATAGTTCCCTTAGTCCATACCACCCTAGGATAAATATTTAGGGGCAATATGCCTTAAGGTTTGAAAGATCACATTTTTAGGGTAATGATAGGACATGGTCTGCATATAACATAAATAGGTCTTGCCTTAGGGGTTACCAGGGGATTGATTATCGGCAGAAATAAGAGAGTGCAACATGAATAACCCTGGTGGGTAGAATTGTCTTAGTGAAGGATCAAAAGTGCAAGTCTTTAGTTAGCAACTGGAGTGGGGGTCGACGGAAGACCGTCGGTTTCCCGGTAACACCTTAAGTCACTAGGGTTGTACTAGAGCAATAAAGAGAGCTGGGGTGAGACATGGGTAGCCATCAACTAAAATTAAATATCCTTGCGAAAGGGAACGCTGGGCGTAATCCCAACACAGTTCCTAGTGCCCCTTGAGAGCCCTTCACAGGGAATACCGGGGGCAGTCCTGGGATTAACCTTAAATCTCTAAGTGTAATAACCCGTAGACAAGAGTAGTCTAATATGTTAGGACATTGTTGTACCTTCTCGCCCGTGTAGGGTTGGAGAGATTCATGATATATGCTGACCCGTTTGGGGTTTGAGGGAATTGGTATAAAGCCACTAATGTGCGTTCTCACCCGTTTAGGGTTTGAGGGAGTTGGTATAAGGCACTAATGTGCGTTCTCACCCGGGTTTGGGTTTGAGGGATTCAGGACGGGTTTGGTCCTGCGAGCGGGAGGCTCGGAATGGAATACTTGCATGTGCATAAATATCGTGGCGGTGCATGCGGTACTGGCCGTTCGTCACACCGATGACAGTACGGTGCACCAGGCGGTTGTGAGAGTTAGAGGGGCCAGTGGGTTGTTTTACACTGCGATCTGGAGGACGATCCCCGATAACGCACATCCGACCCAACAAGACTGACGGGTTGTTAGCAAAGTACGTACGCGAGACTCTAGAGTGCACCTTGGACGTGTACAGAGGCGTATGAGAGGGGTCTAAGGCTTGGTAGTGTGCATACCAGTCTAGAAGCGGAGACGCCCGCTCCGCTGCTGCCGTAGCCATAGCGGTGGTACCCGAGAGTGATGCTAGCTCTCAAAAAGTGGGAACTAAAGGTCTGTGATCACAGAGTCGTTGTGTGTGAGTTGCACTTGCCTGTACATAAAATTGCATCATATCATTCATTCATATTAGGTCATACGCTTCATAGATCCTTATCATATAAATTAGTATGTGCTCTTTTATATGATAAGTTAAATTTCCTGGAAATCCTAACTTATATATTTGTATGGGCTTTTATATAAGTTAGGGTACGTTTGTGATGATAGTATAGTGGTAGTTTAGTTTATTTACTTGCTCATACTACTGTTCTTTACTTTCCTTTACTGCACTGCTCTTACTCACTACTTGTACCATACTTAGAACTGCTAGACTAGAACAACATTACTTATTATAACTCTAGTTAGATGCTGTCATCTGCTTCCATTTTGCTACCCCTTGTTGTCCTCGGCTTCGTCCTCCCGCTCGGTGCCTAGGAGCTGCGGGGCGAGGTGCGGAGGAAACGAGTTAGGCTTTTTGACTAATGGTCGGTGACCAAACTATTTTTAGGAGCCCGTGGAGATGGAGCACCAGCACGTCGAGGAGGCAGGACATGAGGAGCAGATACCGCTTCAGCAGGCTACTACCACTACTGTGCGTCCTCAGGTGGGACGAGATTTGATGTTCTAGTACAGCTTCCGCATTTATTTATTTTGAGAGAGAGTGATTTTGATGTACTTGGCATAAGCCCTTTTTACTCTTTCATTTGTACTCTTCTGTGGACTATATTGATGTACTTTTCATTTCATTTATATGATTGTACTATGTGGCTTGTGGACTGATGGATTCATATACTGTTTTACTTCTTTCTTCTCATATTGGCCTACAGGTTAAATGATCGTACTAGCCGGCAGAATCGGCGTGTTGCGGTGTCGACTAACCCGTGAGTTAGTGCCACCGTAAGACGGCGGTTCTGGGCATAAGACCCGGTAGCCCTCCTTGGTAAGGGGGAGGGGGATCTTACAGATACAAATAATAGATGTGGAACTAAAAATTTACAGGACACGAACGGACTATACAGACACAAACCGCACAAGCTGCGCGGTTATACAGAAGGGCTAACCGCTCGGCTACTTCCAGAGAGAGAGAGAGATCGCCATGGGAGACCGCTAGACCGCCCGGTCTCCAAGTCGCCAGAGACAAACCGCTAGACCGTTTGGACCTCAGATAGCATCACACAACAACCAAATCGCTGAAGGGAAATAGTAAAACCGCGTGATCATCAACCCGCCATGCCAGACCGTCAGACCGCCCGGTCACCAACTTCAACACTCCCCCTCAAGCTAGAGCATATATATCGATCATGCCCAGCTTGTCACAAATATGAAGAAACGAGGCGGATACTGGCTTGGTGAAGATGTCAGCCAGCTCTTTATCAGAAGTGACAAAGGGAGTGCAAATTTGTTCCTTCAAAATCTATTCACGAATGAAATGATAGTCGACTTCAATGTGCTTGGTTCTTTCATGGAAGACCGGATTTTTTGAGATGTATATGACAGCCTTGTTATCACAGAACATAGGTAGAGGATGGTTGTAGACCTCTCCTAAATCTAGCATGAGAGCCCGTAGCCATTTAAACTCACAAGTGGTCGATGTCATACTTCGATACTCTGCTTCAGCACTAGACCTGGAAACAACAGACTGCTTCTTGCTCTTCCAGCTCACCAGATTTCCCCCAACAAAGGTGCAGAAACCGGAGGTAGACTTATGATCCTCTTTGTCATCAGCGTAACTCGCATCTGAGTAGGCTTCAACCCTCATATGACCATTCTTCTGAAAGCGTAATCCTTTCCCAGGCGCTGCTTTGACATATTCCAAGATCCGCAAGGCGGACTGTAGATGGCACTCCCTAGGTGCTTGCATGAATTTACTCACCTTGCCCACAGCATAGGAAATGTCGGGCCTGGTCACTGTGAGATATATGAGCTTACCAACTAGACGCATGTACCGCATAGTATCTGAAAGAAGAGACGAATCATCTTTCCAGGTTTTGCCTTCTCCAATTGCCAAGGGGCATCGGGCAGGTTTGGCTCCAGTCAATGCTGCTTCTTTTAATAGATCAAGGGCATACTTATGCTGGGAGAGGACTATGGAGTTGGGCTTCCGAGAGATTTCGATCCCCAAAAAGTACTTCGGAGAGCCCAAATCTTTTGTGACCAGATGTTGACGACGATGCCGCTTTGTCAAGGCTACCCCTTCCTGATCATCGCCAGTGAGAAGAATATCATCGACGTACACAGCAAGAACCACCAGTCCAGAGGAGGTTTTGCGAATAAATAGCAAGTGATTAGCAGAGCTGCGCGCAAATCTAACGACCGCCACGATGCCGCTGAACTTGTCAAACCAAGATTGAGGGATCTGCTTGAGGCCATAGATTACCTTCTTCAGCCGACATACTCGTGTCTCCCTCGGAGCAACATACCCAGGAGGTTGCTTCATGTATACGGCCTCCTGAAGATCACCATAAAGGAAGGAATTCTTTACATCCAGCTGGGAAATCGGCCTATCTCGGTTGACATCCACAGAGAGAAGGACCCGTATGGTGCTGAGACGAGCAACAAGAGAGAAGGTATCAAAATAATCAACACCATAGGTCTGGGTGAATCCTTTAGCCACCAGGCGGGCTTTGTAGCGATCCACACAGCCATCGAGGAGGAATTTCACCATAAAAACCCAGCGACAGCCCACAACATCCGTGCCAACAGGAGGAGGAACAAGAGTCCAGGTACCCCGTTCAGTGAGGGTAGCAATCTCGTCATCCATGGCAGCCTTCCAATGCGGAAGGGTAAGAGCTTCCTGAAAGGAACATGAGGTGGAAGTAGAAGAGATAGCCAGAGCAAAGTCCCTGCGATCAGGCGTCAGACGAGCATAGGAAACAACAGCAGCAAGAGGATGCTGCGTACAAGCCCAACCCCTTTGCGAAGGGCAATGGGAAGGTCCAGGTCAGCAGGTACCGTAGTATCCGGAGCATCCGTGGTGGAGAAAGCTGGCTCGGGAGAAGAGAGCGATGGCAGCGAAGAGGAGGAAGGTGGAGGAGAAGGAGCAGGGGAAAATGGGGGAGATAATGGAGGGGGCGGAACAGTAGCAGGACTGGAGGGAATAGGGGGGCTGGTGGTAGAAGGAGCGGGGGTGTGTTGAGGATTAGCAGGAGGCGAGGAAGAAGCGGAAGAGAAGTAAGATGCATTTTCAAAAAAGGCAACATCCGCAAAGATAAATTGTTTACGGGTTACGGGGTCAAAGCAACAATAACCCTTCTGAGTGGGAGAGTACCCCAGAAAGATACATTTGGTGGACCGAGGGGAGAGTTTGTCGCGGGTGGTAGAGGGAGCATGCACAAAGGCTGTGCAGCCAAAGATGCGTAGAGGAAGTGGAAAGGGCTCTTTGCCCGGATAGATAATGGAGAAAGGAGTTTGACCATGGAGAACGGTGGAGGGAATGCGATTGATGAGATAACAAGAGATGAGAACAGCATAGCCCCAGTAGGAGTGAGGGACATGCATTTGCATAAGCAGAGTGCGAGCGACATCAAGGAGGTGACGGTTTTTGCGTTCCACCACGCCATTTTGTTTGGAAGAGTAAACACAACTGGTTTGATGAATAATCCCATGTTGCGTACAGAAAGAGGAAAAGGCCTGACTAAGATATTCTTTGGCGTTATCTGAGCGTAAGATTTTAATGGAAACTTCAAACTGAGTTTGAATTGAATGATAATAGGATGTCCATACATCAAAAAGTTCAGAATGGTCTCGTAAGAGATAGACCCAAGTACAACGAGAAAAGTCATCAATGAACGTAACAAAGTAAGAACTACCACGCCCAACGGTAAGGGTAGGAGCAGGACCCCAGATGTCAGAGTGAACAAGATCAAACGGACGGGTAGATCCATGATCTTGCTTTGGTGGAAAGGAAGAGCGGTGATGCTTGCCAAGTTGACATGCGTCACAATTAAGAGGAGGATGTTAGGAAGGGAGGTGGGGGAGAAGTTGGCGAAGAAGGCGAGGGGGCATGACCAAGGCGAAGATGCCATTGGAGAAGATCTGTAGAGGAGGAGGAGAAGGCAGATAGAGCAGAGACGTTGTCGAGGAAGTAGAGGCTGCCGCTCTCAGTCCTAGTAGCAATCGTCCGTTGGGAGGCTGGATCCTGAAAAGAACAAGAGGTAGGAGTGAATGTGACGGAGCACTGTAGTTGCTTGCATAAAGATGTAACCGATAATAAATTGCAAGGAAACTGGGGCACATAGAGGGTATCGGCAAGGCAGAGAGACGGAGTGACTTGAACCATGCCCGTCCCATTGACCGGGGAGGAAGAACCATCCGCAACTATGACAGGGGGCAACCGATCATGTGTGTCGAGATGAGAGAAACAGTGAGGATTGCCTATCATATGATCTATAGTACCAGAATCGATCAACCAGCTTCCACGAGTAACAGTGTGGGCACTACCATAAGAGGTGACCACCAAGGCGGACAGCTTGGAGGTGGAATCCATTGAAGAGAGACGAAGAGAGAAAAGGAAGCAGCGGCGACAACAACAAGCCGAAAGCAGGGCGAACAGAAGCAGGCCGCGTGGCTAGGAAGGCCGCAGGTAGGAGAAAACAGGTCGGGCGGCAATAGAGAGGCCGCAACGACTAGGAAGCAGGAGCGGCAAGAAGTAAACAGGTCGCGGCGACTACTAAACAGGTCGTGGTGACTTAATGACAGGGCACGACAAAGAAGAGCAGCTACAGAAGAGAGGCAAGGAGAAACAAGCCGCGCGAACAGGGCAGCGGCCAGAAGAGAAGGCAAGCCACGAAGACAGGTCGCGGAAAGCAGAAACAAGCCGCGAGAAACAGAGAGCGCACGCAATCAGGAGGAAAAGACCGTGCCCACTGATACCATGTTAGAAATGAACAGAAAACAAACCGGAAGTGGTTTAATAGAAACTTTATTATCCCAAAAAGGTATCTATTACAAAGGTATGACCTCCCTTATATAGAATGGAGGAGAGAAGAGAGAATACAAATAATAGATGTGGGACTAAAAATTTACAGGACACGAGCGAACTATACAGACACAAACCGCACAAGCCGTGCGGTTAGACAGAAGGGCTAACCGCTAGGCTACTACCAGAGAGAGATCGTCATGGGAGACCGCCAGACCGCACGGTCTCCAAGTCGCTAGAGACAAAGCGCTAGACCGCTTGGACCTCAGACAGCATCACACAACAACCAAACCGCTGAAGGGAAACAGTAAAACCGCGCGGTCAGCAACCCGCCATGCCAGACCGCCCAGTCACCAACTTCAACAAGTACAATCAACTTGATAATTCTATAAGATTAACTTGATCTTTGCTAGAATCTGTACTTAAGGTAACTTTAAACTTCATGATACTTCAACATTAATTGACTTCAACTTTTCTAAACAAGTGACTTTATTTTATAGTCGATTATATAATTCATCGAGATTTTCCACATGTGACTTCTGACATATGTGTTGGAACATGGATTTTTTGTCCCAAAGTTTGGACATGAAGGTGACCAATGTTTATTGTTCTAGTGGTCGTCTCGGATGAGACATGACGAGTGGAGGTCAGCGAGCACACAGAAATCCATGAATCACACCAGTGGAAAATGAAGAACAGACCCTCGAGTTATAGCAAGGAGGTCCCACCAAACACTCAGAAGGTCGAAGAGAGCTTCCCTACCAAAACTAATGCTGAACCGGGCACCTTGAAGGGCACATAAAAGCACTCCACCTATCCACCCAGAAACCATGGTGAACAGGGAGCGGGAGCTATCAACCTGTCCACCCGAAAACCACTGTGAACAGGGTACCAGAGCTTTCATCCTATCCATCTAAAAACTACGGTGAATAGGGAGCTCAAGCTCTTGCCAACCAGAGCCAGCCTAAGGAGAGAGGAGGAAAGAAGTCCTCTCCAAAGTTTCCCTTGGGGGTCTATTTATAGTTTTCTTAGGAAGGTCTGTGGATAGCAAAATTTGCCTTTTGGTTTACTAAATGCAAATCAGATTGGTCTGCCAATAATGAAATCTCATTGTTTGGAAGGGCTAATCGCAGGACGATATGTTTTTTCTTATGTTCTCCTTGGCGGCCCGACTACCCGTCGACCTGGCAATCTAGCAAGTTTACTACTAACGATTTGATTGCTAACGATATCATGCTGATGAGCTCATTGCTGTCGAGGTCAGGATGATGAGCTGAATGCTATCAATGTAATGTTGACGAGCTGAATGCTATTGAGGTCAGGCTGACAAGTTGAATGTTGTCGAGGTCATGCTAACGAGCTGAATGTTGTCAAGGTCAGGCTGATGACCTGAATGCTGTCGAGGTCAGGCTGACGAGCATAATGCTGTTGAGGTCAGGCTAGCGACCTAAATGCTGTCGAGGTCAGGATAATGAGCTGAATGATTTCGAGGTCAGGCTGGTGAGCTTAATGCTGCCAAGGTCAAGCTGGCGAGCTGAATTCTTTCGAGTTCAGGCTGACACTATGACCTGACGAGATCTGCTGGATGAGATCTCCCAGACGAGATCTAATGGACGAGATCTCCCAGACAAAATCTGTTGGAGAAATCTCCCAGATAAGATCTGCTGGACGAGATCTCCCATTCAAGATTTGCAAATAGTCGACTGACGAGGTGGTTTCTTGAAGCGTCTTCCCTAAGTATTTAAGATCTCAACAAATTACGGGTTATACACAGTTCTTGTTTTTTTCAAGCTCGATATGAGCTCGGAAAAACAATATATGACATGTGGATCGGAGAGATGGTGCTAGACGACATAGCACTCAATGACCCTATAATGCCCTCAAATTTTTGATAATTATTTGTAATCATCTGATTTGCATAATAGTTAGCGTAAGGGCATTACGTTAAGTCAGAATTTAATAGAGCAACGTCGTTAGTGCATTTTTGTGTCTGTTTGGTCAAGACGACCGAATTCCGAGCTTGTCGGAATTTGATTTTTGTCTATAGAAAATTTAATTAATTAATTTTCAGATTAATTGTCAAATTTTGTTGCGGACCAAGGCATGTTTGAAGCTAGAAAGATTTGCAAAGTTATGAAGAATTCTTGTTTTTCGTTAACCTCAAAAAATTTTAACTAGAGATCGGTTCATCGGACTCTGATTTCGGCTTAAGAGTTGGAGTCATAGCACCGATCTTAGCCTCTGGTGCAATTTTCATCGGAATCGGAAGTGGGTTTAGTCGCCGGTCGTCAAAAGAGACTTTCAAATTTAATTGTAATAATAATAATGATAAATTTTAATTTCTTAAGTCATAATTAAATCAGACTCAGTTAATAATGATTAGTTTTTACTAAATTAGGATCAAATAAGTCGAAATTCACCTTGGAAATGACCAAAAAATTTAAAATCTTAACTGAGAAAGTTATCATTTTTTAATCAAAATGAGGATGTCAGCTAGTTCAATTAATGATTTTCCTCCTTCCCAAGGCAATTATCCATCAATGCCATTTTTTATTCCTCTATCTAACCCAAATCAGAGAGTGAAAGAGTGGCAGAGACCGATAGACCGCCCGGCCTGCAAGTCGCTTCGTGCGTTTTGTTTAAACGGATAAGTCACAACTTCACTTACAGTCCGTTCGGCGCGCAGATATTGGCATTCTGGCATTGGCTTTGGGCAATATTAAAGTCATTTACTGTGTTCGGCGGGTCGGAATTGATGTGGAATTGGCATTTGGCTTAAATACATCGGTTTTAACCTACTCTTAAAACCCGATACCCACAATTCTTACCTCCAGACACCGGATTTCGCAAGTTTGTTTCTACCGGTCGCAGCCGACGGAAGCAGCGCAGGACCGACACCATTCTTCCTCCTCCCTGATCGTCCTCTTCCACTTATCCCGGCGCAGGTATACCTCCTCCTCCTCCTCTTCCTCCTCTTTCTCCTCTTCTTCTCTTCTTCTTCACCTTCCTCATTCTCCCGATCTCCCCCATTTTCCGCGTCTTCCTCGCAAACTACTACTTCTTCCTCCGCTTTTCTTCTTCCACTTCTGCATATCTTCTTCTTCACCTTATTTTTCTTTGTAGCAAACTTCAGATCTGAAATGTCTGCCCAAAAATTTCTGAAATGCCTTTTCCAATTCTTTCTCCTCGTTTCTTCGTCCTCCTCCTCTCTTCTTCTTGTATGGTATGAAATGAAATTTTGGGTAAGGTATGAAATATCTGAAATATCCAGCCAACTTCAAATCTGAAATTTCTGCCCAGAAATTTCAGATCTCGAGTTCCAGATCTTGTATGGTATGAAATTTTGGGTTTGAAATTATGTTATTTTCGGCAAATAATTACTTGTTTACTTAACTGACACATTGTTGACGACATCTATTGTACAACATCGGGCTCGTAAAGAGCCCTCAAGAAGCGGTCAGGTCGAGATGGGCAAATGGGACCAGGGGGGCCCACTCGCAAGCGGCGAGATGATGGACTCTCCAATGGGCAAGGTACCCCATCCAGCGGCGAGAGGGCCTCCAGAGGAGAGAGGGTCTCCAGAGGCGAGAGAGCCTCCAGCAGCGAGGAGAACTCGCAATAGAGTGCGAGAGGCGCCGGCGAGACGGGTAGTGGGGCCCCTCTCGCCGGCAGGTACCTTTCCACTCGCCAGGGCGAGAAGAGGTCCTTTCATATTATATATTATATTTCTCTGTCAAGCAGAGGTTTTTACTCTTCTACCCCGGGTACTTTTACCCTCTTACCCTTAGTGGACTGCATATAGCTCCTCAGAACAGCGGAGTTTGACTGTTGGCAGACTCAGCCAAGGGTACCTCGGTAATTTCATACCGGTGCAGTTTTGTTATTGACAGTTCAGATTCTGAAATCTATAAATAATCCCATAGGGGTTCTTCAGAAGGGACTATTTTTCAGACTCCTAAGAGGATTCATTGGCACAGTCTTCTGAGAAACTCCAAGCCCAGCTTTTGGCTTTGTAGGGGAAGCTCTCTGTGACCTTACGGGTAAGCGGTGGGACCTCCCTGCTGCGGCTTTGGGCCAGTTTCCTAATCCTTCACGACCGGTCGGAGGTCGGAGCTTGGGCCAAGTAGGAGTCGGCTACGCCCCTATTTTGTGAACATTCGTCGAAGTCAATTTTGGCTTCAACAGTTCTGGTGCGGTGAGCATGGAGGTAGCCGGTTCAGGAAACGTTTGAGTTTGGTCATATGGCAGGAGGTGAAGGAGAAAGATCTTGTTCTGGAGGTTCCCCCTCCCGGGTAGAAGAGGCGACGAGGAAAATGCTGGAGGACTTCAGGCGAGAGGTCATGCAAACCATAAGCTTGGCCTTCTCGGCAAGGAGCGAGTGGGCGACGCCTCAGGTCCCGATTGAGGTGGTCCCGCTTTTAGGCGAGAACGCCCCGGGTCAGCGCCCAGGGAAGGAGGTCCCCACGGAGGCTGGGAGGGACGTGGCGGCGCGAGAGCTCTTCCCAGGCCAGCGTCCCGGGAAGGAGATCCCTGCAGAAGACAGCGAGAAGGAGGCAGCTGTGCGAGAGCTCTTCCCTGGGCACGGTCTCGCAGATCGGGCCAGCCAGCCGAGGCCGCGAGACGTGCCCTCTCGGCAAGCAGTCGGCGAGAGCCCCTTTAGTGAACTTGTCATCTCGGCTCCAGTGCCGGAGGGGTTCCGGGAGCCCGACATGTCCTACTACTCAGGGAAGGATTATCCTGTACAGCATGTACAATGGTTTGAAGATGTGGTTTCGATAAGACAAATGACGGATGCGTTTAAGTGTCGACTGTTTGCCATCACCTTGAAGGAGAAGGCGCGAGATTGGTTCCACCAGTTACCAGCAAGATCGATTTATTGTTTCGAGGATCTGCGGAGGGGTTTCTTATTGAGGTTTTCAACATCGAAGAAGCATAAGAAGGAGGCGGAGTGCTTGTTCTCGGTAAGGCAGAGCCAGGATGAAACGTTGGGACACTACGTAGATCGGTTTCAGGAGGAGATCCTCCAGGTCCAGGAGGTCCCTGGGTATACACTGATGCTTGCATTCACCCTGGGACTGAGGCCAGGCTTCTTCAGCATGGAGTTGAAGAGGGTGCCCCCCTCTCTTTTGAGGAGCTTATGGAGAGGGCGGCGAAGGAGACGGATTTCGAGAGGGCCAATCCGGCGTTTGCAAGGAGGTTAGCCAGGTTGGCGGAGGACGACACAAAGGAACCAGGAGCAGGAAAGCAAAAGGAGCAGAGGGAGCAGAGAGAAGAGAGAGGAGGGAGGAACCCCGAGGCCAGGGGCACCAAGGGCAGAATCACCGGGGGGCCCGAGAGCCGAACAACCGGATAGGTTGGAGGCCTCATGAGGGTCGCCCCCAGGAGTTAGGAGGAGGCTTCCAGGGAAGAGATAACTTCCGAGAGCCACGGAGGTTCGATCAACCAGCATGGAGACAGGGAGCGAGGGATCGTTTTCAGCATCAGCAAGAGGCAATGGGGATCGGTCGAGGAAGAGGAGCTCGAGGAGGAAGGAGAGGAAGAGGAGAAGGAAGAAGGGGTGGGGTGGCGTTGCCTTTCTGTGACTTCCATCAGGAGGGAGGTCACGCCACAGCCACGTGCCCAGAATTCTTGGAGATGAGAGAGGCCAGAGGATTGAGGAGGCAGGATCCGCCGGTAAGGATCGTGGAAGTGCAGCAAGGGGAGGCGGAGGATAGGTGCGAGGACCGGGTGGATGTAGGAACCCGGGGGGGGGGGAATCGGGGCCATCCATGGGGGGATTGGGATCGAGGCCACCCGGAAGGGGAGCCTCCAAACCATGTTCCGAAAGGGGGTAGCCTCAACCTCCCAAACCCCACCCCGCTAGAAAAGATTACCTTCTCTTCAGAGGATATGCCAGAGTACGAGGACCCATTCTACGACGCCTTGGTGATCCAGACAGCGGTGGAAAACTTTACGGTCTCCAAGATCCTAGTGGATAACGGGAGCTCCGTAAATGTGATTTTTCAGAGGGCCTTCGATGAGATGCAGGTGGAAGCCAAGAGGATTTTGGCCTCGGATGGACCGTTGTTCGGATTCTCCGGGGAGAGAAAAGAAGTAGAAGGGGGAGTAGGGCTGCACGTGAGGTTGGGGGGCGTGTCACGGAACTGCCGGTTCGTGATTGTAGACGCCCCGAGCAGCTACAGCGCCATCTTTGGGCGTCCCCTCATCAGCGCCTTTCGCTGCGTCCCCTCCTCTTTCCATCAATGTCTCAAGTTTAACAATGGAGGGGTGCAGGTCAGGGTCAGGGGGGACCCAAAAGTGGCGAGGCAGTGCTACGTCACGGCGGTTAACACCATATCTTGGATGGCAGAGGCGGAGGAGTTGGAGAAGGAGATGGCGGCGCAAGAAGAAGCTATCAGGGAAGAAGAGGTGACCCCAGAGGAAACGAGAGGAGGAACCAAAAAGGAAGGCGGGGGAGAGGAGACTGAGAAGCAGCAAGGAGGAGGTGTGCAAGAGGCTCAGGGGGGTGTTGAGGTCGAGCAGCAACAGGAGAGCCCGGAGGGGGCAATGGAGATTGAGGAGGAGCAGAGGGGAGGAGATGTGCAGGAAGTCCGGAGGAGCGGGGAGTTGGAGCCACGGGAAAGAATGCAGGAGAAAGTGGGAGAAGAAGGGGCTGAGGAGGAAGCCCGAAGGGACATGGAAATTGAGCAGCAGCAGGACGAGGTGATGGAAGTTGAGGGAGCAGGAGGGGAGGAAGAGCTGGAGCAGGAAGAAGAAGCAGGGGACCGCTGGGAGCAGTCGCGGCTGGAGGTGGCCGAGGAAGTGGTGGAGGTGGACGTCCGCACCAGCCAGGGGCAGGTACGAAGGGTACGGATCAGCGGGGGCTTTAGTCCCGAAGACCAGGAGCGGATGCGGGCCTGCATTCAAAGCAACGTCGATGTCTTCGCTTGGAGCGCGGCGGACATGCCGGGCATTGATGCGGACGTGGCCTGCCACCGCCTAAATCTGGACCCTCGGACGCGCCCTATACGTCAGAAGATGAGAGCCATCGCCACCAAGCTGGAGGAGCCCATTCGCGAGGAGGTCAAGAAGCTCCTGGAGGCGGGCTTCATCTCAGAGATCCATTACCCAGGCTGGATCTCCAATGTTGTAATGGTGAAGAAGGGGGAGGAAAATGGAGAATGTGTATTGACTTTTCGTTATTAAATAAATCATGCCCTAAGGATTGCTACCCCCTGCCTCGAATCGACGCGCTGGTTGATTCAGCCGTTGGTTTTTCTGTTATGAGTTTTCTGGATGCTTTTTCAGGTTACCATCAGATCCGGATGCACCCTCCTGACGTCAAGGACGTCTCCTTCATCACAAGGGAAGGGTGCTTTAGTTATAACATGATGCCCTTTGGGTTAAAAAACGCGGGAGCAACATACCAACGGATGATGGATCGAGTTTTCCAGGGCCAGAGGGGCCGGAACCTAGAAGTCTACGTTGATGATCTCATGGTAAAGAGCAAGGGAGTGAACTCGCATCTCCAGGATCTGGAGGAGACGTTCGCCACCTTGAGAAAGTTCAAAATGAGGTTGAACCCCTTAAAATGTGTTTTCGGGGCAAGTCGTGAGAAATTCCTTGGGCACCTTCTGACCCCGGCAGGGGTAGAACCTAATCCTGATAAAGTAAAGGCCATTCTGGAGCTGCAATCACCGCGAAACGCTAAGGAGGTGCAGCGCTTGACAGGAAAGCTGGCCGGCCTTAGCAGATTCCTCTCTAGGTCAGGAGAGAAGTGCTCACCTTTCTTTAAAGTGCTACGAGGGAATCAAAGATTTGAATGGACAGCAGAGTGCGAAGAAACTTTTCAAAAGCTGAAGGAGCAACTCTCCCTGGCTCCTCTGCTTCAAAGCCCAAAAGAGGGGGAAGATCTGACCCTGTACCTAGGAGTGGGAGCAGAGGTGGTGAGCTCCGTCCTAGTCAGAGAAGAGGGAAAGAAGCAGCTGCCCATTTATTATGTTAGCAGGATCCTAAGAAAGGCGGAGCTTCGTTACCCTATCCTAGAAAAACTGGCATACGCCTTGGTTGTTTCAGCCAGGAATCTCCAGCCATATTTCCAGGCACATTCGATTAGGGTGGTGACGGATCATCCTCTCCGAAAGATTTTTGAAGGGGTAGAGCACTCGGGTAGGCTGGCCAAGTGGTCTATCGAGTTGAGTGAATTCAACATTTCCTTCGTACCAAGGCTCTCCATTAAGGCACAGGTGGTGGCCGACTTCTTGGCAGACTACGTCGCGGAGGTCGGGGCCGAGGAGTCGCGGCCACCGGAAGCATGGAAGATAATGGTCGACGGGGCCTCGGGAAAGCACTCCCTTGGAGCAGGGGTGGTACTAACAAATCCTCAGGGGGTAACCATAAAACAAGCCGTCGCCTTGCATTTCCCCACAACCAACAACCAAGCAGAGTACGAGGCAGTGATAGCCGGCCTTCACTTGGCTAAGGAGCTCGAGATCAAGGACGTTGAGGTTTTTACAGATTCATTGGTGGTGGCATCTCAGATACGTGGAGAGTTCAAGGCTCGGGAGCCCACCCTTGTGAAATATTTGTCCAAGGTAAGGACGATCATCGGGGGGTTCCGGACGTTCTCCATCCAACACGTCCCCAGAGAAGAGAACACTGCTGCCGATCGATTGGCTAAGTTCGGACCTTGGGAAGGGGGTGCCCTGACTGATTTATTCCATCCAGCGATCGAAGAGGGGGAGCTAATGGAGGTTGATCGGCGGCCCTCGTGGGTAGATCCTTTCGTTACCTTTTTTCTGACAGGAACCCTCCCTGAGGGGGTCAAGGAGGCAAGAAACTTCCGCCATAAGGCAGCCCATTATCTCATGCATGAAGGAGGACTACACCGAAGGATGCTTTCAGGTCTCCTAGCTCGATGCGTAACGGAGGAGGAGACCAGACACATTCTGTAGGAGGTACACTCCGGGGAATGTGGTAGTCATTCCGGAGGGAGGACGTTGGAAGCAAGGGTGGTCAGGCAGGGGTACTTCTGGCCCACCCTGAGGAAGGACGTGACAGAGTTTGCAAGGAAGTGCCGAAAATGCCAACTCTGCGCCCCCTCCAGCTCTTGCCGGCTCAAAGGCTCCGAAGCATCACAACACCATGGTCTTTTGCCATTTTGGAAATGGATCTAGTTGGGCATTTTCCTCCAGCTAGTGGACAAAGAAGATTCCTCCTGGTTATGATAGATTACTTCTCCAAGTGGCTGGAGGTTAAGGCGCTAGCAAAGGTGACCTCCCAAGTCATCAGGAACTTCGTCTGGGGGGATATCATCTGCAGGCACGGGCTGCCTCAGGCCATCGTCACGGATAACGGCCCACAGTTTACTAGTGAAGAGTTCATCAGCTTCTGCACTCAGCTGGGCATCGACCTCATGTTTGCCTCCGTCCATCACCCCAGGAGCAACGGTCAGGTGGAGGCAGCAAACAAGATTATCATTAACTTGCTAAAGAAGAAGGTGGAGAATCTGAGAGGGAATTGGGTAGAGCAGCTCCCCTCGGTCCTGTGGGCTCTAAGAACAACCCTGAACACGGCCACTGATGAGACCCCTTTCAAGCTTTCTCATGGTTGTGAGGCGGTACTACCAGTGGAGTTCGAGGTCCGATCCCCATGAGTTGCGGCTGCAGGTGATGGAGACGAGGCATGGAGGATGGAAAATGAGGAAGTCCTGCGCCTCTAACTAGACCTGGCAGAGGAGCTGCGAGATGTAGCAGCCATCAGACAGGAAGAGATCAAGCGACGAATGGCAAAGCACTTCGACAAGCATATCAGGATAAAACAATTCGCGGAAGGAGACCTAGTACTAAAAAAGGTTGATGCGGCAGGGAGGTCCGCCCCGGTGGGAAAGCTCAATCCAAATTGGGAGGGACCTTATATTGTAGAGAGAGTGTTGAAAGTGGGGGGTTACTACCTCCAGGATGTGGAGGGTAGGACCTTGAACCATTCCTGGAGTGGGGATGACTTAAAACGTTTCTACCCATGAAAAGGGAGAGCAGAAGATATGTACTCCAAGCATAATTAATATACTATACTTCTCAAATTATTTCTTGTTCATTATTTCTCGTGAAGTCCTAATGGCAGGAAGAGGTATCTTCATCGGCACCCCGAGCTCGGCTCGGCCCCAGGTAGACCCGCTACACAGGCTCTCATCTAGCTGGCAGGTCCGAAGGCTCGCCTGTGGGGGATAGGTTTTGGTTTGAGATCTTCATCGGCACCCCGAGCTCGGCTCGGACCCAGGTAGACCCGCTGCGCAGGCTCCCATCTAGCTGGCAGGTCCGAAGGCTCGCCTGTGGGGGATAGGTTTTGGTTTGAGATCTTCATCAGCACCCCGAGCTCGGCTCGGCCCCAGGTAGACCCGCTACGCAGGCTCCCATATAGCTGGCATGTCCGAAGGCTCGCCTGTGGGGGATAGGTTTTGGTTTGAGATCTTCATCGGCACCCCGAGCTCGGCTCGGCCCCAGGTAGACCCGCTGCGCAGGCTCCCATCTAGCTGGCAGGTCCGAAGGCTCGCCTGTGGGGGATAGGTTTTGGTTTGAGATCTTCATCGGCACCCCGAGCTCGGCTCAGCCCCAGGTAGACCCGCTGCGCAGGCTCTCATCTAGCTGGCAGGTCCGAAGAATCGCCTGTGGGGGATAGGTTTTGGTTTGAGATCTTCATCGGCACCCCGAGCTCGGCTCGACCCCAGGTAGACCCGCTGCTCAGGCTCACATCTAGCTGGCAGGTCCGAAGGCTCGCCTGTGGGGGATAGGTTTTGGTTTGAGATCTTCATCAGCACCCCGAGCTCAGCTCGGCCCCAGGTAGACCCGCTGCGCAGGCTCCCATCTAGCTGGCAGGTCCGAAGGCTCGCCTGTGGGGGATAGGTTTTGGTTTGAGATCTTCATCGGCACCCCGAGCTCGGCTCGGCCCCAGGTAGACCCACTGCGCAGGCTCCCATCTAGCTGGCAGGTCTGAAGGCTCGCCTGTGGGGGATAGGTTTTGGTTTGAGATCTTCATCGGCACCCCGAGCTCGGCTCGGCCCCAGGTAGACCCGCTGCGCAGGCTCCCATCTAGCTGGCAGGTCCGAATGCTCTCCTGTGGGGGATAGGTTTTGGTTTGAGATCTTCATCAGCATCCCGAGCTCGGCTCGGCCCCAGGTAGACCCGCTGCGCAGGCTCCCATCTAGCTGGCAGGTCCGAAGGCTCGCCTGTGGTGGATTGGTTTTGGTTTGAGATCTTCATCGGCACCCCAAGCTCGGCTCGGCCCCAGGTAGACCCGCTGCGCAGGCTCCCATCTAGCTGGCAGGTCCAAAGGCTCGCCTGTGAGGGATAGGTTTTGGTTTGAGATCTTCATCGGCACCCCGAGCTCGGCTCGGCCCCAGGTTGACCCGCTGCGCAGGCTCCCATCTAGCTGGCAGGTCCGAAGGCTCGCCTGTGGGGGATAGGTTTTGGTTTGAGATCTTCATCGGCACCCCGAGCTCGGCTCGGCCCCAGGTAGACCCGTTGCGTAGGCTCCCATCTAGCTGGCAGGTCTGAAGGCTTGCCTGTGGGGGATAGGTTTTGGTTTGAGATCTTCATCGGCACCCCGAGCTCGGCTCGGCCCCAGGTAGACCCGCTGCGCAGGCTCCCATCTAGATGGCAGGTCCGAAGGCTCGCCTGTGGGGGATAGGTTTTGGTTTGAGATCTTAAGCGGCACCCCGAGCTCGGCTCGGCCCCAGGTAGACCCGCTGCGCAGGCTCCCATCTAGCTGGCAGGTCGAAGGCTCGCCTGTGGGGGATAGGTTTTGGTTTGAGATCTTCATCGACACCCCAAGCTCGGCTCGGCCCCAGGTAGACCCGCTGCGCAGGCTCCCATCTAGCTGGCAGGTCCGAAGGCTCGCCTGTGGGGGATAGGTTTTGGTTTGAGATCTTCATCGGCACCCCGAGCTCGGCTCGGCCCCAGGTAGACCCGCTGCGCAGGCTCCCATCTAGCTGGCAGGTCCGAAGGCTCTCCTGTGGGGGATAGGTTTTGGTTTGAGATCTTCATCGGCACCCCGAGCTCGGCTCGGCCCCAGGTAGACCCGCTGCGCAGGCTCCCATCTAGCTGGCAGGTCCGAAGGCTCGCGGTCTTCGCACCCGAGCTCGCTCGGCCTAGTGCGCAGGGAGGTCCGAAGGCTTGTTAGGTTGAGATCTTCATCGGCACCCCGAGCTCGGCTCGGCCCCAGGTAGACCCGCTGCGCAGGCTCTCATCTAGCTGGCAGGTCCGAAGGCTCGCCTGCGGGGGATAGGGTTGGGTCAAGCAATCTCCATCCGCATCAAATTGACTGGACAGAGAATTCACTTTGGCGGAATAGGGTGAAAAGTCCCCTTAAGCGACATTACACCATAGTATCTCAACTTAGTCCTAAAGTACAAAAATAGACTAAGGGAAAAAGGGTGTGGAGTAGGACAGGTGGCAGCACTCGCAGCGGATGGCTTTTGAGGATCATCTCGCCGGAAGCGAAAGTGTACTCGCGAGGCAGGGCATTGCGTCAACTCGCGGCCGAAAACGCGTCGAGAAGCCGTCCCGCGTAGAACATAAAAAAGGCAGATATATAAAGGTTATGCGGCGAGACGAAGCGGTAGCGCCGTCCCGCAGGCAAAAACAAACCAGAGATTAACTTCACAAAATAGAAAACAAAAATAGAGATAACAAAAATAAGCACTCGCTTGTCACTCGGCAGATACCACAAAAATATGGTTTAAAAGTTTTTACAACATCAAAAGGAGGAGAGTGTGATTCTAAATCTTGGAGGCGGCGCATCAGTCCTCCTCGTCAGATGAAGAATCATCGCTCTCCTCGTTATAGAGCTCGGGGACCAAGTCGCGCGCAGTCACCGTCTCGGATTCTTCCTTCACAACTCCCAGGTCTTTCATCATTTGCAGCACCAGCTCTGCCCCACGGACACCAGCATCTCGGCACCGCTCCTCAACTTCCTCGTAAGAGTAATGCGGCGGAGGTGTCCGGAAGGGCTCGCGGCGAGACGACGACGCAGCATCAGCCTGAAGGCGCGCGTTCTCAGCTGTCAACACCCGGACCTCCTCCTCCAAAGCCGCCACGCGCGAGCACAGTTGTTCCGCCGTCTCGGCATCCTGCGGGACGACCTAGCAATTAGCCAAGAATGATGGGAAAGAAAAAAGACCCAAGGAAAAAAATTATGGCTTACCACGCCGCCTTGGGCCTTCGCGAGGAGGGACTCGGCATCTGATAACTTTCTCGCTAGACCGGTGGATTTCTCCCGCTCCGCCTCCAGATTTTCCTCGCTGGCCTTCCACTTTGAAGTAATATAAATGAGGCGGCGAGAGGAACGGTGCGAGAACTCCAAGGCCCGCATTTGGTGATGGCAAGTTTTCAGCACAAGGTCCTTGGTGGACTCGCTCTCAGGCGGAACGGCGTCAAGGCCTCCATAGAGGCCGTACCCTATGGCGAAGGCGTGGCTGGTAGGGACCTCTTGCTCCTTCCAAGATGGAAGGAGGGTGGAGATGGACACGCGGTTGGCATCCCGCCCCCACAACAGAACCGGGTCGCCGACGGCATCGTGAACCACGGGACCCAGATTGTAATTCATGTGAGAGGAGGGAGCGGGACGGCCAGAGGAGTCGCCTTCGCGGGAGGAGGTGGCAGCCGTCTGTTCAGGAGCAGCAGCTCGCGGGTTGGAAGCAGTGGCGGGCAGGTTGGAGTCAATAGCAGGTTGATCAGAGAGTACCGTCTCGCGGATAGGCGAGATGGCCTGGTGATTAGGCGAAAGGGGTGGCGGAGTCTCCCCTATAGAAATAGGGCTCCCTTGGGGAGCTTTCTTCCTTTCCTTAGAAATGACTACAGCCTTCTTCATCTTCTTTTTGGGAGGGCTGGTGCGAGAGGGAACCGTGTCGTCTCCGGGCCGCTTCGGCGGGATGACCGCCAGGGACTCTCTCGCCGCCTCTGCCGCTGCATTGGCGAGATCAAGACCCTTGGCGGGGTGAATATTGCTCTTGTAAGGAGGGGACGCTGGAACAATTCGCTCACCTAAAAGCGAGCAGGGGTTAGGAAGAAGCGAGACGGCAAATAGCGAGAAGAGAGGAACGAAAGGATAAGAATACCTTCGCCCGGGAGCACAGGAAGAAGCGAGTCAAGACCTCGCCGCAAGAAGTTGACCTCGAAATTCTTGCCGACTAAGTACTCGCACAGCAGCTTTTCTGGACCGCTGACTTGGGGGGTGGCGTAGAAGCTCTCTGGAGGAGAGACCGGAGTGAGGGGGATGCCTACGAAGTCAGCACGGTCTCCCCGGATGAAGACGAATCGGGTGAGCCAATGATGGTTCTTGTTAGGCGTCTCGCATACCTTGAGCCCCTGCCCAGTAAAATACGAGACGCCATCGGCGTTGGCGTGGTAGATGAAAAGCTTGCGGAAGGCCGTCAAGCTGAACTCGATGCGCTCCCAGCGCATATAGCAGGCGAACGCGATCAACACCGAGATGGCGTTAGGGTTGAACTGTGTCGGGACGACACCAAAGTATTTGAAGGTCTGCTTCACCTCAGGCCAAAGGGGCAATCGCAACCCCGCCTCGAAATGCGAGACGGGGAAGGCGAGTTCCCCCGGGTAATAAGTGTTGATGCACTCGCCGACCTTGGGGGGACACGACTCGACCCCTTCCCCCAGATACTCGTGGGCAAACTTATCATGATCTTCTCGAGGGAGCCGGCCGAGCGGGAAGTCATGGTCAGTAAACCTCTTCCCGCAGCGGCTGCGCCCCTCACCCTCCTCCACCTTCTTCTTACCCATCTTCTTTGGCGAAATGATCTTCGGCGAGACGAAGGGAGAAATTGGCAAGAGATCCAAGAGAGGAAGGCGAGAAGGGGCCGGCGAGACGGAAAGGTCAGAAAGCCAAGAACTCGGGTAACAGCAGAAGCGGAAAATGCGGTATCTAATCCCGAACTAGGCATATTTATAACTGACACATAGCCAATGATTAAATGGGCGGGAAAACATGGGGGGAGGGGAAGAGTTGATGTCCCTTTCTCTCTCCTAAACCTCAATCGGCGCGACCCATCACAATCAGGAAAAAATATGTATAAATATATAGCATAAATTAAAAGGAGAGGTAAAAAAGGAATGAAAAATTAAGCAATAAAATATATATGTCCAGAAATCGTCCCGCGGGGACCAAGCTCTCTGCATACTTTGGCGAGACTACCGTTATTACAACTTTCACGAGAAGAAGAAAAAGAAGAATAGCGAGACGGACATCCTTCAGTACGGGCGCCATTCCCAGCGGCCACCGCGAGCTCCCCCGCGAGGAGGTCTACTCCGCGAGTGGAAGGAGCGAATGGATTCAAGACCTCGGCGCGCGAGACGGAGCTGCATATCGGTCTCATTGATGATGGCCTCGGGGTCGGTGCCATCGACATCTAGCTCGGCATTAGCTCCGAAAGATAGACGAGCGCAGTCGCTCTCAAGCGACTCGATGCGCTTCTCCGCGGCCTGCTTATCCAGAGTCAAGGAGTGGATGATGCGCGCGTGCTTCCGAAAGAGCTCAGCCGTCTTCCGCTTCATCTCCACTGGATTTGAAGGGTCACCCAGATAGTCTTCAATCCCGTCTACAGGAGGAGGCGAGACAGAGAATCGCTTTGGCTGCTCCTCAATAGGAGAGTTGGCCCGAGAATCTGCGCAAGGGGTGCAGAGGCAAGGTGGAAGAGGCACTCGCAGAAGGGAGTGAGAGTAGCGAAGAGGATTCAAAAGGGCGCGGGAAGGTCCCTTACCGGGATGGCGAGAGGTATCGGCGGCCGGGGAGGGGTCGTCCCTCCTCTCGCTGGGAGTAGTTGGGGGAGTAGAAGAGGGCTGCGAATCGAACTCCTCGCAGTGGGCAGCAGAACCATCTCGCGGACTCTTCGGGGGCTGCGGAACCACAAGAGTCCCCTGAAAAAGCATTAGTCAATAAAAGAGAGCACCCGGTCGCGGAGATAACAGTGGTAAAAGCGAGTACCCACCTCTTTTTCCTTGGAGGACGCATGGGGAGTGGGGATGGTTTCCAAAGCGACGCGAGACAGATCTCCTGCGGCAGGTGAAGGTCCCCCAGCCTTCGTCTTTTTCAGGCGAGACGACGGGGCGAGAGGGCGAACCAAAGAAGAGGTAAAAGAAGCCACGTTGGCCTTATGTTGCTCTCGCACCAGTGCGAGACGTTCGCAAAAGCTTTGACTGTGCGTCATTCCAAAAGACTCAAGAATAGGGAAGAAGAAGAATATGCAGAGCGGGGCGCCAGGTGTGCGGGGCAGGAGTCATATATTTATAGGCCCCGGTGGAGGCCTCAGAAGATTCCTCATAAATACGTTTTTTAATGCGCCTCAAATAACGAGCCTCGGTTGAACATTCTTTTTGAGCTTAGAGTAATCTCAAAAAGAGCGGGGATTGTGTACAACCTCGGGCTCGTAAAGAGCCCACAAGAAGCGGTCAGGTCGAGATGGGCAAATGGGACCAGGGGGGCCCACTCGCAAGCGGCGAGATGATGGACTCTCCAATGGGCAAGGTACCCCATCCAGCGGCGAGAGGGCCTCCAGAGGCGAGAGGGTCTCCAGAGGCGAGAGAGCCTCCAGCAGCAAGGAGAACTCGCAATAGATGGCGAGAGGCGCCGGCGAGACGGGTAGTGGGGCCCCTCTCGCCGGCAGGTACCTTTCCACTCGCCAGGGCGAGAAGAGGTCCTTTCATATTATATATTATATTTCCCTATCAAGCAGAGGTTTTTACTCTTCTACCCCGGGTACTTTTACCCTCTTACCCTTAGTGGACTGCATATAGCTCCTCAGAACAGCGGAGTTTGGCTGTTGGCAGACTCAGCCAAGGGTACCTCGGTAATTTCAGACCGGTGCAGTTTTGTTATTGGCAGTTCAGATTCTGAAATCTATAAATAAGCCCATAGGGGTTCTTCAGAAGGGACTTTTTTTCAGACTCCTAAGAGGATTCATTGGCACAGTCTTCTGAGGAACTCCAAGCCCATCTTTTGGCTTTGGAGGGGAAGCTCTCTGTGACCTTCCGGGTAAGCGGTGGGACCTCCCTGCTGCGGCTTTGGGCCAGTTTCCTAATCCTTCACGACTGATGAGTACGATTATGATAGGCTTTTTACTATCATAATTGTAATCATGTCTACCATTTCCTGCCCCTTTTTGTGTTGATTTCATGATAATAGTAAAGAAATTGTCGTATCATAGATAGAAGTGCGTATTTAGAAGTCCTTGTCAGTTCTTGTAATAAAACTATTTACTGAGTCTATCATTTTTCTATTGTAGGTAATGCCAACCAATGGGCCTAAAAGTCTCGGAGCAAACAGAGGAGTTCACGGAGTCTACATGGCTGATGACAGGACGAAAATTTGGTGCACACGGCCAGACACACGGCCGTGTGCCTACCTGTGTCCTATGCACCTGGAGCTGAAGAATTTGGGCGCAGACGATGGAACCTCACACGGGTATGGCACACGCCCGTGTGCCTACCCGTGTCATCTTTGCACACGACTGCCAACCAACCCGTGTCTGCAGAACACGGCCGCACATACGACCGTGTCCATACCCGTGTCATCTGACACGGCCCACTACCAGACACGCCTGCTTGTGGGGAACCGCCCAGGAACCGCCTAGGAACCGTCCACACGGCCTGACACACGGCCGTGTGCGACCCCGTGTCCGACCTGTTTGCAAGGGAACTATAAATTTCCTGTAGAAAAATTTGTTTAGGACTTTTGGATCATTTCTGGATTGGAGAACTGCTGGAGGCCGAAGGGGAGCATCCAAGACAAGGAGGATTGAAGGGTATTCCTATGTATTTTCATTTAATCATTAACCCCTTTGAATCCTTCCCTTATCTTGATGATTCATCTTCAATTTATGTTTTAATTTGCATGAATTTCTCTTTGAACATTCTAGTAATCATGTATCACCTTGTTTATGTTACATTTGTAGTATTTTATTTGTGTTTATGCTTACAAACAAAGAGTTTAATCCTCCTTATGAATTATTTATTTGTTTTACAAAATTTGCAATTGGCTAGATTGAGAAATTGGTTCTTTGCAATGCTTTTGGTATGTTCATATTGTGATGACAATTCCCTTTGTAATTCAAACTTTATGATCGAGAGATATATTGTTTGGAAAATTAGAACACGAATAAAAGGATTCATGTTAATTTAGAAATAAAATTCATGAATTTATGTAGTAATAAAGGTATTTTGCTTAATGCGAACTTGAGTGTTGTGAATTGTTCGAGAGAAAATTTACTCTCTTAGGTTTAGATTTGGAATTGCTCGAGAGAGAATTTTGATGAAAAATTAACCTTTACATTGCACAAATTTAACAGTATTTTCATGTCATGATCGCTTAGAATTGAACTAGTAAATGAAATTGTTCATGTAATTATTTAAAAGCTTCATGTTTTTATCGTTTTTATTTCTCCAATACTGAATTATCCAATTGGTCATAGTTAGGTTAATGTAGTTTAAATATCACTTTTGTTTAGAGGTATGATAATAAAGGGAGGGTGAGTACGAATAGTTGAAACGACCCTGTGGAATACGACACGAGATGTAGATTTCTCATATATTACGATTGATAGGTGCGCTTGCCTGAATGCTAATTCAATCTAGTTTAAGTCCATCTACATAATTGTATTAGAATGTAGAATGAAATCACATTGAGTTATTACTTGCTAGCAAGAAAAATCATCAAGTTTTTGGCGCCGTTGCCGGGGAATCGTTTTCAATATTTTGAAATCCTAATCTTTATTGATCTACCAATTTTCATTTATATAGTTGTAAATTAGTATTTGAATAATTATATTGCGTAATATTTTTTTTGTAGTCTGTTAGTCTATGACCAGGGGCAGAAATTCTGGGCTAGCACCATTTCATCCTGACCCAGAACGAATTCTCCATAACACTAACTTAAGGGACGTGGGAATTAATACCACAGATATTTCAAACGGACTATCAGAAGAGGAGACAGTAAACCAAGGAGAGAATCTTCTTGAAAACTTAGATACCATTGCCAACCAAAATGAGCAAACCATGTCTGACTTTGCTAGACCTAATCTCGAAGGAACTGGGTCGAGCATCGTTAGACCACTGATAGCTACCAATAACTTTGAATTGAAGCCTAGTGTAATACAAATGGTTCAACAGTATGTTCAGTATGATGGCTTGCAAGATGAGGATCCTAACACCCACTTGGCTGGATTCTTAGAGATATGTGACACATTTAAAATCAATGGTGTTTCCAACGACGCCATTCGATTGAGATTGTTTCCATTTTCTTTAAGGCATAAGGCGAAGCAGTGGTTGAATTCCTTACCTAGAGGGTCGATCACTACTTGGGACATGATGGTTGAGAAGTTTCTGATGAAGTATTTTCCACCTGCGAAGACTGCGAAGTTAAGGAATGACATCTCTACGTACATTCAATTGGAGTCTGAATCGTTGTACGACACATGGGAACGATTCAAGGAGTTGTTAAGGAGATGTCCCCACCATGCTCTACCTTCATGGCTTCAGATTCAGACCTTCTATAATGGTCTAAATCCAGCCACCAAACAAATGATTGATGCGGCTAGTGGAGGAACTTTGAACAACAAGACACCTGAAGCGGCTCAGCAGTTGATAGAGGACATGGCAATGAACAATTACCAATGGACTACAGTAAGACAAAAGCCTAGCAAGCCCGCAGGAATTTATGAAGTAGATGTCGTCACCGCCTTAGCAATTCAAGTGGAGAAACTTCACCAAAAGATGGACAACCTTGCCTTAGCATCACCTTCCATGGCACCTCAACAATGGGACTCTTCATGCACTGGAATGCCTGGATGTGAACCGCAAGTTCAAGAGCATGTTGACTATATGGGTAACAATATTAGACCACCTTTCAATCAAGCCAACAACCCATATAGCTCTACATATAATCCTGGATGGCGAAACCACCCCAATTTCTCTTGGGGAGGACAAGGAAATCAAGGGAAGCAGCCCATGATTGGACAACAACCACAGTTGGAACCAAGGAAGCCTACATTGGAAGATGTGCTTACCAAATTCATGCAAACTACCGATGTAGCCTTCCGAAATCAAGAGGGTTCAATTCGGAACTTGGAAAATCAGATTGGTCAGCTTGCAAGGATGGTTTCTGAAAGGCAGCAAGGAACACTTCCAGGGAATACAGAGATAAATCCAAGGGAGCATGCAAAAGCCGTTCAATTGAGGAGTGGAAAGGAGTTACAAGACCCAAGGCCTGCAAAGGAAGCACCCAAAATGGAGTCTAGCGACGAAGGACCAAGCGAGATGAACGTACAACCGATGGAGTACCAACCAGCATTACCATACCCAGCAAAGCTTAACAAGGAGCGCATGGATGCGCAGTATGGTAAATTTTTATCTATGTTTAAGCAATTACATGTTAATTTACCATTTTCTGAAATTCTTCAAATTCCTAAATATGCAAAATTTCTTAAGGATCTGATTTCTAATAAAAAGAAAATAGAAGAATTATCATTAGTAACATTAAGTGAAGAATGTTCTGCTATTTTGCAAAATAAATTGCCACAAAAACTTAAGGATCCCGGTTCATTTTCAATTCCATGCTTAATCGGTGATTTACAAGTAAATAAGGCTTTAGCAGATCTAGGAGCAAGTATAAATTTAATGCCTTATAAACTATATCTGAAACTAGGCCTAGGAGAACTTAGCCCAACAAGAATGAGTATTCAATTAGCAGATCGATCGGTTAAGTATCCTAAAGGAATAGTAGAAGATGTATTAGTTAAGGTAGATAAATTTATATTTCCTGCTGATTTTGTTATTTTAGATATGGATGAAAATATCGAAGTACCACTCATACTAGGTCGTCCATTTCTAGCTACATCTAGAGCACTTATTGATGTTTTTGATGGTAAATTAGTATTGCGAGTAGGAGAAGATGAAGTCACTTTTCAAATTGGCAATACTATGAAACAATCCTTAGATAACGATGATTATTGCTATTTTTCTCATGGTATTGATGATTTTATGTCTTCTATAAATTCAAATTTTTATTATAAAGATCCTTTAGAAATTTGCATAACTAACAATTATCTAGAAGATGATAAAAATGATGACATTATTGAACATTTATTTTTTCTAGAAAATTGTGTTGCTATGAATAGAACAACGGAATATAGTTTAATTACTGAAGGAGATCATGAAATTCTTAAGAATAATACTAAGGATCCACCAATAGTAGAATTAAAAAAATTACCGGATCATCTTGAGTATGCATTCTTAGGAACAAATTCTTCGTACCCAGTTATCATATCTTCAAATCTTTCCAAACTTGAAAAAGAAAAATTGATAACCGTATTGAAGAAATGTAAAGGTGCAATAGCGTGGCAAATATCTGATATAAAGGGTATTAATCCTAGTTTTTGCACTCATAAAATCCTTTTGGAAGAAAACTATAAGTCGTCTATTCAACCGCAACGTAGGCTAAATCCTAATATGAAAGAGGTAGTTAAGGCTGAGATTGTAAAGTTATTAGATGCTGGTATTATATATCCTATTTCGGATAGTTCATGGGTTAGTCCTGTCCAAGTAGTTCCTAAGAAGGGTGGCCTGACTGTAGTAGCAAATGATAGAAATGAATTAATTCCAACGCGAACGGTAACAGGTTGGCGTGTCTGTATAGACTATAGGAAATTAAACGATGCCACTAGGAAAGACCATTTCCCTCTTCCTTTCATTGACCAGATATTAGAACGCTTATCAGGACACTCTTATTATTGTTTTCTAGATGGACTTTCTGGATACTTTCAAATTCCTATAGCACCAGAAGACCAAGAGAAAACAACATTTACTTGCCCATTTGGTACCTTTGCCTATAGACGTATGCCTTTCGGGTTATGTAATGCACCCGCCACATTTCAAAGGTGCATGCTAGCCATCTTTAACGAGTATGTTGAAGATATTATGGAAGTGTTCATGGATGATTTTTCTGTTTTTGGCGACTCTTTTGAGTTGTGTTTGAATAATTTAGAGAAAGTTCTTAGGAGGTGTGAGGAGACGAACCTGGCGCTTAGTTGGGAGAAGTGTCATTTCATGGTACAAGAAGGGTTAGTACTTGGCCATAAAATTTCAAGCCATGGAATTCAAGTAGATAGAGCGAAAATAGAGACCATAGAAAAATTGCCACCACCAACCTCCGTAAAGGCAGTGAGAAGTTTCTTAGGACACGCGGGATTTTACCGCCGTTTTATTAAAGACTTCTCTAAAATAGCTAAACCACTTACAAGGCTTTTAGAAAAAGACACACCTTTTATTTTTAAACAAGAGTGTCTACATGCCTTTGAGTTCTTAAAAGAAAAATTAATTAATTCTCCTATTATGATCGCACCTGATTTTAGTAAACCATTTGAGATCATGTGTGACGCTAGTAGTTTTGCGGTAGGGGCTGTTTTAGGACAACGCCGAAACAAACATTTTCACCCAATATATTATGCTAGTAAAACACTTAATAATGCACAGGAGAATTATACAACTACTGAAAAAGAACTCCTAGCAGTGGTATTCGCCTTTGATAAATTTAGATCATATTTAACATTGTTCAAAGTGGTAGTTTATACGGATCACTCTGCACCTTGATATTTACTAGCCAAAGCGGAAGCAAAGCCTCGTTTAATCCGATGGGTTCTTCTTCTACAAGAATTTGATCTAGAAATTAGGGATAAACGAGGAGCGGAAAACTTAGCGGCAGATCATCTTTCACGTTTAGAAAATCCACTACGATCAATGTTAGATGAATCTGAAATTTCTGATACATTTCCTGAGGAATCATTATTTGTCATATCTACCAATATACATTTAGATTATCCATGGTTTGCAGATTATGCAAACTATCTTGTGGCTAAGGTCCTTCCAAAAGACTTTTCATATCAGCAGAAAAAGAAATTTTTCTCTGACTTGAAATATTACTTTTGGGAGGACCCTTTTCTTTTTCGGATATGTGCAGATTCTGTTATAAGAAGGTGTGTATCAGCGGAGGAAGGTTGGAAGATTTTAGAGTAGTGTCATTCAGGTCCTGCTGGTGGTCACTATGGAGCGAATCGCTCCGCTAAAAAGGTTCTTGATTCCGGTTTTTATTGGCCCCTTCTATTCAGGGATGCCCAAAGGTATGTGCTTTCATGTGATTCTTGCCAAAAAGCAGGTAATATTTCTAAATTACATGAAATGCCTCAAAAATTTATCCTTGAATGTGAAGTATTCGATGTGTGGGGTATAGATTTTATGGGACCATTCCCAGTTTCTTTTGGGAATAAATATATTTTGGTAGCTGTAGATTATGTATCAAGGTGGGTTGAAGCGCAAGCTTTGCCTACTAACGATAGTAGGGTTGTAATTAGATTTTTGAAATCCTTATTCGCACGATTTGGCACACCACGTGCACTTATTAGCGATAGGGGTTCACACTTTTGTAATCTACAACTAGACAAAGTATTAGAAAAATATGGAGTTACACATAGGATAGCCACTCCGTATCATCCTCAAACTAGTGGGCAAGTTGAAGTTTCCAATAGAGAGCTTAAGAGAATCTTAGAAAAATCTATAGAAGGGAATAGGAAGCAGTGGTCTAGGAAACTTAACGAATGTTTATGGGCTTACAGGACCGCCTACAAAACACCTATAGGGACCACCCCCTTTAGATTAGTCTACGGTAAATCTTGCCACCTACCTATAGAATTAGAACACAAATCATATGGGGCAATACGCTCCTTAAATTTTGGCGCTAGTTCTATAGGAGAGAAGCGTAAACTTCAACTTAACGAATTAGATGAGTGGAGAACTATGGCCTATGAGAACTCCCGGATTTATAAGGAGAAAACCAAACTATTTCATGACCGTCACCTTCGCAAACCCAAAGTATTCCATAAAGGTGATCAAGTCCTCCTTTATAACTCCAGATTACGTTTATTCCCAGGGAAGTTAAGGTCTAAGTGGTCCGGACCCTTTAAAGTTAAAGAAGTCTTTCCCTACGGTACCGTCGAGTTAACTCACCCTGAGAAGGGAGATTTTAAGGTTAATGGTCACCGACTTAAACCTTATTATGGTGAAATCCCTATGGACTTCGCTCGTCTAGAGACTTGCCTCCGTCTAGATTAGTTTCATATTAACTATAGTAGGTGTTTTTAAGTATTCTTGTTTTAGTATAAATCTAATTAGATGCATTGAAAAATTAATGAAAAAAAAAGAAGAAAAGAAAATTTTTTTTTATGAAAATAAATTTCCACCAAAATTTTAATGAGAAAAAAATTTTTCTGGAGTGGCACACGGCTCACCACACGGCCGTGTGCGTAGCCGTGTACGTGACACAGGCTCAGGCCCAGCCGTGTGGAATTAATTCCGCAAAAGGTCATTTTCATCCCGAGCACAACACGGGTCTGCACCAACCCGTGTTCATAGCCATGTCTATCGCTCGACGATCATCGAGACCGATGTGTCGTGACACCGAACACGGGCGTGTCTGATAACACACGGCCGTGTCGTCTACCTACCCGTGTTTGTGTACCGTGCCAGCTACGACACGGGGCAACACACGGCCGTGTTGTCACCCGTGTCCACCTGACGCGCTGTCCCCAGCCAGTTTGACCACACGGACAGAGGCAGCCCCGTGTTCCACGAGGCCTCGGATCCCCTAACACGGGTGCACACACGGCCGTGTGCGCACCCGTGTTCCCATTTTTTACACGGACCGACGCACCCCGTGTTCCACGAGGCTGCAGATTCCCTAACACGGGTTCGCACACGCCCGTGTGCGAACCCGTGTTCAACATGTATAAATAGGGGCCGTGTCTTTGATCTTCCCTGCTCATTTCAAACCCTCTCCCAGCACAAATTCCTCCCTTGGCCTGACCTCAGAAGCGCCATTTTCTCCAATCCTTTTCCCCCTTTACTCGTACCTTCCCTTCTACATCATGTCTTCCGGAAGAAGTGGAGGTCGCCGTCGCCGACCGGAATTACAAGTCTCAACGGAGAGGCGGGATGCCGCTGCTCCGCTAATTTTCACCGATGCGTCACACACCGCCCGCTTCAATCGCTTGCAATCAAAAAAATTTCAAGACATACGTATAATTGATTGGAGCGTGCTTGAGGAGATAAACTTAGCTGAAGATGTCAGGGGGTTAATTTCTGTAACGGGGTGGAATCAATTTTTTGCCATAGAGGAGTTAGGCTTTAGGGAACTCACCTTAGAGTTCCTATCTTCGTTTTATTCCAGCTTTAGGCCTAATTTCATCGATGCACCGCACGCGCCCGAGGGGATAGTTTCATTTCGAGTGGGTGGCACATTTTATACACTCACCATGCTCCAGTTCACCCAATATTTAGGGGTGTATGAGGAGTCGTTCCTTTTTAGTGCGGCCTACCCCGAACTCCACTTCGAACTCCCCAACCGCGATATGGCCGGTGGTATCTGGCGCCAGATTTGCTTTGACACTGGCGCCTACGAGGCCAAGAGATCTAAGGCATCTAAATTGATTTCTCCCGCCCTCCATTACATCCACCATCTCCTCAGCCACACGTTGAGCGGCCGGGGCGAAAGCTCCGGAGTTGTCAGTAGGCAGGACCTGTTATACCTCTACAGTATGACTTCACGATATCCTCTACATCTCGGTTATCTTCTAGCCCAGTTCATTCTCCATCAGGCTGACACCCCTCGTATAGGGTCTATTTGCGTAGCACCCTACATTACTCGCCTCGTGAAAAATATGGGCATCTTTTTAGCCCTCCCCCAGATGACAGTGGTCGCAAAGACCGTGCCTATCACGATGGCTAGTCTTCGCGCCCTCCGCCTCGTCACCGCCCGTCAGGGCCGGGGAGGGGTCATATATTCTATTGCTCGACGTGGATCGCATATATAGGATGACAGTGATGATGAGATAGATCCTGACCTCGACGTGCCATTGGTGCCTCCACCCCATTCCACCTATGCTCATGGCGAGTCGTCTACTACACCTCCTCCACCTCGTTCACGGTACTCGCGCAAGTTCCGACAGTTTTTCGAGACCGAGCTCTCGCCGCGCTTACAGGACATTAAGGAGGCACAGCAGCGGACCGAGGACCTCCTCACAAAGATCAGAGACCACCTTGGGATCGCCCCTCGCCAGCCGCCAGCCCCAGCACCGCCCTCCTTCCCGGACGATTCGACAGGCCACCATGAGTACTTCTGATATGTATCGATGTAGTGCTATCTGCATGTATCGTATCTTGAATTTTTTTATATATATCAGTGTATTCAGTTCTATCAGCTATTATATATCAGTGCATTCCATTACAGCTCCTGTTTCTTTACTGTGCTCTTCTACTTATTATGATAGCAGTTTTTTTTCTTATATCATCATGAAATCACTCTATGTCCGCTTTTTACATTGCACTGAGTACATTGCAAATCTTAAGCCTGGGGGTAGAATGGTTATTCATGTGGTTACAATTGATTCTAATCTGCTTATCATAATACTCAAGTTGTTATACCCCCCTTAAAAATTTTTGTTTGATCTTTTAAGCTCTCATTTTTCTTTCATTTGGGATTATAAATATTTAATTTAACTTCGCACACTGATTAAAATGAATTGATGTAGACTCATAGAGTATTCAACTTTGTTGATTTTGTAATTAAGCATAGAAATTTTTTAGCTTAATTTTCTCTATATAATTTAATTTTAAGATTACTCCTCTATATTAGTAACTATCCAACACTCTATTTTAGAAAATATATTTATCTATAATAAAGTGAGTGATGAGTGTAACATTTTTATAATTTGGTATTAGGGCTTTAAAATTAAAAATTACTCCATATTGATGTCTAGGACTCACCCTCTAGCATTCCTCAAAACATTACATAAGTTAATTAGTAAGGGCGGAAATGACTTAGGCCTCCTATTGGATAGCTTGAGCCTTGTTATCCCAACACCTTTAACATGATACCTTTGCACACCCAATTTGAACCTACTCCCCATCCTTTTGATGCGCTACTATTAAAATTCACCAAGGCCAAATCCTTACCTATTAGTACACCTATCATTGATGCCTGCTTGGAATGATTTGTTCATTGTGATATGTGGCCTGAGTGCGTGTATCATTGCACCCACTTGGAATGATCCCTACTTTGAACCCAAAAAAAAGACATAGTGATATGTGGCCTGAGTGCGTGTATACTTGCACCCACTTGGAATGATCCCTACTATGGTCCCTTGGTTAAAAAAATATGTATATAAAAAAAAATAGAGTGCCCTTCAAAATGTGGGAAATATACAAATTGCAAAGTCTGGGGGTGTTTACATAAAATTGAAATATGTTAAGGTATCTTCCAACATAAGGCTCAATCAAGATTTAGGTGTGAAAAATTCATCGAAATTATCCTTGATTACCTCACCTTTAATCTTCTATCCTAAGCCAAAAAGGCTACACCAAAATTCAAGTCCTAAGGATCCAACCTTACTAATTCTAAATAGTGATGTGATGAGGGTGTAAAAAGGGTAAGCTCATGATTATCAGTAAGAGTACTTATAAGTTTTGAAACACTAATACGTATCTTATAGAGATTGTTATTTTCTCCTCATATTTGTTAAAGATGACTATACTTTTATTTCTAAAAGCGAGTGAGAGATAGTTAAAATGATATATTAGAGGAATTTTAAGATAAATCTATATTTAGAAAAGTCTGCTAAATTATTTCCTATGCGATTACATCATCAAAGTTCTCTTAAATTCATAGCAACCAGTGTGCGGAGGCAAAATTATTTAATGGTAACCCAGGTGTTTGAATTAGTTTGCTTAGGGACAAGCAAACATCTAAGTCTGGGGGTATTTGATGAGTACGATTATGATAGGCTTTTTACTCTCATAATTGTAATCATGTCTACCATTTCCTGCCCCTTTTTGTGTTGATTTCATGATAATAGTAAAGAAATTGTCGTATCATAGATAGAAGTGCGTATTTAGAAGTCCTTGTCAGTTCTTGTAATAAAACTATTTACTGAGTCTATCATTTTTCTATTGTAGGTAATGCCAACCAATGGGCCTAAAAGTCTCGGAGTAAACAGAGGAGTTCACGGAGTCTACATGGCTGATGACAGGACGAAAATTTGGTGCACACGGCCAGACACACGGTCGTGTGCCTACCCGTGTCCTATGCACCTGGAGCTGAAGAATTTGGGCACAGACGATGGAACCTCACACGGGTATGGCACACGCCCGTGTGCCTACCCGTGTCATCTTTGCACACGACTGCCAACCAACCCGTGTCTGCAGAACACGGCCGCACACACGGCCGTGTCCATACCCGTGTCATCTGACACGACCCACTACCAGACACGCCTGCTCGTGGGGAACCGCCCAGGAACCGCCTAGGAACCGTCCACACGGCCTGACACACGGCCGTGTGCGACCCCGTGTCCGACCTGTTTGCAAGGGAACTATAAATTTCCTGTAGAAAAATTTGTTTAGGACTTTTGGATCATTTCTGGATTGGAGAACTGCTGGAGGCCGAAGGGGAGCATCCAAGACAAGGAGGATTGAAGGGTATTCCTATGTATTTTCATTTAATCATTAACCCCTTTGAATCCTTCCCTTATCTTGATGATTCATCTTCAATTTATGTTTTAATTTGCATGAATTTCTCTTTGAACATTCTAGTAATCATGTATCACCTTGTTTATGTTACATTTGTAGTATTTTATTTGTGTTTATGCTTACAAACAAAGAGTTTAATCCTCCTTATGAATTATTTATTTGTTTTACAAAATTTGCAATTGGCTAGATTGAGAAATTGGTTCTTTGCAATGCTTTTGGTATGTTCATATTGTGATGACAATTCCCTTTGTAATTCAAACTTTATGATCGAGAGATATATTGTTTGGAAAATTAGAACACGAATAAAAGGATTCATGTTAATTTAGAAATAAAATTCATGAATTTATGTAGTAATAAAGGTATTTTGCTTAATGCGAACTTGAGTGTTGTGAATTGTTCGAGAGAAAATTTACTCTCTTAGGTTTAGATTTGGAATTGCTCGAGAGAGAATTTTGATGAAAAATTAACCTTTACATTGCACAAATTTAACAGTATTTTCTTGTCTTGATCGCTTAGAATTGAACTAGTAAATGAAATTGTTCATGTAATTATTTAAAAGCTTCATGTTTTTATCGTTTTTATTTCTCCAATACTGAATTATCCAATTGGTCATAGTTAGGTTAATGTAGTTTAAATATCACTTTTGTTTAGAGGTATGATAATAAAGGGAGGGTGAGTACGAATAGTTGAAACGACCCTGTGGAATACGACACGAGATGTAGATTTCTCATATATTACGATTGATAGGTGCGCTTGCCTGAATGCTAATTCAATCTAGTTTAAGTCCATCTACATAATTGTATTAGAATGTAGAATGAAATCGCATTGAGTTATTACTTGCTAGCAAGAAAAATCATCAAGTTTTTGGCGCCGTTGCCGGGGAATCGTTTTCAATATTTTGAAATCCTAATCTTTATTGATCTACCAATTTTCATTTATATAGTTGTAAATTAGTATTTGAATAATTATATTGCGTAATATTTTTTTTTGTAGTCTGTTAGTCTATGACCAGGGGCAGAAATTCTGGGCTAGCACCATTTCATCCTGACCCAGAACGAATTCTCCATAACACTAACTTAAGGGACGTGGGAATTAATACCACAGATATTTCAAACGGACTATCAGAAGAGGAGACAGTAAACCAAGGAGAGAATCTTCTTGAAAACTTAGATACCATTGCCAACCAAAATGAGCAAACCATGTCTGACTTTGCTAGACCTAATCTCGAAGGAACCGGGTCGAGCATCGTTAGACCACCGATAGCTACCAATAACTTTGAATTGAAGCCTAGTGTAATACAAATGGTTCAACAGTATGTTCAGTATGATGGCTTGCAAGATGAGGATCCTAACACCCACTTGGCTGGATTCTTAGAGATATGTGACACATTTAAAATCAATGGTGTTTCCAACGACGCCATTCGATTGAGATTGTTTCCATTTTCTTTAAGGCATAAGGCGAAGCAGTGGTTGAATTCCTTACCTAGAGGGTCGATCACTACTTGGGACATGATGGTTGAGAAGTTTCTGATGAAGTATTTTCCACCTGCGAAGACTGCGAAGTTAAGGAATGACATCTCTACGTACATTCAATTGGAGTCTGAATCGTTGTACGACACATGGGAACGATTCAAGGAGTTGTTAAGGAGATGTCCCCACCATGCTCTACCTTCATGGCTTCAGATTCAGACCTTCTATAATGGTCTAAATCCAGCCACCAAACAAATGATTGATGCGGCTAGTGGAGGAACTTTGAACAACAAGACACCTGAAGCGGCTCAGCAGTTGATAGAGGACATGGCAATGAACAATTACCAATGGACTACAGTAAGACAAAAGCCTAGCAAGCCCGCAGGAATTTATGAAGTAGATGCCGTCACCGCCTTAGCAATTCAAGTGGAGAAACTTCACCAAAAGATGGACAACCTTGCCTTAGCATCACCTTCCATGGCACCTCAACAATGGGACTCTTCATGCACTGGAATGCCTGGATGTGAACCGCAAGTTCAAGAGCATGTTGACTATATGGGTAACAATATTAGACCACCTTTCAATCAAGCCAACAACCCATATAGCTCTACATATAATCCTGGATGGCGAAACCACCCCAATTTCTCTTGGGGAGGACAAGGAAATCAAGGGAAGCAGCCCATGATTGGACAACAACCACAGTTGGAACCAAGGAAGCCTACATTGGAAGATGTGCTTACCAAATTCATGCAAACTACCGATGTAGCCTTCCGAAATCAAGAGGGTTCAATTCGGAACTTGGAAAATCAGATTGGTCAGCTTGCAAGGATGGTTTCTGAAAGGCAGCAAGGAACACTTCCAGGGAATACAGAGATAAATTCAAGGGAGCATGCAAAAGCCGTTCAATTGAGGAGTGGAAAGGAGTTACAAGACCCAAGGCCTTCAAAGGAAGCACCCAAAATGGAGTCTAGCGACGAAGGACCAAGCGAGATGAATGTACAACCGATGGAGTACCAACCAGCATTACCATACCCAGAAAAGCTTAACAAGAAGCGCATGGATGCGCAGTATGGTAAATTTTTATCTATGTTTAAGCAATTACATGTTAATTTACCATTTTCTGAAATTCTTCAAATGCCTAAATATGCAAAATTTCTTAAGGATCTGATTTCTAATAAAAAGAAAATAGAAGAATTATCATTAGTAACATTAAGTGAAGAATGTTCTGCTATTTTGCAAAATAAATTGCCACAAAAACTTAAGGATCCCGGTTCATTTTCAATTCCATGTTTAATCGATGATTTACAAGTAAATAAGGCTTTAGCAGATCTAGGAGCAAGTATAAATTTAATGCCTTATAAACTATATCTGAAACTAGGCCTAGGAGAACTTAGCCCAACAAGAATGAGTATTCAATTAGCAGATCGATCGGTTAAGTATCCTAAAGGAATAGTAGAAGATGTATTAGTTAAGGTAGATAAATTTATATTTCCTGCTGATTTTGTTATTTTAGATATGGATGAAAATATCGAAGTACCACTCATACTAGGTCGTCCATTTCTAGCTACATCTAGAGCACTTATTGATGTTTTTCATGGTAAATTAGTATTGCGAGTAGGAGAAGATGAAGTCACTTTTAAAATTGGCAATACTATGAAACAATCCTTAGATAACGATGATTATTGCTATTTTTCTCATGGTATTGATGATTTTATGTCTTCTATAAATTCAAATTTTTATTATAAAGATCCTTTAGAAATTTGCATAACTAACAATTATCTAGAAGATGATAAAAATGATGACATTATTGAACATTTATTTTTTCTAGAAAATTGTGTTGCTATGAATAGAACAACGGAATATAGTTTAATTACTGAAGGAGATCATGAAATTCTTAAGAATAATACTAAGGATCCACCAATAGTAGAATTAAAAAAATTACCGGATCATCTTGAGTATGCATTCTTAGGAACAAATTCTTCGTACCCAGTTATCATATCTTCAAATCTTTCCAAACTTGAAAAAGAAAAATTGATAACCGTATTGAAGAAATGTAAAGGTGCAATAGCGTGGCAAATATCTGATATAAAGGGTATTAATCCTAGTTTTTGCACTCATAAAATCCTTTTGGAAGAAAACTATAAGTCGTCTATTCAACCGCAACGTAGGCTAAATCCTAATATGAAAGAGGTAGTTAAGGCTGAGATTGTAAAGTTATTAGATGCTGGTATTATATATCCTATTTCAGATAGTTCATGGGTTAGTCCTGTCCAAGTAGTTACTAAGAAGGGTGGCCTGACTGTAGTAGCAAATGATAGAAATGAATTAATTCCAATGCGAACGGTAACAGGTTGGCGTGTCTGTATAGACTATAGGAAATTAAACGATGCCACTAGGAAAGACCATTTCCCTCTTCCTTTCATTGACCAGATATTAGAACGCTTATCAGGACACTCTTATTATTGTTTTCTAGATGGACTTTCTGGATACTTTCAAATTCCTATAGCACCAGAAGACCAAGAGAAAACAACATTTACTTGCCCATTTGGTACCTTTGCCTATAGACGTATGCCTTTCGGGTTATGTAATGCACCCGCCACATTTCAAAGGTGCATGCTAGCCATCTTTAACGAGTATGTTGAAGATATTATGGAAGTGTTCATGGATGATTTTTCTATTTTTGGCGACTCTTTTGAGTTGTGTTTGAATAATTTAGAGAAAGTTCTTAGGAGGTGTGAGGAGACGAACCTGGCGCTTAGTTGGGAGAAGTGTCATTTCATGGTACAAGAAGGGTTAGTACTTGGCCATAAAATTTCAAGCCATGGAATTCAAGTAGATAGAGCGAAAATAGAGACCATAGAAAAATTGCCACCACCAACCTCCGTAAAGGCAGTGAGAAGTTTCTTAGGACACGCGGGATTTTACCGCCGTTTTATTAAAGACTTCTCTAAAATAGCTAAACCACTTACAAGGCTTTTAGAAAAAGACACACCTTTTATTTTTGAACAAGAGTGTCTACATGCCTTTGAGTTCTTAAAAGAAAAATTAATTAATTCTCCTATTATGATCGCACCTGATTTTAGTAAACCATTTGAGATCATGTGTGACGCTAGTAGTTTTGCGGTAGGGGCTGTTTTAGGACAACGCCGAAACAAACATTTTCACCCAATATATTATGCTAGTAAAACACTTAATAATGCACAGGAGAATTATACAACTACTGAAAAAGAAATCCTAGCAGTGGTATTCGCCTTTGATAAATTTAGATCATATTTAACATTGTTCAAAGTGGTAGTTTATACGGATCACTCTGCACTTTGATATTTGCTAGCCAAAGCGGAAGCAAAGCCTCGTTTAATCCGATGGGTTCTTCTTCTACAAGAATTTGATCTAGAAATTAGGGATAAACGAGGAGCGGAAAACTTAGCGGCAGATCATCTTTCACGTTTAGAAAATCCACTACGATCAATGTTAGATGAATCTGAAATTTTTGATACATTTCCTGAGGAATCATTATTTGCATATCTACCAATATACATCTAGATTATCCATGGTTTGCAGATTATGCAAACTATCTTGTGGCTAAGGTCCTTCTAAAAGACTTTTCATATCAGCAGAAAAAGAAATTTTTCTCTGACTTGAAATATTACTTTTGGGAGGACCCTTTTCTTTTTCGGATATGTGCAGATTCTGTTATAAGAACGTGTGTATCAGCGGAGGAAGGTTGGAAGATTTTAGAGCAGTGTCATTCAGGTCCTGCTGGTGGTCACTATGGAGCGAATCGCTCCGCTAAAAAGGTTCTTGATTCCGGTTTTTATTGGCCCCTTCTATTCAGGGATGCCCAAAGGTATGTGCTTTCATGTGATTCTTGCCAAAAAGCAGGTAATATTTCTAAATTACATGAAATGCCTCAAAAATTTATCCTTGAATGTGAAGTATTCGATGTGTGGGGTATAGATTTTATGGGACCATTCCCAGTTTCTTTTGGGAATAAATATATTTTGGTAGCTGTAGATTATGTATCAAGGTGGGTTGAAGCGCAAGCTTTGCCTACTAACGATAGTAGGGTTGTAATTAGATTTTTGAAATCCTTATTCGCACGATTTGGCACACCACGTGCACTTATTAGCGATAGGGGTTCACACTTTTGTAATCTACAACTAGACAAAGTATTAGAAAAATATGGAGTTACACATAGGATAGCCACTCCGTATCATCCTCAAACTAGTGGGCAAGTTGAAGTTTCCAATAGAGAGCTTAAGAGAATCTTAGAAAAATCTATAGAAGGGAATAGGAAGCAGTGGTCTAGGAAACTTAACGACTGTTTATGGGCTTACAGGACCGCCTACAAAACACCTATAAGGACCACCCCCTTTAGATTAGTCTACGGTAAATCTTGCCACCTACCTATAGAATTAGAACACAAATCATATTGGGGCAATACGCTCCTTAAATTTTGACGCTAGTTCTATAGGAGAGAAGCGTAAACTTCAACTTAACGAATTAGATGAGTGGAGAACTATGGCCTATGAGAACTCCCGAATTTATAAGGAGAAAACCAAACTATTTCATGACCGTCACCTTCGCAAACCCAAAGTATTCCATAAAGGTGATCAAGTCCTCCTTTATAACTCCAGATTACGTTTATTCCCAGGGAAGTTAAGGTCTAAGTGGTCCGAACCCTTTAAAGTTAAAGAAGTCTTTCCCTACGGTACCGTCGAGTTAACTCACCCTGAGAAGGGAGATTTTAAGGTTAATGGTCACCGACTTAAACCTTATTATGGTGAAATCCCTATGGACTTCGCTCGTCTAGAGACTTGCCTCCGTCTAGATTAGTTTCATATTAACTATAGTTGGTGTTTTTAAGTATTCTTGTTTTAGTATAAATCTAATTAGATGCATTGAAAAATTAATGAAAAAAAAAGAAAGAAATTTTGTTTTTTATGAAAATAAATTTCCACCAAAATTTTAATGAGAAAAAAATTTTTCTGGAGTGGCACACGACTCACCACACGGCCGTGTGCGTAGCCGTGTACGTGACACAGGCTCAGGCCCAGCCGTGTGGAATTAATTCCGCAAAAGGTCATTTTCATCCCGAGCACAACACGGGTCTGCACCAACCCGTGTTCATAGCCATGTCTATCGCTCGACGATCGTCGAGACCGATGTGTCGTGACACCGAACACGGGTGTGTCTGATAACACACGGCCGTGTCGTCTACCTACCCGTGTTTGTGTACCGTGCCAGCTACGACACGGGGCAACACACGGCCGTGTTGTCACCCGTGTCCACCTGACGCGCTGTCCCCAGCCAGTTTGACCACACGGACCGAGGCAGCCCCGTGTTCCACGAGGCCTCGGATCCCCTAACACGGGTGCACACACGACCGTGTGCGCACTCGTGTTCCCATTTTTTACACGGACCGACGCACCCCGTGTTCCACGAGGCTGCAGATTCCCTAACACGGGTTCGCACACGCCCGTGTGCGAACCCGTGTTCAACATGTATAAATAGGGCCGTGTCTTTGATCTTCCCTGCTCATTTCAAACCCTCTCCCAGCACAAATTCCTCCCTTGGCCTGACCTCAGAAGCGCCATTTTCTCCAATCCTTTTCCCCCTTTACTCGTACCTTCCCTTCTACATCATGTCTTCCGGAAGAAGTGGAGGTCGCCGTCGCCGACCGGAATTACAAGTCTCAACGGAGAGGCGGGATGCCGCTGCTCCGCTAATTTTCACCGATGCGTCACACACCGCCCGCTTCAACCGCTTGCAATCAAAAAAATTTCAAGACATACGTATAATTGATTGGAGCGTGCTTGAGGAGATAAACTTAGCTGAAGATGTCAGGGGGTTAATTTCTGTAACGGGGTGGAATCAATTTTTTGCCATAGAGGAGTTAGGCTTTAGGGAACTCACCTTAGAGTTCCTATCTTCGTTTTATTCCAGCTTTAGGCCTAATTTCATCGATGCACCGCACGCGCCCGAGGGGATAGTTTCATTTCGAGTGGGTGGCATATTTTATACACTCACCATGCTCCAGTTCACCCAATATTTAGGGGTGTATGAGGAGTCGTTCCTTTTTAGTGCGGCCTACCCCGAACTCCACTTCGAACTCTCCAACCGCGATATGGCCGGTGGTATCTGGTGCCAGATTTCCTTTGACACTGGCGCCTACGAGGCCAAGAGATCTAAGGCATCTAAATTGATTTCTCCCGCCCTCCATTACATCCACCATCTCCTCATCCACACGTTGAGCGGCCGGGGCGAAAGCTCCGGAGTTGTCAGTAGGCAGGACCTGTTATACCTCTACAGTATGACTTCACGATATCCTCTACATCTCGGTTATCTTCTAGCCCAGTTCATTCTCCATCAGGCTGACACCCCTCGTATAGGGTCTATTTGCGTAGCACCCTACATTACTCGCCTCGTGAAGAATATGGGCATCTTTTTAGCCCTCCCCCAGATGACAGTGGTCGCAAAGACCGTGCCTATCACGATGGCTAGTCTTCGCGGCCTCCGCCTCGTCACCGCCCGTCAGGGCCGGGGAGGGGTCATATATTCTATTGCTCGACGTGGATCGCATATACAGGATGACAGTGATGATGAGATAGATCCTGACTTCGACGTGCCATTGGTGCCTCCACCCCATTCCACCTACGCTCATGGCGAGTCGTCTACTGCACCTCCTCCACCTCGTTCACGGTACTCGCGCGAGTTACAACAGTTTTTCGAGACCGAGCTCTCGCTGCGCTTACAGGACATTAAGGAGGCACAGCAGCGGACCGAGGACCTCCTCACACAGATCAGAGACCACCTTGGGATCGCCCCTCGCCAGCCGCCAGCCCCAGCACCGCCCTCCTTCCCGGACGATTCGACAGGCCACCATGAGTACTTCTGATATGTATCGATGTAGTGCTATCTGCATGTATCGTATCTTGAATTTTTTTTATATATATAAGTGTATTCAGTTCTATCAGCTATTATATATCAGTGCATTCCATTACAGCTCCTGTTTCTTTACTGTGCTCTTCTACTTATTATGATAGCAGTTTTTTTTTCTTATATCATCATGCAATCACTCTATGTCCGCTTTTTACATTGCACTGAGGACATTGCAAATCTTAAGCCTGGGGGTAGAATGGTTATTCATGTGGTTACAATTGATTCTAATCTGCTTATCATAATACTCAAGTTGTTATACCCCCCTTATAAATTTTTGTTTGATCTTTTAAGCTCTCATTTTTCTTTCATTTGGGATTATAAATATTTAATTTAACTTCGCACACTGATTAAAATGAATTGATGTAGACTCATAGAGTATTCAACTTTGTTGATTTTGTAATTAAGCATAGAAATTTTTTATCTTAATTTTCTCTATATAATTTAATTTTAAGATTACTCCTCTATATTAGTAACTATCCAACACTCTATTTTAGAAAATATATTTATCTATAATAAAGTGAGTGATGAGTGTAACATTTTTATAATTTGGTATTAGGGCTTTAAAATTAAAAATTACTCCATATTGATGTCTAGGACTCACCCTCTAGCATTCCTCAAAACATTACATAAGTTAATTAGTAAGGGCGGAAATGACTTAGGCCTCCTATTGGATAGCTTGAGCCTTGTTATCCCAACACCTTTAACATGATAGCTTTGCACACCCAATTTGAACCTACTCCCCATCCTTTTGATGCGCTACTATTAAAATTCACCAAGGCCAAATCCTTACCTATTAGCACACCTATCATTGATGCCTGCTTGGAATGATTTGTTCATTGTGATATGTGGCCTGAGTGCGTGTATCATTGCACCCACTTGGAATGATCCCTACTTTGAACCCAAAAAAAAGACATAGTGATATGTGGCCTGAGTGCGTGTATACTTGCACCCACTTGTAATGATCCCTACTATGGTCCCTTGGTTAAAAAAAATATATGTATATAAAAAAAAATAAATAGAGTGCCCTTCAATATGTGGGAAATATACAAATTGCAAAGTCTGGGGGTGTTTACATAAAATTGAAATATGTTAAGGTATCTTCCAACATAAGGCTCAATCAAGATTTAGGTGTGAAAAATTCATCAAAATTATCCTTGATTACCTCACCTTTAATCTTCTATCCTAAGCCAAAAAGGCTACACCAAAATTCAAGTCCTAAGGATCCAACCTTACTAATTCTAAATAGTGATGTGATGAGGGTGTAAAAAGGGTAAGCTCATGATTATCAGTAAGAGTACTTATAAGTTTTGAAATACTAATACGTATCTTATAGAGATTGTTATTTTCTCCTCATATTTGTTAAAGATGACTATACTTTTATTTCTAAAAGCGAGTGAGAGATAGTTAAAATGATATATTAGAGGAATTTTAAGATAAATCTATATTTAGAAAAGTCTGCTAAATTATTTCCTATGCGATTACATCATCAAAGTTCTCTTAAATTCATAGCAACCAGTGTGCGGAGGCAAAATTATTTAATGGTAACCCAGGTGTTTGAATTAGTTTGCTTAGGGACAAGCAAACATCTAAGTCTGGGGGTATTTGATGAGTACGATTATGATAGGCTTTTTACTCTCATAATTGTAATCATGTCTACCATTTCCTGCCCCTTTTTGTGTTGATTTCATGATAATAATAAAGAAATTATCGTATCATAGATAGAAGTGCGTATTTAGAAGTCCTTGTCAGTTCTTGTAATAAAACTATTTACTGAGTCTATCATTTTTCTATTGTAGGTAATGCCAACCAATGGGCCTAAAAGTCTCGGAGCAAACAGAGGAGGTCACAGAGTCTACATGGCTGATGACAGGACGAAAATTTGGTGCACACGGCCAGACACACGGTAGTGTGCCTACCCGTGTCCTATGCACCTGGAGCTGAAGAATTTGGGTGCAGATGATGGAACCTCACACGGGTATGGCACACGCCCGTGTGCCTACCCGTGTCATCTTTGCACACGACTGCCAACCAACCCGTGTCTGCAGAACACGGCCGCACACACAGCCGTGTCCATACCCGTGTCATCTGACACGACCCACTACCAGACACGCCTGCTCGTGGGGAACCGCCCAGGAACCGCCTAGGAACCGTCCACACGGCATGACACATGTCCGTGTGCGACCCCGTGTCCGACCTGTTTGCAAGGGAACTATAAATTTCCTATAGAAAAATTTGTTTAGGACTTTTGGATCATTTTTGGATTGGAGAACTGCTGGAGGCCGAAGGGGAGCATCCAAGACAAGGAGGATTGAAGGGTATTCCTATGTATTTTCATTTAATCATTAACCCCTTTGAATCCTTCCCTTATCTTGATGATTCATCTTCAATTTATGTTTTAATTTGCATGAATTTCTCTTTGAACATTCTAGTATTCATGTATCACCTTGTTTATGTTACATTTGTAGTATTTTATTTGTGTTTATGCTTACAAACAAAGAGTTTAATCCTCCTTATGAATTATTTATTTGTTTTACAAAATTTGCAATTGGCTAGATTGAGAAATTGGTTCTTTGCAATGCTTTTGGTATGTTCATATTGTGATGACAATTCCCTTTGTAATTCAAACTTTATGATCGAAGAGATATATTGTTTGGAAAATTAGAACACGAATAAAAGGATTCATGTTAATTTAGAAATAAAATTCATGAATTTATGTAGTAATAAAGGTATTTTGCTTAATGCGAACTTGAGTGTTGTGAATTGTTCGAGAGAAAATTTACTCTCTTAGGTTTAGATTTGGAATTGCTCGAGAGAGAATTTTGATGAAAAATTAACCTTTACATTGCACAAATTTAACAGTATTTTCATGTCATGATCGCTTAGAATTGAACTAGTAAATGAAATTGTTCATGTAATTATTTAAAAGCTTCATGTTTTTATCATTTTTATTTCTCCAATACTGAATTATCCAATTGGTCATAGTTAGGTTAATGTAGTTTAAATATCACTTTTGTTTAGAGGTATGATAATAAAGGGAGGGTGAGTACGAATAGTTGAAATGACCCTGTGGAATACGACACGAGATGTAGATTTCTCATATATTACGATTGATAGGTGCGCTTGCCTGAATGCTAATTCAATCTAGTTTAAGTCCATCTACATAATTGTATTAGAATGTAGAATGAAATCGCATTGAGTTATTACTTGTTAGCAAGAAAAATCATCAACGACCGGTCGGAGGTCGGAGCTTGGGACAAGTAGGAGTCGGCTACGCCCCTATTTTGTGAACATTCGTCGATGTCAATTTTGGCTTCAACATCTGCGTTGCACTTACTCGGATGACTGATTTATCTTCTCAAGATTTTCTTAGGGCGATGTATATACTGTGTCATGATAGTGTCAAGCATGATATATTCAAGAGACTCTCGGACGAGTTGAAGGGCACCTGGCTGCGAATGCAGTTTGATCGCTAGTTTAGTGTTACTGTTTATGAGTCAATGACTTATTATCTAATTATGTTGCTATTTCGGAACTTTTATTCTGTGGACGATGATTTAAGATTTTTAGTATTTTCATTTCAAGTATTTTTATTACTTTGTTTATTTTGTGGATAATGCTTAAATTGAAACAAAATTAGTTTCTAAAATTTATAATCCCAGAAAACCAATTTCTTTGCGCTGCCGAACAATATTTAAGTATCAATGTCAATTCTGTTCACTGAATACCTTCCAGCAGTTGAACAACAGAATTGGTTTTTTGCACAAAACCAATTCCTGTAGATATTGATTTTCTGATAAAAGCCAATTCTAGAAAGCCAATACTTGCGCACCGAACGGACCATTATTTATTTTTTCACTTGATTTTGATCCGCCTCGTTCTTCTCCCGACTCAAAATATTGTGGGTCGAAAGAAGTGGAAGATACTTAGAGATATGTCGTCATACAGTTTGGCAAAGCAACGAGACATTGTGATTGCAACAATGACTTTGCATAATTACATTCGCAGGCATCTATCCCACTCAAACACTCATTTGTGTGCTTGTGATGAAGACGAGCATTTCATTTACTCAGCGGGCCTTCTGATAAGAACAAATTAGATTAATGAAAGCTCGAGTAGAGACCATGTTAGAGGGATTTGGGGGTGGATGAGATGGTGGCATTGCGTGACTCTATTGTCGAACAACTACACGAGCTTGAACGTGTTTGCAGTATCTGCAAAGTCACCTGTTGTATTTCAAGTTTTGATATTTTGGAGTATTTGGAGTACCTGTATATGTTTGGACTGGGCTTCGCGATCGCGGCCACCTCCAGAAATTAATTATAAAATAATTATTTATTTCCAAGTAATTATTTCCAGCAATTAAATATATATACATATATTAGAAAAAAATAATTTTAAATTTTATATACTAAAAAAATAAATTAAAAAATATTTACAAATGTCACCGATGTTTTGTCAAATGGTTCTATGTTCTGAACAACTCTGTAAACACAAAGTACCAAACCACCACTTAATCTCCTGGAGCTTTCCGCCCGCCTGATCGGGAGTTCTGGCGCTCGTTGTTCTCGACGAAGCCAAGATTTGAAAAGTTCTCGTCGCGCTCTTGGCGCATGTGGTTAGTATTTTTCGTTTCATGGAGTTTTAGTGTTAGGGTAAGTGGCCCTAACTATTGTTTTTGGCTATTCTTAGCAGATTTTTCCTCACCAAACCCTATATTGTGCCAATCTTCGATGTGGAGGGCTTGTAACGCCAAGAACCTTGAGAAGAAGTTGAGGCAAGTGGTGGTTTGCTCCACATGCTTGTTCTCCCATAAGTTATATAAATATCTCTGTGTAATGTTAGGTTTTGATGTTTGGGTTGTGCTTCTTTTTCTTTTTCTTGAGAATTAGTTGGTGCATAGTGCAAAAAATGACAACATTTTACTAAATTTTCCTTCTAAAATATTTTGTTAAGCTATCTGCTTAGAACCTCATGCATAAAATCAGTCATTTCTTTTGTCTCCTTATAGTCTAAGTCATGTACACATTTTTATTGGCAATATGACAAATTCTGTATAGACTAAGTCACAATTCGACTACATAAATCATAATTTTGACTAAGATAAAAATCAATTGCATGAACTGCATGGACTACATGGGTCATATTCTAGCTAAGTTCATATTCTACTACATGAAATTCAAGCTAAGTCCCAAATTGACTGCATCGACTGCATGAGTCATACTCTAGCTAATCTCATATTCGACTGCATCGACTACATGAAATTCAGGCTAATTCCAAAATCGACTGCATCGACTACATGCGTCATATTCTGGCTAAGTTCATATTCGACTGCATCGACTACATTAAATTCAAGTTGAGTCCAAAATCGACTGCATGGGCCATATTCTGGCTAAGTTTACATTCAACTGCATCGACTGTAGGAAATTCAGGCTAAGTCCAAAATCGACTGCATGGACTACATGGGTCATATTCTGGCTAAATTCATATTCACCTGCATAATATTCGGGCTAAGTCCAAAATCGACTGCTTGGACTACATGGGTCATATTCCGGTTAAGTTCATATGCCACTGCAAGAAATTCATGCTAAGTCCAAGATCAACTACATCGACTGCATTGACCGCATGGACTGCATGGGTCATATTCTGGCTAAGTTCATATTCGTCTACATCGGCAGCATGAAAATTCAGGCTAAGTCCAAAATCGACTATATCGACTGCATTGATTGCATTGATCATATTATGGCTAAGTTCATATTCAACAACATGAAATTCAGGCTAAGTCAAAAATCAACTGCGACTATATGGATTGCATGTGTCATATTCTGGCTGTATAACCTAATCACTAAGTATAACTATCTGGTAAAAGGTAACGAGACTTGAAGTAAAACCAAAAAACTATTCACCCCCACCCCCTCTAGGTGTTTAGCTGACCTTGAAAAAAGACTTTCAATTAGTAAGAAATGCATGTTTTAATATATTAAGCAACATCATCCTTATCCCTGAAGACCACACCCTCTCTAGCTCTTTTGTCTACTACTTCCTCAGTTACTTCTCTCTTCTTCTTCTACTATTGTTGGGTACATTGAAAATATGTACCTGATTTGAAGAAGGATCACCTATTCAATGATATACATCAAGGTGTATTTGATGTGCTTTGAGTTTATTTGTGCAGGTTAAGTAATTGCAAGGAAAGCAAAAAGTTTCTAAGTCCATGTGTCGACACCTAGAAGGAAAGTGTCGACACTTAAGAAGACTTGTGTCGACACCCAGAGAAGCTGTGTCGATAGTTGGAGTAATTGTGTCGACACCAGGAAGGCAGAGTCGACACCAAAAGGAAAGTGTCGACACATACAGGCAGTGTCGACACACAATGAAGAAATGTCTAAAGAATCAGTATCGACACCCAAAGAAGCTGTGTCGATACTTGGAGTAATTGTGTCGACACTAGGAAGGCAGAGTCGACACCAGAAGGAAAGTGTCGACACATACAGGCAGTGTCGACACATAATGAAGAAATGTCTAAAGAATCAGTGTCGACACTTAGAAGCAGTGTCGACATCCAGAGGAACTTTGTCGACATCAAAAGTATCGACACTAGGAGGCTGTGTCGACACTCAACAAAACATCAACAAAGTTCAAGTACATGTGTCGACACTAGGAGGCTGTATCGACACTCAGCAAACTTCAACAAAGTTTAAGTACAAGTGTCGACATAATGAAGAATGTGTCAACACTCAGCAAAAGTCTCAACACATGAAGAATGTGTCGACATAATGAAGAATGTGTCGACACTCAGCAAAAGTCTCAACACAAGAAGAATGTGTTGACACAAAGGAGATGTGTCGACACTCAGCAAAAGGTTCAACACAGAAGGCATGTGTCGACACAAAGAAGATGTGTCGACACTTAGCAAGTCTCAACACAAGAAGATGTGTCGACACAAAGGAGTTGTGTCGACACTTTGCAGAAATCAACTAAGTATTAAAGAAGAAGGACTTGTGTCGACACACATGATCAGTATCGACACATTCTGAAGAAGCAGTGTCGAGAACCAGATTCTACAACACAAGGAGTTGTGTCGACACCATGAAGGCTAGTGTCGACACTTAGTCTACTTGTGTCGACACTTGGTCTATTTGTGTCGACACTTAAATACTATCTGTCTCGACACTTTCAGACAGTGACAGAGAATTCAAGAAGTGACTGGATGACTTGATAGCTGCCATTTCAACCGGTCAACTGCTACTGTCAGAGCTGTCAGAAGTCTGTTAGAAACCGGATCAGCCGGTCACCATGAAGAAAGCCTATATAAAGGCTTGTTCCTTCAACAGAAAGTGACTGAATTAAATTGAATCAAGACAGCAATCAATAAAGTGAGAAACAACAAACCAGAAGAAGATCTTCAAGTGAAGATCTAAGAAGTTGGAGAGAGAAAGCTCCTTCTAAGAAGACAGCTATTGAACCAGGATGTTAAAGAAAGTTTCAGATTGAGATCTAATACTCAAGTCAGAAGTTGATCAAGATCATCTTCAGGAGATTCAACCCTACTGTGTTCTAATTCAAGAAGCTTTGAAGAAAAGCCAAGGGAGGTTGATCTCAGCAAAGTTCTTTCAAGAATTCATCAAGAAGCCAGATAACTCAACTTTCTCAATCAGAGTTGTGGTTAATAATATTTGTATTCTTTATTTTCTGTAGGATCCTAAGGGATCTGAGTTGTAAGCCTATATTTATAAATGCTGAGTGGTAGGGCCTGAGTGCCTGAGTGTAGGAGATACATTTCTCTGAGTGTAGGCCTTGTTGAATGCTGAGTGTAGGCCTTGTTGAAGGCTGAGTGTAGGTCTTGGTGAAGACTGAGTGGTATGGTTATTGTGCCTGAGTTGTAGGAGTGGGATCACTCTGAGTTGTAGGAACCTATTTGGGGTTCTGAGTTGTAAGATCTGTGGATCTGAGAAGTAGTGGAGAAGTTAGGCCGAATCTAGTACACTACTAGATAGCCGAAGGGGGAAAGTGGATGTACCCAGACCTTGGGGAACCACTATAAAATCTGTGTGTTCTCTGTGTGTGTGCTTAATTCTGTGATTGCTGTGTTAGCTGTGCTGAATTGCTGTGAAAAACTGCATATAATTCTGTGTTTCTGCCTTAAAAGTTTAAAAAGATTAAGTGCACCTATTCACCCCCCCCCCACCTCTAGGTGTTTAGGCACTAGTTCTTTCAAGTGGTATCAGAGGGAGGTTACTCAAAAAGGACATAACAGTCTGAGTACAAGATCCTGTAGGCAAAATCAGTAGAATCAAAAATCAAGAAAATGGGTTCAACAGAGAATCACGAAGAGTTAGGATCCATAAAGTTGCCAATCTGCAGAAAGCAGATCTTTGGCATTTGGAAAGAAAGGGTTAGACTTTTTATGGAAGCCTCAGATCCAAGAATATATATTACTGTTAAAGAAGGGTCATATGTGCCAATGAAAGTATCTGTGTTGGATGCTAATCAGAGAACTCCAAAAGACTATTCAGAAATGACTAAGGATGAAATAATTCTGGCCACTATGCACAAGAGGGCTCAGAATATTATTGTAAGTGCAATTGATGATGCCACATTTCAGAATCTGATTCATTGTAAAACATCAAAAGAAATGTGGGACACACTGATAGTCTATATGGAAGGATCTGAAGAGGTCAGACAAGACAGGAAGTCTTTATTAAATCAAGAGTATGAAAGCTTCAGACAAGGCAGGTCTGATAACATAACAGAATGCTACAAGAAATTCTATAGGATAGTCAATGAATTGATGTCCTATGGAATAGAGTTCAGCAATTATGAATTGAATGATAAGTTCTTGAGATCCCTGACTAAGGACTGGGATACCAAGATTTGTGCCATAAGGGAAATGGACAAATTAGCAGATATACCTCCTCCAACATTGTTTGGAAAACTGTTATCTTATAAGATGCAGTTAATGACAAGGAAGGAGGAAGAGAAGACTACCAGAGTTGAGCACAAAGAAAGAGCTGTGGCTTTCAAGACAGAAGCCACTAGGAAATATAAAAGTAAGTCTACATCTCCACCTCAAAAAGTTGCTGAGGCTGAGACAGATTAGTCAGAAAGTAAGAATTCTGAAAGCAGTGAGAGTGATGAAGACTTTGCAGCTTTCACCAGACATTTTCAGAAGTTTCTAAAGAAGAAACAGTGGAGGTCTAAGCCATCCAATTCACAGAAGTCATCAAAGAATGAAAGAAGAAAGTCCAAGCTAAATAAAACTACATCCTCAAAGATAGTTTGCTATTGTTGCAATAGACAAAGACATGTACTTGCTGATTGTCCAGAAAAGAGGAAAGAGTCAACAGACAAGAAGAAGACTCAGTTCAAGGGCAAAAAGGAAAGATCCTTTGTTGCTAAGAAGGATAAAAGTCTGACTGATATGTCATCTTCAGAAACTGATTCAGAAGCTGAAGCATATATTGTCTTGTTTGCTGAAGAAGAAGAAAATGAGTTCATGCAGCTAATGAACTCCATTTATGAGCCGGAGGACATTCAGTGCAAGGGATTGATGGCCCTATCAGAAGGAGACAAAATCCAGGATCAGCCTGGACCAAGTCAGGTACAAAATTGTTCTGCTAGTTCAATTTCTAGTACTGAGTCAGATTCAGATACATCAGCATCAAGTGATGTTAGTGGATCTGAATCTGAAGGAGACATTCATCAGTTGATTGATGAATATAGAGTAGTGTTGTAGGCTTTGAAGAAAAGCAAACTCTTGGCCAAAACTCAGGCTAAGGAGATTGCCAGTCTTAAAGTTGCTGCAATAGATTTTGACAAGTTGCTTGATCAGAAATTAAATGAAATAGCCAGACTGAAGCACATTACTGTTATTCAGATGTGGACTATAACATTTAAAAATGATCAAATTAGAAATCTGGAGATTAGTCTTCAGAAGGAGAGAGATATTGTTGCAAGGTTTTCTAAACCAAAATCTGTTCTACCTTTAATAGATGAGTTTGTACCTCATAAGGGTAAAACTGGATTAGGGTTTATAAAACCTTCCTGGACAGTAAAGTCCAAGTCTAAGGGCAAAGCCCCAGTACTCAACAAGAATCCTGCTGTAGATAAAACAGCCAGGGTTGTACCTAAACAAAGGTACAACAGATTTGAGTGCTGGTGTTGTGGCAAGGTAGGCCACTTTGCCATTGATTGTTGGCATAATTCAAATGCCAAGGTGAGTAGCAAACTGCCTGCTAGAAAAGCTACAGGTGGTTTTGTTAAGAATCAGACTGACTTGCACCAAGGACTCAAGAATTATTTGGGTTCTAAGGTAAAGTAATCTGTTTTGCAGGTGAGTACAAGTGGTCATGCCCCAATATGGTACTTGGACAGTGGATGTTCCACGCACATGACTGGAACTAGGGGATTGCTGAAGGACTATACATCAATCAAGAATGGTCCTAAAGTTACCTTTGGTGGTTCTTAAAAAGGAATCATCAAAGGCTTTGGTAACATTTCTAGCTACCTAATTACAATTACTCAAGTGGCTTATGTAAAGGGTTTGAAATATAACCTCATTAGCATAAGTCAGCTGAGTGATTTAGGATATGACATCTCATTTGTCAAAGATGGTTGTCATATCAGTAGGTCAAGTGATCAAAAGATCATTCTGACAGGTTATAGGAAGAGAAATGTCTATTGTCTAGACATTATGTGTGAGAACAATGCTTCTCCTATTTGTCTTGTAGCTGATGAGAAGGTCTCACATTGTGTTAAATGGCACAAGAGGCTGGCTCATCTTAACTACAAGATAATTGGCCAACTCTTTAGCAAAGAGTTAGTGAGGAATGATCCTCAGGTTAAGTGTATAAAGGATGTGATATGCTCAGCTTGTCAAAAGGGCAAGCAGACCAAATCCACCTTTAATAGCATTGAGAACAAAGATATTGTGAGGTGCCTATACCTCTTGCATATGGATCTTTTTGGTCCTATGCAAGTTCACAGCCTAGGTAGGAAGGTCTACACATTTGTGGTTGTAGATGATTATTCAAGGTTTTCCTGGGTATTCTTCCTAAGGCAAAAATCTGAGACACCTAGTATTTTTTAAAGTTTTGTCAAACAAATTCAGAATGAGTTAAACAGTACATTGGTCAAAATAAGAAGTGACCATGGTACTGAATTCCAGTCTGATAGTATGACAAAGCTATGTGAAGAGTTTGGGATATTTCAGGAATTTTCCTCACCAAGAACACCTCAGCAAAATGGTATTGTTGAAAGGAAAAATAGAACCTTGATAGAGGCTGGTAGAACCCTATTGAGTGACACATCTCTCCCAGAATATTTCTGGGCTGAGGCAGTTAATACTGCATGTCATGTAATCAATAGGGCCACTATCACCAAGAGCCATAATAAGACCCCCTATGAGATTGTGAAGGGCAGAAAACCAAATCTATCCTATTTCAGGATCTTTGGTTGTAAATGTTATATACTTAACAATGGTAAGTCTTATTTAACCAAGTTTGCTGCCAAATCCCAAGAGGGGATCTTTGTTGGGTACATCAACAAGAGTAAGGCTTATAGGGTCTACAACTTGACTACTCAAGTTGTAGAAGAGTCAGTACATGTAGTGTTTGATGAAGCTAGACTCATTAACAATGAATTGTCTAGAAGTGTTTGCAGCTCCACAGGTATGACTGAGAAGATGGACAAGCTAACTATTGCAGAAGGTCCTACTGCAAGTCAGCAAGTAGAAGAAGGTGGCTGCTGTCCAGGGGTTGCTGAAGAAGACCAAGAGGAGCAGCTGAATGAAGAATCTGAAGGTGTACAACCTGAAGACAGGCTGCCTCCAGCAAATAGGCATTTAAAATATCATCCAGCCAATCAAATTATTGGAGATCTCAGACAAGGGGTAGAAATAAGGAGCAGAAATCTAAGTTCAGCTCTCTACTCTAGCTTTCTATCCCAAGTAGAGCGAAAGAAATTTGAAGAAGCTATAATAGACCCTCATTGGATTGAGGCAATGCAAGAGGAGCTGAACCAGTTCAAGAGATGCAAGGTCTGGGAGCTTGTTCCTAAACCAAAGGGCCACAACATAATAGGAACTAAGTGGATCTTTAGGAACAAGTTGGATGAAAATGGAGTAATTATAAAGAACAAAGCTAGACTAGTAGCTAAAGGATATATACAGGAAGAAGGTATTGATTTTGATCAAACCTTTGCTCCAGTAGCCAGACTGGAAGCAATAAGGATGTTACTTGCCTATGCAACATTCCAAGGGTTCAAGGTATACAAAATGGATGTTAAGTCAGCCTTTCTGAATGGAAATTTGAAGGAAGAAGTCTATGTAGAACAGCCATCAGGTTTTGTTGATTCTACTAAACCTAATTATGTTTATAGACTTAGGAATGCTTTGTATGGGTTAAAACAAGCCCCTAGGGCTTGTTATGAGACCATGTCTAGTTTGCTCATTGAGAATAAATTCACAAGGGGGAAAATAGACAAGACTCTATTTCTTAGGGAATCCAGAGGTAAGATAATCCTAGTCCAAATATATGTAGATGACATCATATTTGGGTCTACAGAAAGTAGTATTTGCAGAAAGTTTGCAAAACTAATGCAAGGACAATTTGAAATGAGCAGTGTGGGGGAACTTAAGTTCTTCTTGGGTCTCCAAGTTAGACAGACTGAGGATGGTTTATCGATATGACAGTCTAAGTTCACCCTAGAATTGATAAGGAAGTATGGTATGGAATCATCCACTACCATGAAAACTCCTATGGGGTCTAGCATGTCTCTAAGCAAAGATGATGCAGGGAAACCTGTAGATGAATCTTTGTATAAAGAGATTGTTGGCTCCCTATTGTATTTGACTGCTAGTAGACCAGATATTATGTATGCTACATGTGTCTGTGCAAGATACCAAGCTTGCCCTAAAGAATCTCATTTGACAGCAGTCAAAAGAATTTTGAGATATCTTAAGGGCACTCCTTATCTAGGCCTTTGGTACCCTAAGAATGGAGAGTTTGAACTGACAGGTTATTCAGATGCAGATTTTGCAGGCTGCAAGGAAGATAGGAAAAGTACAACAGGTACCTGTCAATTCCTAGGTGGAAGGCTGATATCATGGAGTAGCAAGAAACAAACAAGTGTGGGTATCTCCACAGCAGAATCAGAGTATGTTGCTGCAGGAAGTTGCTGTGCTCAACTTCTATGGATTCAACATCAGCTAGAAGACTATGGTATTCAAGTAAGTAGAACACCTTTATTTTGTGATTCTACTAGTGCTATTTCTATTGCAAATAATCATGTCTCCCATAGTAGGACTAAGCACATAGAAATAAAATACCATTTTCTAAGAGAACATGTGGAAAAAAAAGATATTTCACTAAAGTATATTATTACAGATAATCAGCTAGCCGACATGTATACTAAGCCCTTAGATGAAACCAAATTCAATAAATTTAAAATTGAATTAGGGATGATAAACTTAGAATAGTTTACAAAAATTGGATATGTCAAAATGGAGTCGACACACAGAGTTGTCTGTGTCGACACATAGAAATGGTGTCGACACTTCAGAGAATTGGTATCGACATATCTAGGAAGTCTGTATCGACACTTCAGAGAATTAGTGTCGACACATACAGTATCGGTGTCGACACATCCAAGGTGGTGTCGACACTTAAGCTTTACACAGAATTAGTCTAGAAGAGTCTCGACTAAGTGTCGAGCTAAGTGGTGTCGACACATATACAAGTGTCGACACATATATTATGTCGACTATACTTGTGTCGACACATAGTTGTCGATACATTATAAGTAAGTGTCGACACTTTTCAACAGTGTCGACACAATTTAAGTATTTTGACGCGCCCTTTCATCTTCGATTCTAGAAAGGTATAAATAGGTTTTCGCCATTGTTTGTCGACACGCTCACCAAAGTTTCGAGACCAAACTTGTGTGTCGACATTTCTCTTCTCTAAATTCAAATTTCTTCAAACCTTAATGATGCCTAAGCTAGAAGAGAATGTTAATGAAGGATATGAACTCGTGTGGCATGCCTTTGATGACGCGGAACCTGAAATCAAAGGTGTGATAACCCTAATTGCCGAGTCTGGACTGGAATATCTTGTTTCAGAACCCGTCAAGATCTGAAAGAAGGAGGTCCTAGAACTTTTGAATGCAGCTTCATTTGACGACTCTGGAGTCAAGATTAAATCTAGAGTTCATAGAACAAAAGTCAAGGTCTCACCAAAAAGTATGAGAAATATACTTCAACTACCAAGAACAAAGGAGTAAGAAGATGTATCTATTTCTAAGACTAGAGAAGCACTAAGTTGGTGTGGACTGGATTCTAATCTGAAAATTGGATCTATTTTCAATAGAAAAGGAACGAACATCCAAGGGAAATTCTTATCTGAAATAGTTGGCAAGGTCATCCTGAGCAAACCTGGAGGTCATGACAGAATTTCAGCTTATATGTTCAGTTTGATGACAAGGATTATCTTCAAACTTGAGACTGACTGGTCAGTAGTTCTATTTGATAAGATAATAGAGAGTATGAAGAAGCCCAATTTGGGTAGAATACTGAGTTTATACCTAGCTGGAAGTATTCCAGAGGTGATGAATCAAGCAGTTGGTTCCAAGATAAACCACATGAGGAGAATGGATTTGAGAATCTTCTCTAGGTGGGATAGAGTCTTAACAAAAGAAATGCCAACTCCAGTAAAGGACGCACCCCAGAAGAAGAAGAAAAAGACAGCCATAGTGGCTCAAGAATCCTCTAGCAGCTCTGAAGAGCAAGTAGTTTTTACTCCTGATGATGAAGAAATTGGAAATGCTGGTCAGTCTCCAGCAAGACAAGAAGAAGCACAGAGGCAGGGGGAGCTACCACCAGCTAGCCCAATTCACCTGGATTCAATCCAGGGGGAGCCTTTACTTGTGGAACAGCCAAATCCACTAGAGAGTGAACAAGCTACTCAAACCATACTAGAGGTAATAACTGACATTAATCAATTAGATTTCCCTATAGAGGATAAAGTTTTGTCTGATTCATTACATAATGTTCATCAGCAAACACAGTTACCACCTCAAGCACAAGATGTTGTCATGGAGGACACATCTGTTGCAGATAATGTGATTGATGAGATAAGAGATTCTCCAGCCCTTCCTCAACAGGAATTTACTTTAGAAGAGCTGTTCCCTGATCTTCTACAAATAGATTTTGAGAAAGAGAAAGCTGCTGCTGAGGGGGAGGAGATCACTATTGAGGGGGAGCATATGGAGAATATAAAGGAAACTGCTACACAAGAGACAGAGAAGCCAAAGGATACTGAGGAACCACAAAGGACTGATAAGGATTCTCATCCTAGTCCTAAAGAAAGAGTGGATATTGCAAGCACATCTGCTTCAGAAGATGAAGAGGCTGTTAGAGCCAAGAAGAGGAAGTTCCAAGTCTTCAAGAGAAGGAGCCAGAACTATAAGAAAGCCCTACAGACTATTGCTCCACAGCCTGCCCCATCTACTGATCACAGTTCACTGATGGTAGCATTGCAGATTAAGCTGGATGAGCAAAGGCAAGCTCTAGAAAAGTATGTGGATGAAGGGAATAAATCCCTGCAGTTTGATCTTGCACAAGATATCAAGTCAATCAGATTTGAAGTAAACCTTAACAAAAAGGAAATGACAGATTGTTTCCATAAGGGAGGCAATGCAGTAGTCTATCTGGCCACACATCAAGAGAAACTAAAGACAAAACTTGATGAGCTAGAAGTAAAGCAAGGCTATGTCCTGGAAAACCAGATCAGGATGAATGCTAATTTGACAGCCTCTCATAATGCCATAATAACTGAAATGAAGAATATGGCTACTGCCCAAACTGCACAAAGTGCTACTGCCATGGCTGAATTTGACAAGCAATTTCAAGCGAGCCTAACTGCTGTTAAAACTGCTATTGAAGTCTCTCAAAAGGCTATAACTGAAAAGCTCCAAAGGTTGAAACCTTTTTATAAGGATGGAGTTAACTATCTGAATGCACAAATTAGATTTCAGAAAGATGATCTAAGGGATCATATAGAGAGAGAATTCATAAAGGGGGTGAGGGTATTAGTCAAGGCAGGCTCTGATCATGCAAAGTGGATTTAAAATTCCATCAGAGCCACCCTTGGATATCCACCCTTATGTGATGATGACAATGTTGCAGAGTCTGGAATTAATCCTGCATATCTTGGAGGGGAGCAAGCTGAAGTGGCTCAGGTAATATACCCTCCACCAGACATTAATATGATACATCAAGAGATACAGTCAATGTATAGTCCTCCTGAGGGAAATCAGAATGTCATCATAGGGAAAGTAGTTCAGCCTGTGCCAGAGGCAATACTGAAAGAACAAGAGGCCTTATTAAAGGAACAAGAGACTCAATTGTCTTAGAAAAGATTCAGAGAGCAAGCTGAATTGAAGCCTGATTTTGAACAATGGAGCCCCACTTCCAAGAATATCATCTTGACTGCATGGAAGGCTGCTAAGGACAATGTCCTGGATAGAGACAAATGGTATTCTGATCTGGAGTGGAGGAAGCATGAGAACAGGCAAGAAGCCATTGTACAATATAGAAGAAAGGGCAAACTGGGAAAGCTACCTCCTAATGCACAGGAGCCTAGAAAGTACTTTCCCAAGCCTTATCATTATTTTGAAAGGCAGAAGATAAAAGCTAAAGAATTGAAAAAGAAAGATCTCAAAGGGAAGAAGCTTGCTGCTGCTGAAGACACTGGAGCTCAAGTTCAAGCAAAGATTCAATCTGGAAAAGGGATTGTAATCAAGGAACCAGAGCAGCAATAGGATATCATTTTCTTTAGTTTACAAATTTTAATCATTTGTATTCAAATTCTATGTAAACTTTTGACTAATGAAAATGTTGGAATTTGTAAGAATTTGTAAGAACATTATGTCATGGTTTAAATCTATTACATTAATTGTTCTGAGCTAATGGTATATACATGTTCTGTTCATGCATGTATAAGTATTTTCCCTGTCATATATTATTGCTTTACATCATTCTGAGAATTTGTCATGTATGGTGTATATCATTGACTAAGGGTTATGACTTCTCCAAATAGGGGGAGATTGTTGGGTACATTGAAAATATGTACCTGATTTGAAAAAGCCTCACCCTACTCAATGATATACATCAACGTGTATTTGATGTGCTTTGAGTTTATTTGTGCAGGTTAAGTAATTGCAAGGAAAGCAAAAAGTTTCTAAGTCCATGTGTCGACACCTAGAAGGAAAGTGTCGACACTTAAGAAGACTTGTGTCGACACCCAGAGAAGCTGTGTCGACACTTGGAGTAATTGTGTCGACACCAGGAAGGCAGAGTCGACACCAGAAGGAAAGTGTCGACACATACAGGCAGTGTCGACACACAATGAATAAATGCCTAAAGAATTAGTGTCAACACCCAGAGAAGCTGTGTCGACACTTGGAGTAATTGTGTCGACACCAGGAAGGCAGAGTCGACACCAGAAGGAAAGAGTCGACACATGCAGGCAGTGTCGACACATAATGAAAAAATGTCTAAAGAATCTGTGTCGACACTTAGAAGCAGTGTCGACACCCAGAGGAACTTTGTCGACATCAAAAGTGTCGACACTAGGAGGCTGTGTCGACACTCAGCAAAACATCAACAAAGTTCAAGTACATGTGTCGACACTAGGAGGCTGTGTCGACACTCAACAAACTTCAACAGAGTTTAAGTACAAGTGTTGACATAATGAAAAATGTGTCGACACTCAGCAAAAGTCTCAACACATGAAGAATGTGTCGACATAATGAAGAATGTGTCGACACTCAGCAAAAGTCTCAACACAAGAAGAATGTGTCGACAAAAAGGAGATGTGACACTCAGCAAAAGGTTCAACACATAAGGCATGTGTCGACACAAAGAAGGTGTGTCGACACTTAGCAAGTCTCAACACAATAAGATGTGTCGACACAAAAGAGTTGTGTCGACACTTTGGAGAAATCAACTAAGTATTAAAGAAGAAGGACTTGTATCGACACACATGATCAGTGTCGACACATTCTAAAGAAGCAGTGTCGAGAACCAGATTCTACAACACAAGGAGTTGTGTCGACACCATGAAGGCTAGTGTCGACACTTAGTCTACTTGTGTCGACACTTGGTCTATTTGTGTCGACACTTAAAGACTATCTGTCTCGACACTTTCAGACAGTGACAGAGAATTCAAGAAGTGACTGGATGACTTGACAGCTACCATTTCAACCGGTCAACTACTACTGTCAGAGCTGTCAGAAGTCTGTTAGAAACCGGATCAGCCGGTCACCATGAAGAAAGCCTATATAAAAGCTTGTTCCTTCAACAGAAAGTGACTGAATTAAATTGAATCAAGACATCAATCAATAAAGTGAGAAACAACAAACCAGAAGAAGAACTTCAAGTGAAGATCTAAGAAGTTGGAGAGAGAAAGCTCCTTCTAAGAAGACAGCTATTGAACCAGGCTGTTAAATAAAGTTTCAGATTGAGATCTGATACTCAAGTCAAAAGTTGATCAAGATCATCTTCAGGAGATTCAACCCTACTATGTTCTAATTCAAGAAGCTTTGAAGAAAAGGCAAGGGAGGTTGATCTCAGCAAAGTTCTTTCAAGAACTCATCAAGAAGCCAGACAACTCAACTTTCTCAATCAGAGTTGTGGTTAATAATATTTGTATTCTTTATTTTCTGTAGGATCCTAAGGGATCTGAGTTGTAAGCCTATATTTATAAAGGCTGAGTGGTAGGGCCTGAGTGCCTGAGTGTAGGAGATACATTTCTCTGAGTGTAGGCCTTGTTGAAGGCTGAGTGTAGGCCTTGTTGAAGGCTGAGTGTAGGTCTTGGTGAAGACTGAGTGGTAGGGCTGTTGTGCCTGAGTTGTAGGAATGGGACCACTCTGAGTTGTAGGAACCTATTTGGGGTTCTGAGCTGTAAGATCTGTGGATCTGAGAAGTAGTGGAGAAGTTAGGCCGAATCTAGTACACTACTAGATAGGCGAAGGGGGAAAGTGGATGTACCCAGACCTTGAGGAACCACTATAAAATCTGTGTGTTCTCTGTGTGTGTGCTTAATTCTGTGATTGCTGTGTTAGCTGTGCTGAATTGCTGTGAAAAACTGCATATAATTCTGTGTTTCTACCTTAAAAGTTTAAAAAGATTAAGTGCACCTATTCACCCCCCCCCCCCTTCTAGGTGTTTAGGCACTAGTTCTTTCAACTATACAAACCAATTATAAGGATTTGGATGATATTTGAATGACCCAGGTGCATCAACTGGAAGTTTTCTTGCATTTTTATCTCTTTTGAAGGTCATCCTAACTTCTTATTTCTCAAATTTGGACCATTCCTGGGAACTGAATAGCTTATATCTATAAGTCTTTTTATATTTGACCTGATCCCATGCATCTGTTATGAGAGACCTTGAGTTAGGGGTCCATTGCTCATAGTCTGGCTTTCTTTCCATCTCCTCTTTATACATTTTCTTCCTTAGCCTTATTTCATTATCCTCTGAGGCAATTTCCTTTCCTGTTTTAGTAGCCGACTTTTTTCCCCTTTGGGGTGTATGATGGTGGGGTAGTTAGCATCATATGTGTCTGGAGGTATGTAGGGATCTTCTTATTATGGGACTAAATTGGTAAGAGTGAATTGGAGTATCATGTGCATCCCTTACTTTTTTAGTAAAATCTGCATCCAAGTCCAGAAGAGGAAGATTTAGACTTAGCCATACTCCTTGAAGAACCTTGATAGCTAGAGCAGTATTCAAACTCTTCCTCTTTCTGACTTCTTCAAATATTTTTTTTAAGATAGCCTTTGAGGCATCAAGTATGCCTACTACACTCTTGCTCTTGAAGAAGTTCAGTTTTATTGTTGTCAATGTTTTGCAGTAATTTATTTTGACAATTACGGATATATTTCTACGGATGATTAAAATCACACCCAGAACTTCATCTGTGGTGCTGAGATACTGATTAATATTTGTAATGTCTTGAGTTCAGAACTCCAAATTTTCATTAATGGTCCTCATGACTTTAACATTAATATGCACTACACCAGCAACTTTAACAAACCATCTTGTGATCTCAGTGTTGACATGATTCATGTTTTCTTTAATAATAGTAGTCTCACCCATCAAATCATCTTTTACTATATTTAAGGATTTTTTGACATGATCTTCAATAGACTTTCTTTGCTCATCTAGCATCACTTTCATCTGTTATAAGAATGATGTCGTTGAATCCTCAAAGATATTTATTGTGGATGGGACACGAAGTTCTAAAGCATCCATTGTTGTCTTCCTGGACGGGTCCATCAACATATTAGAGACAATGGTCTCTTCATTCATAAGCTCAGGTGAGCCTGAAGCATTATCAGGAACTAAGTTGTTAACTCCTGTTGAATTCACTACACCTTCATAAGAAACAGTCTTTTGCATAGATTTTCAACCAACTGAGTGACTACAGGCAATGTGTTTTCTTAAATCTCTAATCTTCCACTCTCAATAATGTATTTCTCAGAGATCACTATTAGCTCCTCTTCGACTCTCAGCCTAATGTGGTTTGCATCCCCAGCCTCTAGATTCTCAGCAATCCATTCAACACCTTGAGCAGGAAGCTCATTGTGTGACTCCCCGTCAATAGTAACATCATCTTTCTCCTATCCTTCTGACTCTAGGTCCAGGTACTCATTTAGATTTTCACCAACATCCACAACACCAGCTTGTTCTTCTTCTTATTTAGTGTGTTGCGTTGAAAGCACCGTCCCAATCTCCCTCTCAACCGAGGGACACTTCACTGCAGATTCTTTCATCTTTTTCTAAATACCCTTCCTAGTTTTGGAGCTACCTCCTTCCAACTTCTGTCCAGCCTTTGGAAAAGATTTTTTTCCACCTAGAAATAGCCTTTAGATCAATCCTTGTTGTATAATGAATTGATGCTCCCAATGATTGATTCAGTTCCAGATCTTCCACTCCACCATTATAGAGAAAGAGAGAATTCACCTAAAATTTGGATTCTTAAAAAACTCTTTAATTTTTCAAACAATATCCATCCCCACTCTGTCTTTCTCTTTACAATAATCTTATTCATTAATTAAAACATCTCCTTAGAGATCCTGTCATGTGAGCCTGACTTGTTGATGCACTCACAATAAGTGTACCAATCATTCAAGTAATATAAATAGGGAGATTTCCCCGAGTATCGATCTCACGTGGAACACAGTAAGGTGAAGTTTTCTTTCGAGAAAGGACTTGAGATTGAAGTCTTTGTGATCGAATGGGATGAAGGGGGGTGCTTTGGGATGTGAAAACAAAATAAAAGAAAACCTAAATTAACAATGTGTGTCACGGACACCGCTTTGCAAGGTGGGAGATTACACAAGCCACTATGCACTGCTTCATTTTGCGGATGGAAGAGTAGGCTAACTAAATAGATGAGTAGACAAGCAGGGTGGAAGATTAGGCTTGTAAAATGAAAGAGTAAGCTCAAAGAGTGGAGGAGTAGGCTTGTAAAATGGAGTGGAGGGTGATGGCGGAATGGGCACACTTCAAGCATAATCTAAACATATAAAGATTTTCACAACCATGAAAATAAAACTACAAATCACAAGTCTAGAATGACATACATCATCAAATTGTGAAGACAACAACATACAACATCAAACAAGTAGGGAAAAAATGCAAGAGATACAATCGAATCCAGAGGAATGTTGTAGATTCAAGGTAGGAATCGTCGGGTCATCAATCTGCATCATATCTCGGTCCCAACTATTGTTTGAGGTAAAGGAGGGCAGTCACTTCCTCCCAAAGGACCCGTCTAATCTGATAAACTACAATCCGGACACTTCTGATGGGAAGAACTCCTTACTTAGCGATGAAGATGAGTGTAGAATCCTCTTCTAGAAGGCTACGGATGATGTAAAGCGGCCTAGGGAAAAGCCCTCATGAAAGGTGGAAGAAATCAAAGCAGTCGCCTTCTCTGACGGAAGAAATCACGTAACGGTTCGAGGATCCGAAAGACCTAAAAACTGCGGCTTAAATAGAAAATCCATCAGAAAATTGTTCTCGCATGACCAGACACACGCTCGTGTGTTTTTAACAGCACAAAACGCATGGGCGAAGATAGAACATAGTTTTTGAAGAGTATAGAATTTTTTCGTGCATGGTTGTACGATTTTAAAACACACGATCATGCGTGAAAAAAATAATTTCAATGTTAAAATTAACATTTCAAGGTCAACAAACACACGATTGAATAGACCGTGCACTAAGGAAAAATGCACGACCATGCATTTATGCATAAAATAACTTTACACAGCAGGTCGCTCGTGCAATTTGTTCTTGCATGGTTGGAATCAACTGTGCATGACCAAAATAAACGAGCAAGGATAAAACTCAGATTTTCAGCACAACGATCTTGCACTGGCAAAATAGCCCGTGCGTGAAGGAATTTCACATGGTCCTGCATTAGGTGATCAAGATGTTCAAGTCAATAAAAGATAACGCATGGGCGGAACGTCCGTGCGCAAAGAAAAATCGCACGACCGTGCGAAGAACACAAATTTTCCAAATGGATTGGGCTTTGCCCCCTACACGTCCAAACTACATTACAAGCAAAGAATCACAATAGGGAGAACCATGTGCTTACCCCTAGCAAAATGGAGTGCAATTGAGCAACACAACGAGCAAAATGTGCACTTCATGCGATAATAGTGACCAAGTAAAATATAAGTAATACTGACCTGAAAGTGAAGTGCATGTGCGTGAAAATAAGGTCATATGAGTCCAAAAAACCATATATAAATCGAACTCATCACACCCCCAGACTTAACTATTTACTTGTCCTTGGTAAACAACCCCTCTTATGGAAGGGAAAAAAATAGATGGCTTAGAAATTGCAAAGGCGAAGTACCATGCAAAGTTGCGTACTAACGCGCATAAAAATGCAATAAAAGAAATTTTTAATTATGCAAAATTGTTTATAATTTTCTAGAAGTGTGTCTATTTATTATTACTACTCAAAAATAGAATCACAGTGAATCGTCTGGGTGTATGTAGGGAGAAAGTAGACTGATTGTCGAGGTGAACATTGCCAAAGATCGGAGCTCGGGACAACCTACAAAAAAAATCCATCAATGTCAGTGACCATAAGCTCGCACGTTCGTACTCTCTCCACGACCTGATTTGTTCAACATGTGAATCTGTAGGACTATATGTTAGATATGGGGCATGGGTTTAGGTAGGGTAAATTATGATAAATATGATGGCTCAACGCACCTAACTCAATTGAGCTTGAGCAAAAAGAGCTATCCATGCACCAATAATACGCCCACGGGTGCACCATACCCCCGTACTTGGACTTCACTATAAGGGTGTATGCACCACCTACTCGCAATTCACATTTTCACATAAAATTTTTCAATTTAGCCTTTCTCATTTCCACATTTTTTTAAATATTTCCATTAATCACCTTTTTCTCATTTTTTTCAACAATTTTTCAACATAGATTTTTCATTGGAGCACCTTCACACATCAGCAATAGGGATCAAAATAACAATACCCCAAACATAAAAATAAATCAACAACTAAAGCTCAAATTTAGGTGTGCGACTAGGATCAGCCTTTTGGCTTTATTGAGATATCGGTGGAGTTGAATCAAGAGGATGGCGTAGGCATAAAGGGGCTACCAAGGATAAGATGATAGGAATGGGTACACAAGTTCAATCGGGCCAAAAAGATGGCCTATATCACACTCACGTAATTGAACTAATTGTATATGTCACAACCCACATTTTCACCGTCATTAAAGATATATCAGAGTAATGGAAAATGCGCGTCATGATGCCATGTCAGCAGGGAATAACTACGGACGCTCAAGCAAAACTCCCACTTAACCATGAAGAAAGAACTTTAAGTTATTTAGAGGCAAATCCAGTTTAAGTGTAGCAGTTAGTCATATCCCTCGGCTTAGTGGCTCATCTAGTCCACGAGGAAAAATAGTTACACTCAGCGAAAAATACCTCTTTTATAAGATTAGACATCCTACATGAGTAAAAAGGTTCCCAGACGGCAACTCATGGTATGCAAATTTCTAGGTTTATAATAGAAGTAAAAATAGCCTTTACGGTCATTAAATATAGTGATTTACCATTTTAAAACATGCAATACGTGAAGTAGTAATAGTAGTTTTTATATTTGAAAATACCTATCATGCAATCCTAGCATAAAACATCCCAGAGAGCAAGTAAACCAAATAATCAGAATGAAAACAAGTAACAGCTAACAAAGGTATCCAAAATCAATTATCTTATGGGTGCCAACAATCTAACATGAACTCACTTAAACCAAAAGTATGTCTGAATTAGTAAAGAAAATTACAACAACAACTACCTCGTAACACCGAGGTAAAAGCCACAGCCAACACTACTGATTAAGAACTCCAAAACCAGCCCCGCTACCAGCTACAACTCTGAACCTGAGGCATTCCAAAGACAGAACACATCAGCAAGAAAGTACAAGTGATGACAGAAAAGTAAGCCACAAGTAAACGAAGGTCAGGGGGTACCAACCCTAGACCAAAAAAGAAATACTGAAATGAAGTACAATAGTAAGGTACAAAAATAAACTTAGAATGAAAAACTTAGGTGAAGTGTCACGTATAACAAAAGTACCCCAGATGCACAAGACTATAAGGGAAAAAGTCACGATTAAATCATCAGGAAGGACGCAAAACTCTATTAGCCACATGTGGTCAACTACACTAAAAACAACATGGGTAGGGTGGTAAACTCATTCAGACACACCCCTAGAGATATATTAACATGTCATAATTGCGGGGGAGACTGCTTACTCCACCATACGCAACAAATGCCCAAACACCCGGTAGAGTTCCACAAGGTACTAATAGAGGGATCAAATGTTGTGGCGGTGGATTCACCCACTAATAACACCCACAACACAGAAAATCATGAAGTCACGCCCCATAATGACCCGGGTTTAGAGCTCAGAGGCCCACCACAGCCCTTCCTGAGCTTGGCGGCTTGTCTCACATCACTGTTATTTAGATGGGCACAATCACCTTCAAAAATAACCACATTAGGAATCTTGAAGGTAAACTTCAAAAGGAGAAGGAGCTAGTAGCTAAGTTCTCAAAGCGATGTTTAGTATTGCCTTTGATTGATTCCTTCTTCTCCCAAAAGGGTAAGAAGGGTTAGGCTTCAAAGGGAGAACTAGAGCTGCCTATTCCAAAAGGAAGGGCAATGCTCCAGTGCAGCCACTAGCCTTCAAGCCTTCAATTCCTTTCAGGAAAGTGGTGCTACCATCTAACAGGTATGACCATGATAGCATTCATGGTCACTGGGAGTATGGTGTTAGGAATGGTAAGGGTACAAGTGCCTACAAGATAACCCATGAAGAAATCCAAATGGCCCATCCTGGACCATTTGTGTTTGGTGTACCAGCCTCAACACTCAAAAATAAGGCTGCATCCCATTCTCAAAGTCTGTCAATCCACAATCAGACTAAAGGAAAGTCTGTCAGCACACCAGACTTGGGTATATCTGAAGCTATCTGAAGCTTGCACTCTAAAAAGAAGGTAGGTTCTAATAGGGTCTAAGATATCCCTAGTACCTCTGCTGCCAGACAAATCCCAAATCAGGCTGTGACTGGAAGACTTAAGAAAAGGTTGTCGTACCTGTTGGAATGAGAGTTGCAGACAGCTATGTTGTAAAGCCAACCCTCAAAAGAAGGTATAACATTTATGAGTGTTGGTGTTGTGGTAAAGTGGGCCACTATGATATTGATTGCTGGCATAATAAGAGTGTCCGCAGAGATAATGCCAGCTTACCTGTCAGAAGAGTTGCAGGTAGGCATGTTTAATTTCAGTCTAACATGCACCTAGGACCCAATAAGAATTGGGGTCCTAAGGAAAGATAATTTATTTTTGCAGGTGAGTCCAAGTGGTCATATCCTTATATGGTACTTGGACAGTGGATGTTCCAGGAACATGACTGGAACAAGGAGTATGCTGAAGAAGTATACTCCAGTTGAAAATGGACCCAAATTCATCTTTGGTGGTTCAGAAAGAGAAGTAACCAAAGGGTTTGGTAAGATATCTAATGACATAATCACTATCACACAAGTAGCTTATGTGAAAGGTTTGCAACATAACCTGATAAGCATAAGCCAACTTTGTGATCTTGGCTATGACATTTGTTTCCTCACTGATGAGTGCCAAATTAGGAGGTCAAGTGACCAAAGGGTCATCTTGATAGGCACTAGGAGAGGTAATGTCTATTGTCTCAATTTTGTTTGTGAGAGTAAGGATTCTCCTATATGCTTAGTTGCAGATGAGAAAGCTTCACATTGTATCTAATGACACAAGAGACTAGCTCATCTGAATTACAAGATTATAGGCAAACTCTTTAGTGAAGAGTTAGTGAGAAATGGTCATAAGGTGAAGTGCATCAAGGAGGGTATCTGCTCAGTATGCCAAAAGGGCAAGCAGAACAGGACCTTCTTTTAGAGCCTTGATACCAAAGACTCAGTGAGATGTTTATATCTCTTGCATATGGATCTATTTGGTCTCATGCTAGTTCATAGTCTAGGTAGGAAAGTCTACACCCGTGTGGTTGTTAATGACTTTTCCAGATTTGTCCGGGACTATCTAAGGAAGAAATATGAAACCCCCTGATGTCTTTCAGATATTTGTTAGGCAAATTCAGAATGAACTTAACAGTATTGTGTTCAAAATAAGAAGTGACCATGGGACTGAGTTTCAGTCTGAATGCATTACAAGATTCTATGAAGAGCTTGGGATTCATCAAGAATTCTCCTCACCTAAAACACCACAGCAAGAATTCTTCCACCAACGACTGTACAGACAGATTAAAAATTTTGGTGCTCTTTCTACCCAAAGCATCAGCTACTATGTTAGCCTTTCCTGGATGATAAAGAATCTCCACCTCATAGTCGGCCACATACTCTAACCATGTATGCTGGCATAAATTTAGCTCCTTCTGAGTGAAGATGTACTTTAAACTCTTATGGTATGCATAGATCTTGCACAGCGCGCCATACAATAAATATCTCCAAAGCTTCAGAGCAAAAATTACAGCAGCAAAATCTAAATCATGTGTAGGATAGTTTCGTTCATGAATCTTTAATTGCCTTGATCCATACCCGATCACTTTCATGCCTTGCATCAAAACACAACCAAGTCCAATGTGTGATGCATCCATATACATAGTGTACTCAACTCCTTCAGTAGGCAAGGTTAAAACTGGATCAGTACACAATCTATTATTCAGCTTTTGGAAAGGTTCTTCACACTTATCTCTCCAAATGAAAGCGGTGTTCTTTTGGGTAAGTCTAGTTAGAGTAGCAGACAACACTGAAAACCCTTCTATGAATCTTCTATAATAGCCAGCCAGGCCTAAGAAGCTTCTAATCTCCTTAGGTGTAGAAGGTCTCTCCCATTCCATCATAGTCGAAATCTTGGTAGGGTCTTTGGAAATACCGTCCTTGCTCACAACATGGCTCAGAAAGGACACCTGAGGTATCCAGAACTCGCACTTGCTCAGCTTCGCAAATAACTTATGCTCCCTCAGGGTCGACAAAACCAATCGTAAATGTTGGGTATGCTCCCCAACACTGCGGGAAAACACAAGGACATCATCTATGTACACAATCACAAAATGGTCCAAGAAATCCTTGAACACTCTATTCATTAAATCCATGAAAGTAGAGGTTGCATTGGTTAAACCGAAGGACATCACCAAAACTCAAAATGTCCATGTCGCGAACGGAAAGCAGTCCGTGGAATATCTGCCTCACGGATTCTCAATTGGTGCTAGCCTGAACGAAGATCGATCTTTGAAAATACCGAGCTACCATGCAACCGGTCGTACAGATCATCAATTCTCGGCAAGGGATATCTATTCTTAATGGTCAACTTATTCAATTCTCTATAATCGATGCAAAACCACATCGATCCATTCATTTTCTTTACAAATAATACAGGAACACCCCAGGGAGAAGAACTCGGTCCAATAAAACCACACTGTAGAAACTCATCGAGCTGAGTGCATAATTCATCCAACTCACGTGGAGCCATACGGTATGGTGCCCTGACAATACGATGAGTACCTGACTCGAGGTCTATCACAAACTATACCTCTCTCACAGGAGGAAGTCCGGGAAGACTATCATGAAAAACATCTGGAAACTCTCGCACCACCGAGATATCCTCAAGACGTAGTATAACAAAAGTTGTTTCCAAAGAAGAAATAGAAACCAAATATGCCTCACAACAAGATTCTATAGCACGACAGACAGGTACCGCAGAGATAATAGGGGAAACCTTGTCCTGGAAACTATAGACACTCATAGGTTGGCCATTGCCCATCTTGAAATCCAGTCGCTTTGCCTTGCACTGGATGACCACATCATACTTGGACAAACATTTCATTCACAAAATCACATCAAAGTCGGCCAGATCCAAAACCATCAGATCCGCAAAGGCTAGGAAATCACCTAGACAAATAGGGCATCTCTGAATTCCTTGATTGGATATCACCGAATCACCGGAGGGAATCTTGACTTTGAAGGAGTCTACTAATTGATCCACGTTCAAATGATATTTATCTACGAAACTCCACGCCACAAAGTGTTGGATCCCTAATTGGATTCGGGCTAGGTTCACTAAGTTAGGATCATCTGACCCAACATGTATAGCGAGGGTCATGGTTATGTCCTAGAGTCTAGGGCAAGTCCTTAGAGTCAACACTACATGGACCAGCCATCAACAGACTGCATAAAGACTCAAGGCTTAGAGAAATTTCAGAGACTCAAGAAAATGAGTTTGACGTTCGTCGAACTCAGGTCGATGAAAGTCGTGCTCAACTCGACGAACTCAAAGACAATTCTCTGTGCTGAGCTCGACGAACTTGGTACTCAGGTCAACGAATTATGGACACTCTACTTCAACATCAGGTCCAGAATTTCTCTGAACTCCATTCGACGAACTTAGTTCTCAGGTCGACGATCTATGGGTATTCTACTTAAACACCTTATTCCAGAAACAACTGAGAATTCTAAGTACAGGATCATACTCCAGTCGATGAATTCATCTTCTCAGCTCGACGAACTTAGACCACATTCCTGGCAAGATTTATCTAGCAGTTAGAAGTTTTCAGCTCGACGAAACTAGTTCTCAGGTCGACGAATCCAGTTCTCAGTTCGACGAATTCTAGAAACTCTACTTCAATACTTCATTCCAGAAACATCTAAAATATTCTAAGTCCAGAAACACTTTACTGAACTCCAGTCGACGAACTTAGAGTATCAGCTCGACGAACTTCATGCACATAATTGGAAAGGTTCTGGAGAAAGCAGTTGTATGTTCTAGTCGACGATCTTGGATCTCAGCTCGACGAACAGCTATTAACAGATCGACAAACATAACTTCTCAGCTCGACGAACTGTGTACTCAGCTCGACAAATTCTGTTCTCTGTTCGACGATTCCAGACTTGGTTAATTTCATCCTTCTATCATTATTCTATTGCAATAATTCCTGAGTAATTAATGCTAAAATATTCTCTGAATATTATCGTTAGACGGAGCATTGATTATGGTCTTCTTCAGGATTATTGTTTGCCATTTTTCAATGAGACAGTTGGGGAAATCAATCAATGCAAAATATTCTCCAAACTGTCAACAATGAATGCAGAGAGGAATTCAAATTTCAAAAGGAAATACATATAGAACATATAAAAGGAATTTTTCTTCCTCTTTTCAAATAGTGCTCTCTATCAATAGTCAAAAACATATAGTGAACAAGGATTTTCTTGAGCTTTCTCGACAGCACACAGAGAAACAGCCCTAGACTAGAAACATCAAAGCAAGCTGAAGAAGGAAGAAGAACAAACATTCAAAATCAAGAGTCTTTCTCCCTCTTCTTCCCAGGATACTTCAGAGGACAACCAATACTCTATCAGTCAAGAAGTTCCAGGGCACTTACTGGACAAGGCTATAAGTTTGAAGGCCTATCACCCTGCAATAAAGCTCCATCTTTCCTGAACCATTCCATATCTCAGGGGGAGCCCTTGCTAACATCAAGATCCACTTAAGTCTTCTCAGACTGTATTTGAGAAAGAGAAGACAAAATCAATCTCTCATCCCCCACTGTAAAAATGGTTCTTAACTCCCTTCAAAAGTTATTCTTGGTTGCAAGTCACCTGACCAAAAGACTTGAGGTTTGAATTTTTGAGCACCTGATCAAAAGATCATTGGTGTCAGGCACCTGATCAGAAATCTGAGTGGATTCCTACCATGGTGGTAGAAGAGTGGATGTACCCAGGTTGGGGAACCACTATAAATTTCTTGTGTTGTCTGGTTGCTCTTTTCTTTTGTTCTTGCTGTGGATGTGCTAGTTATGTTTGCTGTTTGTGTTTAATTAGTTTATATTCTGCAGCACCTGAGGTAGATTAACTTAACTTAGGATTGTTTAATTCATAAGTTTTATTTGTAGCAAAAACTCTTAAAAATCTAAACATACTCTATTCACCCCCCCCCCCCTAGAGTATTCCTGATCTAACCCCTCACTTTCACAAAGTAATGGGTGGCCCCGCTATTCCGCACGTTAAACTCCCCTAAAACAGTAACATACATAACTAAACGAACGAAAACTAGGGTAAACAATGCAGATTAAAAGCTAGTCGGAAAGCTAACCTGTTATCACTTGGGTAGAGGTCTGATCTTCCTCCCTGGTCACCACATTCAGCTTCCCTTTCCCTATATCCTGGTTTGGTGGAGGCAGCAGAGCCCAAAGCGAGGCAGGCTGCAGTGGGGACTGAGCCTGGGGGCATGAAGGCTTCAGGTGCCCCTTCTGCCCACACTGGAAGCAATCCTTATCCTTTGACCAACAATGACTCATATCATGTCCCTTCCTTGAATAGAATGTGTACACCAATTCTCCTTTGGGTGCACCTTGGATGGCGAGCACCTGCTGCTGCCTCAAGGTGGCAATCCTTTTGAAACACCTTTCATAAGGGTGGCTAGATCGACCACAGAAGCTACATATTTCTCTACTTTTCTTCTTCGAAGAAGGGCCAGATGCCCTAGAGCTTCCATCCTCATCACCTTTCCTCTTCTCTTTTCACGAAGCAGCACCTCGATTCTTGGTGTTTTCAATCGCCTCAACTTTCAGAGCGTCTTCCACTACCTTAGCATAACTTTCAGCTCTAAAGGGCATGCCAACTGTTGGATATCGCTTCTTAGTCCTCCGAGAAAGCGCTTCACTCTTCTTGCCTCCGAAGCTACCATATCAAGAGCAAATCTGCTCAACTTACTAAACTCAATCTTATATTCGCTCACTGTGATGTGTCTCTGATTCAGATATAGGAAATTATTCATCAGATGGTCCTGCTCGACCTAAGGTAGAAACTTCTAGAGCAACATCTTCTTGAAGGACTCCCAAGAGTATCCTTCCTTCAAACTTTCCTTTTCCCGAATCCACCAACTCTTTGTTAGGACTTTTAGCTGGTAGGCCGCAATCATCACCTTCTGAGCTTTAGCAATCCCCGAATACGAGAACATTTTCTTGATAGCAATGATCCAATTATCCAAAACCATAAAGTCGGCACTCGCGTCATAAGTGGGAGGTCCCAATCGCTGGAAATGTGATATAAAATTCATCTCTTGTGGTAGCATCACAAGGGGCACCAGAGGAGCATAAGTAACGGGTACGGTTTGACCTGCAGTAGAATCTTGCGCTAAGGGTTGTTGCGTGGGAGCGGCAGACAACAAGGACTGAATCTACGATTGCATCGCAACTAACTATCTCGACAAAGCCTCATTACTCTGACGCAAGCTCTCGATCACTGCATCACTTTGCGCACCAGACGAATCACCCTCCGACTTGGGAGTCGACCTCATTGCAGGACGTATAGCCGACATTTCTAGAAAAGTAACAAACGACTCATTAAAACCTTAGATTACAACTAGGCCACACAACTAGTTCAGGTTATACTTAAAGACAATTGCTTATGCCGCAAACTTGCTCTGGGATTTTATAATGATGTTGTATCCTACTTAGGATGATATCCTCTCATCCTATTTACTCATGTGCCTATGATATGCATGCATGAATTCTTTGTTTCAGTTTAAAAAAAAAACATGTGTGTACATGTGTCATCATGTAAATCTTAACTTAGCACGTGTGCTTATGCGATGATATGTTATGCATGTAGTGCTATTTATTCTAAAAAGGCCTTAATGCATGTATGAGCGGCGTACACATGAAATGTTATGCATCTCATACTACATAACATCCCATGCAATGAGAAAAGAAAACGTGTTAATGGGCACCCATGTGATGGTGGTTATGCATCTCATACTACATAACTGTCACATGTTGTCTCCTGTGGTGGATCCATATACAAACACATATTATGCATCCAATACTGCATAATATGCCCGTATACTTCTTATCATACTATGAGTGTAGTGACTATGCTTCGTTTAAGACGTACCAATAACACATCGGTGTGTGCATGCAAATGAATGAAGGGAAACAAACTACACGAGATTGGCTGATTCGACCAACTTGTCAAAGCAATCTCCCTCTAATACCAACTGTCACAACGCGCATTTTCACCGACATTAAAGATATATCAGAGTAAGGGAAAATACGTGTCATGATGCGACATCAGAAGGGGATAACTACGGACGCTCAGGCAAAACTCCTACTTAATCATGAAGAAAGATCTTTAAGTTATTTAGAGGCAAATCCAGTTTAAGTGTAGCAATTAGCTGTATCCCTTGGCTTAGTGCCTCGTCTAATCCACAAGTAAAAATAGTTATACGCAGAAGAAAATACTTCTTTTACAAGATTAGACATCATACATGAGTAAAAATGTTCCCATAGTGCAACTCATGGTATGCAAATTTCTAGGTTTATAATAGAAGTAAAAATAGTTTTTACGGTCGTTAAATATAGTGATTTAGCATTTTAAAGCATGCAATGTGTGAAGTAGTAATAGTAGTTTTTATACTTGAAAATACATATAATGCAATCCTAGCATAAAACATCCTAGAGAGCAAGTAAACCAAATAATCAGAATGAAAGCAAGTAGCAGCTAGCAAAGGTATCCAAAATCAATTATCCTGTGGGCGCCAATATTCTGACACAATCCCACTTAAACCAAAAGTATGTCTAAACTAGTAAAGAAAATTACAACAACAACTACCTCGCAACACAAAGGTAAAAGCCACAGCCAACACTGCTGCTCAAGAAATCCAAAACCAGCCCCACTACCAGCTACAGATCTGAACCTGAGGCATTCCAAAGACAGAACACCTCAACAAGAAAGTACAATTGATGGCAGAAAAGAAAGCCACAAGTAAACGAAGGTCAAGGGGCACCAACCCTAGACCAAAAAAGAAATACTGAAATGAAGTACAACAGTGAGGTACAAAAATAAACTCAGAAAGAAAAAATTATGTGAAGCATCACGTATAACAAAAGTACCCCAGATGCATAAGAATATAAGGGGAAAAGTCACGATTAAAGCATCAGGAAGAAAGCAAAACTCTATTAGCCACATGTGGTTAACTCCACCAAAAACAACACGGGAAGGCTGGTCAACTCATCCGGACACACCCCCACAGATATTTTAACCCGTCATAATTATGGGGGAGATTGGCTACTCCACCATACACCATAAATACCCAAACACTCGGTAGAGTTCCACAAGGTACTAATAGAGGGATCAAACGCTGCGGCGGTGGATTCGCACACTAATAACACCCGCAACATAGAAAACCATGAAGTCACACCACGTAATGACCCGAGTTTAGAGCTCAGAGGCCCACAACAACCCTTCCTGAGCTTGGCAGCTTGTCTCGTCCCGCGACATCGCCACGAAGAAAACCATGATATAAATCTCAAGACTTGGCACATCGAATTCTACAAGACATTTTTAGATTTAAGAAATGATAGATAAACCTTTAGGATGGATTTACAATCCTAAATAAACTCTAACACGTCTTACATAACTGTTAGGGAATGTTTAAGTGAGCGTGATTCAACCACATCATCAAAATATATAGCACTTAACAAGGCTAGATAGCAAAATCAAGAACATGAAAACTACAAGTAGAATTAGACAAGAGATCTAAATAGAACTATATTCGGCAAGTTATTAAAAATAATGATAACAAGAAGTTAGAAAGTTTTTGTAGATTGGGAGGAGGAAGGGAAGAGAGGGAGAAAACCATCAGTTGCCTTGTTTTTACCAGAGAAGACCACCAAATTTCACCACGGTGTAGATTGGGACCAAGAACGATGAGGGAAATCGAAATCTAACAAGAATGGCCAAAAAAATAGGAGTTAGGGCCGAAAATCCTAGCGAGAAACCTCAAGGAATGGGGAAGATTTTACCACGGTGACATAATCTTGTTGAGAGCTTTCTGGATCTATGTTCGGTTGAAGATTTCGAGCACCGGAGCCCCGTCGGCGGCCATTGGAAGAATCGCGAAACAACTCTCTCAATCTCGTTCATGCCGCTCTGGTACGGGAAGAAGGAAGGAAGTACAGCTCTAAGGAGGAATAAAAGTACATATATATGATGTATAATTAAAATAATTTTACCTACAATAGTAACATTTCTAAAAAAATATTAGCTGGACCGGACATCTCGAGAAGAAGCCATGGATTTCTCGAGTGGAAGAAAACATTTCTCAAGTAGAAGATATTTCTCGGGAATATGGAGGAAGATTACTCGAATAGAAGAAGCATTACTCGAGAACAGGTAGGAGACTACTCGGGAATAACTATTCACGTTCTCGAGTACAAGGTAGAGCTTTCTCGAGAATAGACAAGTCCTTCTCGAGAACTGGGCAGATCTTGAGTACGAAAGAAGATTACTCGAGTACTATATAACCTTCTCGAGAATTAAAAGGACATTTCGAGAACAAGACTGCATTTCTCGAGAACGATAAGTTACTTCTTGAGAACAAACAAGTATTTCTAGAAATCAACAAAAGCATTTCTAGAGAGCTTCAAGGCCTCTCGGGAACTAGAGGGGGAATTTTCTCGAGTAGAGAAAAGGCATTTCTTGAGGGACAACATGCTTCTCAGGAACAAGTCCGGGCCACTCGAGAAAAGAAGGGCAAAAATCCTGAGTACATTACGCAATTCAGTCTCGAGAACAGGGATGTCCATCTCGAGTACTACGCAGGGTAAATTTCAGAAATTCGAATTTGACTAACATTCCGGGATAAAATGTCGACTCTATGAATTTAGAAGCGAAGACAACCCTAGAATCCGCCCACCATTCTTGAGACACTATCATCAAATGCTTACACAATCAAAAATCATCACAAAGATCCACACTCGCGCGGAGACTCCAAAATTCTCGAATCGCAATAAAGCTGGAAAAGTACAAAGCCTCAAAACTTCATCCTTTAAATCAAGTAAAACATTCCATCCAATCAAAACCCAAAATCTGGTCAAACAGACCCAATGGACGCGAAAATGCATAAACGGTGCAGTGCCGTCAACAAAACATAAAAGGGGGTAACGCCCCAACATCATATCCATATGCTACCGTCAGATTCACACCGAATTCACCAGGTTTTGAGTAGAATAAACAATGATTCCACTAATATAAAGTTTATAAACTAAAAGCATAAAGAAAAAATAATTCTACTTGAATTTCTATGCGAGACATGAGCACTCGACTAGAAGAACTACATGAGTCAACATTTTTCTCTATCTCACAATCCTAAGCCAGCACAAACATTTTTCCAAATCACACAAAAGAAATGAATTTAGCTCATGACGTGCTAACGGTTAAGCACGAATTTATGTGGGTGTTGTGGTGTGTAGTGAAAAACATGAGGCAATACTATATAACTTGAAACAAAAGTGCTTCTAGAATGCAATTGAAAATGTGCACGTGTAGTGGGCAATGAATAGAATGGCTCTCCCCCAGACTTAAACCAGCATTACTACACAAGATATAACATTAAAAATTAAAATAAAAGCTAGGGGAAGAGAGTAACTAATGCTCAACAAGTGAGCATATTAGAAGACGCATGAAATCCAAAACAAAGCCGCAGCATCCGCGATCTATAAAATGGCTACCTGCAGGGGTGATCTCTGACAAAACATAAGAAAATAGACAAACTAAAATGTAATAAAACTAACTGAACCAAAATAGGTAAAATAAAAATGCAGGAAAAAGTAAGATAACTACTGAGGTTATTGTCCTCCCAATACGACCTATTCATAACTTTAAAAGTTCTAGTTAATGGGAGTATGGAAGAAAAGTGAACAAGTAACTGTTCTAATATTCGTTTGGGTAACGAGTATTGATACAGTGATAAAATAATTACCCCTCTAACTGAATAATAATACTTGCTCCTCACAGGTTGAGGGAAGAGAATGTAAGAAGAGGAGGACAGATCCTCACTCATCTCACCAAAAAATATCCTTGGCCAGCAAGGTGTCATCTTTAGGGAGGATAAAAGAGGAGAAGGACATTGATGGAGCTTCCTTTATGGAGTAGGGATCAACCTCCTTGCATAAGAGGATGCTCACATCATTGACTTGATCAGTATAGTCCAAGTCCTCCTGGGTTACCTATGACTGCTCAACCTGCACAGGCTCAGATAATGAAAGGTGATCAGGAAATAAAAAAAAAAGATTAAAAACTAAAATAATCAACAATCGGGGGAGTGGTCCCAGTCACACTCCTAGCAGGATCCAAGCACAGATCACTGTCTGAATTATATGAGTCATGGTGAGGGGAATCTGAGAACTCAGGGTCCTTGGTGGTGAGTTTGACCTTCTTTTTCGATGAGGAAGTGCACATCTCCTCATCAGAAAGGGGATCCTCCTCATCCCACCTCACCGCATCATCGTGTTCCAAGAGGTCGCACTTCCCATTAGAGAGAATAACATCCTCATCCAACAATTGAGCAACCTCAAACTCCGAATCAACATACTACATAACATCATCAACCAGATCATCAAAAATAGGTGTAGAGAATTCTTGCATAGAAGGAAAAGGACTCACAGTGCTAGCAACATCAGAGAATATACGAGCAGGTTCCTCTGGGGGTGAATCCACAAGAGGTAATGAAAGCGTTGTGACGCCCAAAAGGTCATCACAAAATACGCTAAATAAAATATCTAGATGAAATAAATTTAAAATGGTCGCCGCAACGAAATCTGACTTTGTATGAAATTTTGATTAGAATTAATGTGCATACCATTATGTCGAATGTAAACGAACAAAGTTAAACTTTCATGCAAGGGTGTGCAAATAGCAATTCTGATTATATATCAAAATTGTTGTTTATAAACCAAAATGAACTTGGGTTTTAATTAAACTTTTGAGAGCTTGAACCGGTCCCTTATAAGTGGTTGAAATAAATAAAAGAAAAGAAGTGTTGGACCGGTTAATATTGTAGGTGGCAAGATGGGATTGGACCGGCAATTTAGGTGGTGGAGAAATAAACCCCGTGCATATTGAACCGATGGAAGTATTCATTCTGATTTTCTCCCTTGGCTTCAGGTTTGGTGGAGAAGCCAGCCCCTTCTCTTTCCCTAAGTTCTCTGTGAGATTTAAAGCCAAAAGGAGCAAAGACACCTAAATTCTTCATCTCTTCTTCTATAATTCAATGTGATTATACTTTTTCTCCTTTCGCTTTGTTCCTTAGTGGATTTAGATAGGAATTTTGGGTATTTAATATGTTTTGGAAAACTGAATTTGTAGTGTTTTTAATTTATGGTTGAGATTTGAAAGAAAATAAGTCTTGTGATATTTATGAGACCACTTCCTTGTTGATTTTATGATTAAAACTTAGAATAATTTTGGGGTAATGTTATGAAAGTTGGGATTGTTCGGGATATGGAGAAAGATAAGTAGATTTTTAATAACATGCAGCTTTATAATCATATGGGGACTGGTTTTGTTTTAGAAAACTAATTGTATGGAAGTTGGAAATTAATGCTTGCAAATGATTTCTGGAATTGCTTCTTACGGGAGTAACATTGCATAAATTGCTAAAATTGACTTTAGGGTTGCTGTATAAAATGTGGATTTTTGCAGTTTTTTATATCCATATAAATGAATATAAATGAAGTTATTGAGGCTGTTGTTTTGCCCCCTGAAAGAGTTGTTTTTTCATATATAAGGGCAAATTTCGCATAAGATAATGTTAATTTCAGTCTTGCCAGTTAGAAGCATATGTATGCCCTTGATTCTACTAATTGTCAAAAGATAGTTTTGCTGAATTTACTGATGTTAAATTGTGAAGATGCAACGTATTGATGTTGAGAAGTTTCATATTGAAATAGTTATGGATGTCTATTTGGGAGACATAAAGGATAAACATGAGGGACTCGTAAATATGAGTTTTTTGGGGTGATAGCGTTAGATGTGCTGCCATTTTTCTTATTGTAGTAAACAACCATAGACTCCACATCGTAAACAATAGACATATGAATCATATGCGATTGTTATTTGATAAAAGCTACAGAAAAGGATGAAATCACTAGATCGACGAAACGATGAAGCAAGGAAAAATAAAAACACAGAAAAAGTCAATGTGAGAGTTTTCTTTCTTTAATTCTGTTTAAATTACGCATCATTTTCTTATATAAAGGTTTTAGCATAGATTCGTATGCCATATGAAAATATTAAATGAAATATATTAGGAAATGCTTTGATGCAAAATATTAAGGGTATCTGTAGACTGATTTAAATTCAGTTGGGTCTTAATCGACCTTAAACGAGTTATACGCACTGGATGAAATAAGTGGGTCAACTTAGTTGGGCTTTAATTGGACTTAAACGAGTTGTGTGCACTAAGTTTGACCAATAGAGTGGATTGAAATATGATACCTCTTAATTATATGGAAGAAAAGAAAACTATCAAATGTTAAGATCCATGAAAAAAATAAACACATGCATATTATGGTAGAAAATGATGATGGTTGAAATATATTTCTTTTATTGCATTTGTACTGAAATGTTTAGCCAATACTATGTGATCTTAGTATTGATTTTTTACTTATACAGCAACTAAAGAAAATTAAATCCTCGCTTAGTCTTCTAGTTAAAGACTAACCATTTCCATTCTAAAAATTTTTAGGTGTTTAGCGTAAATCAGAGTAAGCTGGAGCTATATCGAACATGGTATAAAAGTCTAGTAGGCAGTTTTGAAGTGGCCAACACTCGAGAGAGTTGTTACAGTGCTAACTCTTGACTGCTTGCCAAAAAAGAACTTTTAAATTTTTAGTATTTCATGTTAAATGTTATAGACTTGTATCTGTGGACATGTATAATAATATAAAGTATATGGAATAAGAATTACTTTTTGTATTGTTATTTCAATACTATTGTGGAATAAAGAGAGAACATATTACTTAACTTCATATTTATAAAAGGTGCAATGTATATTGATCCTCTGTGGAAGTCTTCGGGCTGATACGTGTGTAGGGAGAGGCTTTTCCACTATGTCATCACATTGATCAGTAGAGAAACTAATGAGAATATCTGCGACAGTCCCCCATAAACAAGGTGGTATTGCAAATATCATCAAAATCAGCAGGTACACCAAAGTGAGAAGGAGATGGGTGGATTAGAATATCCAGTTCATCATCACTCTCCATCTGGCATTTAAATTTCAATCAATCTTTTAATGTGTGGTTGGTACTATGACAACACACATTATTTCTCAATTCCTCTCAGCCTTTGAGGAGCCAGGCTGAAATGTGGAGACAATGCCTACTATGGTAGCGCATAGTTATAATAAGTTGGTGCACCGTATAAAGTATCGTAAGTTGTTGGTGCTCCAAAAGGTGGGCCATATGAATTATGACTACGATCTCCCATTGAACATTCATTAATTGTATGATCATAAGCCTCGCACCACCGACATTGAGTATATATATACAAAAACATGGTCCTATGGGGAAGATTTCACAAAACAAAAGTATTCTAAGCAAGTGTTAGCTGCACACACAATAAAATTGAATACCTGCTTCAGAAAAATTAAAAACAAAGATTATGAATAAAGAAATTAAGAGATGCTACTTATAAATAGAAATTTAGAAAATGGTATCAATAAAGGGAAAATGACTTCTATCTCTTGTCTCCCTCTCCAACAACTCACACCATTGTGTTCCCCGACAGAACCACCAAAAACATGATGCACTCATAACAAGTGTACAGATCGTTCAAGTAATATAAAATAGGTAGATTTCTTTGAGTATCGATCTCACGTGGAACACAGTAAGGTGAAGTTTTCTTTCGAGAAAGGACTTGAGATTAAATTCCTTGCGGTTGGATGGGATAAATGGGGGTTTACTTTAGGATGTGAAAACAAAATAAAAAAAACGAAATTAACAATGCGGATCGTCGGCACCGCTTCACAAGATGGGGGATTACACGAGCCATTATGCACTACTTTGTTTGGCGAATGGAAGAGTAGGCTTACAGAATGTACGAGTAGGCAAGCGGAGTGGAAGATCAGGCTCACAGAATGGAAGAGTAGGCTCATGGAGTGGAGGAGTTGGCTTGTGAAATGGATGGAGGGTGATGGAGGAAAGGGAGCACTTCAAGCACATTCTAAATATATAAAGATTTTCATAACCATGAAAATAAAACTACAAATCACAAGTCTAGAATAGCATACATCATCAAAATATGAAGATTACAACATACAACATTAAACAAGTAGGAGAAAAATGCAAGAGATACAACCGAATCCGAAGGATTGTTGTAGATTCACAGTCAGAATCGCCTGGTCATCAATCTGCGTCCTAGCTCGGTCCCAACTATCGTTCGGGGTAGAGGAGGGTTGTCACTTTCTCCCAATGGACCCATATTCTCCGGTAAACTACAATCTGGCCATGTCTGATGCAAAGAACTCATTTCTTGGCAATGAAGATGAGCATAAAATCCCCTCCTTGAAGGCTCCAAATGATGTGAAGAGGCCTAGGGTTCAAAGCTCTCAAGAAAGGTGGAAGAAATCAGAGCATTCGCCTCCTCCGATGGAAGAAATCGTATAATAATTCGGGGATCCGAAAGACATAAAAATATCGTCTTAAATAGAAAATCCATTAGAAAATTATTCTCACACGAACAGACGAACGACCGTGCATTTTTAATAGCTCAAAAATGCACGAGTAGAGTTAGAACACAGTTTTTTGGAAGAGTGCAGAATTTTTCTCATACACGACCGTGCGTGAAAAAAATAATTTCAATGTTAAAATTCACATTTTAAGGGCAACAAACGCATGATTGAACAGACGGTGTGCTAAGAAAAAATGCACGACCATTCCTTTATGCATAAAAATTGATGACAGCTGGTCGCTCATGCAAATTGTTCTCGCAAGGTTAGAATCAACCGTGCGTGATCAAAACGCACGAGTAGGGACAGAATTCAGATTTTCAGCACAATGATCTCGCACTGGCAAAACAGCCCGTGCGCAAAGGAATTTCACATGGTTGTGCATTAGGCGATCAAGATGATCAAGAAGATAAAAGTTAATGTTCGGGCGAACACCCGTGCGTAAAGAAAAATCGCACGACCGTGCGAAAAACATAGATTTTCCAAATGGATTGGGCTCTGACCCAAATATGTCCAAACTAAAATACAAGCAAAGAAATACAATGGGGTGCAACATGTTCTTGCCCTAGCAAAACAGAGCGCAATTGCGCACCAAAACAAGCAAAATGTGCACTTCGTGTGAGAATTATGGCCAAGTGAAATATAAACGATAATGACCTAAAAGTGAAGTGCATATGCATGAAAAAGAGCACCGATGAGTCTGAAAACCACTATATAAATTAGACTCATCGCTTGCATATTAATAATTTCCCTACTATATATGATAAAGTTTTTCTGATGTAGAAAGTTTGTTTCTATATAAGGTACCAACAAGTTGTCCTAAATACCTACACCAATCAAGGACTTGAGCAATGTCACTTGAACTTACTTTATCTTCTACTTCTCCCTTAAGAACTTTGAAAATCATTAGGACCTTAGTTATGACATGGGGGGAGACCTTTACCCGGTGCCCGACTATCTTAGATTGAATAGCCCTGCCAGTTTTAAACACTTTGGCATTCTGATAAAATTCTACTTTCTAACTCTTGAAAATTTAGGTTTGCTCTAACAGTACGAATTCTAGCCCCGTAGTAGTGCACAACACGACTATTTCCTTCAGTCTTTTTTTCTCCTCCATCAAACCCTCCACAGAAAAGCTCATAGCCAATGTTGAACAACTCTACTGATTTCTTTGGTCCCATTTCAGATGGACTCTTGAGAGAAAGCGAGAAGAGGGGTGTATCACAAGTCGAAGTGATTAAGGTTGCTGAAGTTTTAACTCATTTTAACATCCAAGTCTACTTATATATTACGGTATTTAGAATACTAAGGGGCGCGTACTTTTAGCCTATATCTACGTTCTAAATTAATTTTGCAGAGAACAATGATCAGGATTTAAAAGTTTTAGTTTTGGAAAGCTTTTTGGTCGAATCAGTTTTGACTCGACCTATATTTTGCAAATTCGGGCTGACATCAACCTGAAACCTGTTGATACTTAGGCGATTTACTAGTTTCGACCGGATTACTTGTTATATTTTTCATATGGAAATAAAACTAATCCTTCTTCTAGTTAATACATTCCTTGACAAGAGAAATAGTTACGACTAATTTTAACATCCAAGACTATTTAATTAATTAAAAAAATGAATTCATTTTACATTGAGTGCACCAATCTCAACCAGAATGAACAAATTTTATGTGAACTCAGAGGTATGATCCCAGCCTCTAGACATCACTTGAGAGAGCAAACTATTTTTCTTCCACTCCAGAGTATTCAACAATGATTCAATGGAAGTACAACACCATTTGAAATCATACAACTTGATAGAACTAACACCACTTAAAGTATTAGAGATCACAGCACCATATACCCCCTAATGTCCAAGTACCAAATTTACATTTTTATGGTACTGGACATACCTGCAGAACAATATTACCCTTTCTTAGGAACCCAGATGTTTTTGGTCCCTAAATTCTGGTTAGCATTATCTATAGAATTTTTTATTACCATATTCCTAGCAAGCTTCACATTCTTTACTCTAAACATTGTTGGGTTAAGCCAACAGTCTATATCAACGTGTCCAACCTTCCCAAAACACCAACAATCACATTAATTATATCTTATCCTCCGGTTCACTTGATGAATTTTAGCATGATAGTGTTGATGACCAGAAGAGCAACCAACTATAAAATGAACATTTTTGTTTTGGTCTTTATAGCTATGAGCATGGAAAGACGTGGGCAATATATTCATAGTCCTTTTTGCAGGAACAGACTTTTGGAATACAAATTTTTTCTTGCCTTTATTTACTGGAGTAGATGAACCAACTACAAATGGTCCATGATTTTTCATGACGTTTTCTTCATGAGGTGCTTTGAAAGTATTTTGCCCAAAATCTTTTCTTCCACTCCAGTGAGGTGCATTTTTCGCACCGCTGGAGGAGCATTCATTCTTCCAATGCCATATGAAAGATCCAGGTCATAGTCATTACTTGGTAATATGACCTTTTGGAAGATTGTTTGATCTATTGGAGATTTCCTATTTTTATTTTTTAATTTGTTTCTTTAGTGTATCAAACTACTCCCCAAAACTGTCTAGAGAAACTATCAATGATGGGGAGGATAGTTCGCGGCTTGGTAAATTGTTCCACCAGCTTCGTCTTAATGAGAAGCTTGTCTTCCGGGTCCTTGATAGCTTTCCCTTTTTGCTCACCAAGTCTAACTTGGTCTATAAACTTCTTTTGAAGTATTTTAAGATTAACACTTAATTGTTCCATTTCCTTAGTCTTTTTATCCACTTGGGATTTGAAAGGCTCAAGGGTTTTTATTTCTTTAGTCTGAGCTTTGACCATCTTTTTGCTCTTCTTGAATGCTTCCAAGAGAGCCCAAGAGCATTTTATTAGTTCAGAATGATCTTCATTATTACATGAAGAGTCATCTTCTGATTCTACATTAGAGTCATTCTCATCAAATGATGTGTTATCTTTTGATGCATTATCAGGTTCAGAATCAGATAGGGAAGGTGAAGCTTTAGTGCAAACCTGAGCAGGATGAGGTTCCTCCTGATCATTCTCATTAGGTAGGGAAACCATCCCACAATGATCTTTATCATCCGACTCATAGTCTAAAATAGTTAGAGGTTCTATTATCCCCACCATAGCTTGAGGATAGGCATCATATTCTCCATCTTCTGACAGAGCAGTAATCCCCATATAGGCGTCTTCTTCAGATTCTAAAGATATATTGTTACTGTTGTCACTCAACATTTTTTCCTTGGTGGCAATGAAGCTCCTTTCATGCTTCTTGCCATTATTTGACTTCTTCCCTTCTGCCCTTTCATCCTCCTTTCTTTTTGAGGGGCAGTCAACTACGATGTGAATTGTCTTCTTGTAGGAGTAGCAAATAATATCAACAAAAAGTGTGTTGTTTTAGGCACATAACTCTTATCCTTGTGCTTGGATTTCTCCTTGGGTAGCTAGAATTTCTTGTGCTGGAAGATGAGGAAGGTTTGTTACTCCAATATCTTCTTTTATCGAAGATCTTCTTGAACTACTTAGTGAAGAGAGCCATATCTCCATCAGATAGCTCTGACCCTGAAGAGCAGGGTTCAGTGTCTTCATGCTCAGCATGTCTCTCATGGGAAATGTGATATCTCGCTCGGCCTCTTCTAGATCTTTCAGCCTTGAAATCCACCTGCTTTTCCTTGTCGAGAGATCTATTACTTTCCTCCCCAGCCTTTTTGCATTTAGTTGCATTTCATGGGACATCAACTTTTTATACAAATTTTGAGGCATAATATTTTCTGAATTCCCCACCTCCCTGATCACAAAGTTTTTGATATCCCATTCTTTGTTTAGGGATATGAGGAACTTGTCGTTTAGATCATAATTAGAGAACACTCTCCCATAAGTCTTCAGCCCATTTACTATCTTGAAAAATTCTTATGGCATTCTTTAATAGAGTCATTTTTCTCTTATTTGAATGCCTTATACTCTAGATTTAGTAGGGATTTCCTGTAATCTGTCATCCCTGACCTCCTCAGTTCCATCCATATAAGTGATGAGGGAATCCTACATCTACTTTGCATTTTGGTAGTGAACCAAATTTTGGAAGGTGGAATCATTGATTGCACTTACCAAGATGTCTTTGGCCCGCTTGTCCATAATGGCTAGTACAATCTCATCCTTATCCATTTCATTGTACTTCTTTGGCTCTTGCCTCGTCAGATCTATAGTAGAGGCTTTCTTTGGCACAAATGGACCTTCTTCGATAGAGATGAAGATCCTTGGATTTGAAGCCTCCATTAACAATTTGACTCTTTTCTTCAAGATGACAAAGTTTTCTTTGGAGCATAGTAGCAACTTCATGAAGCTTAACTCTTTGTAGTTTTCTTCTAGAGCCATGGTAAGAGATGACACCCCAATGGTAGATCTATTCGAGCTATTAAACTCTTTTTGAATAACCATCCTTTGATGCTACTTGTAAGTCGTGAGATAACACTACAAATCTAGGCGTGAATATGTGTTTAGTCTTTTTCAAAAATGTTTGCAGAACTTAAAATTAATGCTTAGAACCAATCACACACAACATAAGAACACATCAATATATAGTGGTTCCCCTATTTGGGTACATTCACTTTCCCCCTCTGCCTATATAGTAGTGAGCTAGCCTCGACAAACTCTTTCAATTACTCAGATTCACAGATCCTACAACTCAAAGACCATGTCACCTATCTCAGACCCACAGAGGATCCTACCTAAGATTCAACACTTGGAATCCTACAACTCAGATTCATTCCAGAACCGTATAACTCAGATCCCCCGCAAGGGATCCTACAACTTAGATCCACAAAGGATCCTACAGCTCAGATCTCAACGAGATCTTACATGAAAAACCCCGTATTCGCGGAGCAGGGTCCCCAAAGAGGGCGTAAGACTTGCTACACATTTTTAAGCTTTTGGGGGGGGGTTTCCACTTCTGGGGGCCAATTTATTCTTGATCTGCATAATATACTAGTAGGTGGAGGAAAATTAGCCTAACTTGCTAGTGCTTGGTGTATCCTTCAGGGGCGGGTGCGGCGGGAAGCCGGCACCCACCCTGGCCCCTTAAGGGTCTCGCCCGGCTTGATGGTTCTCGCCCGGCTTGAGGGTTCTCCACCGACTTGAGGGTTCTCGCTCGGTTAGAGGGTTCTCGCCCGGCTAGAGGTTCTCGCCTGGCTTGAGGGTTCTCGCCGGGCATGAGGGTTCTCCCCCGGCTTGAGGGTTCTCCTTCGGCTTGAGGGTTCTCCCCCGGCTTGAGGGTTCTCACCGGGTTTGAGGGTTCTCACCCGCCTTGAGGGTTCTCGCCCGACTTGAGGGTTCTCTCCCGGCTGGAGGGTTCTCGCCCGGTTGGAGGGTCTCGCCTGGCTTGAGGGTTCTTGCCCGGCTGTAGGGTTCTCCCCCGGCTTGAGGGTTCTCGCCCGGTTTTAGGGTTCTCGCCCGGCTTGAGTGTTTGGCCCGGCTTGAGGGTTCTTGCCCGACAGGAGGGTTCTCCCCTTGCTTGAGTGTTTTCGCCCGGTTTGAGGGTTCTTGCTCGGCTTGAGGGTTCTCGCCTGTCATGAGGGTTCTCCCCCAGCTTGAGACTTCTCGCCCGGCTTGAGGGTTCTCCCTTGGCTCGAGGGTTCTCGCCTGGTTTGAGGGTTCTCGCCCGGCTTGAGGGTTCTCGCCCGACTTGAGGATTCTTGCCTGGCTGGACGGTTCTCGCCCAGCTGGAGGGTCTCGCCCGGCTTGAGGGTTCGCGCCGGGCTGGAAGGTTTTCCCCCGGCTTGAGGGTTCTCGCCCGGTTTGAGGGTTCTCGTCGGGCTTGAGGGTCTGGCCCGGCTGGAGGGTTCTCACCCGGCTTGAGGGTTCTCCCCCAGCTGGAGGGTTCTCGCCCGGCTTTAGCAGCTCGCTCGGCTTGAGCAGCTCGACCGGCTTGAGGAACTCGCCCGACTTGAGGGTCTGCTATCTTGCCACTGGTGGGCTACGAATAACTGTTCAGAACAACGGAGTTTGGCTGTTGGTAGACCATTCCCGGGGTATTTTAGTAATTGTAGAGTAGCGGGATTGTGTTATTGGTAGGCCATCCCCAAAAATTTATAAATATACCCTTGGGGTGTCTTGGAGAGGGATCAGTTTTTGACCACTCCTCATCCTCTTCCTTCATCCTCTAAGGCACCTAGCTCGGCATTGGCTACGGAGAGGGAGATCTCAAAGGTCTTCCGGGTGTGAGGTGGGACCTCAACGCTAGAGCCAAGGGTCATTATCCAAATTCAAGTCTCTCACCAAGGGTCGGCTTGGGAGAAGTAAGTGTGAGCTGCAACCTATGTCTGAGCTCTAGGTGGAGTCGAATCTCGGTTCCAACATTACAGTTGATTAAGTTTTTATAAATTAAAACATTTTATAGAATCTGTTTGATATATCTTGATGGCACGTGAGCCTTATTAAAGCCCAAAGGGTTGCTAGATCTCCCTTAGAAAATAGATCTTCTGGTGACAGGGCACTGGAGCAAAAACCTGTAGTCAATTCCTACAAGGGTGGTAGAAGAGTAAATGTACCCAGATTTATTGGGGAACAACTATAAAATCCTTGTGTTGTCTGTGATTGTCACTTTCTATTTGTGTGTTGTGTATATTATCTATATATATATATATATCACTAATTTTTAAATTAGCTATAAAAATAAATTAAAGCTTTTAAAATACTCTATTCACCCCCCCTCTAGAGTAAAGTTAGATCAATCCCTTTCACTTTCAATTGGTATCAGAGCAGGGTTAGTTTTATAGGCTAACACCTGAACCAACAGATCTGATAGATCTTATTTTAGCTAGAAGTTTGTTTTTAGATCACTGATAAATTTATCATGGCACAAAATAAGGACTACTGAAGCACTAGACCTCCTATTTGCAATCTTAATAAGTTTTCACTATGGCAGACAATGATTAATTTATATATGAATTCTATTGATGAGGATATCTACAATTTAATTCTGACAGGTCCACCTCCACCACTGGTAGCAACAAGCACTAATGCTTCACCACCTTCAGAATGGACAGATGCTCAGAAAAAACTGAGAACTACTGATGCAAAGGCTATGAATATACTAGTCCAAATAATGTCTGATGATATTTTTCAGAAGGTTGCTTAATGCACCTCAGCAAAAGATATATGGGACTCCCTCACTACAATGGTAGATGGATCAGCAGATGAAAGAAAAGATATAAGATCTCACTTGATTTCTCAATATGTGAATTTCAAAAAGGGAGAAACTGAATCTATTGTTGATATGTATACAAGACTTAGTCTCATAATCAAGGAACTGAAAACTTCGGAGAAAGAAATTACATTGATAGAAGTAACTGACAAAATACTCATGTGTTTTCCTAGCACATGGGATTCAAGAATTTGGCCAATTAGAGAAGCCAGAAGTGTGAATGAAATTACAATAGAAACTTTGTTGGGCAAGCTCAAATCATATGAGCAGCTCATCAAAATAAGAGAAGCTGAACAAATGACTTTGTCCTCAGTGAAGAAGGACAAGAGTAGTGCTTTCCAAGCAACTGAAGAGGAAGAACAACTTCTAGAAAATGAAGAACTCATAAGTCTATTGGCTAAAAGATTTTACAAAATGGACAGGAAAGACATCAGGAGAAGATTTTCCAAAAACAAGGAAAAACCAAGGTATAACAAAACACCTACTAAGGAAATTGTTTGCAATGGTTGCAGGAAACCAGGACACATTCTTCCAGAATGTCCTGAAAATCAGAAGAAAGATAAGAAGGAGAAAGACTTTAAGAAGCATTCAAACAAACCCACTTCTAGTAAACACAGATAGAAGGAGAGAGGCTTAGTAGCTGAAACATGGAGTGAGTCAGGCACTGAATCTTCATCCAGTTCAAGTGAAGATGAAGTACAATCAAATGCTAAAGAAGACTGTATGATGGCAATCAATGCATCAAACAATAATTTTGATTCTGAATATTAGTTCGAAGAAGACCAGATAATTTCAACTTTTGATTTTACATCAGATCAATTCAAAATAGATTTTAAATTGCTTCGTAAAGATTTGATAAAATCTGAGAAAGAAACAAAACTTCTCAGAAAAAAATTAACTGAATTGAACAATTTATCTTTAGAAAACATTAAACTTAAAGAAGATTTGAAAATTTCTAAGGAACAAACAGTTTCTCAGGAAAAACAATTATCTGAAAATAAGAAGTTTGAAGAATCTCTTAATGGGAGAAGTATCAAACTGATGAATATTACAAGTACAATCAATTTCAGATTAAATGGCAGATTAGGCTTGGGAGCTTCATCTAGCCAACCTCAAATTCTTAAGAAATTTTTTTAACTACTCCTGTAAAATTTATATCTGCTAAAGGAAAAGAAATATTAGAAGTTACAGATAAAGTCACTGAAGTTTTGTCAAATAATGTACTAGAGAATAAATCAAAATCTATTCTAAAACAGAATAAAAATTCCCAGAAAAATAATGTTCAACAGAATTCGTCGAACCGAGCTTGACAAAATCAAAGTTATTCGTTGAACAGAGATAAACGAACGCTGAACACAGGAAATGAGAATAACTATTCAGTGAATGGTGCTCGATGAAATCACTATTATTCGTCGAACATGGCTCGACGAAATAAGAATAATTCGTCGAACCTAAACTTTTCAAACAGAAAATTTACTTCTTTTCAAAAGAATAATCATACTCAAAAGTTGATAAATCCTTTTACTGAGTGGATCATTCCTCCCAGGAGATATTATCCACTTGGATATAAAAATTAACCTGAATATTCTTATATTTCTACTGATTATGACAGAAAATTAGTACCCAAGATAATCTGGGTCAAGAACATCTAACTTGTTTTCAATACAGGAAAAGAACTATCCTACCACAGAGGAACATTGGTATTTGGATAGTGGGTGCACTAAACACATGACAAGAAGAAAAGCTAACCTAAGAGGCTTCAAAGCAAAACATGGAACAAAGGTCATATTTGGAGACTCCAATTGTGGCCAGACAGAGGGCTATGGAAATGTCAAAGTTGGAGTAGTTACCTTCAAAAAGGTAGCTTACGTGAGAGATCTTAAGCATAACGTTATCAATATCAGTCAACTATGTGATGAAGGTCATCAGGTATCTTTTAAAAAGTCTTTATGCTTTATTACATCTAATGTAAACAAAATTGTCAATTTTAATTATGCTAAAACAGAAATATATTTGTTTAATCAGATAAGTAAATCAAATGAACTTTGTCATAAAATATTAGGGAATATAAACCTTAGAACTATTGCTAAATTGTCTAAGGACAACCTTGTCAAAGGACTACTTTCTGGATCTTACAAGAAGGAAGGACTGTGTAGGGCTTATGAATTAGGTAAGCAAACTAAAAATAGTTTTAAATCCATATCTAAGAGTGATTCACCCAGAATTTTGTATTTGCTATATATATGGACCTTTTTAGATCTATTACAATACAAAGTTTGGGAGGAAAGTCATACACTTTAGTAATTGTTGATGATTTTTCCAGACTTTCTTAGGAACAAGTCTGATAACCCGCAAAACAGATTACTTTACCTTAGAACCCAAATAATTCTTGGGTCCTTGGTGCAAGTTAGTCTTACTCTTAACAAAACTACCTGTAGCATTTCTAGCAGGCAGTTTGCTACTCACCTTGGCATTAGAATTATGCCAACAGTCTATGACAAAGTGGCCTATCTTGCCACAACACCAGCACTCAAATCTGTTGTACCTTTGTTTAGGTACAACCCTGGCTGTTTTATCTACGGCAGGTTTCTTGTTGAGTACTGGGGCTTTGCCCTTAGACTTGGACTGTACAATCCTGGCAGGTTTAGTAAACCCCAATCCAGTTTTACCCTTTTGAGGAATGAACTCATCTATCAAAGATAGAACAGACTTTGGTTTAGAAAACCTTGCTACTATATCTCTCTCTTTCTGAAGACTAATCTCTAGATTTTTGATTTGATCATTTTTAAATGTTATAGTCCCCATCTGAATAATAGTAATGTGCTTTAGTCTGGCTATTTCATTTAATTTCTGATCAAGCAACTTTAAGACTGACAATCTCCTTAGCCTGACTCTTGGCCAAGGATTTGCTTTTCTTCAAAGCTTGCAACACTACTCTATATTCATCAATCAACTGATGAATATCTCCTTCAGATTTAGATCCACTAACATCACTTGATGCTGATGTATCTGAATCTGACTCAGTACAAGAAATTGAACTAACAGAACAATTTTGTACCTGACTTGGTCCAGACTGATCCTGGATTTTGTCTCCTTCTGATAAGGCCATCAGTCCCTGGCACTGATTTTCCTCATGCTCATATATTGAGTTCATTAACTAGATGAACTCATCTTCCTCTTCTTCAGCAAACAGTCCAAAATATGCTTCAGCTTCTGAATCAGTTTCTGAAGATGACATATCAGACAGACTTTTGTCCTTCTTAGCAACAAAGGACCTTTCCTTTTTGCCCTTGATCTGAGTCTTCTTCTTATAAGTTGACTCTTTCCTTTTCTCTGGACAGTCAGCAACAATATGTCCCTGTCTGTTACAACAATAGCAAACTATCTTTGAAGATGTAGATTTTCCTGACTTGGACTTTCTCCTGTCATGCTTTGATGACTTCTGTGAAGTGGATGGCTTAGACCTCCACTGTTTCTTCTTTAGAAACTTCTGAAAATGTCTTGTGAAAGCTGCAAAATCTTCATCACTCTCACTGCTTTCAGAATTCTTGCTTTCTGACTCATATGTCTCAGTCTCAGCAACTTTTGGAGGTGGAGATGGAGACTTACTTTTATATTTCCTAGTGGCTTCTGTCTTGAAAGCCACAGCTCTTTCTTTATGCTCAACTCTGGTAGTCTTCTCCTCCTCCTTCCTTACCATTAACTGCATCTCATATGATAACAGTTTTCCAAATAATGTTGGAGGAGGAATGTCTGCTAATTTGGCCATTTCCCTTATGGCACAAATCTTAGTATCCCGGTCTTTAGTTAGGGATCTCAAGAACATATCATTCAGCTCATAATTGCTGAATTCTCTTCCATAGGACATTAACTCATTAACTATCCTATAGAATTTCTTGTAGCACTCAGTTATGCTATCAGACCTTCCTTGTCAGAAGCTCTCATACTCTTGGTTTAACAAAGACTTCATGTCTTGTCTAACTTCTTCAAAGCCCTCCATGTACAATATCAGTGTGTCCCACATTTCCTTGATGTTTTACAGTGAATTAAATTCTGGAATGTGGCATCATCTATTGCACTTACAATAATATTCTGAGCCCTCTTGTCCATAGTGGCCAGAATAATCTCATCTTTAGTCATCTCTGAATAGTCCTTAGGAGTTCTCTGATTTGCATCCAGGACAGATACCTTCATTGGCACATATGACCCTTCTTTGATAGTAATATAAATTCTGGGGTCAGAGACTTCCATAAACAATCTAACCCTTCCTTTCCAAATGCCCAAGATCTCCTTTCTGCAGATTGGCAACTTCATGGATCCTAGCTCTTTATGATTCTCTGTTGAACCCATTTTCTTGATTCTTGATTACCACAGATTCTGCCAACAGGAACTTTACTCAGACTGTTATGTCCTTTTTGAGCAACCTGGCTCTGATACCACTTGAAAGAACTAGTGCCTAAACACCTAGAGGGGGGGGGGTGAATAGGTGCACTTAATCTTTTTAAACTTTGATGGCAGAAACACAGAATTATATGTAATTCTTCACAGCAATACATCACAACAATCACAGAATAAAGCACACACAGAGAACACACAGATTTTATAGTGGTTCCCCAAGGTCTGGGTACATCCACTTTCCCCCTTCGTCTATCTAGTAGTATACTAGATTAGGCCCAACTTCTCCACTATTCCTCAGATCCTCAGATCTTACACTCAGAACCCCAAATAGGTTCCTACAGCTCAGAGTGATCCCACTCTTACAACTCAGGCTCAAAAGCCCTACCACTCAGTCTTCACCAAGACCTACACTCAGCCTTCAATAAGGCCTACACTCAGCCCTCAATAAGGCCTACACTCAGAGAAATGAATCTCCTACACTCAGGCACACAGGCCCTACCACTCAGCCTTTATAATTTCTGGCTTACAACTCAGATCCCTTAGGATCCTACAAGAAATTACAATTACAAAGTATATACCCACAACTCAGAATGAGAGAGAAGAGTTGACAGGTTTCTTGTTGAGTTCTTGGAAGAACTCTGCTGAGATCAACCTCCATTGGCTTTCTTCAAAGCTTCTTGAATTAGAACACAGTAGGGTTGAAACTCTATGCAGATGTTCTTCAATCACTGCTGACTTAAGAATCAGATCTCAATCTGAAACTTTCTTCACAGCCTGGTTCAACAGCTGTCTTCTTAGAAGGAGATCTCTCTCTCCAACTTCTTAGATCTTCACTTGAAGGTCTTCTTCAGGTTTGTTATTTCTCACTTTAGTGATTGCTCTTTTTCCTCTTTGTCGATTTCTTCTTCTGTTGAAGGAGTGAGCCTTTATATAGGCTTTCTTCATGGTGACCGGCTGATCCGGTTTTTAACAACTTTCTAACAGCTCTGACAGTTGCAGTAGACCTGCTGGAATGGTAGTTGTCAAGTCATCCAGTCACTTCTTGAATTTTCTGTAACTGTCTGAAAGTGTCGAGACAGTCAGTCTTTAAGTGTCGACACAAATAGACCAAGTGTCGACACAAGTAGACTAAGTGTCGACACTAGCCTTCATGGTGTAGACACAACTCCTTGTGTTGTAGAAACTACTTCTCGACACTGCTTCTTCAGAATGTGTCGACACTGATATCGTGTGTTGACATAACTCCTTGTTCTTTAGAACTTAGTTGAATTCTGCTAAGTGTCGACACAACTTCTTTGTGTCGACACATCTTCTTGTGTTGAACTTTGTTAAATGTCGACACATGCCTTCTGTGTTGAAACTTCTGCTGAGTGTCGACACATCTCCTTGTGTCGACATATTCTTCATGTGTTGAGACTTTTGCTGAGTGTCGACACATTGTTCATTATGTCGACACTTGTACTTAAACTTTTGTTGAAGTTTGCTGAGTGTCGACACAGCTCCTTTGTGTCGACACATTCTTCATGTGTTGAGACTTTTGTTGAGTGTCAACACAGCCTCCTAGTGTTGACACTTGTACTTGAACTTTGTTGATGTTTGCTGAGTGTCGACACAGCCTCCTAGTGTCGACACTTTTGATGTCTACAAAGTTCCTCTGGGTGTCGATACTGCTTCTAAGTGTCGACACTGATTCTTTAGACATTTCTTCAATGAGTGTCGACACTTCCTATATGTGTCGACACTTTTCTTCTGGTGTCGACTCTGCATTCCTAATGTCGACACAATTACTTAACCTGCACAAGGTAACTCAAAATACATCAAATACACCTTGATGTATATCATTGAGTAGGGTGAGGCTTCTTCAAATCAGGTACATATTTTCCAATGTACCCAACAAAGAATGAGCATCCAATTTTCAGATCGGTCTATTAAATACCATATGAGAATTATTGGAGATGTGCTTGTCTAGGTTGACAAATTTATCTTTCCGGTAGATTTCGTCATCCTTGACATAAAAGAGGACACCGAGGTTCCGCTCATCCTCGGTTGCCCTTTTCTTACTACCTCACGCGCCATAATAGATATTAGTAACGGTAAACTTCTCCTTAGAGTCAGAGATGAAGAAGTTTATTTTACTATTAAATCATCTATGAAAAATATGCTTTCCAATGACGACTCGTGTTTCGTTTTGGAGGCTTCTCCCGATGAAGACTCCATTTTATTTTCTGAAAAATTTTCATCGTCTTTTTCTCATGAAGAAAATTTTAAAAATCTAGATGCATTCCTCATGAAAAATAGTGATAACGATTCGGTCACACACGCCTATTTTTGAAATTTTAGAATTAAGTAGTGATCGATTAAAAATTTCTTCTGAAGAACCTCCAACTTTAGAATTGAAATAATTAACTGATCATTTAGAATACTTATTTCAAGCGGAGGGTTCAAAGCATCGCATTATTGTGTCGACATATTTAACCGATGAGGAAAAATTGAAATTGTTAAATGTTTTAAAACTTCATCGCCGCTCAATTGCATGGAAAATTATGGATTTGAATGGGATTAATTCCTCCTTTTATACTCATAAAATTTTATTAGAAGAAAACTCGCAAAAAACTATTCAACCTCAATGCCGCCTAAATCCTAAAATGAAGGAGATGGTTAAGGCGGAGGGGATTGAATTATTTGACGCGTGCATCATCTATTCGATTTCGGATATCACTTGGGTAAGTCCGGTTAAAGTAGTGCTAAAGAAAGGAGGACTAACGGTAGTGCCGAATGATAAAAATGAATTAATCCCTACTAGAACCGTTACCGGATTGCAGGTTTGCATCGACTACTGTAAATTAAATGATGCGACCCGTAAGGATCATTTTCCTTTACCATTCATCGACCAAATCCTTGAACGGCTATCCAAACACTCTTTTTATTGTTTTCTTGACGGTCTCTCAGGATATTTTCAAATCCCAATTGTGCTCGAGGTCCACGAAAAAACTACCTTCACTTGTCCATTTGGCATCTTCGCCTATCAGAGGATGTCATTTGCTTTATGTAACGCGTCGACAACCTTTCAAAGGTGTATGCTAGCAATATTTGACGAACTGGTGGAGGATATTATGGAAGTTTTCATGGACGATTTTTCCATTTTAGAGATTCATTTGATTTATGTTTGACTAACCTCTCCCGTGTTCTCCAAAGATTTGAGGACACGAACTTAGTTTTAAATTGGGAGAAGTGTCATTTTATGGTACGGGAGGGTTGAGTGTTAGGCCACAAAATTTCAAGTAAGTGTATAGAGGTAGACAAAGCCAAAATATAGACTATAGAAAAACTACCTCCCCCTTTGAATGTTAAGGCCGTACGTAGCTTTCTTGGGCATGTCGGTTTTTATCGTCGGTTTATTAAAGATTTTTCCTAAATAACCAAGCCCCACACTCATCTTTTAGAAAAAGATGCACCATTTATTTTTCATAAAGATTGTTTGCATGTTTTTTCTATAATTAAAGAAAAATTAATAAACATGTCTATCATGATAACTCCCAATTGGGATCTTCCTTTTGAAATAATATGCGATGCCAATAGTTTTGCCGTTAGTGTGGTATTAGGACAACACATCAATAAAAATTTCATCATATATATTATGCGAGCAAAACACTAACTGTCGCACAAGAAAACTATACCACAACCAAGAAAGAACAACTTGCTATTATTTTTGCTTTCGATAAATTTCGCTCTTATCTCTCTTTGTCCAAAATTATTGTTTTTATAGATCATTTTACTTTGCGTTATTTACTAACAAAAACAGATGCAAAGCCTAGATTGATTAGGTGGATTTTGCTTCTCCAAGAATTTGACTTGGAAATCTGTGACAAAAGGGGAACGCAGAATTTAGCAGCGGATCACATTTCTCGGTTGGAGAATCCCAATTCGGAGGAGCTTATTGAGGAAGATATTTATGATACTTTTCCCGAGGAGCGCCTCCTCTCTCTATATTAGGAAATAACTCTCTCCACTCCTTGGTTCACCGATTTCACAAACTACCTTGTTGCGAGATTTCTCCTAAAGGATTTTTCTTATCAAGAAAAGAAGAAATTCATTTCTGATTTGAAAAATTATATTTGGGAAGGTCCATTTCTTTTTCGAGTTTGTGCAGATCAAGTGTTGCGGAGGTGTGTTTCCCACGAGGATGGTGCTCAAATCTTATAACACTTCCACCTGGGACCCGCCGGTGGGCACTACAATGCTAATCGGACGACGTAGGAAGTACTTGAATCGGGCTTTTATTGGCTGAGCATCTTCAAAGACGCTCATACTCAATTAAGTCATTGTGAACAATGCCAACGCTCGGGTAATATTTCCCGCCTTGATGAAATGTCATTAAATTTATTTTTAGAAATAGAGGTTTTTGATTTATGGGGGATCAACTTTGTCGGGCCGCTACCAACTTCCTTTGAAAATCGATATATTTTGGTGGCGGTCGATTACGTGTCACGGTGGGTGGAAGCGCAAGCCGTTCCCACCAATGATGCCCGAGTCATGACCCAATAACTCAAAAATCTCTTTTCAGGATTTGGAGCACCGCAGGTGATAGCGAGTGATAGGGGAACTCATTTTTGTAACACACAATTGCTAAAGTATTATCTAAATACGGTGTTACACATAAGTTGACCACCCTTTATCACCCTCAAACTAGTGGCCAAGTAAAAGTAGTAAATCATGAATTAAAATGAATAGTAGAAAAAATAGTTTCTACTAATAAAAAGATTGGTCGGTTAAGCTTGACGATGCACTATGGGCTTATCAGACCGCGTATATAACCGCTATCGGTTGTATGTCGTATCAATTAGTCTATGAGAAAGCATGCCACTTACCGGTTGAGCTTGAGTACCGCGCCTTTTGGGCACTTAAATTTTTAAATCTTGATGAAAATTTGTCATCCGAGTTTCCCAAATTCCAAATTAACGAGCTCGATGAGTGACACTCCTTCGCCTATGAAACTAATAAACTATATAAGAAGCACACAAAATTTTCTCATGATAGAAAAATTAAGCACCTGATGGAGTTCAAATCGGGAGACCAAGTCCTCCTTTATAACTCACGTTTACATCTCTTTTTGGGAAAACTTCAGTCCCGCTGGTCCAGCCCTTTTATCATAAAAGAGGTGTGGCACTACGGGACAGTTCTTATTTCGCATCCGGAAAAAGGCAAGTTCAATGTGAACGAACACTGGTTGAAATTATTTTTCTCCGGCGATAATATTAATGAGCACTCAGATAACATTATCCTGCCTAACCAGTAAACTAGTACACCATATTTGTCGAGCTCAATGACCGTAAAGAAAGCGCTCTTGGAAGGCACCCCATTGTTATCCTATTTTTTAAAAATTGTATGTTTAGTCTTTTTTACAGGTATGGAAGTTTATTGATGGATGACGGTCAGCCAGGATCGAACATAAAGATTCATGTAAACTCTTCAAAGTCTGTAATTTGTCTATTATTTATTTCTATTTTTTAGTAAATCTAAAAAATATAAAAAATAAGAAATAATTAACTAAAAATCTAAATAAAAAATAATTTTTTAAAAAACAAATTTCAGCAATTTTATCTTTAAATGCCCCGGTAACAGGGGTGGCCTAAGGGTCCCGAGCGTGACCATCAGGCATGTACTTCCTGGAAAATGGAACCCAGCGCTGGTTTTGAGGGAGAGATTTTCTGTCCATCTTCCGTTTAAGTCACGGGCGTGACCTTCATTGGTCATGGGCTTGACATTGATGGAACTTCTCTAACCCGAGAGAAATAACAATAAAATAAAATAATAATAATAATAATCTTTTTGAGAAGTCACGCCCGTGACAACCTATGTCACACCCGTGATATAAGTGAGTCATGCCCATGACTCATCAGGAAAAAAATAAAAAAAAACAAAATAAAAAAAGGTGTTTCTATTTACACTCCCAGGGTCACGGGCGTGACCTGGATCATGTCGTGCGAATCCGAGGCTTTAACCCGATCATTGCATCAGATTCCATTTTTTTAGTTTTTTTTTTGTATTACACGGACCTGAGTCACGAGCGTGACTCTGGGGCGTGTCCTGCCAAACATCACTTCCCGGCTGATTCACCATTTCTCACCCATGCAGGTTACACACCTACCCAGTCATGAGCGTGATAGGGGGCGTGACCTCATTTTTTTTTCCTATTTAAGTGTTTTCTTCTTCTTTCTCTCCTCCCCACACCATCCAACCCTCCCCATTTCCTTCTCTACCCTCCTTAGCCAAGAATCCCCTCTTCATTTCCAACATGCCTCGCCACCATCCTCGCTCTACTGCGTCCTCAACCGAGCAGCCCGCGGTTCCCTCCGCAGCGAAAGCTATACTGATCTTTGAAAACTCGACCCAACAAGACTGGAGCGAGCATTTACGTGCCAAATCCTTTGGCATCTTCTGCATTCTTGACATGGGGTTCCTTGTAGCCTTTGGTGCGACAGATTTGGTTTGAGAATTTTTATCCACCCCTGGATGGAGTTCTCTTTTTGCCATTTTGGAGCCTGCCTTTCTCAAGCTTACCATTGAGTTCTAATCCTCTTTCGAATTTCATTGGGGGTGTGGATGACGATTTTATCATCGTTCGGATGGGCGGCGCAGCACATCAGCTCACCATCTACCAACTCAATGTTATCATGGGTTTTTGCGATGAGGAGTTCTCTCTCCCTCTCTCTCTCCCGCTTATTCTATCCTTCGTTCTGATTTTCCTTCGGACTTCAACCTTCTTACTTTTTGATTGGAATTCAGCAACGACATCGTCCCCTACTATCCAAAGAAATCAAAAGGTATCCACATATTTTCCCCCGCCCTATGTATTCTCCACAACCTCCTCACATTTACACTCACCGGTCACGGCGATAGCCAGGGCGTGGTGACTCTGGCGGATTTACTATATTTATATAATATGTTCTACCTAGTCTCACTCAACCTAAGCCATGTGCTTACGGTTTTATTCCAACATCAAGCCGAAAATGCGAGGTTGGGAGCAGTCCATGATGGGAATTTCATCACTCATCTCGCCAAATAGATGGGGATTTAGGATGCTCTTTTACGGCTGCATGACCTTTAGATGCCGCTAGTCATTCAGTTCAAGACACTCCAGGCCCTCGGCTTAGCATGACAACCCGATGGCTAGTTCAGGTCTATCCCTCCAGTAGTGGGTTGTGAAGACTTTGACCTCGATCTCAGAGTAGGTCCTAGTGGCGCTCCTCACTCTTCGCAAATACCACCAACACCACATCATTCTACCCCGACGCCAGGTCCTTCGACCTATTGGGATTGTCAATTTGGGTTAATTCACACACAGCTAGACCAGATGCAGACCCATTTTGACGAGCATTTTATGCATTTTGATGGAAGATTTATCGCACTGTAGTAGAGTCACGCTTCTTCCATGGAGCATATTTCGCGTGAATTTGTGGAATTGCGGACATACTATCAATAGAAGGGGTAATAATGATGAGAAATAGGTTTCCTTTTGTATCGAGTTTGTAGAAGGACTGTTGTATCTTTATCTGTATTTTTTTATTATTAGCATTTTCTTGTACTTTTTTTTATTTTAATCAAAATTATCAAAAAAAATTGTATTTTGCTTTAGTTTTTTCTTTCAGGTCAAGCTTGGTGCAGAATTGGACAATTCAGGGAAGTTTTCTCTTCCTCTACCTTTTATTTTCATATATTGGAGACAATGTTTCATTTAAGTATGGGGGGATATTTCTCACTAGTTTAACCTCATTTTTAGCAAACATAAACAAAAAAAAAATATTACTTTTATATAGTTTTTTTCAAAAAAAAAACAAAAAAATTCAAAAATTTAAATTTTTTTTAAATTAATTTTATATAGTTTTTATGAAAAAAATGTACAAAAAAAAGTAGAAAATCAAAACATAATTTCTTAGAAAGATACGTTTATGATATTATCCTATCTTACCTCCTAGTACCAGTGAGAGTCTTTCACAGGAAATACATCGAGAAGTCTAAGAAATAACAAAAAAATTAGGTTTAAATTTTTAATTAGAGAAATCAGTATTTCTATATTAACTCACATGGAAAATTCCTAGTAATCTAACTTTTTCATAGTATTTAAAGGATTTTCATGCTTTAATTGAATTTTGAAATTTGGAGTAGAAATGTTGGCCTTGTTGCATTCCTAGTCAAGTGTACATATTAGTAGAATTTTATGTAAAACTAAATATTCAGCATACAATTGGACTTTTATTTTTCAAAATGCATGAAAATAGTTTACTCTACTTTCATTTTGAAACCAAAAAAATTCAAAAATAATTTAGGTGAGTACGTCGAAGTTTACTAGAGAAATATTTTGCGAATCAAGAGTAAAGGTATTTTTCTCAATATCTAGAACTTTCCCTCTAGCGATTCTCAAGACTTTTCATAAGTTAAACTCATTAGCTTGAATAAGATATAGGCACCTCCTTTTGGCCATTTGAGCCTTTGCACCCACACCTAATATTTTTATCTTTGCTAAAACCACTTTAAGCTTATTACCCTACCTTTTATTTCAGCTCCACCAAATACTTCACAAAGGACTAAAAAGAATCCTAATCGCACACGTAAGTCTGAGCTCGATAATGATTATATATATAAAAAAACTTTGTGGGTGATTTGGAGCCGTTTTATTTTGGAGGCTATTTTTATGGAAAAAAACTGATTTGTTTCTCCTTCCTTTTGAAAATATTAAAAAAAACTAAAAAAAAGGGAAGAAAGAGACATAATAATAAAATGATGATGAAAAAAATTGAATGAAAAGAAAAAGGGAATTGGCTATGTTCTTAAAGCCATAACTATTTATTTTATGCGGGCTCTCTTTAGTTTTGGGTGTGACTAGCCGCCGTTTTTATCTTTGATTATCATCACCAAAAATCTAAGCCTACATTTCAACCTAGTTAAGTCCTATTGATTTGCACTTATGAGTTAGACTAGTGTCATGGCAAGAGTATGAAAGGGCAAGCCTATGACCATCAACATTGATGGATTTCTTTGGGGGTATCTCGATCATCGATTTGTGTAATGTCGATCTTAGTACAAACACTACCTTCTCCCTAAATACAATTTTAGGATTTATTAGAATTTTAATTTAAAAGTAGAAATAATAAGTGGAAACACATTCTTGGAAAATATAAGCTAATTTGTATGTTGAGTATGTTTTTTTTGCAAAAATAGCTACGGGCATATGCATAAGACTTCACATTTTACTCCTTAGGTTCAATTTTCCTTTCTAGAGTTGAAATTTTTCTACTCCCTATAGAAAGTTATTTGCTTAGGACTAGCAAACGAGTATGTATGAGGGTATTTGATAACTCTAATTTTATCCTTATTTTTATATAGTTTTTTATTTAATAATTAATTAATAGTTATATGTTACTAATTAAGTTCCTAATTATTTCTTTTTATATTTCAGGTTAATCTGGACAATAAATGACATTTTGAAGCTAACATGATTGATCCGGAGAAAATTTCGAGCAAAATTTGGAAAAATCCCAAGTAAACGTCGCATGGTCACGGGCCTGACATGGGCGCTTGACCTATGTCACGGGTCGTGACTGCATTCAGATGTTCCAAAGGCATTTCCATGAAATTTAAAATTACACACACCCAAGTCACGGGTGTGACATGGGGCGTGACTCCAGATACGGGCGTGACCCGCCGAAGGATTTCCAGATTCCAGTGACACGTCGATTAAAAATGACACACCCACCAGTCACGGGCATGACATATAGGCGTGACCACCAACTCAGGGGATTGAATCGAACATTAAGAAGCAAGTTCCTGCCGCAATCCGTTCCAAGCTTACATACCCTAGGCCCCAGGCGTGACCTAGGGGTGTGACCTCTTCTGCAACCGCCAGATTAACTCTCGCCATTTCAAGTTCCCTTCATTTTTTGAAACAGTCAAGACACGCCCTAGGTTACAGGGAAAACCTAGGTGAATGACTTGCAAATTAATAGATTTTGACGGTTTTCCCCAACGCTCCCAGGCTTCCAAGACGACGGTTCCGTACCTTACACTCCCCATAGTCACGGACGTGACCTAGGGGCGTGACTCACCAACAAAGTTTTCTACAAATTCTAGGTAAGACAAGGAGCTGGGGATTTGGATTTTAGAGTTGTTCTCAGTATTCTTGCAATTCTTTTCCTTTTTTTTAATTAATTGTGTAACTTTTAACTTTGGTAAATTTCAATTCAAGTACTTATTTTCATTTTTAATCATGTCTCTCTTAAAGGTTTTGCGTAATTCCCCTATCATGATGAGTAGATAAATTTCATTTTGCACTTGATCATGATGAACTTTGGAATGAAATAAACTTGCTTTATTTTTCTCAAATTGTCAAGCTCTCTACTTTATTCACTTTGATTTATCTTTGAATTTATTTGCGTCGAAATCATATGTCATGAATATGTTTTTAGGTCTAAGATCCATATCCTAAATTTTACCGAGAGGTTGTGGATACAGGAAGATCACTCAAAGATAAAAGGAGTTGCATGCACTCCTCGAGAGAGGACGACATAAATCTTACAGATTATAGTCAAATATAATGTTGAATTTTATGAAGTGAAAGTGGGTGATGGAGCAGGCCGGGCGGTCTGAGCGTTCTGAGTCCGCGGCTTAGGCGGACTGCTGTTGCGGCCTAGGTGTCTTGCCTGTTGGACTTAGCGACTTGGCTATTCTTGTGGAGCGGCCTGTCTTTGGCAGTTTGGTGGCAGTGCTCTGCTTGACCTGTGGTTCTGCAGTTAAGCCGGTTCTTGTGGTAACCGGGCAGATTGCTGGTTATCTACGGGAGTTGTAGCGGACTTGATTGAGTTCGTGGTGTCCATCTTTGTAGACTGCTTTTAGATATCAACTTTGGTCCTTGCCAAGCTCTCCGGTGATGCAGTTAGTGTTGGCCGCATTATTTGTGGCGGACTATCCTGATGATTGGAGGACTGCGTCTTTTGTGTCTGCCATGCTCGCGCCAGTTGCTTGATGGGCTGTGGTCATTTTCTGTGACAAGTCCATGGTGTTCGCAGTGTCTGCAGAGTCCGCTGTTGATCGAGCGGACTGCCTGTTGGTCGTGGAATCTTGGCAGACTGTGGCGTTATTATCGAGTTGTGTGAACTATCCTTTTGTCCGCATATTGTGTGCGGACCGATGCAGCATGGGTCGTGGCTTTGTCCGTATGCTGTGTTGAGTGGCGAACTGGCGCTGTGCTTGCATGCTGTGCGGACTGGCGTAGTGTCTACATGGTGGCGGCCTGTTTTTTGACCTGGCACCTGGCGGGTTTGAAGTCTGGCCAAGTCCTTACGGACTCGACGAACTGGGATGTGTTAGCCGCGAACTAGGGTGGTGACTCTATTCTCTAGTGAGGTGACCACACTCCTCACCCTGCCTATAAATAGACCCCCTGACACGTCTACAGTATCTGAGTGAACAGTAAGTTGAGTTTTGGTTAATTGTTCTGGTCTGGGTTTTCCTGCCCGCGCGGGTTGAGAAGAGATAACTGATTGTTGTTTGCAGGTTGCGCGACTAGTAACGTGGAGCCAGGAGTTTGGCTTTGACTTCGGTCAGGATCAATGAAGTTTGCAGTTACAATCGACGGTCTCAGCAGGTTGCTTCTGTGGCTTGTCAGTTTCTCTGCTTCAGTTTTCCAAGTTCAATAACCTATCCGCCGGACTCGGGCAAGTAGGCGGTCTGTTCTTCAGTTCAGCAGTAGTCAGCGAATAACGACATGTCCGCTCGGGCGGTCTCGACAACTTTGGCAGACTGGGCGGTCTCGGCAGTCTCCAGTTCTGTTCGTTCGGATTGTTTTGCGCTTTCTATTGTTTCCTTCTTTACTTGCGAAATCTTGTCTCGCCATGTATACCTCGCCTTGTAAAGAAGTAAATGAATATATGATCTGCTTGTTCCTTCTACTTGCACTGGTGTTTGAGATTGCTTTCCTGGTTTCCGCATGATCAAGGTGTGATCTTGATAGTTCTGAGAATATTAATTTGGCGTTAGACTGTCTCATTGATCACTTTGATAAAATTCAACATGGTATCAGAGGTAGGTTCAGTTGCTTGAGCAGTGATCAACTTGTGTTGTGCTCTGTGCTTTTGAAAGCTTAACCAAGGTTACTGCAATGGAAGGGAGCTATGCAAGAGGTCTGGGTATTGAACTCTTAACCATGACTAACTTTAAAAAGTGGAAGTCATGCATGAAGAGTTTTCTTCTGGGCGAGGAGCTATAGGAGGTCGTCGGTGGTGTCGACAGATAGGAAGTTACAGTTGCATTTGGGACTGCTGAGCAGGTGAGAGTCTGGAGGAAAGATATGACAAACAAGAGCCTTGTGAGAGGCTTGCCTAAGCTATCTTCTTTCGGCGATGGTCATGTTTTCACGGGGTGTCAGTACATTAAGGCTCATCGCCTTCGGTTTGATAAGTCACAAACGAGGAGTAAGAGGCCATTGGAGTGTATCCATGGTGACTTGATGGGACCAACCATCACTGCTAGCCTTGGTGGGAGCAGATACATACTCGTTCTGATTGATGTCTACTCAAGATAGACTTGGGTATATTTCTTGAAGGAGAAGTCAAAAGCTTTCTGGTTGTTTGTGGAGTTCATGGAGCTAGTGGAAGGCCGGTTTGGCTTGCGGATCAAGAAGTTTAGATCAGACAATGGTGGTGAGTTTATCTCCTCCGTGTTTTTTAACTTCTGCAGGAAGCACAGGAAATAGAGAGAGCTTACATGTGCTCATACTCCACAACAAAACGGAGTAGCAGAGCGGAAGATCCATCATCTAAGATAAACCTGCAAGTGTTGGCTTCATGCGAAAGACATTCCTAGGTACTTCTGGACAAAGGGGATGTCTTGTGCTTCTTATGTCATCAATCAGATGCCACTCAGTCCGATCAACATGAAGTCTCCTTTTGAGAAGTTGCTGAAGGAGAAGCCAAGCGTGGAACACCTTCGGGTATTTGGATCAACTTGCTATGTGCATGTCCCGGATGCTTCAAGGACAAAGCTTGATGCAAAGGCAAGAAAACTTATCTTTGTAGGCTATGATGAGCGAAAGAAGGGATGAAAAAGCAAAACATATAGGGCTATTTTTGGGTCCTTATTGCAACTCATAGCTAGTAGGACAGATATTATGTTTGCTACATGCATTTGTGCTAGGTTCTAGGTGAACCCTAAAAAATCTCACCTTATTTTCCTTAAAAAGATTTTGAGATATATAAAGGGTTGTCCTAATCTAGGACTTTGGTATACAATAGAGTCAGAATTTGACTTAACTGGATTTTCATATTCTGACTATGCTGGATGCAGTGTGGATAGAAAAAGCACTTCAGGAACATACCATTTCCTTAGTGATAGGCTTGTGTCCTAGCTTTATAAGAAGCAGACATCTGTGTCAACTTCAACTGCTGAAGCTGAATACATTGTCGCTGGCAGCTCTTATTCATAAATATTGGGGATTCAAAATCAATTCCTGGATTATGGTCTCAAATTAAATAATTCAATTATATTTTGTGCAATACCAATGCAATTTCTATTTCACAAAATCCAGTACTGCATAGTAGAACTAAGCATATAGAGATTAAATATCATTTCATTAGATATTGTGTGGACAAAAAGAAAATTAATCTTGTCTTTATCTCTACTGATTTGCAAAGAGGAGACATCTTCACTAAACCTTTAGATGAGGAGATACATCTGTTCTTTCTGAATCAGCTAGGTATGATTAATGGAGAAGTTTAATTTGATTTTTGTCCAAGGTCGAAGAGTTGTCCGGCTGATTAATTCACGGATCAATGACCCGTTGTTTAATAGCTCCTTAGACTCTCTTATTTCTACTAAGTATGCATCTCATAAACTCAGATCTTTATTTCTTTAGGATGCTTGCATGGCATCCATTTTTATTCTTGATTTCTTTCAATCTTTATGCACCAGATCTCTCAATTGAGAGGGGTTCAGGTTGCCATGGTTCAAGAGCAGCCACCGGGTCGATTGTGTCCATCCCCGACATGATATTGCTCTAGAAATCCACTCCACTAGTGTATTAGGCATTGTGGGTGAAGCCGTAATCGCTACCGTTAGTCTGACTCAGTGTTGTTTCACAAGTACTTGCACGATGTCTTCCATATCATGGAGGCTGCTCAACATAGAATGAGGAGGAAACGCTAGGACCCATTTTCTGCTGAGGTTTACTCTTATCTTTACATAGTTCACACTTCCAAGACTATAAAACCAGTCACTTAGAGCTGGATGTCCACTAAATGTGTCTTTCTGGGAATTTTGTCCAGGACCGTCGTCCAACTCGGCTTGCTTTTTAAATCTTTATGCTCCCACGTACGCATTCCCAATGTCATTTTTTCGACATTCTTGGACCATGACGAGTTGTAATATTGCGCGACTATTAATCAATGCGATGAATTGGTTCACCGAGTTTTTGATAGTAAGAAGGCATAATTTCTTTTCTCAATCACCCATTGTACTTTATGTGGATTAAAGTAATGTCATGATCAAAATGAAGGGTAGATCTTTAATCAAGATCAAAGCCCTTCTTATTGGATGTATATAAGGCATTTGGTTAATCATTAATAGATAAGAAAAGCAAATAAGGTTTTCGGCCAGAGGAGTGAAATCGCGGTTTTTTCCTGGGCTTACCCGACGACAGCTTCAAGCGGCGATTCCTGGAGCCTTCCCGTCACTGACACCGCGATTTCCTGGAGCCATCCAGACGATGCCGTTGAGCTCCTCTCGGGTGCTAATTCCCGATCCAATCCCTCACAAGGCTCATGATGATGAAGCCCTCCGCTGATCCCGAGCCCTAGGTCTCCTGTACTGTAGATTCCGCACTCATCTTCCCTTCCAACGACCAGGTGTGGTTCAGCCACTTGGGGTTACCGGCAGTTGAAGAAGGAGAAGGTCTAAGCAACTTCCCTCTACTCCTCCAATCACTGGAGTAGATCAGTTGACTTTTCGGGTTCAAGGTGAACTAAGAGGTGAGGCGATCTACCTCTTTCATTGTTGTGGAATCTTCACATACTTCGTCACCGCAGCGCCTCCGCACCTAGAGATTTTATTGTCTAGAGGTACCTTCTACACTATGTTTTATGGTGGATGTTTTATATATATATTTTTGTGAGCATACACCGCGGTCATGAGCAAAGCATGATCTCCAACACTCTTGAGGAGGTTTTCAATAATTATGCGGCTAGTAATGACGCCAATATCCGGAATCTCGCCGGATCTATTCGCAATTTGGATAATCAAATTGGGCAAATAGCAAAAATGCTCTCCGATCATCAATAACAAGCATTACCGGGCAATACAGAGCCCAACCCAAAGGAGCAAGCAAAGACTATCATGCTACGGAGACGGAAGGAGGTAACTACTTCCTCAAATCCGGTTGAAATGAAGGTAACAATTTCTACATCTACTCCTAAGGTTTTCGTTGAAAATAAAATTAAGAAATTTCAACCATCTTTTCCCTATCCGTCTAAATTAAAGAAAGATCGGATGGATGAGCATTATAGTAAATTCTTAAAACTATTTAAGCAAATTCATATAAATTTACTGTTTTGCAAAGCGATAATGCAGATGACGAAGTATGCTAAGTAACTCAAGTATCTTTTATCTAATAAAAAGAAACTTGAGGATATTTTCACACTTCAATTGAACGCGGACTGTTCGGTGGTTTTTCTTAATAAATTGCCCAAGAAACTTACTGATCCGAATAGTTTCTCAATTTCATGTTTATTTGGCGATTTATTAGTAAAACATGTGTTGACCGATCTATGTGCCACTATTAATTTGATGTCTTATTTTTATTTAAAAATTGGAATTAGGTGAGCCTAATCCAACAAGAATGAGCATCCAATTTTCGGATCGGTCTATTAAATACCATATGAGAATTATTGATGATGTGCTTGTCTAGGTTGACAAATTTATCTTTCCGGTAGATTTTGTCATCCTTGACATAAAAGAGGATACCGAGGTTCCGCTCATTCTCGGTTGCCCTTTTCTTACTACCTCATGCGCCATAATAGATATTAGTAACGGTAAACTTCTCCTTAGAATCAGAGAAGAAGAAGTTTCCTTTACTATTAAATCATATATAAAAAATATGCTTTCCAATGACGACTCGTGTTTCTTTTTGGAGGCTTCTCCCGATGAAGACTCCATTTTATTTTCTGAAAAAGTTTCATCGTCTTTTTCTCATGAAGAAAATTTTAAAAATCTAGATGTAATTTCTCATGAAAATAGTGATAACGATTCGGTCACACACGCCTATTTTTGAAATTTTAGAATTAAGTAGTGATCGATTAAAAATTTCTTTTGAAGAACCTCCAACTTTAGAACTGAAATAATTAACCGATCATTTAGAATACTTATTTCAAGCGGAGGGTTCAAAGCATCCCATTATTATGTCGACATATTCAACCGATGAGGAAAAATTGAAATTATTAAATGTTTTAAAACTTCATCGCCACTCAATTGCATGGAAAATTATGGATTTGAAAGGGATTAATTCCTCCTTTTATACTCATAAAATTTTATTAGAAGAAAACTCGCAAAAAACTATTCAACCTCAATGCCGCCTAAATCCTAATATGAAGGAGATTGTTAAGGCGGAGGTGATTGAATTATTTGACACGTGCATCATCTATTCGATTTCGGATATCACTTGGGTAAGTCCGGTTCAAGTAGTGCTAAAGAAAGGAGGACTAACGGTAGTGCCGAATGATAAAAATGAATTAATCCCTACTAGAACAGTTACCAGATTGCAGGTTTGCATCGACTACTGTAAATTAAATGATGCAACCCGTAAGGATCATTTTCCTTTACCATTCATCGACCAAATCCTTGAACGGCTATCCAGACACTCTTTTTATTGTTTTCTTGACGGTCTCTCAGGATATTTTCAAATCCCAATTGTGCTCGAGGTCCACAAAAAAACTACCTTCACTTGTCCATTTGGCATCTTCGCCTATCAGAGGATGTCATTTGCTTTATGTAACGTGTCGACAACCTTTCAAAGGTGTATGCTAGCAATATTTGACGAACTGGTGGAGGATATTATGGAAGTTTTCATGAACGATTTCTTCATTTTTACAGATTCATTTGATTTATGTTTGACTAACCTCTCCCGTGTTCTCCAAAGATTTGAGGACACAAACTTAGTTTTAAATTGGGAGAAGTGTCATTTTATGGTACGGGAGGGTGAGTGTTAGGCCACAAAATTTCAAGTAAGTATATAGAGGTAGACAAAGCCAAAATATAAACTATAGAAAAACTACCTCCCCCTTCGAATGTTAAGGCCGTACGTAGCTTTCTTGGGCATGTCGGTTTTTATCGTCGGTTTATTAAAGATTTTTCCTAAATAACCAAGCCCCACACTCATCTTTTAGAAAAAGATGCACCATTTATTTTTGATAAAGATTGTTTGCATGTTTTTTCTATAATTGAAGAAAAATTAATAAACATGTCTATCATGATAACTCCCAATTGGAATCTTCCTTTTGAAATAATATGCGATGCCAATAGTTTTGTCGTTAGTGTGGTATTAGGACAACGCATCAATAAAAATTTTCATCATACATATTATGCGAGCAAAACACTAACTGTCGCACAAGAAAACTATACCACAACCAAGAAAGAACAACTTGCTATTATTTTTGCTTTCAATAAATTTCGCTCTTATCTCTCTTTGTCCAAAATTATTATTTTTACAGATCATTTTACTTTGCGTTATTTACTAACAAAAACAGATGCAAAGCCTAGATTGATTAGGTGGATTTTGCTTCTCCAAGAATTTGACTTGGAAATCTGTGACAAAAGGGGAACGAAGAATTTAGCAGCAAATCACATTTCTCGGTTGGAGAATCCCAATTCGGAGGAGCTTATTGAGGAAGATATTTATGATACTTTTCCCGAGGAGCGCCTCCTCTCTCTATATTAGGAAATAACTCTCTCCACTCCTTGGTTCACCGATTTCACAAACTACCTTGTTGCGAGATTTCTCCTAAAGGATTTTTCTTATCAAGAAAAGAAGAAATTCATTTCCGATTTGAAAAATTATATTTGGGAAGGTCCATTTCTTTTTCGAGTTTGTGCGGTTCAAGTGTTGCGGAGGTGTGTTTCTCACGAGGATGGTGCTCAAATCTTATAACACTTCCACCTGGGACCCGCCGGTGGGCACTACAATGCTAATCGGACGACGCAGGAAGTACTTGAATCGGGCTTTTATTGGCTGAGCATCTTCAAAGACGCTCATACTCCTATAAGTCATTGTGAACAATGCCAACGCTCAGGTAATATTTCCCGCCTTGATGAAATGTCATTAAATTTATTTTTAGATATAAAGTTTTTTGATTTATGGGGGATTGACTTTGTCGGGCCGCTACCAACTTCCTTTGAAAATCGATATATTTTGGTGGCGGTCGATTACATGTCACGGTGGGCGGAAGCGCAAGCCCTTCCCACCAATGATGCCCGACTCATGACCCAATAACTCAAAAAGCTCTTTTCAGGATTTGGAGCACCGCGGGTGATAGCGAGTGATAGGGGAACTCATTTTTGTAACACACAATTTCTAAAGTATTATCTAAATACGGTGTTACACATAGGTTGACCACCCTTTATCACCCTCAAACTAGTGGCCAAGTAGAAGTAGTAAATCGTGAATTAAAATGAATAGTAGAAAAAATAGTTTCTACTAATAAAAAGATTGGTCGGTTAAGCTTGACGATGCACTATGGGCTTATCAGACCGCGTATATAACCGCTATCGGTTGTATGTCGTATCAATTAGTCTATGAGAAAGCATGCCACTTACCGGTTTAGCTTGAGTACCTCGCCTTTTGGGCACTTAAATTTTTAAATCTTGATGAAAATTTGTCATCCGAGTTTCCCAAATTCCAAATTAACGAGCTCGATGAGTGACACTCCTTCGCCTATGAAACTAATAAACTATATAAGAAGCGCACAAAATTTTATCATGATAGAAAAATTAAGCACCTGATGGAGATCAAATAGGGAGACCAAGTCCTCCTTTATAACTCACGTTTACCTCTCTTTTTGGGAAAACTTAAGTCCCGCTGGTCCAGTCCTTTTATCGTAAAAGAGGTGTGGCACTACGAGACAGTTCTTATTTCGCATCCGGAAAAAGGCAAGTTCAAAGTGAACGAACACTGGTTGAAATTATTTTGCTCCGGCGATAATTTTAATGAGCAATCAGATAAAATTATCCTCCCTAACCAGTAAACTAGTACACCATATTTGTCGAGCTCAATGACCGTAAAAAAAGCGCTCTTGGAAGGCACCCCATTGTTATCCTGTTTTTTAAAAATTATATGTTTAGTTTTTTTTACAGGTTTGGAAGTTTATTGATGGATGACGGTCAGCCAGGATCGAACATCAAGAATCATGTAAACTCTTCAAAGTCAGTAATTTGTCTATTATTTATTTCTACTTTTAGTAAATCTAAAAAATATAAAAAATAAGAAATAATTAACTAAAAATCTAAATAAAAAATAATTTTTAAAAAAACAAATTTCAGCAATTTTATCTTTAAACGCCCCGGTAACAAGGGTGGCCTAAGGGTCACGAGCGTGACCGTCAGGCATGTACTTCCTGGAAAATGGAACCCAGCGCTAGTTCTGAGGGAGAGATTTTCTATCCATCTTCCGTTTAAGTCACGGGCGTGACCTTCATTGGTCATGGGCGTGACATTGATGGAACTTCTCTGACCCGAGCGAAATAACAATAAAATAAAATAATAATAATAAAAATCTTTTTGAGAAGTCACGCCCCTGATAACTTATGTCACTCCCATGATATAAGTGAGTCATGCCCATGACTCATCAGGAAAAAAAAAACAAAATAAAAAAGGTGTTTCTATTTACACGCCCAGGGTCACGGGCGTGACCCTGGATCGTGTCGTGCGAATCCGAGGCTTTAACCCAATCATTGCATCAGATTCCGTTTTTTTTAGTTTTTTTAGTATTACACGGACCTGAGTCACAGGCGTGACTCTGGGGCGTGTCCTGCCAAACATCACTTCCCGGCTGATTCACCATTTCTCACCCATGCAGGTTATACACCTACCCAGTCATGAGCGTGATAGGGGGCGTGACCTCATTTTTTTTCCTATTTAAGTGTTTTCTTCTTCTTTCTCTCCTCCCCACACCATCCAACCCTCCCCATTTCCTTCTCTACCCTCCTTAGCCAAGAATCCCCTCTTCATTTCCAACATGCCTCGCCACCATCCTCGCTCTACTGCGTCCTCAACCGAGCAGCCCACGGTTCCCTCCGCAGCGAAAGCTATACTGATCTTTGAAAACTCGACCCAACAAGACTGGAGCGAGCATTTACGTGCCAAATCCTTTGGTATCTTCTGCATTCTTGACATGGGGTTCCTTGTAGCCTTTGGTGCGACAGATTTGGTTTGAGAATTTTTATCCACCCCTGGATAGAGGTCTCTTTTTGCCATTTTGGAGCATGCCTTTCTCAAGCTTACCATTGAGTTCTTATCCTCTTTCGAATTTCATTGGGGTGCGGATGACGATTTTATCATCTTTCGGATGGGCGGCGCAACACATCAGCTCACCATCTACCAACTCAACGTTATCATGAGTTTTTGCGATGAGGAGTTCTCTCTCTCTCTCCCGCTTATTCTATCCTTCATTCTGATTTTCCTTCGGACTTCAACCTTGTTACTTTTTGATTGGAATTCAGCAACGACATCGTCCCTTACTGTCCAAAGAAATCAAAAGGTCTCCACATATTTTCCCCCGCCCTACGTATTCTCCACAACCTCCTCACATTTACACTCACCGATCACGGCGATAGCCAGGGCGTGGTGACTCTGGCGGATTTACTATATTTATATAATATATTCTACCTAGTCTCACTCAACCTAAGCCATGTGCTTACGGTTTTATTCTAACATCAAGCCGAAAATGCGAGGTTGGGAGCAGTCCATGATGGGAATTTCATCACTCATCTCGCCAAACAGATGGGGATTTGGGATGCTCTTTTACGGCTGCACGACCTTTATATGCCGCTAGTCATTCAGTTCCAGACACTCCAGGCCCTCGGCTTAGCATGACAACCTGATGGCTTGTTCAAGTCTATCCCTCCAGCAGTGGGTGGTGGAGACTTTGACCACGATCTCAGAGCAGGTACTAGTGGCGCTCCTCACTCTTCGCAAATTCCACCAACACCACATCATTCTACCCCGACGCCAGGTCCTTCGACCTATTGGGATTGTCAATTTGGGTTAATTCACACACAGCTAGACCAGATGCAGACACATTTTGACGAGCATTTTATGCATTTTGATGGAAGATTTATCTCACTGTAGTAGAGTCACGCTTCTTCCATGGAGCATATTTCGCGTGAATTTGTGGAATTGAGGACATACTATCAATAGAAGGGGTAATAATGATGAGAAATAGGTTTCCTTTTGTATCGAGTTTGTAGCAGGACTGTTGTATCTTTATCTGTATTTTTTTATTATTAGCATTTTCTTGTACTTTTTTTTTATTTTAATCAAGATTATCAAAAAAAATTGTATTTTGCTTTAGTTTTTCCTTTCAGGTCAAGCTTGGTGCAGAATTGGACTCTTCAGGGAAGTTTTCTCTTCCTCTACCTTTTATTTTCATATATTGGAGACAATGTTTCATTTAAGTATGGGGGGATATTTCTCACTAGTTTATCCTCATTTTTAGCAAAACATAAACAAAAAAATATTACTTTTATATAGTTTTTTTCAAAAAAAACAAAAAAATTCAAAAATTAATTTTTTTTAAATTAATTTTATATAGTTTTTATGAAAAAAATGTAAAAAAAAAGTAGAAAATCAAAACTTAATTTCTTAGAAAGAGACGTTTATGATATTATTCCATCTTACCTCCTAGTACCAGTGAGAGTCTTTCACAGGAAATACATCGAGAAGTCTAAGAAATAACAAAAAAATTAGGTTTAAATTTTAAATTAGAGAAATCTGTATTTCTATATTTACTCACATGGAAAATTCCTACTAATCTAACTTTTTCATAGTATTTAAAGGATTTTCATGCTTTAATTGAATTTCGAAATTTGGAGTAGAACTGTTGGCCTTGTTGCATTCCTAGTCAAGTGTACATATTAGTAGAATTTTATGTAAAACTAAATATTAAGCATACAATTGGACTTTTATTTTTCAAAATGCATGAAAATAGTTTACTCTACTTTCATTTTGAAACCAAAAAAATTCAAAAATAATTTAGGTGACTACGTCGAAGTTTACTAGAGAAATATTTTGCGAATCAAGAGTAAAAGGTATTTTTCTCAATATCTAGAACTTTCCCTCTAGCGATTCTCAAGACTTTTCATAAGTTAAACTCAATAGCTTGAATAAGATATAGGCACCTCCTTTTGGCCATTTGAGCCTTTGCACCCGCACCTAATATTTTTATCGTTGCTAAAACCACTTTAAGCTTATTACCCTACCTTTTATTTCAGCTCCACCAAATACTTTACAAAGGACTAAAAAGCATCCTAATCGCACACGTAAGTCTGAGCTCGATAATGATTATATATATAAAAAAATTTGTGGGTGATTTGGAGCCGTTTTATTTTGGAGGCTATTTTTATGGAAAAAAACTGATTTGTTTCTCCTTCCTTTTGAAAATATTAAAAAAAACTAAAAAAAAGGGAAGAAAGAGAAATAATAATAAAATGATGATGAAAAAAATTGAATGAAAAGAAAAAGGGAATTGGCTATGTTCTTAAAGCCATAACTATTTATTTTATGCGGGCTCTCTTTAGGTTTGGGTGTGACTAGCCGTCGTTTTTATCTTTGATTATCATCACCAAAAATCTAAGCCTACATTTCAACCTAGTTAAGTCCTATTGATTTGAACTTATGAGTTAGACTAGTGTCATGGCGAGAGTGTGAAAGGGCAAGCCTATGACCATCAGCATTGATGGATTTCTTTGAGGGTATCTCGATCATCGATTTGTGTAATGTCGATCTTAGTACAAACACTATCTTCTCCCTAAATATAATTTTAGGATTTATTAGAATTTTAATTTAAAAGTAGAAATAATAAGTGGAAACACATTCTTGGAAAATATAAGCTAATTTGTATGTTGAGTATGTTTTTTTGCAAAAATAGCTACGGGCATAGGCATAAGACTTCACATTTTACTCCTTAGGTTCAATTTTCCTTTCTAGAGTTGAAATTTTTCTACTCCCTATAGAAAGTTATTTGCTTAGGACTAGCAAACGAGTATGTATGAGGGTATTTGATAACTCTAATTTTATCCTTATTTTTATATAGTTTTTATTTAATAAATAATTAATAGTTATATGTTACTAATTAAGTTCCTAATTATTTCTTTTTATATTTCAGGTTAATCTAGACAATAAATGACATTTTGAAGCTGACATGATTGATCAGGAGAAAATTTCGAGCAAATCTGGAAAAATCCCAAGTAAACGCCCCATGGTCACGTGCCTAACATGGGCGCACGACCTATGTCACGGGTCGTGATTGCATTCAGATGTTCCAAAGGCATTTCAATGAAATTTAAAATTACACACCCCCAAGTCACGGGTGTGACATGGGGCGTGACTCCAGACACGGGCGTGATCCGCCGAAGGATTTCCAGATTCCAGTGACACGTCGATTAAAAATGACACACCCACCAGTCACGGGCATGACATATAGGCGTGACCACCAACTCAGGGGATTGAATCGAACATTAAGAAGACAGTTCCTGCCGCAATCTGTTCCAAGATTACACACCCTAGGTCCCGGGCGTGACCTAGGGGTGTGACCTCTTCTGCAACCGCCAGATTAACTCTCGCCATTTCAAGTTCCCTTCATTTTTTGAAACAGTCAAGACACGCCCTAGGTCACGGGCATGACCTAGGTGAATGACATGCAAATTAATAGATTTTGACAGTTTTCCCCAACAATCCCAGGCTTCCAAGATGACGGTTCCGTACCTTACACTCCCCCTAGTCACGGACGTGACCTAGGGGCGTGACTCACCAACAAATTTTACTACAAATTCCAGGTAAGACAAGGAGCTGGGGATTTGGATTTTAGAGTTGTTTTCAGTATTCTTGCAATTCTTTTCCTGTATTTTTCAATTAATTGTGTAACTTTTAACTTTGGTAAATTTCAATTCAAGTTTATTTTCATTTTTAATCATGTCTCTCTTAAACGTTTTGCGTAATTCCCCTATCATGATGAGTAGATAAATTTCATTTTGCACTTGATCATGATGAACTTTGGAATGAAATAAACTTGCTTTATTTTTCTCGGATTGTCAAGCTCTTTACTTTATTCACTTTGATTTATCTTTGATTTTTTTTTTGTGTCAAAATCATATGTCAGGAATATGTTTTTAGATCTAAGATCCATATCCTAGATTTTACCGAGAGCTTGTGGATATAGGAAGGTCACTCAAAGATAAAAGGAGTTGCATGCACTTCTCGAGAGAGGACGACATAAATCTTATAGATTATAGTCAAATCTAATGTTGAATTTTATGAAGTGAAAGTGGGTGATGGAGCAGGCCGGCGGTCTGAGCGTTCTGAGTCCGCGGCTTAGGCGGACTGCTGTTGCGGCCTGGGTGTCTTGCTTGTTGGACTTGGCGGCTTGGCTATTCTTGTGGAGCGGCCTGTCTTTGGCAGTCTGGTGGCAGTGCTCTGCTTGACCTGTGGTTCTGCAGTTAAGCCGGTTCTTGTGGTAATCGGGCAGATTGCTGGTTATCTACGGGAGTTGTAGCGGACTTGATTGAGTCCGTGGTGTCCACCTTTGCAGACTGCTTTTAGATATCGTCTTTGGTCCTTGCCAAGCTCTCCGGTGATGCAGTGAGTGTTGGCCGCATTATTTGTGGCAGACTATCCTGATGATTGGAGGACTGCGCCTTTTATGTCTTCCATGCTCGCGCCAGTTGCTTGATGGGCTGTGGTCATTTTCTGTGACAAGTCCATGGTGTTCGCAGTGTCTGCAGAGTCCGCTGTTGATCGGGCGGACTACCTGTTGGTCGTGGAATCGTGGCAGACTGTGGCGTTATTATCGAGTTCTGTGGACTGCCCTTTTATCCGCATATTGTGTGCGGACCGATGCAACATAGGTCGTGGCTGTGTCCGTATGCTGTGTTGAGTGGCGAACTGGCGATGTGCTTGCATGCTGTGCGGACTGGCGTAGTGTCTGCATGGTGGCGGTCTGTTTTTTGACCTGGAACCTGGCGGGTTTGAAGTCTGGCCAAGTCCTTACGGACTCGGCGAACTGGGATTTGTTAGCCACGAACTACGGTGGTGACTCTATTCTCTAGTGCGGTGACCACACTCCTCACCCTGCCTATAAATAGACCCCCTGACACGTCTACAGTAACTGAGTGAATAGTAAGTTGAGTTTTGGTTAATTTTTCCGGTCTGGGTTTTCCTGCCCGCGCGGGTTGAGAAGAGATAACTGATTATTGTTTGCAGGTTGTGCGACTAGTACCGTGGAGCCAGGAGTTTGGCTTTGACTTCAGTCAGGATCAATGAAGTTTGCGGTTACAATCGGCGATCTCAGCAGGTCGCTTCTGTGTCTTGTCAGTTTCTCTGCTTCAGTTTTCCAAGTTTAATAACCTGTCCGTCGGACTCGGGCAAAAAGGCGGTCTGTTCTTCAGTTCAGCAGTAGTCAGCGAATAACGGCATGTCCGCTCGGGCGGGCTCGACAACTTTGGCGGACTGGGCGGTCTCGACATTCTCCATTTCTGTCCGTTCGGATTGTTTTGTGCTTTCTATTGTTTCCTTCTTTACTTGTGAAATCATGTCTCGCCATGTATACCTCTCCATGTAAAGAAGTAAATGAATATATGATCTGCTTGTTCCTTCTACTTGTACTGGTGTTTGAGATTGCTTTCCTGGTTTCCGCATGATCAATGTGTGATATTGATAGTTCTGAGAATATTAATTTGGCGTTAGACTGTCTCATTGATCACTTTGAGAAAATTCAACATGGTATCAGAGGCAGGTTCAGTTGCTTGTGCAGTGATCAACTTGTGTTGTGCTCTGTGCTTCTGAAAGCTTAACCAAGGTTACTGCAATGGAAGGGAACTACGCAAGAGGTCTGGGTATTGAACTCTTAACCATGACTAACTTTAAAAAGTGGAAGTCATGCATGAAGAGTTTTCTTCTGGGCGAGGAGCTATAGGAGGTCGTCGGTGGTGTCGACAGACAGGAAGTTACAGTTGCATTTGGGACTGCTGAGTAGGTGAGAGTATGGAGGAAAGATATGACAAACAAGATCCTTGTGAGAGGCTTGCCTAAGCTATCTTCTTTTGGCAATGGTCATGTTTGCACGGGGTGTCAGTACATTAAGGCTCATTGCCTTCGGTTTGATAAGTCACAAACGAGTAGCAAGAGGCCATTGGAGTGTATCCATGGTGACTTGATGGGACCAATCATCATTGCTAGCCTTGGTGGGAGCAGATACATACTCATTCTGATTGATGACTACTCAAGATATACTTGGGTATATTTCTTGAAGGAGAAGTCAAAAGCTTTCTGTTTGTTTGTGGAGTTCATGGAGCTAGTGGAAGGCCGGCTTGGCTTGCGGATCAAGAAGTTTAGATCAGATAACGGTGGTGAGTTTATCTCCTCCAAGTTTTCTAACTTCTGCAGGAAGCACAGGAAATAGAGAGAGCTTACATGTGCTCATACTGTAACACCCCAGTTTTGCAAGAGAGTAAGTGTGCAATTCTGGAAAATTTTTGGGTTTCTGGCAGGAGGCACACGGCCTGCGACACGGGCGTGTCGCAGGGCGTGTCGAGGTCGTGTCGACACTCGGCCCAAGTGTCGACACTTTCGCTCGACGAGTGTCGAGAGTGGGGCACACGGCCTGCGACACGGGCGTGTCGCAGGGCGTGTCAAGGCCGTGTCGACACTCGGCCCAAGTGTCGACACTTTCGCTCGACGAGTGTCGAGACTGGGGTACACGGCCTGTGACACAGGCGTGTCACAGGGCGTGTCCCGCGTGGTCGACGATCTTCGCTCGACGTTTTTCCGCGGTGTCGACACAAAGCCTGTCGACGAGTGTCGAGACTTGGCACACGGCTTTGGACACGGGCGTGTCCCAGGCCGTGTCACCTCTCGGGTTGGTTTCGGGGCCGTGTCGTTGGAGGCACACGGCCGGCCACACGGCCGTGTCACTGGGGACACATGCATGTCGGATTGAACACGGGCGTGTCGGATGCCCGTGTGCGATTCCAGGCGCGTCGATTTGAGACGGCGAATGAGGCACACGGACCTGGACACTGGCGTGTGCCAGGCCGTGTTCGGCCCAGATTTTCTATTTTCCAGGCGAATTGTGGCCATTCTTTTCTGGTTTTGGGATCTTACGGTTCAGGCCATCTCTTGGGAAGTTAAGTCCGATTTTAGGGTTGGAAACCCTCATTGTTTTCCAAGTCTTCTCTTTCAAAGTTCTAAAGAGAAGCTAGAGCAAGGAGGAAGGAGAAGAAGGTCTTGGGCTGTAGGAAGGGTTTCGGTGATCCAAATCGCGAACTGAGTCCAGATCCGTGGAGCTTAGATTGTTGCGAAGGTTTTCATCTGGCCATTTTACCATGGCAAGGAAGAGGAGTCGGAAGGTAACGACACCTCTCCTCTCGGTCTTAGGATGCATGTCTTAGCATCATTTATTTTCTTTCTTTCTAGTTTTTGGGCACCAAACTCTCAAAAGAGAGGGGTTTTGGTTTGCCAAGGTTCAAGAGAAACCTCCGGGTTGATTGAGTCCGTCCCCGGCATATTTTGCATTAGAGATTCGCTTCGCTAGTGGATTAGGCATGGTGGGTGAAGCCGTAGTCGCGACCGTTAGTCTGACTCGGTGATGTTGCATACGAACTTAGGGATTCGTAGAGATTCCATTGCGGCAAGAAGTCGTTTGTGATGTGGTGGTGATTTCCCTTTTGTTTGTAAGAGTACGTGTAGTCGGAACCGGACAAGGTTAGCTCCTCGTGGCGGTAGATAGTTTCCTTGAGGGACAAGGTTAGCTCCATATGAGTTGGAGATGGTTTCCTTGGTGGACAAGGTTAGCTCCGCCCGAGTTGGAGATGGTTTCCTTGGTGCGCGGGAACGCTGCAGTACAAATGAGGGATTATGGTGATTTTAGTCTTGGATTGTGATGTGCCAAGGCGTGGCTATGTCTCCGTGGTTGGCTGGCTATCCCGTGACATGTGCGTCATGTGTGGAGAGTGTCCCGGCGAGACTAGTCCCCTTCTGTGAGACTGACGAGAATGCCAAGCTTAGGGCAAGCTCGGGCAATGAGGTCATGAGCGGGTGGGGTCCAGCAAGGCTTCTTAGAATCGGTCAGTCTGTGTTTGTTGGAATCCTGACATGAGACGTCAGAGCTTGCAGGCAAGCCCGGGGCTAAGCCCTCGAGCGGGTGGGGCCTTGGCAAGAATTCCATGTGGCAGCCTGTGTGCCGTTTGAGGGAGTTGTGTCTCCCTTAGTGTTTGCGGCTTTATGCCAATGGGGAAATGTGAGTACCCAAATGTTGTGATGTTTTGCTAGATGCATACGCAGTAGGGTGCCTTGGGCGAAGCCCGAGTGTTGCATGCATGTTGCATAGTAGGCCCTTTTATTACATGCTCAACCAGTAGAGAACGTGTTTGATGATTGAGACATCCAAGCCTGTTTTAATGCTTTTCTATTTATAGATGTTTATATTGCATACGAAGTGCTGACTTGCAGGTTGGAGGGTTCCCCGGGGTCCGTTAGGGGCGGCCGGGAGGAGATGTGTTGTTACACAGTTTGAGGTCAGCCTTTGCTGACCCACGTTACTAATAATTTTTACAGGGCAAGGATCGCATGCAGGAGCTAGTACGCCGGCCAGAAAGGCCTAAGCCCCATGAAGTGTTTTTCCCTCTTTTGTAGCACTATATTTATGATGATGTTTGTTTGAGACTCTTTTGTCCGACTTGCATGCCGAGTTAGACTAGGAGTGCTATGCACATTCATGATTGTAATTTTACGTGAGTATGGACTTTTATGGTAGGCCTTAAGGCCTTAGTTGTAACTCTTTTGGTTAGTGGATAACTTCTAGTTGTGCTGTGTTTTCCGCTGTGTTGTGCAAGTGTTTTGAGTTTGGGTAGCTATATCAACTTATAATACTAAAGCTGTGGCGTTCGTATGTTGTGGGGCCCCAGCCGGACCCATATTATACGGTCATTACAGGGGAGGTGTTACATTTTGGTATCAAAGCGAGGTTGGATTAGAGGTTGGTTTGTAGAGAAGTTATCCACATAAGAGTAATGCGGGACCATGAGTGTCCTTATGTTTTAGTCTTGAGATTGGAGACTAATCCCTTATTTCTTGTCTTCCTGAAGAGTGCAAGCAACGAGGCGGGAACTTCAAGAGCAAGGGATGATCTCTCGGCGAGCAGTGCCACTGCTCCAGGTCTTTTGGGCACGGGTGTAAACCCAGCCGACTTCTGCCGTATGCTTGCAGAAGCGATGGTGGCAGCCCAAGCTACCGCTGCAGCCCAGGTAGCAACTCCTGCTACACCGGACACGGCGACGGCCGTGCCAGGCGGAGAAGCTAGGCGAGTGGAGCCTTTGGCGGAGAGTGTAGTTGTCGGACATGGAGACCGGCACCTGAAGTATTTCCTGAGTTTCCATCCCCCGTCTTTCAAGGGTGTTGGGACTCCAACGGATGCAGAGGACTGGTGGGTTCGCATTCAAGAACTGCTAAGGGCGGCAGAGACGCCAGAGGAAAGGAAAGTTGAGTATACGGCTTTCATGTTGGAAGGAGATGCCAAGTTATGGTGGGTGAGCCATAGCGGCCGCCAGTTCCCGGGGCGCACTCCGTCGGTGGATGAGTTTGGGGATGCTTTTCTTAAGAGGTATATTCCAGTTTCAACACAGTTGGCCCTGTAGAGGCAGTTTCTGCATCTAATGCAGCGAGACAAGACAGTGGATGAGTACGTGCAAGAGTTCACCCGTTTGGGTCGTTATGCGGGAACGACAATGGCGGATGATGTAGAGAGGGATAACCTCTTCTACCAAGGGCTGAGGGAGAATTTGAGACAACCCCTCATCTCCATGAAGGGAGCCGGATTCAATGAACTAGTTGAGGCTGCCAGGATCTTGGAAAGTGATTTGGAGCGAACCCAACGCCGTAAGGGTTTTACTCCCAAGCAAGGGGAAGGGAAGCCTTCCCAATCTCATGGAAAGTCTGAAGGGAGTAGGTGGAGGAAGATGCCTAACACTTCCAGATCTGGTGAGAGGAGGAACTGGACGCCTGGGGGTTCCCACTCTAGGGCACCGCCGACGTGCTACAACTGCGGAAAGGTTGGGCATATAGCCCGTTCTTGTCAGTAAGGGGGAGTGGGGCAGGATACAAAGCAGGAGCAGTCTGTGCGCTCGGGCCCCAGTGCTGCAGAGAAAGGAAAGATGGCGGAGTCGAGTGCTTCTCGGTTCCAACCGGTGCAACCAAGGGCTTACAACCTTGGACAGCAAGAAGCGATCCGTCAAACCGATGTGGTGACAGGTATGAAGAAAATTTAAGTTTGCATTTGTGCTTCATACTTTTAGACCCCCTTTCCGTGTGTTGTCTTGTTGTAGGCTTCGTGTTAGTTTCTGAAAACCCCGCTAGGGTATTGTTCGATACGGGAGCTTCGCACTCTTTTCGTGCGGAGAGTTTCATCCGAAGGGTAGGAGTCGAGTCTTTCTCGGCGGACGCAGAACTGAAAGTGCGCATGCCCAATGGGTCATCTATGACCACCGGGGCTAAAGGGCGCATCTGTTGGGAGCTAGACGGAGTTGACTTCGTTTTGGAAGCAGCAGTGTTGCCGTTAGTAGAGTTCGATGTCATTTTGGGCATGGACTGTCTTGCAGAGCAGCGCGCCAGCATTGATTGTTTATCCAAGGTAGTGACCCTAAAGAGTAAGGGGCAAGCAGAAGTCAAATTTGTGGGCCTTTGTGAAGTAGCCCATTCCCTAATTACGGCCATGCAAATGATGCGGGCGGTTAACCAGGGAGGTGTGGCGCTGGTAGCGTTGTTGGAGGTTCGTCTCTACCAGCTATCTATTGAGGAAGTGCCTGTGGTGGCAAAGTTCGAGGATGTGTTTCCGGATGAACTTCCTGGAGCGCCTCCCTGGCGGGAGATCGACTTCTCGATCGAGTTAGTGCCGGAGGCTAGACCGGTGTCGCGTCCTCCATTTAGGATGACACCAAAGGAGTTGGCGGAACTTAAGGTACAGTTACAGGAACTGTTGGAGCAAGGGTATATTAGACCCAGTTCTTCACCGTGGAGCGCACCGGTGTTGTTTGTAAAGAAGAAAGACGGTAGCATGCGCCTATGCATAGACTACCGAGAGCTGAATAAATTGACCGTCAAGAATAAGTATCCGATCCCTCGGATAGACGATTTGTTCGACCAATTGGTGGGGTCAGTGGTATATTCGAAGTTGGACTTGAAGTCAGGCTACTATCAGCTGCGAATTCGGGACGAGGACATACCCAAGATTGCTTTTGGGACAAGGTACGGACACTTTGAGTTTACGGTGATGCCGTTCGGGTTGACGAACGCACCATCGGTGTTCATGGATCTGATGAATCGAGTATTTCGGGATTACTTGGATTCGTTTGTGGTTGTCTTTATTGATGACATCTTGGTGTACTCCAAGTCTGAAGTGGAGCATGAGACCCACTTGAGAGTGGTCCTGCAAGTGTTGAGGGAGAACCAGTTGTTTGCGATGTTCTCAAAGTGCGAGTTCTGGTTAGCCAAGGTGGCGTTTTTGGGCCACGTGATTAGTGGTGATGGGGTGGCAGTGAATCCAGCGAAAGTGGAAGCCATCAGAGATTGGCCGGTGTTGAGGACCGTGGCGGAAGTCAGAAGTTTTCTTGGACTAGCCGGGTATTATAGGAGATTCGTGGAGAATTTCTCGAAGATAGCTCTACCCCTCACCTCTCTCACTCGTAAAGACCATAAGTATGAATGGACCCAAGAGTGCAGTCAAGCATTTGAGGCACTGAAGGAGAGGCTTATGATGGCTCCAATCCTGAGTTTACCGCAAGGGACCGATGGATTTCAGATTTTCAGTGACGCATCGGGATGCGGTTTGGGTTGCGTTTTGGTACAACATGGCAAGGTGATAGCTTTTGGGTCTAGACAACTGAAACCTCATGAGAGGAATTACCCCGTCCATGACTTGGAGTTGGCGGCGGTAATCTTCGTGTTGAAAATATGGCGACACTATGTGTATGGCGCAAGGGTGGAGATCTTCACGGATCACAAAAGTCTGAAGTACCTTCTGGACCAAAAGGACTTGAACATGCAACAACGGAGATGGGTTGAGTTTCTTGGAGACTACGAAGTGGCGATTCAATATACGCCGGGTAAAGCCAATGTGGTGGCGGACGCTTTGAGTAGAAGGTACTCGGGGCAAGGAAATTGGATCGAAGCTCATGATGAGCGGTTAGTACGGGAATGGGAGTCCCTTGGATTGGAATGTGTTGCGAGAGGCGAGTCTAGCGTGGCTCGGTTGAGCTGGATTGAAGTGCAAAACGACTTGTCCGATCGTATTCGGGAAGCGACTCGGTTGGATGTGGAGTTTCAACCTTTTGTGTTGGAGGCTCAAAAGGGGGAGAGCAGTGCCTGGGAGATGATTGGTGGAATCTTGAGAAAGGATGAAAGGGTTTGTGTACCGCAGTTTGGCAATCTCCGTGAGGAGTTGATGTTTGAGGCTCACTTCTCAAAGTACTCTATTCACCCGGGCAGTACAAAGATATACTTGGATATGAAGAAATCCTTTTGGTGGCCAGGATTGAAGCGAGATGTAGCTTTGTATGTGAATCGTTGCCAGACATGTGCCTTGGTGAAGGCCGAATGACAGAAACCGGGCGGGTTCCTGAAGCCCCTTCCAATTCCTGAGTGGAAATTTGATGACGTCTCCATGGACTTTGTGCATGGTTTGCCTAGATCGCAGCATGGTAATGATGCTATTTGGGTGATCGTGGATCGCCTAACCAAGGTGGCTCATTTCATCCCAAATCGGAAAGAGGACAGCGTAGAGAAGCTAGTGGAGTTGTATGTTCGCAACATTGTGCGACTGCACGGAATTCCTAAAAGCATAGTCAGTGATCGCGATGGACGGTTTACGTCCAAGGACTGGAGATTGGTTCAGAAGAGCTTGGGCACGAAGCTAAAGTTCAGTACAGCGTTAAATCCTCAAACTGATGGGAAAACTGAAAGAACGAACCGTACTATGGAGGATATGTTGAGGATGTGCGTTCTTGATTTTGGCAAGAGGTGGGAGGATCACCTCTTCATGGTAGAATTTGCGTACAACAATAGTTTTAAAGCAAGCATAAAAATGGCGCCATACGAAGCTTTGTATGGGAGGCAGTGTCGAACGCCAATGTCTTGGGCAGAGGCGGGAGACACCAAACCTTTGGGAAAGGATGTGGTAGTTGACGCTTCTGAGTTGGTACGGACCATCCAAGAGCGTATGAAGGTGGCGCAAGACAGGCAAGCAAAATATTTTAATGCTCGACACCAGAAGTTGGAATTTGCAGTTGGTGATTGGGTTTATCTGAAGGTTAAGCCGTTCAAAGGCGTCTCACGGATTCGCCGACTCAAGAAGTTGAGTCCAAGGTTTTTGGGGCCTTTTGAAATTGTTGAGCGGGTAGGAGAAGCAGCCTATCGGTTGGCGTTGTCCGCAGATTTGAGTGGATTACATGACGTCTTCCCCATCTCCTTTTTGAGGAAGGCCTTGGTGGAGGCTAGCGTAGTGATTGAGCCGGCATCGGTGCCGATTGAGGAAGACTTGAGAACGCGAGTCTTCCCAATTGCTATAGAGGATTCAGAGACTCGACAGTTGCGAAATAAAGAAGTTAGACTCGTGAAAGTTCGATGGGACAACTGCGGTCGTGAGGAGTTCTCTTGGGAGCGAGAACAGGCCATGCTAGAAGACTATCCAGAACTCTTTTTGTCAGGTACAATTTAAGTTTTGTACCTCTTTTGTTTTGAAATTTCGGGTCGAAATTCTGTTAAGAGGGGGATAGTTGTAACACCCCAGTTTTGCAAGAGAGTCAGTGTGCAGTTCTGGAAAATTTTTGGGTTTCTGGCAGGAGGCACACGGCCTGCGACACGGGCGTGTCGCAGGGCGTGTCGAGGCCGTGTCAACACTCGGCCCAAGTGTCTACACTTTCGCTCGACGAGTGTCTAGAGTGGGGCACACGGCCTGCGACACGGGCGTGTCGCAGGGCGTGTCGAGGCCGTGAAGACACTCGGCCCAAGTGTCGACACTTTCGCTCGACGAGTGTCGAGACTGGGGTACACGTCCTGTGACACGGGCGTGTCACAGGGCATGTCCTGCGTGGTCGACGATCTTCGCTCGACGTTTTTCCGCGGTGTCGACACAAAGCCTGTCGACGAGTGTCGAGACTTGGCACACGGCTTTGGACACGGGCGTGTCCCAGGCCGTGTCACCTCTCGGGTTGGTTTCGGGGCCGTGTCGTTGGAGGCACACGGCCGGCCACACGGTCGTGTCACTGGGGACACGGGCGTGTCGGATTGAACACGGGCGTGTCGGATGCCCGTGTGCGGTTCCAGGCGCGTCGATTTGAGATGGCGAATGAGGCACACGGCCCTGGACACGGGCGTGTGCCAGGCCGTGTTCGGCCCAGATTTTCTATTTTCCAGGCAAATTGTGGCCATTCTTTTCTGGTTTTGGGATCTAACGGTTCAGGCCATCTCTTGGGAAGTTAAGTCCGATTTTAGGGTTGGAAACCCTCATTGTTTTCCAAGTCTTCTCTTTCAAAGTTCTAAAGAGAAGCTAGAGCAAGGAGGAAGGAGAAGAAGGTCTTGGGCTGTAGGAAGTGTTTCGGTGCTCCAAATCGCGAACCGAGTCCAGATCTGTGGAGCTTAGATCGTTGCGAAGGTTTTCATCCGACCATTTTACCATGGCAAGGAAGAGGAGTCGGAAGGTAATGACACCTCTCCTCTCGGTCTTAGGATGCATGTCTTAGCATCATTTATTTTCTTTCTTTCTAGTTTTTGGGCACCAAACTCTCAAAAGAGAGGGGTTTTGGTTTGCCAAGGTTCAAGAGAAACCTCCGTGTTGATTGAGTCCGTCCCCGACATATTTTGCATTAGAGATCCGCTTTGCTAGTGGATTAGGCATGGTGGGTGAAGCCGTAGTCGCGACCGTTAGTCCGACTCGGTGATGTTGCATACGAACTTAGGGATTCATAGAGATTCTGTTGCGGCAAGAAGCCGTTTGTGATGTGGTGGTGATTTCCCTTTTGTTTGTAAGAGTACGTGTAGTCGGAACCGGACAAGGTTAGCTCCTCGTGGCGGTAGATGGTTTCCTTGAGCGACAAGGTTTGCTCCGTATGAGTTAGAGATGGTTTCCTTGGTGGACAAGGTTAGCTCCGCACGAGTTGGAGATGGTTTCCTTGGTGCGCGGGAACGCTGCAGTACAAATGAGGGATTATGGTGATTTTAGTCTTGGATTGTGATGTGCCAAGGCGTGGCTATGTCTCCGTGGTCGGCTGGCTATCCCGTGATATGTGTGTCATGTGTGGAGAATGTCCCGGCGAGACTAGTCCCCTTCGTGAGACTGACGAGAATGGCAAGCTTGGGGCAAGCCCAGGCAATGAGGTCATGAGCGGGTGGGGTCCAGCAAGGCTTCTTAGAATCGGTCAGTCTGTGTTTGTTGGAATCCTGACATGAGACGTCAGAGCTTGCAGGCAAGCCCGGGACTAAGCCCTCGAGCGGGTGGGGCCTTGGCAAGAATTCCATGTGGCGGCCTGTGTGCCGTTTGAGGGAGTTGTGTCTCCCTTAGTGTTTGCGGCTTTATGCCAATGGGGAAATGTGAGTACCCAAATGTTGTGATGTTGTGCTAGATGCATACGCAGTAGGGTGCCTTGGGCGAAGCTCGAGTGTTGCATGCATGTTGCATAGTAGGCCCTTTTATTACATGCTCAACCAGTAGAGAACGTGTTTGATGATTGAGACATCCAAGCCTGTTTTAATGCTTTTCTATTTATAGATGTTTATATTGCATACGAAGTGCTGACTTGCAGGTTGGAGGGTTCCCCGGGGTCCGTTAGGGGCGGCCGGGAGGAGATGTGTTGTTACACAGTTTGAGGTCAGCCTTTACTGACCCACGTTACTAATAATTTTTACAGGGCAAGGATCGCATGCAGGAGCTAGCACGCCGGCCAGAAAGGCCTAAGCTCCATAAAGTGTTTTTCCCTCTTTTGTAGCACTACATTTATGATGATGTTTGTTTGAGACTCTTTTGTCCGGCTTGCATGCCGAGGTAGACTAGGAGTGCTATGCACATTCATGATTGTAATTTTACGTGAGTATGGACTTTTGTGGTAGGCCTTAAGGCCTTAGTTGTAACTCTTTTGGTTAGTGGATAACTTCTAGTTGTGCTATGTTTTTCGCTGTGTTGTGCAAGTGTTTTGAGTTTGGGTAGCTATATCAACTTATAATACTAAAGCTGTGGCGTTCGTATGTTGTGGGGCCCCGGCCGGACCCATATTATACGGTCATTACAGGGGAGGTGTTACACATACTTCACAACAAAACGGAGTAGCAGAGCGGAAGATCCATCATCTGAGAGAAACCTGCAAGTGTTGGCTTTATGCGAAAGACATTCCTAGGTCCTTCTTGACAAAGGGGATGTCTTGTGCTTCTTATGTCATCAATCAGATGCCACTCAGTCCGATCAACATGAAGTCTCCTTTTGAGATGTTGCTGAAGGAGAAGCCAAGCGTGGAACACCTTCAGGTATTTGGATCAACTTACTATGTGCATGTCCCGGATGCTTCAAGGACAAAGCTTGATGCAAAGGCAAGAAAACTTGTCTTTGTAGGCTATGATGAGCGAAAGAAGGGATGGAAAAGCAAAACATATAGGGCTATTTTTGGGTCCTTATTGCAACTTATAGCTAGTAGGCCAGATATTATGTTTGCTACATGCCTTTGTGCTAGGTTCCAGGTGAATCCTAAAAAATCTCACCTTATTTTCCTTAAAAGGATTTTGAGATATATAAAGGGTTGTCCTAATCTAGGACTTTGGTATACAGTAGAGTCAGAATTTGACTTAACTGGATTTTCATATTCTGACTATGCTGGATGCAGAGTGGATAGAAAAAGCACTTCAGGAACATGCCATTTCCTTAGTGATATGCTTGTGTCCTAGCTTTATAAGAAGCAAACATTTGTGTCAACTTCAACTGCTGAAGCTGGATACATTGTCGCTAGCAGCTCTTGTTCATAAATATTGGGGATTCAAAATCAATTCTTGTATTATGGTCTCAAATTAAATAATTTAATTATATTTTATGACAATACCAGTGCAATTTCTATTTCACAAAATCCAGTACTATATAGTAGAACTAAGCATATAGAGATTAGATATCATTTCATTAGATATTGTGTGGACAAAAAGAAAATTAATCTTGTCTTTATCTCTACAGATTTGCAAAGAGGAGACATCTTCACTAAACCTTTAGAATTTTGTGAAAGCTTGTGTATCTTTCATGAGTTTTCCTCTCTTCGTACTCCGCAACAGAACGGAGTGGCCGCGAGAAGGAATAGGACATTTATAGAGGCCTGCAGGACCATGTTGAGTGATGCCTCACTACCAGAATATTTATGGGCAGAAGTCGTCTACACTGCATGCCACGTGCAAAATCGAGCACTCATAAACAAAAACCACGATAAGACACCTTACGAACTTCTAAAGGGCAGAAAACCAACTGTCTCATATTTTAGAATTTTTGGTTATAAATGCTTCGTGCTTAACAATGGTAAGTATCATACAACCAAGTTCAGCGAAAAGATCTTTGAAGGTATTTTTGTACGGTATCGTAGCCATAGTAAGACATACATGATATTTAATAGAAAAACCCTGGTCGTAGAAGAATCAGTACATGTTGTAATTGATGAGACGAGCTTGCTGCAGGGCAACTCTTCTAGTGTGCTCATTGAAGATGTAGGTGCAAAGATGAAAGAACTCAGCTTGGATGATTCGTTTGAAGATAAAGGTGAAAAGTTCATGAAGATCACCACTCCAAACCCTATTGGAGAGGTTGATGATAAAGATGAAGAAGTCATCCAAGATGAAGAAGTCACTCCGGTGATTGAAGATAATCCAGATGCAAGGAATCTAGATCTCAGACATGTGAAGGATCACCCCATGGAGCAGATCATAGGAGATCCCCGGGACGGTGTCAGAACTCGTAGAGGTACAACTAATAAGAATCTATATTTAAGTTTTCTCTCGCAGGTTGAACCAAAGAAGTTTGAGGAAGCAAACTCAGACGCATCGTGGATAATGATGATGGAAGAAGAACTAAATCAGTTCAAGCGCTGCAAAGTATGGAAACTTGTTCCAAGACCCAAAGGTAAAAACGTCATCGACACAAAATGGGTCTACAGGAAAAAGATGGACGAGGATGGAACGATCATAAAGAACAAGGCCAGACTCGCCGCTAAAGGATATCGTCAAGAGGAAGGAATCGACTTCGACCAGACGTATGCACCAATGGCAAGGCTGGAGGCAATAAGGTTATTCCTAGCATATGCTACACTCAAAGGCTTCACTGTCTATCAGATGGACGTGAAGTCTGCCTTCCTTAATGGTAACATAAATGAAGAGGTGTATGTGGAACAACCTCCAAGTTTCGTTGATTCTAACTTTCCTTATTACGTTTATTTATTGCATAAAGCTTTATATGGTCTGAAATAAGCTCCTCGAGCTTGGTATGTGACGCTGTCGAGCTTTCTACTTGAGAATAAGTTCATAAGGAGAAAGATAGACAAGACATTATTTCTTAGGAAAATAAAAGGCAAGATTTTGCTAGTGCAAATCTATGTCGACGATATTATCTTTGGTTCTACTGACGACAACCTCTGCAAAAAGTTTTCAAAACTTATGCAAGAGAAATTTGAAATGAGTAGTATGGGCGAGCTGAAGTATTTCTTAGGACTTCAGGTGAAACAATCTGAAGATGGAATTTTCATCTCACATACCAAGTTCACCAAAGAGCTAATTAAGAAATTCAGAATGGAGAACGCAACCTCGATGAGGTCTCCAATGGGTTCAACTATGTCTCTGGACAAGGATGAAAAAGGGAAACCTTTTGATGAAACCAAGTACATAAGCATAATTGGATCCTTGCTCTACCTTACTGCCAGTAAACCTGACATAATGTTTTCAACATGTGTATGTGCTAGATTCCAGGTGAACTCTAAGGAATCTCACTACGCTGCTGCAAAGCGGATTTTGAGATACCTTAATGGTACGCCAAATTTTGGCTTATGGTACCCAAGAAGTAATGATAGCGAGCTAATAAGTTTCTCAGATGCAGATTTTGCAGGAAGCAAAGATGACAGGAAAAGCACTTCTGGGACTTGCCAAATCTTTAGAAGAAGGCTTATTTCCTGGAGTAGCAAGAAGCAGAACTGTGTAGCAATCTCAATGGCTGAGTCAGAGTACATCTCTGCAGGCAGTTGCTGTGCACAGCTGCTGTGGATAAAGAATCAATTTTAAGATTATAACATGAAGTTCCAGAAGATTCCATTATTTTGCAACTCTTCCAGCGCAATTGCAATAGCTAACAATCCAGTCTTGCACAGCCGGACAAAGCATATAGAGTTGAGATATCACTTCATCCAGGAGCACGTAGAGCATGGGGACATAGATCTCCAATATGTCTCTACAGACAGGCAGATTGCAGACATTTTCATGAAGCCGCTGGACGAGACCAAGTTCTCGTTCTTCAAAACAGAACTTGGAATGCTCAACAAAGAATATTAGAGAAGGTGGACTCCCAAGAAGGCTCAGATATCAATAATCAGTCAAAAGTTGGAATCCCACAAAATTCTAACTTGTTGACTCGAGTATGCAGTAAAGTACACGAGTAGATCAAAATGATCTACTCGAGTGATAAGATTGACCTACTCGAGTACCCCATAAGCCACTCGAGTCACTTACTCGAGTTGCAGAATGACCTGCTCGAGTAGTCAAATCACCTACACGCGTAGTAAAACTTCACTCGAGTACCTTAGTCAAACTACTCGAGTACATCAGCTCAACTACTCGAGTACCTCAACCCAACTACTCGAGTACCTCAACCCATCTACTCGAGTACTTCCAGACTTTTCTACTCGAGTAATCTTAAGTCACTCGAGTATATGACAGCCGCTTTCTCTCCTTGATTCAAATTTCCTTATTCGCAACCCGAGGCTTATGCCACTACTTCTAAGGTATGATTCCATCATTTCTATTTTCACTAGACATAAACATAGGGTTATATAAATACTAAATTCCATAATCTCTCTGCAGGAAATCAATTCTGCTCTCGAGTACCCCGACTGTCTCTTCTCCTTCCTCTAAAAGTTGCAGAGTCGCGTCTTCTTCCTTCCCGCCGCAGTTTTTCCAACAGTTCCAGGATCATGGCTGCTTCGTCGAAGATTGGGATTGGTTCCGAACTTGTCGCCGCCGGCATCACCGAATTATCAGATGATTTCCATAACCTTATGATCCTACTGGACACCGCCGGACTTACCTTCATTCTCCAAGAACCCTGCAAAATACTCTTTCCCGATGTTGCCGAATTCTTCCAAAATGTTAAGGTTAAGAGACATGGAGCTATTCTCAAATCGAAGGTCAGATGTCTTAAAATTAATCTCACCAAAACCCTTGTATCTCAACTTCTTCACTTGCCTCTTGTGGATGAGGAAGACCATCTTGGACCAAATGAATCCAACAGAACTTGTCTGTTTTGTGGTGTGTCTACTGATTCTAAATATATCAAACGCTCTCAGATGAATCCAAAAGGGAAATTACTTGTGGATATAATAGGGAAGGTTCTCCTCTACAAAACCAACTCCATAAGAGATATATCTGTCTCCTTCTTTGACATGATGCAAGCCATAGTGTGCAGGAAACGATTTCAGTTTGGGATGATGATTTTAGATAAGATCAGAGACAACATTAAAGCTCCCAATTATGCCAGAATTATTTCTTTGCTCCTCCATGAAACCAACCCAGAGGTTTTCAGTTTTTCTAAAGGGACTGTTCTTCACCATATGAAGAAAGTATCTATATCCTCCGTACACAGATGGTAATTGAAGCTGCAAAATCCTACCCAAGCTGCCAAAGGTCAAGAGGTTCCAGCCATAGAGGACAGGACCCATCTCCCGCTCTACATCAGATTGCCAGCTCCTCTGGTGTATCTATTGAGGGGGAGCCTACCCCTTCTATCCCAGCAAGGATTCCTACTCCTCCAGCAGTAACTCCTCCTCCTAAGACTCCAGAAGAGATTCCATCTGAACAACAACTTCAAGAAGCTCTCCTCTCCACAGAAGCTGCTATCAGTGAGATGATAGAAGAATTGACTGCAAATGATCTTCCTCCTCCTCTCTCTCCAAAGGAAACCATAACTGAAATACCCAAGGAATCCACTCCACTACAATCTCCAGTACATACTCCTTGTCCAGCAAAGTCTCCTGCTGCACACTAAGAGCAAGTTGAGACCATTTTTATTCCAGATGAACAATCCCCTGAGCCAGCTGAAGCTTCTTTAAGAAAACTGGACTTCTCCATACGCACTGTCACTGATGAAGGGGATGTCCTGATTCACACTACAAGAGCAGAAAGCTCTGTCACCATTACAGAAATAGCTCCATGGATAGCACCTCCTCCTCCAGTTCCTTCTACTAGTGCTCCTACTGCTGCCTCTGCTGCTTCATCCAATGACTTGATGACTCAAGTTGTCCTTCTGCTTCAAGAATAGAGAACCTACTTTGATGCTTCACTCAAAGATGTTACTGATAAAGTCACTACTCTGGAGACTGAGATGAGCAGAGGACTTGCAAAAAGCCAGCATAATACTGACCAACTAAGACACCTTTTCCAAATTGGTGGGAAGGCTCTAGACCACACTATTACTAGTGTTGGTCAAGTGATGGAGCAAGGTGTAACCCTTGCTGGTAATCAAATTGAATTGGAAAAAAGAGCTGAAGCTACCAAAATGAAGATCTGTGAAGAGGTTGCAACTTTCAAAGAAGATACTATCTCTAAGCTGTCTGGAGAAGTCATAAAGGGGGAGAGTTTAGTAAAAGAATATCTTGAGAAGTCAGATGCTGCCATGCAAGAACTTTGGAAAGCCAAAATGAAAGAAATCCATGATGCTATCTTATCACAAATTCAGAGTGTCAAATTCTATACCTATGACACTACTGTATGGATGCACAATCAAATCCTTCCTGAGTTTGCTGCTGATCCAAATATCATTCCTCATCATCTCAACCCCCTAGCTGCTGCTTCTCCTACTCCTCCTCTACAACCTACTTTATCTCCGAGACCTGAAGGCCAAGAAGGTCCTCCTCCAGATTCTTATGCTCAACTCTGGGAGGATGACCCTGCAGATATCTTCTTTTAAGCTCCTCCTGAGATTCAGACTTCTAAGAAGAAAAAATAATATGGTGAAGGTCCCTCTGCCAGCAGGTCAATTCTAGTTTCTGATGCTGATAAGAGGAAAGCTCCAGAATTTGCAGAGATATGGTCTCTACCTCTAAGTCCCTCATTTTGGATACTCTCAAACTTATTATGGACTTCCATGAAAGCAGGAACATTCATTACAGTTCCCAGGAATGGGAGTTATATGAGAAATCTATGACCAAGAGGAGGCTGCATGACAGAGAATTTGGGATAAATAACCCTGCTGCTCCTCCAAGACCTCCTAAGTACTACCCCAAGCCATACAACTTCCAGAGGAGACAACAAGAGAAGCAAGATAGGCAGCACCACCAAGTCTAAGCTACAAGGGCTTATGAGATTGTGGAAATGATTGTTGTAGAAATGATACTTTGGAAATAACATTTATATAATTCTAAGTTTTTGATCATATTATCTTCTTCATAGTCTTATGCTTGCTTACACTGGGTTGTTTATTCAGCATTTTTTTAATGTCTATAATTCACCTTAGTGTAAAGGGTTCTGACTTCTACAAATAGGGGGAGATTGTTGGGTATTATATCCATACCATGGAAGTCCATAACAATCATTTCCACAATCTGGTCTACACTTGGCATTAGAATCATGCAAACACATAACTTAAACAAAGAATCAAATACCAAACACAAGAGCATATAATGTAATCCCTCTTTATGTGATCCAAGGTGTTGACTCATGTGTAGCCTCTCTATTGGGATACACTTCATATTCAAGCTCTACGACTAATTGGAAACGACGTGATGCTGGTCTCACCAAAGAAGAAGAGAATTCTATCAAATAGAATTTACTAAGTGTTTTACTCGAGTAGTTCTATACCTACTCGAGTGAATAGCTTAGTTAATACTCGAGTAAAATTATTCTTACTCGAGTAAGAATGATAGTCCCCGAGTAGTCAATTTATGGCTCTCGAGTAATTAAGACAACTACTCGAGTAGATTCCCTCTTATTCTCAGATTAACTAATTTTCTCCTCCAGATATATTCTAAGTAAATTATTCGAGTAGTAAATTATTTGAGTAGTAAATTATTCGAGTAGTCCTCGAGTTTCATGAGTCTGTATCTCGTGTAATTTCTATCTACTCGAGTAGTTAAGTCATGTACTCGAGTAGTCCAGAGTTTATACTCGAGTATCCAGAATTTTCTTCCCTCAATATTTCTAAGTCAATTACTCGAGTAGTCATTTCCATATACTCGAGTAGTTCTTATGCTCTCGAGTAGTTCAACTTCACTACTTGAGTAACCCATAATTCTATTCCAGAAAATATTCTTAGTCCCTAGCTCGAGTAGTTCATCTACCACTCGAGTAGCTTATTCTAATTTACTCGAGTAGTATTACTTGTACTCGAGTAGTCTAACTCCACTTCACGTGTAATTCCTTAAGTACTCGAGTAAGTCTTTTTGGTACTCAAGTAGCTGATCAACTTCTCAACTTTCTTCAAGAATATACTCGAGTAGTTTTCTTCAGGTTACTCGAGTAACTATCTCTTAGTACTCGAGTAGTTATCTTCATCTCTCTCGAGTAGTTTTGTAAGACACTCGAGTAGTCAATTCTTCACTCGAGTATGTTACTTCAGTTTTCTGAAATATTGTGTTAAGTCCAGATTAACTGATTCCTTAATGTGGCTTGACCTGATTGGTCCACGTGTACCTCATTAAGGTTTAATTATGACTGTTATTGAGAATCCTATATAAGGTCTTGACAAACCGACAAACCCTAAGAAGATCATTCAGAAGTTTTTGCAGCCGATTAATTTCAAAGTTTTTTGTTCCTCTCTCTCTCTCCAAGAAGCGAAAGCCGCCGCCGCTGATTCTCATCCGGCTAGGGTTTTCAATTTCAGAGGATTCAGATTAAGAAGGTTTTATAGATCGAGATTGCCGCATAACTCTTCATCTTCTACTCGATTGTGTGAAGCCAAGAAGATCTAGATCTAATTTTGCCGAGATTTTCTTCACCTCTCTGATAAAGCCGCAAGTCTACAAGAGGAAGATCCTGGCCGATTAATTGCAGATCTGACAAAGATTCATTGTTTGTATTTCTATATACATTATCTTTCATTCCTGTAGGAGAATTTTTCTCCGAGTGTAGGAGCTTTTGCCTCCGAGATTGTAGGAAGTTCTATCTTCTGAGTGTAGATCCACTTTGTGGATCGAGATTGTAGGAACGTTGTTCCGAGGTGTAGGATTGGCTTTCAATCCGAGATAGTGGAGTAGCCGAGTCTAGTTTATTGCTAGATCGGGGAGGGAAAGTCGATGTACCCAATATTGGGGAACCACTATAAATCTTGCTTCGTCTGTGATTGTTTGGTAGATAGTTCTGAGCATAGATCTAAATTTTTTATTCCACGAAAAGACGCATATCTCACCTATTCACCCCCCTCTAGGTGATTTAGGCAGACAACTAATAACTTTCATGAAACAAGATCCTTGTTAAATTATTTCTCTATTCTTTAGTTTTTCTATTTTTACAACAATGACACAAAATAAATATTATGCTAGCACCAGACCTCCAGTTTGGAACTTAAACAAATTTGCAATCTGAAAGGCAAGAATCAAGCTATATATGAACTCTATTGATGAGGACATTTTCAATTCCATTTTGACAGGTCCTCCTCAACCATCAGCATCCACTTCCACAGCAACATCCAGCACTCATACTATTCCACAACCTGAGTGGATTGATGCACATAATAAGGCCAAAGTTGCTGATGCTAATGTCATGAACATTCTGGCCCAAACAATGTCAGATAAAATCTTCCAAAAGGTGGCTGAATGCTCTTCTGTAAAAGAAATCTGGGATTCTCTAAAGTAGATGGTGGTAGGCTCTACAGATGAAGGAAAGGATAGAAGATCCCTCCTAATATCTTAATATGAGAACTTCAAGAAGGAGGAATCTGAAATAGTGGCAGAGATGTATAACAGACTTAGTGTTATCATCAATGAACTGAAGACCTTGGAAAAATATATCTCATTGACTGAGATCAATGACAAGATCCTGATGTGCTTCCCCAGCACTTGGGATTCCAGGATCTGGCCAATCAAAGAAGCTAGAAGTATGAATGAGATATCCACTGAGTTTCTCTTGTGAAAGCTCAAATCCTATGAGTAATTGATCAAGACTAGAGGGGCAGCTGAAATAAAGGCCTCATCCTCTTCAAGGAAGGAACATAATATTTCTTTCAAAGCAACTGAAGAATTTGAAACCCTTCCAGCCAATGAAGAGCTGATGAGCTTGCTGGCCAAAAGATTCTACAAGCTAGCCAAGAAGGATTTCAGAAGAAGGCCATCAAAGAATGATGACAAACCTAGGTATTACAGAACTCCTACCAAGGAGATTGTCTGCTTTGGATGCAAAAAGTCTGAGCACATTCTTCCTGAATGCCCAGAAGCTCAGAAAAGGGACAAGAGAAAGGAGAAAGAGAACAAGAAGTACTCCAACAGGAATTCAAACAAACACTCCTCCAGCAAATACAAAATAAAAGAAAACGATTTCATTACTGAAACCTAGAGTGACACTGATGAAGAGACATCATTTTCCAGTTCCAGTGAAGATGAAGAAGAAGAAAGGGCAAAAGAGGCCTGGCTCATGACAATTAATGCCTCATGCAGCAGACTTGATGCTGAAGATCAAGCAGAAGGTCACTCTGAATAATCAAAAGAAGAATCTGAGACAGATGACGATCAAGTAATCTCATCTTTTGATTTTAATTCTATTGATTTTAAAAATGAATTCAAATCTGAATTTGATAGCTTGTTTGCTGAAAACAATGCGCTTAAGGATGATTTAGCTTTAGCCAATGAACAAATTATTTATTTTAAAAACAGAGTTATGCGAGGCTAAGCAACTTGAGGAATCTCTCAATGGGAGAGGCCTTAAGCTGATGGATATCACAAGTACAGTCAATGCCAGACTGAATAGCAAACTGGGCTTGGGTGTATCATCAAGCTTACCCCCCCCCCCATACTTAAAACGAACATATTAACAACCCCTATAAATTTTTTTTTCAGCTAACGGTAAAGAGGTAATAAACAATAAACAACCCACAAAAGAATTACCTAACTTTAAAAATCAAAAGAATGGAAACCAGAAAACTCTAAGTGAAAACAAATTTCAACATATTTCGTCGAACTTAGGTCGATGAAATGTGGCTAGTTCGTCGAACTGTGATCGACGAACTGTGAATGCAAATATTAGCTATAATAATTCGTCTTACTGTGATCGACGAACTGTGTTTGGTTCGTCGAGCAAAGATTGACGAACTAGGGGCACAAAAAATGAATATGTTCATTCTCTGAGCATAGAACGACAATCTCATCCCACTTCGTCGAACTCTGTTCGATGAACTTACATCTTTTCGTCGAACACAGTCAGACATAAAAAAATCATAATTTTGATAGAAACTTTAATCAACCTAGAAAACCTTTTAATTCACTTGCTGATTGGGAAATTCCACCAAGGAGATACCATCCCTTAGGTTATAAATCCCAACCTAAATTTTCAGTTATATCTAGTTTTTCTTATCAGAAAAATAAAGGATCCAAGGTAATCTGGGTCAAGAACAACTAAGTATTTTCTTTGCAGATAAAGAGCTGTCAAGCTGTTTATCAACAATGGTATCTGGACAGTGGATGCTCCAAGCATATGACTGGCGGCAAGGATAACTTAAACAACTACAAGTCCAGGCTGGGACCAAAGGTGATCTTTGTTGATTCAAATTGTGGTCAGTCTGAAGGCTTTAGAGAAGTAAAGATTGGAGCAGTCACTTTCAAGAAGGTGACATATATAAGTGAACTCAAGCATAACCTCATCTCCATAAGTTAATTATGTGATGAAGGTTATCAGGTACATTTTAACTTAAGTTCTTGTATTATTTCTAATAAAGAAAACCAAACTATTTTAATTGGAAATAGACAAGGTAACATATATGTAGTTGATTTTCATTCTGCAACTTCAGATATTTGTTTGCTCAATATTGTATGCAATCAAAATGATCTATGACATAAAATACTAAGACATGTTAATATGAAAAGCATTGCTAGGCTATCTAAAGACAAACTTGTGAGAGGATTGCCTTCTGGTCCCTACAAGAAGGAAGACCTCTGCAGGGCTTGTCAACTAGGCAAGCAAACCAAATCTAGTTTTAAATCAGTTAATAAGAGTGATTCACCTAGGATCTTGTACTTTCTACACATGGACCGTTTTGGCCCTATTGTTGTACAAAGCCTAGGAGGGAAATCTTATACTGTAGTTATTGTAGATGACTTCTCAAGATTCACTTGGGTGTTCTTTCTATGATCTAAGTCAGATACATTCAAGGTTCTTACAGATTTTCTCAGGACCATACAGATTGAGTACTCTACTCCAGTTGCCTTGATCAGAAGTGATCATGGTACTGAGTTTGAGTCTCTTCTTATGCATGAGTTCTGTGAGAAGGAAGGTATCAGACACTGCTTCTTAGCTCCTAGAACTCCTCAACAAAACAGGGTAGCTGAAAGGAAGAATAGAACCTTAATTGAAGCTGCATGCACATTACTTGTATATGATTACATGCCCATATCCTTTTGGGTAGAGGCTGTAAGCACAGCAAACTATGTACTGAACAAAAGTTAATACATAAACTTAAGAATAAGTCTCCCTATGAATTTCTTAAAGGGAAGAAACCTAAAATCACCTATTTAAAAATATTTGGTTGTGTATGTTATATTCATAATAATAACAAAAAATATATTAGAAAGTTTGAAGCTAAAGCTGAAGTGGGAATTTTTCTAGGATATTCCCAAGTTAGCAAAGCTTATATGGTATTTAATAAATCTTCTTTAAAAATTGAGGAATCAGTACATGTAACTTTTGATGAGGCTAACATATCTTATAAGGAGAAAGAAATTTCTACCAATAGTAATTTGCAGGTACCACACTTGTGTGAGAGATTGGATGAACTAAGCCTCACCCAAGTGGTTCCAATACATCCTTCTCCACAAGTTGAAGAAGAAAGTGAAGACGAAAGCACAGAAGTGACTGAACCCTTTCCAAAAGCTAATGAAATTCCACAAGAGGAATTTATTCCCCAAGCTGTTATCCAACTAGCCCTTCCACTGATTTTATCACACTTAGAGATCACCCCAGATCTCAAGTGATTGGAGACATTTCAGCTAGTGTGCAAACAAGTCATCAACTCAACCCTGACTTGTTGTTTGCTTGTTTCCTCTCTCAACTTGAGCCCCAATCCATTAAAGATACAAAAAAAGATCCCCATTGGATCATTTTAATGCAAGTGGAGCTCAATCAATTTTAGAGATTTAGAGTTTAGGAATTGGTTCCTAGACCCAAAGACTACCCAGTCATTGGAACCAAATGGGTATTCAGAAATAAGTTGGATGCAGAAGGGAACATTATGAGGAACAAGGCAAGGCTAGTAGCTCAAGGCTATAGATAGGAGGAAGGTATTGATTATGATCAAACATTTGCTCCTGTTACAAGACTTGATGATTTAAGAATTTTCCTTGCATATGCTGCATTTAAGAAGTTCAAAGTTTATCAGATGGATGCCAAAAGTGCTTTTCTAAATGGAGATCTCAAAGAAGAGGTTTATGTTGAACAACCTCCAGGTTTTATCTCTCCAACCTATCCTTCTCATGTCTTTAGATTACATAAAGCTCTCTATGGTTTAATGCAAGCTCCAAGAGCTTGGTATTAAACCTTAGCTAGCTTCTTATTAGAGTATAAATTCTCTAGAGGTATTGTAGATAGGACTCTTTTTATTAAGCATCATAAAGATAAAATTTTATTAGTATAAATTTATGTAGATGATATCATATTTGGCTCAACTGATCCCAAACTATGCAAAAGGTTCTCTAACCTTATGCATTCAAAGTTTGAGATCAATAGCATGGGTGAACTTTCATATTTCCTTGGTATCCAAGTGAAACAATCATCTGATCGTATCTTCATCTCCCAATCCAAATATACTAGAGAGCTTATTAAAAGATTTTGTATGTGTGATACCTCAGCCATGAAGACACCTATGGCTGCAAATGCTGTGATAGATTCTGATGAGCATGGAAAGTCTGTTGATCAGAAGTTGTATAGGGCTATTATTGGATCCCTATTATATCTCACAACAAGTAGGACAGCCATCATGTTTGCTACATGTATTTGTGTTAGGTTCCAAGTGAACCCTAAAGAATTTCACTATATTTTGCTTAAAAGAATTTTGAGATATATAAAGGATTGTCCAAATCTAGGACTTCTATATCCATCAGTGTTAGAATTTGATTTAACTGGATTTTCAGATGCTCACTGTGCTGGATGTAGAGCGGACAAAAAAAGCACCACAGGAACATGCCAATTCCTTGGTGATATGCTTGTGTCCTGGTTTTGTAAAAAGCAAACCTCTATGTCCATATCAACTGGAGAAGCAGAATATATAGCTGCTGGCAGCTGTTTCTTACAAGTTTTGTGGATACAAAACCAACTACTGGATTATGGATACAACCTAAATAATTCAACTATATATTATGATAGTACCAATGCTATATCCATAGCACAAACTCCAATGCATTATAGTAGGACAAAGCATATAGAAATAAGACATCATTTCATTAGAGACTGTGTAGACAAAAATAAAATTAAACTTGTATTCATTTTCACTGATTTTCAAAGGGCAGACATCTTCATCAAGCCATTGGATGAGAAGAAGTATCTATTTTTCTTAAATTAGTTAGGAATGATCAATGGAGATGAATTAATTTAATTTCTGTCTGTGGTCGACGATGTGATGACAGTTTGTCGAACGGAGATCGATGATTTATGAACTTCTTGTGAAGAGTTCGTCGAACGGAGTTCGTCGAACGGAGTTCGACAATCACTTCTTAGTGAAATGGTTTTCATCGAACGAAGCTCGACGATTCCTGTTTCAGTGAATTTTTCGTCAAACTAAGATCGACGATTTATTCATCTTCTTCAGACTGAGATCGACGAACTCATTTTCTATTAAAATACTTCATCGAACTCAGATCAAAAATCTTTTCCTTTTTCGTCGAACGAAGATTGGCGGTTCATATTCTAAAAACAATATATCTAGGTTTTCTTCGACCTCCGTCCCGCGCTTTCAGTTCCCTTTGCACTTGATCTTTGTTTCTCTTTTGTAGGTGCAATCATGGCGATTCCTGCAACTACTCTTTCCTCCATGAAGTTTGACATGAGGTTTGACATTGATTTCGATTCATTCCAGCATTCCGACGCAATCTTTGTGGAGATCCTGAAGCTATTTGAAGATCAAAATCTGAAACAGTTTATGACTCAAAGAATCAAGATTGCTATGACAAAAATTAAAGAATGGGTATTTTCGTCCTCCACAACAGAAGATAGCATGACTGGAACTATCTCTAGTAACCAGATTTCCCTCTCTCCAACTATACTAACCGACATTTTCGGTCTATTAAATGGTGCTGATGAGATTGAAATAGACTCTGAGGAGTATAATAATATGTTGAATAGAATGGGTCATTGTGGAGATAACCCTAACAAACTGCTTAAGAAGAACTTGTCGGCTGAATACAAGTTCTTGGCTGACGTGGTTGGAAAAGTGCTGTTAGGAAAGCATACAACACACGATTATATAACCAGGCATCAATTCTTGGTGATGGCTTCTTTGGTGGATAAGAAAGGAATTAACTGGGGGCAGTTATTGTTTGATTTGATTAAGAAGAAGAATAACAAGAAAGAAGTTTGTTTTGGATGGTTACTGGAGATATTTTTGTAGAAAAAGGCTTCTGAACACCTTGTGTCAATAACAGTGTTCATCAATGCCTCTAAGAGGCTAACCTCTGCCATTTTTGGCAGATGGGAGAGGAGGATCTCCAAGCCATCCAGTGCTTCCTCCTCTTCCAGGCCTTCTGAGGGCACAAGGGCTGATACAGTCACTCCCCATCTTGGTTCTGAAGAAGCACCTATTCCACATCCGTCTTTAACCACATCCCTACCAACAATAACTCCTCCATCTCCCCAGCCATCTACACTTCCTCCTCTACAACAACTAGCCATCTTCACACCTTCACCAACTCATGTGACAACACCTCCTCACTCTCCACTCCATGTCACACCTTATCACTCTCTTCTTCATACAACTCCTCCTGAATCTCCTCTTCCATCCCACCTCCAAGACATCAAAAATGAAACATTCTTCTCATCCCCCACATTTAATCTACTCACCTCATTACCATCTACACCCACATCTCCGGTTCATGACATTCCCAGTCACTCACCATCTTATTTACTATCATCTCCTCAGGATGACATCCTCCGTGATGTCACTCCTACTTCCCTGTCTGTATCCACCCAAACTCCACTAGAGTTTCTGGATACAGTTTCCCCTTCTCTATCTACCATCCTGGAGCACATCACTCCAGTGCTCAGATCTCTTATAGTAGAGGCCATTACAACTCTTGCTAATTCTATTTCTTTTCTTGCTGCTGTCCTTGCTGCCTCCTCTATCCCTGCTTCTTCCACCAGGGGCCTGCTTCCAGTTCTCACTGAAATCAGGCAGGGGGAGATGTTCAATGAAGAAGCTTCTCTAGTTGCAGCAGCTGCAGCAGTTACAATAGTTACAATAAATATAGATTCAAATACAGATATTAATATGGCTCTTGATACAAATACAGTTATAGGAGATACAGAACTAATAACTATTAGTGATTGCTCTGTCAATCCCACAGTGGATTTGTTCTGTTTATTGAATTCTTTTTATTCAGTTTATTTCAGCTCTCTTCCAGGTGTTGGCTTAAAGCCATCTTTGGCTATTGTTCCCTACACAGCACCCATCAGTCCATTAGTTGCTAAGCAACTCAAGGACAAAATCTAAGACTTCTATATCCATCAGTGTTAGAATTTGATTTAACTGGATTTTCTGATGCTCACTGTGCTGGATGTAGAGCGGACAAAAAAGCACCACAGGAACATGCCAATTCCTTGGTGATAGGCTTGTGTCCTGGTTTTGTAAAAATCAAACCTCTTTGTCCATATCAACTGGAGAAGCAAAATATATAGCTGCTGGCAGCTGTTTCTTATAAGTTTTGTGGATACAAAACCAACTACTGGATTATGGATACAACCTAAATAATTCAACTATATATTGTGATAGTACCAACGCTATATCCATAGCACAAAATCCAATGCATTATAGTAGGACAAAGCATATAGTAATAAGACATCATTTCATTAGAGACTGTGTAGACAAAAATAAAATTAAACTTGTCTTCATTTTCACTGATTTTCAAAGGGCAGACATCTTCATCAAGCCATTGGATGAGAAGAAGTATCTATTTTTCTTAAATCGGTTAGGAATGATCAATGGAGATGAATTAATTTAATTTCTGTCTGTGGTCGACGATGTGATGACAGTTTGTCGAAAGAAGATCAATGATTTATGAACTTCTTGTGAAGAGTTCGTCGAACGGAGTTCGTCGAATGGAGTTCGACAATCACTTCTTAGTGAAACAGTTTTCATCGAACGAAGCTCGACGATTCCTGCTTCAGTGAATTTTTCGTCGAACTAAGATCGACGATTTATTCATCTTCTTCAGACTGAGATCGACGAACTCATTTTCTATTAAAATATTTCGTCGAATTCAGATCAAAAATCTTTTCCTTTTTCGTCGAACGGAGATTGGCGGTTCATATTCTGAAAATAATATATCTAGGTTTTCTTCGACCTCCGTCCCGCGCTTTCAGTTCCCTTTGCACTTGATCTTTATTTCTCTTTTGTAGGTGCAATCATGGCGATTCCCGCAAGTACTCTTTCCTCCATGAAGTTTGACATGGGGTTTGACATTGATTTCGATTCATTCCAGCATTCCGATGCAATCTTTGTGGAGATCCTGAAGCTATTTGAAGATCAGAATCTGAAACAGTTTATGACTCAAAGAATCAAGATTTCTATGACAGAAATTAAAGAATGGGTATTTTCGTCCTCCACAAAAGAAGATAGCATGACTGGAACTATCTCTGGTAACCAGATTTCCCTCTCTCCAACTATACTAACCGACATTTTCGGTCTATTAAATGGTGCTAATGAGATTGAAATGGACTCTGAGGAGTATAATAATATGTTGAATAGAATGGGTCATTGTGGAGATAACCCTAACTAACTGATTAAGAAGAACTTGTCGGCTGAAAACAAGTTCTTGGCTGACGTGGTTGGAAAAGTGCTGTTAGGAAAGCATATAACACACGATTATATAACCAGGCATCAATTCTTGGTGATGGCTACTTTGGTGGATAAGAAAGGAATTAACTGGGGTCAGTTATTGTTTGATTTGATTAAGAAGAAGAATAACAAGAAAGAAGTTTATTTTGGCCGGGTACTGGAGATATTTTTGTAGGAAAAGGCTTCTGAACACCTTGTGTCAACAACAGTGTTCGTCAATGCCTTTAAGAAGCTAACCTCTGCCATTTTTGGCAGATGGGAGAGGAGGATCTCCAAGCCATCCAGTGCTTCCTCCTCTTCCAGGCCTTCTGAGGGCACAAGGGCTGATACAGTCACTCCCCATCTTGGTTCTGAAGAAGCACCTATTCCACATCCGTCTTTAACCACATCCCTACCAACAATAACTCCTCCATTTCCCCAGCCATCTACACTTCCTCCTCTACAACAACTAGCCATCTTCACACCTTCACCAACTCATGTGATAACACCTCCTCACTCTCCACTCCATGTCATACCTTATCACTCTCTTCTTCATACAACTCCTCCTCAATCTACGCTTCCATCCCACCTCCAAGACATCAACAATGAAACATTCTTCTCATCCCCCACATTTAAGCTACTCACCTCATTACCATCTACACCCACATCTCCGGTTCATGACATTCCCAGTCACTCACCATCTTATTTACTATCATCTCCTGAGGATGACATCCTCCCTGATGTCACTCCTACTTCTCGGTCTGTATCCACCCAAACTCCACTAGAGTTTCTAGATACAGTTTCCCCTTCTCTATCTACCATCCTGGAGCACATCACTCCAGTGCTCAGATCTCTTATAGTAGAGGCCATTATACCTCTTGCTAATTCTATTTCTTTTCTTGCTGCTCTCCTTGCTGCCTCCTCTATCCCTACTTCTTCCACCAGGGGCCTGCTTTCAGTTCTCACTAAAATCAGGCAGTGGGAGATGTTCAATGAAGAAGCTTCTCTAGTTGCAGCAGCTGCAGCAGTTACAATAGTTACAATAAATATAGATTCAAATACAGATCTTTATATGGCTCTTAATACAAATACAATTATAGGAGATACAAAACAAATAATTATTAGTGATTGCTCTGTCAATCCCACAGTGGATTTATTCTGTTTATTGAATTCTTTTGATTCAGCTTATTTCAGCTCTCTTCCAGCTGTTGGCTTAAAGCTATCTTTGGCTATTGTTCCCTACACAGCACCCATCAGTGCCTCAGTTGCTAAGCAACTCAAGGACAGTTTGTTGTTTCAGAAACTCTAACTACATCTGCTCACAAAAATATTCATTCTCCAGAGGCTGTCTCTGCTCCAACTTATATTATGGATGACATTCCCCTTCCAGATCTAAATGAATTAATAATGACAGATATAGAGGGAGAGAACCAATCCACTATTGTACATAGTCCTCCAACTCCAACTCCAGCTCCTCCTCAGGCTGAAAAATTATTGATATCTGCAGAAGCTCTGAAAGCTATTAATGCTTTATATGATAATCCCCAATATTCTTCAGATGATGATGATGAAGATGATTCAGATGATAGTCCCTCTGCAAAGAAAAAGAAAATCTCTAAGAAAAGGAAAGCCCCTTCAACTGTTGCTCCTAAACCAAACCCAACTCATGACATTCCTTACTACATTCTTCAAAAAATCACTCCCTATCCAGGAATGCCAGCTTGGATGTGGCTATCTAAGAATCAGTAGAAGGACAGAGAAAAGCAAAAGATATTCTCCTCCACCACAAAAATATAGGAAAGGACCTCTTCCTCCTCCTCCACCTGCTGCTGGTGCTTCAGGCATTTCTTCTCAGAGATCTACCCAATATCAAACTTATCAGAGACAACAGGGTAGATCCTCTTCTCATTCTGGAAGCAGCTAGCACAGGTACTCCTCAAGTAGAAAACATCAACACCATCAACATCAACAACCTCAGCAACATATACAACAAGCCAGAATCTCAGAAAGCTGATAGTCCAAAGAGGCATGAATCTCCTCCTGTTCCATTTGAGGATCCTGAAACAACTACTACTGCTAGAATGGACAGGTTCCAAGAACTGGTTGGATTATTTATGATAAACAAGGCCAAAGCTGAAGGAAAGGATCCCTCACAATATTCAACAATGTCCAAGTACATGAAAGAGGAATTAACCCTGTTTGCAAAAGCAAATAAGTTCTTTAATGTAGATGATTATATGAAATTACATCCAGAGGCTGTTGTGCCAAGGGCCACATCTCTCAACATCATTACAGCTGCTGATATGACTATAACAAAGGGTCAAGCAGCTAATCCTAATAGAGAGATCAAATTTACCCAGCCTGGTGTCAAAGAAAAGGAGGAAAAGCAAAATGAGATAATGAAGAAAAAGAAATGAGTATATGCTGGTCAGGTTTCTATATGTCTTAAACTGTTTTTTTTTCTTACAGACACAAAGCTACATTGTATATATATCTGCTGCATGTTTTAAATTTTTTTGCCAGATATACTTTTCTTTTGCTTTTTGAATATTTTTGTTTGTATTAGTGACCTCACCCAAATAGGGGGAGATTGTTGGATCCCTAGTTTGATTTGGGCTAGGTCCACTAACTAGGATAATTGACCCACCATGTATAGCCAGGGTCATGTCTATGTCCTAGAGTTTATGCTATGTCCTTAGAGTTAACATTGAATGGACCAGCCAACAAAAGACTGTAGAAGACTCCAGACTTAGAGAAAAATCAAGTTTCAGGAAAGTGAGTTCGACGTTCGTCGAACTCAGCTCGACGAAAATCGTGCTTCGCTCGACGAACTCAGAGATAATTCTCTGAGCTGAGCTCGATGATTTTCAAGCTCAGGTCGATGATTTGTGGAAGTTCAACTTCAACATTCTAAGTCCAGAATTCTTTCTCTTAACTCTAGTCGACGAATTTATGTTATCAGCCCGACAATCTTAGAGCACAAAATTGGCAAGTTTTATCAGAAAGCAGTTAGCTGTTCTCAGGTCGACGATCTTGTATCCTAGGTCGACGAACAACAATTATCTGGTCGACGAACGTGATTTCTCTGGTCGACGAACTCTGGATTCAGGTCGACGAAATCTGTTCTTTGCTCGACGAATTCTGTACAGATTCAGACTGGGATTTTTCCTTCTTTTGTCCTTATTTTATTGTAGTGATTCCTGAATAATCAATGCTTAATATTATCTGAATATAATCGTTAGAAGCAGTATTAATTATGGTATACATCAGGATTATCACTTGTCGCTTTTCAAAAGGACAGTTGGGGAAATCCATTAATGGAGATATTATATCCAGCCGTGTTTCATTCTCCAGGCAGTCAACATTCAATGCAGACAATTCAAATTCAAAGGAGAATTATACAGAGAAATATATAAAAAAAAGAGAATTCTTCTCTGGCGGTCCAGATGATAACAAGAACAAAAAAAGGGGAAGAAAAGCAAGAAAGAAGAACACACATAGAGAACAAGATAGACATCAGAAAACATTCAAGAAGATATCTCTCTGTCTTCATCAAAGTGTTCTTCCTCCAGCAAGCTACCAAGAGACAACCAACTTCAATCAGTCTACATCTTCCTAGAGATCTATTCTAGAAGACCTACTCACCCTGCAAAGCTTCCATTCTTCCTGAACAAATCTTCATCTCAGGGGGAGCTTTGACACCTTCAAGTATCCACAAATCTTCTCTGTTGCTTTGAGAAAGATAAGATAACATCTAGTTCATTTGTTTCACCCCGCTTTATATAGGGTTCTAGCTCCCTTCAAATGTTAATCACTTGGTTGCAAGTCTCCTGATCAAAAGACTTTACTTGGTTTTTAGGCACCTGATCAAAAACCTGAAGGGTTTCCTGATCTACCTGAAGCAGATCTTGTGGTGACAGGCACCTGAACAAAAACTTGATTGGTGACAGGGTACCTGATCAAAAACCTCAATGTATTCCTACCAGTGTGGTAGAAGAGTGGATGTACGCAAGTTTTAGGGGAACCACTATAAAATTTTTTGTTGTTTGTGATGCAATTTTAATTCTTTCTATGTGTTGATTGCTGAATAGCTTAGATTTATTTTTGCACTCTCTGAATAAACTTATTAGTATCACTATTTTCAACTCTGAAATAAAAATCTAAAGGATTTTAATATACTCTATTCACCCCCCCCCTCTAGAGTAAAACAGTCTAACATCTCTGGTGGCATCCTCCTTACCACCACTTTCATCCTTACTTTTGATATTATCATATTACTACCTTACTTTTGATGTTATTATATTACTGTTGTACACCTTTATAGTTCTGTTATATCACTGTTATCTTAGGTACGCCACCATCAGCTTTGACACTTCTCCACCTCAATATCTTCCCTATCCTCCTTCCCGCACGGTGCCTAGGAGTTGCGCGGGAGGCGAGGACGATAGTTGGCTTAGTCTTTTGACTAACGGTCAGTGGACCTTTATTTTTCAAGGGCTCTGGATGGGAGACAGGCAGCAGTTGAAGAGATAGCACCAGCAGGGCACGGTGCACATGGAGGTGGGCCAGTCTAGCACGGGAGCACCCGCTTCTAGCTCTGTGCGTGTTTAGTTTTGTTAGCTTCTGCGAGTGACCTTGTAGTGAGGATTCTGATGTTTGGGAATAAGCCCGTTTACCTTTCTATTCGTTCTTTTTGATACTCTTTTACTCTGGGACATGATGTGATTCATGCTTTTACTTATATGTGATATGTTTTGTGGACTTGACATTTATTATCTTCTTTCAAAGCTTCCGCATCTTTGGTGATTCTGTATGCTGGCAGGGTTGCCGTTTCGTAGTGACTACCTTCCTGGCGAAGATGTCAATGCGAAATGACGATTTTGGGCGCAAGACTCGGTAGCATAGAAAAAAAGGGGTCTTACAAACTGGTATCAGAGGTAACCTCGATCCGAAGAAAAATAAGTCCACAAACCCTGGGCCACCCCGCACGAGCTTACTTTGGGGGCAAAATAGCAGCGGAAGCAATGACGTGCCCTTAAAGGGAAATCACATGCAAAAGTCCCATCTCTTTCCTTCCTTTCCCTTAACGTATACTATTTGGTATTCTCCTTTATATCCTGCGATGAACCCTACTCCCCAGCAGGGAGCATTTCAGGCTCAGAACGCAATTCCACCCCATCCAGCTCCGAGTCTGTTCCAACAGACAGATATGGTCCAGACTTTGACTTCTATTCTAGAGGCCTTCAGGGCTTTGCAGGCACCGACTCCTCAGCCAAATACCGAGGCAAACTGGCTGTGTGTCTTCCCGGGGCTTTCTCCTCCATCCTATCTCGGGACGGAAACTGCAGTTCGTACGGAGGAGTGGCTGGACATCATTTACGAGATGCTGGCCGGTATTAGATGCCCGTCAGAGGAGGCTGTGACTTTGGTAGTGTCATGTATGGAGTTGCACGTGAAGAGGTGGTGGAAGTCCCTGTTGGACACCACCTCTACTGGAGTGGATATTGCGGACATTTCCTGGGAGGAGTTCAGGATAGCCCTACTGGAGCATTTTGTGCCTCAGTCATCGAGAGATGAGTTGGAGGACATGTTCCTGCAGTTGAGGCAGGGAGGCAGGATAGTTTTGGAGTACTATCGGGAGTTTACTTATTTAGACCGCTTTGCGGATTCTTACCAGCTGGATGATGCGGGCTACACGAAGTGGTTCTACAAGAAACTTCATGACAACATGAGGCAGGACCTCCTCTTCGTCTCTGATGGGAGTTTGGCCAGGATCTTGGAGATGGACAAGAAACTAGAGGCAGACCATCTTGTTGTTCGGGGCCAGAAGAGATCGGCCAATGACGCTGTGATCGGTGGTAGGAGATACCCGCAGAGAGGTCGAGTTGTTGGAGAAAAGAGGAACAAGGATCAGCCCCATCAGGAGGGCAGGCAGGAGTAGAAGACCACGATGGTGTTGGCTCCTCAGCCACTACAGATGAGGGAGATGTCGAGGACATTGGAGGAGCCACTGACATGTTATCGGTGCAACTAGCCGGGGCACATTCAGAGGAACTGCCCTATGATAGGGGCACCATTACCAGCACTCTAGGAGGCCCCACCTACTCGGCAGTTTGGTGGGCAGGGACGTGGCTGGGGCCATGGATTTCAGGGGAGAGAGCGCAGACAGGACAAGGGGCAGGTTTATGGCTTGGATCTGGCACAGCCCTGTGACCCAGAGAGGGTAATAGCAGGTACATCAAATTCTTCTTTTTAAAGTTCTTTTCTTTCTAAGATGAGACTGTATAGATTTGAAATAGTTTAAATTCTAAGTAAGAATCTTGAGCTAGATAACTAAGAATACTCTAATGAACTCAGGAGTAGTGTTGGTGTGTGGCAAGCTCGCCCACACTCTCTTCGACACGGGAGCATCACACAATTTCATCTCAGAGGACTTCGTCGAGAAGTTGGAGGGTGTTAGATTTTACGAGGGAGTTACCAGGAGGGTGCATCTCCCTAATGGGATGGTGGTCCGATCTACTGCCAGATGCATCCTGGGGTTGACCATCGATGGGTTGACCCTCGAAGCCCCGACAATGACCTTGAGTTTGCCGGACTTCGATCTCGTTCTGGGTATGGCATGGCTCGCCCAGAACCACACTCAGATTAACTTCCTGGCGAGGAGGGTTGTACTCAGATGTGGCGATGAATATGCGACAATTAAAGGTACTGCGCCTGTTTCCTGACTCTTTCTCTCTTTTATTGAGGCCGTCAAGGCCCACTTACAGGGAGACGAGGTTCACCAGGTGTTGTTTGAGATGGCTGAGGTCAAAGGCTCCATTACTAATATTCCGGTGGTTCGAGACTTTGCTGATGTATTACTAGAGAAGCTGCCAGGGTTACCACTACATCGGGAGCAGGACTTCTAGATTCAGCTCGTGTCGGGGGCTAAGCCGGTATCGAGAGCATCCTACCATATGGCCCTGAAGGAGTTGGTAGAGTTTCAGAGCCAGTTACAGGAGCTGGTAGAAGCAAGATTTGTCAGGCCAAGCTCCTCACCTTGGGGAGCTCCAATTTTATTCATGAAGAAGAAGGATGGCATGCTCCACTTATGCATTGATTACCGAGCCCTGAACAGGCTCACGGTCCGAAACACATATCCCCTGCCCAAGATTGACGAGCTGTTTAACCAGTTGGAAGGAGCTTTTTGGTTTTCGAAGTTGGATCTATGATCCGGATATTAGCAGCTGCGTATAAAGGAGGGGGACATTTTGAAGACATCCTTTAGCAGCAGATATGGGTTATTTGAGTTCACAGTGACGCCCTTCGTCCTCACGAATGCCCCATTCATATTCATGAGCTTGATGAACTGGGTATTCGAGGTTTTCCTTGACATTTTTGTCATAGTTTTTATAGACGGCATCCTCATCTATTCAAGGACTGAGGAGGAGCATGCTCGCCACATGGCACTGACATTGGAGAAGCTCCGAGAGCACAGGTTGTTTGCAAAGTTTTGCAAGTGGCAGTTTTGGTTGAAGGTGGTGGCCTTTTTAGGCCATATTATCAGTGGAGCAGGTTTGGCAGTGGATCCAGCGATGGTTAAGGCAGTTCGAGATTGTCCACGCCTGAAGACAACCATCGATGTAAGGAGTTTTTAGGACTTGCCGGCTATTACTGGAAGTTCGTAGAGGGGTTCTCCCGGATTGCTCTCCCGCTCACATCCCTGACAAAGAAGGAGACCCCATTCATTTGGATGCCACGGTGCGAGTCTGCTTTCCAGGAACTGAAGGGCTGGCTTACCTCGGCTCCTATTCTTGCCCTTCCATCCGAGAGGGAGGGATTTCAGGTATACACTGGCGCTTCATACCAGGGGATGGGTGCCGTTCTAATGCAGAATGGGCACGTGATCGTTTATGCTTCCAGACAGTTGAAGAAATATGAGCTAAACTATATGGTACACGACTTGGAGATGAGAGCGGTGATTTTCACTCTGAAAATCAGGAGACACTACCTCTATGGGGTTCACTGTGATATCTTTTCAGATCACAAGAACCTGAAATATGTGGACACTCAGAAGGAGCTGAAAATCCGACATAGGTGCTGGGTAGAGTTCATTTCAGACTATTAGTATACCATGCATTACCATCCTGACAAGGCGAACGTGGTGGCAGATGCTCTGAGCCGGAGAGCCACCACATCGGGGGCAGTGCCCCAGTTGATGACTTTAGAGCTGGTACGTATGTTGGAGGAGATGCATATATCCCTGGTATCTGGGGATGATCCAGAGTTGTACAGGGAGTACCTCACATCGATGAGTACCACAGACGACATCTGGGATCGTATCAGGGACGGGCAGAGGCTGGATGCGAGGATGGAGCCCATTTTCAGAGCCTTGGAGGAAGGCCCGGCAGGGGATTATTCACTGAGAGATGGGTTGCTTTGTTTTAGGGGCAGAGTATATATACCAGCAGGAGACAGGATTCGGGAATACATCAGGGCAGAGGCTCACTGCAGCAGATACTTCGTGCACCCTGGTATCATGAAGATGGCAGCAGATCTGAAGAAGACCATGTTTTGGCCGGGCATGAAGAATGACATCAATATTTTGTGACGCATTGCGAGGCTTGCCAGCTAGTAAAGACAGAGTGTAGGAGTCCAGCCGGGTTACTGTAGCCACTCCCAGTGCCGGAGTGGAAGTTTGAGGATATAGGCATGGACTTCATACACGGGCTACCTCGGTCGCATGCAGGGAACGATTTGATTTGGGTCATCGTTGACAGGATGACAAAGGTGGCCAAGTTTATCCCAGTCAGGAAGGATGCTCCGGTAGTTGATATGGTGCGGAAGTTTGTGGAGCTATTTGTACGCTTTCATGAAGCGCCCAAGACGATCGTTTTGGATCGGGATGGGCATTTCACGTCCAAGGAATGGAGGTTAGTTCAGGCTTACCTGGGCTCTCGGTTGAAGTTTAGCACAACCTTCCACCCTCAGACTGATGGACATATAGAGCACACCAACCGGACTTTGGAGGATCTTCTGCGCTTATGCATTCTGGATCGCGGGGAACCTTGGGAGAGATTGTTGCCACTGATCGAGTTCTCCTACAACAACAGTCATCAGGCCAGTATACGCAAGGACCCTTATGAGGCTCTGTATGGACGGAGGTGTTAGACCCCTCTATCTTGGGTCTAGGACGAGGACCCCAAGGCTCTTGGCTCAGAGTTTGTGGAGGACACTGATACTCAGGTGAGGTTATTACATGATAGGATGTTGGAGGCTCAGAGCAGGCAGGCCAAGTACTATGATGTGCGACATCGACATGTGGAGTTCTTGGTAGGAGAACGGGTGTTCCTGAAGATTTGGCCGATGCATGGAGTTTCTCGGGTTCAAAGGCAGAAGAAGCTCAGTCCTAGATATATGGGGCCTTACAGGATCCTAGAGCGGGTCGGCCCCTTGGCCTACAGGCTGGAGCTTCTTCTAGAGTTTGCAGGACTGCATGACGTCTTCCACGTCTCTTCCCTTTGGACAGCTTTGCTACGACCTGAACAGCTGATTTCTAATATGGATGGCCCTATGTCGTTGGATCGGTCAATCAGCATGGAGCCGGTCAGAATTGACGATATAGCGGTATAGACCCTGAGGCGCAAGGGGGTTCCACTGGTCAAGGTCTTGTGAAAGAATCATGGACAAGAGGAGCGCACGTGGGAGCCACATGACTTGATGCAGCAAAGGTACCCAGATCTTTTCACGTCAGTAATCCCTTTAACCTCTCGGGATGTTACATTTTATTCCTCAGACTTGAAACCCCGTAAGCCTAGATTGAATTTCGAGGATGAAATTTTTTTTTTATGTATTGGGATTTGTAACATCCCTCAGGCTTCTAGACTCCTATGATGGTTTTGTCAAATGGTCTAGGGACACCCAATGTAATACCCCAAAGTATGGGCTTAGAGTCGAGCAGTGCTCGACGAATTTGTTGAGGCGAGCTCGACGAAATCGTAGAGCGGAGCTCGACGAAAACGTCGAGTGGACCTTAGGCGTTTCGGTAGGAGATCATTCATGGCCTGGTAAGATCATGGGCCTCTCTCTCTCCTTTTTCCAAAGCATTGTTCTTTCCCCATTCAGTATAGAAGACCGGGAGACATTTTTGGTGGTTGTTCAGTGACCGGAACAATAAATTCACCCTTGGCGGAAATTTGCCATTAGTGTCCATTAATGGTGTTATGAAGAAAGAACCTTCCCCTCCCCTTTCTGTTTCCTTTAAAAGTTTCACTAGACACCAAGGAGTCATTTCCACCCTTTCCCCGGCGGTTTCAAGTTACTTGGTTGTGCTGTTGTAGAATCCTGATTTCCTCCACCACCGGCAATGGAACACCAACACCAAACCCATCGTCAAGCGCGATTGAAGGTCGATTTCTCCCCCTCTCCCTCAGTGCTAGTGTAACACCCCCTATCCGTCATATTGCATATAGTAGTAGGTCCGGCCGGTGCCCGACGCCATATACCACACATAGACCGGAAGGTTACTCAATGAGAACAATCCAACTAATAACCGACGTCCTACACAGTCATTTTAGCGGAAGCAATTTAAAAGGTTGCAAAACAAAGAACCCAACACGAGCATGAATGTCCACTACTCAAACCAACATGAATGAAGGTACAATACACAAGTACAATGGCCTTAAGGCCTTACAATTGTTTACTCAAATTACATGTTTTTCAAACCTCGACACGCAGGCCGGTCACACATGAATAAAACAAGTAAACACTCAATAATTAGGCCTTCGAGGGCTGGCACAACAACATGGGCTTTTGCCCGCTATTTAACACTTGGCTCCGCAACACCTACAAGCAACAATCCACCGCACGGTGGCAAACAAAAGCAACGGTCAGCTATGCTGGCCAAATTATAACGATCTCACCCCTGAACTTAGGGCGGCGATGCTCCTTCCCTGCACTTTATTAGCATAATCAAGCAGTATAGTGTAACAACACTTCATCACAGGTGTAGGCACACACGATCACACACCCCATGCACTCAGGTCACATTCTCGATGAACCGGTCCATTTCACGTCAATTTAAGCCATAGACTTTGTGGTCTCACCACTGCCACTTGGATGACCAATCTCGTGAGCATTTTGTCTTTCCGGCATTGGTCACGTCATTTTAAGCCATAGACTGCCTAAGACCCTCCATCTATGCCAACGACTCCTACCGAATGACATAGAGCGGGTACGGTTTCGCATAACCCATTGCTCACATCACAACGACAATTTAAGCCATATACGTGTGTCAAACTTCCCCGAGTCCCAATCCGATTACACAATCTACATAACCCAGTTATGTACAAGTTGGCTCCCAGGCCACTATGTTTGCAGAATCACGCATCTGCCCAGGTTTCCGGGTGCACCTTGGAGTTAATCCCCAAGGCTCCCTGTTGCAATCTACCGCGTAGAAAACCTGAAAAACAAACATTCGCTTGGAGTCTTCTCCGGCCATTCATGCAATGCAACATCACTGATCCAGACCAACTTGTCCGGGTAGGCTTCACACATCATGCCTATGTCCGATTCTCGATTATGGACTCTACATGTACACAACGGGGACTATTCATGTCTACCCGAAGGAACACCTCAACTCACCGCAAGCTCGCGAGAGAGGGCTTCCTATGCAAAGGAAAAGTGGACTTCACATGTCCTAGGATGTGAATCGTTACCCTAGCATTTTTCCTTGGAGCCATGGAAATCTATGCAGATGAAAAGCACCGCAATCTCCTTGCCTCCATAGATCCGAAGTAGGCTCGCGATTTGGAGCTCTGAAGCTCCGCCGGTGACCGGATCTAGCCTCCTTTATTCTACCTTGCTCTCCCCTTTATCTAGGCTTTAAAAGAGAATAACCGAAGTAAAATGGGGTTTTCTAAGCCCTAGACCCGGGTATATCCAAGCAAGAATATCCCCCAGCTGTCGGATCCCAAAATAAGGAAACGAACGGCCACGATCTGGGCTTGAAATACAAAATCTGTGCCGAACACCGCCTGTGACAATCCCGTGTCCAGGGCCGTGCTCCCCATTCCCGTCGAAACCAACGCGTCACGAAAAGAACACGGGCACCGACACACCCGTGTTTGACCTGACACGCCCGTGTCAACCAGTACATGCCCGTGTTCCCGGGCGTGTCCTTCCATCGACACAGGTCCATGAACAACCCGTAAGGGATACGGGTACTCGACACGCCCGTGTCGGAATTTGACAAGCCCATGTCTACCCGACACGACCCGTGTGCTGACACGTGTAACCCCCCCGCCATGGCCCGGCTTCATCCCGTGAAGGACACGACCTGTGACACGCCCGTGTCCCAGGCCGTGTTCGCTGCTCGACGATCGTCAACTCCAAAATTCATCGACAACTCGACCAGATCGTCGACCCGAGCACGACACGCCCTGGAACATGCCCGTGTCCCAGGTCGTGTAACCCCTACCAAGTTCCAAACTTGGTCTGAAACGCTACCCGTCACTCTTTTGAGTTTTGGGCGTTACAGCTCTCTCCCCCTTAAAAGAATTTTGTCCCGAAATTACAAAAAGGGAAATAAAGAACAAAACTACACTGGTACCTGAGTGGAATAACTCCGGGTACTCCGCAAGTATGGTCTGCTCTCGCTCCCAAGAGATCTCTTCCCGACCGCAATTATCCCAACGGACCTTGACCATCCTGATCTCTTTGTTGCGTATCCGCTTGACTTCCGAGTCCTCAATACGTAAGAGCTTGATCTTCATCGTCAACCCATAATCGACCGACACTTAATCGACCGCAATCACTTGCAACAGCACTTGCACCACCTTCTGCAGCGCCGATATGTGGAATACATTGTGTAGACCACTAAGCTCCACTAATAGCCTCAATCGATAAGCTGCTTCGCCAATCCGCTCCAGAACCTCAAACGGTCCAAGGTACCTCAGGCTTAGCTTCTTCAATCGCCGCACCCGCGAGACACCCTTGAACGGCTTAATCTTCAAGTATACCCAATCACCAACAGCGAACTCCACGTTCCTATACTTGACATTATAGTACTTAGCCTGGCGGTCCTGAGCGATTAACAACCTCTCTCGAATTGTTCGAACCAACAACGTTGCATCTTCCACCTCTTGGCGCTTGTATAACTTTGACTCACCCGTTTCCAACCAAGACAACGGTGTGCAACATCTTCTACCATAAAGGGCCTCGAAGGGTGCCATTTGAATGCTCGCCTGATAGCTATTGTTGTACGCAAATTCCACCAAGTATAAGTGGTCTTCCCACTGCTTCCCAAAATCTAGGACGCACATATGAAGCATGTCTTCCATCGTCTTATTGACCCTCTCATTCTGCCCATCCGTTTGCGGATGAAAGTCTGTGCTGAAACTCAGCTTTGTTCCCAACATTTGCTGCACCAGCCTCCAATCATTGGACATGAACCGCCCATCTCGGTCATTCACGATGCTACGGGGCACACCGTGAAGCCGTACTACGTTATCCACATATAAATTTGCCAGTTTCTCCACGGAATCATCTTTCCTATGCGGAATGAAGTGTGACACCTTCGTTAGATGATCTACGACCACCCAAATGGCGTCGTTCCATTTTTGCGACCTTGGCAGCCCGTGCACAAAGTCCATAGTAATGTCGTCAAACTTCCATTCCGGAATAGGCAAGGACTTCAAGAATCCTCCCGGCTTTTGGCATTCCGCCTTCACCAAGGCGCATGCCTCACACTTCGCCACGTACAGTGCCACATTCTTCTAAAGTCCTGGCCACCAGAATAATTTCTTCACATCGCGGTACATCTTCGTGCTCCACGGGTGAATCGAGTACATGGTATGATGCTCCTCGTACAACAATTCCACCCGTAAATTTCCCACGTTCGGGATGCACAGACGACCATCCTTCCAAAGCAATCCATCCTCAATAATGAATTGGGAATTTGACCAATCCAGAGCCTCAACCATGATCTGCTTCATGAGTCCATCCACATCCAAAGCCTGTTGAGTCCGATCAGCCAGGTCACACTGAACTTCAATCCAGTTCAATAGCGATTAAACACTTGAATGCTTGTCTACGCAAGAGATCTCCAATGCATCCAACTCCCGAACCAACCGCTTGTCATGGACCGATAGCAATTGGCTTGAGCTGGGGCCCTGCGACTCAATATGTCCGCAACTATATTGCCTTTCCCAGGCACATAATGGATCTTGAATGTGTAGTCCCCCAGGAACTCCATCTATCTAAGCTGCCGCATGTTTAGATCTTTCTGATCCAACAAATACTTCAGGCTCTTATGGTCAGTATAGATATCGACCTTCACCCCATACAAGTAGTGCCTCCACAACTTCAAGGCAAAAATCATGGCCGCTAACTCCAAGTCATGGACCAGATAATTCCTCTCATGCACTTTCAGCTGTCTCGAGCCATACGCTATCACACTTCCATGCTGTAGTAGGACACAACCTAGTCCACTGCCCGAAGCATCGCTGTAGATTTCAAAATCTTCAGTCCCACTCGGCGAACTAAGAACCGACGCAGTGGTCAACCGACAGTTCAACTCCTTAAAAGCTCGTGCGCACTCCGGCATCCAAACGAACTTCTGTTCTTTCCTCGTCAAAGTCGTGAGGGGTAACACTATCCGCGAGAAGTTCTCCACGAAGCGCCTGTAATATCCATCAAGCCCCAGAAAGCTCTGGACATCCTCTACCAAAGACAGCACAGGCCACTCTCGTATTGCAACAATCTTCGCCGGATCCACTGCAATGCCCTCTCCACTTACTATATGACCAAGGAATGCCACTGAGGACAACAAAAACTCGCATTTGGAGAACTTGGCATACAGTTGATTCCTCCTCAGCGTCTCCAACACCAAATGTAGGTGCTTGAAGAGATCCTCCTCACAATGAGAGTACACCAATATATCGTCAATGAAGACGATCACAAAATGGTCCAAGTACTCCCTGAAAATCCTGTTCATCAAATCCATGAACACCGACGGCGCATTAGTCAGCCCAAACGACATGACCGTAAACCCATAATGCCCGTATCTCGTACTTAACGCTATTTTAGGGATATCACTCTCCCTTATTCTCAGCTGATAGTAACCGGACTTAAGATCCAATTTAGAGTACACCGTCGACCCGACTAACTGATCAAATAGATCATCAATACTTGGGATCGGGTACTTGTTCTTTTTCGTTAGCTTGTTCAGATCTCGATAATTGATACATAGTCTCAAGCTTCCGTCCTTCTTTTTAACAAATAGGACCAGTGTGCTCCAAGGCGAAGAACTTGGACGCACATAGCCTTGCTCCAACAACTCTTGCAGTTGTACCTTCAGCTCCGCCATTTCCTTAGGAGCTAGCTGATACGGAGAGCGCGACACAGGTTTTGCACCTAACACTAGCTCAATCGTGAAATATATCTCCCGTTGAGGCGGGGCTCCAGGAATATCGGCAAGTAACACATCATTATACTCAGCTACCACTGAAATACTATCCATCGTAGGCTTAGGCTTTGCAACCTCCACTAGCGTAAAGAACAGCTCTGCACCAGCACGAACCGCCTTCACCACCTGAAAAGCAGACATCAAAGTCTTCCTCGACCCTTTCAAGCCCGAAAAAGTCGTCTCACAACATGTTCTCAGCTTGACTTCCTTGCGACCGCAATCAATATAAGCTTGCTGCTCCGAGAGCCATTCCATGCCAAATATCACGTCGAACTCCACCAGGGGTAGTAACGACGCTTGCAAATGGAACTCTTGACTCCCGATACAAATCTTAACGCCACAGATTCTATCTGCACGCATCGAACACCCATTGGGCAACAACACGTCTAGTTTGTCCTTTGCCATCGAAGAAGGTACTCCGATGCGTGATATGAATCCTTCGGACAAAAAGGATTGCGAAGCTCCCGTATCAAAGAGTGCTCTCGCTGGATTCTCACAAATCAAAACAAATCCTAAACAAGCAGTGGTAAGGTAATACGCGCATAACAAGCATTTAAAAATTAACTTGCTATAAATTAAACCGTACATGTCACCACATCCACTTGCTTAATGGCCTCATGTTGGCCAAGATTATAAAATCTCGGTTGAGCCAGAGCATAATGGGACGCGGTTGACTCCATTGCCTTGCCCTTCTCTTCATAAGTTGCTCCCGACTTACTCTCGGACTTGGGACGTCCGCTCCAGCAGTCACAGGTAAAGTGCCTCAGTTTTCCACAAGTAAAACATGCGCCCGGGGTTCGAACCGTAGTCACCCCAGAAGCACCAGAAGAGGGGGCTGGACCCGAAGTCCTAACCTTCTTGAAGAACTTACGATAACCGAACTTTGAAGTAGTCAGCACTTTAAACTCCGTCTTCTTAGCCCCAAAGTCTCTCTTCACCTGCACATTCTTCATATCATTTTCCAATGACCGAGCCGTATTGACCAGGGTCAAGAAATCCTGCGTTATAGGCCCCGAGAGCAGTAGCCTTATGTCATCTCTCAAACCTTCAAAGAATCGGTTCGCCTTGCGCTCCTCATCCATGATGGTGGAGCTAGCGTACCGACCCAATCTAGTAAACTCGTGGAGATACTCATCCACGCTACTCTCTGCTTGCACCAACCTCTGGAACTCATTCTCCAATGCTATCCTCTGAGTCGAAGGGAGGTACCTTGCCAAGAACAGTCTCGAGAACTCCTCCATCGAGATGTCCATAAGTTGCCTTCATCTCAAGTGATGCAGCTGTAAACCTTCCCACCACAGCCTCGCATCCCAGTCCAACAGGAATGTAGTTATAGTGCTCATCTGCCACTCCTCCGTCTCCATCACTGTCAAGAATCTCTTCACTCGGGAGAGCCAATCTTCAGCTTGGGATGGGGTTCCCAACCCCGAGAACACAGGAGGATTGATGCTCAAACATGTTTGAGCTGTCTCTTGGTTGCTCTCCTAGGCATCAGAGGCTCCACCACTATCTCCTCCACCCTTCTCTGCTCAGCCGCTTGGAGTGGTACCTGCTCCATCGCAGGAGCGGGCTGCTGCATTTGCCTTGCAGGTTGCGCGTTTATCATGGCAAACACTGCTTCGACCACCAATCTTATGGTCTCAACAAATGGAGGTGTTTCAGGCACATCATTTGGTGCGCTACTAGCCTCAGAAACCGGGCGTTTTGATGGCCCAACACCACTTCTGGTCACCTATAGTTGTACAAAACACCGTTAAGCAACCAAACAAAATTGCAAAAATCAATTATAGGAACACGCAGGTTCCTCAAACACATGTATTTTCATTCCTAAGTTGACATTCAGGGTTCTTTTGATGTTATAACGATGACGCACACACATGTGCTCACCACCCCTTAAAAGAATTCATCCACTAATTCATTTAAGCCTAACCAAAACCAGTAGTTTGATACCAAATTGCAACACCCCCTATCCGTCACATTTCATATAGCAACAGGTACGGCCGGGGCCCGACGCATATACCACAAACAGACCGGAAGGTTATTCAATAGAAACCATCTAACTAATAACCGACGCCCTACACAGAGTCATTCAAGCAGAAGCAATTTAAAAGGTTGCAAAATAAAGAACCCAGCACGAGCATGAAAGTTCACTACTCAAACTAACAGGAATGAAGGTACAATACACAAGTACAATGGCCTTAAGGCCTTACAATTGTTTACTCAAATTACATATTTTTCAAACCTCGACACACAGGCCGGTCACACATGAATAAAGCAAGTAAACACTCAATAATTAGGCCTTCGAGGGCCGGCACAGCAACATGGGCTTTTGCCCACTATTTAGCACTTGGCTCCGCAGCACCTGTAAGCAACAATCCACCACACGATGGCAAACAAAAGAAATGGTCAGCTATGCTGACCAAATTATAACGATCCCGCCACCGAACTCGGGGCGGAGATGCTCCTTCCCTGCACTTTATTAGTATAATCAAGCAGTATAGTGTAACCACACCTCATCACAGGTGTAGGCACACACGACCACAGACCCCGTGCACTCAGGGCACATTCTCGATGAACCGGTCCATGTCACGTCAATTTAAGCCATAGACATTGTGGTCTCACCACCGCCACTTGGACAACAAATCTCGTGAGCATTTTGTATTTCCGGCATTGGTAACGTCATTTTAAGCCATAGACCGCCTAAGACCCTACATCTATGCCAATGGCTCCTACCGAATGACATAGAGCGGGTACGGTTCCGCCTAACCCGTTGCTCACATCGCAACGACAATTTAAGCCATATGCGCGGGTCAAACTTCCCTGAGTCCCAATCTGATTACACACTCTACATAACCCAGTTATGTACAAGTTGGATCCCAGGACACCATGTTGGCAGAATCACGCATCTGCCCAGTTTTCCAGATGTACCTTGGAGTTAATCCCCAAGGCTCCCTGTTGCAATCTACCGTATAGAAAACCCGAAAAACAAACATTCGCGCGGAGTCTTCTCCGGCCAGTCATGCAAAGCAACATCACAGATCCAGACCAACTTGTCCGGGTAGGCTTCACACATCATGCCTATGTCCGATTCTCGATTACGGACTCTACATGTACACAACGGGGACTATTCATGTCTACCCGAAGGAACGCCTCAACTCACCGCAAACTCATGAGAGCGGGCTTCCTATGCAAAGGAAAAGATGACTTCACATGTCATAGGATGAGAATCATTACCCTAGCATTTTCCCTCGGCGACATGGAAATCTATGTGGATGAAAAGCACCGCAATCTCCTTGCCTCCATAGATCCGAAGTCGACTCGCGATTTGGAGCTTCAAAGCTCCGCCGGTGACCGGATCTGGCCTCCTTTCTTCTTCCTTGCTCTCCCTTCTCTATAGTCTTTAGAAAGAGAATAACCCAAGTAAAATGGGGTTTTCTAAGCCCTAAACCCGGGTATATCCAAACAAGAATAGCCCCAGTCGTCGGATCACAAAATAAGGAAACTGCAGCCACGATCCAGGCTTGAAATCCAAAATCTGGGCCGAACACGGCCTGTGACACGCCCGTGTCCAGGGCCATGTTCCCCATTCGCCGTCGAAACCAACGCATCCCAAAAAGAACACGGGCACCGACACACCCGTGTTTGACCTGACATGCCCGTGTTAACCAGTACACGCCCATGTTCCCGGGCGTGTCCTTCCATCGACATAGGTCTAAGAACAGCCCGCAAGGGACACGGTTACTCGACAAGCCCATGTCGGAATTTGACACGCCCGTGTCTACCCGAAATGGCCCGTGTGCTGACCCGTGTAACACCCCCGCCATGGCCCGTCTTCATCCCGTGAAGGACACGGCCTGTGACACGCCCGTATCCCAGGCCGTGTTCGCTGCTCGACGATCGTCGACCCCAAAATTCGTCGACCTATCGGCCAGATCGTCGACCCGAGCACGACATTCCCTGGGACACGCCCGTGTCCCAGGCCGTGTGACCCCTACCAAGTTCCAAACTTGGTCTGAAACGCTACCAGTCGCTCTTTTGAGTTTCGGGGCGTTGCAGCTAGGATCCTATATCAAATAGGAGAGATATCAGACTCAATTGAGCCCGATCCAATGAGTTTTCCGTAGTTTTTTGGGTTTTCCTCACCTCTCGAGTTCGCAGGAAAAGGCCTCTCCGGCGGCCGTGCCACCGCCTGGCAATAACTACCACCTCAACGGAAGTGGTGGTGGCGGTGGCCGGCCGGGGAGATGGCCGGGTGGCCGGCGGTAGTTGTTGGAAGTGGCTCCAGGTCGTGTAGTTCTAGGATGTTGGCTGGAGTAGGAAGAAGGCCACCAGCCGCCCGATCTGCTTCAAGATCTGTGCAGATCCAATTTTATTTATTGTATTATATAATATCCTGTCGCATAATATCAGTTACTTTAGGATTTAAATTAAAAATACACAGATGTGTTTACTAGAAAAGTGGTCAACAACTCCTTGAGGTCTACTTTAATTTAAAATTTATTTCAACCAATTTGGCTTAGTGGTCTGACCTCAGCACCCAAAATGGTGCAGTCTATACTTAAGGCTAGTTAGAGATTTTAATGAGTGCCCCCACTTAATCACATGTCCAAATGACCAGAAATTTGGAAAGTGAGTCAGTCTTGTCTATGCTTAGGACATATCCAAAAATGAGAATTTTTGGAGAAAACTTTTCTATAGTTTTGGTAAAAATTTAATAATCTCGGTATAATTTAATTAAGGGGCCTAATTACATTACCAACCCCCAAAATTTTGGTGGATGGTCTTAGGGGTCACCATGAGTCACTGGTTAAAATCTCAACATATTTGAATATGATTTGACTGGGTTTTGATGTGACTAGAGTTTGTGCCCTTAAGGTGAGTTTAGTGTTTAGGATTCTTGGGGCATGGAGGGGCCAATCCTCACCAAAATGGGTTGGGGTTCTGGCCAGAGTCCCTGGTCAGTGGGGTCACCCTCTCTAATGAGTTGTAAATATACGTACTTTTATGTACATTAATTAGGTCGTCTTAGTTCATTTTTGTTATTTTTAGCTAATTTTGTTTAATAAAATGCCCCTTTTTTATAAATTTTATTCTAACTTAAGTTTATTTTATTTTTCTAAAATTTTTCAGAAAATGCCAAAATTTGCCAAGTACACGCCCGTGTACTTCAGTACACGCCCGTGACATGTGAGTGTGACTTGGATTCAAAGAAAAATCAGCCAAAGCCGAAGAATTGCTAGTCATGCCGTCTGACACGCCCGTGTCAAATATGATACAGCCGTGACCGAGGCCCGTGTCACTCGATCAATGAACCGCGCCCGAAGATTGTTGACAAGACCCGACATGCCCATGTCAAAATGCGACACGGGCGTGTACGCCTCCACCTGGCCCGACAAGACGTCGCCGACGAATTTTGACGCAACCCGTCCCCAGATCCACCTGCTGGACACGCCCTCCGACACACCCGTGTCGACAGAGACACAGGATTGACTTCCATGTGGACCGCCCCGAAGTCAACAAGCATTGAATGCTCGACATCACTTCATCAACAGTGCTGACACGCCCCCCTACATGCCCGTGACCGAGGGCGTGTAATCTGATTTTTTTGGTTATAAATATGCCCTTGTTGTAAGGTGTTTGGGTTCCGAATTTTGAACCATTTTGGTGTTAAGGGCTGCTGCTAGGGGCTGTTTTTGTGATATGAAAGGATAATTTCCCCCCTCCTTTTTAAGTTTATTTAAGCTTTTGTAATCAACTTCTTTATTAATAAAATCATTAGTTTTTTCATCCTTACAATGCTTTGGAATATCTTTGAATGCCTCCTTTTCATCAATCTTATGTATCTTTGTTTTCATTTTCATATGGGGTGTGTGCGTGTATGAGTTAGATTTGCGAAATTTATGCTCTAAAATGAAAAATTGCTTTGCTTTACTTTAAATTTTCTCAAAATTACTAGTCGTTGTTATATCCATTTTTCTTATCATACTACTTAGAATGGTTTAAATTTAGGATTTTTATGTTTTTATATTCGTTCTTATGATCTTGTAAAATGATTTCAAAAGTGGTTTTCATTACTCTTTAACTTAGATTTTCTTTTTTTAGGTTATAAAACTTTTGCTTATTTTTAACTTTCATCCACTTTTTAAACCCTTTTACAAAGCTATAAGAATGAATTATATGTTATTTCAATTTTTCAATACCTTTGATTTTCGCATTTACTTAAAAAGACTTTTGCTCAAACAATTTTTATTACTACTTTTTATGCATTTTCATCAAATTATAACTGTAAAAATGTAAACATTTTAATTTTCCAAGCACTTGTTTTTCTCGCATTAATTTGAAAACTCTTTTGCTCAAACAATTTTTATTTCTACTTTTTATGCATTTCTACCACATTATAGTGGTAGAAATGTAGTTGTTTTAATTTTTGGATAACTTAGTTTTTCGCCTTTTTTATATGTGTGCGTGCATGTATGAGATATTTTTATCGCTTTCTTTCATTTTAGTAGTGTGTGTGTATGCGTTTTACTTTCTGCAGTGTGTGTGCGTTTTCATTTCTGTCGAGTGTGTGAGTGAAAGATATTGTACCTAATCACCTAGAGGGGGGGGGGGGGTGAATAGGTGACTTAAATCTTTTTGACTTTTTATGCAGAATTTAGCTTATAACACAGAAGTAAATCTACTTTATCACAGCATACAATCAGCAATCACAGAATTCCACAAGCACACAGTAGACACACAGTTTTATAATGGTTCCCCAAGGTTTGGGTACATCCACTTTCCCCCTTCGCCTATCTAGCAATGTACTAGATTCGGCCAAACTCCTCCACTATCTCAGAACCCCAAAATAGGTTCCTACAGCTCAGGCCCATGGCCCTACAACTCAGCTTCTTCACAAAGCCTACACTCAGCCACCAAGGCCTACACTCAGCCACCAAGGCCTACACTCAGCCACAATAGGCCTACACTCAGAGATTCCAATCTCCTACACTCAGGCACTCAAGCCCTACACTCAGCCTTTATAATTACAGGCTTACAAGACTCAGATCCCTAAGGATCCTACAAGATAATTTGAATACAAAATGTTTACTCAACAACTCAGAGACAAGAGAGAAGAATTGTGAGTTTCTTGATGAGTTCTTGGAAGAGCTCAGCTGAGATCAATCTGACTTGCCTTTCTTCAAAGCTTCTTGAAAGTAGAACACAATAAGATTAATCTCTTCTGCAGTTGATCCTTGATCTCTGCTACTTAAGATTCAGAATAAATCTGAACCCTTCTTCTCAGCCTGGTTCCAACGGCTGACTTCTTGGATGGAGCTCTCCCTCTCCAACTACTTAGATCTTCACTTGATAACAAGATATTCTTTGTATTACTTGATGTGTTGATCTTCTAATCACACTCTCTTTCTGTAGACAGTGTAAGCCTATATATAGGCCTTCTTCATGGTAATCGGCTAGTCCGGTTCATAACTGATTTCTGACAACTCTAACAGGTGCAGTAGACCGGCTGGAATGGCAGCTGTCAAGTCATCTAGTCAGTTATTGAAAATTCTGTAACTGTCTGAAAGTGTCGAGACTGTCTGTCTTTAAGTGTTGACACTTATAGACTAAGTGTCGACACAAGTTGTCTAAGTGTCGACACTAGCCTACAAGGTGTCGACACAACTCCTTGTGTTGTAGATTTTATATCTCGACACTGCTTCTTCTTCATATGTCGACACTGATAATGTGTGTCGACACAAGTACTTGTACTTCAGTATATTGCTGAATTCTTATAAGTGTCGACACATCTCCTTTGTGTCGACACATCTTCATGTGTTGAATCTGTTAAGTGTTGACACTTCTTCTTGGTGTCGACACATGTCTTCAGTGTTGATACTTGCTGAGTGTCGACACAGCTCCTTGTGTCGACACATTCTTCTTCTGTCGAGACTCTGGCTGAGTGTCGACACAACTCCTTAGTGTTGACACTTGTACTTAGAATTTTGCTGATCTTTGCTAAGTATCGACACAGCTCCTTGTGTCGACACTTTCTTCAAGTGTTGAGTCTTCAGCTGAGTGTCGACACATTCTTTCTTGTGTCGACACTTTCTTCAAGTGTTGACTCTTCTGCTGTGTGTCGACACATTGCTCTGGGTATCGACACTTACTTATTCTCTGCTGACTTTTGCTGAGTGTCGACACAGCCTCCAAGTGTCGACACAACTGCTATGTGTCGACACTGCTTCACTGCACTCTTCTTCATTGAGTATCGACACATTCTCCTTGTGTCGACACTTTCTGTCTGGTGTCGACTCTGCATCCCTGGTGTCGACACAATGACTCCAAGTGTCGACACTGCTTGCCTGGGTGTCGACACAAGTCTTCTTAAGTGTCGACACTTTCCCTCTGGGTGTCGACACATGGACTTAGAAACTTTTCCATCTTTCCTGCAAATACTTAACCTGCACAAGTAAACTCAAAACACATCAAATACATTTTTGATGTATATCATTGAGTTGGGTGAGGCTTCTTCAAATCAGGTACATTTGAACCAATGTACCCAACAATCTCCCCCTATTTGGAGAAGTCATAACCCTTAGTCAATGATATACACCATTCATAATAAAATTACAAAATGATGTAAGGCAGGATTATATATAGCAGGAAAAACATAAACATGTATCAAACAAAACATGTATACCCAGATAACATCTCAGAACAATTATGAAATAAATTTATCACATAGCAAATTTATCACACAGCATATTGTTCTAACAGCTTTGTCATATTCATATTTCAAAAGTTTACAGAATGTTTAACATCAAAAGATTACATAGTAAACTTAAGAAAATTTCTATGCTATTTTTGTTCAGCCTCCTTAATCACAATTCCTTTTCCAGATTGTATTTTGGCTTGAAGAGGTGTTTCAACAGCTTCAGTATCAACAGGTTTCTTCCCTTTCAGCTCCTTCTTCTTAAGTTCCTCAGCTTTAATCTTTTGCCTTTCAAAATAATGATAAGGCTTGGGAAAGTACTTGCTAGGCTCCTGGGCAGTAGGAGGTAGCTTTCCCATCTTGGCCTTTCTCCTGTATTGCACTATTGCTTCTTGCCTTGTCTCATGTTTCCTCCATTCAAGTTCAGAAAACCATTTATTTCTGTCTTGTATATTATCTTTTGCAGCTTTCCATGCAGTTAAGATAATGTTCCTTGAAGTGGTGCTCCACTGCTCAAAGTCTGGTCTTTGTTCAGCTTGTTCCCTGAACCTCTTCTTAGACAATCTAGTTTCTTCTTCTTTCTGCAGAGCTTCTTGCATAGCCTCTGATACTGGCTGAACCACTTTTTCTAGAATAACCTTCTGAGTACCATCAGGTGGACTATACATGGTCTGGATATCAGCATGTACCATTTCAAAATCTGGAGGAGGGTAGATGACTTGAGCCACTTCAGGTTGCTCCCCTCCTAGATATGCAGGATTAATCCCAGATTCTGCAACATTATCATCATCACAAAGAGGAGGATATCCAAGAGTAGCTCTGATAGAATTAGAAATCCATTTAGCATGATCAGAGCTGGCTTTGACTAACACTCTCTCCCCCTTTATGACTTCTCTAACCATGTGATCCCTCAGATCATCCTTTTGAAATCTTATTTGGGCATCCAAATAATTGACTCCATCTTTAAAGTAAGGTTTCAGCCTTTGGAGTTTGTCAGTTATGATCTTCTGAGAGTCTTGTATGGCAGTCTTAACAACAGTAATTTCCTCTTGGAAGGCTTTGTCAAAGTCTGCTTTAGCTGAAGCATTAGCTGGAGTCTGCCCTGCAGCTAGATTCTTCATCTCTGTTACTATGGCATTGTGAGAAGCAGTCAAGTTATCATTCATTCTAATTTGATTTTCAAGTACATAGCCTTGCTTGACTTCAAGTTCATCCACTTGAGCTTTTATCTTCTCCTGATGTGTAGCCAAGTACACCACTGCATTCCCTCCCTTGTGGAAGCAGTCTGTCATCTCCTTCTTATTGAGATTCATCTCAAATCTTATGGACTTTATGTCCTGTGCCAGATCAAATTGAAGAGACTTCTGTCCTTCATCTACATACTTTTCAATGGCTTGCCTGTGCTCATCAAGCTTTATCTGCATAGCAACCATAAGAGCACTATAATCTATTGATGGTGCTGGCTGAACTGTAGGCTGTGGTGCTATGGTTTGTAATGCCTTCTTATAACTCTGGCTCCGTCTTCTGAATACTTGAAATTTCTTTTTTTTGCCCTTGTAGCCTCCTCATCTTCAGATGCTGAGGTGCTGGCTATGTCTACCCTCTCCCTGGGGCTTGGAGGTAACTCCTTCTGCACTTCTGGTGCCTTCTCAGGTACTTGCCTTGCAGTTTCTTCTAGAATTGGCACTTGCTCCCCCTCAACTGGAGCATTCTCCTCTTCAGCAGCAGCACAATCCTTGTCAAAATCTTGTTGATCCAGATTAAGAAATAAATCTTCCATTGTAAATTCTTGTGGTGAATGGGCAGGAGAAATTCTTTGCACATCTACCACTGAATCAGATACTATTTGAGCTGTAACAGATGTGTCCTTCATGACAACATCTGGGACTTGATTATCAATTTGAGTTTTCTGATTAACATAATGTAAGGAATCAGACAATACATTATCCTCTATAGGGAAATCTAAAGCATTAAGGTCAGTGATTACCTCAAGGATGATGTTTGTTGCTTGTTCACTTTCCAGTGTAGTTGGTTCTGCTACAACTAGAGGCTCCCCCTGGACAGAATCCTGGTGAGTGGGGCTAGCTTGAGGTAGCTCCCCCTGCCTCTCTGCAGTATCCTGGTGAGCTGGAGACTTCTCAACAGTCCCTTCTTCATTCTCATCAGGTGTGAAGACAACTTGCTCTTCACTACCAGAGCTGCTAGGGGAAACCTGAGCCACTGGAGCAGTTTTCTTCTTCTTCTTTAGTGGAATTTCCTTCTCAGAAGTTATTTTCTCAGGTGTTGGCATTTCCTTAGACAACACCCTGTCTCATCTAGAGAATATCCTCAAGTCCATTTTCCTCATGTGGTTGATTTTACTGCCAGCAGCTTGACTCATAACTTCTGGTATAATACCAGCAAGGTATAGACTTAAGATCCTGCCCAAGTTGGGCTTCTTTAGGCTTTCCTTAATCTTCTCAAAGATCACTACAGACCAGTCAGTTTTCAGAGTGAAGATTATCCTTGTCATAATACTGAACATATAGGCTGATACCCTATCATACCCTCCAGGCTTACTTAAGATTACTTTGCCAACAATTTCAGAAAGGAATTTCCCCTGGCTGTTCATGCCCTTTCTATTAAACACTGATCCAATTTTCATTTTAGAATCCAGACCACACCATGCCAATGCATCTCTGGTCCTGGAAGCAGTAACCTCTTCTTCTTCCTTAGTTCTTGGTAACTGAAGGACTTTCCTCAAACTTTTTGGAGAGACCTTTACTTTTTCTCCATGGACCCTGGACTTGATCATGAGTCCAGATTCGTCTACCTTAGCTCCATTTAGAAATTCTAGTACTTCTTTCTTCCAGATCTTTGTGGGCTCAGAAACAAGAAATTCCAACCCTGAGTCTGCAACTAGGGTTATCACGTTCTTGATTTCAGGGTCTGCATCCTCAAATGCGTCGCGCACCAGTTCATAGCCTTCATTGACGTTCTCCTCAAGCTTTGGCGCCATTAGGGTTTGAAGAATTTGAACTGAGAGAAGAGAGGTGTCGACACACAAGTTTGGTCTCGAAACTTCTATGAGCGTGTCGACAGACAAAGGCAAAATCCTATTTATACCTTTCTAGGTTTGAAGATGAAAAGGCGGGTTAACTATCTTAAATTGTGTCGACACTGTCGATAAGTGTCGACACAGACTTATAATGTCTCGACACCTATGTGTCGACACAAGTTTAGTCAACAGATATATGTGTCGACACTTGTTTATGTGTCGACACCACATAACTCGACATTTAGTCGAGACTTTACTGAGATAATTCTGAGTAAAGCCTAAGTGTCGACACCACCTTGGATGTGTCGACACCTACTTGACATGTGTCGACACTAATTTTCTGAAGTGTCGACACCAACTTCCTAGATGTGTCGACACCTTTTCCCTGAAGTGTCGACATCAATTTTCTGTGTCGACACAGATATCTCTGTGTGTCGACACCTTTTTACTTTGCCATTTCTATAAACTTATTCTAAGTTTATCATACCTAGTTCAATTTTAAACCTATTGCCCTTAGTTTCTTCTAAGGGCTTAGTATACATATCAGCTAGTTGATTATCTGTTCTAACATATTCCAGTAAAATATCTTCTTTCTCTACATGTTCCCTAAGAAAATGATATTTTATTTCAATATGTTTGGTTCTACTATGGGAAACAGGATTATGTGCAATTGATATAGCACTAGTAGAATCACAAAACAGTGGTGTTCTACTTACCTGAAATCCATAATCCTCAAGCTGATGTTGTATCCATAGAAATTGAGCACAGCAACTTCCTGCAGCCACATATTCTGACTCTGCAGTGGAGATAGCCACACTTGTTTGCTTTTTGCTACTCCATGAAATCAGTCTTCCACCTAGGAATTGACAGGTTCCAGTTGTGCTTTTTCTGTCTTCTTTGCATCCTGCAAAGTCTGCATCTGAATAACCTGTTAGTTCAAAATCCCTATTCCTAGGGTACCAAAGGCCTAGATAAGGAGTGCCCTTTAGGTATCTCAATATCCTTTTGACTGCTGTCAAATGAGACTCCTTAGGGCATGCTTGATACCTTGCACAGACACATGTAGCATACATGATATCTGGTCTACTTGCAGTCAAATATAATAGAGAGCCAACTATCCCTCTATACAAAGACTCATCTACAGGTTTCCCTGCATCATCCTTGCTAAGAGACATACTTGACCCCATAGGAGTCTTCATGGTACTGGATGAATCCATACCATACTTACTTATGAGTTCTAGGGTGAACTTAGACTGGCATATGGATAAACCATTCTCAGTCTGTCTTACTTGGAGACCCAAGAAGAACTTAAGTTCTCCCATACTACTCATCTCAAATTGTCCTTGCATTAGTTTTGCAAACTTTTTGCAAAGACTACTTTCAGTAGACCCAAATATTATGTCATCCACATATATTTGGACTAGTATTACTTTGCCTCTGGATTCCCTAAGGAATAGAGTCTTATCTATTTTCCCCCTTGTGAACTTATTCTCAATGAGGAAACTAGACAGGGTTTCATACCAAGCTCTAGGGGCTTGCTTTAACACATACAATGCTTTCCTAAGTCTATAGACATGATTAGGTAGAGTTGAATCAACAAAACCTGATGGTTGTTCCACATAGACTTCCTCTTTTAGATTACCATTTAGAAATGCTGACTTGACATCCATTTGGTAAACTTTAAATCCTTGAAAGGTTGCATAGGCCAGGAACATCCTTATGGCTTCAGGTCTGGCTACTGGAGCAAAGGTTTGATCAAAATCAATACCTTCTTCCTGCCTATATCCTTTAGCAACCAATCTTGCTTTGTTTTTAATGATGACTCCATGTTCATCCATCTTGTTCCTATAGATCCACTTGGTCCCAATTATGTTGTGGTCTTGAGGTTTAGGAACAAGCTCCCAGACCTTGCACCTCTTGAACTGATTCAGCTCTTCTTGCATTGCCTCAATCCAATGAGGGTCTAGGATGACTTCTTCAAACTTCTTTGGTTCAACTTGGGATAGGAAACTGGAGTAGATTGCTGCATTCAGATTTCTGCTCCTTGTTTGTACCCCTTGTCTTGGATCACCAATGATTTGTTCTGTTGGATGATCTCTAAGATGCCTATTGGCTGGAGGCATCCTGACTTCAGGTTGAACTTCTTCAGTTTCTTCATCTTGCTGCACTCCTTGAACTTCATCTGTATTAGGTACATGTAGTACTCCCCCTGGACAACAACCACTGTCTTCTACTTGCTGTCTTGCAGTAGGTTCTTCTTCTATAGTGAGCTTGTCCATCTTCTTAGTTATACCTGAGGAGCTGCATATACTACTAGACAACTCATTGTTAATAAGTCTAGTTTCATCAAATACTACATGTACAGACTCTTCTACAACTTGAGTAGACAAGTTGTAGACTCTATAAGCCTTACTGTTGTTGCTGTACCCAACAAAAATTCCCTCTTGGGACTTGGCAGCAAACTTAGTCAAGTAAGACTTTCCATTGTTAAGTATAAAGCACTTACAACCAAAGATCCTGAAGTAGGATAGGTTTGGTTTCCTGCCTTTCACAACCTCATAGGGGGTCTTGTTGAGGCTTTTAGTAATGGTAGCCCTATTAATAACATGGCATGCAGTATTGACTGCTTTAGCCCAGAAATATTCTGGTAGTGATGTATCACTTAATAGGGTCCTACCAGCCTCAATCAAGGTTCTATTCTTCCTCTCAGCAATGCCATTTTGCTGAGGTGTCCTTGGTGAAGAAAACTCTTGAAATATCCCAAATTCTTCACATAGTTTTGTCATGCTATCAGACTGAAATTCAGTACCATGGTCACTTCTTATCTTGACCACTGTAATGTCTAGTTCATTCTGAATTTGTTTGACAAAGCTATAGAAGACACTAGGTATTTCAGATTTCTGTCTAAGGAAGAACACCCAGGAAAACCTTGAGTAGTCATCTACAACTACAAAGGTATAGACCTTCCTACCTAGGCTGTGAACTGGCATTGGACCAAAGAGATCCATATGCAAGAGGTATAAACACCTCACAGCATCTTTGTTTTCAATGCTTCTAAAGGTGGATCTAGTCTGCTTACCCTTTTGACAAGCTGAGCAAATACCATCTTTAATACACTTAACTTGAGGACCATTCCTCACTAATTCTTTGCTAAAGAGTTTACCAATTGTCTTGTAGTTTAGATGGGCTAGCCTCTTGTGCCATTTGACACAATGAGAGACTGTCTCATCAGCTACAAGACACACTGGAGAACCATTGTTCTCAACCATAATGTCTAAGCAATAGACATTTCTTTTTCTATAACCAGTCAAAATGATCTCTTGATCATTTGACCTCACTCAATTGACTTATACTAATAAGGTTATGTTTCAAACCTTTAACATAGGCCACTTGAGTAATTGTAATAAAGGAGTTAGATATGTTACCAAAACCCTTGATGATTCCTTTTTCAGAACCACCAAAGGTGACTTTTGGACCATCCTTGATGGGTGTGTAGTCCTTTAGTAAACCCCTTGTTCCAGTCATATGTCTGGAACATCCACTGTCCAAGTACCATATTGGGCCATGTCCACTTGGACTCACCTGCAAAACAGATTAGTGAACCTTAGAACCCAAAGAATTCTTGGGTCCTTGGTACTGGTTAGTTTGCTGCCTAACAAAGCTACCTGCAGGTTTTCCAATAGGCAGTTTGCTACTCACTTTGGCACTAGCATTGTGCCAACAGTCCATTGCAAAGTGGCCTACCTTGCCACAGCACCAACACTCAAACCTATTGTACCTTTGCTTAGGTACTGTCTTTGCTGTTTTATCTACAGCTGACTTGTTGAGAGTTGGGGCTTTGCCTTTGGACTTGGACTTGGACTGAACAGTCCTAGCAGGTTTTGAAAACCCCAGTCCAGCTTTACCTTTTTGATGAACAAATTCATCAATTAAGGGAAGAACAGACTTTGGTTTTGAAAACCTAGCAACTAAATCTTTCTCCTTCTGAAGATTAATCTCCAGACTCTTGATTTGATCATTCTTAAATGATATAGTCCCCATCTGAATCACAGTTATGTGCTTCAGTCTGGCTATCTCATTAAGTTTTTGATCAAACATCTTCTCATAATCAGTTGCAGCCATTTTGAGACTTGCAATCTCCTTAGCTTGACTTTTGGCCAAGGATTTGCATTTCTTAAATGCTTGCAACAGAACTTTATATTCATCTATCAACAGATGAATATCCTCTTCAGACTCAGATGCACTCTCATCACTGGATGATGATGAATCTGATTCTGTACTAGCATAAGAAATTGAACTTAAAGAACAATGTTGTACCTTACTAGGTCCTGGCTGCTCCAGGATTTTGTCACTTTCTGTTAATGCCATTAGCCCTTGACACTGACTGTCCTCTTGTACATATATAGAATTCATAATCTGAATGAACTCTTCTTCTTCTTCCTCAGCAAACAGCCCTATATATGCCTCAGCATCTGACTCAATTTCTGATGAAGAAATTTCTGACAGGCTCTTGTCCTTTTTGGCAACAAATGACTTTTCCTTCTTGCCCTTGTATTGAGTCTTTTTCTTGTCATTAGACTCCTTTCTTTTCTCTGGACAGTCTGCAACAACATGTCCTTGTCTATTACAGCAATAACATACTATTTTTGAAAGAGTTGCTTTGCTAGACTTAGTCTTTTTCCTGTCTTTCTTTGAAGACTTTTTATTCTGATAATAGTCTTCTTTACCCTGTGAAGTAGAAGGCCTTGTCCTCCACTGTTTCTTCTTTAAGAACTTCTGAAAATGTCTTGTGAAGGCAGCAAAGTCCTCATCACTTTCACTGCTTTCAGATTTTCTGCTTGCTGACTCATCTGACTCAGTTTCAGCTGCTTTTGAAGGTGGAGTTGATGACCTACTTCTGTACTTTCTGGGGGCTTCTGTTTTGAAGACCACTGTCCTTTCTTTATGTTCACTTCTTGTTGATTTCTCCTCTTCTTTCCTCACCATCAACTGCATCTCATAGGATAACAGTTTTCCAAATAGTGTTGGTGGAGGAATTTCAGCCAACTTTGCCATTTCCCTAATGACACAGATCTTGGTGTCCCAATCTTTTGTTAAGGACCTTAGAAACTTATCATTGAGCTCATAATTACTGAACTCTCTTCCATAGGACATGAGCTCATTTACTATCCTGTAGAACTTCTTATAGCATTCAGTTATGCTATCAGCTCTACCTTGTCTAAAGCTTTCATATTCTTGGTTGAGCAAAGATTTTCTGTCTTGCCTCACCTCTTCAGAACCTTCCATATACACAATAAGAGTATCCCACATCTCTTTAGCTGTCTTACAGTGTATCAAATTCTGAAAAGTTGCATCATCTATAGCACTCACAATGATGTTCTGAGCCCTTTTGTCCATGGTGGCTAGAACAATCTCATCCTTTGTCATTTCAGAGAAATCCTTTGGTGTTCTCTGATTTGCATCTAAGACTGATACCTTTACGGGCACATAAGGCCCTTCTTTCACTGTGATATATATCCTAGGGTCTGAGGCTTCCATAAACAGTCTCACCCTTTCCTTCCAGATACCAAAGATCTCTTTTCTACATATGGGTAGCTTCATGGATCCCAAGTCCTTATGATTCTCAGTGGAACCCATGGTTCTTGAGTTTCTTGATACTGTAATTTGACTTAGACTGAATCTGCCAACAGGATCTACTCAGACAGTTATGTCCCTTTTTGAGTAACCTCGCTTTGATACCACTTGAAAGATATTGTACCTAATCACCTAGAGGGGGGGGGGTGAATAGGTGACCTAAATCTTTTTGACTTTTTAGGCAGAATTTAGCTTATAACACAGAGGTAAATCTACTTTATCACAGCATACAATCAGCAATCACGGAATTCCACAAGCACACAGTAGACACACAGTTTTATAGTGGTTCCCCAAGGTTTGGGTACATCCACTTTCCCCCTTCGCCTATCTAGCAATGTACTAGATTCGGCCAAACTCCTCCACTATCTCAGAACCCCAAAACAGGTTCCTACAGCTCAGGCCCAAGGCCCTACAACTCAGCTTCTTCACAAAGCCTACACTCAGCCACCAAGGCTTACACTCAGCCACCAAGGCCTACACTCAGCCACAATAGGCCTACACTCAGAGATTCCAATCTCCTACACTCAGGCACTCAAGCCCTACACTCAGCCTTTATAATTACAGGCTTACAAAGACTCAGATCCCTAAGGATCCTACAAGATAATTTGAATACAAAATGTTTACTCAACAACTCAGAGACAAGAGAGAAGAATTGTGAGTTTCTTGATGAGTTCTTGGAAGAACTCAGCTGAGATCAATCTGACTTGGCTTTCTTCAAAGCTTCTTGAAAGTAGAACACAATAAGATTAATCTCTTCTGTAGTTGATACTTGATCTCTGCTACTTAAGATTCAGAATAAATCTGAACCCTTCTTCTCAGCCTGGTTCCAACGGCTGACTTCTTGGATGGAGCTCTCTCTCTCCAACTACTTAGATCTTCACTTGATAACTAGATCTTCTTTGTATTACTTGATGTGTTGATATTCTAATCACACTCTCTTTCTGTAGACAGTGTAAGCCTATTTATAGGCCTTCTTCATGGTAACCGGCTGGTCCGGTTCATAACTGATTTCTGACAACTCTGACAGGTGCAGTAGACCGGCTGGAATGACAGCTGTCAAGTCATCCAGTCAGTTCTTGAAAATTCTGTAACTGTCTGAAAGTGTCGAGACTGTCTGTCTTTAAGTGTCGTCACTTATAGACTAAGTGTCGACACAAGTTGTCTAAGTGTCGACACTAGCATACAAGGTATCGACACAACTCCTTGTGTTGTAGATTTTATATCTCGACACTGCTTCTTCTTCATGTGTCGACACTGATAATGTGTGTCGACACAAGTACTTGTACTTCAGTATATTGCTGAATTCTTGTAAGTGTCGACACATCTCCTTTGTGTCGACACATCTTCATGTGTTGAATCTGTTAAGTGTCGACACTTCTTCTTGGTGTCGACACATGTCTTCAGTGTTGATACTTGCTGAGTGTCGACACAGCTCCTTGTGTCGACACATTCTTCTTCTGTCGAGACTCTGGCTGAGTGTCGACACAACTCCTTAGTGTTGACACTTGTACTTAGAATTTTGTTGATCTTTGCTAAGTGTCGACACAGCTCCTTGTATCGACACTTTCTTCAAGTTCTGAGTCTTCAGTTGAGTGTCGACACATTCTTTCTTGTGTCGACACTTTCTTCAAGTGTTGACTCTTCTACTGTGTGTCGACACATTGCTCTGGGTGTCGACACTTACTTAGTCTCTGCTGACTTTTGCTGAGTGTCGACACAGCCTCCAAGTGTCGACACTTTCTGATGTAGACACAGTTTCACTGGGTGTCGACACAACTGCTATGTGTCGACACTGCTTCACTGCACTCTTCTTCATTGAGTGTCGACACATTCTCCTTGTGTCGACACTTTCTGTCTGGTGTCGAATCTGCATCCCTGGTGTCGACACAATGACTCCATGTGTCGACACTGCTTGCCTGGGTGTCGACACAAGTCTTCTTAAGTGTCGACACTTTCCCTCTGGGTGTCGACACATGGACTTAGAAACTTTTCCATCTTTCCTGCAAATACTTAACCTGCACAAGTAAACTCAAAACACATCAAATACATTTTTGATGTATATCATTGAGTTGGGTGAGGCTTCTTCAAATCAGGTACATTTGAACCAATGTACCCAACAGTGAGTGTGTTTTTATTTTTAGTAGAGTGAGTGCGTTTTTATTTCAAGTAGAGTGCATTGGTGTATTTCATTTCATGTAGAGAGTGTATGTGCGTTTTTCATATTCAGCAAGTGTGTGTGTGTGTGTGTGTGTGTGTGTGTTTTCATTCATGCAAGTGTGTGTGCGTTTTAATTTCAGCATGTGTGTGTGTGTGTGTGTGTTTTTGTTTCTTATTTATGTAGAGTGTGTGCGTGTGTGCATCTATTTTCTCCGACTTATTTGAGTAGGACTCGCTTTAATTTTCTGCCTACTCATTTGAGTAGGACTTGTGTGTGAGAGTTTTTAATTTCATTAGAGTGTGTGTGTGCGTTTTACTTTCTGCAGTGTGTGTGCGTTTTCATTTCTGTCGAGTATGTGTGTGTGTTTTATTTTCAGTAGAGTGCGTGCGTGCATTTATTTCCTCCTACTCATTTGAGTAGGACTCGCTTTCATTTCCAGCTTACTCATTTGAGTAGGACTTGTAATTTTCATCTTTAATTTACCGCCTACTCGTTTGAGTAGGAATTGTAATTTCAATTATGCAATTATCTTTTTTTTGTAACTTAGTTTTTTTTCTTTTTCTTTATTATGTGTTTGGTTGAGTGCGTGTGTTTTTATTATTTTTAGTAGCTCTTCTATTTCTAATATTAGGTTATCTTGTTCTTTTTCTTATTTTTTTTTGTAACCCTTCAGCGCTTAGTTTAGAACTCACGCCTAACTAAACTCATATGCCATCCCCATTCCGATGAGTGGCTAATCACTTTTAGCCCTCGATATCAAAGAGCATTGGGATATAAGATGTTTTAAATAACTAAAGGTCTTATTTTTCTATTTAATTAAAAAACATAAGGTTTACCCCGGGTTAACGACGTGTAGAACAACATATGAATGTGTGGGCTCTATTTCCATTATCCATACGCTTGCTAGCCGAGAGGCCGTGCGTGTGGACTGATCACCCATGGGTAAAGAGAGTTCCACACTAACCCTCAATAGAGGAGGCCGCCAAACCCTACCGGATTGGGTTCCCCACCCAATAGAGGGGTTCTTTAACGTATTGCGAGCATTAAGAGGAATCCTTCGTCGGACGAGAGCCCGGTCGAATAGTCTTAATGTTCAGGTGAGCGATATACCTAGAGATAGGTGAGCTCATTCTTTTGGAACCTCCACGACCAAGTTTGCGCTTTAATTGAAATGAAAACTAAGATCTCTAATTATTCAAATCTATTTTAGTCCTAACGTAATTCGATAGCAAGTGTTATTTCTTCATTGACTTTGTTCTTAATCTATTTTCAGCTTTATCTTAGTTAAAATCGATAACTTAAATATTTCGGTAAAATAATAGTTCTTTCGGAGGAGTATGGATAATCAACCCGTTCTCGGGAAATTTACGATCTCGATATTCCCCCGAATGTCTTGTATTATTTACGATAGGTGCACTTGCCTATAATTCGTCGCGTGAAATCCGGACCCACCACGCTCCTTAGATAATTTTGAGCCAGGCTTCGCGCGCATCAAGTTTTTGGCGCCGTTGTCGGGGAACCCTCCGAGTTGTTATTTTGAAATCTGAAGTCTATTACTTTTACCTATTTCTAAAAACTAAAAAAAACTTAAAAACTTTACTCAAAAATGCAAAAAAGAAAGTTAATTTTCTAGTTTATATTTTAGGGTGTATGATCCGTGGACAACCTTCGAAGTCCGAACATTTGGATTTCGATCCTGAGATCGAATGCTCACTTGCGCGTATTCGATCTCAACGCTGAAATCCCACTTTGGATCCCGAAGAATCCGTCGGAGAACCCGCTGTCCTTGCTATGGCCGACCCTAATCCGAACGTTGTCGTCGAGCGTACAATGTCTTATTACGCTCAGCCGAATTTGCATGACACTGGGTCCTGTATTGTTCGCCCGACGGTGACGAATAATAATTTTGAGATCAAATCGAGCGTTATCCAAATGATCCAAAATGCTGTGCAGTTCGATGGACTGCCGGATGAGGACCCGAACGTTCATTTTTCTAGTTTTTTGGAAATTTGCGATACCTTTAAGATTAATGGTGTCACCGATGATGCTATTCGTTTGCGCCTTTTTCCATTCTGCTTAAGATCGAAATCTAAGGCGTGGTTGAATTCCCTCCCACGAGGATGTATCACCACCTGGGCCGATCTTGCAGAACAGTTCTTAATGAAGAATTTTACGTCCGCCAAAACTGCAAAGTTGTGGGCGCACATTTCTTCGTTTGTGCAGAACGATTCTGAGGCTCTATTTGAGACTTTGGAGTGGTTTAAAGAATTCCTCCGCAAGTGTCCGCACCATGCGCTGCCTGCGTGGTTGTAGGTCGAAATCTTCTACAATGGGCTTAACTATTAGACACGTCAAATGATTGACGCAGCTGCCGGGGGCACTCTGAATAATAAGACCCCTGAGGATGCCCAAGCTCTTATTGAAGAGATGGCTCTAAACGCCTTCCAATGGAATGTCCCGCAGGGACGTCCCAAGTAGGCGGCAGGGCTCTTCGAAGTGGATGCCACTGCCCACTTAGCCCTTCAAGTTGAAAGGCAGACGAAGCAGGTGGAGGAGATGTCTGCTGCCTCCTCCACTCTGCCTTGGGTTATTCCCCTAATGTCAGCATAATCAATGAGTTCATAGACTATGTGGGAAATGCTGGGCGACCTTCCTTCAACCCCAACAACAACCCTTATAGTAATAATTATAATTCGGGTTGGAGAAACCACCCCAACTTCTCATGGAGCAACGCGAACAATGTGCAGTACCCACCCAATTCTTTTACGCACGGATTTTTGCCGCCTCCTCCTCTTCCAAAACCCTCCCCAATGGTGGAAACTTTTTGTAAATACATAGCTTCCAACGAATCAAATATCCGGAGCATTACCGGATCGCTAAAAAACATAGAACTCCAGGTTGGACAGCTAGCGCGAATGATGTCCGAGCGCGCGCTCGGGGCACTGTCGGGAAATACAGAGCCCAATCCGCGGGAGAATATTAATGCTATAACCCTCCGTAGCAGAAAGGAGGTGATCGATCCAAAACGGATCGATCCGCAGGTACATATTTCACCTCTGACCCCTCTTCCCCCTTCTTCGATTACGCCACCTTTACAAATTTTAAACGAAAAACTTATTAAAACGCCTTGACGTATCCACATAAGCTCGATAGTGAGCGTAAGGACGCGCAGTATGAAAAATTTATTTTATTATTAAAACAAATTCATATTAATGTTCCCTTCTACGAAGCGATCTCGTAGATGCCTAAGTATGCGAAATATTTAAAACAACTACTTTCTAATAAACAAAAATTAGAAAATATTTCGCATATATCTCTGAATGTTGACTGCTCAACGGCTCTTACTAATAAATTTCCCTTTAAAAGAAATGACCCGAGACGGTTCTCCATCTCGTGCCTTTTTGACAATATATTAGTAAAATACGCTCTTGCAGATTTAGGCACGAGCATTAATTTGATGTCGTTCTTGCTCTTTCAAAAATTAGGTTTGTGCAGTTCGGCCCCTACTAAAATCCGTATCCAACTAGTAGATCGCTCAGTTAAGTTTCCCGTTGGGGTAGTGGAGGACGTACTTGTCCAAGTTGATAAGTTTATCTTTCCGGTAGACTTCGTCATCTTAGATATCGAGGAGGACACCGATGTTCAAATTATACTCGGTCGCCCTTTCCTCGCCACCTCCCGCACATTAATTGACGTAAGTAACGGTCGTCTCCTCCTTCGGGTAGGAGATGACGAAGTTACTTTCTCTATTAATCCCTCCATAGGAGACTCATCATCGAGCGATGACTTCTGTTATAATTTAGATACTATCTCGGAGATTGTTCTTCCCCTATTTTTGAGTCTACTTTTGTTAAACGACGACATTTTTGCGCTCGAAAATTTTAACAGCGAAGAGGATAACCCTACTAATTTGTCTTTCGAACCTTTTGGATCGAAAGACATTAACATTAAAACCTCGTTAGAAGAACCGCCCTTCCTTGAACTCAAACCCCTACCCGAATCACTCAAATACGCCTTTTTGGGAAAAGATGATACCCTTCCCGTTATCATTTCTTCACATTTGAGCGATTCAGAGATTTCTGATTTATTGGGAGTTTTACTTAAACATTGCCACGCAATTGTGTGGCAATTTTCTGATCTAAAAGGGATTAACCCTTCTTTCTGCACCCATAAGATTTTCCTTTATGATAATTGCCGCAAAACTATTCAGCCGCAGTGACGTCTTAACCCAAACATGAAAGATGTTGTTAAAGCCGAATTTATTAAATTATTAGATGCAGGGATTATTTAACCTATATCAGATAGCACGTGGGTTAGTCCCGTTCACGTCGTGCCCAAAAAGGGCGGTCTTACTATAGTGGAAAATGAGCATAATGAACTCGTCCTAACTCGTACTGTTACGGGTTGGTGGGTGTGCATCGATTATAGAAAACTTAATGATGCCACCCGTAAGGATCATTTCCCACTATCGTTCTTAGACCAAATTCTGGAGCGTTTATCCGGTCATCCGTATTTTTATTTTCTTGATGGATTATCGGGGTTTTTCTAAATTTCCATTTCCCCCGATGACCAATAGAAAACAACTTTTACCTACTCGTTTGTTACCTTCGTATACCGAAGAATGCCATTTAGCATCTACAATACGCCATCTACATTCCAAAGATGTATGCTGGCGATATTTGGCGAGCTGGTAGGAGACATTATGGAAGTCTTTATGGATGACTTCTCTGTTTTCGGAAGCTTTTTCCCGTCTTGTCTTGGCAATTTAGATCGTGTCCTTCAGCGATGCGAGGACACGCATTTTGTTTTAAATTGGGAAAAATGTAACTTTATGGTTCGAGGAGGTTTGGTTCTCGACCATAAGATTTCTTCTAAGGTGATGGAGGTCGATAAGGCCAAAGTTGAAATTATCGAAAAACTTCCCCCGCCTTCTAACGTTAAATCTATTAGGAGTTTCTTAGGTCACGCGAGCTTTTATAGACGTTTCATTCAAGATTTTTCAAAAATAACAAAGCCACTTACTTGCCTCTTGAAAAAGGAATCAAATTTTATCTTTGATAGCGAATGTGAGTCTGCATTTAATTTTATAAAACAAAAACTTATCAATTCACCCATTTTAGTGACGCCCGATTGGACCCTTCCGTTCGAGATTATGTGCGATGCTAGTGATATTGTTGTAGGTGCCGTTCTTGGCCAACGTATAAACAAATATTTTTATCTTATTTACCATGCTAGCAAGACGCTCACTTCCGCACAAGGAAATTACACGATAACGAAAAGGAACTTTTAGCCGCCGTTTTTTGCTTTAGATAAGTTTCGCTCGTATATAACGCTATCTAAAGTTATTGTATTTACCGACCACTCCGCTTTAAAATATTTGTTAGCAAAAATGGACGGCGTCAGATAGTCTTCGATGGATCCTCCTCCTACAAGAATTTGATTTGGAGATTCGGGATAAGAAGGGTGCGAAAAATTTAGCCGCCAATCACCTCTCCTGCTTAGAAAATCCCGGTGAGGAAGAGCTCGTCGAATCTGACATAAATGACAGATTCCCCGAGGAACGCCTCCTAGCCATAAATACTAGTTCATCTTTACCGCCTTGGTTCGCAGATTTTGCGAACTATTTAGTTGCGCAGGTGCTCCCAAAAGAGTTTTCGAGCCAGCAAAAGAAGAAATTCTTTTCTGACGTGAAATATTTCTTTTGGGAGGACCCTTTTATTTTTCGTATCTGCGTGGACCAAGACGTCCGAAGATGCGTCGCGGGTGTGGAGTGCACGCAAATACTTAGGCACTGCCACGAGGGTCTGGCTGGTGGGCATTATCAAGCTAACCGGACTGCGCGGAAGGCGCTGGAGGCGGGCTTCTTTTGGCCCACTCTATTCAAAGATGCTCACAATTTTGTGCGCTCCTGCGATAGCTGCCAACGGTCGGGTAACATCTCTCATCTCGACGAGATTCCCCAAAATTTGTTTTTAGAATGTGAAGTCTTTGAATTATGGGGCATCGATTTCATTGGCCCCCTACCTCCGTCTTTTAAAAATAATTATATTTTAGTGGCAGTCGACTACATAGCGAGGTGAACGGAAGCGCAAGCTCTACCCACCAACAATGCGCGAGTCGTTGTTACTTTTCTTAAAAATCTATTTTCTCGCTTCGACACACCTCGCGCTATTGTGAGCAATATGGGAACGCATTTCTGCAACACCCAGATGACTAAGACGTTAGCTAAATACGGCATCACACACAAACTTGCCACCCCCTACCACCCGCAAACTAGTGTCCATGTTGAGATAGTAAATCGAGAGATTAAGCGTATATTATAGAAAACCATTTCACTTAATAGGAAATATTGGTCCATCAAACTCGACGATGTGCTGTGGGCATATCGTACCGCATACAAAACCGCAATTGGTTGTACGCCGTATAGATTAGTCTACGACAAAGCATGTCATCACCCCGTAGAATTAGAACATCGCGCTCTTTGAGCTTTAAAACTCTTAAATCTCGACGCTAACTTAGCCGCTTAAAATAGAACGTTGCAACAAAACGAGCTCGATGAATGGCGCGCAAACGCTTACGAGAGCAATAAGTTCTATAAGGAGCATTCGAAGTTTTACCACGACCGAAAAATCAAGACCCAAAAAACTTTTTCTCCGGGCAATCTTGTTGTTCTATATAACTCATGACTTAGACTTTTTCCCGATAAACTAAAATAACGATGGTCTGGCCCCTTCAAAGTTGAAGAGGTTTGGCCATATGGGACCGTACTAGTCTCCCACCCGGAAAAAGACTCGTTTAAAGTGAACGATCATCGCTTAAAATTATATATAATAGGTGATCCTGTGGGCGGTAATTTCGAATCCATAACCCTCCTCGACATATAAACTGCCACCATAGTCAAGCTACACGACTATAAACATAGCGCTCCTGTGAGGCACCCCATGTTTATCTTTTTCGCTATTTCTTTACTTTTTCTTTGCTATTTTTTCTTAATAATGCAGGGTTCTTAACCTGGGCCTCCACAACCTCCTTTCAGGGAAGCTTCTACCCCGCTCTCTTTATTTTCTTTGTAAATATTGCATTTTTTTTGTTCCGCACACTTACGTTGCAACATTGGGGACAATGTTGCACTTAAGTATGAGGGTGTTTTCTCGCTTTATTTTTTGCACTTCTACTTTATGCACTTCAAAAATTTAAAATATACAAAAAATATAAAAACAAAAAAAAGTTTAAAACCAAAAACTCCAAAAAACATTTCTTTCTTTTTATCATAAAAAAACAAAAAAAATATTCTAAAAAAAATCATACCAAAAACTCCAAATTTGTTTTTCTTTATATCATAAAAAAACAATTTTCCAAAAGAAATTTCAAAAAAATTATAAAACAAAAATTCCAAAAAATATTTAGTTTAGTTTGTAAATATTTTTTTTGTAAATACTTTATGCACATATCTTTTTGTAAATATTTTTGTTCTTTTCTCTCTTTCCCCTCTTCCTTTCTTTCTCTTCTTTGTAAATAACGTTTCTCTCTTTCCTTATTTTGTGAATATTTGCTAAAAAAACCATAATATATAAAAAAATTAGAAAAGAAAAATAGTTCAAAAAATATATATATATCTTATCGCTTTTTCTTATGTATATAATAACAAAATTAAACACAAAACATAAAAAAAGATAATAAGTAAAAAATTCAAAAAAAGAGTAAAACAAAACAAAAATTCAAAAAAAAGATAATAAATTAAAAACACAAAAAATGATGAAAACTCTAAAAATCCCTAAAAAGTTTTATAAAACAAATAAATCGAATATTTCATTCTTAACTCTTTTTGCTCTCCAAAAATGTTGTTACGAGCTTATTTATACGCGAATTTCTCTAATTCTTTGTTTACTATCCGTTTATTAATTAGAGATTAATAGATTTAAATATCCGGGGTTAAGTTTTAAAGAATTTTTTATGCTTTGTTCTTAAGATAGAGGACTTGTTTTAGGCATTACTTCTAATTTATCTAAAATAGAGGCATGTGTATTATGTTAGAAACTACAACTATAGACTTCAATTATTTCTACTTCAAGTTTTTTATAAATACAGAACGTTCAATTTATAAAGATAGCTCTCAAATTTATTTTTATTAAAAATCTAGTTTTATTTTTGAAAGAAACCCATCTCCCCATATTTTATCCTTAAAAGATCCTATGTCAATGGGAATAAGTTTCGTTCCGTAAACATAGACATTCAATATTTGAAAAGATTATATGTTACAGAGTAAGAGGATAAAATTCATTACACCTATACACATAGATTGGGTTATATGAAGTTGTACAAAAAATTACTATTGCATGTTATGGAAAATAAGACTTTGTTTTCCTAAACATCCATATTCAAAAAAAATTGTATTCGAGGTTTGTAATATATATATATATATATATATATATATATATATATATATATATATATATATATATATATATATATATATATATATATATATATATATACCTTACCTCCTCCAAAGCCCTCTTCATAAACCAAAACAATCCCCTTAACCATCTTCATGATTCTAGACTTAATATAAATTTTTTTTTGAGAGCATAATTTTTAAATTGTATTATTTCCTTTAAACTCTTAAGCTAAAGTTCCTATAATTCTAATCTATTTTTGTTAGCTAACGATTACAATTTTTGTTTACTATTTGGCTACTTCAAGAAGTCTTTTTAGCCAAAACGTTTCCTCTATTTAACTCAATTTCATGATTTAGGACTTAACACTTATACCCCAGATAATTACTTTGATCTCTCTTTTAATTAATTCAAGTGGTAGATAAACTTAGGATTTCTTTTAATTCCATATAAGTACATCTCCAACTTTTGCTCTGGAATAACAAAAGCTTAAGTATTGAGGCATTTGATGAGTTGTAAATATATGTACTTTTATGTACATTAATTAAGTCGTCTTAGTTCATTTCTGTTATTTTTTGTTAATTTTGTTCAATAAAATGCCCCTTTTTATTAATTTTATTTTATTTTACGTTTATTTTATTTTTCTAAAAATTTTCAGAAAATGTCAAAATTTGCCAAGTACACGCCCGTGTACTTCAGTACACGCCCGTGACATGGGCGTGTGACTGGATTCAAACAGAAATTAGCCAAAGCCGAAGAATTACTAGACACGCCCTCTAACACACCTATGTCAAATATGACACAGCCATGACCGAGGCCCGTGTCACCCGATCGACGAACCGCGCCCGAAAATCGTCGACAAGACCCGACATGCCCGTGTCAAGATGCGACATGGGCATGTACGCCTCCACCTGGCCCGATAAGACATCGCCGGTGACTTTTGACGCAACCCGTCCCCAGATCCACCTGCTGGACACGCCCTCCGACACTCCCGTGTCGACAAAGACACGGGCTTGACTTCCATGTGGACTGCCCTGCAGTCAACAAGCATTGAATGCTCGACATCACTTCATCAAAAGTGCTGACACGCCCCCTACACGCCCATGACTGAAGGCGTGTAATCTGATTTTTTTGGCTATAAATAGGCCCTTGCTGTAGGGTGTTTGAGTTCCTAATTTTGAACCATTTTGGTGTTAAGGGCTGCTGCTAGGGGCTATTTTAGTGCTCTGTAAGGATAATCTTCTCCCTCCTTTTTAAGTTTGTTTAAGCTTTTGTAATCAACTTCTTTGTTAATAAAATCGTTTGTTTTTTCATTCTTACAATGCTTTGGAATGTCTCTGAATGCCTCCTTTTCATCAATCTTATGTATCTTTGTTTTCATTTTTGTATGGGGTGTGTGCTTTTATGAGTTAGATTTGGGGAATTTATGCTTTAAAATGAAAAATTGCTTTGCTTTACTTAAAATTTTCTCAAAATTACTAGTCATTGTTATAGCCATTTTTCTTATCATACTACTTAGAATGGTTTAGATTTAGGATTTTTATGTTTTTATATTCGTTCTTATGATCTTGTAAAATGATTTCAAAAGTGGTTTTCATTTCTCTTTAACTTAGATTTTTCTTTTTTAGGTTATAAAATTTTTGCTTATTTTTAACTTTCTTCCACTTTTTAAACCCTTTCACAAAGCTATAAGAATGGATTATGTGTTATTTCAATTTTTCAACACCTTTGATTTTCGCATTTACTTAAAAAGGCTTTTGCTCAAAAAATTTTTATTACTACTTTTTATGCATTTTCATCAAATTATAATGCTAAAAATGTAAACGTTTTAATTTTTCAAGCACGTGCTTTTCTCGCATTAATTTGAAAACTCTTTTGCTCAAACAATTTTATTTCTACTTTTTATGCATTTCTACCACATTCTAGCGGTATAAATGTAGTTGTTTTAATTTTTGGATAACTTTGTTTTTCCCTTTTTTGTATGTGTGCGTGCGTGTATGAGATAATTTTTATCGCTTTCTTTCATTTTAGTAGAGTGTGTGTGTGCATTTTACTTTCTGCAGTGTGTGTGCGTTTTCATTTCTGTCGAGTGTGTGAGTGTGTTTTTATTTTTAGTAGAGTGGGTGCGTTTTTATTTCAAGTAGAGTGCGTTGGTGTATTTCATTTCATGTAGAGAGTGTGTGTGCGTTTTTCATATTCAACATGTGTATGTGTGTGTGTGTGTGTTTTCATTCATGAAAGTGTGTGTGCGTTTTAATTTCAGCAAGTGTGTGTGTGTGTTTTATTTATGTAGAGTATGTGCGTGTGTACATCTATTTTCTCCTACTCATTTGAGTAGGACTCGCTTTAATTTTCCGTCTACTCATTTGAGTAGGACTTGTGTGTGTGAGTTTTTAATTTCAGTAGAGTGTGTCTTTGTGCGTTTTCATTTCTGTCGAGTATGTGTGTGTGTTTTATTTTCAGTAGAGTGCATGTGTGTGTGCTTTTATTTCCTCCTACTCATTTGAGTAGGATACGCTTTCATTTCCAGCCTACTCGTTTGAGTAGGACTTGCAATTTTCAGCTTTAATTTACCGCCTACTCATTTGAGTAGGACTTGTAATTTCAATTATGCAATTTTTTTTTGTAATTTAGTTTTTTTTCTTTTTCTTTATTATGTGTTTGGTTGAGTGCGTGTGTTTTTATTATTTTTAGTTGCTCTTCTATTTCTAATATTAGGTTTTCTTAGTTTTTTTGTAATCCTTCAGCTCTTAGTTTAGAACTCATACCTAACCAAACTCATAAGCCATTCCCATTCTGATGAGTGGATAATTGCTTTTAGCCCTCAGTATCGAAGAACATTGAGATATAAAATATTTTAAATAACTAAAGGTCTTATTTTTCTATTTAATTAAAAAACTTAACGTTTACCCCAGATTATCGACGTATAGAACCACATATCGATGTGTGGGCTCTATTTCTGTTATCCATACGCTAGCTAGAGGAGAGGCCGTGCGTATGGACTGATCACCACTGGGTAAAGAGAGTTCCACACTAACCCTCGAGAGAGGAGGCACGCAAACTATACTAGATTAGGTTCCTCACCCAATAGAGGGGTTCTTAGCATATTGCGGCATTAAGAGGAATCCTTCATCGGACAAGAGCCTGGTCAAATAGTCTTAATGTTCAGGTGAGCGATATTCCTAGAGATAGGTGAGCTCATTTTTTTTGGAACCTCCACGGCCAGGTTTCCACTTTAATTGAATTGAAACCTAAGATCTCTAATTATTCAAATCTATTTTAGTCCTAACATAATTCGATTCTGAGTGTTATTTCTTCATCGACTTTGTTCTTAATCTATTTTCAGCTTTATCTCAGTTAAAATCGACAACTTAAATATTTTGGTAAAATAATAGTTCTTTTAGAGCAGTAGGGATAATCAACCCGTTCCCGGGAAATTTACGATCTCGATATTCCCCCGAATATCCTGTATTACTTGCGATAGGTGCACTTGCCTATAATTCGCTGCGCGAAATCTGGACCCACCGCACACCCTAGATAATTTAGAGCCGGGCTTCGCGCGCATCACTCTCTTAGAGTTAAGGATGAGTTAGGGTGGTTGAGACCTAGTGCCCTAGTTCATGCCTTGGATTGAGCCTATCATGGTTTGTGAAGGACCTAAGGTGTTTAGGCTTTGTTTGGGATTGGGATTTACCCCATGGGTTTCTAGGGTGGAGTAATGCCCTAGGAAGGAATTTGGTAGTATTTAGACACATGCACTCCACTTAAATCACTTTGAAATTATTTAGGTCTATACACCTTAGGGAATGAATATAGGGTCTTATGACCTTGGCTCTTTGTGAAATTTTGGTAGAAGTATTTTTATAGTACTATTGACATCTGGGATTTATTATAGGATGTTTAGAAACAGTAAATCATACTTGTAGGTATAATATCCACCTTGCCCTTTTTGATGATTTTGAAGTCTCCTTGGTCAAATTAACTTGGAATGATATTAAATTCTGGCAAAGTTTATAAAATACCATTTGTAACCACTGATAAATGATTTGGAATATTTGGACGTTTCTTCTTTGTACTTCATGTGTTAAGTGAACTAGTGCACCTTACTTTGATAAATGGTTAATAAATATTATAACTTGCTAGAAAATTGTCTTAATTGGACAGAGAACGTTTTAGGGCATAATAAATCTTAGAAAATTATTACACGTGGTTTGGATGAGTTTACGAGAATGTTTCTTCACAAAGTGCACTTTATTAGATTTACTTGAAATATTTATCTATATAGCCTACTTACCTTGAAATTGCATGAAACTTACTTAGTAGTGTTTTAGGATCATTATATGGCTCTGATAATTTTTATATAATTTTTGGACAATGATTTATGGTACTCCCTTCATTAACCCTATTTACTTGAATTGTCTTGATTTAATTATTTAGAGGATAACACATTTATGAAAATTTGTGAAATTTTGTATTCACAGATATTTTACTATGATATAGTGTTCATAATTCTTGGGTGGCCATAAATTAAGGAAATCTAGTACTACATGTTCAAAATTACTCATGGCCTAGATTGTGGAAAAATTAAATAAATGCCAAATTAATCAGGAAAATATAAAAACGTTTATGGATTTAGACTCATTATGTCATGATACACCCCCGTTAATTATCTTAGGACTTTTGGATGAAAATTTGGAGTACCTCCTATCATGTACATCATATAGCTTAGGTTGGTCTACATTTAGTAAAACTGCGAAATTGTGATAACATGAGTGTACAACCTGTATTCATTTTCCTGGCTTCAACAATGAGGAATGAACATAGGGAGTTAGGGTTAATAGTCACTGATTTGCGGTGAATAGAAAATGAGTTGGTCTATAAGAGTCATGATGTGGAAGTATTGAGTTGACTAATGTTAAGTGGTGCTCGGGATCGACGAGAGGTCGTCTTTCCTGTAGGGAGAAAGAAAGTCAACATACAGTAGGATTAGATCCAGTACAATTTTAAAAGTGATCGAGAATTGGGTATTAACTAATAATAAATAAGTAACTTGTGAAAGGTAGCTTTGGGCTTCAGCCCATCGTAGTTCCTAGTGCCCTCGAGAGCCCTTCACGGGGAATGCCTTGGCCAGTCCAAGGTTAAAGTAAACCATTGGATTAAATGGAATGGAAGAGTAATTAGAAATACTCTAGGGTTACACTTACACTCACACTCCCAGGTGTTGTGGGAGTCTGGTTAGGTCTCACGAGCGGTAGATTTGGTGGTTTAGTGATGGGTAGGTTTGCCCAGCGAGCCGATGGCTCGGTAGGTGGTTTGACGGACGGGTTAGTCTGGGGAGCCTATGGCTCGAAGTTCTGGTTTGCATGTGCATAGAATAATGTGGTGGATCTTTGTTACTTGACGGTCGTTCATGCTGACGTTGGTACGATTACTCGGCGAGTGTGGTTCACACATAGCCAAGGAAAGATTGGCTTGATTTTCCAGCATGGTATGCAGTGGCTCCGTAGTGTGTTCTTCACATTGAGGCGTACAAAGGTCTAGGTTGGGTGGCGTGAATGTCGCCCTAGTAGTGGGGTGGCCCGACCCACTTCCACCGTTTGCCACAGCGCGAGGTACCTGAGAGTTTAGCTAACTCCAAAATGGGGTAACTAAAGGTCTGTGCACAAAGAGTCATGTGGGTGTGTTGCACTTGCATGAGTCATGGCATAACATAGCACTGCACTCATACTTGCATATAAACCTGACACCCCTTCATATAAAATGGTATGTGACTTTTTATACGATGGGAGTCTTGCAAAAGAACACTTAACTTATAAGTTTGTATGGACATTCATATAAGTTAAGGTTATTCTTCATTATACATGGCTCTCTTACTTTCTTCTTTACTGCCATACTTTTGATATTATCATATTACTGCCTTACTTTTGATATTATCATATTACTACTGTACACCTTATAGTTCTATTATATGAAAATTAGCTTAGGTCCACCGCCATCAGCTTTGACACTTCTCCACCTCCATATCTTCCCTATCCTCCTTCCCGCACGGTGCCTAGGAGTTGCGGGGGGAGGCGGGGATGATAGTTGGCTTAGTCTTTTGACTAACGGTCGGTGGACCAATATTTTTCACGGGCTCTGGATGGGAGACAGACAGTAGTCGGAGAGATAGCACCAGCAGGGCACGATTCACATGGAGGTTGGCCAATCTAGCACGGGAGCACCCGCTATTGGCTCCGTGAGTGTTTAGTTTTGTTAGCTTCCGCGAGTGACCTTGTAGTGAGGATTCTGATGTACTGGGCATAAGCCCGTTTACCTTTCTGTTCATTCTTTTTGATACTCTTTTACTCTGGTACATGCTATGATTCATGCTTTTACTTATATGTGATATGTTTTGTGGACTTGACATTTATTGTCTTCTTTTAAAGCTTCCGCATCTTTGGTGATTCTGTGTGCCGGCAGGGTTGTAGTTTTATAGTGATGACCTTCCAAGCGAAGATGTCATCGCGAAACGACGATTTTGGGCGTAAGACCCGATAGCGTAGCAAAAAAAGGGGTCTTACATAGCGCTTCCTTTTTCAATAGAAGCATTGAGTGAACCTGCTTCACTCAACGCTTCTGGACTTAGAGAATTCCAGCTTGCTTTGTCTCAGCGGTTATGCTGAGACATACTTCTCAGCTGTTCAGCTGTCTTAGTGGTTTGCATTAGTCAAATTGTCTGGCTTTAGTTCGATAAATGTTGAACTGAGTTCGATGATCGGTGAGCTCAGCTCGATGAACTCAGAATCCCAAACTCTGAATTTAGCTTGACGAATGTTGAGCTCAGCTCGATGAATGGTGCGATGAGCTCGACGAATTTTGAATCCCAAACTTCTGGATTTAGCTCGATGAATGGTGAGCTCAGCTCGACGAATGGTGAGTTGAGCTCGACGAACTCTGAATCCAAAACTTCTGAATTTATCTCGACGAATGGTGAGCTGAGCTCGACGAACTATGAATCCCAAACTTTTGGGTTTAGATCGACGAATGGTGAGCTCAGCTCGATGAATGGTGAGCTGAGCTCGACGAACTCTGAATCTTCCATCATACTCTTTTTGTTCACATGTCCAATCAATGACAACCTGCATGCATGAACTAAAGCACACATTAAATACAACTATGTGTGTATGTCATTGACCAGTTTGACTTCTTACAAATTTCGGACATTGGGATCAATAAACCCAACACCATCGATATCAAGTAGAAGCTTGCATTGATTTAATCATTAAGTGTCGTCGACTTATTCAAATTAGGTTGCTCTGACTTCAATTCAAAGTAATGTTGAATTCCAGCCGACGTTGCGCTGAGATCTAGTTGACGCATGTTGACAATTCATGATTTTTCTCTTCAATTCAGAAAGCCTTGTATATATCCTTTATATCATTGACACCCTAGGACTTCTAAGACCAAATTACCCTAATTATACAACATGGGTAATAGACCTAGGATATAAAATCACTAAACATAATTTGTTAAGCTAAATCATAAGGGTTTCTCCCAACACGCGACCTGTTGTATGCCACAAACTGTAAATCACGAACTGTTCTACACTGAGCTTTCCAACAAGTTGTCTAGTCGCCCGGTGCTAGCCGCACATCCTGCACAACACAAGTCAACTTCACTTAGCCGCCCGATTAGAAAAAACTAACCGCAAATTCAAAACGCGAGTTGAGTTCTCACCGTTTTTGTTATATATGACGAGTTAGAGACCCCTATTTATAGGCGACAAGGGAAGTGTTTTCACCGCCCATAGTGATAGAATAACTGTCTATCATGCTGCAGCTAGCACCATAAATCTGCACAAAGGTGCGGATACCAGAGTCAGACCGCCAGTGATAAACCATCTAACTGCTTACGCGGTAAGATCCACCAATCCACATAGTCATGCAAACAACATCCTGAGTATGCGTGGACTTAAGCAATTAAGCTGACAGCCACGCACCCTGAGCCAATCCACGCCAATGATCTGCGGTCTCCATGAACTCCATAACCAGACCGTGCATCCATGCGATCTTCGCGAACTAGGCAACCAAACCGGGCCTGGCACTTGGACAAATTGCCAAGTCCCCAACACCAGTGGTCTCTGGCATCAGACCGCACAAACAACTATAGTAAGCCCAGTGGTAAACCACAGTTATCCGCGCCTAACAAAATGAGCAAGATAACCCGCAACTCCAGTGGATTCCGCTGTCTCACATTCCAAACCGCGCAAGCCGCAGTTAGTCAACGCTAACCACCCGGTTACCTCCCAGGGTGCTTGCAGAACCAGACCGCAGGAGAAGAGAATAGTAGCCAGAACCCGGTTATCCGCCACCACCTAGCCACCAGACCGACGACGGTTTCTGCGGTTTGCCGAATCAGACCGCCCACTTCCACTTCAACAATTTCAACAGGGAGTTCGGGAGATCCTGTCGTCGTATTCGTTTGCTTCGAAAGTTTGCGAATGAATTAGGGCACGGGGCAGCGAAACGTTTGCTTAATGTTTTTTAAAAAGGTTTTTTAAAAGGAATTCAGTCGGATTAAGTGGACAAGAGTGAGGCCCGACCGGGGGGGGGGGGGGGGGGGGCGGTCTATGTGTCGAGAAGAGAGGAGTGGGACGTGCAATGAAAGTGAGAAACATCATATAATATGATAAATATGCAAGAACACCATCAGGGTAGTCCAAAAAAAGGGGGGGGGGGGGGGGGGCGGTCTATGTGTCGAGAAGAGAGGAGTGGGACGTGCAATGAAAGTGAGAAACATCATATAATATGATAAATATGCAAGAACACCATCAGGGTAGTCCAAAAAAAATATAAATCATATATGAATTGGTATGACAATATAATACAGAAAGATATTTAAATGAAGCAAAGAACATTTCAACGTTGATTTGGGCATTTTGACAAACAGGGCAGTCCAGTAGGATACTTGAGTAGAGGCCAAATTCAGGCCGATTATTTTACTAAAGTTGCATAGATAATTCCTGAATATCAAATATATTTCAGATGATTTCAAACAGAATATAGCAGGTCTATTTCTCACCAAAACATAATAGCGGGTCGATGGAAAATGCATAATATCTATATTTAGGCTGGTTTGGTGTGACTTATCATAACTTATTTGTTCCGGTGAGGTTGGATAAAAATTTCATTGTCATACCAAAATCTTATTCCCCAAACTAAATTTATTTTTTGGTAACAGTAGTAACATTTGTCATACCAAACATACACTCTATGATAATGACGTTTTTGTCTAATCTCATCGGAGCAAATAAACCCTGATAAGCCGCGCCAAAAACAGTCTTACGCTTCATTTGGTAAGGCGTTCGGAGCTGGAAAGGGAGCAAACGTCGCCCGTGGTTGGTACCAGAGGGGGAGGGATGAGGACCCAGCCGGCGCTTTTTTGGCATTTGGCAAAGGGAGGCAGGAGCAAATGCCGCTGCGTGCCCCTCCTTCACGTTTGGGTGGCGGCTGCTCCCGCTGTGAAAACACCCTACATAATGAAGCCTTAAGAATACATTTATTCTTATTCAATATAAGTTTTTTCTTCCTTTGTAAATGTTTAGGCCTCATAAATTTGTGAAACTAAATCCAGAATAAATAATACAGGTGACTGAATTAAGGAAATCTTCAAGAATGAAATAAAGCTGCGTACAAAGTTATTTACCACTACTTCAGCAAAAGTTTTCTCTTCGACCATTCTCCATATAACATTGCTTATTCTCATGGAGATCTTCATTTCATACGGGATTTTATACACATAGTAACATAAGAAAAGCAAATTAAAAATAAACAATCAACCAAACAAATAGCCTGCACCTTTTGCCACAGAAGAACTTATCTTCCGCATTCAAAGTTTATGTTGAACCAAAGTTTTCAATGTATTAAATGTGTTTAAATGTCAAATTGAAGAAATAATGTATTAGATATCTGATGGGTTCCCCTTAAATTTTTTAAGTCAAACCGGAAAGGTTTGGTCCAAGGACACGAGGGCAAGCTAATCCGACCAGAAGAGCTGCGCGCAGAAAGCCGAGCTCACCCAAAATGTCCGAAAACATCCAAGAAGTGGGCAAAACCGCACACACTCCCGCCAGAGCGCCAGGACATCTCGAGCGCACGGCACGCCGACGCATCCCACACAACGAGGCCGGCGCAACCCACACAACATGACCCACGCCGTCTCCGGCTGTAACGCCCCAAAACTCAAAAGAGCGACGGGAGGCGCTTTGAGCCAAGTTTGGAATTTGGCAGGGGGCACACGGCCTGGAACACGGGCGTGTCGTGTTTGGGTCGACGATTTGGCCGAGAGGTCGACGAATTCTGGAGTCGACGATCGTCGAGCAACGAACACGGCCTGAGACAAGGGCGTGTCTCAGGGCGTGTCGAGCTCGTGTCGACGATCTGCCAGGGAAGTCGACATTTTAGCTCGACAAAGTGTCGAGACAGGGAACACGGCCTAGGACACGGGCGTGTCCCTGGCCGTGTCGGCGGTGTCGACGAACTGTGCTCGACGAAGTGTCGAGACAGTGAACACGGCCTGGAGCCCAGGAGTGTTCGGGTAAGACACGGGTGTTTCAAATTGGACACGGGCGTGTCAAAGACCCGTGTAAGTCTCGGGTTGGTGTTGGTCCTGTGTTGATGGAGGAACACGCCCGGGAACACGGACGTGTACTAGATGACACTGGCGTGTCAGGTCAAACACGGGCGTGTCGGGTGCCTGTGTGTTTTTCGAGACACGTCAGTTTCGACGGCGGATGGGGAACACGGCCCTGGACACGGGAGTGTCACAGGCCGTTCGGTCCAGGTTTTGCTTTTCAGCTCCGGATCGTGGCCGTTCGTTTCTTTATTTTGGGATCCAACGGCTGGGGGTTGTTCCTACTGGGATATACCCGGGAATAGGGTTTCAAATCCCTCACTTCTTTCACTTAAGTCTCTTTCTAAAGTTTAGAGAGAGGGGAGAGCAAGAAAGAAGAAAGGAGGCTAAATCCTGTTGCCGGCGGAGTTTCTGATCTCCAAATCGCGAGCCGACTTCAGATCTACGGAGGCAAGGAGCTTGCGGTGCTTTTCATCCGCGTAGATTTCCATGTCGTTAAGGAAAAATGTTAGGGTAACGATTCTCTACTTGAGCATGTTAAGCTCTCTTTTCCTTTGCATAGGAAGCCCGCTCTAGCGAGTTTGCGGTGAGTTGAGGCGTTTCTTCGGGTAGACATGAATAGTCCCCGTTGTGTACATATAGAGTCCGTAATGGAGAACAGATATAGACATGATGTGTGAAGTCTACCCGGACAAGTTGGTCTGGATCGGTGATGTTGCATTGCATAAATGGCCGGAGAAGACTCCGTGCAATTGGTTGTTTTTCGGGTTTTCTACGCGGTAGATTGCAACCGGGAGCATTGGGGACTAACCTCGAGGTGCACCCGGAAAACTGGGCAGATGCGTGATTCTGCCGTCTTGGTAGCCTGGGAGCCAACTTGTACATAACTGGGTTATGTAATATTGTGCGTTCGATTCGCGGGCTTCAGGGAAGCATAACCCGCGCCGATAACTTTAAGTGTCATGGCGAAGTGAGAAACGGGTTGAGTGGAACCATTCCTGCTCTTTGAAGTTTCGGTGTTAGTGGCATACTGAGGGCATAGAGGTCGGGTCTTAGGCCGTCGATGATTTCAAGTATCATGACTTCTGCCTCAAAGACTCAAATGCTCACGAGATGTGCCATCCAAGTGGCGGTGGTGGGACCGCGGTTCTGACCGGGTTCACCGATAATGTGCCATGAGAGCACGGGGTGTGTGGTGGTGCGTACCTGCGCCTGTGATGTAGTGTTATTACTATATAATGCTTGGTTATTCTAATGAAGTGTAGGGAAGGAGCATCGCCGCCCCGAGTTTGGGGGCGGGATCGTTATAATTTTGTCAACATATCTGACCGTTGCCTTTGTTTACCACCATTGTGGTGGATTGTTACTTGCAGGTGCTGCAGGACTAAGTGGTAAATATCGGGCTAAAGCCCAAGTTGCTAAGCCGGCCCTCGAAGGATTATTTTGAGTGTTTACTTGTTTATTCATGTGTGACCGGCATGCGTGCCGTGGTATGTAAGAGACATTTTATTGAGAAAACAATTGTAAGGCCCTAAGGCCATTGTACTTGTGTATTGTACTTCATTCCTATTATTTTGAGTAGTGGACATTCATGCTTGTGGCTGAGTTCTTTAATTTGTAACTTTAAATTGCTTCCGCTAGAATAACTCTGTGTAGGACGTTGGATATTGGTTGGATGGTTTCCATTGAGTAACCACCCGGTCTTTCTGTGGTATATGGCGTCGGGCCGCGGCCGGACCTACTACTATATTCTATACGACGGATAGGGTTGTTACAATTTGGTATCAAACTACTGGTTTCGGTCAGGCTTACAATGAATTCGTGGGTGAATTCTTTTTAAGGGGTGGTGAGCACATGTGTGTGCGTCATCATTATAACATCAAAAGAACCCATGAATGTCCACTTAGGAATGCAAATACACGTGTTTGATGAACCTGCGTGTTCCTATAATTGATTTTTGCAATTTTGCTTGATCGATTAACGAGGTTTTATACAATTATAGGTGAACAGGTGTGGTACAGGGCCATCAGAACATCTGGTTTCTGAGGATTATAGTGTACCCAGCGACATTTTGAGACCCCTCCTTTGTTTGAAACCATAAGAAGGATCGTTGAAGCGGTGTTTGCTGTGACTAATGCACAACATGATAGCAATGTGCAACCCTTTGTCCCTGAGATGACTTCAATGCCAGGTGGTGTGATGGATCAAATGACGTTAAGAAGGCCATCATGTCAGCAGTTGAATATGTTCTTAGTGCAGGGTACGCACTCAGTTGATGAGTACTTGTAGGCATTTCTTATGATAAGCTGCTACCCATGCTTTGAGTTGGAGAACGAGCAGTCTATCGTTGATAGATTCTATAATGGTCTACGTGGCGAGCTACAAATTGTACTGCTAGGACCAAAACTATTGGGATTCCAAGCCTTGGTGGAGTCGGCTAGAGTTTTGGAAGCAGATTTGAGGAAGACTCACCAAATTCCAGTGAGCAGAGTATCGAACTCTGCAAGCCCGATAAGAGCTGCATCCAGCGGAACGCTGAAAAAGGGGGGCTAAATCATCGACTAACAAAGTCACGTTCAACTGTCATTCCTGTGGCAAGAAAGGGCACCCTGCCCGAGAATGTCAGAATGGTGCCCAGAAGGTAAAGAAAGCTATGTCAAGAGGGGTGGAGGACACTAGTGCTGCAAAGATAGAGTTCAAAGTGTTGGCTACCTCAAAGTCTGGATATCGTAGGTGGTATTAGAAGGCTAGGACTACGGGTCCAGCCCATTCTTCTGGTGCATCTGGGGAGACTACGAGCCGAACCCCGGGTGCATGCTATAATTGTGGGAAGCCGGGGCATTTTGCCCATGACTGTTGGAGCGGACGCCCAAAGCCCGAGAAGAAGCACGCTGTCATGATGACAGGTACGACCTAAAGTTATAGCAGTTTAGCTTTAAATACTTGTTGCCCTTGTGCATGTTAGCTTAGAACTGTTTGTGCTAAGCTTTGTTCTGATTTTCGATTAATTCGGCGAGAGCACCGTTCGCTTAGGGAGCTTTGCGTTCCCTTTTGACCAAAGGATTTGTATTGTGCGTCGGAGTACTTCCTTCGATGGCAAAAGACAAATTGGATGCGTTGTTGTCTAATGATGCTCATTGCGCGCGAGTAGAATCTGTTGCGTCTAGGTGCAGATTGGGAGTCAAGACTTTGACTTACAAACGTCTTTAATACCGCTAGGGGAGCTCGACGTAACCTTTGGTATGGACTGGCTCTCGGAGCAGCAAGCATACATGGATCGAAATCGCAAGAAAGTCAAATTGGGAACTGGTCATGAGACGACATTTATGGGCTTGAAAGGGGTCGAGCATGATGTTGGTATCTGCTCTTCAAATGGTTAAGGCGGTTCGGTGTGATGCCAAACCGGTCATACGCTCTTCGTATCAGTTAGCGCCTAAGGAGATGGTGGAGCTGAAGGTGCAACTTCAAGAGTTGCTGGAGCAAGGTTTTGTGTGTCCAAGTTCGTCGCCTTGGAGCGCACCGGTCCTTTTGTGAAGAAGAAGGACAGAAGCTTGAGACTTTGTATTGATTATCGAGAGCTGAACAAGCTAATGGATAAGAACAAGTACCTGATCCAGAGCATTGATGATCTGTTCGATCAGTTAGTCGGGACAACGGTGTACTCAAAGTTGGATCTCAAGTCTGGATACTATCAGCTAAGGATAAGGGAGAGTGATATCCCCCAAACATCTTTTAGTACGAGATATGGGCATTATGAGTTTGTGGTCATGTCGTTTGGGCTGACGAATGCGCCGTTGGTGTTCATGGACTTGATGAACAGGACTTTCAGGGAGTACTTGTACCAATTTGTGATCGTCTTCATCAACGATATTTTGGTGCTGGAGACGCTGAGGAGGAATCAATTGTACGCCAAGTTCTCCAAATGCGAGTTTTGGTTGTCCTCAGTGGCGTTTCTTGGTCTTTTAGTAAGCGGAGAGGGAATTGCGGTGGATCCGGCATAGATTGTTGTGATACATGAGTGGCCTGTGCTGTCTTCTGTAGCGGAAGTTCGAAGCTTTCTGGGACTTTCCGACTATTATAGGCGCTTCATGGAGAACTTTTCGCGGATAGCGTTACCCCTCACAACTTTGACGAGGAAAGTGCAGAAGTTCATTTGGATGCCAGAGTGCGTGCGGGCTTTTGAGAAGTTGAAGTGTCGGTTGACCACGACGCCCGTGCTGATTTCGCCGAGTGGGACCAAAGGTTTTGAAATCTATAGCGATGCTTCAGGTAGTGGCTTGGGTTGTGTGATGTTTCAGCATGGAAGTGTGATAGTGTATGGCTCGAGACAGCTGAAAGTGCACGAGAGGAATTATCCGGTCCATGACTTGGAGTTAGCGGCCGTGATTTTTGCCTTGAATCTATGGAGGCACTACTTGTATGGGGTGAGGGTCTCGATATCTATACCAACAATAAAAGCCTGAATTATTTGTTGGATTAGAAGGATCTAAACTTGCGGCAGCATAGATGGATGGGGTTCCTGGGGGACTACCCATTCAAGATCCATTATGTGCCTGGGAAAGGCAATGTGGTTGCGGACGCGTTGAGTCATCGGGCCCCAGCCTAAGCCAATTGGCCGTCGGTCCATGACGAGCGGTTGGTTCGGGAGTTGGAGGCGTTGGAGATCTCTTGCGTAGACAAGCAGTCAAGTGCTGAAGCGCTATTGAACTGGACGGAAGTTCAGTATGACCTGGCTGATCGAATTCGGCAGGATTTTGTAGTGGATAGCAGCATGAAGCAGCTCATGATAGCGGCTTTGGATGGGTCAAATTCCCAATATGAGATTGTGGATGGACTGCTTTGGAAAGACGGTCGTCTGTGCGTCCCAAATGTGGGCACTTTGCGGGTGGAATTGTTGTACGAGCCGCATCATACCAAGTTCACGATTCACCTGGGGAGCACGAAGATGTACCATGATTTGAAGAAGTTGTTCTGGGGTGTTAGAAAGTAGAGACAAGAAGCGAAAAGACTAGAACAAGAGAATAAACTTTTGAATAATTGAAATTTTATTATCCAAAAAAGATATCATTTACAAAGGTATGGCCTCCCTTATATAGAATGGAGGAGATAAGAAAGAGAGTATACAAACAATGTGGGACTAAACATTTACAGGCTGAGCGGCTAGAATAATGGAGACCGATCAGGCCGCGCGGTTAGACAGATGGGATAATCGCTCGGCAACTCCAGCAGGATAGAACAAGCCGTAGAGTGAGACCGCCAGACCGCCCGGTCTACAAACCGCTGGATCAGACCGCTAAGCCGCTCGGTCTAATACTTCAACACTCCCCCTCAAGCTGGAGCATAGATATCAATCATGCCCAGCTTGTCACAAATGCGGAAGAAGGAAGTAGAAATCGGCTTGGTGAAGATATCTGCCAACTCCTTGTCAGAGGTGACAAAAGGAGTACAAATCTGTTTCTTCAAAATCTCCTCCCGAATGAAGTGACAGTCAACCTCTATATGCTTCGTTCTCTCATGGAAGACCGGATTTCTGGATATGTGTATAGCGGCCTTGTTGTCACAGAACATAGGGAGAGGACAATCATATACCTCGCCCAGGTCAAGCATGAGAGCCCGCAACCACTTTAACTCACACGTAGTTGACGCCATACTCCGGTATTCTGCTTCGGCACTGGATCTGGAAACAACAGACTGTTTCTTGCTTTTCCAACTCACGAGATTACCTCCAACAAAGGTACAGAAACCTGACGTGGATTTACGATCGCCTTTGTCATCCGCATAACTTGAGTCTGAGTAGGCCTCAACTCTCAGATGGCCATTCTTCTGGAAGAGTAACCCTCTGCCCGGTGCTGCTTTGATATACTCTAAAATCTTCAGGGCGGACTGAAGATGACACTCCCTGGGAGCTTGCATAAACTGACTGACCTTTCCTACAGCGTAGGCGATGTCGGGTCTAGTCACCGTGAGATAGATGAGTTTGCCTACCAAACGTCTGTACCGTGTGACATCAGATAGAGGAGGCGATTCATCCGTCCACGTTTTGTCTTCTCCAACAGCCATGGGAAGATGAGCTGGTTTGGCACCTGTCAAGCCTGCTTCTCGAAGAAGATCAAGGGCATACTTCCGTTGAGAGAGGACCAAGGAGTCAGGTTTCCGCGAGATTTCTATCCCCAAAAAGTATTTTGGGGGGCCCATATCCTTCGTGACCAAGTGCTGACGGAGGTGCTTCTTCGTCAAGTCCACCCCATCTCGGTCATCACCAGTAAGGAGAATATCATCCACATATACGGCCAAAACCACCAGTCCCGAGGCCGTTTTGCGAATGAATAAGGAGTGATCGGCCGAACTCCTTTGAAAACCGATGGTTGCCACAATACCACTAAACTTTTCGAACCATGCCCGAGGGCTCTGCTTGAGGCCATAAATGGCCTTCTTCAAATGACAGACACGTGTCTCCCCCTGAGCAACATACCCAGGAGGTTGCTCCATATAGACGTCCTCCTGAAGATCGCCATAAAGAAAGGCATTCTTCACATCCAGCTGAGAAATAGCCCAAGCCCGGTTAACAGCCACAGAAAAGAGAACCCGGATGGTGCTGAGGCGAGCAACTGGAGAGAAGGTATCGAAGTAATCAACGCCATAAGTCTGAGTAAAGCCCTTGGCCACCAGCCGGGCTTTGTAGCGATCCACAGTGCCGTCGGGGCGAAACTTCACAACAAATACCCAGCGACAGCCAACCACATCAGTGCCCACGGGAGGAGGAACCAGGGTCCAGGTACCCCGTTCAGTAAGAGTAGCCATCTCCTCATCCATGGCAGACTTCCAATGAGGGAGAGAGAGAGCCTCCTGGTAGGTACGGGGAGTAGAAGTGGCAGAGATAGCCAAGGCAAAACACCTGCGAGAAGGAGAAAGCTGATCATAAGAAACAACAGCCGTGAGCGGGTGTTGAGTACACGCCCGCACCCCTTTGCGAAGGGCAATGGGAACATCCAGATCATCGGGAGCGGCGGCGACGGGAGCGTCAGCGACCGGAGCGTCCGTGGCGGAGAAGGCTGGCCCGGGACTAGAGAGAGACGACAGCGGAGAGGAGGGTGGAGGGGTAGGTGGGGAGACGGACTGGGAAGGAGTGGGTGGAGGAGGAGACGAAGGTGGGAAAACGGGGAGGGGTGTGGAATGAACGGAGATATTAGAAGGAAGAGAAGGAAGAGAAGAGGAAGGAGAGAAATAGGAAGCATTTTCAAAAAAGGTCACGTCTGCGGAGACAAATTGCTTGCGAAGAAGGGGGTCAAAGCAGCAATAGCCTTTTTGAGTGGTAGAGTACCCCAAAAAGACACACTTAGTGGAACGGGGGGAAAGCTTGTCGCGGGTAGCGGAGGGAGCGTGAACAAAGGCCGTACAGCCAAAGACACGGAGAGGAAGAGGAAAAGGTTCCTGGTGGGGGTAGAGAAGGGAGAAGGGAGTCCGGCCGTGGAGGACCGTGGAGGGAATGCGATTGATGAGATAGCAAGCGAGGAGCACAGCGTAGCCCCAGTAGGAGCGAGGGACGTGCATCTGCGTCATGAGAGTACGCGCAACATCAAGCAGGTGATGGTTTTTACGCTCCGCCACCCCATTCTGTTGGGAGGTGTAAACACAAGTCGTTTGATGAATGAGGCCGTGTTGGTGAAAGAACGCGGAGAACTCATGAGACAGGTATTCCTTGGCATTATCAGAACGTAAGACTTTAATCGAAATAGCAAACTGAGTCTTAATCATAAAGTAAAAAGATTGCCAAACAGAGAATAGTTCAGAGCGATCTTTTAAGAGATACACCCAGGTACAGCGAGTAAAATCATCGATAAAAGTTACAAAATAAGAACTGCCCCGACCAACAGTGAGGGTAGGAGCAGGACCCCATACATCAGAATGAACAATATCAAAAATGCGAGAGGAGCCACGACCTTGCTTCGGTGGGAAGGAGGAGCGATGATGTTTGCCAAGCTGACACGCATCACAGTTGAGCGGAGAACTGGTGGGAGGTAAGTGGGGCAGAAGCTGACGAATAAGCCGGGGAGGAGGATGTCCAAGACGAAGATGCCACTGAAGGAGATCAGCAGAGGAGGAGTAGGCAGAAAGAGCAGAAACATCGTCGAGGAAGTAGAGGCCGCCGCTCTCAGTCCCAGTAGCAATCGTCCGCTGGGTCCTCGGGTCCTGAAAAGAACAAGTAGTGGGAGTGAATAAAACGGAGCACTGAAGTTGCCGGCATAAAGTGGTAACTGATAACAAATTGCACGGGAACTTCGGGACATAGAGGGTATCCTCCAAGCAAAGCGATGGAGTGAGTTGAACCATGCCCGTCCCATGAACCGGAGACGGGGAACCATCCGCCACACGAACTGGGGGTAAGCGGTCATGGGTCTCCAGACGGGAGAAGCAATGAGGGTTGCCCGTCATATGATTGGTGGCACCGGAGTCAATCAGCCATTTACCTTGGGTAACGACGTGGGCACTACCTGACGTCGTGGCCACAGAGGCAGACGGCCTAGAAGAGGCGGAGGCCGAAGGAGCATCACCGGAAGGGCGAAGATGAGGATGTTTCTGCCAGCAGCGATCAACAGTATGGCCAGTACGACCACAGTGAGAGCAGAAGAACCGGGAGGAACCCCATCCGCCGGAGGAGCCACGGCCACTCGGGCCCCCCCGCTGAGCCTGGTGTGCAAAGGAGTCCTGCGAAGGGGGGGAGGCCAGCAGAGGCCGCTGGAGGAGAGAAGTAACGGCGGCAATGCGGGCCGCAGTGGCATCCAAAGTAGGAGATTCCGCCTCACCCAAGATCTGCTGGCGGATCATATCATAAGAGTCCGGAAGACGAAGAAGGTAACAAACAACCAGGAGTTCCTGGAAGTGTTTGTGCTGGTCGGCCAAGTCCGCAGAGAAGGGGCGATTCTGGAGGATTTCAGCCCCAAGAGCCTGGACCTGCTGATAAGCCGCAGCGGGGGACATGGAAGGGCGGGCGAAGAGGTCCGCATAGAGAGTATAAATGCGGGACGTCTGGCCCCCCTTAGAATAGAGAGCAGCGAGGTGAAGCCATGCGGCCTTGACCGTCTCATCATGGCGAATGACGGGAAGGCACTCATCAGAAAGGCTGTTGGCCAGCCAGGTGCGAACAAGAGCATCACTCGCATCCCAGTCATCAAACTCAGGAGAGGTGCGAGGAGGAGGGTCATCGGTGAGGTGATGACGCTTGCGTTGAGAACGAAGGAGAAAGGTGAAAGAAACGCTCCAATCGGGATAGTTGGAGCCCACAAGCTTGGAAAGGGTGCCAAGGTTACCCGAAGGAGGAGGAGGAGAAGGAGCTGCAGGAGTAGTGGTGAGACCGGAGGTAGTCATAGAACCCGGAAGCAGAAGAAGCCGCACGAACAGAGGCGGTTAGAAAAACAGAGGAAGCCGCGCGAACAGGAGCGGCTAGAAAGAGGCACTGCGGGGAAGAGGTCGCGCGGACTGAAAAGCCCGAGCGAACAGAAAAGAGGAGAAGAGCTGGCGACCGCGACCAAGATGCGGGTGAGAAAGGAACAACCCGCACGGTCAGGCAGATCACAACAGCAAACCGCGTGGAGAGAGACACACACGCGGACAGGGACAGACCGCAGCGACTAGGAAGTCGGAGAGGCAAGAAAGAACAAGAGGCGCGGCGACAACTAAACAGGTCGGCGCGACAAAGAGAAGAAGGAGAGGAGAACCAAGAAGGAGAAAGCCGCGCGAACAGGTCTGCGGACAAAAAACAAGCCGCGCGGATAGAAACAAGCCGCGCGGATAGAAGAGAGGGCAAGCCGCGAAGCAAGTCGCAGAACGCCGAAAAGAAGCCGCGAACAACAGAGGGCGCACAGAATCAGGAGGAAATGACCGTGGCCTCTGATACCATGTTAGAAAGTAGAGACAAGAAGCGAAAAGACTAGAACAAGAGAATAAACTTTTGAATAATTGAAATTTTATTATCCAAAAAAGATATCATTTACAAAGGTATGGCCTCCCTTATATAGAATGGAGGAGATAAGAAAGAGAGTATACAAACAATGTGGGACTAAACATTTACAGGCTGAGCGGCTAGAATAATGGAGACCGATCAGGCCGCGCGGTTAGACAGATGGGATAACCGCTCGGCAACTCCAGCAGGATAGAACAAGCCGTAGAGTGAGACCGCCAGACCGCCCGGTCTACAAACCGCTGGATCAGACCGCTAAGCCGCTCGGTCTAATACTTCAACATGGGGGCCATGACTGAAGAAGGATGTGGCACTATACGTGGCGAAGTGTCAGACGTGCGTCTTGGTGAAGGCAGAATGCCAAAAGCCGAGAGGATTCTTGAAGTCCTACCCTGTTCCAGAGTGGAAGTTTGACGACATTACTATGGACTTTGTGCATGGGTTGCCAAGGTCGCAAAAGGGGAACGACGGCATTTGGGTGGTCGTAGATCCTCTAACGAAGGTGTCACACTTCATTTCGCATAGGAAGGATGATCCGGTTGACAAATTGGAAAAGCTGTATGTGGACAATATTGTGCGGCTTCATGGTGTGCCCCACAGCATCGTGAGTGACCGTGATGGGCAGTTCACGTCCAATGATTGGAGGCTGGTGCAGCAGATGTTGGGAACAAAGCTGAGTTTCATCACAGCCTTTCATCCGCAAACGGATGGGCAGACCGAGAGGGTCAATAGGACGATGGAAGACATGCTTCGCATGTGCGTCCTGGATTTCGGAAAATAGTGGGAAGACCACCTATACGTGGTGGAGTTCGCGTACAATAATAGATACTAGGCAAGCATACAAATGGCGCCCTTTGAGGCCCTTTATGGTAGAAGATGTCGCACGCCGTTGTCTTGGTTGGAAACAGGCGAGTCAAAGTTGTATAAGCAACAAGAGGTGGAAGATGCTACTTCGTTGGTGCGAACCATTCGGGAAGGGTTACTAATCGCTCTGGACCGTCAGGCTAAGTACTATAATGCCAAGCACAGGAACGTGGAGTTCGCTGTTGGCGACTGAGTGTACTTGAAGATCAAGCCGTTTAAGAGTGTCTCGCGGGTGCGGCGCTTAAAGAAGCTAAGCCCGAGGTACCTTGGACCGTTTGAGGTTCTGGAGCGCATTGGTGAAGCAGTGTATCATTTGAAGCTATCAGTGGAGCTTAGTGGTCTACATGATGTATTCTATATATCGGTGCTACGAAAGGCGGTGCAAGAGCCTTCGTATGTGATCGCGGTGGATCAAGTGCCGGTCGATAATGGGTTGACGACGAAGGTCAAGCCCGTACGAATTGAGGACTCGGAAGTCAAGCGGCTACACAACAAAGAGATCAGGATGGTCAACGTCCGTTGGGACAATTGCGGTCGGGAAGAGCTCTCTTGGGAGCGAGATCAAACCATACTTGCGGAGTTTCCGGAGTTATTCCACTCAGGTACCGTTTAAGTTTTGTTTTATCTTTCCTTTATGTAATTTCGAAGACAAAATTCTTTTAAGAGGGAGAGAGTTGTAACGCCCTGAAACTCAAAAGAGCTACGGGAGGCATTTTGATCCAAGTTTGGAATTTGGCAGGGGGCACACGGCCTAGGACACGGGCGTGTCGTAGGGCGTGTCATGTTTGGGTCGACAATTTGGCTGAGAGGTCGACGAATTCTAGAGTCGACAATTGGCGAGCAGCGAACACGGCCTGAGACACGGGCGTGTATTAGGGCATGTCGAGCTCGTGTTGACGATCTGCCCGAGAAGTCGACATTTTCGCTCTACAAAGTGTCGAGACAGGGAACACGACCTAGGACACAAGCATATCCCTGGCCGTGTTGGGGGTGTCGATGAACTGTGCTCGACAAAGTGTCGAGACAGTAAACACGTCCTGGAGCCCAGGCGTGTTCGAGTAAGACACAGGCTTGTTAAATTGGACACGGGCGTGTCAAATTGGACACGGGCGTGTCAAAGACCCGTGTAAGTCTCGGGTTGGTGTTGGTCCTGTGTTGATGGAGGAACACGCCCGGGAACACGGGCGTGTACTGGATGATATGGGCGTGTCAGGTCAAACATAGGCATGTCGGGTGCCCGTGTTTTTTTCGAGATGCGTTGGTTTCGACGGTGGATGGGGAACACAGCCCTGGACACGGGCGTGTCACAGGCCGTGTTCGGCCCATGTTTTATTTTTCAGCTCCAGATCGTGGCCGTTTGTTTCTTTATTTTGGGATCCGACGGCTGGGGGTTGTTCCTGCTGGGATATACCCGGGAATAGGGTTTCAAATCCCTCACTTCTTTCACTTAAGTCTCTTTCTCAAGTCTAGAGAGAGGGGAGAGAAAGGAAGAGGAAAGGAGGCTAAATCAGGTTGTCGGCGGAGTTTCGGAGCTCCAAATCGCAAGCCGACTTCGGATCTACGGATGCAAGGAGCTTGTAGTGCTTTTCATCTGCGTAGATTTCCATAGTGCCAAGGAAAAACGTTAGGGTAACGATTCTCTACTTGAGCATGTGAAGCTCTCTTTTCCTTTGCATAGGAAGCCCGCTCTCGCGAGTTTGCGGTGAGTTGAGGCGTTCCTTCGGGTAGACATAAATAGTCCCCGTTGTGTACATGTAGAGTGCGTAATCGAGAACGGATATATGCATGATGTGTGAAGCCTACCTGGACAAGTTGGTCTAGATCGGTGATGTTGCATTGCATAAATGGCCGGATAAGACTCCATGCAATTGCTTGCTTTTCGGGTTTTCTACGTGGTAGATTGCAACAGGGAGCCTTGGGGACTAACCTCGAGGTGCACCCGAAAAACTGGGCTGATGCGTGATTCTGCCGTATTGGTGGCCTGAGAGCCAACTTGTACATAACTGGGTTATGTAATATTGTGCGTTCGATTCGCGGGCTTCCGGGAAGTTTAACCCGCACCGATAACTTTAATTGTCATGGCGAAGGGAGCAACAGGTTGAGTGGAACCATTCCTTCTCTATGAAGTTTCGGTGTTAGTGGACTACCAAGGGCATAGAGGTCGGGTATTAGGCCGTCGATGATTTCAAGTGTCATGACTTCTGCCTCAAAGACTCAAATTCTCACGAGATGTGTCGTCCAAGTGGCGGTGGTGGGACCGCGGTTCTGCCCGGGTTCACCGATAATGTGCCCTGAGAGCACGAGGTGTGTGGTCGAGCGTGCCTGCTCTTGTGATGTAGTGTTATTACTATATAATGCTTGTTTATGCTAATGAAGTGTAGGGAAAGAGCATCGCCGCCCCGAGTTTTGGGGCAGGATCGTTATAATTTGGTCAGCATAGCTGACCGTTGCCTTTGTTTGCCACTATTGCGGTGGATTGTTGCTTGCAGGTGTTTCAGGACTAAGTGGTAAATAGCGGGCTAAAGCCCAAGTTGCTGAGCCGGCCCTCGAAGGCCTATTTTGAGTGTTTACTTGTTTATTCATGTGTGACCGACCTGCATGTCGTGGTATGTAAGACACATTTTATTGAGTAAACAATTGTAAGGCCCTAAGGCCATTGTACTTGTATATTGTACTTCATTCCTATTGTTTTGAGTAGTGGACATTTATGCTTGTGGCTGGGTTCTTTAATTTGCAACTTTAAATTGCTTCCACTAGAATGACTCTGTGTAGGACGTTGGATATTGGTTGGATGGTTTCCATTGAGTAACCACCCGGTCTGTTTGTGGTATATGGCGTCGGGCCCCGACCGGACCTACTGCTCTATGCTATACGACGATATGGGGTGTTGCACCAGCCGCCTCCGGCCACAGCAGAAGTCAGCACCGGGCATTCATAATTTCCTTGGATTAGCGGGTTACTACCACAAGTTTGTGGAAGGTTTTTTCAGGATCGCGCTCCCTCTTACTACATTGACAAAAAAAGATGCAACTGATAACTTCCCAAAAAGTAGTTATCTAGCCCAAATTTTGGACTTAATATTCGTTATAAATGCTTAAAGTAAGATTAAATGAAATAAAAATGAAAGTAAATTCATATTTACTTGATTTGTGGCTAATCCAGTCTTTTTCCAATGTGTTATCACTGTCGAGTGCGTGAGTGTGTTTTACTTCATGTAGAGTGCGTTTTTTCATTTCTGTAGAGTGCATGCGTGTGTGCATTTATTTCCTCCTAATCATTTGAGTAGGACTTGCTTTCATTTCCCGCCTACTCGTTTGAGCAGCATTCGCACTTTTATTGCTTTCATTTTCCTCCTACTCGTTTGAGTAGGACTTGTAATTTACCGCTTTCTTTCCTGCTTTATTTTACTGCTTTATTTTTCTGCTTTCATTTTCAGCTTTAATTTACTGTTTTCATTTTATCGCTTTCTTTCGTAAGCCGTCCCCATTCCTATGAGTGGCTAACCTCTCTTAGCCCTCAGCATCGAAGAGCATTGAGACAGATAAAATCGCTTTAAATAATTAAAGATCTTATTTCTCTAATTAATTATATTACTTAAGGCTTGCCCCGTGATTACGACGCATAGAACCACATATTGATGCGCGAGCTCTATTTCCGTAGTCCATATGCTAGTTAGCCGAGAGGCTGTGCATATGGACCGATTACCCCTTAGTAAATGGAGTTCCGCACTAACCCTTGAGAGAGGAGGCACATAATTCTACCGGATTGGGTTCCCCACCCAATAGCGGGGTTCCTAGCGTAATGCGGGCATTAAGAGGATTCCTTCATCGGACGAGAGCCTGGTCGAATAGCCTTAATGTTCAGGTGAGCGATAGTTCTAGAGATAGGTGAGCTCATTTTTGTGGAACCTCCACGACCAAGTCTCCGCCTTAATTAATTTGAAATTTACGATCTCTTTTTATTAAAAATTTATTTTTGTTGAAATTCTTTTAGATACAGTTGCGCTATGTTATTCATCGGCTCCATCTTTAATGTTTTTATTTTCCGCTTATATATATATATATAAATAATATCATGCCAAGATAAATTTTTGGCAAAATAATAGTCCCCTCCAGGGAAGAGTAGAAATAATCAACCCATCCCCGAGAACAATACGACCCCGATATTCCTCACCAGAATATCTTGTACTACACGCAATAGGTGCACTTGCCTGCTTTCGTTAAAACTCGATTTCAACTATTTTTTATTCAAATAATAAATCCTTGCTCCCTGTCTTCCTAAATAAAACCAAATCCGCTTTTTCTAAAATAAATCTCCCGGGGCGCCACATGTCCTAAATAATTTTTGGAGTTTTAACCCCCCATCAAATTTTGGCGCCGTTGCTAAGGAAAATTTCGTGTTGTTATTTCGAACTCTGGAAATATATTAATTTTACCTATTTTTATTTATATATATAAAAATGGCCAATAATAATAATAAAACTACTTAAAAAAACTTAAAGAAAAAAAAGAGAGTTTATTTTATACTTAGTATTTCATATATATATTTATCTATAAAAAACACAAAAATGAAATAGCGCTATTTCCTAAAAATATATAAAAAAACTATAAAACTAAAAAATTGAAAAAGCTATAAAACCCCAAAATCTAAACACCAAAAAAATGGAAAAAAATATAAAATCTAAAAAATTTTCATTATTTGTTTATGACAACACTAAAAAAACTCTAAAAACAAAAAAAATCTAAAAAGTACAAAACCAAACAAAAATCTAAAAAAACTAAAAACTAAAAAACTAACAAATCTACAAACTGAAAAAACCAAACTAAAAAAACCAAAAATACTAGAAACTAAAAAAAACTTAAAAAACTTTCAAAAATAAAAAAACCTAAAAAATACTAAAAAAAACCTATCTAAAATCAACTAAAAAAACTACTTAAAAAGATATAATAAATTGTTAAAAATGTATATATCTATACCAAAAATCCCCTCCTAAAAACCACAAAAGTTCTCATAAATATGTTTTGTTGTAACTTCTTTTATTTCTTTTCAAAACCCAAAATATTTTACCAAAAAAATAGTAAACACTTGAAATAAATAAAAGTTTTCTATTATTAAAAATTATATATCTATTTTCACGTTTTTGTAGGTGCTAAGGGAACACATATCTGTAACTCTCATATAGCTAAGACGTCAGATTACGAGTCACACATAAACTTGCCCCTACCACCCGTAACCGTTTGTCCGAGTTTATCTTTTTTATTTTTTATGTTATATTTTTGCTATTTCTTCTAAATAATGCATGGTTTTGTACTGGACCTCCCCGAACTCATTTCAGGGAAGTTCCTACCATCTTCCTCTTTATTTTTGTACATACTGCCTTTTATCTATTTTTGTTCCGCATACTTAGATTGTAACATTGAGGACAATGTTGACTTTAAATATGAGGGTGTTTTCTTATTTTTCAATTATACACTTTTATATTTTGTACTTATCAAAAATACAAAAAAATGCAAAAAAAAGTTAAAACTTCAAATTTTTTTTTGCTTTTTTGTTATAATTAAAAAAAACTCAAAAAAATTTTCATAAAAAAAATTTTATCAAAAAAATTTATAAAACTTCAAAATTTGTTTTTAGAATAAACCAATTTTTGCTTGTTTTTATAATTAAAAATACCCCAAAAATTCATATAACACAAATATCACAAACAAATTATAAAAAAAAATTCAAAAAAAAAATCTTTCTCTTTTCCCCTCTCTTCTTTGTAAATGACACATCTTTCTCTCCCTTTCTTGTAAATAAATTGAAAAAAATGTTAAAAAAAAAAAAAACTAAAAACTCAAAAACATTTTAGAAAATACAAAAATCCCAAAAAAGTGAATAACTCTAAAAATTCAAAAAAGATAATAATCAAAAAAATTTAAAAACAAAAAAAAGATAGGGGCTATATCAGAAGTTTTTAGCTGATACTCTTCCTTTATTTAAATTTTTGTCCTAATTTAGGACTTAACTCTTATACCCCAGATAACTATTTTGATCTTACTTTCAATTAATTCAAGCGGTAGCTAAACTTAAGATTTCTTTAATTCCTTAAAAGTATATCTCCAACTTTTGCTCTGCAATAACAAAAGCTTAAGTATGAGGGTATTTGATGAGTTGTAAATATACGTATTTTTATGTACATTAATTAAGTCATCTTAGTTCATTTCTGTTATTTTTAGTTAATTTTGTTCAATAAAATACTTCTTTTTTTGTAAATTTTATTCTAACTTAATTTATTTTATTTTTCTGAAATTTTCCAGAAATTATCCAAAATATCATAGTACATGCCTGTGTACTTCAGGTCACGCCCGTGGCCTGGGCGTGTACCTTCAAATCTAGTGAAACCCACCGCATTCAAAGAAAATTGCTGAACACGCCCAAGTACACGCCCGTGTCAAATGTGACACGGTCGTGACCTAGCCCCGTATCACGCCAGCTCGACGATTCCGTGCTCGAAGTTCGTCGACCCAACCCGACACACCCGTGTCAAGATGCGACACAACCATGTACTTCTCCACCTGTCCGACAAGACATCACCGATGATTTATTGACACGACACCGTCCCCAGATCCACCTACTGGACACGCCCATGCTACATGCCCGTGTTAGTAAAGATACACCCGTGACCGCCGTGTGTACAGCCGCAAATTCAAACCAGCCGTCAGTTCTCTGGACCACATCATGATTAGTGCTTACACGCCCCCCTACACGCCCGTGACCTAGGGCGTGTACTTTGAAAATTTTGCCTATAAATTGAAGCTTTATGTTTGACCTGCTGTTCTCTTTTTTTGAACTATTTTGCCTTAAGGGTTGGCTACTTAGGTGATTCCAATGGTATGTAAGGGATTTTCTCTCCCTCTCCTTAGTTTTTGTTTTTAGCTTTTGTTGTAACTCATCTTTTACATAATAAAATATGTGTTTTTCTTTCCTTATCTGGTTTTGGAATGGATCCAAGCATCTCTCTTAGGCAATCTTATTTTTACTTGTTTTATTTTTGTTTTTTTGTTCATTTAAAATGGGTGTGTGTGTGTTTGAGATTAGGTTTCATGCTTTCATGCTTAGTTATTTTTACTTAGTTTTGTTTAGATTTATGATTTTTATAGCTTTTTATTCATTCCTATAAATCCTAAAATTATTTTCAAAGTGATTTTCATTTTTCTCTAACTTAGATTTTCTCGTTTAGGTTATACAACTTTTTCATTCTTTTTTACTTTATTTCCACTTTTTTAGAACTTTTACGGAGTTATAAGAATGAAATGTAGTTATTTTAATTTTTCGAGCACATCGATTTTTGTTTTAAACTTTTGCTCATTTAATTTTTTGTCTTTTTTATGCATTTTTACCACATTCTAGTGGTAGAAATGCAATTGTTTTAATTTTTCGAGCACTTTAATTTTCTGTTTTATTTGCAAAACTTTTTGCTTCTTTAATTTTTATTTTGTCTTTTTATGCATTTCTACCACATTCTAGCGGTAGAAATGTAGTTGTTTTAATTTTTAGATAACTTCATTTTTCGCTTTTTTCGTATGTGTGCGTGCGTGTATGAGATAATTTTTATGGTTTTTATTAATTCCTATAGAGTGTGTGCATGTATGAGATAGTGTTTATCGCTTTCTTTCATTTTTGTAGAGTGTGTGCGTGTGTTTTCATTTATGTAGAGTGAGTGTGTTTTTATTCCAGTAGATGTGTGGTTGTGTTTAATTTCAGTAGAGTGGAGTGTTTTTATTTCATGTAAAGTGTGTTGGTGTATTTTTTATTTCAAGTAGAGTTTGTGTGTATAACGATCCAGGCCCATCCCATGAGAACCCGCTGGCACCGCCGGCCTACCAGGGTCTAGACCCGGGCCCACCACAGGTAGTTAGCCTTTCACATTCAAGCCTGCAGGTCTTGCACCCCAACCCCTATCCGCGCCTGTTTATCAGCAGCGGTAGGTTGTTGCCACTGGGTCTCGAACCCATGACCTTGATAAGAGAGCTTTCCGCCACTCCCTCATCACCAACTGAGCTAAGTTATTCATCGGCTCCATCTTTAATGCTTTTATTTTCCGCTCTTTTATATATATAAATAATATCACGACAAGATAAATTTTCGGTAAAATAATAGGCCCTCCAGGGAAGAGTATTAATAATCAACCCGCCCTCGAGAACAATAAGACTCCAATATTCCTCACCAGAATATCCTGTAATACACGCGATAGGTGCACTTGCCTCCGTTCGTTAAAACTCAATTTCAACTATTTTATATCCAAATAATAAATCAGCGCACCACGTCTTCCTAAATAAAACCAAATCCGCCTTTTTCTAAAATAAACCGCCCGGGGCGCCGCGTCCTAAATAGGTTTTGGAGTTTTAACCCCCCATGAGAGAGCGATTAAGTCTCAATTATGCGATCAACTCCAGATTGCGGTAGATCTAGTACTCCGATCCCGGGACCAAAACGATGCTCCAACACTTTTGACGTCCACCGGTTAGGGAAGAATCTGTCTCTCCTACGGCATAAGAAGGGAGGAGGAAATTCGGCGACGCCTGCAGAGGAAGGAGGGAGAGTCGGAGTTGAGAATCGGACTTGGGGAAAGCATCGGCTAGGGTTGCGGGAGGCGAAGCACTCAATTTGCGGAATACAGAAGTCAGGAGGGGGGGGGGGTTTGCGGTTTCTTCAAGGGATGCAGCTTAATTAATAACAATAAGGTGCAGTTATCAAAACTTCTAGGTAATGAACCGACTCTTTCGCACCCCTTAGAAGGAGAAATTGATATTTGCACACCACTTCTATAATGCAACAATACTCCTCTCAGCTCTAAATAAATTGAGTTATAATCTTATGCTGGACCCCGTCGAAATGTAGTAGTAATGCCAACACATAAATTATATTAATGTGCGACTAAAATAATTATAGCGTCATACCTTGATGTACTGATTATTTGATCAATTACGGTTACGACCGGTTCCTACACACAAATGGAATCGTAACGTCAAAATACAGATGTTACAAATCTTCCCTCCTAATAAAATTTTTGTCCTCAAAAATTACTGACATACATGATTCAAAGAGGAAATCATACTCTTTAATGCTCCATAGCTCATCCTCTCTTTCTCAAGAATACTCTGGCCGACCACAATTCATCCAAAGGACTTTCACCATGTGAATCTCTCTATTCCTGAGCTTCTGTATCCTTGATTCCATGATTCTGACTGGTCTAATCCTAATGCTAAGATCTGTCTTGATTGTTGCTCCCTCAGTACTGATGATCTGATTGGAATCTCTGACTGCTCTCCTCAGATATGATGCGTGGAATACATCATGTACACCACTCATTTCCTCAGGTAAGGCCAACCTATATGCAACCTCACCAACCCGCTCCAGTAGCTCAAAAGGACCAATGAATCTGGGACTCAGTTTCTTCATCTGCTTTATTCTAGAGACTCCTCTGACTGGTCTGACCTTCAGATAAATGTAGTCTCCAACACTAAACTTTACTGACCTGTACTTCTGATCATGATACTTGACCTGGCGATCCTGAGCTATCTCCATACGCTCCTGAATGAGCTATCTTCATACGCTCCTGAATGAGCTTGATTCTGTCAGTAGTCTTATAGATCCAAGATTCCCTGATGGTAGACCTTTCCTCACTTTTAGCCCAACACAACGGTGTCTGAAAACGCCAATCATATAGAGCCTCGAACGGTGCCATCCCAATACTTGTCTAAAAACTGTTATTGTAGGAGAATTCCACAAGAGTGACATACTTCTCCCACTTCCCTCCAAAGTCTAGCATGCACATGCAAATCAAATCCTCCAAAGTCCTATTTGTGCGCTTAGTCCGTCCATCTGTCTGGGGATGGAAAGCGGTGCTGAAATGTAACTTGGTGCCAAACCGCTCCTGAATGTATTCCCACTCCTTGGAGGGAAACCTGCCTTCTCAGTATGAAATAATAGTCTTGGGAAAACCGTGAAGTCGAACTACCTCGTCTATGTATAACTGTGCCTGTTTTGGACCTTGATTCGTCTTCTTAAGTGGAATAAAGTGGGCGATCTTGGAGAGACGATCAACTATAACACATAAGGAATCATTCCTGAAGGATGGTATGAAAGATACCACCTGAGGGGTTAGATCTATTTAACTTTAGAGGGGGGGGGGGGGTGAATAGAGTATTTTAAAATCTTACTAGATTTTTATTGCGAAATTAAAATAGTAATACTTATATGTGTAATCAGTTAGTGCAGAAATAAAACTAAACTATTCAGCAAGCAGCACACAATGAAAATAAGAGTGCATCACTGAGGACACAAGAATTTTATAGTGGTTCCCCTAAACTTAGGTGCATCCACTCTTCTACCACCCTGGTAGGAATCCACTCAGGTTTTTGATCAGGTGCCCTGCCACCAATCAAGTTTTTGCTCCGGTGCCTTGTCACCACAAGATCTGATTCAGGTAGACCAGAAAACCCTTCAGGCTTTTGACCTGGTGCCCAAAAACCAAATCAAGTCTTTTGATCAGGAGACTTGCAACCAAGTGTTTAGCTTTTGAAGGGGGTTAGAACCCGGTGTACAGTGGGGTGAAAGAAATAAAAACTATTTGCTATCTTCTCTTTTCTCAAAACAATTGAGAAGACTTGTGGATCCTTAATGGTGTCAAAGCTCCCCCTGAGATGAAGTTCTGTTCAGGAAAATTGAGAGCGTTGCATGGTGTATAGGTCTTCTTGAAAAAGTTCTCGAAAAAGCTGTAGACAGATGAAGTTGTTTGTCTCTTGAAAGCTTGCTGGAAGAAGAAAACTTGATGATGATAGTACAGAACTCTTTCTCTTGAAATAATTTCTTGTATCCTGTGTTTTTCAAGAACATGACTATATCATCTGCAACAAATAGGTCTTTTAATTTTAATTCGATTGCCTTGATTGACTGCTGAAATCTTGGAACCTGGACAACGGCTAGAAGAGCAATCAAGTAATTCCTTAACTGTCCCAAGAATTAGCTATATAATGACTCTGTGAAAACCAGTAATTAATGCTGCCATATGAACAACTATATTTTGAGAATCTCAGTATTAATTACTTAGAGCAATATAAGCGATAAAATAAGCCTAAAAAATTTGAAATAACCGCAGAGAATAGAAATGTTGAACTGGTAATTTTGGTCGATCTGAGATCCTGGATTATCGAACTCAATGTTGATGCGTGAAAGTGGCACCGGGCAGCTAACACGGAGGGAGTGTGTTCAGTCTCACAAGCTGAGTGGAGAAGAGGAAAGAAGGCTGCAGGGGAAGAAGAAAGAAGGAAGCTTCTGAGTGCTCGAGAGTGGAGCAAGCACTTGTCAAAGGGGTTGCGGGGATAGAGGAGAGGGTTGCCGAGACTAGCCGGGAAGGTTGATGAGAAGAGGAGGATGATCAGGAGCTGTCGAGCAGATAGTTACTATGATGATCGGCCAGCGGAGAAGCTTAATGAGCAGCGAAGAACTTGCTTAGCAGAGAAAAAGCTTGCTGAGCAGAGAAAAAGCTTGATGAGCAGAGAGCAAGCTTGCTGAGCAGAGAAAAAACTTGTTGAGCAGAGAGCAAGCTTGCTGAGCAGAGAAAAAGCTTGTTGAGCAGAGAACAAGCTTGCTGAGTAGAGAGCAAGCTTGATAAGCAGAGAAAAAGCTTGCTGAGCAGAGAAGCTTGATCAACAGAGAAGGTTGATCAATAGAGAAGGTTGATCAACAGCGGAGCTTGATCAACAGAGAAGGTTGATCAACAACGGAGCTTGATCAACAAGGAATCTTGATCAACAGAGAAGCTTCACAAACAGAGAAGGTTGATCAACAGAGAAGGTTGATCAACAACAGAGCTTGATCAACAGAGAAGGTTGATCATCAGCGGAGCTTGATCAACAAGGAAGCTTGATCAACAGAGAAGCTTGATCAACAGCGGACCTTGATCAATAAGGAAGCTTGATCAATAGAGAAGCTTGATCAACAACGGAGCTTGAGCTGACAGTAACTTGGACAGTTGTGCTTGCACGTTGATACCGAGAGACTAAACTGAGCTGAGAGGAAGAGAGGGGGCCACTAGTAGTGACAACAACAGACTTCGCCCACCGAGGCTTAAATACCACTCTTGCGATGAGCTTTTCCTTTAATCAAGAAACAAGATTACAGCTTGCTAATGCACCTTTACACGAAAAAAACAATAAAGGGTACAAAGGGGAAGATGACGGTTAAGGAAGGAGTTGCCAGGGCTTAGGAAAAGAGACTGTTGGCAGACCGCACGGCTTGATGGCAAGCTGTGGAGGACTGGAAATCTGAGTCCGCGAAGTTTGCTGGCAAGCTGTGGAGGACTGGGAGTAATGGGAAACTGAGTCCGCAGACGTTGCTTGATCAACTATGGCGGACTGGGAGGACTGAGAAATTGAGTCCGCAGAACTTGATCTAGCTGGCAGTTCTCCTCTCGCCCCCGTGCCACCATGCTAAATGAGAGGCATTGGGGGCTATTTATAGGCCCAGAGAAGATCATCTAGAAGCAGGGCCCAGTGACGTCATCATACTGACTTGCGCGGACTCGGCGAGCAAGCTGCCCAGCTGGGCGGACTCGGCGAGTAGAGAAATTGAGCAGAGGGGGTGGCCTTAGACTGGAGTCCGCCAAAGGGGCGGCCTGGGATTCTGAAGGCCGCCCAAGGGGGCGGCCTGGGCTGGAGGCCGCCCAAAGGGGGGCGGCCTAGACTGGAGGCCGCCTAAGAGGGGCGGCCTAGAGTGGAGGCCGCCCAAGGGGCGGCTGGCCTGCTGGAGGCCTCCCAAGGGGGCATCTTGGCTGCTGGAGGCCTCTAAAGGGCCGGACTGGGCTGGTGGCCGCCCAAAGAGGGGCGTCCTAGTCTGGAGGAGGCCGCCCAAGAGGGGCGGCCTGGTTTGGAGGAGGCCGCCCAAGGGGGCGGCCTAGGCTGGAGATCGCCCCTAGGTGGGGGCCTGAGGAGCAGGCCGCCACTAGGCAGGCAGAGGAGGTGGCCTGAGGAGTAGGCCGCCCTCTACAGGGGAGGAAACCATCTGAAGGTGAGCTAGAGCATGTGTCCGCCAAGCCCGTGACGGTTGAATTGGTCCAGGGTTAGCACTGGCTGGGCGACCTGGCGGACCGAAGGGATAGATCGTACAGATCGCACCCTGTTACTGTAGGTTGTCTCCTGCAAGGAAGAATGCTGCACGGTTAGTAGGTGAAAGAAAACAATTGTCAACCTAAATCACCTAGAAGGGGGGTGAATAGGTGAGTTGTGCGCCTTTTGCGGAATAAAAAATTTGTTAGAGCACAGCACAGAACTATCTACCAATATCACAGACGACAAAAGATTTATAGTGGTTCCCCAACCTTGGGTACATCCACTTTCCCTCACCGATCTAGCAATCTACTAGACTCGACAACTCCACTATCTCGGATCAAAAATCGATCCTACCCTCGGAACAAAGTTCCTACAAACTCGATCCAAACAACGGGATCTACACCTCGGAAGATAGCACTTCCTACAAACTCGGAGTTAAAAACTCCTACACTCGGAGAAACTTTCTCCTACAAGATTAAAATGAGGTTTACAAGAATACAACCAGTAATTCACTCAGATCTGGATGAAATGGCCAGGATCTTCTTCTTTTCAACTTTGTAGCACTTTCAAAAATCGGTGAAGAAGTTCTCGGATTCGATTTGGATTTACTCGCTTTTACAGAAATCGAGAGAGAATATGATCAGCAAAGTCGATCTCGATCTGTAACTTTCTTCAGAATGAATCCTCTGACTTTAGAAGCAGTGGCCGGAGAAGATGGTGGCGGCGGCGGCTTCCGTTTCGGGAAAACAGAGAGGAGTCGGCTGAAGAATATTTCTCGAAATAGAATGACAAGAAAGCTTGGAGAATACTTAGGGTTTGTCATTTTCTGATAAGACCTTATATAGGAGAGACTAACGGTCATAATCGGTCATAATGATGTACACGTGGACCAATCATGTCGCGTGATTTGAAAAATCCCGTCAGAAAAAGGACTTTGTAAAATTTCGGAAAGATGCAGCCAACTACACGAGTAAGTCAATAACTACTCGAGTATTTGAATAACTACTCGAGTATATGAAGGAGAACATACTCGGGTATATACAGATAGACTACTCGAGTATATAGAAATCAACTACTCGAGTAAGCAGACAGAAACTACTCGATTATGTATAGAGACTTACTCGAGTACATAGAGGATCTACTTGAGTACTGGAAAAGCTACTCGAGTATATTACATAAATTACTCGAGTACAAGAAGTACTACTCGAGTGGAATACTTAGAAAAATTCTGAAGAGGTCAGCAGGCAACTACTCGAGTAGTTGAACTAAACTACTCGAGAGTAAGTAATCTACTCGAGTAGGTGAAAGTTCTACTCGAGTAAAAGACTTAGAAAAATTTCTGGAGAGGAAATATTAAGGTACACGAGTGACACAAGATCTACTCGAGTAGGTATAATGCACTACTCGAGTATGTTTCCATCTACTCGAGTATGTGAGTACACTTACTCGAGTATGCGAGTATACTTACTCGAGTCCATGGCTTAGAGAAATTTTGATGAGGAAACCCTTTAATACTCGGGTATAGAGTAATCTACTCGAGTATATGAGCATGCTACCCGTGTATATGACTATGTCTACTCGAGTAGGTGACTTAGCTACTCGAGTATATGACTATGTCTACTCGAGTAGGTGACTTAGCTACTCGAGCATATTATACTCAGACTACTCGAGTAGGTGAAAGCTCTACTCGAGTAAAACACTTAGAAACTTTCTGATGTTGGAAAAACTGATTCTTCTAGAGTAACCAACTTCCAATTCCTTTCCCATAGTCCAATAGCTTGAATATGAAGTGTATCCCAATAGAGAGACCACACATGAGTCAACACCTTGGAATATGCAATGAGGGATTACATTGCACAGTTCCTGTGTTTGGTGACCCACTGTGGACTGACATTGGTTTACACTTTCACAGTGAAATTCCTGCAAACATATAACTCAAACCAAGCATCAAATACAACTTAATTCATCTTAGTTCCAGGGTGACTTCATCAAATCTGTGTTCATGTGGATGAAATACCCAACAATCTCCCCCTATTTGTTGAAGTCAGAACCCTTTACACTAAGGTGAATTATGGACATAAAAGAAACTAAGTAGAAAAATATGAGCAGGTAAGCAAAGGATAATGAAAAGATAATTAGACAGTAATGAAGAATTGTATATGTATAAGTTTACAAAAACATCAAGTCTACAATTTGTCATTTCAATCTCTCATCATCTTTTAGGTTTAGGCTTGGGATTGCTGCTTATCCATCTTTTCTTGCTGTCTTCTTAGATAGCTGAACGGCTTAGGGAAATACTTAGGAGGCCTTGGAGGAGCAGCAGGGTTATTTCTCCTAAACTCTCTGTCATGGATCTTCCTTTTCAGCATTGACTTCTCATATAACTCCCATTCCTGGGAACTATAGTGAGTGCTCCTGTTCTCATTGTGATCCATAACCAGCCTGAGTGTGTCCAAAATGAGAGACTTTGAGGTTGGAGACCAAGCTTCAGCATGTTCAGGGGCCTTAGAAGGAGCAGTCCTGCTAGCAGAGGGGCCTTCACCATACTTCCTTTTCTTCTTGATTCTGATATCTGGAGGAGCTTGAAGGAATATATCAGCAAGATCTTCTTCCCAGCCTGGAACATAAGTATCTGGAGGGGCAACTGAGTCTCCAGGCTTGGGAGAGAAGGTAGGTTATTGAGGAACAGTTGGGGCAGTGACATCTGTAGCTAGAGGATTGAGATGATGGGGAATGATGTTTGGGTCAACTGCAAGATCTGGCAGGATCTGATTGTGCATCCAGACAGCAGTGTCATATGTGTGAAATTTGACACTCTAGATCTGGTCTAGCACATCAGCATGAATGGTGTTCACATGAGCTTGCCATTCAACTGTCATCTGAGAAGCAGATTTTTCTACCTGTTCTTTGAGTTCTTTTATCAAACCCTCCCCCTTTCTGATTTCAACAGAGAGCTGGGATATGGTATCATCTTTGAAAAGGCCCACTTCTTCACAGATCTTCAGCTTGTTGGCTTCATTTCTCTTATCTAACTCTATCTAATTGTTTGCCAGTGTGACACCTTTTTCCATCACATTGCCAACACTAGTGATAATGTGGTCTATGGCTTTGCCACCAAGTTGGAATAAGTACTGGAGCTTGTCAGTATTGTGCTGAATTTCAGCAAAGCCTCTGCTCATCTCAGTTTCAAGAGCAGTTACCTTGTCAGTGATTTGCTTTAGAGAGGAGTCAAAATATGTTCTCTGTTCTTGAAGAAGAAGTGCAATACTTTGCAGCAGATCTGAGGAGGAGGAAACTGTAGCAGCAGAGGGAGCAACAGTAGGGATATGAGGAGTTACCCAAGGAGCTATTTCTTCAATTATCACTGAGCTGAGAGCTCTGGTGGAATGAATGACAGCATCCATTTCTTCTGTATCATGGGGAATGGAGAAATCGAGGTTTCTGAGAGGAGCCTCAGCTGGCTCAGGAGAAGGCTCATCAGAAATAATAATGGTGTCTGGCTTGTCTGTTGGAGGAGCTGGAGATGGTGTGGGAGTCTTGGCTGGAGAATGGGCAGGAGTCTGTGCTGGAGACAAGTCCTTGTACCTTCAGAGGTTGGAGCTGGAGGAGAGAGAGGAGGAAGGGGAAGCACTTCTTCAGAAAGCTCTGCAGTCATGGCATCTATAGCAGCAGCTGTTGACAGAAGAGTGTCTTGAGGTAGTTGATCTGAGGGAGTGGCTAGACTCTGTGGAGTATGAGGTAGGGATGGATTTTCTAGCTGAGGAGAGGGCTGCCTGACTGGGATAGAGGGAGCAGGCTCCCCCTCACTTAGTTCACCAGAGGAGCTGGCCACATGATGAGGAGAGGGAGATGGAGTCCTTTCCTCTACAGCTGGAACTTTTGGAATTTCTAAGAGCTTTGCAGCTTGGGCAGAGTTCTTTAACCTGAGATCCCATCTCTGAATGGAAGAGATGGAGACCTTCTTCATGTGGTGAAGTGGGGTTCCTTTGGAGAAGTTGAATACTGCAGGATCTGTTTCATGGAGAAGCAGAGAGATGATTCTGGCGTAGTTGGGGGATTTCATGCTGTCCATGATTTTGTCCAAAATCAGCATACCAAATTGAAATTTCTTGCGACAGACAATTGCTTGCATTATGTCAAAGAAATAGGATGGGATGTCTCTGATGGAGTGTGTCTTGCAGAGAAGAATTTTGCCAATAATGTCTACCAGAAATTTTCCTTCAGCATTCATGTCTGACCTTTTAAGATACTGAGCTTCAGGAGAGATACCACAGAAAAGTGCTGTTGGGTCATAATCTTCATCATCCAGATCATCTTCTTCATCAACAATCGGTAAACAGAGAAGTTGAGAGACAGAGGTCTTGGTGAACTTGAGTTTCAATCCCTTTACTGTAGATTTTAGCACTTTTCCATTTCGTCGAACCTTGAGATTTGAGAAGAATTCTGTAACTTCGGGGAAGAGAACGCGACAGGGTTCTTGGAGAATGAAGGAGAGGCCGGCGGTGTCGAGGAGGATGAGGAGGTTGTGGAAATCGTCGGAAAGCTCTGCAATACCTGCGGTGACTAGTTCGGAGCCGACGCCGATCTTATGAGAAGTCGCCATGGATGCGAATGACTGGAGGAATTGAGAGAGGCGGCTCTACAATAGCGGCGGAGGCGAGTCGGCAGGGTAGGCGAAGAGATAGAGGGTACTAGAGAGACAGAAATGATGTCGAGTAGGTTTGATGTTTCGGAATTTCATATATATATATAACTCTTAAATTACCGCTAATTAATTTAAAGAAAGAGGCGGCATATAGCCTTGGGTGGCGAATAGAACAATTTTCAAAATCTGGGAAACAGGACACGAGAAAGAGATAGACTACTCGAGTAGGTAAAGGAGCTACTTGAGTAGGTCGTCAGGAGGTACTCGAGTAGGTCTGCAGAGAGTACTCGAGTAGGTAGATGACTTACTCGAGTAGGTCGACAGGAGTTACTCGAGTAGGTAAGTGACTTACTCGAGTAGGTCTTTAGATACTCGAGTAGGCACGTCCTCATACTCGAGTAGGTCAGTACACATACTCGAGTAGGTTCATTCTTATACTCGAGTAGGTCTCATGCTTCTCGAGTTGAATTTTGAAAAAGTTGTGAAAGAATAGATTTTGACTAACCCCTTGCAATTTCTTGCTTCTTAGCCATCCAACCTTCTTTAGTCCTCTTTGTTGAGCATCCCAAGCTCTGTCTTGAAGAACGAGAACTTGGTCTCGTCCAGCGGCTTTGTGAAGATATCTGCAACTTGCCTATCTGTAGGCACATATTGGAGATCTATGTCTCCATGCTCCACATGTTCCCGGATGAAGTGGTACCTTAGCTCGATGTGCTTTGTCCGGCTGTGCGAGACTGGATTGTTGGCTATTGCAATTACGCTGGAAGAGTCACAGTACAAAGGAATATCCTTGAACTGCAGGTTGTAGTCCTCGAACTGATTCTTTATCCATAGAAACTGTGCGCAACAACTGCCTGCAGAGATATACTCTGACTCGGCCGTTGAGATTGCGACACAGTTCTGCTTCTTGCTACTCTAGGAGATTAGCCTTCTTCCGAAGAATTGGCAAGTCCCTGAGGTGCTTTTCCGGTCGTCTTTGCTACCTGCAAAATCTGCATCTGAAAATCCAATTAGTTCACTGTCATTACTTCTTGGGTACCATAAGCCAAGATTTGGTGTGACTTTAAGGTATCTCAGGATCCGCTTTGCAGCAGCGTAATGAGATTCCTTAGAGTTCACCTGAAATCTAGCACAGACACATGTTGAGAACATTATGTCAGGCCTACTGGCAGTAAGGTAGAGCAAGGATCCAATTATGCTTCTGTACTTGGTTTCATCAAAAGGTTTCCCTTTTTCATCCTTATCCAGAGACATAGTTGAGACCATTGAAGTCCTCATAGAGGTTGCGTTCTCCATTCCGAATTTCTTAATTAGCTCTTTGGTGAATTTGGTCTGGGAGATGAAAATTCCATCTTCAGATTGTTTCACCTGAAGCCCTAAGAAATACTTCAGCTCGCACATACTGCTCATTTCAAACTTCCCTTGCATAAGTTTTGAGAACTTTTTGCAGAGGTTGTTATCTGTAGAGCCGAAGATAATGTCGTCGACATAGATTTGCACTAGCAAAATCTTGACTTTTATTTCCCTAAGAAATAATGTCGTGTCTATCTTTCCCCTTGTGAACTTGTTCTCAAGTAGAAAGGTAGACAACGTTTCATACCAAGCTCTAGGAGCTTGTTTCAGACCATATAGGGCCTTGTGCAGACAATAGACATGATCAAGAAAGTTAGGATCAACGAAACCTGGAGGTTGTTCCATATACACTTCCTCCTTTATGTTACCATTCAGGAAGGCCGACTTCACGTCCATCTGATAGACGGTGAAGCCTTTGAAAGCAGCATATGCTAGGAACGACCTTATTGCCTCCAGTCTTGCCACTGGAGCATATGTCTGGTCGAAGTCGATTCCTTCTTCTTGACGATAGCCTTTAGCGACGAGTCTGGCCTTGTTCTTTATGATAGTTCCGTCTTCATCCATCTTGTTCCTGTAGACCAATTTTGTTCCAATGATGTTCTGTCCTTTGGGTCTTGGAACCAGCATCCACACATTGCAGCGCTTGAACTGATTTAGCTCTTCTTCCATTGCCATTATCCATGATGCGTCTGAGTTTGCTTGCTCAAATTTCTTTGGTTCAACCTATGAGAGAAAACTCAAATGAAGATTCTCATTAGTTGTACCTCTCCGAGTTCTGACACCATCCCGAGGATCTCCTATGATCTGGTCCATGGGGTGATCCTTCAGATGTCTGAGCTCTAGAGTTCTTGCATCTGGATTATCTTCAAGCACCGGAGTGATTTCTTCATCCAGGATGACTTCTTCATTTTGATCATCAGCCTCTCCAATAGGAGTTGGAGTGGTGATCTTGATGAACTTCTCGTCTTTGTCTTCGGACGGATCATCCAAGCTAGTTCCTTTCAGCTTTTCACCTGCATCTTCAATGAGCACACTAGACGGATTGCTTTGCAGTAAGCTCGTCTCATCAAATACAACATGTATCGATTCTTCCACCACCAGGGTTTTTCTATTAAATATCCTATATGCCTTACTATGACTACTATATCCTACAAAAATACCTTCAAAGCTCTTTTCGCTTAACTTGGTGGTATGATACTTACCATTGTTAAGTACGAAGCATTTACAGCCAAAGATTCTAAAGTAAGAGACTGTTGGTTTCCTGCCTTTCAGAAGTTCGTAAGGTGTCTTATTGTGGTCTTTGTTTATGAGTGCTCGATTTTGCACGTGGCATGCAGTGTTGACGGCCTCCGCCCAGAAGTACTCCGGTAGTGAAGCATCACTCAACATGGTCCTGCAGGCCTCTATGAGTGTTCTGTTCCTTCTCTCAGCCACTCCATTTTGCTGTGGAGTATGAGGAGAGGAAAACTCATGAAAGATACCTAAGCTTTTATAGAATTCTGTCATGGCCCCAGATTTGAACTCTGTTCCGTTGTCACTTCTGATTTTGACTATGAGCAGTTGTATTCATTCTGGACTTTCCTGACAAAATTGGTAAAGATATCGAAGGTATCTGACTTGTGTTTCAGAAAGAACACCCACGCAAAGCGCGAGTAGTCATCAACAATTACCAATGTATAGTCCTTGCCTCCCAAACTTCTAATCTGCAGTGGACCAAACAAGTCCATGTGCAATAGATGGAGACATCTGTTAGAGTCTTTGCCAATAATGCTTTTAAAGGCAGCCCTTGTTTGCTTGCCTTTTACGCATGCATGACAAGGTCTGTCTTTGACGTATTTGACATTTGGGGCATCACGTACTAAGTTCATTGAAAAAAGTTTATTAATGGTTTTGAAATTAATATGTGCTAGTCTCTTGTGCCATTGGTCACCAAGAGACGCACTATCTTTTGCTAAAAGACACACTGGTGTAGAGGAATCTATACAGATGAAATTTAAATAGAAAATATTCCGGCTTCGAGTGCCGGATAGAATCGTTTCCATATTGTCAACGGATTTTATCAAGCACTTATCAGCATGGAACTCAACTATGTATTCTTTATCGCAGAGTTGGCTTATGCTAATGAGATTGTGTTCCAATCCTTCGACATAGGCCACATCCGAGAAGGATACATTACCGTTAGTAATCATACCATAACCTCTAGTAATTCCACGGTCTGAACCTCCAAAGATGACTTTTGGTCCATTCACGACTGGAGTAAAGTTCTGAATGAGGCTTCTAGTCCCGGTCATATGCCGAGAGCATCCGCTGTCCAAGTACCAGATAGGCGTTTTGTTGGCCTTTGGACATCCCTGCAATCATAATCAATTTACCTTAGGAACCCAAACACGTTTGGGTCCTTCGTCTCGGGTTAGAGTGCTCCCCCTACGAGTGTTAGCATTATGAGCGGTCTTTCTCATATTGCTGACATGAGGGGTTGCAGCATTTCTGGAGTTGAACCAGCAATCTATGGCGAAGTGACCAACCTTGCCACAGCACCAACAATCAAATCTGTTGTACCTTTGCCTCAAGATCTCCTGCTTGACCTTTTGGAACTTTGGTCTAGCAGTGGTAGCATTCTTGGAGGAAGATGCCTCATGATGATGGCAATCACATGGCTTCTTCTCCTTTATGGGCTTCTCTACAACAGGCTTTGTCTTAGGTGCCTTCTTGAAGTTATGCCCATGATTGAAAGGGCCATAGCTCTGAAGAATAACTTCTTCATAAGGTGCCTTAAAGACACTTTCGCCAAAGTTTCGGGGTCGAGCCCATCCTTGATAGCGGGACTTTGGCTCTACATAAGTAGGCCTAGCAAAGTGCCCGTATGATGAGTCAAAATCAAACTCATTTGATGGAAAGATGACCTTTTTGAATGTGGTTTGATTTTGAGGTGCTTTTCCATTTTCTTCGGCTGAGGCCTTTTTGGCGGCCTTATTTTTCCGCTGATTCTTGTTTCTCCTAGAGGATTTACTAGGAGCTTCTTCATGGCCTAGTCCAGCTCCCTTGGCATTCACTGAGAATTCAGCAATGAATGGATGAACTGTTTTGGGCTTCGAGAAACTCTCAACAAGTTTCCTTTCAGCCGCAAGTTCGGCTTCCAATCCTTTGATGATCTTCTCCTTCAGGTCAAGGTGCTCAAGAGCCTTGTTATATTCTTCAATAGTATTATTGAAGTTTTCCTCGAGCGAGTCAGTCTTTGCGACTTTCTCTCTCAAGTTGCTCTCTTCGGCTTTTAGAGATTTGATCTCTTTAGCCTGAGTCTTCACGACTCGACAACATTTGTCGTAAGCCATGATTAACTCCTTGTACTGGGCCATCAATTCTGACTCATCGTTAGAGGAGCTACCCTCGCAATCATGTTCAGAGACTTCAGACTCTGAGAGAGGGGTGTGAAAGTTTACCTTCCTAGTGAACTGGGGCTCTTGTTCATCATCTGTTTGAGCCATTAGCCCAAAGTAAGCATCTTCTTCTTCGCTTGACTCAGATGAGTCTGAGTCGCTGAGAGTCTTGCTCCTTTTGGCTATGAGGCTCTTCTCTTTCCTTTTCTTGTTGTGTGAAGATTTCTTGTCTTCTCCTCTACCACCCTCCTTCTTCTTGTGAGGGCAGTCAGCAATGACGTGACCTGGCTTATTACAGCAGTAGCAAATGATGTCAGTTGAATTGTATTTGTTCTGTTTAGTATTATACCTTTCGTGGCTGCTTGAGCCTTTTCTTTGTCGATCGTCATCGTGCCGCGATCTTATGTATGAGGCATCCTTACCTTTCTATTGTTTCTTTTTATTAAGAAACTTCTTGAATTGCCTTGAGAGTAAGGAGAACTCTCCTTCAGATAGTTCAGAGCCTGAGGTGCTAGGCTCTGATGATTCTTCTTCTTCATCAACTTCTGGAGCTGGAGCGGGGGAGGCAGCCTTAGTCTTTCTGGAGGTGTCTGCCTTCAGATCGACAGATTTCTCCTTTAGGGCAGACCTGCCCTTCTCTTCTTCAGCTTTTCTTGTATTGATTTGGAGTTCATAAGACATAAGCTATCCAAAGAGATTTTGCGGGTCCGTTTCAGCTAGCTTCCCGAACTCCCTGATGGCGCATACCTTGTTATCCCATTCCTTGGTTAGGGATCTCAAAAATTTGTAGTTCAGTTCTCCATTGGTGAAGACACGGCCATACACCCTTAGGCCATTTACAATTTTGAAGAAGTTCTCAAAGGTGTCGGCAATTGTTTCCTTGTTTCCTTGTCGGAACGCTTCATATTTTTGATTGAGAAGGGATATCCGATCATCCCTTACTTCTTCAGTCCCTTCCATCAAAGTGACTAAGGAATGCCACATCTCCTTAGCTGATTGACAGTGAATCAAATTCTGCAGCATCGAGTCATCGACTGCACTTGCTATAATGTTCTTAGCTTTCTTGTCGAGAGAGACAAGTGCAATCTCGTCTTTGTCGAGATCCATTAGCTTTTTGGGAACTCTCTTGGTAGGGTAGATAGTGGACACAGTCATGGGAACGTAAGGACCTTCTTCAACGATCATGAAGATTCTTGGATCCACAGCTTCCATGAAAAATTTTATCCTTTCTTTCCACATGGGAAAGTTATTTTTGTTGCACAGTGGAAGCTTGGCGAAATCTTTGCCCTTGTCCATTCTATGGTAGAATCGTTCAGACAACAGATTTGAATCTGATCAAGGTGTTAACCTTTTGACGATCAACCTCGCTTTGATACCAATTGAAAGAAAATGGTTGTCAACCTAAATCACCTAGAGGGGGGTGAATAGGTGAGTTGTGCGTCTTTTGCGGAATAAAAAAGTTTGTTAGAGCACAACACATAACTATCTACCATTATCACAGACGACACAAGATTTATAGTGGATCCCAAACCTTGGGTACATCCACATTCCCTCACCGATCTAGCAATCTACTAGACTCGGCTACTCCACTATCTCGGATCAAAAATCGATCCTACCCTCGGAACAAAGTTCCTACAAACTCGATCCAAACAACGGGATCTACACCTTGGAAGATAGCACTTCCTACAAACTCGGAGTGAAAAACTCCTACACTCGGAGAAACTTTCTCCTACAAGATTAAAATGAGGTTTACAAGAATACAACCAGTAAATCACTCAGATCTGGATGAAACGACCAGGATCTTCTTCTTTTCAACTTTGTAGCACTTTCAGAAATCGGTGAAGAAGTTCTCGGCTTCGATCTGGATTTACTCGCTTTTACAGAAATCGAGAGAGAATATGATCAGCGAAGTCGATCTCGATCTATAACTGTCTTCAGAATGAATCCTCTGACTTTAGAAGCAGTGGCCGGAGAAGATGGTGGCGGCGACGGCTTCCGTTTCGGGAAAACAGAGAGGAGTCGGCTGAAGAATATTTCTCGAAATAGAATGACAAGAAAGCTTGGAGAATACTTAGGGTTTGTCATTTTTTTATAAGACCTTATATAGGAGAGACTAACGGTCATAATCGGTCATAATGATGTACACGTGGACCAATCATGTCGCGTGATTTGAAAAATCCCGTCAGAAAAAGGACTTAGTAAAATTTCGGAAAGATTCAGCTAACTACACAAGTAAGTCAATAACTACTCGAGTAGTCGAATAACTACTCGAGTATATGAAGGAGAACATACTCGGGTATATACAGATAGACTACTCGAGTATATAGAAATCAACTACTCGAGTAAGCAGACAGAACTACTCGAGTAAGTATAGAGACTTACTCGAGTACATAGAGGATCTACTCGAGTACTGGAAAAGCTACTCGAGTATATTACATAAACTACTCGAGTACAAGAAGTACTACTCGAGTGGAATACTTAGAAAAATTCTGAAGAGGTCAGCAGGCAACTACTCGAGTAGTTGAACTAAACTACTCGAGAGGAAGTAATCTACTCGAGTAGGTGAAAGTTCTACTCGAGTAAAAGACTTAGAAAAATTTCTGGAGAGGAAATATCAAGGTACACGAGTAACACAAGATCTACTCGAGTAGGTATAATGCACTACTCTAATATGTTTCCATCTACTCGAGTATGTGAGTACACTTACTCGAGTATGTGAGTATACTTACTCGAGTCCATGACTTAGAGAAATTTTGATGAGGAAACCCTTTAATACTCGGGTATAGAGTAATCTACTCGAGTATATGAGCATGCTACCCGTGTATATGACTATGTCTACTCGAGTAGGTGACTTAGCTACTCGAGTATATGACTATGTCTACTCGAGTAGGTGACTTAGCTACTCGAGCATATTATACTCAGACTACTCGAGTAGGTGAAAGCTCTACTCGAGTAAAACACTTAGAAACTTTCTGATGTTGGAAAAACAGATTCTTCTAGAGTAGCCAACTTCCAATTCCTTTCCCATAGTCCAATAGCTTGAATATGAAGTGTATCCCAATAGAGAGACCACACATGAGTCAACACCTTGGAATATGCAATAATGGATTACATTGCATAGTTCTTGTGTTTGGTGACCCACTGTGGACTGACATTGCTTTACACTTTTACAGTTGAAAGATATGGTACCTAAACACCTAGAGGGGGGGGGGGGTGAATAGGTGATCTAATCCTTTTTTAACTTTAATGGCAGCAATCAGTTATATCACAGATTTCTAACTACTTTTGCACAGCAATAACAAAGCATACACAACAAATAACAATCACAGCACAGCAGACACAGTGATTTATAGTGGTTCCCCAAGCTTTGGGTACATCCACTTTCCCCCTTCGCCTATCTAGCAGTGTACTAGATTCGGCCAAACTTCTCCACTGTCTCAGAACCCAAATTGGTTCCTACTCCTCAGGCCCAAGGCCTTACAACTCAGCTTTTCCCAAAGCCTACACTCAGCCACAAAGGCCTACACTCAGCCAACAAGGCCTACACTCAGAGATTTCAATCTCCTACACTCAGGCTCTCAAGCCCTACCCTCAGCCTTTATAAATACAGGCTTACAATTCACTCAGATCCAAAGGATCCTACAAGTTAAAATGATTTTACAAATATTAACTCTACAACTCAGAAACAAGAGAGGGGAGTTGAGAGTTTCTTGATGAGTTCTTGGAAGAACTCAGCTGGATCCAATCTGACTTAGCTTTCTTCAAAGCTTCTTGAAAGTAGAACTGAATAAGAATGAATCCTTCTGCAGTTGTTCCTTGACCTCTGCCACTTAGAATTCAGAATAAATCTGAACCCTTCTTCTCAGCCTAGTTCCAAAGGCTGATTTCTTGGATGGAGCCCTCTCTCTCCAACTTCTTAGATCTGCACTTGGACTGCAAGATCTTCTTGTGTTGATACTCTATGTACCACTTTAACAACTTGTTCTTCAACAATCTGAACTCTTCTTTCTGTAAACTGTAGGTGCCTATTTATAGGCCTTCTTCAAGGTAACCGGCTGATCCGGTTCATAACTGTCTTCTGACATCTCTGACAGGTGCTGTAGACCGGCTGGAACGGCAGCTGTCAAGTCATCCAGTCATTTCTTGAAAATCTCTAACTGTCTGAAAGTGTCGAGACTTTCTGTCTTTAAGTGTCGACACTTATAGTCCAAGTGTCGACACATGTTGTGTAAGTGTCGACACAAGTCTACAAGGTGTCGACACAACTCCTTGTATGTCTCGACACAGATTCTTCTTCAGGTGTCGACACTGAAATTGAGTGTCGACACAAGTACTTGATCTTCTATCTTTAACTGAATTCTTCTAAGTGTCGACACATCACCTTTGTGTCGACACAACTTCTTGTGTTGAATCTGTTAAGTGTCGACACTGCTTCTTGGTGTCGACACATAGTCTTCTATGTTGATTCTTGCTGAGTGTCGACACAGCTCCTTGTGTCGACACTTGATTCTTTTGTTGAGACTTCAGCTGAGTGTCGACACATTCCCTTAGTGTCGACACTTGTACTTAGAATATTTTGTTGATAATTCTGTTCTCTACTAAGTGTCGACACAGCTCCTTGTGTCGACACTTTCTTCAAGTGTAGAGTCTTCAGCTGAGTGTCGACACATTGTTCTTAGGTGTCGACACTTACTTCATGTGTTGACTCTTCTGTTGAGTGTCGACACTTTGTTTTTGGTGTCGACACTTTCTTCAAGTGCTGACTCTTCTTGTTGTTTTCACACATTGTTCTGGGTGTCGACACTTTAACTTAGTCTCTGCTGACTTTTGCTGAGTGTCGACACAGCTCCAAGTGTCGACACTTTCTGGTGTAGACACAACTTTACTGGGTGTCGACACAGCTCCTTGTGTCGACACTTTCTTGTCTGCACTTTTCTTCACTGAGTGTCGACACAGCTCCTTGTGTCGACACTTTCTGTCTGGTGTCGACTCTGCATCCCAGGTGTCGACACAATGACTCCAAGTGTCGACACTGCTTGTCTGGGTGTCGACACAAGCCTTCTTAAGTGTCGACACTATCCCTCTGGGTGTCGACACATGGACTTAGAAACTTTTTGCTTCAGTCCAGTGATTACTTAACCTGCACAAGTAAACTCAACATACATCAAATACATTATGATGTATATCATTGAGTTGGGTGAGGCTTCTTCAAATCAGGTACATTTAACCAATGTACCCAACAATCTCCCCCTATTTGGAGAAGTCATAACCCTTAGTCAATGATATACACCATTCATAATTAAAAATTACAAAATGATGTAAAGCAGGATAATGTACAGCAGGGTAAACATAAACATGTATAAATCACACATGTATACACATACATCAACACAGAACAAATAAGAAATAGACATATTCACAGAACAATCATGAAATATATTGATCACATATTGTTCTAACATTTGTCTTATACATTTTCAGTAGTTCACAAAAATGTTTTACATTCAAAAGATTACAAAATAATCTTCAAGTAAATTCTTAAACTATTTCTGTTCAGGTTCCTTGATAACTATTCCCTTGCCAGCTTGAACTTGAGCTTTGACAGGGGCATCAGCAGTTTCAGCATCAGCAGGCTTCTTGCCTTTTAGATCTTTCTTTTTGAGCTCTTCAGCTTTGATCTTCTGTCTCTCAAAATAATGGTATGGCTTAGGAAAGTACTTGCTAGGCTCCACTGCAGTAGGAGGTAGCTTTCCCATCTTTGCCTTCCTTCTATACTGAACTATTGCTTCCTGCCTGATCTCATGTTTTCTCCATTTAGCTTCAGAAAACCACTTGTTCCTGTCATGAGTGTTATCCTTGGCAGCTTTCCAGGCAGTTAATATTATATTCCTAGAGGTAGGGCTCCACTGTTCAAAGTCTGGCCTTTGTTCTGCTTGTTCCCTAAACCTCTTCTTAGACAACCTTGTCTCTTTCTCCTTCTGTAATGCCTCTTGCATGGCTTCAGTAATAGGCTGAACCACTTTATCCAGAATAACATTAGACTTCCCTTCAGTTGGGCTATACATCTGATGAATATCAGCTTGCACCATGTCAAAATCTGGTGGAGGATAGATCACTTGGGCTACCTCTGGTTGCTCACCTCCAAGATATGCAGGTTGAATTCCAGATTCAGCAACATTGTCATCATCACAGAGTGGAGGATAGCCCAGTGTAGCTCTGATGGAATTAGATATCCATTTGGCATGGTCAGAGCTAGCTTTGACTAAAACTCTCTCCCCCTTTATGACTTCTCGAGCCATATGATCTCTGACATCATCCTTTTGAAATCGGATTTGACTATCCAAGTATCTCACTCCATCTTTAAAGAATGGTTTGAGCTTTTGAAGTTGATCAGATATAGCTTTCTGGGAGGCTTGGATAGCAGTCTTTACAGCAGTAAGTTCTTCTTGAAAGACTTTATCAAATTCAGCTTTAGCAGCAGCAGTAGATGTAGAAGGTTCAGCAGCCTTGTTCTTTAACTCAGTGACAATAGCATTATGTGAAGCTGTAAGATTGTCATTCATTCTAAGTTGATTTTCAAGAACATATCCTTGTTTCAATGCTATGTCATCCACCTGTGCCTTGATCTTTTCCTGATGAGTGGCCAAGTACACCACTACATTGCACCCTTGTGGAAACAGTCTGTCATCTCGTTTTTGTTAAGGTTCATTTCAAACCTGATGGATTTTATATCCTGGGCCAGATCAAATTGGAGTGATTTTTGCCCTTCATCTACATAAGTTTCGATTGCCTTTCTTTGTTCATCCAGTTTTATTTGCATTGCCACCATCAGTGCACTATAATCAATGGCTGGGGCTTGTTGAATTATAGGCTGTGGTGCAACTGTTTGGAGTGCCTTCTTGTAACTCTGGCTTCTTCTCCTGAAGACATAAAGTTTCTTCTTCTTAGCCCTTGCAGCCTCCTCATCTTCAGACTCTGAGGAGCTGGCTATGTCAACCCTCTCCTTAGGGCTTTGAGGCTTCTCAGGTTGTTGCCTTATAGGCTCTTCCAGAACTGGCATTTGCTCCCCCTCAGCAGCAGCATGATCTTTTTCAGCAGCATCCTTGTCCATGTCAAAATCTTGTTGGTCTAGATTTAGGAATAAATCCTCCATGGTGTATTCTGGTGGTGAAGAAGCTGGAGAAGTTCTTGGTTCTTCAACCACAGGATCAGGAATTACTGGAACAGCAGATGTGTCTTCTATAACAACATCTGGAGCTTGACTAGGCAGCTGAGTTTGCTGAGGAACATCAGACAAATCAGCATCTTCTATAAGATATTCTAAAGTATTTAGGTCAGTGAGTACCTCTTGTATGATGGTGGTGGCTTGCTCACTGTCCAGTGTAGAGGGTTCTTCTACAACTGGAGGCTCCCCCTGGCTTTGATCCTTGTGGATGGGGCTAGCTTGTGGGAGCTCCCCCTGGATCTCTGCATCAGCTGGAGGAGCAGGAGACTTCTCTGCAGGCTCTTCCTCATGATCATCAGGAGTGAAAACAACTTGTTCTTCACTTTCAGAACTGCTGGTGGACTCTTGTGCCACTGGAGCAGTTTTTCTCTTTTTCTTTGGAGGAATCTCCTTCTCAGTAACTGCCTTCTCTGGGGTTGGCATTTCCTTGGACAACACCCTGTCCCATCTAGAAAAGATCCTTTGATCCATCTTCCTCATATGATTTATCTTGCTGCCAGCAGCAGTATTCATTACCTCTGGTATGGTACCAGCTAGGTAGAGACTTAAGATTCTGCCCAGATTGGGCTTCTTCAAGCTTTCCTTGATTTTCTCATAAACTACTATAGACCAATCAGTCTTAAGAGAGAAGATAATCTTTGTCATTATGCCAAACATATAGGCAGACACTCTGTCATGTCCCCCAGGCTTGCTGAGTAAGACCTTACCAACAATCTCAGACATGAATTTTCCTTGGCTGTTCATGCCTTTCCTGTTAAAAACAGAACCTATCTTCATTTTAGGATCCAGACCACACCAGGTTAGAGCTTCCCTGGTCTTGGATGCAGTAACTTCTTCTTCATCTTGAGTTTTTGGAAGCTGTAGAATCTTCCTTAGACTCTTTGGTGATACCTTGACCTTCGTTCCATGAACTCTGGATTTGATTCTGTATCCAGACTCATCTACTTCAGCTCCATTTAGAAATTCAAGAACCTCTTTCTTCCAAATCTTTGTAGGTTCAGAAACTAAGTATTCTAACCCTGAATCAGCAACTAGGGTTACGACCGCCTGGATTTCTGCATCAGCATCGTCGAAAGCGCCGCGCACTAGCTCATATCCTTCGTTGACGTTCTCCTCTAGCTTAGGCGCCATTAGGGTTGTAGAATTTGTCTTGAGAGAAGAGAGGTGTCGACACAGTAGTTTTGGTCTCGAAACTTTGAAAGCGTGTCGACAAACAAAGACCGAACCCTATTTATACCTTTCTGATTTTGAAGATGAACAGGCGGGATAGTTAACTTAAAATGTGTCGACACTGGCAATAAGTGTCGACACTGACTTATAATGTCTCGACACATATGTGTCGACACAAGTTTAGTCACAGATTTTATGTGTCGACACTTGGTTATGTGTCGACACAACATAACTCGACACATCGTCGAGACTTTACTTAGAAAATTCTGAGTAAAACATAAGTGTCGACACCACATTGGATGTGTCGACACCTAGTGGACATGTGTCGACACCATCATTCTGAAGTGTCGACATCAACATCTTAGATGTGTCGACACTTATTTCCTGAAGTGTCGACACTACTATACTGTGTCGACATAGACTTGTCTATGTGTCGACACCTTTTTACTTAGCCAATTTTAATTCTGTAAACTTACTCTAAGTTTATCATTCCTAGTTCAATTTTGAATCTATTGAACTTAGCTTCTTCTAGGGGCTTAGTAAACATATCAGCTACTTGATTATCAGTTTTAACATATTCTAATAAAATATCTTCTCTTTCTACATGCTCCCTAAGAAAATGATATTTAATTTCAATATGTTTAGTTCTACTATGAGATACAGGGTTATTAGCTATTGAAATAGCACTTGTAGAATCACAGAAAAGTGGAGTTCTACTTACCTGAAATCCATAGTCCTCTAGCTGATGTTGTATCCACAGAAGTTGAGCACAACAACTTCCTGCAGCCACATACTCTGACTCTGCTGTGGAGATAGCCACACTGGTTTGCTTTTTGCTACTCCATGAAATTAGTCTCCCACCTAGGAATTGACAGGTTCCAGTAGTGCTCTTTCTATCTTCTTTGCATCCTGCAAAGTCTGCATCTGAATAACCTGTTAGATCAAAATCTCCATTCCTAGGGTACCAGAGGCCTAGATAGGGAGTGCCCTTTAGATATCTCAATATTCTTTTGACTGCTGTCAAATGAGACTCTTTAGGGCAGGCTTGATACCTGGCACAAACACATGTAGCATACATGATGTCAGGTCTACTAGCAGTCAAGTATAATAGGGAGCCAACTATCCCTCTATACAAGGTTTCATCTACAGGTTTCCCTGCATCATCCTTGCTAAGAGACATACTTGACCCCATAGGAGTCTTCATGGTGCTGGATGAATCCATACCATACTTCCTTATGAGTTCTAGGGTGAACTTGGACTGACAAATGGATAAACCACTCTCAGTCTGTTTAACTTGGAGACCCAAGAAAAACTTCAGCTCTCCCATACTACTCATCTCAAACTGACCTTGCATAAGTTTTGCAAACTTTTTGCAAAGGCTGCTTTCAGTAGACCCAAATATAATGTCATCTACATATATTTGGACTAGTATGACTTTGCCTCTAGATTCCCTAAGGAATAGAGTCTTATCTATTTTCCCCCTTGAGAATTTGTTCTCAATGAGGAAACTAGATAGGGTTTCATACCAAGCCCTAGGGGCTTGCTTTAACCCATATAAAGCTTTCCTAAGTCTATAGACATGATGAGGTAGAGTTGGATCAACAAAACCTGAAGGCTGTTCCACATAGACTTCTTCCTTAAGATTACCATTTAGGAATGCTGACTTGACATCCATTTGGTAAACCTTGAATCCTTGATAGGTTGCATAGGCCAAGAACATTCTTATGGCTTCCAGTCTAGCTACTAGAGCAAAGGTTTGATCAAAATCAATACCTTCTTCTTGCCTATATCCTTTAGCAACCAGTCTAGCTTTATTCTTAATGATGACCCCTTGTTCATCCATCTTATTCCTGTAGATCCACTTAGTTCCTATTATATTGTGGTCTTTAGGTTTAGGAACTAATTCCCAGACCTTGCACCTCTTGAACTGATTAAGCTCTTCTTGCATTGCTTCAGTCCATTGTGGATCCAGTATTGCTTCTTCAAATTTCTTAGGTTCAACTTGAGACAGAAAGCTGGAGTAGATTGCTGCATTTATGTATCTGCTCCTGGTTTGTACTCCTTGTCTTGGATCTCCAATAATCTGCTCTACTGGATGATCTCTTAGATGCCTGTTGGCTGGAGGCATCCTAACTTCTGGTTGAACCTCTTCAGCATCTCCATCATGCTGTATTCCTTGTACTTCATCAGCAATTGGCACATGTAGTTCTCCCCCTGGACAACAGCTACTCTCCTCTCCTTGCTGTCTTGCAGCAGGCACTTCTTCTATAGTAAGCTTGTCCATTTTCTTTGTTAAACCTGTGGGGCTGCATACACTACTAGACAACTCATTGTTAATAAGTTTAGTCTCATCAAAAACTACATGCACAGATTCTTCTACAACTTGTGTAGTCAAGTTGTAGACTCTATAAGCCTTACTATTATTGTTGTACCCAACAAAAATTCCCTCTTGGGACTTGGCAGCAAACTTAGTTAAGTAAGACTTCCCATTGTTAAGTATGAAGCATTTGCAACCAAAGATCCTGAAATAGGATATGTTTGGTTTCCTGCCTTTCACAACTTCATAGGGGGTCTTCTTAAGCCTTTTAGTGATGGTAGCCCTATTTATGACATGGCATGCAGTATTAACTGCTTCAGCCCAGAAATACTCTGGCAGTGATGTATCACTTAATAGGGTCCTACCAGCCTCTATCAAGGTTCTATTCTTCCTCTCAGCAATGCCATTTTGCTGAGGTGTTCTAGGTGAAGAGAATTCTTGAAATATCCCAAAGTCTTCACATAGTTTTGTCATGCTATCAGACTGAAATTCAGTACCATGGTCACTTCTAATTTTGACCACTGTACTATTTAGTTCATTCTGAATTTGCTTGACAAAGCTATAGAAGACACTAGGTGTTTCAGATTTCTGTCTTAAGAAGAACACCCAGGAAAACCTTGAGTAGTCATCTACAACTACAAAGGTATAGACCTTCCTACCTAAGCTGTGAACTGGCATTGGACCAAAGAGATCCAAGTGCAAGAGGTATAAACACCTCACAGCATCTTTGTTTTCTATGCTTCTAAAGGTGGATTTAGTCTGCTTGCCCTTTTGACAAGCTGAGCAAATACCATCTTTAACACACTTAACTTGAGGACCATTCCTCACTAACTCTTTGATAAAGAGTTTGCTAATAGTCTTGTAGTTAAGATGGGCTAGCCTCTTGTGCCATTTGACACAATGAGAGACTGTCTCATCAGCTACAAGACAAACTGGAGAACCATTGTTCTCAATCATAATGTCTAGGCAGTAGACATTCCTCTTCATATAACCTGTCAAAATGATCTCTTGATCAGTTGACCTCTTGATATGACAACCATTTTTAACAAATGAGATGTCATACCCTACATCACTTAATTGACTTATACTTATTAGGTTGTGTTTCAACCCTTTAACATAAGCCACTTGAGTAATGGTAACCAAGTTGCTAGAAATGTTACCAAATCCTTTGATGATTCCTTTTTCAGAACCACCAAAGGTGACTTTTGGACCATCTTTTATTGGTATGTAGTCCTTTAGTAATTCTCTAGTTCCAGTCATATGTCTGGAACATCCACTGTCCAAGTACCATGTTGGGGTATGGCCACTTGGACTCACCTGCAAAACAGATTAATGAACCTTAGAACCCAAAGAATTCTTGGGTCCTTGGTACTTGTTAGTTTGCAATCTGACAAAGCTACCTACTGGCTTTCCAACAGGTAGTTTGGTACTCACTTTGGCACTAGCATTGTGCCAACAGTCCACTGCAAAATGGCCAACTTTGCCACAACACCAACATTCAAACTTATTGTACCTTTGCTTAGGTACTGTCTTGGCTGTCTTGTCTACAGCAGACTTGTTGAATGTTGGGGCTTTGCCCTTGGACTTAGACTTGGACTGCTCAGTCCTTGCAGGTCTAATAAAGCCCAGTCCAGCCTTGTCCTTTATGATGAACAAATTCATCAATTAAAGGTAGCACTGACTTAGGTTTAGAAAACCTAGCAACAAGCTCTCTCTTTTTCTGAAGATTGATCTCCAGACTCTTGATTTGATTATTCTTAAAGGTGATAGTCCCCATCTGAATCACAGTTATGTGTTTCAGCCTGGCTATCTCATTCAGCTTTTGATCAAATTGCTTCTCAAAATCTGTTGCAGCAGCTTTAAGATCAGCAATTTCCTTTGCCTGACTTTTGGCTAGGGACTTGCTTTTCTTATAAGCCTGCAACAGCACCTTATATTCATCTATAAGCTGATGAATATCATCCTCTGACTCAGATACATTCTCATCACTTGATGAAGATGAATCTGATTCTGAACTAGAACAAGAAACTGAACTAAGAGTTGAACTTTGTACCTTACTGGGTCCTGGCTGCTCCAGGATTTTGTCACTCTCAGTCAATGCCATCAGTCCTTGGTACTGATAGTCTTTTTGTTCATAGATAGACTCCATTATCTGCATGAATTCTTCTTCTTCTTCTTCAGCAAACAGCCCTATGTAGGCCTCAGCCTCAGACTCAGTTTCTGAAGAAGAGATATCTGATAGAGTCTTCTCCTTCTTAGCAACAAAAGGCTTTTCTTTCTTGCCTTTGAAATAAGTCTTTTTCCTGTCACTAGATTCTTTCCTCTTTTCAGGACAGTCTGCAATAACATGGCCCTGTCTATTGCAGCAATAGCACACAATCTTTGAACCAGTTGCCTTGCTAGATTTTGTCCTCTTCTGTCCTTCTTTGAAGCCTTTTTATCTTGATAAAAATCTTCCTTTCCTTTTGAAGTAGAAGGCCTTGACCTCCACTGTTTCTTCTTCAGGAATTTCTGAAAGTGTCTAGTGAAAGCAGCAAAGTCTTCATCACTTTCACTGCTTGCTGATTTGGTGCTGACTGACTCATCTGACTCAGATTTAACTACCTTTGGAGGTGGAGTTGATGACTTATTTTTGCACTTCCTGGAGGCTTCTGTCTTGAAGGCTACTGTTCTTTCCTTGTGCTCAGTTCTTGTTGATTTCTCCTCCTCTTTTCTCACTGTCAACTGCATCTCATAAGACAATAACTTGCCAAACAGTGTAGGAGGAGGAATTTCCCCCAACTTAGCCATTTCTCTTATGGCACAGATCTTGGTGTCCCAATCTTTGGTTAGGGACCTTAGGAACTTGTCATTTAGTTCATAGTTACTGAACTCTCTTCCATAAGACATGAGTTCATTCACTATTCTGTAGAACTTCTTATAGCACTCAGTTATGCTATCACCCTTTCCTTGTCTAAAACTCTCATACTCCTGATTTAGCAAGGATTTTCTATCTTGTCTAACTTCTTCAGATCCTTCCATATACACTATAAGAGTGTCCCACATCTCTTTGGCTGTCTTACAGTGTATAAGATTCTGAAATGTTGCATCATCTATGACACTCACTATAATGTTTTGTGCCCTCTTGTCCATGGTGGCTAGGACAATCTCATCCTTAGTCATCTCAGAGAAATCCTTTGGAGTTCTCTGATTTGCATCTAGAACTGAAATCTTCATGGGCACATAAGGCCCTTCCTTTACTGTGATGTAGATTCTAGGGTCTGAGGCCTCCATAAATAGCCTTACCCTTTCCTTCCAGATCCCAAAGATCTCTTTCCTGCATATGGGCAATTTCATGGAACCCAATTCCTTGTGATTCTCAGAGGAACCCATGTTTCTTGATTTTCTTGAATCTGTATGTTGCCTTACACTGAATCTGCCAATCAGGATCTCCTCAGACTGTTAGTCCTTTTGAGGAACCTCGCTTTGATACCACTTGAAAGATATGGTACCTAAACACCTAGAGGGGGGGGGGGGGGGTGAATAGGTGACCTAATCCTTTTTTAACTTTAATGGCAGCAATCAGTTATATCACAGATTTCTAACTACTTTTGCACAGCAATAACAAAGCATACACAACAAATAACAATCACAGCACAGCAGACACAGTGATTTATAGTGGTTCCCCAAGCTTTGGGTACATCCACTTTCCCCCTTCGCCTATCTAGCAGTGTACTAGATTCGACCAAACTTCTCCACTGTCTCAGAACCCAAATTGGTTCCTACTCCTCAGGCCCAAGGCCTTACAACTCAGCTTTTCCCAAAGCCTACACTCAGCCACAAAGGCCTACACTCAGCCAACAAGGCCTACACTCAGAGATTTCAATCTCCTACACTCAGGCTCTCAAGCCCTACCCTCAGCCTTTATAAATACAGGCTTACAATTCACTCAGATCCAAAGGATCCTACAAGTTAAAATGATTTTACAAATATTAACTCTACAACTCAGAAACAAGAGAGGGGAGTTGAGAGTTTCTTGATGAGTTCTTGGAAGAACTCAGCTGGATCCAATCTGACTTAGCTTTCTTCAAATCTTCTTGAAAGTAGAACTGAATAAGAATGAATCCTTCTGCAGTTGTTCCTTGACCTCTGCCACTTAGAATTCAGAATAAATCTGAACCCTTCTTCTCAGCCTAGTTCCAAAGGCTGATTTCTTGGATGGAGCCCTCTCTCTCCAACTTCTTAGATCTGCACTTGGACTGCAAGATCTTCTTGTGCTGATACTCTATGTACCATTTTAACAACTTGTTTTTCAACAATCTGAACTCTTCTTTCTGTAAACTGTAGGTGCCTATTTATAGGCCTTCTTCAAGGTAACCGGCTGATCCGGTTCATAACTGTCTTCTGACATCTCTGACAGTGCTGTAGACCGGCTGGAACGGCAGCTGTCAAGTCATCCAGTCATTTCTTGAAAATCTCTAACTGTCTGAAAGTGTCGAGACTTTCTGTCTTTAAGTGTCGACACTTATAGTCCAAGTGTCGACACATGTTGTGTAAGTGTCGACACAAGTCTACAAGGTGTCGACACAACTCCTTGTATGTCTCGACACAGATTCTTCTTCAGGTGTCGACACTGAAATTGAGTGTCGACACAAGTACTTGATCTTCTATCTTTAACTGAATTCTTCTAAGTGTCGACACATCACCTTTGTGTCGACACAACTTCTTGTGTTGAATCTGTTAAGTGTCGACACTGCTTCTTGGTGTCGACACATAGTCTTCTATGTTGATTCTTGCTGAGTGTCGACACAGCTCCTTGTGTCGACCCTTGATTCTTCTGTTGAGACTTCAGCTGAGTGTCGACACATTCCCTTAGTGTCGACACTTGTACTTAGAATATTTTGTTGATAATTCTGTTCTCTACTAAGTGTCGACACAGCTCCTTGTGTCGACACTTTCTTCAAGTGTAGAGTCTTCAGCTGAGTGTCGACACATTGTTCTAGGTGTCGACACTTACTTCATGTGTTGACTCTTCTGTTGAGTGTCGACACTTTGTTTTTGGTGTCGACACTTTCTTCAAGTGCTGACTCTTCTTGTTGTGTCGACACATTGTTCTGGGTGTCGACACTTTAACTTAGTCTCTGCTGACTTTTGCTGAGTGTCGACACAGCTCCAAGTGTCGACACTTTCTGGTGTAGACACAGCTTTACTGGGTGTCGACACAGCTCCTTGTGTCGACACTTTCTTGTCTGCACTTTTCTTCACTGAGTGTCGACACAGCTCCTTGTGTCGACACTTTTTGTCTGTTGTCGACTCTGCATCCCAGGTGTCGACACAATGACTCCAAGTGTCGACACTGCTTGTCTGGGTGTCGACACAAGCCTTCTTAAGTGTCGACACTATCCCTCTGGGTGTCGACACATGGACTTAGAAACTTTTTGCTTCAGTCCAGTGATTACTTAACCTGCACAAGTAAACTCAACATACATCAAATACATTATGATGTATATCATTGAGTTGGGTGAGGCTTCTTCAAATCAGGTACATTTAACCAATGTACCCAACAACAGTGAAATTCCTACAAACTTATAACTCAAACCAAGCATCAAATACAACTTAATTCATCTTAGTTCCAGGGTGACTTCATCAAATCTGGGTTCATGTGGATGAAATACCCAACAGTAGGCCTAACCACATGGCCTGTGAGGGTGAGCTATGGGAACAGCCCGCCACCCTGCAGGACACGCGGTTGGTAGGCGACCTGGGCGGACAGGGAAAAATGTCCGCCTACACTTGGACTTGTCGCGAACACCAGGGAGAATCTGAAGGTCACGACTAGCCAGCTGGTTACCTCAGGAAGGATCACCGATTTCTGGGTTAACATAATCCCCGCACTTTTTTAAGTTCCGAAGGGAACTTCAAAAAAGTTGGAGACCCACAAAAATCGTGATCCACCCCAAAAGAAGAGGAGACAAGGGGAGATAGAACCTGATGTCTCTCCTAAGAAGGTTGTTACTGTGTATCTTTTTCCTGTGAAGGAAAAGTTAGTGAAGACATAAATGGAAGGTGCACTTCACGCGTACCTGAGATTGCCTTTGCAAAACAAAGATGATTTGTCTTCTATTGAGTTCTCCAAAATGAAGGTGAGAGAAAAGTATAGAAGGGAGATAACTTGCAAAATACCTGGTGAAGGCTTGCAAGCACCAATTATCCCCTACAAAAGGAAGAGTGAGGAGTATGCAAGAAAGAAAAATGAGTTGCAAGTACCTGAAATGGTCTTTCAAGTGTCTACTAGTCTCTGCAAAAGTGAGGTTAGAAACAAAAACGATATATAAAAGTATTTCGCAAGTTCTTGTAAAGAAACTCGCAAATATCTGCTGATCTCTGCAAGAAAAGAGTTAGGAGCAGAAAAAATATGAAAATAACTTGCAAGTACCTGTGAAGAAACTTGCAAATATCTGCTGATCTCTGCAAGAAAAGAGTTAGGAGCAGACAAAATATGGAAATAGCTTGCAAGTACCTGTGAAGAAACTTGCAAGTGTCTGCTGATTTCTGCAAGGAAAGAGGAGGAGCAGACAAAACATGGAAATAGCTTGCAAGTACCTGTGAAGAAACTTGCAAATGTCTGTTGATCTCTGCAAGAAAAAAGTTAGGAGCAGATAAAATATGAAAATAGCTTGCAAGTACCTGTGAAGAAACTTGCCAGTGTCTGCTGATCTTTGCAAGAAAAGAGTTAGGAGCAGACAAAATATTAAAATAGCTTGCAAGTACCTGTGAAGAAACTTGCAAATGTCTGTTGATCTCTGCAAGAAAAGAGTTAAGAGCAGACAAAATATAAAAATAGCTTGCAAGTAGCTGTGAGAAACTTGCAAGTATCTGCTGATCTCTGCAAGAAAAGAGTTAGGAGCAGACAAAATATGGAAATAACTTGCAAGTACTTGTGAATAAGCTTGCAAGTGTCTGCTGTTCACTGCAAAATGAGAGTTAGAAGTAGACAGAATGTATGAAAGGAGCTTGCAAGTACCTGTGAAGAAACTTGCAAGCATCTGCTGATCACTGCAAAGAGAAAAGAGTGAGCAACATGCATATCATAATGAACTAAACTGCAAGTACCTGGATGAGGCTTGCAGGTGTTAACTGTTGATGAGATAAGGTGGACATGACCAAATGGCAAGGAAAATGTCTGATGAACTCTTTATCGTGAAGCCCAGATCAATAAGTCGAGCGTTGACTGTTGATATGCCTGGATGGATATGATCAGATTAGCAGAGAAGGAACTTGATGAATTCTGCCAATCTTAACTAGATTGCAATAGCATGGCTTGATGATCAAGGAGAGTAAGATTCTTTGATCAATGTTTGATGCCATTAGATTTTGATAAGAGTAATGAATAACTCTGTGAATCATCATCTGATGGAGCTTGAGCAAGCAATGTATATGAAATGAGCATAAGCAAAGCGGATGTTTGCTAATTCTTTTGAGAGGTCGGATTAACCTATTCACCTGTGAAAGAAGGCAGTTGATAAAAAGAGGTCTATACTCGAAAGTGACTAAAAAAGGCTGGATGCTGCCACAGGTGCTCCCCGTGGGCCTTATGCATCGCTTGCCTGAGAATGGTCATCCCGAGTATAGTCCTACTCAAAGCAGGCTGGCCGCGCATCCTTTAGAAGGGCACGAAAGAAAAAGGCATGGGAAATCCTGAGAAGGATTGCTAGATGCACAGCTCTCTTGCCTCGGGTACAATCATCACTGATCAATGAGACTAGTTGCTTGTTTGTGGAAAGATTACTGGAATTGTGTAACCCGCGAAGGCACGGATCGAGAGTTCCAGAGAGTGTTCGGCCATCACAGTTGTGAGATGATCAAAGAGACAAGGCTAAGCTTGATTGTCATTGCTTGTCAAGCAAAGATCACCGTAACTGTAATGTATCCTTTACGAAGCACAACAGAGCTAACACATGGGGCCTCCCTAGCAAACATTCTGTGTTAGATGCCAGCTAGGATACAAATTCCCGTATTACTCCGCATGAGAGTTGGATAGCCCCCACTACACATATGCGAACACTCCCCGCGATATGTGGTCGTTGTGGTCTTACGCCGGAATCCAATCTTGAGGGGGCCTATAGCAAGACATGGCGATATCTCATTGGTGTAGTGATCTCTTCGGTAAAGAGAAAAATAGAGGAGGAAGCATCACAAGAAGGGAACTGTTTCAGTATAAGATCCCTGATAAAAGCTTTATTGAAAAGCAAGAAGCAGCACTTAGGAGTGCTTTAAAATGAAAATGTTTGAAAAGTAAGAGTAAGAGTAACCGATCACGGTTGTGAAAATATTTGGAGAACTATGAAGTCCTTTGTTGGTTCAGAACAGTCTTCCAAGCACACCCTCATCATTGTCATCGAAGCATTCGACGGTTTTATTAACAACAAGGAGAGGGGGATCTTCGACTAGGATCACCCCTCTTGAGCTGCAAAGAATGTCTGCAACCTCTTTGCCCTTTGAGGTTGTTGGATCAGGGCGATCTTCTTTGGGAAACTGGTCACGCATCTTACCCTGTCGGAGCATCCTTTGCACAAGCTGGCGGAGTGCTCGGCAGTTCTCGGTCAGGTGGCCTGGCTCTTTGTGGAACTCGCAGTATGGTTCTGAGTCTCTAGATCTTTGATCAGCCGATCGATAAGGCCTTTTGTAGTTAGCTTTATTCTTCATGATTTGGCTCACTTCTTGAATGGCCTCATCTAGTTCGGACTCATGCAAGTCATCTCCATGCAGATGGTAGACTGCAGCTGTTTGAGAAGATGGAGCTGGTTTTAGTAATCGGTCTCGAGTACGGTCTTGATCCCGGAAGGAGTATCGATGATGCTGAAATCTTCTTTCCCTCCTTGAGTAAGTTGGAAAATCTTTCCGAGGAGACCTCAGAGGCTGTTTATGAGAAGGATCTTTCTCCGATATAAGCTTGGAGATGAAGCCTGGGTTGCTCTTTTCACCTCGGATGTATGAGTTGGCTAAGGCAATCAACTCTTGGTACGTTCTTGGAGCACGGACATTGGCTTCAAACTAGAGAGGCCCTTCACGGAGACTGTGGATAAGAGCCACTCGGTACATTTCTTGATCGGCAATCTCGATGTCCAAGATTTCTCTTTGGAATCAATCAAAGAATTGAGAACAAGTTTCATTTCCACACTGCTTGATCTCCAAGAGAGCTTCATGACCGCCTTTCTCTTAGTTGAGGTAGAGAACCTGCGCAAGAACTCCCATCGCAGATCAGCAAAGGAAGTGATGGAGTGAGGACGAAGGCCATAGAACCAGTCCCTCACTTGTCCATCAAAGGTGGCGACAAGGAGCTTGCACTTAGTTGTATCTGATAGAGTCTTGAGAGCAACAGCCGATTCGAAGGCTTGAAGGTGCTTTATTGGATCAGTCTCTCCAGTGTAGATTGGCAGTCGAGGCTCTCTGAAGTTTGCTGGAGTAGGTTCGTGATGATCATTCTCTATAAATGGTGACGGCTCTTCTTGTTCTCCTACAGCATAAGGATTAAAGGGAGCATAAGCTGCAACTGCAAAAGAATCAGGAGGATAAAAGGGAAAAGCTGCTGTAGGAGCAGAGGTAGGAGCTGGGGGGCAAGGATGACTTCCCTAAAAGTTGAGAAATCTTGCAGGACTTCCCCGGGATGCTCCCCGGAAGGAGTTTTGACGAGCTGCAAACTATTCATCTTGAGGTCGCAAAGGGGCTGCAGGCCCTTACGAAAAGGTTGGTGTGTAAGGAGGATAGAACGGCGGGCAAGCTTGAGGATAAGCTTGTTGATGCTACAATGTTGGTGTTGGGTTGATTGGAGCAGCAGGAGCAGCTGGAGCTGTTGCTGGTTGAGTGTCTAATCGTTGTGTGATTGCATCAAGAATTTGGTTGATTGCTTGGAAATGCTGAGCATTCTCACAGCGCGATTGCTCGAAGGCCTCCGAGAGTGGATCTTCACTGGGACTTGGAGCAAGGTTCTCAGCTGGTTGGTGGTCTGTCATGGCTAACTGTCAGTTTTCACTGTCTATTCGGATTTGAAGGTCGCATGTTAACTGTTGATGCGTGAAAGTGGCACCGGGAAGCTAAAACAGAGGGAGTGTGTTTGGTCTCACAAGCTGAGTGGAGAAGAGGAAAGAAGGCTGCGGGGGAAGAAGAAAGAAGGAAGCTTCTGAGTGCTCGAGAGTGGAGAAAGCGCTTGTCAAAGGGGTTGCGGGGATAGAGGAGAGGGTTGCTGAGAGTAGCCGGGAAGGCTGATGAGAAGAGGAAGATGATCAGGAGCTGTCGAGCAGACGATTACTATGACGATCGACCAGCAGAGAAGCTTACTGAGCAGTGAAGAACTTGCTTAACAGAGAAAATTCTTGCTGAGCAGAGAAAAAGCTTGCTGAGTAGAGAGCAAGCTTGCTGAGCAGAGAGCAAGCTTGCTCAGCAGAGAAAAAACGTACTGAGTAGAGAGCAAGCTTGCTGAGCAGAGAGAAAGCTTGCTGAGCAGAGAAAAAGCTTGCTGAGTAGAGAGCAAGCTTGCCGAGCAGAGAGCAAGCTTGCTGAGCAGAGAAAAAGCTTGATGAGCAGAGAAGCTTTTTCAACAGAGAAGGTTGATCAACAAAGAAGGTTGATCAACAGAGAAGGTTGATCAACAATGGAGCTTGATCAACAAGTAAGCTTGATCAACAGAGAAGCTTGACCAACAGAGAAGGTTGATCAATAGATAAGGTTGATCAACAACAGAACTTGATCAACAGAGAAGGTTGATCAACAGTGGAGCTTGATGAACAAGGAAGCTTGATCAATAAGGATGCTTGATCAACAGAGAAGCTTGATCAACAACGGAGCTTGAGCTGACAGTTACTTGTACGGTTGTGCTTGCATGTTGACACTGAGAGAGCTAAACTGAGTTGAGAGGAAGAGTGGGGGCCGCTAGCAGCGGCAACAACAGACTTCGCCCGCCGCGGCTTAAATGCCACTCTTGTGACGGGCTTTTCCTTTAATCAAGAAACAAGATTACTGCTTGCTAATGCACCTTTACATGAAAAAGACAATAAAGGGTACAAAGGGGAAGCTAGCAGTTAAGGAAGGAGTTGCCAGAGGCTAAGGAAAAGAGATTGCTGGCAGGCTGCGCGGCTTGATGAAAAGCTGTGGAGGACTGGAAATCTGAGTCCGCGGAGTTTGCTGGCAAGCTGTGGAGGACTGGGAGGACTGGGAAACTGAGTCCGCAGACCTTGCTTGATAAACTGTGGAGGACTGGGAGGACTGAGAAATTGAGTCCGCAGACCTTGATCAAGCTGGCAGTTCTCCTCTCGCCACCGTGACACCGTGCTAAATGAGAGGCATTTAGGGCTATTTATAGGCCCAGGGAAGATCATCTAGAAGCGAGGCCCAGTGACGTCATCATACAGACTTACGCGGACTCGGCGAGCAAGCTGCCCGGCTGTGCGGACTCGGCGGGCAGAGAAATTGAGCAGAGGGGGCAGCCTGAGACTGGAGTCCGCCAAAGGCGTGTCCTGGGCTTATGGAGGCCACCCAAGGGGGCGGCCTAGGCTGGAGGCCGCCCAAAGGGGGGCGGCCTGGACTGGAGGCTGCCTAAGAGCGGCGGCATAGACTGGATGCCGCCCAAGGGGGCGTCCTGGCCTGCTGGAGGCCGCCCAAGGGGGCAGCCTGGCTGCTGGAGGCTGCCCAAGGGGGAGGCCTGGCTACTGGAGGCCGCAAAAGGGGTGGCCTAGGCTGGAGACAACCCAAGAGGGGTGGCCTGGATTGGAGGAGGCCGCCTAAGGGGGCGGCCTGGGATGGAGATTGCCCCTAGGTGGCGGCCTGAGGAGCAGGCGACCACTAGGTAGGCAGAGGAGGAGGCCTGAGGAGCAGGCCACCCCCTGTAGGGGAGGAAACCCTCTAAAGGTGAGCAGGAGCATGAGTCCGCCAAGCCCGCTACGATTGAATTGGTCCAAGGTTGGCGCTGGCTGGGCGACCTAGCAGACCGAAGGGATAGATCGTATAGATCGACCCCTGTTACTGTAGGTTGCCTCCTACAAGGAAGAATGTTGTACTGTTAGCAGGCCTAACAGCATGGCCTGCGAGGGTGAGCTATGGGAACAGCCCGCCGCCCCGCAGGACACGCGGTTGCTAGGCGACCTGGGCAGACAGGGAAAACTGACCGCCTACACTTGGACTTGTCGCTAACACCAGTGAGAATCTGAATGTCACGACTAGCCAGCTGGCTACCTTGGGAAGGATCGCCGATTTCTGGGTTAACACTCAACCTCTCTTTAGTCGAGCTGAGCCCTGAGAGCTTTGAACTGAAATACAGCTTTCAATACCGGGCTCCAAGATCGTCGAACAGAGATAGAGGATCGTCGAACTCAAAGTCTGATAGAAGATCAGAGTCCGTCGAATGGAGATAGAGGATCGTCGAACTCAAAGTCTGATAGAAGATCAGAGTTCGTCGAACGACTTCTTCAACATGAAATTTCTTACTTGTTCTGGTTTCTGCAATCTTCTAAGTCTTCTGAGGGCTTGGTCTTATCAATATGACTTGTTGACCTACCCTATAATATAATGAAAACCTAGGACCCTAGACTATACAAGGAGGGTCAATCTATGAAACCCTAATAGTGAACCTTAGCCCAAATCCTAAGCACAGGCGGGGTTCCAACAATCTCCCCCTATTTGGGTGAGGTCGCTATGTACAATGCATAAGTAAATAAAATACAATCATTAAACATGAAAGTAAATATTTGACAGAATGAAAAATAATTCAGTAGATAAAAAAATATACACAGAGAATAAAATTATTTTAGGGCCTGTCTGAAGGAGGAGCAGAAGAAGAAGATTTAGTAAATACAATCTCCATAAGAGGATCTTCTACTTCTTGCTTGGACATCTTCAAGTCTTGAACTCCCAGAATTTTTACAGTAGAAGCTCTTGGAATAACAACTTCTGGGTGTACCTGCATGTAAGAATTAGGATCAAAGAGATGTTTATCTACCTCAGATTTGTCAAGTTCTTTTTGTCTGTAGGTAGACATTGTGGTGAATTGTGATGGATCAGATCCTTCTGCTTTAGCTTTGTTTATCTGAGACAAGCCAACAAATTCTTGGAATCTAGCCATTTTGAAGTTGGGATCTAACTCAGGTTCATAACCTGGAGATGGAGGTCTCCCTGTATCGGTTGAAACATCCTGAGTAGTCCTTTGTGGCTTCCTGAAAATAATAGACTGTTGCTGAAAATTTGTTGAAGGATAATTCTCTTCAAATTTTCTAGCATAATAAAAACTTGGAGGTCTGCATTAACTGTGTTTTCCAGCAAATCTATCTTGGTGCAGTCTTCCTTTCCCATTAGAGTAGCCACCTCTGGAATAATATCTAGAAGATCTTCTTTGACTGTGAGGGGTATAAGTATTAGCTTGCTAGGAGGAGGTTGACCTGGAAGCAATGTTTCCGGAGGCACCTGCAGCAGCAGGAGGTGGAGGAGGTGGATCTTTCCTGAATCTCTTCACTGGAGAATATCCAGACCTCTTCTTCTTCTGAGCTTTTGCCAGGTTCCTTGACAACTTCATCCAATGAGTAGTTGTTGGAGTCAAAGGAATGTTATATAAGATGTAATAAGGAATATCATTGTTTGGATTGGACTTGGGAGCAGCCTTTCTGGAGCCTTCCTCTTCTTTGATTTAGATCTCTTGAAACTGTCAGAATCAGAATCATCGTCCTAATCATCAACAGAAGATCCTTGAGAGTTATCATATAGATCATCGAGAGCTTGTAGAAGATCTTTTGAAATTTTCTTTTCAGCCTAAGGCTGTGCTGGAGGTTTTGGAACTACTGGAGCAACTATCTCTGCAACATTTTCAGAAATTAACAATTTTTCTTCTTCTATATCTGCCATAATGATCTCATCTAGATCAGGAAGAGGACTGTCATCCATCTTGTATGTTGGAGCTGAGATGGCCTGTAGAGAAGAAATGTCCTTGGGAGGGGATGGTACAACTGGTGGCTCTGTTACTGCAAAACTAGCCTTAAGTTGCTCTTATGAAAGAGATACTCCTTGAGCTAGAGCTGGAATTTCCTCTACAGATTGCTTTTCTTCAGCATTCTTCTTATCTTCAGCCATTTCTTCATCTTGAATTTCATCCATGTCAGGTAGTGGAGAAGAGGAGAAGACAAAGGTTGAAGGAGAGAGCCTTGGGCTTAGAAGACTCATCCTCAGCAATTTTAACACACTCAGCCTCTGGAGCTGGAACAAGCTCAGGCTCTGGAGTTGTAAAGCTGCTCTGAATAAGTTGTAAAATTTCTGTGCTCACTGGAGTAGTATAACATAAAATATTTGTGCAAAACTGATTGGATACCAATGAAATAATATTGTTGTGAGTCAAATTAAAAGAATCTAGAATATAGTCAGTTTAACTGAAGGAGAGATGGTAACTTATCCAACAAAAAGAACATCCAAAGAATAAACTGAATCATCTGTCTCTGAATCTGTAGCCAAAATTTTTGTTAGCTCTGTTTCTTGTGCATTTGGTATCTTAGTATCTGAAATAACTGTATCTACAAGAACTGTTGCTTCTACTGCTGCTGCTGCTGGAGGAGGGGGAACTTCTTCATAGAACATCTCTCCCTGCCTGGTATCAGGAATACCTAATGTCAGGCCCTTAAGTGAAGAAGGGCCAGAGAAAGAAGCAATCTGACTAGATAAGAAATTGATGGAAAGAATTAGAGGTGCAATAGCATCCTCTATGAGAGATTTGATGGTTGGAGTGAGAAGAGAGATGATGGTAGATGGATCAGATGATTAAGATGGGAGAGAAGAAGTGGTGATACCACAAGAAGTACAGACTTTTAAGGAAGTGGAGGGAGGAGAAGGTAGAATTGGAGGGATGATGGTGGATGTGATATCCATAGGAGTGTTATCAGCAAGTGGAGATTGTGAAAAAGTATGTATTGGTGATTGTATTGGTGATGGGGAGGGTGTTGGTGTTGTGAGGAGATTGAAGGTGGGAGACATTTGTGTAGATACAGAAGTTGTGAATGGAATCTCCTGAGGGTGGTGGGGTAGAGGAGATTTAGGTAGTGAGGCATGAGGTGGAGAAGGAAGTATGGTAGAATCTGAAACCAAAGGAGGAGGAAGAACCTCTGGTGCCTGTTCAGTAGGTTGAGGAGTGACTACTATATTCCTTGTGTCCTTTGAAGTCCTTAAGGAAGAGGAGGCCCTGGAGGAGTTTGATATGGTCATTTCCCATTTTCCAAAGAGAGCTGAGGTCAGTCTCTTGTAAGCATTGATGAAAACTGTTTGAGAGACCAACAGTTGAGGACATTTCTCCTGGAGGAAAATGCACAGAATCCTCCCAAAGCAGACTTCTCTTTTATTATTTTCCTTCTTAATCAAATTAAACAAAATGTTACCCCAATTCACTGATTTCTTATTTACCAGGGCACTCATTAGAAGGAATTTGTGCTTGGTAATATAGTTATGGGCGATGTGCTTCCCAAGCAGCACCTTACCTACTATATCGGCCAAAAACTTGTACTCAACAGACAAGTTCTTTTTTAGTAACTTACTAGGGTTTTCCTCGGAGTGACCCATCCGTGTAAGCATTTCACCAAACTCATCACTATCTTGTTCTATATCGTCATTTCCATTAATAAAACCAAATATCTCAGAAAGAATATCAGGAGTTAGAATCACCTCCTGTCCAGTAATGGTGCCAACTAGGGTTTGTACGTCTGAAGAAGACGACGAGAAAACCCATTCTTTTATCTCTGCCACGGGCAGCTTCATCCTGGAAGTCATCACTTTGAGAAGTTGCGGCTCATCGAATAACTTCAAAATATCTTGGAAGATTTGGTCTGTATGCTTGAAGGAGTTCACATCTATATCAATCCCATCATCAAACTTCATCCCAGAGAGGTTCGCCGGCGAAATCGCCATGAGAGCTCCTGCAAGGAAAAAAACAAGAGATCAAGTGCAAAGGAAATTGAAAGCGCAGGATCGATTTCGTCTAAAACTTAGATTATAAGGTGTTTAGAAGACAAAAAGAATTTGTGTCCAAAGACTAAATGTCGGTGTTCCGCTTGGTCTCTTGTGATGGACCCCTCTATTAAATATAAATTTAATTTACGCATTATGATGTGTAATTTAGATGGAAATGAAATTAATTCTTTTTATCTTATTTTGTTTCATCTAACTTTGTTACTATGATTTTTGCTAATATTAACTCAATTTCAATGCTTAATGAGACTAATTTTAAAGATGGGAAAGAACAGATCATGATCGTACTCAATTATATGGACCAAGATCTTGTGCTTAGGACTGAAGCTCACACATTTCCTTTAAATGATAGTATCTGTCGAATAAAAAAGAAAAGATCTTCAATCTGAGTTCGACGAAGTATTTTTATAGAAAATGAGTTCGTCGATCTCAGTCTAAAGAATATGAAAAAATCGTCAATCTCTGTTCGACGATAAATTCATTGAAGCAGGGATTGTCGATCTCCGTATGATGAAAACTTTTTCACTAAGAAGTGATCGATGAACTCTTCACGAGGAGTTCACAGATCGTCTATCTCCGTTCGACGAACTGTCAACAAATCGTCGACCATAGACAAAATTTAAATTAACTCATCTCCATTGATCATTCCTAACTGATTTAAGAAAAATAGATGTTTCTTCTCATCCAATGACTTGGTGAAGATGTCTGCTCTTTGTAAATTAGTGGAAATAAAGTCAAGATTAATTTTCTTTTTGTCTACACATTCTCTAATGAAATGATGTCTTATTTCGATATGTTTGGTCCTACTATGATGCACTTGATTTTGTGCTATGGATATAGCACTAGTACTATCACAATATATAGTTGAATTATTTAAGTTGTATCTATAATCCAGTAGTTGGTTTTGAATCCACAAAACCTTTGAGCAACAACTGCCAGCAGCTATGTATTCTGCTTATGCAGTTGATGTGGACACAGAGGTTTGCTTTTTATAGAACCAGGATACTTGCCTATCACCAAGGAACTGGCATGTTCCTGTTGTGTTTTTTTGTCCACTCTACATCCAACATAGTCAGCATCTGAAAGTCTAGTTAAGTCAAATTCTGACTCTGATGGATATAGAAGTCCTAGATTTGGACAACCTTTTATATATATCAAAATCCTTTTTAGCAAAATATAGTGAGATTCTTTAGGGTTCACTTGGAATCTAGCACAAATGCATGTCGCAAACAAGATGTATGGCCTACTTGCTATGAGATATAATAGGGACCTAATGATGGCCCTATAGAACTTCTGATCAACAGATTTTTCATGATCATCAGAATCTATCACAATATTTGCAGCCATGGGTGTCTTTATTGCTGAGAAATCACACATCCCAAATCTTTTAATAAGCTCCTTAGCATATTTAAATTGGGAGATGAAGATACCATCAGATGATTGCTTCACTTGGAGACCAAGGAAATATGAAAGTTCACCCATGCTACTCATCTCAAACTTTGAATGCATAAGGTCAGAAAACCTTTTTTATAGTTTGCGACCAGTTGAGCCAAAGATAATATCATCTACATAAATTTTTACTAATAAGATTTAATCATTATGATGCTTAATAAAAAGTGTCCTATCTACAATGCCTCTAGAAAATTTATGCTCTAACAAGAAGCAAGATAAGGTCTCATACCAAGCTCTTGGAGCTTGTTTTAAACCATAGAGAGCTTTATGCAATCTAAAGACATACAAGGGATATGTTGGAGAGATAAAACTTGGTGGTTGCTCCACATATACTTCTTCTTTGAGTTCTCCATTCAGAAATGCAATTTGACATCAATTTGGTAGACTTTTAACTTTTTGAATGCAACGTAGGAAAGGAAGATTCTTATAGACTCAAGCCTTGCAACAGGAGCAAATGTCTGATCATAGTTAATGCCTTCATCTTGCCTATATCCTTGAGCCACTAGCCTTGCCTTATTCCTCATAATGCTGCTTTCTGCATCCAACTTATTTTTGAACACCCATTTGGTTCCAATTACTGGATAGTCTTTGGGTCTAGGAACCAAATCACAAACTCTACATCTCTCAAATTGATTGTGCTCCTCTTGCATTGCAAAGATCCAGTGGGGATCTTGCTTAACATCTTTAATGGATTGGGGCTCAAGTTGAGAGAGGAAACAAGCAAACATCAAGTCAGGGTTGAGTTGATGCCCTGTTTGCACACCAACTGAAATGTCTTCAATCACTTGAGATCTAGGATGATATCTAAGTGTGACAAAATTAGTGGGAGGAACTGGTTAGGCAACAGCTTGGGGAATAAATTCCTCTTGTGTAATTTCCTTAGCTGTTGGATAGGGTTCAACCACTTCTAAACTTTTTCTTCAACTTGTGGAGATGAATGTATTGGAACCTCTTGGGTGAGGCTTAGATCATCTACTCTATCACACAAGTGAGGTACCTACAATGTGCTGTTGGTAGAAATTTATTTCTCCTTATAAGACATGTTAGCTTCATCAAAAGTTACATGAACAGATTCCTCAATTTTTAAAGTAGATTTATTAAACACCCTATAAGCTTTACTAACTTGGGAATATCCTAGAAAAATTCCCTCTGCAGCCTTAACTTCAAACTTTCTAATATATTTCTTGTCATTGTTATGAATATAGCATATGCAACCAAATATTTTAAAATAGGTGATTTTAGGTTTCTTCCCTTTAAGCAATTCATAGGGGGTCTTATTCTTAAGTTTATATATTAAGCTTTTGTTAAGTACATAGTTTATTGTGCTCACAGCCTCTGCCCAAAAGGATAGGGGCATGTAAACATCTACAAGTAATGTGGCTGCACCTTCAATTAGGGTTCTATTTTTGTTTTCAGCTATCACATTTTGTTGAGGAGTTCTAGGAGATGAGAAGCAATGTCTGATACCTTCCTTCTCACAGAATGCTTACATAAGAAGAGACTCAAACTCAGTACCATGATCACTTCTGATCAATGCAACTTGAGTAGAGTACTCAATCTGTATGGTCTTGAGAAAATCTGTAAGAACCTTGAATGTATCTGACTTAGATCTCTGAAAGAACACCCAAGTGAATCTTGAGAAGTCATCTACAATAACTAGACTATAAGATTTCCCTCGTAGGATTTGTACAGCAACAGGGCCAAAAGGTCCCTGTATAGCAAGTATAAGATCCTAGGTGAATCACTCTTATTAACTTATTTAAAGCTCGATTTAGTTTGCTTGTCTAATTGACAAGCCCTGCAGAGGCCTTCCTTCTTGTAGGGACTAGAAGGCAATCCTATAACAAGGTTATCTTTATATAACCTAGTAATGTTTTTCAGATTAACATGACCTAATATTTTATGCCATAAATCATTCTGATTGCTAACAAGATTAAATAAATATCTGATGTTGCAGATTGAAAATTAACTACATATATGTTGACTTGTCTATTTCCAATTAAAACAGTTTGGTTTTCTTTAGTAGAAATAATACAAGAGCTTGAGTTAAAAGATACCTGATAACCTTCATCACATAGTTGACATATGGAGATGAGGTTATGTTTCAGTCCACTTACATATGCAACCTTTTTGAAAGTAACTGCTCCAATCTTAACTTCTCCAAAGCCTTCAGTCTAGCCACAATTTGAGTCACCAAAGATCACCTTTGGTCCCAGCTTGGACTTGTAATTATTTAGGTTGTCCTTGCCGCCAGTCATATGCTTGGAGCATCCACTGTCCAGATACCATTGTTGATTAAAAGCTGGACAGCTCTTTACCTGCAAAGGAAAAAATTAGTGGTTCTTGACCCAGATTACCTTGGGCCCTTTATTTTCTTGATATTAAAAACTTGATATAACAGAAAATTCAGATTGAGATTTATATCCTAAGGGATGGTATCTCCTAGGTGGAATTTCCCAATTAGCAAATGGATTAACAGGTTTTCTAGTTTGATTAAAATTTCTATTGAAGTTATGATTTTTGTTATGTCTGACTGGGTTCGACAAAGTGTTGTAAGTTTGTCGATCAGAGTTCGACGAGATGGGATGAGATCGTCGATCTCTGCTCAGAGAACGAATACATTCATTTTCTGTGCCCCAAGTTCGTCAATCTTCGCTCGAAGAACCATACAACTTTCATCGATCGCAGTAAGATGAATTATTATGGCTAATGTTGGCGTTCGTAGATTATCGATCGGAGTTCGACGAACTGGCCACATTTCGTCGATCTGAGTTCGACGAAATCTGTTGAACTTTGTTTTTATTTAGATTTTTTTGTTTATATTCTTTTGATTTTTAGATTTAAGTAAGCCTTCTGTGGGTTGCTTATTGTATATTACTTCTTTTCCTTTAGCTGAAACAAATTTTATGGTGGTTGATAATATATTTTTCTTAAGTATGAGAGGTAAGCTTGATGAAGTACCTAAGCCTAGCTTGCCATTCACTCTGGCGTTAACTGTACTTGTGATGTCCATCAGCCTAGGGCTTCTCCCATTGAGAGACTCCTCAAGTTTCCTGGCCTCACATAATTGTGTTTTCAGAGAAATGATTTATTCGTTTGCTAAAACTAAATCATCCTTGAGCTTAGTGTTTTCAGCAAATAGATTATCAAATTTAGCGTGCCTATCTCTTAGCATTTTGATTTCATTTTCAGGTTTTATTAGGTCATTACATAAGGCTTTGAATTAATTTTTAAAATCAATATAATTGAAATCAAAAAAAGAGATTACCTGATCCTCTTCTGTCTCTAATTCCTCTTCTGATTCCTCAGAATGAGTTTCTGCTTGGTCTTCAGCATCAGGCCTGCTGCATGAAGCATTGATTGTTATGTGACAGACTTCTCTTGCCTTGGCTTCTTCTTCATCTTCGCTGGAGCTGGAAGATGAGGTCTCTTCATCAGTATCACTCCAAGTTTCAGCAATGAAGCCTTTCTCCTTTCTTTTTTGTTTGCTGGAGGAGTGTTTGCTTGAATTATATTTGTTTTCTTTCTCTTTTCTTCTGTCTCTTTTTTGAGCTTCTGGGTATTCAGGAGGAATGTGCCCAGGCTTTCTGCATCCAAAGTAGATAATCTTCTTGGTAGGAGTTCTGTCATACTTAGGTTTATCATCACTCTTGGATGGCCTTCTCCTGAAGTTTTTCTTGGACAGTTTGTAGAATCTTTTGGCCAGCAAACTCATGAACTCTTCATTGACAGGAAGGGTTTCTGATTCCTCTGTTTCTTTGAAAGCAATGTTGTGCTCCTTGCTTGAAGAGGTTGAGGCCTTTAGGTAAGCAGCCTCTCTAGTCTCGATTAACTGCTAATAGGATTTTAGCTTTCAAAGGAGAGATTCAGTAGATATATCATTCAAACTTCTGGCTTCCTTGATTGGCCAGATCCTGGAATCCCAAGTGCTGGGGAAGCACATTAGGATCTTGTCATTAATCTCAGTTAAGGAGATATCTTTATCTAGGGTATTTAGTTCATTGATTATAACATTAAGCCTGATATACATCTCAGCCACTATTTCAGATTCCTGCTTCTTGAAGTTCTCATATTGTGATATTAGGTGGGATCTTCTGTCCTTTCTCTCATCTGCTGAGCCTGCCACCATCTGGTTTAGAGAATCCCAGATTTCTTTGGCAGAAGTGCATTCAGCCACCTTTTGAAATATGTCATCTGACATAGTTTGGGCCAGTATATTCATAGCTTTTGCATCAGCTATTTTGGCTTTCTTCTAAGCATCAGTCCACTCAGGTGGTGGAACTACATGAGTGCTTGAAGTTGATGTGGATGCAGTCTCTACTGTAGGTTGAGAGGGTCCTGTCAAAATTGAATTGAAAATATCCTCATCAATAGAATTCATGTAAAGCTTGATTCTTGCCTTCCAGAGTGCAAATTTGTTCAAGTTGCAGACTGGAGGTCTGGCGCTAGCATAATTTTTATTCTGTGCCATTGCTGTAACAACAAAAAAACTAAAGAAGAGAAAACAATCTAATAAGGATCTTGGTTCAGATGTGAATCTGTGAAACCAAAGAAAACAAGGCTCTGATACTAATTGAAGGATGGTATGAAAGATACCACCCGAGGGGTTAGATCTATTTAACTCTAGAGGGGCGTGAATAGAGTATTATAAAATATTATTAGATTTTTATTGCGGAATTAAAATAGTAATACTTATATGTGTAATCAGTTAGTGCAAAAATAAAACTAAACTATTCAGCAAGCAGCACAAAATGAAAATAAGAGAGTATCACAGACGACACATGAATTTTATAGTGGTTCCCCTAAACTTGGGTACATCCACTCTTCTACCACCATGGTAGGAATCCATTCAGGTTTTTGATCAGCTGCCCTGCCACCAATCAGGTTTTTGCTCAGGTGCCTTGTCACTATAAGATCTGATTCAGGTAGAGCAGGAAACCCTTCAGGCTTTTGATCAGGTGCCCAAAAACCAAATCAATTCTTTTGATCAGAAGACTTGCAACAAAGTGTTTAACTTTTGAAGGGAGTTAGAAACCTGTGTACAGTGGGGTGAAAGAAATAAAAACTATATGTTGTCTTCTCTTTTCTCAAAATAACTGAGAAGACTTGTGGATCCTTGATGGTGTCAAAGCTCCCCCTGAGATGAAGTTCTGTTCAAGAAAATTGAGAGCTTTGCAGGTTGTATAGGTCTTCTTGAAAAAGTTCTCTAGAAAGCTGTAGACAGATGTAGTTGATTGTCTCTTGAAAGCTTGCTTGAAGAAAAACACTTGATGAAGATTGTGCAGAACTCTTTCTCGTGAATAATTTCTTGTATCATGTACTTTTCAAAAACATGACTACATCATTTGCAGAAAATAGATCTTTTAATTTTACTTTGATTGCCATGATTGACTACTGAAATCTTGGAACTTGGACAATGTCTAGAAGTGCAATCAAGTAATTCCTTAACTGTCCCAAGAATTAGTTGTATAATGACTCTGTGAAAACCAATAATTAATGCTGTCATATGAACGACTATATTCTGAGAATCTAAGCATTAATTACTCAGAGCAATATAAGCAATAAAATAAGCCTAATCAATTTGAAATAAATACAGAGTATAGAAATGTTGAACTTGTAATTTTCATCGATCTGAGATCCTGGATCGTCGAACTCAACCACTCTTTCGTCGAGCTGAGCCCTGAGAGCTTTGAATTGAAATACAGCTTTCGATACTGGGCTCCAAGATCATCGAACAGAGATAGAGGATCGTCGAACTCAAAGTCTGATAGAAGATCAGAGTTCGTCGAACGGAGATAGAGGATCGTCGAACTCAAAGTCTGATAGAAGATCAGAGTTCGTCGAACGACTTCTTCAACATGAAATTTCTGCCTTATTCCGGTGTTTGCATCTTCTAAGCCTTCTGAGGGCTTGGTCTGATCAATATGACTTGTTGACCTACCCTATAATCTAATGATGACCTATGACCCTAGACTATACAAGAAGGGTCAATCTATGCAACCCTAATAGTGAACCTTAGCCCAAATCCTAAACACAGGTGGGGTTCCAACAATTCCCACTCTGCGATCGCGGAAGACCATGGATGAAATCCATGGATATATCCTCAAATGTCCACTCAGAAATGGGAAGTGGATGCAATATGCCTCCAGGACTTTGGCACTGGGCCTTAACTAACTTGCACGTCTCGCACTTCCCTACATATTAAACAACGTCACCTTTCAAGCTGGCCACTAGACTACCTTCTTGAGATCCGCATACATCTTCGTGCTACCCGGATGTATAGAATATCTGGAGTTATGTGCCTCAAACAGAATGTCCTCGCAAAGGTGGCTATCATCGGGAATACACACCCTGCCATCATGCAATAATAAATCATCCTGAATAGTGAATCTCTCCTTCTGACTCGTCTGCGCTGAGATTCAAATCTCTGCCATCTTTGGATCCAAGGGTAGAGCTGTTATGATTTTATCCTTGATGTCATATGTAGTCTCCATCCAACTCAACCTTGCAGAACCAAAACTAAAGCGTGGCATAATAATGATGTCCAGTCTCTCCAGTTCCCGCACAAACTCCTTCTGCTAAGTAAGAAGGGAAAAACACGAATCTCTATGGCTAAGGGCATCAGCTACAATGTTTGCCTTTTCTGGGTGGTACTGAAAGTCTACGTCATAGTCCGATAGGAACTCTAACCATCTGCACTGCCTCAAATTGAGCTCCCGCTGATCAAAGATATACTTGAGGCTCTTATGATCAGTGAAGATCTCACAATGCACTCCATAGAGATAGTGCCTCCAAATCTTCAGAGCATGGATGACCGCTGCAAGCTCCAAGTCATGCATATGATAGATCCTCTCATGCACCTTTAGCTATCTCGAGGCATAGACTATGACCTTTCCATGCTGCATAAGGACACATCCCAAACCCTGACCTGATGCGTCGCTATAAATCTGAAATCCATCGGGCCGTGATGGTAAACTCAAGATCGGCGCGACCATCAACCTGCCCTTCAAGTCCTCAAATGCCAACTCACACTCAACTCTGCAAACAAAGCCTTTACCCTTCCTGGTGAGGGAAGTCAGTGGTAAGGCTATCTTTGAGAAGTCCTTAATGAATCTCTTGTAGTAACCAGCTAAACCAAGAAAGCTGCGAACATCTGAGACTATCCTCGACCTCGGCCAATCCTTAATGGCCTCTATCTTCTTTAGATCAACATTAACCCCCTTCTGACTGATGACATGGCCTAAGAATACAATCTCTAGAAGCCAGAACTCACACTTTGAAAACTTGGCATACAACTGGTTCTTCCTTAGGATACTCAATACACTCCTGAGATGAGCGGCATGATCTTATACCTTCTTTGATAACACCAATATATCATCTATAAAGACGATAATGAAACTGTCCAAGTACTCACGAAATACCATGTTCATCAGGTCCATAAATACTAAAGGGGCATTGGTCAGCCCAAACGACATGACCAAAAAATCGAAGTGCCCATATCTAGTACTGAAGGACGTCTTCTGAATATCCATGCCCCGAATCCTTAACTGATGGTAGCCCGACCTCAGATCTAACTTCGAGAAGGTGCACGATCCAACCAACTGGTCGAACAAATCATCAATCTTGGGAATCAAATACTTATTCTTTACTGTCAACTTGTTCAATTCACAGTAGTCTATGCACAGTCTCAGACTACCATCCTTCTTCATCACAAATAGTACTGGAGCACTCCAAGGTGAAGTACTATGGCGTATAAATCCCAAGTCAAGCAACTTCTGTAAGTAACTCTTCAACTCCGCCAATTCTCTTGGAGCCATCTGGTAGGGGGATTTGGCTACCGGTGTAGCCCCAGGTTATAGGTCTATTGAAAACTCAATCTCTCTAACTGGAGGGGCACGAGGGAGCTCTTCCGGGAAGACATTGGGGAATTCTTGTAGCACTGATACCTCTGACAAGTCAGCCTTAGCCTCTACATTCATCAACAATAAGAAGGTTTCATAACCCTTCCTGATGCACCTTTTAGCATGGACTGAGAAGATGATCATCTTTGCTACTCACTTAATGCCCTGAAAGGTGAACGCAATCTGGTTGGGGCCCTCAAACTATATCTGCTTCTCCCTATAGTCAATCCTGGCATTTACTGCCGAAAGCCAGTCCATTCCCAAGATCAGGTCAAAACCTGCAATAGGAAGCTGCAAGGCTTCTATAATAATCTCGGTATCACCAAACTACACTGATACCCTGCACTTATCTCTGGTCTACAGAAGGGATCCATTCGGCATCATGACCTCCAGCGGTACTATCTCTAGAAAGACTTCTAAACTCAGCTTACGCAATAGAGATTCTGTGATGAACGAGTGTGAGGTGTCCGTATCAAACAGAATCTTGGAGGGTAAATTATGAATCATAAGGATGCCTACATGAATGGTTTACAAAAGATGATGAGAGTGTCACTACGAAGGATTAAATAAAATAATTTATAAGTTAAACACTTACCCATCACTACATCCTCATGATCCTTTACCTCCAGCTGGCCAAGCCCATACGCTCCAGGCTGCATTAAATCTCGACCCTGTGGTGACCTCCCATCAGTAATCATCAACGCTTTGCCCTTGTCTACTCTTCTTGGGCCACCAACCTCAAACTTTGACTGCAGGAACGAGTTACATTTTTCATCTACAGTAATAAAATAAAAATAGTGAATACAACTAGGCTTCGGTTTACTTGATTCGCACCAACTTCCTGACAGTAGCGAGCTATGTGTCCAGGATGTAGGCACTTGTAACACACGCCTGCATTGGCCAGGCAGTCTCCTGGATGATGACGCTGACACCTAGGACAAGGGGGTAGTCCTTGCTCCTATCTCCAGACTGACCACTTTTCTTAGCATCAGGATTCTGTTTCTTATTACAGTTCTTACCCTGGTCATTCCTGCTCTGTTGTGGCTGATGCAAATCCTGTGACCGCTTCGAGCGAAAACTATTTCGCTTCTATGCCTTCTGCTGATCAGACTCTAACCTGCGAGCCATATCCATTAAGCTCTTGTAGTTAGCATTGACCATGGTCATCAACGACTGTCTCAATGAGTCACGCAAGCCATCCACAAAGCGGATGCACTTCTCAACCTGATCTCCATGCATCATGCCCGCATAACGAGCCAGATGGGTAAGCTCTCGTTCTTACTCCGTAACGGTCTTTCCACCTGGTAGTGTCTACGATATCTCTCCTGGAAACCTCGTCGTGTGGAAGGAGGCACGAACCAATTTGCAAGGGATCTAGAAAACTCACCCCCATAAACATATCTATTTTATGACCTGGCCAAAGAGCATGGTCATACCATTTATAATGAACGTATCACTTCCTAAAATAAGTGGAAATTTTCTCGACGATTTAACTGTAGGGTCAACTGCCTAGCACTTGTCCCACTAGATCTTTACCACACCCCGGAGGAGTAAAAATGTTAGAGGAACCTTCTTATTCTCCGAACACTCCATAACGTTCAACAAATCTCTAGTGTTTGCTATCCAGTCATCTATGTCCATTGGGGTTTCATACCCACTGTAGTTTGATAGTTGGAGCTCTTTAAAGTTCCTCAAATAGCAATCCAGGGTCATCTCCATGGGTGCTGGTGCAGTAGCTAGTGCAGGGGCTGGTACTTACATTGGAGCTAGAATCCCTACAAACAGTCCTCTCAGAAACTCCATCAAGGCTACAGTGACCACCTTGGAAATCTTAGACGCTATGTTAGTGGAATCTGGGGCTGTTGGAACTGGTGGCACCTGTGGCACATCAGCATCTCCCATAGCAGTGTTAGGAATAGTGTCTAGATGTGAAGGTTCACCCGGTTCACTAACTCGTGATGCTTGATAGAACATATAAAAGAAATATGATTATTTATCATTGCATCTGGTAAATCTGGCATTGCAAGTAATTTCATACCCTTGCAAAAACTAGGATTTAGACGCAACTTAAATACTCTACTAACAAGTGTGTACTCTTACACACTCATATGGCTCTGTGAATCTTTCCTGGGTCCATGGATCCTAAACCTCGTTCTGATAATACCAATTTGTAACACCCCATCCTAGTTTTACAAAAATCAGTTATCCGGTCAGGTCAACGATATGAAGAAAACTAGGAAACAATATTAAAACTAGTACACAGCAGGTATAAAAGAAAAGCACCGAGTATTCTTAAACTTACAGCGTAAGCTATGAAAGAAAACTAAGGGTAACATCATATCTTTTTAAGTTGGATTCACAGAGCCACTAAACATGAATTAAGATGAAAGAACTGAAAATTAGAAGTATCAAAATAAGTCTGATAAATGATATTCAAAACATTAACATGATATAGTATCCATGGCTACAAGTGTATACTGAAAGGAAAGAAAACTGAATGTGAAATCAACTACAAACTGACACCACAAGGACGCTCATCATAGGCATAGTTTCCTACCTGGGTCACCTTTAAAAACTTTTCCCACAATGGGGTCAGAGTAAGGAAAAATAACTCCTCCTAGTGACACTAAAAAACATTTTCTTAAATTATGAATGCATGCCTTGAAAAATAGTTTTGTTCATTAAAAATCTTGATGCTACATGTTATGCATGCCTTCACAATGTTACCTGGTCAACACACATACTCGTTATATATTCATGAACTTTCATTTTATTTACCCAAGTCTCGATGTTCACTAACCAGTATACTGTCTCACGTCAGGTCTACACTTGAGTTCTAGATGGCTTTTAATCTACACTTCTACTTGAAAGGCTCTAGGCAGAGTAGCTCCTAACGTGCATCTGAAAAACTTACGACCCGAGACCATCTTACAAACCCCATTGTTCTAGTGTCGTGCGGACATGGTCTCAAATCCACTAACCATCTCAAAGGGGAGTCAACTCCCAAGAATCTACAGTTCGTAGGGTACCATATGCCATATGAGAAAGGTACTGTGCCTCTACCAAGCACGAGAAAGCTTATGTGTGCTTACTAGCCCTTTTTTGTCTGACGCTACTCTACTTGGGACATCTCTTTTGGTGTTCTACTGAGCGACCCTTGATTTTCTTGTGGTCGGCTAGAAGGGACATTCACGACCTTATTTAAACACGTCCCCAAACTGGCGTATATGTGCAAAGGTTTTGTACCTAATGTTAGCGTACATGATCTGACTATTAGGGACTTGGAGAAAGGGTGTTATCCTATAACCAATTCGGCGACTTTTTTCTACCGCCACTGATAGTACATTTTGTAGTCTAAACTATTAGGGTATTTTAAGGTTTTTAATACACAAATAATGTCTTGTAAGCTTATGTATTGATCTATTTTTGTACAATTTGTTGTCACTAATGTTTTCACTTCGTTTTGCAGACTTTCTCAATTTTAAGCTAAAATGACCCGACACGCCCCCCTGACATGCCCTCCCTGGGTGTGTCATCGGGCATGTAGCCTGATCCTGAGGAAGATTACTGCTAGAAGCCATTTCATCGATCTCTGCTTAATTCGTCGATCTCCCCCTTCTTTCTGCGTTCGACGAATCTCTTCAAATTCGTCGAACACGCCTTCTGTCAAGAATTCGTCGAACTCGCCTTCTGTCAGGAATTCATCGAACACAGCCTTTCGTCGAGCTCATTTCGTCGAGCTCAGCTAGTTCGTCGAGCTTAGCTTAATTCGTCGACCAAGCCTTCTTTCTGCGTTCAAAAAACATCTTCAAATTCGTCGAACTCGCCTTCTGTCCAGATTTCGTCGAGCTCAAATCATCTATCTCAGCCATCAGTCATTTTGTCGATCTCAGCTTAATTTGTTGATCTCCCCCTTCTTTTTACATTCGATGATCGTCGATCTCCCCCTTCTTTCTGCGTTCGACGATCGTCGATCCCCCGCCTTCTTTCTTCATTCGACGTTCATTGAACTCACTTTCTGCGTTTGACAAACTCCTCCAATTTCATCGAGCTCTCCCTCCTTCTCCTCTGATTTCATCAAGCCCCCTCCTGTAGTTCGTTGAGCTTACATGCTACCAGAGGACAAGTCCCACCTTTTTCACAAAAGCCTACTGCCGCCATAAATACACGTCACCCGTACTGAAGAAATCATCATTTCCCGCCAGATATTCGTACCATGGTCAGCCCGTACCTATTATGCCCCCCTGACATGCCCTCCCCAGGCGTGGTAGGGGGTGCGCGACCATCCAAAAAAAACTCTATAAATAGAGCCCCGACCCTTGAGAAAAAATATAGAATTTTTGGGAGAGGGGAAGTACTGCCATTTTCATTTCTCCCTTAGTGTTCTCTCTCCTTCCTATTTTTATTTTAATTTCTCTGATTGCTTTTATTTCAGTTTTATGTAATAGTTTAGGTTAATTTCAGTTTTAGTTTTAGTGCTTGCTTAGTTTTCATTTCCTGCAATTGTAATATTTTTGTAGTTCAAGTGTAGCTCTTTGTTTGAATTTAATATAAGTTGTTTAATTTTTCTTCTCTCTATTTTTGTTTCCATGCACCTCTACTCATCTCTCTCCCTCCACTTCACCATAAGTAACTAATCCTCCTTGTACTCGATCTTGATGATCCGAGGTTTGAGTTGATTAAGTTATGGTGCTCTAGTTTGCTCTTTCTTTGTAAGGTTTAGACATTTGATTTACTCTTGAAAAATCATGTTTGGAGATATATTATCGATGTATATTTTTCCATCTTTATTTCCACTCTTAGTTAGCCGAGAGGCTCGTAGTTTGGAGTGAACGCTCAAGAGTAAAGAGAGTTGCATGCACCCCTCAAGAGAGGTAGATGTTAAATCTCCAAGATTGGAGTGAAATCCAATAGCGGGGTTCACAGCGTAAAGCGAGCTTTAGGCCTCCGATTTGGACGATAGTTCGGTCGGACATTACTAAACTTAGGTGGGCACGACTTTAAGAGAAGCGTGTTCATACTTTTGGAATCTCCACGGTCAAGGTCCTTTGCCTTATCAAGTTAGAGTTTATTATCGCATGTATTTGATCAACTTTAGCTGAGGAGATTCTCAATCGAGTGCTTTTCTTTATCATTGTCCAACCCCTCATTTTAATCGATAATTGTGGTCTTTCTGTTTAAGTACAAGTGTGTTTTCTTTATGCTAGTAGTCTCTTCTTTTAAATTAGTTAACAACCTTAAAACAATCTCTCGATAAGATAATAGTTTTCGTGTGAGTAAGATTACTCTACAGTTCCTGGATCTTAATACGACACTTGTCACCCTGCTACAATTCGATAGGTATACTTGCCTGATTGGATTGCTTGTTCATTTTTTATTCTCTTCACGATTAGCTGACACGAAGTTTCTGGCTCCATTGCCTTTGAGCAACTTTTGTTGATAATTTGAAAGCATAAACCTATTACTTTTATAACTTCTCTTTCTCACCATCTTTCTCAAAAATTAAAAATTCAAAAAAAATATTACCGCTCTTAATAGAAACCCACATCACAATTTTTCTACACCACCTAACTCTCTCGAAAAGTGTAATATGGCTTTAAATGCCACTATCTTGTCTAGTACCTCGCGAACCCTTCATCGGGTTGCCCTTGGGAAGTTTGGGAGTTAAAACATAAAAAAAATCTATTTCAAAAAAAATTTTAGTAACACTTTTTCTAGTTTATTTATTTCTCTTTCTTCATCTTCTCTTCTTCTAGTGCATGACCCGCAGGAATCCGTCGGTTATTTTGGACTTGGACCACGAAATTGAGCGTACTCTTCGGAGAAGATCGCGATTTCAAGGCCCTACTCTCCAAATATCAGTTGAGGATTCCGAGTCATTTTCTACCCTAAGAATGGAAGAACCCAAAGTAGAGGGAGTCGTGTATAGGCCTATGTCCTATTATGCACGACCGAATGTAGAGGGTACAGAATCAAGCATAGTTCTCCCTGATATAGGTAATAAAAATTTTGAACTTAAGCCTAACATTATTCAAATGGTGCAGTAGTATGCGCAATATGACGGACTTCAAGATGAAGATCCGAACGTGCATATAGCTAGCTTTCTTGAGATTTGTGACACCTTTAAAATCAATGGTATTACAAATGATGCTATTAGGCTAAGACTCTTCCCATTCTCCCTTATAACCAAGGCTAAGAAATGGCTGAACACTCTACCAAAAAATAGCATCACCACCTGAGATCAACTAACTGAAAAATTTCTGGCAAAGTATTTTCCGCCAGCTAAAACCGCAAAACTTAGGAATGATATTTCTGCCTTTGGACAAATAGATTCTGAAACTTTGTATGAAACCTGGGAAAGATTTAAAGAACTCTTAATATGATGCCCCCATCATGCGCTGCTTGTATGGTTATAAGTGCAGACGTTTTATAACAAGCTAAATCAAAGCACGAAGAAAATGATAGACACAGTTTCCGGTGGTACCTTAAACCACAAAACCCCGGAAGCAGCTCTTGAGATTTTCGAGGACATGGCCATGAAGACATATCAGTGGAATGTGCCTAGGTCCCGCCCAAACAAACCTGCAGGTATATTTGAAGTGGACAACGTCTCCCAGCTAGCTCTGCAAGTGGAAATTTTAAGTAAGAAGATAACAGTGATGACTGCTACCTCCGCCCCTAAGGTATGAGAATCTGCAACTCCTGCCCCCGAACAATTGGATTATGTTTATAATATGTCGAGAAATGCTTTTCATAATTTTTTTGCTGCTAGTTTTCCGGCGCCGGGCTTTGCTTTTCCAAATAGTTATAATCCTGCTTTACGGAACCACCCGAACGTTTCATAAAGTAATCCCTCGAACGCAATGCGCGCACCACCACAAAATGATTTTTTTGCACCACGACCACCTCCTCAAAATTTTCCAAAACCTCCAAGTTTGGAGGAGATGTTTTCAAAATATATGAATGTTAATGACGCTACTATAAGAACCCTAACCGGGACCATTAAAAGTTTACAGAATCAAGTAGGACAACTCGCAAAAAATATTTCTGAGTGACCCGCCAAGTCTCTTCCTGCCAACACCGAGCCCAACCCGAGAGAGCAAGCGAAAGCTATAACTCTTCGGAGTGGGAAGCAAGTTTTTGGTATGGTTAGCGAAGAGCCCGAGGCAAGCTCCGCCTCCATTTTAAAATATCAAAGCTCTGCCCCATTCTAAAAAATCAACCCTCCGTTGAGAAAATTTTTATCATTTCACCCTCTACTGAAGAAGAAGTTATCAACCCTCTCCCTGTTGAAGAAAAAGGTCTCATCCCACCACCCATCTTTAAAAATAATCCAACTCCACCATACCCTTCCGAACTTAACAAGCAACGTTTGGATGATCAATACTCCCGCTTCCTAGAAATATTTAAACAAATCCACATAAATCTACCCTTCCATGAAGCAATCTCCCAAATGTCGAAGTACGTTGAGTATCTTAAGGACCTCCTGACTAATAAAAAGAAGATAGAAAACTTATCACATGTCACCCTAAATGCCGAGTGCTCTGCGGTCTTAACAAACAGTTTACCAAAGATGATCAGTGATCTGGGTAGTTTTTCTATACCGTGTGTCTTTTGTGATGTTTTTGTCAAGCATGCATTGGTCGACTTAGGTTAAAGAATCAACCTGATCCCCTCTCATTATTCAAGAAGTTAGGAATTGGTAGCCTCAACCCACACGCATGAGTATCCAACTCGCTGATAGATCCATTAAATAGCCGTTAGGAATCGTGGAGGATGTCTTAGTTAAAGTCAACAAATTCATCTTCACAGTGGATTTCATCATACTGGACATCAAAGAAGACGTCGAGGTTCACTTGATCCTTGGCCGACCCTTCCTTGCCACCTCCCGAGCTATCATTGCCATAAGCTACGGTAAGCTCTTCCTACGAGTAGGTGACGATGAAGTGACTTTCTCTATCACCCCTTGGATTAAGAACACCCTAGAAAATGACGACTCATGTTTTTTCTTAGATGCCTTAGGTGAAGAATCTTCCTACTAACTTTCTGAAAGTGAAAATAAATTCTCTGATTTTTGTTTTTCTTCAACTCTTCCAAATGAATTTCTGCAAGAGACGGCCATGGCCATGGACTCCACCCTTTCCAATTTTCCGTATAAAGTAAAGGTCTAAGAAGACATTGTTTTCTAAAAATAAAGAATTTCCAAAACATCGTATGAAGAACCCCTACCCTAGAATTAAAAGAACTGCCTGAACATCTTAAGTACGCCTTCTTAGAAAAGGACTCCATGCTACCGGTAATAGTTTCAGCCTACCTAACTGAAGTGCAAAATGATAAGCTCCGACTAGTATTACATAAACATCGCCGAGCTATTGCCTGGTAGATATCTGATATCAAGGGCATATTCCCATCTTTCTGCACCCACAAAATCCGAATGAAAGATAATTCGGGTAATTCAATCCAACCTCAGTGCCGTATAAATCCAAATATGAAAGAAGTCGTAAAGGGCGAGGTGATGAAACTGTTAGATGCAGGAATTATCTATCCTATATCCGATAGTAAGTGGGTTATTCCAATTAAGGTAGTGCTAAAAAGGGAGGGATAACTGTAGCTAGTAATGAGAATAATGACTTAATACCGTCACGGATGGTGATGGGGTGGCAAATGTGTATTGACTATCGTAAGTTAAATGATGCCACCCGCAAGGACCACTTTCCCTTGCCGTTCATCGATCATATTTTAGAGCGATTATCCGACCATAGCTTTTACTGTTTTCTTGATGGTCTCTCGGGGTACTTTCAAATCCCCATCTCTCTCGAGGACCCAGAGAAAACTACGTTTACTTGTCCCTTCAGCACCTTCACTTACCGAAGAATGTCGTTTTGATTATGCAATGCTCCAACTACATTCCAGCGATCTATGCTCATTATCTTTGACAAGTACGTAGAAAGCGTTATGGAGGTGTTTATGGATGATTTCTCCGTGTTCGGTGATGCCTTTGATAGTGGTTTAGAAAACCTAGAAAAAGTCTTAGAAAGATGCGAAGAAACTAACCTTGCCCTAAATTTGCAAAAATGTCATTTTATGGTGAGAGAAGGGTTAGTTTTGGGTCATAAGATTTCTGCAAGAGGAATTGAAGTAGACATAGCTAAGATAGAAGTTATCGAGAAGCTGCCGCCGCCTACGAACGTCAAAGCTATAAGAAGTTTCCTATGACACGCTGGCTTCCTCCGTCGCTTCATAAAAGACTTCTCCAAAATCACCAAACCTCTTACTCATCTTCTGGAAAAAGACGCACCGTTTATTTTTGATGACCTTTATCTATCTGTCTTTGAATTAATAAAAGAAAAGTTAATTAATGCCCCTATTATGATAGCTCCGGTGTGCGACCTTCCCTTTGAAATTATGTGTGATTCGAGTAGTTTCGCGGCGGGAGCCGTACTAGGACAACAAATATCTAAAAACTTCCACCACATCTATTATGCAAGTAAAACACTTACATCGACACAAGAGAATTACAACCGAGAAGGAGCTCCTCGCTGTTGTTTTCGCTTTTGATAAATTCTGCCTTTTTATTATGCTTTTCAAAATTATCATTTTTACGGACCACTCGGACCTCAAGTACCTTCTTGCTAAGACAAATGCTAAGCTGCGCCTGATTTGCAGGGTCTTACTCCTCTAGGAGTTTGACTTAGAATCCGTGAAAAGCGAGGAGCCGAAAATTTGGCCGCTGACCATCTCTCACGATTAGATAATCCTTGTATAGAAAAATTAGATGAAAAATCTTTTAATGATTTCTTCCCCGATGAGAAGCTGCTTTCAATTAACACATCCCCTTCCCCTTGATTTGCACACATCAACAACTATTTAGTGGCTCATGTCCTCTCAAAAGAGTTCTCCTCACAACAAAAGAAGAAATTCTTTTCTGAGTTGAAGAACTATTTTTGTGAGGACCTGCATCTTTTTCGAGTCTGTGCGGACCAAGTGATAAGGCGATGTGTCTATTTTGAAGAAGGATTAGATATTTTAAAACATTTGCATGATGGACCGACTGGTGGTCAATATCAAGCTGCTCGCAACACTCACAAAGTGCTTTGTGCGTGTTTTTATTGGCCTAGCCTTTTTAAAGACGTACAAGCCTTTGTGAGTCGGTGTGATAGTTGCCAACGGTCGGAAAATATTTCCAATAAAAATGAAATGCCGCAAAATTATTTCCTTGAGTGCGAAGGTTTTGACCTCTTGGGAATTGATTTTGTTGGCCCTCTTTCTACTAGCTTCGGTAACAAATACATTTTAGTTACTGTAGATTATGTTAGCGATGGGCTGAAGCACAAGCTCTTCCTACTAACGAAGCCTGAGTCATAATTACGTATTTGAAAAAAATATTTTCTCGATTTGGTACGCCACGTGCCATCGTTAGCGAAAGGGGTTCACATTTTTGTAACGCGCAGTTTTCAAAAATTCTTATTAAATACGGGGTTACGCATAAGCTTTCAACTGCCTACCACCACCAAACTAATGAACAAGTCGAAGTAGTGAACAGAGAGCTTAAAAGAATTTTAGAAAAGACTGTTTCTACCTCTAAAAAAGATTGGTCAACCAAATTAGACGATGCTCAATGGGCCTACCGTACAACATACAAAATCGCCATCGGTTGTACGCCATATCGATTGGTCTATGGAAAATCGTGCCATTTACCCGTAGAATTAGAACACCATGCTTTTTGGGCCTTAAGGTTTTTAAATTTCGATCCCCACTCTGTCGGTGACCATAGAAAATTTCAACATAACGAGCTCGACGAGTGGCGCTCTTACGCTTACAACAATAACAAATTTTATAAAGAGCGGACGAAACATTTTCACGACAAACACTTAAGGAACCCAAAAACCTTCAAACCGGGCGACTAAGTTCTTTTATATAACTCACGATTACGTTTCTTTTTGGGCAAGTTAAAATCACGATGGTCTGGACCGTTTACTGTTAAAGAAGTTTTTTCGTATGACACTATTTTAATTTCACATCCTGATAAGTGTGAGTTCAAAGTGAATGGGCAGCGTCTTAAACTTTATTTCTGTGGTGATGATCTCAATCTGAACAATGTAAATTTTATTCTACATGAACTCTAACTAACTTAAGACTCTTTATTTTTGTTAAAAACTTTGATTATTATTTTGGACAAATTATTTTTGGACAATATTATTTTGTTGCGTCGAGCTCAAACGATGTTTTAAATAAAGGACGCTCTTGGGAGGCAACCCAAGTTATTTTTCTGTTTTTTTATTTTATACTTTTTTGCCCCGGATGGCTCCGACAAGCTGAAGATTCTACGATCGCCTGCTCCAATGCTGCTGAATCCATCACAAAGTCCAAACAAAAACATTTCATGAAGATCCAAAACGCAAGCATGGTGGAGCGACATCAATCAACATTCGCGGCGCATAAATTCGGGGAAGTACCTGTTTTTCAATATTGTACTTTTGTTTATGTTTTAATTTTTCTCTCTCCTTCCCCTCCTTTCTCCATTGAGGACAATGCCCATTTTAAGCTTGGGAGAGGATTTCCTCCTTTTGTCATTATTTTTGTTTCCTTTAAAAAAAATCAAAATCAAAATTTTTTATATATATCTTAAAAATACAAAAAAAGAGAATATCTTAAAAATCCAAATAAAGGGAATATTTCAAAATAAAAATTATATATATGTTATTTTTTTAGATTAAACATATTTTGGTATTTCAATACTACCGCTTGTTTTTGTTTTATTTTTCTCAATATTCCTTATAACGACTTAGCTAATTATAATTTTTCTAATCAATCTTTCTAATTATGTTTCACAAGTAAAATGTTGGCCGTGCTGTGTTTCTAATTCGCGGTAGCATGTTAGTGTGAAACGTTTTTCTAAAACTCGCATTTTTATTTTGGTTTTTCGTTCTTTATTCTCTTTACTTTCTTAAAAATATTTCATCCACTATCTTCCTTTTCATTTTTGGATAATTTTTGTAATGTCAATTTTGATTAGCGTAGTAGATGTGAACGATCCAAGGCACCTATTATTTCTATTTTCAAGATAATTTCATTCATCTTCTTTTATTATCTAAGACTTATTTTTTGAAATTTTTCAAAACTAATGATTTAGCTAAATTTAGAAGCATGAAAATGATTTAGGCCATTTTTGTTTTTGTTTGAGCCTTCTTGCCAACCTAAATTTTTTTTCCCTTGTTAGCCGCTTTTGAGCCTTTTTCCTATTTCAATTGTTAGCTTTACTTCTCATCTCATTTTCACCAAAGATAAAATGTTCCAACCTATCTAATCACACTAACCTTTTGAGTTTCATTAAAAATTTTCATGAATATGATATAGTTATTTTATGATATGATTGGAGAACCTTTTGAAAAATGTATGCTCAAAAGAAGTGTTTACTTTTGTTTGGCCAATTTCAAAGTGAAAAGACAAAATATTTATAGCCTTTGTTTTGAAAAAATAGAAAGAAAAATATTAAAAGGAAAGAAAAGAAAAAAAAATAAAGAAAAATATTTTATTTATGATGAAAATTTTCGAAACACTTTTTTTGGTTTAGTATGATTTTAAGCCTTCATGTTTATCTTTGAATTTCATTCCTAATTATATGCCTAAACCAAACATTTCAGTCCTAATAAGTCTTTTTGATTCATGTTTTTGATTTTTATTTATTAACTAAGTAAAGAAGAAAAGTAAAATTGTATAGTTTTGGATTTAAATTAAATTTTTTGTTATTTGATTGATATATTTATAATTTGTCCCTTGGATCTAGTAACAACTCAATGCGTTTTTTCATTTTGTTGCTTGCTTAAATTTATTTAAAGAATTTCGTTAAAATTTTGGATGATCTATTTTTGTTAGTAAAATTTAAAAATTGTTAAACCATATTTAAGTAATTATTTTAGGTTTACTTTCATCTTCTCCCTACTTAGAATTTCGCATTGTACTTGTGTTAGAATAATTAGAATTTTCCTGATTAGTCACTTTATGTTATCTAGTTTTTATATTTTTGCTTGAGGAAAAGCAAAGCTTAAGCTTGGGGGAATTCGATAGTATATTTTGTAGTCTAAACTATTAGGGTATTTTTATGTTTTTAATACACAAATAATGTATTGTAAGCTTATATATTGACCTCTTTTTGTACAATTTGTTGCCACTAATGTTTTCTCTTCTTTTTGCCGATTTTCTCAGCTTTAAGCCAAAATGACCCGACACGCCCCCCTAACAAGCCCTCCCTGGGTGTGTAGCCTGATGCGAGGAAGATTATTGCTAGAAGCCATTTCGTCGATATCAGCTTAATTGATCGATCTCCCCCTTCTTTTTGCGTTCGACAAATGACTTCAAATTCATCGAATTTGCCTTCTGCCAAGAATTCGTCGTACTCGCCTTCTGTCAAGAATTCATCGAACACAGCCTTTTGTCGAGCTCATTTCATCTAGCGTATTTCGTTGAGCTCAGCCAGTTCATCGAGCTCAGCTTAATTCGTCGACCCAGCCTTCTTTCTAAGTTCGACGAACGTCTTCAAATTCGTCGAACTCACCTTCTATCCAGATTTTGTCAAGCTCAAATCATCTAACTCAGCCTTCAGCCATTTCATCAATCTCAGCTTAATTCATCGATCTCCCCCTTCTTTCTACGTTTGACGATCGTCAATCTCCCACTTCTTTCTACGTTCGACGATTGTTGATCTCCCGCCTTCTTTCTTCATTCGACGTTCGTCGAACTCACTTTCTATGTTAGATGAACTCCTCCAATTTCGTTGAGCTATCCCTCCTTATCCTCCGATTTCGTCGAGCCCCCTCCTCTAGTTCGTTGAGCTCACCTGCTGCCAGAGGACAAGTCCTGCATTTTTCACAAAAGCCTGCTGCCGCAATAAATGAACGTCACCCGTACTAAAGAAATCATCATTTCCCGCCAGATATTCGTACCATGGTCAGCTCGTACCTGTCATGCCCCACTGACATGCCCTCCCCGGGCATGACATGGGGGCGTGACCTTCCCGAAAAAAACACTATAAATAGAGCCCCGACCCTTGAGAAAATATATAGAATTTTTGGGAGATGGGAAGTGCTGCCATTTTCATTTCTCCCGCAGTGTTCTCCCTCATTCCTGTTTTTATTTTAATTTCTCTGTTTGCTTTTATTTCAATTTTCTGTAATAGTTTAGGTTAATTTCAGTTTTATTTTTAGTGCTTGCTTAGTTTTCATTTCCTGCAATTATAATATTTTGTAGTTCTAGTGTATCTCTCTGTTTGAATTTAATATTAGTTGTTTAATTTTTCTTGTTTCTATTTTTGTTTCCATGCACCTCTACTCATCTCTCCCTCCACTTAACCATGAGTAACTAATCATCCTTGTACTCGATCTTTATGATCCGAGGTTTGAGTTGATTAAGTTATGATGCTCTAGTTTGCTCTTTCTTTGTAAGGCTTAGACCTTTGATTTACTCTTGAAAAATCATGTTTGGAGATATATTATCGATGTATATTTTCCATCTTTGTTTCCACTCTTAGTTAGCCAAGAGGCTCGCAGTTTGAACGCTCAAGAGTAAAGAGAGTTACACACACCCCTCGAGAGAGGAAGACGTTAAATCTCCTAGATTGGAGTGAAATCCAATAGCGGGGTTCACAGCGTAAAGCGAGCTTTAGGCCTCCGATTTGGATGAGAGTTCGGTCGGACCTTCCTAAACTCAGCTGGGCACGACTTTGAGAGAAGCGTGTTCATGCTTTTGGAACCTCACAGTCAAGGTCCTTTGCCTTAACAAGTTAGAGTTTATTATCACATGTATTTGATTAACTTTTGCCGAGGTGATTCTCGATCGTGTGCTTTTATTTATCATTGTTCAACCCCTCATTTTAATCGATAGTTGTGGCCTTTCTATTTTAGTGCAAGTGTGTTTTTCTTTATTCTATTAGTCTCTTCTTTTAAATTAGTTAACAATCTTAAAACAATCTCTCAATAAGATAATAGTTTTCGTGTGAGTAAGATTACTCAACAGTTCTCGGATCTTAATACAACACTTGTGTCCCCTAGCTATAATTCGATAGGTATACTTGCCTGATTGGATTGCTAGTTCATTTTTTATTCTCTTCATGATTAGCTGACACCAGCCACACCCTTCTATGCATGGTTATTATGATTGTATGAAACCTACACATGCATACATAAAATAATTACTTGATATGTCTAACTAACATGAATTAGACTTCCTTACAGTAGCATTGCGATGTTCGTACTCTCAACGTGGTGCCATGGTGCTCCTTCCCAAAAGATCTGACTACTAAGTACTTCCAGAACTTTGCCCCAAGGCCACCAAAAATCTGCAATCCTTGACAACTCTAAATTATGCGCTTTTCCCTTTAGGGTTTTTGGTAAAGGAACTCAAAATGACTAGGATAATAATATGAAGAACAATATAGTGCAGTACCTCTATTTGAGAGCGATTAAGTCTCAACTATGCGATCAACTCCAGATTGCGGTAGATCTAGTACTCCGATTCCGGGACTAAAACGTTGCTTCAGCACTTTTGACGTCCACCGGCTAGGGATGAATCTGGCTCTCCTACGACACGAGAATGTAGGAGGAAACTTGGCGATGCCTGTAGAGGAAGGAGGGAGAGTCGGTGCTGAGAATCAGAGTGAGGGAAAGCGTCGACTAGGGCTGCGGGAGACAGAGCGCTCAATTTGCGGAATACAGAAGTCGGGAGGGGGGTTACGATTTCTTAAAGGGTTGAAGCTTAATTAATAGCAACAACGTGCGGTTATAACAACTGCTAGGTAATGAACCAACTCTTTCGCACACCTTAGAAGGAGATATTGGTATTTGCACACCACTTCTAAAATGCCACAATACTCCTCTCAACTCTAAATAAATTGAGTTAAAATCTTGCGTTGGACCCCATCGAAACGTAGTAGTAGTGTCAACACATAAATTTTATTAATATGTGACTAAAATAATGACAACGTCATAACTTGACGTACTGATTATTTGATCAATTATGGTCGCGACCGGGTCCTGCACACAACTTGAATCGTAGGGTCAAAATATGGATGTTACATTAAAAAGGCCATATGATGGACCATAGTCGACATCCGAGGGATTAGCCCACCTTTATGCATGCACAAGATTCTTTTGGAAGAATCTTTCGAGGGATCGATTGAGCCTCAACGTCTTTTGAGCCTATCTATGAAAGAAGTAGTAAAGAAGGAAATTATTAAGTGGCTAGACGAAGGAATCATATATCCCATCTCGGATAGTCCATGGGTTTCACCTGTGCAGTGTGTACCAACGAAAGGGGGATGACGGTAGCAAGGAATGAGAAGGATGAGTTGGTTTCCACAAGGACGATCACTGGGTGGCGAATTTATATGGACTATCGGAAGTTTAATAAAGCCACACAAAAGGATCATTTTCCTTTACCCTTCCTTGACCAAGTCTTAGATAAATTGGCGGGGAATGAATTCTTCTATTTTTTGGATGGGTACTTTGGTTACAACCAAATTACTGTCAACCCCGTAGATCAAGAAACGACCACGTTCACCTATCCATAAGGAACCTTTGCATTTAGGAGAATGCTATTTGGTCTATGTAACACACCCGCTACCTTCCAGCTTTGCATGATTGCTATTTTCTCTAACATCATGGACCAGGGTATTGAGATTTTTATGGTTATTTTTCCATCTTTGGTAAATCGTTTGATTCTTGCTTAGTGTGTTTGGAAAAGGTACTTACACGGTGTTTGGAGACAAACCTTGTGTTGAATTGGGAGAAATGCCACTTCATGGTGCGTGAGGGAATTGTGCTTGACCACCACATTCCTAAAAATGGGTTAGGTGTGGACAAAACAAAGTTAGATGTGATTGAAAAGTTAACACCGCCAAAAATGTGAAGATGCTGCGAAGCTTCTTAGGACATTCCGGTTTTTCCCGAAGATTTATCAAAGACTTTGCGAAAATAGCTAAACCCTTGAGTGGTCTACTAGAGAAAGACGTAAAGTTTTATTTTAATGACGAGTGTTTAAAAGCTTTTAATGAGCTGAAATATCGTTTAACCACTACACCTATTATAGTAACTCCTGATTGGGAAGACCAATTTGTCTTGATGTGTGATGCAAGTGATATTATGCTGTGGGAGTTGTCTTGCGGAAAGTGAGGGGGAAGATATTCCATACGATAGCTTACACTAGCAAAACCCTAATCGATTCCCAAATCAACTACACTAGCACCGAAAAAGAACTATTAGCGGTTGTTTTCATGTTCGAGAAGTTTAGGTCATATCTCTTAAGCACGAAGGTTATAGTGTACACCGATCAAGCTGCGATTCATTATCTGATGGAAGAGAGAGATGCAAAACTATGCTTGATCGGATGGATACTCCTCTTACAAGAGTTTGACGTGGAAATTAAGGATAGAAAAGGTACGGAGAACCCGATAGCGGATCATGTATCATGGACCGAGTGTGCAAATCCGACGCTACATGCTGAGGTTGATTAGAGATTTCCCGATGAATGGATATTAGCTATTTTTGAAAGTGCAGCGCCATGGTACGCTGATTTTGTAATCTATCTAGTGAGCAATATGATGCCTTCTGAACTTACCTATCAACCAAAAAAATTCATACAACATGTGTGTTCTTATCTGTGGGATGACCATTATCTATTTAAGTTTGGAGCCAACGAAGTGTTGAGATGATGCATACCAAAGGGGGAAATGACAGCTATCCTGGAAAAATGTCATAACTCGTCATATGGAAGTCATTTCATGGGCACTAGGACAGCCATGAAAGTGTTAGAGGCCGGATTCTTTTGTCCTAACTTATTCTTGGATTCAAATTCTTTTGTTAAACAATGTGATAGATGGCAACGAATTGGGAACATACAAAAAATGATGCAATGCATGAACATAATTTTAGAAGTTGAATTATTTGATGTATGGGGCATAGATTTTATGTGCCCATTCATGAAGTCAAATGTAAATTTTTATATTCTGTTCGCCGTCGATTATGTATCCAAGTGGGTAGAATCGATCGCAACATCTAAAAAAGATGCTAAGGTAGTCCCAAATTTTCAAAGGAATTACATATTCAATCGATTTGGAGTACCGAGAGCAATTATTAGCAATGAGGGAGTCATTTCTGCAACACCCAATTTGCTTCACTACTAAGAAAATATGGGGTGACTCATAAGATCGCATTAGCTTATCAACCCCAAATGAATGGGCTAGCAGAGGTATCAAATATAGAACTTAAAAAAATTCTAGAACAGACGGTGAATGTTAATCGTAGATACTGGTCTCAAAAGCTGAATGATGCCTTATGGGCATATCGTACTGCATTTAAAATGCCAATTGGACTAACCCCATAAAGGCTAGTTTATTGAAATCGTGACGCCTACCCCTAGAGCCAGAGCACTGTGCCTTTTGGACGATAAAAAGATTAATTATGACTTTAGAGATGCAAGCAAGAAGATGCTCTTGCAATTAAATGAACTGGAGGAAATTAGGATGCGAGCATATGTAAATTCCAAAATCTATAAGGAGCGGACAAAGAAGTGGCACGACCGACATTTGAAGGAAAAACATTTTGAGCTGGACAATTAGTTTTGTTGTTTAATTCCCGCTTACGATTATTTCTCGAAAAGTTTAAATTGTGTTGGTCGGGTCCATTTATGGTCAAAGAGGCGCATCCTTATGGAGCGGTGACTATTTTTAATGAGAGTGACAGAACTGAGTTTAAGGTTAATGGAGAAAGACTGAAATTTTATTTGAGAGGGGATGACGACCGAGCAGTGTCGTGTGTGACACTATTTTAATTTAGTACAGTCCTGCCGGGATGGTAGATTAGGCGCTTGGTGGGAGGCAACTCATCTTTTATATATTTTTGTATTAGTATTAATAAAAATAATAATCTAAGTTAAGTAACTTTTCTATTTAGTGTGCTGTAATAGCAATCGACGCAAGAGAAGACTTATGAGCATATTTCGGATGTCGTAACCCCGAAAAATAAAGGTCGCAACCTTTATTTTGCTGTTTGGATATGAAGAATAGCACAGAGAAGAGCACCTGGACCCGGTTCAGCTTAACCAACGCTATCCTTGGGCCAGATTTGAGTTGTTTCAACACAGAAAATAAAGGTTGTAACCTTTATTTTTCTACCCCGAGCTTAAGGAAGGCGTTGTTGAATAGGCTCTGGACTGGTTCAGCTTAACTGATGTGCCCATTGGGCCGCAGTGAGCCGTTGTGGAAATTTTAAATTACTAAACCTCCATTATCTCTTGCCTAATCTTAAATTTTTCCCATCTTAAGCCCTAATTCATTATTTCCTAATTAAATCGACCCAATTAAGAGGATAGATTACAGCCCCGGTTCAGCCCCTATTAAGAAAAAAAGAGATATCTGAACCCATTCACAATATCTCGACTAGGGCACGATCTCGTGCAGTGATTTCGGGAAGGGGAAGCTCGGGTTCCGGCAATCTGCATAAATGGGAGAGGAAGAGAGGCCGTCGATTTCATTGGGAGAAAGGGCAGCGTCGGGAGATCGCTTTCTCGAAAGAGGAAGCGTGGGGCTTTTCGGCGTTCGGCCTCGACTTGAGCGAGTTGGCCCACTGGTGATGAGTCCGATATTTATAGGGTTTTTCGCACTCATCTAGGCTGGTTTTCTCACTCGTGCACTACATTTCAACCGGATTTCGGCTATATTTGCATCGTTCGATCATGGACCATTTTGTGCACTGCTTTGGCCCGAGGGTGTGCGATTGCGCATTCTATTACTGGGGGTATGCACATGGCACTCCCCATGGATCTTTCCTGCTATTTTCTTAGCTTTATATATGTTTTTGGGAGCTTGTGCTCCAACTTTGGTTTTGTTGTTCAGGTGGTGTGTTTTCCCCCTAGGCAGGAATTCTGTCTTAAGGAAAACGTACGGTCGTGCGTTTCTTTCACGCATGGTTTGTGTGAAATCGTGCGTTTTAATCAGCTGGAAGAACGTCGAGCCGAGCTCGACGAATTTTGTCGAGCTGAGTTCGACGATCCTCATGCACGGTTGACGCACTGTTTCTTCGAAACTGTGAACAAAGGAAACGCATGGATTTCCTATAGCTTTCTTATTTGTGCCTTCTGTGGTTATCGTGCGTTTTGTTCACGCACGGGCAGCAGTGCCAGTGCACAAGTAAAATGCACGCTTCTCCTTTGTGTCCCTATTTTCCAGCTCTCTGTCGCTACCTGTGCGATGTCCTTCACGCACGGGCGGAACTGCCCGTGCGCGAAGGAAAATGCACGGGTCAACACTTCTCCTTCCTCGGGTCTCTTCTAAAAGTTAATATCGCACGGTTTGCGCACGGCCGTGTGTCCGAACCACGCATGACCATTTTTTTTGACTTTTCTATTTAAGTTGTAGATTTCTTCTTTCCAAGGATCCAGCTCTGCTCCCCCGCCATTTTCGCTCCTCCGAGCGGGAAAACTCGCCTCCAGCCACCATTTTCTCTCTCCTCCTTAGAGTGTTGATCCGACCACCATTTCTCCTCAGAAATCTTGTAATAGTTTCGTCTCCGGCCACCTTCATCTTCTCCGACCTCCAAGCTACCATCCGAGCTCATTGTTGCAGCACTTGCGAAGTTCTTTGGTCAGAACTAGCCCAACGATCAAACACTAAGAAGACGGGTTATAGGGAGGAGGTGAAAGCCCTTCTGGATCCCGGATGACATCCGAAGACTGAGGTCGGAGAAGGATTGACAACCCTTGAATTCGGTCGTGAATCTAGGAAAGCCTTCGCACGCTCGGTTGTATTTATCCACCTCTTCTTGTGGTTACTTCATTCTGAACTTGTGATAGTGGGATTGCTGCTTGAGAACAACGTTTTGCTTAAGGTTTCAGCATGTCAATATGTTGTTATGTCTTAATCATTACTTGTGTTGTTAAGCTTCAGTTTTTCCTGTGCTTATTGTGATTGTGTCGTTCTAGCAATTGCTAGAAGTGCGCATTACGAAGAGGTGATTGCGACCCTCGCTGTTTCGTCCATTGTCCTTACTACTCTCCATAGTAATCCACCCAAGTGATGCAGTGACGATAACCCACATTAGTTTTATTAGTATTAAGCTTAGGAAACCAAAACTAAACCCCCTTTGCCACGTTAACACTAGCAATCACTTTTCAATAGCAAAACCACACTCCCTACTTGCACTCCTCGTGAGATGGATATAGAGGGACTAAACGCCTCACTCTTATTACTTGACAGCGATCGGCACACTTGCCGAGAGCGCATCAAGTTTTTGGCGCTGTTGCCGGGGAGTGCAACCGTTGTGTGCATTTTTCTTTTGGAAAAATTTGCAAGTGTTTGACGCTTCGATAGATTTTTCTTGTTGTATGATAGATCCTAACCCTGGTAATAGGGGTGAAAATTTGGGAGCTGATCTTGAGACCGCACGAGCGAGGAGAGCTCGCGTGCGTGCTGCTGCTGCTGAAGTTAGAATGGAAGACTTGGGCCAAGTAAGAAATGACCAAGGTGATAGAATTGTTGAGGTTCAGGAGGTGGTCCAACCTCGCATTAGGACGATGCGTGATTTCACTACCCCGACTGCGGGAAGTGTTTATCCAGGCTTCGGACCAGCCATTGCCAACAACCATTTTGAGATAAAGCCCGCGATTTTGAATATGATCAGAAATAATATGCAGTATTCTGGTTTGTCGAGTGAGGACCCGCAGCTCCATCTGGCGGAGTTCTCAGAGATTTGCGGCACCTTCCGATATGTTGGAATTTCTGATGAGGTAGTTAAGCTGAAGCTATTCCCATTTTCACTGAGGGATAGGGCTATGACCTGGCTTCACACAATTGCGCCTGGGACCGATACAACATGGGAGGCTCTGTCCTCAATGTTTTTGGCCATGATTCACCTAGTGGACCAAATTGTGAATGCCCGAAGGGAAATTGCTACGTTCCGGCAGATGGGCCAAGATACGTTGTCTGAGGCATGGGAGCGTTTTGCTGACCTGTAGCGCCGCTATCCCCAACACGGCTGCGAGCTATGGAATCTTGTAGAAATATTCTATTTTGGTGTCGAGCCAAACTACCAGGCTATGATCGACGCAGTCGGCGACACAATTATGAACCTTTCTCCTAAAGAGGCTTTGCGGCTTCTTCTAGACACAAACTCCCATAGAACATACTGGACTGCGGGAAGAAATGCCCCTAGGGGGCGAAGAATCTGTTTGATGTGAATGCGGTGATGCAGCAAGCCGCAGCAAGATACCCTATGATGGATGGAAGAAGGATGCTGACCAGATAGACTACTCCTCTAGCTCCGGTTGGGGGCATATCATGCCAGGGATGTGGAAATCCCGACCACCATGCTTTTGAATGCCCAGCTGGAGAGTCATTTGCAGAACCGGCAGGTAGAACCAACAAGGAGTACCGGGAAGATTTCACCAGCAAGGGTGGCGGTATGGTCATAGACCACCCCTGCCCCCTCCGCAGCAGGCTATGGCTATCAGCCGAGGCAGAGGAAGAGGACGGGAGAGAGGAAGAGGAGCAGGAGCTGGGAGAAGAAGAATCCCTCAGGAAGGAAGTCAAGGGGGGTACGTGGCGTTGCCATATTGTGACTTCCACGAGGAGGAAGGTCACACAACGGCGACCTGCCCGGATTTCTTGGAAATGAGGAGAACTAGAGGAGCAGGAGAACAACAAAGACCGGTACGGATAGAGGAAGTGACCGGTACAGGAGAAGAGGATCGATGTGTGGATCGAACGGACGAAGGGGATCGCGAAGGAATTCTAGTAATCCATGGGGGGGTAGGGATAGAGGAGGCCCAAAAGGCGAGCCTTCAAACTATGTACCGCCGAAGTGTAGCCTCCATGTCACAATCCCCTCCCCCAGATGAAAAGATCACATTTTTAAGGAAGGACATGCCAGATCATGAAGACCCTTTCTGTGACGCGCTGGTGATACTAACCACCATCGAGAACTTTACGGTGTCACAGATCCTCGTAAACAATGTGAGTTCGGTGAACGTGATTTTCAAAAAAGCATTCAATGCAGTGAGGGTGGAGGCCCGGAGGGTGCTGGCGGCGGATGGACCATTGTTTGGGTTCTCAGGAGAGAGGAAAGAAGTCGAGGGGGAGTGGGGCTCCAAGTAACCCGGGGAGGGCTATCCCTAAATTGCCACTTCGGCATAGTGGATGCCCCCAGTAGTTACAACGCCATTTTTGGGCGCCCCTTGATCAGCGCTTTCAGGTGCATTCCCTCATCGTTTCACCAGTGCTTGAAACTGAACTCAGGAGGTACCCAAATCAGGGTGCGGGGCGATCCAAAGGCTGCAAGGGAATTCTATGTAACGACAGTGAACACCTTCTCCTGGCAGGGAGATGCTGAAGAGATGGGGAAGAGGATGGAGCAATTGCAACAGGAACTGGGGGCAAGGTAGAAGAAAGAGAGGAAGGTGCTGGAGGAGAAGGAGAAGTAGTGGTGGTTGGAGGCATTGCGGGGGAGCCAGAAATGGCGGGAGAGAAGTACGGAGAGACGGGTATGGTAGAAGAAGGAGAGGAGGAAGATGCTGAAGGGGAAGGAGAGGTAGTGATGGTTGGATGCATTGCGGGGGAGCCGGAAATGGCGGGAGAGAAGTGAGGAGAGATGGAGGCGGCAGAGGAAAGGGAGCCAAAAGAAGATGAAGGGAGGAAAGAGAAGAGGAAGATGTAGTAAGAGAGAGGCTCGCCCAAGAAGGGGGCCCGGCCGGAAAAGAGAAGGGCCTCACGGCAGGAAGGAGAGGATGCAAGCAAGCGTGGGATGGAAAATCTTGGGGAAGAGATGGTGATGACCATCTCGAAAGGCAAAGCCATAGAGCAGGATCCGCTGGAAGAGCAGGAAGGAGAGGAAGAGCCATCAAGGCTGAAGAAGGCCGTGGAGGTACTCGAGGTAGAGATTCGTACCAAGGAAGGCAGAGAGGAGAAGATAAAGATCAGCGGCGAGCTCAGCCCGGAAGACCAAGAGAAGATCAAGGACTGCGTGCAGAAAAATTTTGACGTCTCCGCATGGAGTGCCGCAGACATGCCCGGGGTCACTGTGGACATCGCTTGTCACCGCCTCAATCTCGATCCCAACACTCTCCCCATACAGCAGAAGAAGAGGGCCATCGCCTCCAAGATGGTCCGGCCTATTAGAGAGGAGGTAGAGAAGTTACTTAAGGAGGGGTTTGTGTCTGCCTGTAAGTATCCGGGATGGGTAAGTAATGTTGTAATGGTTAAAAAAGGGGAGGATAGATAGAGAATGTGTCTGGATTTCTCTTTTTTAAATAAAGCATGCCCCAAGGATTGTTACCCGCTGCCCCGAATCGAGGCGCTGGTTGACTCAGCCGTCAGTTTTCCTTTTATGAGTTTATTGGATGCGTTTTCTGGATATCACCAAATACGCATGCATCCTCCGTACGTTAAGGACGTCTCCTTCGTCACGGATGATGGATGCTTCTGTTTTAATATGATGCCTTTCGGCTTGAAAAATGCGGGAGCAACCTATCAAAGAATGATGGATAAGATCTTCTGAAAACAGAGAGGGAGGAATCTCGAGGTGTACGTTGATGACTTGATGATCAAAATCAAGGACCTCGAAGCTCATATACTAGATCTTGAGGAGACCTTTGAGACCCTAAGGAAGTATAAAATGTGACTCAACCCCCTGAAATGTGTTTTTGGAGCTAATATGGGAAAATTCCTCAGACATCTTCTCACTCCATCAGGAGTGGAGCCCAACCCCGAGAAAGTGAAAGCAATCCTGGAGTTGGAGTCCCCTAGAAATGCTAAGGAAGTTCAACATCTCACCGGCAAGTTGGCTGGGCTAAGTAGGTTTCTCTCTCGAGCCGGAGAAAGATACTCGCCTTTCTTTCGGACACTGCGAGGAGGAAAGAGGTTCGAGTGGACCCCAGAATGTGAGAAGGCTTTCCAGGCTATAAAGCAATAGCTCACCCAGACGCCTTTACTTGAGAGGCCAAGGGAAGGAGAGGTCTTGTTTTTATACTTGTGGGTGGGGACTGGGGCAGTGAGCTCGGTTCTTGTGCAAGTAGAAGGAAAGAAGTAATTTCTGATCTACTACGTGAGCAGGGTCCTAAACAAAGCGGAGCTCGGGTACCCCATTCTTGAAAAGTTAGCGTTTTCCCTCATCATCTTGGCCCGATAGCTCAGACCGTATTTTCAGGCTCATTCTATTCAGGTGGTAACGGATCACCCCCTCCGTCGCATCTTGGAGGGGGTAGAACATTTCGGGAGGCTGGCCAAGTGGTCAATAGAGCTCAGTGAATTCGACCTCATTTTTGTTCCTCGGCTCGCCATTAAGGCACAGGCGGTGGCCGATTTCCTGGTGGACTATGTAGTTGAGGTCCAGGAGACAGAAGTGTCCCCTCAAGCAACCTGGAAGATGTTAGTAGACAGAGAATCGGGAAAAAATTCCTTTGGAGGGGGAATGGTCTTGATCAGTCCGGAAGGGACCAGGATTGAACAGGCCTTGAAGATTCATTTCAAAATCACCAACAATCAAGCAGAATATGAGGCGATCATTGCAGGACTCAGGTTAGCCCTAGAATTAGGCATACAAGATATCGAGGCCTCGACTGACTCCATGGTGGTGGTAGGTTAGATCAAAGGGGAGTTCGAGACAAGGGAGCCCACCCCCAGTTGTATCTGGGAAAGGTCAAGGGCATCATCAGGCAGTTCCGAAGCTTTTCAATTCAGCACATCCCGAGGGGGGAGAGCACTCAGGCTGACCAACTCGCCAAATATGGCCCTCGAGCTGGAGGAATAATGACGGAGATCTTCAGGCCGTCTATAGAGGAAGGAGAACTCATGGAGATATGCCAGCAGAGGTCCTGGATGGACCCCTTCATCACCTTTTTGGCGTCGGGGCAGTTACCCACGAAAGAACTTGACAAGAAGCATACCAGATATAAATCGGCGTACTACCAGCTAAAATATGGGGTCTTATATCGCAAGACGATGTCGGGTTTGCTGGCCAGATGTGTGTCAGAGGAAGAGGTTCCAAAGGTTCTGCAAGAGATTCACTCGGGAAAATGTGGGAGTCACTCGGGGAGCCGGACATTAGAAGGGAGGGTGCTGAGATAGGGGTACTTCTGGCCTACCCTCAGGAAAGATGCGGAGGAATTCGCGAAAAGGTGTCAAAAATGCCAGGAGTTCGCCCCCCTCCAGCTCCTTCCGGCCCAGAGGTTACGAACAATCACAACTCCCTGGCCTTTCGCTATATGGGGGCTAGATCTGGTGGGTCCTTTTCCCCAAGCAAGTGGCCAGAGGAAATACCTGCTAGTCATGGTGGACTACTTTTCGAAATGGCTGGAGGTGAGGGCGCTGGATAAGGTAACATCGCAGGTGGTCAAGCATTTTGTATGGGGAGAGACCATCTTCCAACATGGGTTGCCTCTTGCCATTGTGACAGATAAGGGACCACAATTTGCAAGTAGAGAGTTCGTTGATTTATGCATCCGTTTGGGAATAAATCTCCGCTTTGCCTCTATTCATCATCCACATAGTAATGGGCAGGTGGAAGCAGCTAATAAGGTCATTGTCAATCTATTGAAGAAGAAAGTGGAGAATTTGAGGGGAAACTGGGTGGAGCAGCTACCTTCAGTCCTATGGGCCTTGAGGACAACACCAAACACCGCCACGGGGGAAACCCCGTTTAAGCTCTCTCATGGCTCAGAGGCTATCATACCTATCGAGTTTGAGGTCACATCACCAAGAGTCGCAGTTACAAGGGAAGGAGGCGAAGGATGGAGTGCGGAGAATGAGGAAGAGCAGAGACTCTCTCTGGATCTCGTGGAGGAGCTCATAGATTTGGCGATGGCCCGGCAGGAGGAGGTCAAGCACCGGATGGCGAGGTACTTCGATAAGCATATAAGGGTCCGACAGTTCGAGAAGGGAGATTTGGTCCTAAAAAAGGTATATGCAGCAGGTAGAGGTGCCTCTGTAGGGAAGCCCAATCCCAATTGGGGGGGGTCCTTTTGTAGTAAAAGAGGTCTTGAAGTCAGGAGGGTACCACCTCCAGGATGTGGACGGGGTATCCCTCAATCGAGCCCGAAGTGGTGATGATTTGAAGAGATTTTACCCGTAACACTTTCTGTTCATTACACGATTTATTATTGTACAATGCTTGCAATTGTGATGTGCTCTTTTGATGTGATGGGAGTGTGGGTGACCATTTTATGGAACCAAGGGTGAGATGAAGGAGAGGAGACCCCGAGCAGACCGGCTGACCAGGCTCTCATCTAGCTGGCAGGGCTATAGGCTCACTCGGTGGTTGGAGATGGTTTTGGAGGGGAGACCCCGAGTAGACCCGCTGACCAGGCTCTCATGTAGCTGGCAGGGCTATATGCTCACTCAGTGGTCGGAGATGGTTTGGAGAGGAGACCCCGAGCTGATCCGCTGACCAGGCTCTCACCTAGCTAGAAGGGAGGTAGGCTCACTCGGTGGTTGGAGATGGATTGGAGAGGAGACCCCGAGCAGACCCGCTGACCAGGCTCTCATCAAGCTGGCAGGGCTGTAGGATCACTCGATGGTTGGAGATGGTTTGGAGAGGAGACCCCGAGAAGACCCGCTGACCACGCTCTCACCTAGCTGGCAGGGCTGTAGGCTCACTCTATGGTTGGAGATGGATTGGAGAGGAAACCACGAGCAGACCCGCTGACCAGGCTCTCATCTAGCTGGCAGGGCTGTAGGCTCACTCGGTGGTTGGAGATGGTTTGGAGAGGAGACCCCGAGCAGACCCACTGACTAGGCTCTCATCTAGCTGGCAGGGTGTAGGCTCACTCGGTGGTTGGAGGTGGTTTGGAGAGGAGACCCCGAGCAGACCCGCTGAACAGGCTCTCACATAGCTGGCAGGGCTGTAGGCTCACTCGGTTGTTGGAGATGGATTGGAGAGGAGACCCTGAGAAGACCCGCTGACCAGGCTTTCATCTAGCTGGCAGGGCTGTAGGCTCACTCGGTGGTTGGAGATTGTTTAGAGAGGAGACCCCGAGCAGACCCGCTGACCAGGCTCTCACCTAGCTGGCAGGGCTGTAGGCTCACTCAGTGGTTGGAGATGGATTGGAGAGGAAACCCCGAGCAGACCCGCTGACCAGGCTCTCACCTAGCTGGCAGGGCTGTAGGCTCACTCGGTGGTTGGAGATGGATTAAAGAGGAGACCCCGAGCAGACCCGCTGACCAGGCTCTCATCTAGCTGGTAGTGTTGTAGGCTCACTCGGTGGTTGGAGATGGTTTGGAGAGCAGACCCCGAGCAGACCCGCTGACCAGGCTCTCATGTAGCTGGCAGGGCCGTAGGCTCACTCGGTGGTTGGAGATGGTTTGGAGAGGAGACCCCGAGCAGACCCGATGACCAGGCTCTCATCTAGCTGGCAGGGATGTAGGCTCACTCGGTGGTTGGACGTGGCTTAGAGAGGAGACCCTGAGCAGACCCACTGACCAGGCTCTCATCTAGCTGGTACGGCTGTAGGCTCACTTGGTTTTCGGAGATGGTTAAGAGAGGAGACCCTGAGCGGACCCGCTGACCAGGCCCTCATCAAGTTGGCAAAGCCGTAGGCTCACTTAAGGGCAAGTCTAGTTGTAAGAGTTCACGGGGAGAGGTCCATATTCATCAGAAGATTGGTGGAAAACCCCTAAAAAATGGAAGGATCAGGGATCAGGCCAGGGAAGAGGGTCTCTGGCCGACACTCGGCATGGGCGGTCCCGCCCATAGCGAGTGGGCCTTCCTTGTTCAAGGCGCAAGCCTGGTGTAAGAAGGAGGGGCCTGTCAGGTAGGGTGGCTGGTCTCCAGGGACTTCAACGCCGGGTTCATCTCGCGGCGAGACGAGCGCAAAGGGTTAGATAATCTCGCGCTCAGCAGGGGAGAGGAGAGGCCCAATGACTAATGCTTTGAACTAAATTTCAAGCGAGACGACAACAGGTAATGTGCAGTAAAATAAAAAGAGCGAAAGGCTATAGTAAAAATTTCCTTGTTCATTACAAAAAGAAAAGAGGGAGGTATTCCCATGAAACATCTTTATCAGAAAGAATACATAAGTAAAAAAGGCAAAAGGAGGGGCAGAAGTCCCAAGATACGTTAACACCCTTTCACTCCTCATCACTGTAGGATGAACTGTCATCTGTCTCGCCGTATAAGCCGGGGACCAGGTCGTGGACAGTAACCGTCGCGACATCATCGCGCACCACCCCTAGCTCCTTCATCATTTTAAGAACAAGCTCCGCTGTCTTGATATTGGAATCTCGGCAGAGGGCATCCACCTCGTCCATAGAATAGCGGGAAGGAACGGGAAATTGTTCTGAGGTGGGTGTCGCGCTGTTCTGAAGGCGGAGATTTTCAGCTTTTAATTTCTTATTCTCTCCCTCCAACTCCTCAATGCGCGAGCGCATCCGGTCGGCAGTCTCGGCATCCTGCAGGAAAACTTAACAAATGAAGGACCAAAATGGATGTCGAGTAGGGCTGGCAAAGGGACGATAAGAAAACTTACCACACTGCCCTGGCTCTGCGCGAGGAGGTCGTCGGCAGCGACCAACCACTTCTCCAGGTCGCTGGATCTCTCCCGTTCCGCGGCGAGACCGGCCTCCGCTTCCTTCCATTTCCTGTTGTTTGAAGACCAGGCGGCGCGAGACCCGGTGCGCGAGTTCCAGGGAGCAAAATTGAGAGTGGGCACTCTTCAGAATGAGATCTCGCGACGCCTCGTTGTCTGCTAGCTCAGAGCCAAGGCTGCCATATAGCCCGAACCCTAGGGAGAAGGCGTGACTGGTGGGGCGTGTCCTGCTTTTTTCAGGAGGGGAGGAGGGTGGACACCGACACACGGTTAGCGTCCTTATCCCATAGGAGCACTGGCTCACCAGCAGCGTCACCTGTCACAGGCCCCATGTTGTAATTGGGGTGCGAGGCGGGAACCGGTCAGCTGGAGGAGCCAGCCTCGCCGGAAGGGTGCTTGGCAGGCTGAACATTGGTGGAGGCAGCTGGCTCTGCAAGGCCGTCTCGCGGGCAGGCGAGACGTGTAGCCGGGGAGGGGATGAAGACCCTAAAGAAATGGGGGACTGGGATCCCGATGGCTCTTTTCTTTCTTTGGCGGACTTTTTCTCCTTTTTGAAGGACACATATTTCTTCTTCTTTTTTGGGCTGTGCCGAGAAGTGCCCTCGTCCCCGGGCCTCTTCTTTGGGGTGGGGATCAGCGTGTCCTTCGCGGCCTCTGTCGCCATACTCGATAAGGCGAGATCCTGGTTAATCTGATAAGGGGGATGAACGGGGATGGTTATCTCTCCTAGACGGGATGATAGTCAGCAGAGAAGAAGAATTTTCAAAGCTAAAATGGGGGTTAGGAGTATACCTTCACCAAGGAAGACGGCTGGAAGCGAGTCGAGGTCTCGCCTGAGGTAGTTGACCTCGAAATTCTTCCCTGCGAAGAAGTCGCAGAGATCCTTCTCGGCACCCCCAACCTTTGATGTTTCATAGTAGCATTCAGCAGGTGACACCGGGGCGAGAGGAATGCCTCCCAAATCCCCGCGAATGAAGAGGAAGTGAGTCAGCTAGTGATGATTTTTATGCGGTGTCTCGCACACCTTTAGGCCTTATCCTGTGAAGTAAGAGGCGACGTCATCTTTTGCGTGGTAGACAAACAGCTTGCGAAAGGCGGTCAAGCTAAATTCGATGCGCTCTCACCACAGGTAGCAGGCGAAAGCAATCAGCATGGAGATGGCGTTGTGGTTGAATTGGGCGGGGACAACCCCGAAGTACTTGAGAACTAACTTGACCTCTGGTCAAAGGGGAAGTCGCAGTCCTACCTCGAAGTGTGAGACGGGGAAGGCCAGTTCATTGGGGGTAGAAAGTGTTGATGCATTCGCGAACTTTGGGCGGACGGGATAAGTAACCATCCGCGAGATACTCGCTGACGAAGAGAGCATACTCTTCCTCTGGCAGCCTGCCGAGAGGAAAGTCGTGATCCACAAACTGCTTTTCGCAGCGGGTGCGGCCCTTACCTTCTTCCACCTTCTTATTTCCCATGGCAGGCGAGAAGGCAACAAAGGGGAAGAGAATGACTTAGGAGAGCGGGACGCGAGATGAGTGAAGAAGAGGAGAGGTAGACGGGAGCTCCAACCAAAAAAAAATGGCCAAGAATAACAGAAGCAGGGCAATATCTGGATTTGAGATATTTATAAGGAATGAGGGAGAGAGGAGATTGAGCGGGAAAATCAAGCGGCGGGAAATGAAGAGGCACCACGATGCTTCGTCTCCCTCTCTCTCTCCCTCTGTCTCCCTCTCTCTCTCCCTCTGTCTCTCTCTCTCTCCCTCTCACTCTCTCTCTCTAGAACCCAAGGGGCGGGGGCGCCGCATTGGTTTTTTCGAGGTAAAAGACATCATTATAAACCTACTAATTGAAAAAGGAGCTAATCATGGTAATTGTACAACATTGGCCTCGCGAGAGGTGGTCCAGCGAGCGAGAAGGGGAGACTGGCGAGATGATAGGATGCCAACCTACAGGAGGCGAGATGGGGGATCCTCTGAAGTGGGCGAGATCTCCTAGTGGGCGAGATCATTCTAGGAGGTGGGAGAGCCAACAGGCCAAGAGGACGGCGAGACGGACAGGGCAGTCGTCTCGCCCGCTAGTGCCTTCCCACTCGCCGCGTGGGATAAAAGATGCCTTTACCCTTTTACCCCAAAAGGGGGATTTTACCTTTGTGCCCCAGGTAATTTTACACTTCTACCCCTGGAGGTGTAACACCTCCCCTGTAGTGAACGTATAATATGGGTCCGGCCGGGGCCCCACAACATACGGATACCACAGCTTTTGTATTAAAAGTTGATATAGCTACCCACACTCAAAACACTTTGCACAACACAGCGGAAACAAAACAGGACTAGAAGTTATCCACCACTAAAGAGTAAAACAAATGGCCTTATGGCCTTACAACAAGTGTCCAAAAGCAAATAATACAACAGTCATGAATGTGCCTAGCACTCCTAGTCTACCTCGACATGCAAGCCGGACAACATGAGTCTCAAACATATAACATCACATAAGTAAAGCAACAAAAGTAAAGCACTTCATGAGGCTTAGGCCTTTCTGGCCGGCGAGCTAGCTCGTGCATGCGATCCCTGCCCTGTAAAATTTAATAGTAACGTGGGTCAGCAAAGGCTGACCTCAAACTGTGTAACAACACATCTCCTCCCGGCCGCCCCTAACGGACCCCGGGGTACCCCTCCAACCTGCAAGTTAGCACTTTGTATGCAATAATCATAAGCAAGAAAGGCAACTACGGAAACAGGCTTGGATGTCACATACATCATACATGTTCTCTACTGGTTGAGCCTATAATATAAGGGCCTACTTATGCAATCATGTATGCAATAACCTGTGTTTCCCCCAAGGCATCCTAACTCGTATGCATCTAGCACATCATCACATCATATGGGTTCTCATCGATTCCCCATTGGCATAAAGCCGCAAACAAAGGGGTCATCATTTCCCCCAACGGCTCACAGGCCGCCTCATGGAGCTCTTGTCAAGGCCCCACCCGCTCAAGGTCTTAAACTCAGGCTTGCCTACAAGCTCTGACGTCTCATGTCAGGATTCCAACAAACACAAAACTGACCGATTCTAAGAAGCCTTGCCGGACCCCACCCGCTCATGGCCTCATTGCCCGGGCTTGTCCCCATGCTTGGCATTCTTGTCAGTCTCACAGAAGGGGACTAGTCTCGCCGGGACACTCTCCGCACATGACGTGAACATCACGGGATAGCCAGCCGACCACGGAGACATAGCCACGCCTTGGCACAACACAAACCAAGACAAATCCACCCTAGTCCCTCATTTGTACTGCAGCGTTCCCGCGCACCAAGGAAACCATCTCCAACTCATGCGGAGCTAACCTTGTCCACCAAGGAAAACATCTACCGCCACGAGGAGCTAACCTTGTCCGGTTCCGACTACACGTACTCACTCGAGAAAAAGGGGGAAACATCACCACATCACAAACGACGTCTTGCCGCAACGGAATCTCTACGAATCCTTAACGTTCTTATGCAACATCACCGAGTCGGACTAACGGTCGCGACAACGGCTTCACCCACCATGCCTAATCCACTAACGAAGCGGATCTCTAATGCAAAAATATGCCAGGGACGGACTCAATCAACCCGGAGGTTTCTCTTGAACCTTCGCAAACCAAAACCCCTCTCATTTGAGAGTTTGGTGCCGAAAAACTAGAAAGAAGAATAAATGATGCTAAGACATGCATCCTAAGACCGAGAGGAGAAGTGTCATTACCTTTCGACTCCTCTTCCTTGCCATGGCAAAATAGCCGGGTGAAAACCTTCGCAACGTTCTAACCTCCACGGATCTGGACTCGGCTCGCAATTTGGAGCACCGAAACCCCTCCTACAGCCCAAACTCTCCTTCTCCTTCTTCCTTGCTCTCACTTCTCTCTAGATCTTTAGTAAGAGAAAGCTTGGAGAAGAATGAGGGTTTTCAACCCTATTCTCGGACTTAACTCCCCAAGAACAGTCCTGAACCGTCAGATCCTAAAATCTGGGAAAGAATGGTCACGATCCGCCTGGAAAATAAAAGACCTGGGCCGAATACAGCCTGGCACACGCCCGTGTCCAGGGCCGTGTGCCTCATTCGCCATCTCAAATCGACGCGCCTAGAACAGCACACGGGCATCCGACACGCCCGTGTTCAATCTGACACGCCCGTGTCCCAGTGATACGGCCGTGTGGCCGGCCGTGTGCCTCCATCGACACGGCCCGAAACCAACCCGAGAGGTAACACGGCCTGGGACACGCCCGTGTCCCAAGCCGTGTGCCAAGTCTCGACACCCGTCGACAGGCTTTGTGTCGACACCACGGAAAAACGTCGAGCAAAGATCGTCGACCCAGCGGGACACGCCCTGTGACATGCCCGTGTCACAGGCCGTGTGCCCAGTCTTGACACTCGACACTCGACACTCGACACTCGACACTCGACACTCGACACTCGTCGAGTGAGCATCGTCGACTGAAGATCGTCGACAGACCCACATGGCCTTGGACACGCCCGTGTCCTAGGCCGTGTGCCTTGTCTCGACACACTGTCGAGCGAAAGTGCCGACACCCCGGGCTGAGTGTCGACACGGGCTCGACACGCCCTGCGACACGCCCGTGTCGCATGCCGTGTGCCCTACTCTCGACACATTGTCGAGCGAAAGTGTCGACACTTGGGCCGAGTGTCGACACAGGCTCGACACGCCCTGCGACACGCCCGTGTCACAGGCCGTGTGCCCCCTGCCAGAAACCCAAAAATTTCCAAAAACGCAGATCGTCCCTCTCTCAAAACTGGGGTGTTACAACTCTCCCCCACTTAACAGAATTTCGTCCCGAAATTACAAAACAAGAGGGGTACAAAACTTAACTTGTACCTAAAATGAAGAGTTCTGGATACTCTTCTAGCATGGTCTGTTCTCGCTCCCAAGAGAACTCCTCAGGACCGCAGTTGTCCCATCGAACTTTCACGAGTTTAACTTCTTTATTCCGCAACTGCCGAGTCTCCGAATCCTCTATAGCAATTGGAAGGACTCGCGTGCTCAAGCCTTCCTCAATCGGCACCGATGTCGGCTCAATCACTACACTAGCCTCCACCAAGGCTCTCCTCAAAACGGAGACGTGGAAGACGTCATGCAATCCACTCAAATCCGCGGACAACGCCAACCGATAGGCTGCTTCTCCCACCCGTTTGATAACTTCAAAAGGCCCCAAAAACCTTGGACTCAACTTCTTGAGTCAGCGAATCCGTGAGACATCTTTGAACGGTTTGATCTTCAAATAGACCCAATCACCTACCGCAAACTCCATCTTCCGGTGACGAGCATTAAAGTATTTTGCTTGACGGTCTTGCGCCACCTTCATACGCTCTTGTATGGTCTGTACCATCTCACAAGCGTCAACTACCACCTCCTTTCCCAAAATTTTGGTGTCTCCCGCCTCTTCCCAAGACATTGGCGTTCGACAACGCCTTCCATACAACGCTTCGTATGACGCCATTTTTATACTTGCTTGAAAACTATTGTTGTACGCGAATTCCACCATAAAGAGGTGATCCTCCCACTTTTTGCCGAAATCAAGAACGCACATTCTCAACATATCCTCCATAGTACGGTTTGTTCTTTCAGTTTGCCCATTGGTTTGAGGATGGAACGTCGTACTGAACTTTAGCTTGGTTCCCAAGCTCTTCTGAACCAATCTCCAGTCCTTGGACGTAAACCGTCCATCTCGATCACTGACTATGCTCTTAGGAATCCCATGCAGTCGCACAATGTTGCGAATATACAACTCCACCAGTTTCTCCACGCTGTCCTCTTTCCGATTTGGGATGAAGTGAGCCACCTTGGTTAGGCGATCCACGATCACCCAAATAGCATCATTACCATGTTGCGATCTAGGCAAACCATGCACAAAGTCCATGGAGATGTCATCAAATTTCTACTCAGGGATTGGAAGGGGCTTCAGGAACCCGCCCGGCTTCTGACACTCGGCCTTCACCAAGGTGCAAGTTTGGCAACGATTCACATACAAAGCTACGTCTCGCTTCAACCCCGGCCACCAAAAGGATTTCTTCATATCCAAGTACATCTTTGTACTGCCCGGGTGAATGGAGTAATTTATGAAGTGAGCCTCAAACATAAACTCCTCACAGAGTTTGCCGAACTGCGGCACACAAACCCTTCCGTCCTTCCTCAGAATCCCATCAATCATCTCCCAGGTGCCGCTCTCTCCCGTTTGAGCGTCCAACACAAAAGGTTGAAACTCCACATCCAACCGAGTCGCTTCCCGAATGCGATCGGACAAGTCGTTCTGCACTTCAATCCAATTCAACCGAGCCACGCTGGACTCACCTCTCGCAACACATTCCAAACCAAGGGACTCCCATTCCCGTACCAACCGCTCATCATGAGCTTCGATCCAATTCCCTTGCCCTAAGAACTTTCTACTCAAAGCATCCGCCACCACATTGGCTTTACCTGGCGTATACTGAATTGCCACTTCATAGTCTCCAAAAAACTCAACCCACCTTCGTTGCCGCATGTTCAAGTCCTTTTGATCCAAGAGATACTTCAGGCTTTTGTGATCCGCGAAGATCTCCACCTTTGCACCATATACATAATGCCGCCATATTTTCAACGCAAAAATTACCGCCGCCAACTCCAAGTCATGGACGGGGTAATTCCTCTCATGAGGCTTCAGCTGTCTAGACCCAATAGCTATCACCCTACCATGTTGCACCAAAACGCAACCCAAACCGCATCCTGATGCGTCACTGAAGATCTGAAATCCCCCAGTCACTTGCGGTAGACTTAGGATTTGAGCGATCATCAGTCTCTTCTTCAGTGCCTCAAATGCTTGACTACACTCTTGAGTCCACACAAACTTATGATCTTTACGAGTGAGTGAGGTGAGGGGTAGAGCTATCCGCGAAAAATTCTCCACGAACCTCCTGTAATACCCGGCTAGTCCAAGAAAACTTCGGACCTCCGCCACGGTCCTCAAAACTGACCAATCTCTAATGGCTTCAAATTTTGTTGGATCCACTGCCACCCCATCCCCACTAATCACGTGGCCCAAAAATGCCACCTTCTCTAACCAGAACTCGCATTTGGAGAATTTTGCATACAACTGATTCTCCCTCAACACTTGCAGAACCACTCTCAAGTGGGTCTCATGCTCCACTTCCGATTTGGAATACACCAAGATGTCATCAATGAAGACAACCACAAAAGAATCCAAGTATTCCTGAAACACCCGATTCATAAGATCCATGAACATAGATGGTGCTTTCGTCAGCCCGAACGACATCACCGTAAACTCAAAGTGTCCATACCTTGTACCAAAGGCAGTCTTGGGTATGTCCTCATCCCGAATTCGCAACTGATAATAGCCTGACTTCAAGTCCAATTTTGAATACACCACTGACCCGACCAATTGGTCGAACAAGTCATTTATCCGAGGAATCAGATACTTATTCTTGATGGTCAATTTATTCAGCTCTCAGTAGTCTATGCATAGCCGCATGATACCGTGTTTCTTCTTTACAAACAACACCGGTGCACTCCACAGTGAAGCACTGGGTTTGATATACCCTTGCTCCAACAATTCCTGAAACTGAACTTTGAGTTCTGCCAACTCCTTTGGTGCCATCCTAAACGGAGGACGTGACACCGGCCTAGCCTCCGGCACTAACTCGATCGAGAAATCGATCTCCCTCCGAGGAGGCGCTCCAGGAAGTTCATCCGGAAACACATACTTGAAATGTGCCACAACGGGCACTTCCTCAATAGTCAGTTAGGAGAGACGAACCTCCAATAATGCTACAAGAGCTAAACCACCCTGGTTAACCGCCCGCACCAACTGCATGGCCAAAATCAAGGAACAGGCCACTCCACATAGGCCCTGAAATTTGACCTCCGCCTGCCATTTGCTCGTTAGAGTCACTACCTTAGATAGGCAATCAATACTGGCGCGCTGCTCTGCAAGACAGTCCATGCACAAAATGTCATCGAACTCAACCAACGATAAAATCGCTGCTACCAAAATGAAGTCAACTCCGTCTAGCTCCCAACAGATGCGCCCTTTGACCCCAGTGGTCATGGATGACCCATTGGGCATGCATACTTTCAACTCTGCGTCCGCCGAGAAGGACTCTACTCCTATTCTCTGGATGAAGCTCTCCGCAAGAAAAGAGTGTGATGCTCCCGTATCAAACAATACCCTAGTGGGGTATCCGGAAACTAACACGAAGCATACAACATAGACATCACACAAATAGGGGGGGGGGTCTAAAAGTATGAAGCACAAAATTTCAACTTAAACTTTCTTCATACCTGTCACCCCATCGGTTTGGCGGATTGCTTCTTGCTGTCCAAGGTTGTAAGCCCTTGGTTGCACCGGTTGGAACCGAGAAGCGCTCGACTCCGCCATCTTCCCTTTCTCTTCAGCACTGGGGCCGGAGCGCACAGTCTGCTCCTGCTTTGTCTCTTGCCCCTCTCCTCCTTGGGGACAAACACGAGGTATGTGCCCCACCTTACCGCAGTTGTAACACGTCGGCGGTCCCCTAGAGTGAGAAGCCCCAGGCGTCCAATTGCTCTTCTCACCAGATCTGGAAGTGTGAGGCTTCTTCCTCCACCTACTCCCATCAGACTTTCCATGAGATTGGGAAGGCTTCCCTTCCCTTGCTTGGGAGTAAAACCCTTTCGGCATTGGGTTCACTCCAAATCACTTTCCAGAATCCTGGCAGCCTCTACTAGTTCATTAAACCCCGCCCTCTTCATGGAGATGAGGGGTTGCCTCAGATTCTCCCTCAGCCCCTGGTAGAAGAGGTTATCCCTCTCTACATCATCTGCCATCATCGTTCCTACGTAACGACCCAAACGGGTGAACTCCTACACATACTCATCCACTGTCTTGTCTCGCTACATTAAATGCAGAAACTGCCTCTGAAGGGCCAAACATGTAGAAACTGGAATATACCTCTTTAGAAATGCATCCCCAAACTCCTCCACTGACGGGGTGTGTCCCGGGAACTGGCGGCCACTATGGCTCACCCACCATAACTTGGCGTCTCCTTCCAACATGAAAGCCGCATACTCAGCTTTCTTTTCCTCTGACATCTCTGCCGCCCTTAGCAGCTCTTGAATGCGAACCCACCAGTCCTCCGCATCCGTTGGCGTACCAACTCCCTTGAATGACGGGGGATGGGAGCTCAGGAAATACTTCAGGTGCCGGTCTCTATGTTCGACAACTACCCTCTCCGCCAAAGGCTCCACTCGCCTGGCTTCTCCTCCTAGCACAGGCGTCGCCGTATCCGGTGTGGCAGGGGTTGCCACCTGAGCTGCTGCTGCAGCTTGGGCTGCCACCATCGCTTCTGCAAGCATGCGGCAGAAGTCGGCCGGGTTTACACCCATGCCCAAAATACCTAGAGCAGTAGCACTGCTCGCCGAAAGCTCTTCTCTTGCTCTCGACGTTCCCGCCTCGTTGCTTGCACTCTTCAAGAAACAAGAAACAATGATTCAGTCTCAAATCTCAAGACATAAACATAAGGACACCCATGGTCCCGCGTTACTCTTATGTGGATAACTTCTTTACGATTTGACCTTGAATCTAACCTCCCTCTGATACCAAATTGTAAAACCTCCCCTGTAGTGAACGTATAATATGGGTCCGGCCGGGGCCCCACAACATACGGACGCCACAACTTTTGTATTAAAAGTTGATATAGCTACCCACACTCAAAACACTTTGCACAACACAGCGGAAACAAAACAGGACTAGAAGTTATCCACCACTAAAGAGTAAAACAAATGGCCTTATGGCCTTACAATAAGTGTCCAAAAGCAAATAATACAACAGTCATGAATGTGCTTAGCACTCCTAGTCTACCTCGACATGCAAGACGGACAACATGAGTCTCAAACACATAACATCACATAAGTAAAGCTACAAAAGTAAAGCAATTCATGAGGCTTAGGCCTTTCTGGTCGGCGAGCTAGCTCCTGCATGCGATCCTTGCCCTGTAAAATTTAATAGTAACGTGGGTCAGCAAAGGCTGACCTTAAACTGTGTAACAACACATCTCCTTCCGGCCGCCCCTAACGGACCCCGGGGTACCCCTCCAATCTGCAAGTTAGCACTTCGTATGCAATAATCATAAGCAAGAAAGGCAACTACAGAAACAGGCTTGGATGTCACATACATCATACATGTTCTCTACTGGTTGAGCATATAATAGAAGGGTCTATTTATGAAATCATGTATGCAATAACCTGGGTTTCCTCCAAGGCATCCTAACTCGTATGCATCTAGCACATCATCACATCATATGTGTTCTCATCGATTCCCCATTGGCATAAAGCCACAAACAAATGGGTCATCATTTCCCCCAACGGCTCACAGGCCACCTCATGGAGCTCTTGTCAAGGCCCCACCTGCTCAAGGTCTTAAACCCGGGCTTGCCTACAAGCTCTGACGTCTCATGTCAGGATTCCAACAAACACAAAACTGACCGATTCTAAGAAGCTTTGCCGGACCCCACCCGCTCATGGCCTCATTGCCCGGGCTTGTCTCCATGCTTGGCATTCTTGTCAGTCTCACAGAAGTGGGACTAGTAATGCCGGGACACTCTCCACACATGACGTGAACGTCACGGGATAGCCAGCCGACCACGGAGACATAGCCACGCCTTGGCACAACACAAACCAAGACAAATCCACCCTAGTCCATCATTTGTACTGCAGCGTTCCCGCGCACCAAGGAAACCATCTCCAACTCATGCGGAGCTAACCTTGTCCACCAAGGAAAAAATCTACCGCCACGAGGAGCTAACCTTGTCCGGTTCCGACTACACGTACTCACTCGAGAAAAAGGGGAAAACATCACCACATCACAAACGGCGTCTTGCCGCAACGGAATCTCTACGAATCCTTAACGTTCATATGCAACATCACCGAGTCGGACTAACGGTCGCGACAACGGCTTCACCCATCATGCCTAATCCACTAATGGAGCGGATCTATAATGCAAAAAAATGCCGGGGACGGACTCAATCAACCAGGAGGTTCCTCTTGAACCTTGGCAAACCAAAACCACTCTCATTTGAGAGTTTGGTGCCCAAAAACTAGAAAGAAGTATAAATGATGCTAAGACATGCATCCTAAGACCGAGAGGAGAAGTGTCGTTACCTTCCGACTCCTCTTTCTTGCCATGGCAAAATAGCCAGGTGAAAACCTTCGCAACGTTCTTGTTGGAACACCCTATTACTAATTTGGTTCAGGATCACTATGTCTCTAGGAATCAATGCTTGACCTCCTGTATAGCCCAATAGGTCAATTAGAATTGAGTCTAAGGGTTAGAAGTCTAGGTTTGGAAGCTGCCCTGAAGACCAAGATTTTCTGTTTGGAGACTAAGTCATATCGTCGAGCTCAGCACGACGATTCGTCGAACTCCGATCGACGATCGTCTAGCTCAACTTCGACAGATCGTCGAACTCCATTCGACGATCCCTGAGCTCAACTTCATTATATCGTCGAACTCCGTTCGACGATCGGTGAGCTCAGGTCGACGATTTTGACTCTGCTTTGGATCTTTATCTCTGAGCTCAGTTCGACGATCTTTGAGCTCAGATCGACGATATTTTGCTGCTGTATATCTCCAGATCGCTGAGCTCAGCTCGACGATAGCAGAGCTTAGTTCGACGATTTCATATAACTTCAAGGATGTTTCTAGATTCAAATTCAAATCAGTTAAGGAGTTATTCTGCAATTATTCCAGAGATTTCCTAGCCGTTTTCATTCATTTCTGGACCAAGTTTCAAGGGATTTTTCAAGAAATATTTTTGTGGACTTTCCTCCAGAAGAGATTTTGCAATTAAGGATGCAATTAATGCAGGCCAACGACTATACTTGACAGAGAATGCTATTCTATTCTGTACCAGAGAATAAAAGATATAATTTTTTGAGTCTCTAAGGGAATACAGAGAGAGACACACAGATTACAAATATACATTCAAGAATATTCTGTCTCAAAGAATTCTCAAGAACACACATCCAAGGAGATCAACTTTTTCTAAAATCTTCAGATCTCTTTAGTTTCAAAGTGTTAAAGGCCAACATATTTCCAGACTCCAGACATACAACATTTCAGCTATTGTTGAAATCATTTATTACTGGAGTTCAATCTTTGAAGGCCTATCACCCTCAGCAAAGCTTTTCTTCCTGAAGATCTCAAAGATTCAGGGGGAGCTTTGACATCAACAATCCACAGAGTCTTCTCAGTTGTTTGAGAAAGAGAAGACTTCCATCACTCTCTCACCCCCTCTCTATAAAGGGTTTCTCAAACTCCCTTCAAAAGTTTGAGCTTGGTTTTTGAGCACCTTGTCAAAAGCTCATTGGTGGCAAGACACCTGATCAAAAAATCTGCTTTGATTTTTGAGCACCTTATCAAAAGCTCATTGGTGCCCAGGATACCTGATCAACTCATCCTGCAGTGGATTCCTACCTAGGGTGGTAGAAGATTGGATGTACCCAAGTTTAGGGGAACCACTATAATTCTTTGTGTCTTCTGGTTTTGCTTGTTTTTATGTTTGTTTCTGGCCTTGATTATTCTGTGATTATCTTTTGTTTAACTTAGTTCTGTGATTAGATTTATTATTGCTTCCCTGCTCACTCTTATTACAATAATTGTTGTAAAAAGTTTCAAAGCACAATATACTCTATTCACCCCCCTCTAGAGTATATCAGATCTAGCTGCACTTTCAATTGGTATCAAAGCAAGGTTGGTTAAACATACCATACCTGATTGGTTGTACAGGCTAACACCTGAACCCAAAGATCCCAAGTTAGATCTGTTTTTCTTTTGTACTTTATCATTAGATTTTGCTTTCACAAATCATGGCACAAAACAAAGATTATGCTAGCACCAGACCTCCAGTGTGCAATCTATCCAAGTTTGCACTTTAGAAAACAAGGATCAGACTGTACATGAATTCTATTGACGAAGATATTTTTAATTCTGTTTTGACATTATGTCCAAGACCTCCAGAGAACATAAGTACAAATGTTGTTCCACCTCCATCAGGAACAGATGCTGATATCAAGAGATGGAAGGTAGCTGATGCCAAGGCTATGAACATCCTGGCCCAGACAATGTCTGATGACATATTTCAAAAAGTGGCTGAATGTAATTCAGCTAAGGAAATTTGGGACAAACTCTCAGAAATAGTCTCAGGCTTAGGTGATGAGAGAAAGGATAGGAGATCCCATCTCATCTCTCAATATGAGAATTTCAAAAAGGGAGAAACTGAGTCAGTGGGAGATATGTACAACAGGCTAAGCCTAATTGTCAGTGAACTCAGCACATTGGACAAAGAGATCTCTCTAACTGAACTAATGTGCTTCCCCAGCACTTGGGATTCAAGAATCTGGCCAATTAAGGATGCCAGAAGTCTGAATGAGATCACTACTGAAGCTCTATTGGGTAAGCTCAAATCTTATGAGCTACTCATCAAAAATAGAGAGGAAGATCAGAAGGCTGCCTCACCAGCCACAAGAAAAGAGAAGACCATAGCCTTCAAGGCAACTGAAGATCTGCCTGAAGATAAAGCCACAGACAATGTTGAACTGCTCAGTCTGCTGTCCAAAAGATTCGACAAGATGGCCAGAAAGGACTTCAGAAGGAGATCATACAAGGAGCAGGATAATCCAAGGTATGACAAGTCCATTACCAATAATAAAGATATTATTTGCTTTGGTTGCAGGAAACCAGGGCACATAGTTCCTGACTGTCCAAAGAACAAGAACAAAGACAGAAGGGACAGGAAAGAAAGAAGAAAGGAGAAAGACTCCAAGAGGAATGACAATGGCAAACCCTCATCAAGCAAAAATAAACATACAAGAAAGGGCTTTGTTGCTGAATCCTGGAGTGAGACTGAAGAAGAGTCAGAAGCCTCATCCAGCTCCAGTGATGATGAGGATGATGCAGAATAAAAGGAGTTCTGCATGATGGCAATCAATGCCTCACAGCATAATTCAGAAAAAGAGGAGTCAGAGTCAGACTCAAAGACTCAACCTGAAGAAGATCAGGTAATTGGTTCTTTTGATTTTAGTTCAGAGGATTTTAAATCTGAATTTAAAGCACTGTGTTTAGACCTGCTAAAGTCTGAGAAAGAAATTATCTCTCTCAGAAATCAATTATCTGAACACAATAATTTAAAGTCAGAAAACCTCAAACTCTCTCAAGAGTTGGAGTGCTGTAGGGAACAGATACCTTCACTGAAAAGTGAGCTCTCTGAGGCCAAGAAGCATGAAGAACCCCTTAATGGGAGAAGCATCAAGCTGATGGACATCACAAGCACAGCGAACTCCAGATTCAACAGTACACTGGGCTTGGGTGCTTCATCCAGCCAACCCATAGTTCTAACAACTCCAATCAAATTCATTTCTAACAAAGGAAAGGAAGTTGTAGAGGTTGCTAGGAAAAATTCTGATCTGCCCCAGAAAACTAATTCCCAGCAGAAATCGTCGAACGGAGATCGACGATCGTCGAATGAAGATCGACGATCGCCGAACGCAGCTCGACGATCTCAGGCAAAATCTTCGAATGCAGATCGACGATCTCAGCCAAAGTCGTCGAACGCAGGTCGACGATATCAAATACCTGACCTCACCCATAGTCGATCGTCGAACGGAGCTCGACGATCTGACCCAAGATCGTCGAACGCAGCTCCAAGATCGTCGAACAGAGGTCAGAGCTCTGTAAATTTTTCAAAGGCAAATCAAAATTGAATCCTAAGGGTCCTTCATCCCAAATCTTTAACCTTATACTGAATGGATTATACCTCCAAGGAGATATCATCCTGAAGGATATAAGAGTCAACCTGGGCGACATTGGTCGTGGGTGGCGACATTGCTCGAGAGCGGCGACATTGTCGTGGGTGACACATTCGTCGAGGGCACCGACATTCATCGAGGGCAGAGACATGGTAAGGGGTGGAGACATTGGTCAGAGACAAAGACATTCGTTCTTAATTCTAATAAAAATCTAATACATGTACATCTAATAACAGTAGAAAACTAAGGTCACATTTAGATTGTTTGCACTTAAATAAGGATTCTCTTAAGTGTTTGACTTAATTATGGAATCATCACGAATAATATTCACATGGTATAACAACATCACTAACCTGATCATCAAGACTTATTCTAACTATTTATTATATTTGGTCAGCTCAATTGGAAGTACAACAACATTTTCATCTCATACTAACACCCATGATCTCTAATTTTTTAAGGAATAGATAAAATAAGTGGATCTAAACAGTAAAAAGGAACATGGGGAAGATGTTATTTTTAGGGAAAAGGAACAAACGAATGAACACATCATGATCATACAAATTAAAAGTGTGGTCAGTACATTACCAAATGATGCTTGGATAGATGATGAGAACTCTCCTACCAAAAACTGGGCAATAACTCTTAATCGGGTAAGGAGAAAATAGCTCAAAAACATCATTTATAGATCTGACCACAATCCTAAAAATGATGATTTGAGCAACTTAGCACATCCCGTCACATTTATAAGCTGAGTTATCATCAATATAGCATTTTCACCAATTATTCTTCAAAACTAAATTTTGAAACTACCAAAAATCATAAAAATCTGCAGAAAATTAAATATAGAATCAATTTCCCTTCTTGGTTTTGACCTTGTTTCAAATCCAAGAGTCTGTAATTTTTAAAACAAAATCCAACATCATAAGTTAATTTTAGGTATACCTAAATAACTGAACATAAGCAATAAAAATTCATATATAACCTGTTACTTGTGTACTTCAAATGGTTCAATCTCTATAATGCTCTATTCTCCATTCTGAAAGAAAAGTGTTGCCCATTTCTTGATAATGAACAATCAGGTGAAGAACTTATTATGAAGAAGATGATGAGGAGAATAATAATGTAGGGTTTTTCATTCTTGTAATTTTGATCGACACAGTATTCCCACAACAAAACCCCACTCCAACAGTACTATTCTGACTATTCATAAAATCTCCTGCATATTAATCTTCTTTTACTATAAACAATGATATTGTATACAAAAGAATGCACTAATATGTACATTTAACAGCAAAACAATGCACACAAAAGAATGCACTAATCTGGCAGTAATATTATACAGTTAACAGCAAACTGAATCACATATATGAAAAAAACGCAAATTGAATCAGCAAATTGAAGATTATGCACTAATCTGGCAGTAATATTCTGGACTTCTTCCATAATTTTAACAGCAAATTGAAGAGCATTGGAATATATTGAAATTATGTAACAATACAGGAGACACAATATTTTGTACTTCCATATCATTTTCTCACTGCCAGGTATTGTAATGGTGATAAAGATCAAGTGCATCCTTTAGAACATGCGCTGGGAGTTGTATTTTATTTTAAAAGCAAATTGTACATGTAGATTGTTGTTGCAGGTAGTTGTATTTTAATTTTAACAGCAAATTCTGCATCTCATACCATTCAATTTCTTGGTACATCACACAAAAAAAGGTAGAAGAGGAGTAAGATGTTGCAGAGTTAAGATGTTGGATAGAAATTGGAATGGTGTATGTACCTGAAGCCGGTGAGGGATGTGGGGGTTGCGAAAGCCCAGATCTGGAATGAGGATGTACCGGCGGCGTGCGCTCCGTTCTTGGATCGGGAAAGAGGGATGTCGGCGTCAGTGGTTTTCTTGCGCAGAGGGATGCCGGCGAGGCCAGATCTGTTGGCGTTTGTGGAAGCCTAGGTTGAACGCCCGATGTGAAGGCCTGATCTATCGCTGACACCGACGGTGTTTTCTTGCGTAGAGGACGGCGTTGGTGGTGGATTTGGAAGGAGAATGTGCCGGCGGCATGCGCTCCGGTCTTGGATCAGGAATGAGGGATGCCGGCGTCGGTGGTTTCCTTGCGTAGAGGGATGTCGGCGACGACGCGGGGTGCAGATTTTCTGCGCGAGATGAGGTAGGATTCAGAGGTGTTGGCGGCGACGGGGGTTGTGAATGAGGGAGATATCGGGATTTTGAGGGGGATGAATAGTTGACTGAGCGATGAAATGGGTATGAATTAAGTTCCATCCGTCCAAAAGACCAAAATATCCCTTACTTAACCCAACAAAACCTGATTTTATGAGGGCATGTTAGGTCCATCAAATGTTACACCATGAGGGATTAGGGGTTTCCTTATAGTATAAAGATGATGATGCACACACATGTTCTCACCACCCCTTAAAAGAAATCATCCACGAATTCATTTAAGTTGACTGAAACCAGTAGTCTGATACCAAATTGTAACACCCCTATCCGTCGCATAGCATATAGCAGTAGGTCCGGCCGGGGCCCGACATCATAAACCACAGACAGACCGGAATGTTACGCAATGGAACCATCCTGGTAATAAACACAGTCCTACATAGAGTAAATTCAAGCGGAAGCAATTTAAAGTTGCATAAAAAGAACTCGTCCAATAGCATGAATGTCCACTACAAAAACCCAATAAGAATGACCGTACAAATACACAAGTAATTGGCCTTATGGCCTTACAATAGTTTAATCAAATTTAAGTGTCTTCCAAACCTTGGCACACAGGCCGGTCATACATGAGTATAAAAGTATACACTCAAAAATTAGGCCTTCGAGGGTCGGCTTAACAACAAGGACTTTAGCCCGCTATTTGCCACATGGTTCCGCAGCACCTGCAAGCAACAATCCCCCGAACGGTGGCAAACAAAAGCAACGGTCAGATAAGATGACCAATTATAATGATCCTGCCCTAGCCTCGGGGGCGATGCTCCTTCCCTGCACTTTATTAGCATAGCCATATAATAGAGGAATTTCAAAACATCACAGGCATAGGCTCGCACGGTCACACACCCCACGCTCTCAGGGCACATTCTCGGTGAACCCGGTCAAAGTCCGCGGTCTTACCACCGCCCCTTTGGATGACAATTTCTCGTGTGCATTTTGGTCTTTCCGGCATAGGTCATGTCAATTTAAGCCATAGACCACCTAAGACCCTCCATCTATGCTAACGACTCTAACCGAACGACATAGAGTGAGTACGGTTTCGCCTAACCCATTGCTCACACCACAACGTCAATTTAAGCCATATGCGTGGGTCAAGCTTTCATGAGTCCCAAATAGATCTCACACTTTACATAACCCAGTTATGTACAAGTTGGCTCCCATGCCATAATGTTGGAGGAATCACGCATCTGCCCAGTTTTCCGGGTGCACCTTAGAGTTAGTCCTCAAGGCTCCCTGTTGCAATCTACCGCGTAGAAAACCCGAAAAACAATCATCTGTGCCGAGTCTTCTCGGGCCATTCACGTAATGCAACATCACCGATCTAGACCAACTTGTCCGGGTAGGTTTGACATATCATGCCTATGTCCGTTTCTCAATTATAGACTCTACATGCAAAACAACGGGGACTATTCATGTCTACCCGAAGGAACACCTCACACTCACCACAAACTCGCGAGAGCGGGCTTCTTATGAAAGGGAAAAAGAGTACTTCACATGTCCAAGATAAGAATCGTTACCCTAGCATTCCTCGTCGGCGCCAATGATCTATGCGGAATAAAAGCACCGCAATGTCGTCGCCTCTGTAGATCCAAACTTGGCTTGCGATTTGGGGCTCCGAAGCTCCACCTGTGGCCGGATCTCTCTTCCTTCTTCTTCCTTTCTCTCACCTCTCTCTAGAACTCCTAGAAAGAGAAAACCCAAAAATAATGAGGGTTTCTAAGCCCTATTTCGTGTATATCCCAGCAAGAACGGCCCTGAGCCATTGGATCCCAAAATAGGGAAACGGACGACCACGATTCACACTTAAAATCAGCTTCCTGGCCAACACGGCTTATGACACGCCCGTGTCCAAGGCGTGTGCCCCATTCGACGCTGAAACCGTCGCATCCCGAAAAGTACATGGGTTCTCGGCACGCCCGTGTCAGGCTTGACACTCCCGTGTCATCTAGTACACACTCGTATAGCTGGGCGTGTTCTCCATCGACACAGGAGCAACACTAACCCAGAAGAACACAGGTATTCGACAGGCCCATGTCGAATTTGACACACCCGTGTTATGTTGAACAAGCCTGGGCTTCAGGCCGTGTTTCATACCCGACACAACTCGACCAACTACCCGAGTAGGACATGACATGGGACACACCCGTATCTCAGGCCGTGTTTGCTGTTCGACGATCGTCGACTGCAAATTCATCGACCACATGGCATTGTCGAACCGAGCACGACACGGCCCTAGGTTGTCGCCCATGTCCCAGGCCGTGTGACCTCTACCAAATCCCAAACTCGGATCAAAACGCCACCCTTTGCTCTTTTGAGTTTCGGGGCGTTACATCTTGCACATCTCCTCGCTTAAAAGAAAACAACTTCAACAAGAGCAGCATATCACCACTACAGTAGGCCTTGTGGAAATTGATAGATCAGGTCATTTGAGCCGTTCGGATCGATGACACAGCGATTCGAGTGTTGTAGAAGAAGAAGGTTCCCTTGGTCAAGGTGTTGTGGTCCAACCATGGACGAGAGGAGCACACCTGGGAACCGATAGATCTGATGCGGGAACAATATCCAGGACTCTTCACCTCAGGTATATCATAAGTATTTTTGAAAAGTTCGTAAATTCTTGTGCATTGGAACCCCGTAGACCCGAACTTGAATTTAGGGGATGAAATTATTTTTTTGTTTATTGGGATTTGTAACATCCCATATTCTTCTTGACCCCTTAACTGGGTTTAGGTTAAAACATGTTTGAGTGAATGGGGTTAGTCTAGGTTTGAACTAAGGAGATAGGTTGGATTCAACATGGTGTCTAGTGAACACGACGCCCCTCGATGAATCGTCGAGTGCGTTGAGTGGACTCAATGCCATGCTCTTTAATCAATAGGCGTCGAGTGAACACGATGCCATTCGACATAGCGTCCAGTGGACTCAACGCCATGATCTTTGATCAATAGGCATCGAGTGAACACTTTGCCATTCGACAAAGCGTCGAGTGGACTCGCGCGGAGTTGAGTGATCTCAACACCACTCAACACTATTGGACTTAGAGTATTTTTTCGGTCTAAGCTGTATTTGCTGGTTTATATATATCCGGACTGAACATGATTTTCAAGTTAAAATGATTATTGCACGTTTGAACCTAATCTGTTCAACAAACCTAATTAATAAATTGATCATTTCAAGAAGGCCTATTTAAGGTAACGATTGATGGTCCAATACATGGGTGACACGTGGCAAGCAACTTAAACCCGAATTCTTTTTATAATAGGGGAAGAAATAAACCTAATCATTGCAGCCACTCCTACCAAGCCCGTTGTCACCATTATTGAGCCAGAGGAGTGGGAAACGATTTCTGGAGTTGAGCTTTAGCCGGAGGATCGAGCTTTGGAGTTAACTCGTCGGAGCTAGGATCGACCATGGCTCACCACGACTGCACCAGCCTCCAAGCTCGCATCCAGGTCCGTTGTCCTCCCCTCCCTAAGTGCTAGTATTCTATAACCAGTAGAGAGATATCGGGCAAACTGAGCCCGATACCATGTGAGAGAGGGAGAAATACAAGCTTTTCTTCTTGCTTGAGTTCGCCGAAGGAGCCGCCTCCGGCAGCGATATCGCCGGAAACGCCAGCCGCCACCTCAATAGAGGTGGTGGAGATAATCTTTCGGAAGTTTTAGTCGCCCAAGTGGCTGTAATTAGGAGATCGAGTAACTACAGAAGGGTTAAATTTGAGCCATTGGCTCATTAGAGAATAAAACCAGATGCCCTTGATTTTTATAAAAAAAAACTATATGTAATAATTATATGTGCAATTTTCTATCATATTTTATACTGCCACTTGATTGCTTAATCTAGGCCTATTAATTGGAAATCTAGAACTGGTTACCACCTAAAATTTGTATAGCTAAGTCTTACCTTTAATATTACACCTTGAACATGCACTTTGGAGCTCTGTAGCTCCTTGTAGGGTCATTCTCCTAGGACTGCTCCTACACTAGGGAAAAATTTCAAATGGATGCCTAGGCTAAATTATAAGTCCACATGCAATAAAATGTAGGTCATGCATGTGTTTATGATAGACTTACGTCCTGTCTAAAAATTAGAATATTTGGAAGGTATTTTTCTGTAGTTTTTAGAGAAATATCAATTGTTAACTAAATGGAATATAGGGAGATTGCCATTTTCAAATGCCCTCAAATTTGGGTGGCATGGCTCTAGTGTCATCATATGACCATGGTAAAAGTTTAAGATCATTTGGCTTTGCAGTTTGGGGAAATCGTACATACGTAGTGGAGGTAGATTTGCAAAAGGTGTGCAAATAGTAAAAATGGGAAAATTGGAAATTAGTCCATTTGCCTAAATGATTGTCCATGAGATTTTGGACAGAGGCTTATAGGGATGAAATACACCTCCCATAGAAAGATTGGAATTTTTTGGATCAAAAATCTCACTATTTTCATTCATTGGAAAATAAGGTCATTTAGAAATAAAAATGAGAAATAGGGCTTCTGACTTTAGAAAATTCTAAAGTTTTGTTTCAAGCCCTAATAGGATATTTCACATCTCAGGAAAAAGTTATGATCTTGTTTGAGAATTATATCTTGTGTATATAGTATATTTATAATTTTACCCTTTTGGGATTTAAATTAAAAGTAGAGGTAATAATGTTTGGAAAATAATGAAAGAATTTATGGACTCTTATTTCTATGATATAAACCCCTATGAATTTATTTAAAAATTTTGGATGATTAATTATGCTGAAAACCTTAGTAGTGGCATTTTTGTAATAATGTTCTCATGTAATTATTTTAGGTCAAATCACTGGGTAATAGTATAAAATTCTGTGTTGAGTATCACTATGACAATGTTAATCACTTGTAATTTTCTATGAAATTTTAGTTAAATATTTTAGATACTTCATTTGGAAAATTAAATAATGTGATTATAATCATAAATAGAAAATGAATGGTAAATAAAGTGGAAAAATTAGTATCTTTGGTGAACAGTTATTTTTAACCTAGATGAACTCCAGGTAAATTATCTGGACATAATGGACCATTAGATATAGTAGATCATGTAAATAGTGACCTACCTATACTAATTAAATGATTTAATTTATGGTCCTAAATACTTTGAAAAATGATGAGATTCTAAATGGCCAACTTCATACACTTGACAAACACATGATAAATATTTAGGGGTCTTTCTCCCAAGGAATTGGAAGTTGTATCATACGGGTTAGAAATAGGTCATGGATTGCGCTTGTAACCCCCCCCCCCCCCCCCGATTCTTCGATGATGTTATTTGAATGGGAAACATTATAATTATGACGTCGTGACGTTACTTTTAACATCGACTTGACGACGCAAATGGGGGTTGTGACAGTTGGTATCAGAGGGAGGTTGCTTGACAATTGGTCGGGCAACCTTCTCTCGTTAGTGTGTTGTTTAGTGACATTTCATGCACACACCAATGTGTCATCATTACGTCTTAGCCGAAGCATAGTCACTACACTCATAGCATGATAAGACATATACGGGGCATATATGTAGTATGAGATGCATAATATGTGTTTGTTTATGGATCCGCCATAGGAGGCAACATATGATGTTATGTAGTATAGGATGCATAACCACCATCACATGGGTGCCCATTAGCACATTTTCTTTTCTCGTTGCATGCGATGTTATGTAGTATGAGATTCATAACATTTCATGTGTACGCCGCTCATAACATGCATTAGGGCCTTTATAGAATACATAACACTACATACATTGCATATCATTGCATAAGAATGCGTGCTAAGTTAAGGTTTACATGATGACACATGTACACACATGATTTTAAATAAGAATAAAGAATCCATGCATTACGGTCATAGGCACAAGAGTCAATAGGATGAGAGGATTTCATCCTAAGTAGGGCATAACATCATTATACAATCCCAGAGCAAGTTGCAGCGCATGCAAGTGTCTTTGAAGTATGGTCTGAACTAGTCGTGTTGCCTTATTGTAAGCTAGGATTTTGATGAGTTGTCTGTTTGCTTTTTAGAAATGCCGCCAAAGTGTCCAGCGACGAGGTCGACTCGCCAATCGGAGGGTGAGTCATTAGGTGCGCAAAGTGATGCGATTATCGAGGGTCTGCGTCAGATAATGAAGCTCTGTCAAGAAAGTTAGTTGCGATGCAAACACAAATTCAGTCTTTGTTGTATGCCGCTCCCGCGCAGCAACCTTTAGTGCAAGAGCCTGCCTTGCGCCAAGCCATGTCCGATACCCATGTTCCTCTAGTACCCCCGGTGGTGATACCACTAGAAATGAATTTTATATCGCACTTCCAACGATTGGGACCCCCTACCTACGACGGGAGTGCTGACTTTCTAATTTTAGACGATTAGATCATCTCCATCGAGGAGATGTTTTCATATTCCGGGATTCTAGAAGCCCAGAAGGTGATGATTGCAGCCTATCAGTTAAAAGGCCTGGCTAAGAGTTGGTGGATTCGGGAAGAGAGAGTCTGAAGGAAGGCTGTTCCTGGGAATCTTTTAAGAAGTTTTTACTGAAGAAGTTTCTACCCTCGGTCGAGCAAGACTGCCTGATGAATAACTTCCTGCATCTGAAGCAGAGATAGCTCACCGTGAGTGAGTACGCGATCAAGTTTAGCAAACTTAGTAGTTTTGCTCCTGATATGGTAGCTTTTGGGAGGGTAGTGTGAAATATTTCTTGGGAGGATTAAGAAGCGATGTCCAGTAGTTGACATGCGCTTACCGTGCTAAAAGTTAGGCTGAAGCAGTTGAAGCTGCTTTGAAAGTGGAGGCGATTGAAAACGTTAAGAACCGCGATGCTGCGGCGAGGAAAGAGAAAAGGAAGGGTGTTGAGGATGGTAGCTCCAGGGCATCTGACCCTTCGTCCAAGAAGACAAGTAAAGAAGTGTAGAGCTTCTGTGACTATATTGGCCACCTTTACGAAAGGTGTTTCAAGAGTACTGCCACCCTGAAGCAGCAGGAGGTGCACGCTATCCAAGGTGCACCCAAGGGAGAGCTAGTGAGCTCGTTCTGTGCAAGGAAAGGTCATGATGTGAGTCGGTGCTGGAAGAAAGAAAGGATTTGCTTCCAGTGCGGGCAGAAGGGACACCAGAAGTCTTCGTGCCCCCAGGCTCAGCCCCCACTGCTGCCTGCCCCAGTTCGAGCTCTGCCGCCGCCACCGAACCTGGATAAAGGAAAAGGAAAGCTGAACGTGATGACCAGCGAGGAAGCTCAAACCTCTACGCAAGTGATATCAGGTTAGCCCCAGTTTAATTTATCCTCATTATTTATAGTTGTTACCCGAGTTATCATTCATTTAGTTATATGTGCTACGGTTTTAGTGGAGTTTAAGGTGTAGAATAGGTGGGCGAGCGTTCTTTTTGATTCGGGTGCCACCCATTCTTTTATGGCCCAGATATTTGTTGATAAGCATCACCTGGGTGTGGATCAATTAGGAGACTCCTTTAATGTCAAGCTCCCTTCAGGTGATTTGGTGATATCTAATCAAGGAGTTCTAAGATGCCCTATTTATCTTGGCAATTTTCTGGCCTTTGCGGATCTGATGATTTTAGATCTGGCTGATTTCGACGTGATTTTTGGTCAGACAGAAAGGTTAAATCAGATCGTAGAAGATATGATCAGGTGTTATATTTTGGATCATGGTGGTGCTTGGGATGAGCGTCTCAGACTCATGGAGTTTGCATACAATAATAGTTATCAAGAGAGTATGCAGATGGCCTCGTTTGAGGCCTTATATGGGAGGCATTATAGAACTCCTTTGTTTTGTGTTGAAGTTGGTGAGAGACCGTTGCTAGGTCCGGAAGTCCTTGAAGAGATGAATTGTGCTGTGACTCATATTCGGGAAAAGCTCTGTGAGGCTCAAGAGTGCCATGAGAAGTATGCTAATCAGGGAGGGTTGATCTGGAGTTTGTCGTTGAAGGCTTGGTTTTTCTGAAGGTTTCTCCGATGTCTGGCGTTAAAGGTTTGGAAGGAACCACAAGTTAGACCCTCGGTATGTGGGACCTTTCCAGATTCTTTGAGCGCATTGGATTATCAGCTTATAGGCTGGAGTTGCCTGCAACCTTCCCTGGTGTCCATGATGTGTTCCATGTGAGCCAGTTGCGGAAGTGTATTCATAATGATCGTCAAGTCCTCGACTCGATACCGCGGATTTATTCCTAAACTCACGTATGTGGAAAAACCTATTCGTATTCTAGATTCTCAAGAGCGTGTGTTGCGGAGAAAGACCATTCCTATGGTTAAGGTTCTTTAGAGAAACCAGGACGTCGAGAGCGTGACGTGGGAATTGGATTCAGCAATGAGAGTATCTCATCCACACCTCTTCTCCTAATTTCGGATATGTCGTTATGTTTTCAGTTATATTTGATTCTATCGTTTTGATTTGGTTTTGGAGTTGTGTAAAGTTTCAGGACGAAACTTCTTTTTAGGGGGAGTGACTGTAACGCCCCCGATTCTTCGATGATTTTATTTGAATGGGCAATGTCATAATTATGACATCGTGGCGTTACTTTTAATGTCGAGTTGACGGCGCAATGCCGTTAAGGCATTTTCGCGTCTGTGCAGCTGAGTCTGCCGAATTTTGTTGTAATGGGAAAATTTTGCATTTGAAATTTAAGTTATGTAATTTTGGGCTTGCTCGTCATGTTTCGTCGCAATCCGAGCATTTTTGGAGCCTCGGCGCGCGATTGATGTTTTGGTTTGTTTATGTTCACCGTATAATTTGAAGATTTATATCTCGGGAATGTCTCGTCGGATTTTGGTTTTGACTTCGTTGTTGTGTTCGTAGCGTCAGTATTCACCTACGGCGTGAGTTTCGTTTAATTTGGCACTCGTTCGGGCTTCCGTTTTGATCTCGTAGTTTTCCTTATTCAGAAATATATAAATATGATTATTTTAATATTATAGTACTATTCAAAATGTATTTTACTGTTCAATCATATAGTTTAGTTTTGTTTTTGATATATATGTAAACGTTACTGTTCATGCAAAGTTTTGTCTGAAGTTCTCGAGTACTTAGGAGTCTCTCTCGAGTGTCTGTATATGCCACTCGTGTCCTGCTTCTATGATCTCGAGTACTAAGTTTTTAGTACTCGAGTAATGTGATTCTGGTACTCGAGTAATGTAATTCGGTTACTCGAGTAGTGTTTTTTTAATATACACGAGTGAAATTCCTCCTACTCGAGCGCCGTCTTAAGCCTACTCGAGTGATTATTTTTCCTACACGAGTGAATTTTCTGGTCATACTCGAGTAGTCGTTTTGAACTACTCGAGTAGTCGTTTTGAACTACTCGAGTAGTCATTCTAAACAACTCGAGTTGCCTTTCTGACCTACTCGAGTAGTCATTTGAACTACTCGAGTAGCCTTTCTGAACTACTCGAGTAGCCATTTGAACTACTCGAGTAGCCTTTCTGAACTACTCGAGTAGTCATTTGAACTACTCGAGTAGCCTTTCTGAACTACTCGAGTGGTCATTTTGAACTACTCGAGTAGCCGTTTTCTACCTCTCAAGTACCCGTAAACTTGTTCTCGTGTAGTCCATTGCAGATTGCATTCGGGAGCCTTTTGAGCGTCAAAACGACGTTGTATGGAAAATGGTTAATACGAAATTTGTTCTTCTCAATGAGATCTATAACTTTTATGTTGGGCATTTTTCAATTTGATGCCATCCTAAACCCCTATTTTTGTCTTCCGCACACCCGGTCGTAAATACTCCGTTTTTGGACAAAACATTTTATAAATAAAATATATATATATATATATATATATATATATATATATATATATATATATATATATATATATATATATATATATACATACATATTTATATCAGAGAAAATTTCTTCATCTTCTTCGATCTTTCCTCCAGAACCCGAGCGGCGTAAGTGTGAGAGAGAAAATATATTTTGTGAACCTTCCGGTAGCCGCCGACGGTGCTCTAGTGCTCGAATTTTTCATCCGAGCATAGATCCGGAAAGTTCTCGCCAAGAGCTACGCCATCGTGGTAATATCTTCCCCGTTTCTTGAGATTTCTCGTTTGAGTTTTTCGTCCCTAACCTCTATTTCGGCCATTTTTGTCTAGATGTCATCTCCTCCCGCATTCTCTTGCCCCAATCTATGACGTGGTGTGATTCAGAGGATTTTTCCGGTAAAATCAAGGCAAGTGGTAGTTTTCCCTCGTTTCCCCTTGTCCAATTTTATGGCAATGAATGAGTTTTGTTCCTTTATCTTCTTTCCAAGTTATAGCTATGTCTAATCTTTCGATCACTTGAGAATTTCTAAATCATGTTTTGTTAACTGAATCTGATAACTTCTTATAGGTTTGATAAAATATTTTTAGTATTGGTTTTAATTGCCTTGTTTATCGTTATTGAACATATTAGAGTTTAATTATGTCTGTAAATCATTCCTTAGGGTTGATATGTGGTGTTTTCTGGGTGGTTTTCTTGATTGCGGGAGTTAGTGGACGATTCTACCTCCGCAGTGTTTGTTTCATTCCTTAGTGCCCTGTGGTAGTCTGCCCGGCTTTTGGATGTCTGCGGTGTATGGTGGAGAGTATGAGACTCCCTCGCAGTTGGAAGGATTTTATATCCGTGTTTTTGGGTGGTGTGTCCAAGAGTGACTACCTCGCCCGTGTTTTTTTTGGGGTGGTGTGTCCACGAGTGACCACCATGCCCATGTTTTTGGGTAAAGTCGACCACAGGTGCCTAATAAAGGATTTGTATTTCTTCCTTTCGAATTATTCATGTTGTCACCTTATAGCCTTGTGCGTCTGGTGTACTATTGTTGTACGTGACGAATCACGTAAGAGTTCTTTTTCATGATGATGACTTGTTCCTCTTTTGTACTTTATTTCAGTATTGTTGGTCTTGAGTTGGTAACCCTTTGACCTTTGTTTATTTGGGCATATTAATTTTCTGCCACCATTTATTCCTTCTTGCTGAGGTGTTCTGTCTTTGGAATACCTCAGGTTCAGAGCAGTAGCAGATAGCAGAGCTAGTTTTGGAGTTTCTGGGCGGCATTGTTAGTCGTGGCTGTTACCTCGTCTCAACGAGGTAGTTTGTTGTTTATTTTAGTTACTGGTTTAGACATACTTTTCTGTATGTGGGTTCGTGTCAGTTGTTGACGCCCACAGAATTGATACTTTTGATACTTTCTAGCTGCTTAGTTTTTTTCTATATGTGGATCTGTACTACTTGCTCTCTGGGATGATTTATACTAGGAATGCATGTTAGGTATTTTCAGCTATAAAATCTATTACTACTACTTCATGCACTGCATAATTTAAAAACTCTAGCTTGTAATATTTAGCGACCGTAAAAACTATCCTTACTACTATTATAAATTTAGAGTCTTGAATACCATGAGTTGACCTTTAGGGACGTTTATACTCATGTAGGATGTTTGAGTCAATCTAAACAAGTATTTTTCCGCAGCGTATAACTATATTTTGATTCATGGACTAAGTGAGCCACCAAGCCGATGGATACGGCTAACCCTTGCATTTAGCTGATTTTTCCTTAAAATAACTGAAGGAATCTTTCTTCATGTTAGTAGGTGTCTGCCTGAGTGTCCGCAGTTATCCCCTGCTGACGTGGCATCATGACACGCATTTTCCCTTACTCTGATAAGTTATTTTATGCGGTGAAAATACGGGTTGTGACAGTTGGTATCAGAGGGAGGTTGCTTGACAATTGGTCGGGCAACCTTCTCTCGTTAGTGTTAGTTGTTTAGTGACATTTCCTGAACACACCAATGTGTCATCAGTACGTCTTAGCCGAAGCATAGTCACTACACTCATAGCATGATAAGAAGTATACGGGGGATATTATGTAGTATGGGATGCATAATATGTGTTTCTATATGCATCCACCATAGGAGGCAACATGTGACGGTTATGTAGTATAGGATGCATAACCACCATCACATGGGTGCCCATTAGCATGTTTTCTTTTCTCGTTGCATGCGATGTTATATAGTATGAGATGCATAACATTTCATGTGTACGCCGCTCATAACATGCATTAGGGCCTTTATAAAATACATAGCACTACATACATTGTATATCATTGCATAAGCACAGGTGCTAAGTTAAGGTTTACATGATGACACATGTACACACATGATTTTAAATAAGAATAAAGAATCCGTGCATTCATGTCATAGGCACAAGAGTCAACAGGATGAGAGGATATCATCCTAAGTAGGGCATAACATCATTATACAATCCCAGATCAAGTTGCAGCGCAAGCAAGTGTCTTTGAAGTATGGTCTGAACTAGTTGTGTTGCCTTGTTGTAAGCTAGGATTTTGATGAGTTGTCCGTTTGCTTTTTAGAAATGCCGCCAAGGCGTCCAACGACGAGGTCGACTCCATAATCGGAGGGTGAGTCATCAGGTGCGCAAAGTGATGCGATTATCGAGGGTCTGCATCAGAGCAATGAAGCTCTGTCGAGACAGTTAGTTGCGATGCAAATGCAAATTCTGTATTTGTTGTCTGCCGCTCCCGCACAGAAACCTTTAGTGCAAGAGCCTGCCTTGGGCCAAGCCGTGCCCGATACCCCTGTTCCTCTAGTACCCCCGATGGCGATACCACTGGAAATGAATTTTATATCGCACTTCCAACGATTGGGACCCCCTACCTACGACAGGAGTGCTGACTTTCTAATTATAGACGATTGGATCATCTCCATCGAGGAGATGTTTTTGTATTTCGGGATTCTAGAAGCCCAGAAGGTGATGATTGCAGCCTATTAGTTAAAAGGCCTGGCTAAGAGTTGGTGGATTCAGGAAAGAGAGAGTCTGAAGGAAGGCTGTTCCTGGGAATCTTTTAAGAAGATTTTACTGAAGAAGTTTCTACCCTCGGTCGAGCAAGACCGCTTGATGAATAACTTCCTGCATCTGAAGCAGAGACAGCTCACCGTGAGTGAGTACAAGATTGAGTTTAGCAAATTTAGTAGGTTTGCTCCTGATATGGTAGCTTCTGAGGAGGGTAGGGTGAAACGTTTCTTGGGAGGATTAAGAAGCGATGTCCAGCAGTTGGCATGCGCTTACCGTGATAAAAGTTATGCTGAAGTAGTTGAAGCCGCTTTGAAAGTGGAGGTGATTGGAAATGCTAAGAACCGCGGTGCTGCGGTGAGGAAAGAGAAATGGAAGGGTGTTGAGGATGGTAACTCCAGGTCATCTGACCCTTCGTCCAAGAAGAAAAGTAAAGAAGTGTGTAGCTTCTGTGGTCGTACTGGCCACCCTTACGAAAGGTGTTTCAAGAGGACTGCCACCTTGAAGCAGCAGCAGGTGCACGCCATCCAAGGTGCACCCAGGGGAGAGCTAGTGTGCTCGTTCTATGCAAGGAAAGTGTTGGAACACCCTATTACTGATTTGGGCAAGGATCACTATGTCTTTAGGAAACCTATCTTGACCTCATTGTATAGATCTAAAGGTCAATTAGAATTGAGTCTAAGGGTTAGTGTTTAGGTTTGGAAGCTGCCCTCAAGACCAGAGAATTCAGTTCAGGAGACTAGTCATTTCGTCGAGCTCAGTACGACGAATCGTCGAACTCCATTCGACGATCGTTGAGCTCACTTCGACGGATCGTCGAACTCCATTCGACGATCTCTGAGCTCAACTTCATCAAGTCGTCGAACTCCATTTGACGATCTTCGAGCTCAGATCGACGATCTTGACTCCAGTTTGATTCTCTATCTCTGAGCTCAGTTCGACGATCTTTGAGCTCAGATCGACGATCTCTGTTTCTCTCTAAGTCCAAGTCTCTGAGCTCAGTTCAACGATATTGGAGCTCAGTTCGACGTTTCTCTGAAGAGTTCAATGATTTTCAAGATTCAAATTCAGACAGGTGTAGAATTATTGTCAGCATTTAATTCAGAGATTTTGTAGCCGTTTTCAATTAATCTGGAGTAAGTTTCAAGGAATTTTCGAGGAATGATTGTATTGGACTTTCCTCCAGAAGACAAATACATTTAAGGAAGTCATTTATTGATAGGCTAACGACTATCTTGAACAGTGGATCATTTCTATTCACACAAAAGGAATAAAAGATCAGATTTTTCATTCCTGCTGTAGAAGAAAAAGAAGTCAGACACATATTCTCTGCAACAACAACTCTTACAACACAACAATCACTCAAGAGAAAGAAAGAGAGTTTCAGACATTCTCAGTCTCAAATTCATACAAGAACACACATCAAAAAAGGAGATCAACCAACTGAAATTTTCAGATCTCTTTTGATTCAAGTGTTCAAAGGCCATCATCATTCAAGACTCCAGACACCTCACATTTCAGTTGCTGCTGAAATCATCTTTTGCTGGAGATCAAATCATCTGAAGCCTATCACCCTACTTCAAAGCTTCACTTCCTGAACACTCAAGATCTCAGGGGGAGGTTTGACAACATCCACTATCTTCTCTCTGACTGTTGATAGAGAAGATTCTCTCTCTCTCTCTCTCTCTCTCTCTGCTGTAAAGGGTTTTTCAAACTCCCTTCAAAAGTTTGTGATTGGTTTCTGAGACCTTATCAAAACTCAGTGGTGGCAAGACACCTGATCAAAAAATCTGGTTTGGGTTTTGAGCACCTTACAATTGGTAAGGTGCTCAGGCCAGGTTGGTTAAAAATACCACCTTAGTGGTTGCACAGGCTAACACCTGAACCAAAAGATCCCTAGTTAGATTTTCTTGTTTTGATTTTGTTATTAGAATTATTTCTTCACAAAACATGGCCCAAAATAAAGATTATGCTAGCACCAGACCTACAGTGTGCAATCTATCCAAGTTTGCACTTTGGAAGGCAAGGATTAGACTCTATATGAATTATATTGATGAGGACATTTTCAATTCTGTATTGACAGTGTGTCCAAGACCTCCAGAGAATACAAGTACAAATGCTGTTCCACCTCCCTCAGGAATAGATGCTGACATCAAGAAATGGAAAGTTGCAGATGCAAAGGCTATGAACATTCTAGCCCAGACTATGTCTGATGAAATTTTCCAAAAGGTAGCTGAATGCAACTCAGCAAAGGAGATCTGGGACAAGCTATCTGAAATAGTCTCAGGATCTGCTGATGAAAGAAAGGACAAAAGATCTCACCTCATAACCCAATATGAGAATTTCAAGAAAGGATAAGATGAGTCAGTAGCAGACATGTATAATAGACTCAGTCTGATAGTCAATGAACTGAAAACTTTGGATAAGGAGATCTCATTGACTGAGCTAAATGATAAAATCCTAATGTGCTTCCCAAGCACTTGGGACTCAAGGATCTGGCCAATCAAGGATGCCAGAAGTCTGAATGAGATTGCAACAAAAGCTCTCTTGGGCAAGCTCAAGTCTTATGAGCTGCTCATTAAAAACAGAGAAGAAGAGCAAAAGGCTGCCTCACCAGCCACAAGAAAGGAAAAGTAAATAGCCTTCAAAGCCACAGAAGATCAGCCTGAAGACAAAGTCACAAGCAATGATGAGCTGCTTAGTCTACTGGGCAAAAGATTTTACAAAATGGCCAGAAAGGACTTCAGGAAGAGATCATACAAAGAACATGACAATCCAAGGTATGATAAATCAAATAATAAAGAAATTATTTGCTTTGATTGAAGGAAACCAGGTCATATTGTGCCTGACTGTCCAGAGAACAAAAACAAGGACAGAAAGGATAAGAAAGAAAGAAGAAAAGACAAGGACTTGAAGAAGAATAGCAATGGCAAACCCTCCTCAAGCAAGAACAAACACACAAGGAAGGGATTTGTTGCTGAATCTTGGAGCGAGACAGAAGAGGAATCTGAAGCTTCATCCAGCTCAAGTGATGATGAGGATGATGCTGAAGAAAAGGAATTCTGCATGATGGCTATCAATGCCTCTCAAGATAATTCTGATGCAGAAGAGTCAGAGTCAGACTGAGAGACTCAACTTGAAGAGGACCAGGTAATAAGTTCTTTTGATTTTAATTCTGAGGACTTTAAGTATGAATTTAAAGCACTATGTTTAGACTTATTAAAATCTGAGAAGGAAATCATTTCTCTCAGAAATCAATTATCTGAACATAGTACCTTAAAATCAGAAAACCTCAAACTCTCTGAGGAGTTGGAGTGCTGTAGGGAGCAGATAGCTTCACTAAAAAGTGAGCTGTCAGAGGCCAAGAAGCTTGAAGAATCCCTCAATGGGAGAAGTATCAAGCTAATGGACATCACAAGCACAGTGAACTCAAGATTCAACAGTACACTGGGCTTGGGAGCTTCATCCAGCTAACCTATAGTACTAACAACCCCAATTAAGTTTATCTCTGATAAAGGGAAGGGAGTTATAGAGGTAGCTAGGAAAAATTCTAACTTACCCAAGAAAACAAGAGTTCAACAGAAATCATCGAACGGAGCTAGACGATCGCCGAATGCAGATCGATGATCTCAGGCAAAATCGTCGAACTCAGGTCGACGATCTCTAAACCCTGAACTCTGCCACAGTCGATCGTCTAACGGAGCTCGACGATCTAACCCAAGATCGTCGAACGCAACTCAACGATCGTCGAGCAGAGATCAGAGTTTTGAAAACTTCTTCAAGTGTAAATCAAATTCCAAACCTAGGGGTCCTTCATCCCAAAGTTTTAACCCTTATACTGAATGGATAATACATCCAAGGAGATATCATCCTGAAGTTTACAAGAGTCAACCAGGGATGTCATTTATTTCTGAATTTAAAGGTTATCAACCTATGCCCAAGGTAAACTGGGTCAAAAACAAGTAAATTGATTTATGTGCAGGTGAAGACCTATCCAACATCAAACCAGCAATGGTATTTGGATAGTGGGTGCTCTAAGCACATGACAGGAAGCAAGGACAATTTCACATACTTTAAAGCCAAGCTTGGACCCAAAGTCATATTTGGTGATTCAAACTTTGGACTAACAAAAAGATATGGTGCAGTCCAAATTGGGACAGTCACATTCAAGAAAGTAGCCTATGTGGAGGGACTGAAGCACAACCTGATAAGCATCAGTCAACTATGTGATGAAGGCTACCAAGTGACTTTCAACAAATCCTTATGCAAGATCAAGTCAGAGGACAACACAACTGTGTTGACAGGTAAAAGGAAAGGTAACATCTATATTGTAGATTTCCTTTCAACCAATGTAGATATTTGCCTATTCAATTCTATCAGTAGACCCAATGTATTATGGCATAAGAGACTACGGCATATAAACCTTAGAACCATTGCTAGGCTATACAAGGATAACCTTGTTAGAGGGCTACCTTCTGGCCCCTACAAGAAGGAGGGACTCTGCAGGGCTTGTCAATTAGGCAAGCAAACCAAAAACAGTTTCAAGTCACTTAACAAGAGTGATTCACCTAGGATTTTGTATCTGTTGCACATGAATCTTTTTGGACACATTACAGTACAAAGCTTAGGAGGTAAATCTTATACTTTAGTGATTATAGATGACTTCTCTAGATTCACATGGGTGTTCTTTCTGAGGAAGAAGTATGATAACATTAAGTGTTTGACAGAGTTTCTCAAATGCATATAGAGTGAGTTCAATACTCACATTGCCCTGATCAGAAGTGATCATGGGACAGAGTTTGATTCTCTTCTTATGCAAGAGTTCTGTCAGAGTGAAGGGATCAGGCACACTTTCTCAGCTCCTAGAACTCCTCAACAAAATGGGGTAGCAGAAAGAAAAAATAGAACCCTTATTGAATCTGCCACTACATTGTTGTCAGATGCTCACCTTCCTCTATCTTTTTGGGCAGAGGTAGTGAACACCTCCAACTATGTATTGAATAGAAGTTTAATACACAAACTGAAGGGCAAGACTCCCTATGAATTACTCAAAGGGAAGAAACCTAAAGTAGATTATTTTAGAATTTTTGGTTGTATTTGTTACATTCACAATAATGACAAGATATATTTAGCAAAATTCCAAGCTAAAGCTGATGAAGGAGTGTTTCTGGGATACTCCATGATCAGTAAGGCTTATAGGGTATATAATAAATCTACCCTTAAAATTGAAAAATCTGTTCATATATCTTTTGATGAATCTAACATGTCTTTCAAGGAGAAGAATACTTCTACCATAGAACCTTTGCAGGTACATTCTCTTGCTGAAGACTTGAACAGATTACAAATCATTCAAAAAGAGGAAAGCAGTGAAGATGAAGAAGACATTCAACATCTTGAAGAGAAACTTCTTGAAGAGCCAGTTGTTGTACCACCAGAGGAAACAACAACACAGGTTGGTGAACAATCAACACCTCCTGTTGATTTAGTAACATCAAGATACCATCCAATTTCTCAAGTAATTTGAGACATCTCAGCTAGTGTGCAAACCAGAAATCAGGTCAACCAAAACCTGATGAACACTTGCTTCCTTTCTCAAATTGAACCTCAATCCATTCAAGATGCTGAGCAAGATCCAAACTGGATCATTGCAATGCAAGAAGAGTTGCATCAATTTGAAAGGAACAAAGTTTGGGAACTAGTACCAAGGCCTAAGGATCACTCCATTGTTGGAATAAAGTGGGTGTTCAGAAACAAGTTGGATGATCAAGGAGTCATTGTAAGGAACAAGGCAAGGCTAGTTGCTCAAGGGTACTCTCAAGAAGAAGGGATAGATTATGACCAGACTTTTGCACCAGTTGCAAGGTTGGAGGCCATAAGAATCTTCTTAGCATATGCAGAACACAAAGGTTTCAAAGTAAACCAGATGGATGTAAAGAGTGATTTTCTAAATGGAGATATCAAAGAAGTAGTCTATGTCAGATAACCTCCAGGAATCAATGGCCGTCTCAGTTGCAGTCCTGGCCGTAATGAAATTTGATGCAGGATTTGATATTGATATGGATTCTTTCAATAACAGTGATCAGATTTTCAAAGATATTCTAGAACTTTTCAAGGAACAACAGCTCGTTACTATCATGTCCACCAGGATCAAATTAGCTGCTGATGAAATAAAAGAGTGGGTGTATACTGCCCACAACCAGGATCAGAATACAGTGATTGGAACAATATCTGGAACCCAGGTACCCCTGACACCTACTATCTTGACAGAGGTTTTTCAATTACATTCTGGAGAAGATTCTGCTGAACTTTCTGGAGAAGAGTTTTCTGATTTACTTGAGAGAATGGGACATTCAGATGCAAACCCTAGCAAACTCCTGAAGAAAAATCTGTCTGTGGAGTACAGATTTCTGGCTGATGTTGTAGGAAAGGTGTTATTGGCCAAACACTCAGCCCACGATACCATCTCCAGGTATCAGTTATATGTGATGGGTGCCCTTGTGGATAAGAAACAATTGAACTGGGGAGAAATCTTCTTTGATCTGATCAAGAAGAAGATTAACAAAAATTTTGTTAATTATGGGAGAATAATAGGGCTGTTTCTTCAGAACAGATGCCCTGCACTGCTAGTTTCAAATGGGATGCACATCAATGCCTCCAAGAGGCTCACCTGTGCCCTGTTTGGAAAATGGGACAGGCAAATTGTGAAGCCCAGCAGACCCTCTACAACTACTACTTCAGGCACAAGGACTGCTCCAGTCACTTCCCTTTAAGTCTCTGCCCCTGCAGAAAACTTGCATGTTTCTTCTCCTCCTCCTCCACCTCTTGTTTCATCCTCACCAGTAACATACACCATTCCAATTTCCTCCACAATCACAATTTCAACTCCATCTCCAACTTCAATCCATTCTCCAACTCTTCCACTCACAGAAGAACTCTTCCTTCCTCTACATCAATACCCACACCTAGACATTGAATCATCCCTTCATATACCATCTTTCACACTGCTAGATGATTCCTTTATGGATGATTCCCCTTCCTCCCCTCCTGAACTACCCTCTTCTTCCACAACATATCAACAACTACTACAAGATATTATTGCACAACCATCCTTCACACCTTCTATTTCAATTCCATTATCTTCCATTTCCACAATCCCCATTTCTCAACCTTCATTTCCACCATCCACCAGCTCTCCATACACATCTCCAGCTGCTCCACCTTCAATTTCTACCCCTGCTCAAATCCCTCTTGAGCATGTAGATCTTCCAGTTCTAGCAGACAGACTCTATGAGCTGATAGCTCCTAGGCTATCACTCTTGTTGGAGACCTCCTTGGCTCCACTTCTACAGTCAGTTGCAGAACTTTCTGCCAGGCTCTCCTCTCTCATTCCTCCTCAGGCAATCCCTTCATCTGGGTGCCTTGATCCAGTCCTAACTGAATCTAGGCAGGGGAGATGCCTCATGAAGTGGAAAGATTGCCTGCTGCTGCTGTATTGCCTGCTGCTGCTGCTGCTGTATCTTCAGCCCAAGCTCAAGCCTCAACACCTCCAGTTGCAGTTATCATAGTGGACCTCAGGTCACTGTTGTTAGATTTTGACTCTGTATTTTTCAGCTGTCTTCCAGAGCATACTGCAGTACAGCCATCTGAAGATCTCTCTAAGGCCATTGTGCCTATTTCAAGCTGTGACACCAGCTTAATTTATTCTTTTGTAAATTCCCTATATACTGCTGCTCCTACTACTGTTATTGATGTTTCTACTAGTACTGACATTGATGTTATTAAGGATATACATATGACAGAGGCATTTGATTTTGAGCCTACTGTTATTGCTGATGTTATTTCTATTGCTGAAACTGTTGTATCTGAATCTATTGTGGTATCTGAATCTGCTGCTGCTTCTATTCCTCTTTCTGCTGTTGCTGTCACTGCTGTTACATCTGCTCAATCACAACAATAGATAGACTATCTCAAAAGGATTGATGCACTGTATCATGATCAAATCTCAGAAAGTGATCAGTTCAGAACTGATTCAGATGACTCCTCTGCTACTATTACAAGGAAAAGAAAGGCCGGAAGCAAAGCAATGAAAAGTGTTCCTCCAGCAAAAGTAAAAGATACCAATGATATTACTTACTACATACTGCATAACTGCCCTATCACAGAACATTGGATGCAATACTCCAAAAATCAACTGAAGGATATGAAGAAAAAGAGAAAGTATGAGAAAGGGTCTTCTCAGTTCAATCATCCTCCTCCTCCTCCTCCCTCACTTGATGCAGGTGCAGGTGGTAGTTCAGCTGTTCAACCTTCTGCCAGAAGCCAATCCTCTTATCAACCTCAAGGTAGATCTCAATACAGAGGAAGTCAATCTAGAGGCTACCAGTAAAGGAGAGGAAATTACAGAGGAAACCAAAGAGAATTTCAAGTTTACTCCAAAGGACATTCCAGGCAACAGCCTTATTCAAGGGAAGGACAAGCTTCCACTGATACTACTTCAGGTCCTTTCCTTACAAACTGAAAGAGTTAGTCTCCTCTAGAGCTCCTCCAAACAATCCTTCAAATAGATATGAGCCTCTAGTTCCTTTTGAGGATCCAGAGAATAATCCTACTTCATGGACAGCTAGAATGAAGGAATTAGCTGCTCTAGAGCAGATCAAGAAAGCCAGAGAACAAGGCAAAGACACTTCCAATATAACTACCTTATCAGATCAAAGGAAGAAGGAACTTGAAAGATACTCTTCCAGTAAGTTCTTTGATTCAGAAAGCTACATGAAGCTGCACCCTGAAGCTGTAGTGCCCAGGCCTAAGCAACAAACCTCTTTAGGTGCAGCTGATGACAGAAGATCTAAAAAGGAAGCTCTCAATCCAAACAGATAAATAGTACTTATAAAGAGTAAGGAAAAAGAGTAATTCTGTAAGGTGACAGTTATTTTGATTTCTAAGCTATCTGAGATAACATCTGTGATTCTACAATGTCTTGTTTGTTATATTGTTGCTTTGTATATGTTTTTAATTTTCCAATATCTGTAAATAGTAATCCTAACCCAAATAGGGGGAGAGTTTTAGAACACCCTATTACTGATTTGGGCAAGGATCACTATGCCTTTAGGAAACCTGTCTTGACCTCATTGTATAGATCTAAAGGTCAATTAGAATTGAGTCTAAGGGTTAGTGTTTAGGTTTGGAAGCTGCCCTCAAGGCCAGAGAATTCAGTTCAGGAGACTAAGTCATTTCGTCGAGCTCAGTACGACGAATCGTCGAACTCCATTCGACGATCATTGAGCTCACTTCAACGGATCATTGAACTCCATTCGACGATCTCTGAGCTCAACTTCATCAAGTCATCGAACTCCATTCGACGATCTTCGAGCTCAGATCGACGATCTTGACTCCAGTTTGATTCTCTATCTCTGAGCTCAGTTCGACGATCTTTGAGCTCAGATCGACGATCTCTGTTTCTGTCTAAGTCCAAGTCTCTAAGCTCAGTTCAACGATAGTGGAGCTCAGTTCGACGTTTCTCTGAAGAGTTCAATGATTTTCAAGATTCAAATTCAGACAGCTGTAGAATTATTGTCAGCATTTAATTCAGAGATTTTGTAGCCGTTTTCAATTAATCTGGAGCATGTTTCAAGGAATTTTCAAGGAATGATTGTATTGGACTTTCCTCCAGAAGACAAATATATTTAAGGAAGTCATTTATTGACATGCTAACGGCTATCTTGAACAGTGGATCATTTCTATTCAGACCAAAGGAATAAAAGATCAGATTTTTCATTCCTGCTGTAGAAGAAAAAGAAGTCAGACACATATTCTCTGCAACAACAACTCTTACAACACAACAATCACTCAAGAGAAAGAAAGAGAGTTGCAGACATTCTCAGTCTCAAATTCATACAAGAACACACATCACAAAAGGAGATCAACCAACTGAAATTTTCAGATCTCTTTTGATTCAAGTGTTCAAAGGCCATCTTCATTCAAGACTCCAGACAACTCACATTTCAGTTGCTGCTGAAATCATCTTTTGCTGGATATCAAATCATCTGAAGGCCTATCACCCTACTGCAAAGCTTCACTTCCTGAACACTCAAGATCTCAGGGGGAGCTTTGACAACATCCACTATCTTCTCTCTGACTGTTGACAGAGAAGATTTTTTTTCTCTCTCTCTCTCACACTCTCTCTCTCTACTGTAAAGGATTTTTCAAACTCCCTTCAAAAGTTTGTGATTGGTTTCTGAGACATTATCAAAACTCAGTGGTGGCAAGACACCTGATCAAAAAATCTGGTTTGGTTTTTGATCACCTTATCAAAAGCTCATTGGTGCCAAGGACACCTGATCAACTCATCCTGCAATGGATTCCTACCTAGGGTGGTAGAAGAGTGGATGTACCCAGGTTGATTGGGGAACCACTATAGCTCCTTGTGTCATCTGGTTGCTTGTCTTTCTTTTTGTTTTTGGCTGTGATTTGTGGTTGCTTTTTGTTTAGATAGTTGCTGTGTTTATTTAATTATTTGCTTCCCTGTTCACTTAGGAATACAACAACTGTTGTAAAAAGTTTTTAGCAAGCACCATACTCTATTCACCCCCCCCCCCTCTAGAGTATTTCAGATCTAACTTGCACTTTCAGAAAGGTCATGATGTGAGTCGGTGCTGGAAGAAAGAAAGGATTTGCTTCCAGCGTGGGCAGAAGGGACACCAGAAGTCTTCGTGCCCCCAGGCTCAGCCCCCACTGCAGCCTGCCCCACTTCGAGCTCTGTCGTTGCCACCGAACCTGGATAAAGGAAAAGGAAAGCGGAACGTGATGACCAGCGAGGAAGCTCAAACCTCTACGCAAGTGATATAAGGTTAGCCCCAGTTTAATTTATCCTCATTATTTATCGTTGTTTCCCGAGTTATCATTCGTTTAGTTATATATGTTACGGTTTTAGGGGAGTTTAAGGTGTGGAATAGGTGGGTGCGCATTCTTTTTCATTCGGGTGTCACCCATTCCTTTGTGGCCCGGAGATTTGTTGATAAGCATCACCTGGGTGTGGATCAATTAGGAGACTCCTTCAATGTCAAGCTCCCTTTAGGTGATTCGGTGATATCTAATCAAGGAGTTCTGAGATACCCTATTTATATTGGTAATTTTCTGCCTTTGCGGATCTGATGATTTTAGATCTGGCTTGTTTTGACGTGATTTTGGGCATGGACTGGTTGTGCAAGTATGATGCGGTCATCAGTGCAAGGCTAAGCGATTGGATTTCAGGATGGACGACGGACAACCTATGAGTGTCTAAGGATTTCAGGACAGTGTTTCCCCTGTCATTTCCACGGTACGTGCTTGTCGTGCTATAGAGTCTGGTTGCGAGGCATTTTTGTTTTCTATTTCTGCTCTGTAAATAGCTTTTGTTACACCACGTCTTGAGGATGTCTCGGTGGTGCGAGAGTTTCCAGATGCCTTTCCTGATAGTCTTCCAGGACTTCCTCCTGAAAGGAAGATAGAGTTTGTGATAGACCTCGAGCCAGGTACTCATCCTATTGCCAAAGCACCGTACCGCATGGCTCCATGTGAGTTGGATAAGTTGCGTACTCAGCTCGATGAGTTGCTGAGGTGTGGTTTTATTAGACCAAGTTCTTCTTCATGGGGTGCTCCTGTTTTGTTCGTCTAGAAGAAAGATGGATCGATGAGGCTTTGCATCGATTATAGGGAATTGAACAAGGTAACCATTAAGAATAGATATCCCCTGCCAAGTATTGATGATTTGTTCGATCAGTTGCGTGGTAGCTCGGTGTCTTCAAAGATCGATCTTCGCTCAAGCTACCACCAGTTGAGGATTCGTGAGGCAGACATTCCCAGAACCGCGTTTCGTTCGCGGCATGGACATGATGAGTTTTTGGTGATGTCTTTTGGTTTAACCAATGCATCCTCTGCTTTCATGGATTTGATGAATATGGTGTTTAAGGATTTCTTGGATCGATTTGTTATTGTGTTCATAGATGATGTCTTGGTGTATTCCCATAATGTTGCGGAGCATACTCAGCATTTGCGTTTGGTTTTGTCGACCCTGAGGGAGCATAAGTTATATGCGAAGTTGAGCAAGTGTGAGTTCTGGCTACCTCAGGTGTCCTTTCTAGGTCATATAGTAAGCAAGGATGGTATTCCTGTAAACCCGACCAAGATTTCTGCTGTGATGGAATGGGAGAGACCATCTACACCTAAGGAGATTAGGAGCTTCTTAGGGCTGGCTGGCTATTATAGAGGATTCATGGAAGGATTTTTGGTGTTGTCTGCTCCTCTAACTAGACTTACTCAAAAGAATACTGCATTAATTTGGAGTGATAATTGTGAAGAGGCTTTCCAAGAGTTAAAGAATAGACTGTGTATTGCCCCAATTTTAACCTTGCTTACTGAAGGAGTTGAGTATGTTGTGTATGTTGATGCATCACACATCGAACTTGGCTGTGTTTTAATGCAATATGGTAAGGTGATCGCGTATGGATCGAGGCAACTAAAGACACATGAGAGAAACTATCCTACGCACGATTTGGAGTTTACTGCTGTAATTTATGCGCTGAAGCTTTGACGACACTTATTATATGGTGTGTTGTGCAAGATATATACGGACCATTAGAGTTTAAAGTACGTCTTCACTCAGAAAGAACTAAATCTGCGCTAGCGTCGGTGGTTAGAATATGTGGCTGATTATGAAGTGGAAATTCTTTATCATCGAGGAAAGGCTAACGTAGTAGCCGATGCTTTGACTAAAAAGACCGCTAAAATTTTTAATCAGTCGATACAGTCCCTGGTAGAAGAATTTTTGTTGATGGATATTGAGGTTGGGAGTCGTACTGTGCCTACTAGTTTGGAAGCGGAAGAACCCTCTTGGATTTCACTTACTCGGGCACATCAGAATGATGATCCTGATTTGTTGCACCTCAGGAATAGACCGTGAAGGGAGAGCTACCTGATTTCTCTGTGGATGAGTTACACACCTTGAAGTATTGGGGTAGATTTTGTGTCCCCGCCTTTGGCAATATTCGGGCTAAGATCTGTGCTGAAGATCATGGTTCCAGTGTAGCCTACCACCCTGGTTCCACTAAGATGTATAAGGATCTAAAGCAAATTGTTTGGTGGTCAGGGATGAAGAATGATATCGCGAAGTTTGTATCAGAATGTTATATGTGTCAGCATGTTAAGGCTGATCATAGAAGGCCTGGTGGTAAGTTGACACCGCTTGATATTCCAAGTTAGAAATGGGAGAGTATTTCAATGGATTTCATCACCGGTCTACCAAGATCTCCTGTGGGCACGACTCTGTTTGGGTGATAGTTGATAGATTGACAAATTGTGCTCACTTTGTTCCGTTTATGATTGGATATTCGATGAAGAAGATAACTGAGCTATATCTTGAAGAGGTCATCAGGGTTACATGGAGTGCCTGTTAGCATTGTATCAGATCGGGACTCCAGATTTACGTCTCGCATTTGGAAGAGTTTACAGGAGGGGTTGGGTACCGATTTAAGGTATTCCACTGCCTATCATCCGCAGTGGAATGGTCATACGGAAAGGGTAAATCAGATCGTAGAATATATGATCAGTTGTTATATTTTGGATCATGGTGGTTCTTGGGATGAGCGTCTCAGACTCATGGAGTTTGCATACAATAATAGTTATCAAGAGAGTCTGCAAATGGCTCCGTTTGAGGCCTTATATGGGAGGCATTGTAGAACTCCTTTGTTTTGTGTTGAAGTTGGTGAGAGACCGTTGCTAAGTCCGGAAGCCCTTGAGGCGATGAATTGTGCTGTGACTCATATTCGGGAAAAGCCCTTTATGGCTCAAGAGCGCTATGAGAAGTATGCTAATCAGCGAAGGGTTGATCTGGAGTTTGTCGTTGGAGGCTTGGTTTTTCTGAAGGTTTCTCTGATGTCTGGTGTTAAAAGGTTTGGAAGAAACCACAAGTTAGACCCCCGGTATGTGGGACCTTTCCAGATTCTTGAGCGCATCGGAGTATCAGCTTATAGGCTGGAGTTGCCTGCAACCTTCCCTGGTGTCCATGATGTGTTCCATGTGAGCCAGTTGCAGAAATGTATTCGTAATGATCGTCAAGTCCTCGACTCGATACCCCGGATTCAGCCCAACCTCACGTATGTGGAAAAACCTATTCGTATTCTAGATTCTCAAGAGTGTGTGTTGCAGAGAAAGACCATTCCTATGGTCAAGGGTTTTCGGAGAAACCAGGACGTCGAGAGCGCGATGTGGGAATTGGATTCAGCAATGAGAGAATCTCATTCGCACCTCTTCTCCTAGTTTCGGGTATGTCGTTATGTTTTAAGTTATGTTTGATTCTATCGTTTTGATTTGGTTTTGGAGTTGTGTAAAGTTTCGGGACGAAAATTCTTTTTAGGGGGAGTGACTGTAACGCCCCCGATTCTTCGATGATTTTATTTGAATGGGCAACGTCATAATTATGATGTCGTGGCGTTACTTTTAACGTCAAGTTGACGACGTAATGCCGTTAAGGCATTTTCGCGTCCGTGCAGTCGAGTCGACCGAATTCTTGTTGTAATGGGAAAATTTTGAATTTGAAATTTAAGTTATGTAATTTTGGACTTGCTCGTCAAGTTTCGTCGCAATCCGAGCATTTTTGGAGGCTCGGCGCACGATTGAAGTTTTGGTTTGTTTATGTTCGCCATATAATTTGAAGATTTATATCTCGGGAATGGCTCGTCGGATTTTGGTTTTTACTTCGTCGTTGTGTTCGTAGCGTCAGTATTCGCCTACGACGTGAGTTTCGTTTAATTTGGCGCTCGTTCGGGCTTCTGTTTTGATCTCGTAGTTTTTCTTATTCAAAAATATATAAATATGATTATTTTAATATTATAGTACTATTCAAAAATGTATTTTACTGTTCAATCATATAGTTTAGTTTTTTTTGGATATATATGTAAAGGTTACTGTTCATGCAAAGTTTTGACTGAAGTTCTCGAGTACTTAGGAGTCTCTCTCGAGTGCTTGTATATACCACTCGTGTCCTGCTTCTATGATCTCGAGTACTAAGTTTTTAGTACTCGAGTAATGTGATTCTGGTACTCGAGTAATGTAATTCGGTTACTTGAGTAGTGTTTTTTTTATATACGCGAGTGAAATTCCTCCTACTCGAGTGTCGTCTTAAGCCTACTCGAGTGATTATTTTTCCTACACGAGTGAATTTTCTGGTCCTACTCGAGTAGTTTTGAACTACTCCAGTACTCGTTTTGAACTACTCGAGTAGTCATTCTGAACTACTCGAGTGCTCTTTCTGAACTACTCGAGTAGTCATTTGAACTACTCGAGTAGCCTTTCTGAATTACTCGAGTAGTCATTTGAACTACTCGAGTAGCCTTTCTGAATTACTCCAGTAGTCATTTGAACTACTCGAGTAGCCTTTCTGAACTACTCGAGTAGTCATTTTGAACTACTCGAGTAGCTGTTTTCTACCTCTCGAGTACCCGTGAGTTTGTTCTCGTGTAGTCCATTGGAGATTGCGTTCGGGAACCTTTTGAGCGTCAAAACGATGTCGTATGGAAAAATGGCTAACACGAAATTTGTTTTTCTCGATGTGATCTACAACTTTCATGTTGGGCATTTTTCAATTTGAAGCCATCCTAAACTCATATTTTTGTCTTCCGCCCACCCGATCGTAAATACTCCGTTTTTGGACAGAACATTTTATAAATATATATATTTATATATATATTTATATATATATTTATATATCTTTATATATCTTTATATATATATACATATTTATATCAGAGAAAATTTCTTCATCTTCTTCGATCTTTCCTCCCGAACCAGAGCGGCGTGAGTGTGAGAGAGAAAATATATTTCGTGAACCTTCCGGTGGCCACCGACGGTGCTCCAATGCTCGAAATCTTCATCCGAGCATAGATCCGCAAAGCTCTCGCCGAGAGCTACGCCATCGTGGTAATATCTTCCCCGTTTCTTGAGATTTCTCGTAAGGGTTTTTCGGCCCTAACCTCTATTTCTGCTATTTTTGTCTAGATTTCATCTCCTCCCGCATTCTCTTGCCCCAATCTACGACGTGGATTGATTCAGATGACTTTTTCGGTAAAACCAAAGCAAGTGGTGGTTCCCCTCGTTTACCCTTGTCCGATTTTATGGTAATGAATGGGTTTTGTTCCTTTTTCGTTTTTCCAAGTTATAGCTATGTCTAATCTTTCGATCACTTGAGAATTTTTAAATCTTGTTTTGTTAATTGAATCTGGTAACTTCTTATAGGTTTGATAAAATGTTTTTAGTTTTGGCTTTAATTGCCTTATTTATCGTTATTGAACGTATTAGAGTTTAATTTGGTCTGTAAATTGTTCCTAAGGGTTGATCAAGCACGTCTTGTATATAGTAATGTCAAGTAGAATTTGGCGAGCCAAATCTCGAGATATGTGGTGTTTTCTTGGTTGTTTTCTTGACTACGGGAGTTAGTGGACGATTCCACCTCTGCAGTGTTTGTTTCCTTCATTAGTGCCCTATGGAAGTCTACCCGACTTTTGGATGTCTGCGGTGTATGGTGGAGAGTATGAGACTCCCTCGCAGTTGGACGGATTTTATATCCGTGTTTTTGGGTGGTGTGTCCAAGAGTGACCACCTCGCCCATTTTTTTTTGGGTCGTGTCTCCACGAGTGACCACCACGCCCGTGTTTTTGGGTAAAGTTGACCACAGTTGCGTGATAAAGGATTTGTATTTATTTCTTTCGAATTATTCATGTTGTCGCCTTATAGCCTCATGCGTCTGATGTACTATTGTTGTACGTGACGAATCACGTAAGATTTCTTTTTCATGATGATGAATTGTTCCTCTTTTGTACTTTATTTCAGTACTATTGGTCTTGGGTTGGTACCCCTTTGACCTTTGTTTATTTGGGCTTATTAATTTTCTGCCACCATTTGTTCCTTCTTGCTGAGATGTTTTGTCTTTGGAATGCCTCAGGTTCAGAGCAGTAGCAGATAACAGAGCTAGTTTTGGAGTTTCTAGGCGGCAGTGTTGGCCGTGGCTGTTACCTCGTCTCAACGAGGTAGTTTGTTATTTATTTTAGTTACTGGTTCAGACATACTTTTCTGTATGTGGGTTCGTTTCAGTTGTTGACGCCCATAGTATTGTTACTTTTGATACTTGCTAGCTGCTTAGTATTTTTCTATACGTGGATGTGTACTACTTGCTCTCTGTGATGATTTATGCTAGGAATGCATGTTAGGTATTTTCAACTATAAAATCTATTACTACTACTTCATGCACTGCATAATTTAAAAACTCTAGCTTGGTATATTTGGCGACCGTAAAAGTTATCCTTACTACTATTATAAATTTAGAGTCTTGCATACCATGAGTTGTCCTTTGGGGACGTTTATAATCATGTAGGATGTTTGAGTCAATCTAAACAAGTATTTTTCCGCAGCGTATAACTATATTTTGATTCGTGGACTAAGTGAGCCACCAAGCCGAGGGATACGACTAACCCTTGCATTTAGCTGATTTTTCCTTAAATAACTGAAGGAATCTTTCTTCATGATAGTAGGTGTCTGGCTGAGCATCCGCAGTTATCCCCTGCTGACATGGCATCGTGATGCGCATTTTCCCTTACTCTGATAAGTTATTTTATGCGGTGAAAATGCGGGTTGTGACAGCACTTAGTAAAAATTGACGTGTAACACTAGGACAAACTATACAGCAGAAGCGATGGTGTGCTCATGTGTAATAAGTCACAAAAAATCGTCCATTTAAAACAATGAGTTAAGCCAATCCTAATATAAACCTTACTTTTGTGTAGCCCCCACAGGTCGCCATACCATAGGATGTCATTCCTCCCCCTCCGACTGTAACACCTTTCCAGCAGATGGAGATGGGGCAGACTCTGACGGCCATCCTCGATGCCTTCAGGGACAAGCAAGCCCTAGTCCAGCAGCCAAATACCGGATCGAGTTGGCCGAATACAATCTAGAGTTTGTCTCTGCCAATATACCCTGGGACAAAGAATGCAATAAAGACAGAGGAGTGGCTAGATACCCTTCATGAGGTACCGGTGGGCATCAGCTGTCCGATCAGTAAGGCAGTTTCCTTAGCAACATCCGCACTAGACGTCCATGCAATAAGATGGTGGAAGTCCCTGCTGGACTCCATGTATGCTGATCGGGATCTATTAGACATCACTTGGTACAAGTTCAGTGAGGTCTTCTTAGAGCACTTCATTTCTGTTACAGACAGAGATGAGTTAGAGGAGAGGTTCTTGAACCTCAGGCAGGGGAGAAAATAAGTGACAAAGTACCAGGGGGAGTTCTCCCATCTGGCTATGTTCGCGGGATTCATGATTTGGATGATAGGAGGTACATAAAGAGATTCTATCGGGGACTTAAAGACTCTACGAGGCAATCTCTACTATTCATCTCGAATGGCACTTCGGCTCAGATCATTGAGATGGCAACGGAACTGGAGGCAGACCAGCTGATGGTACAGAGTAGGGGAAAGTGACCACTAGATGTATCATCGTTCAGGGAGAGCAGCTGGGGATCACAAAGAGGCAGAGTGATGAGCCACAAGGAGGGTGGAGGATGTGGAGGACATTATCATCCTAATTTCAGGCAGGAGCAGAGGCCTCCCACAGTACTAGCTCCTCCACCACTGTAGACCCATTACCCGATGACACAAGATGATTGTAGCCACCAACCAGTGATTTGCTATATGTGCCAATAGCCATGGCACGTTAGGGCTGACTTTCCTAAGCAGTTTCATCCTCCTCCTACTCCTCCAACTCCAGCATCCCCCAACACAGCAGGGCTGAGGCCGAGGACGAGGTCGAGCCCGAGGCCTAGGAAATTATGGTAGAGGTCGAGGACAAAAGCAGATGTATGCTTTGGACCTCGCCGAGCCAAGGAATCCCGAGGAAGTTATTGTAGGTACTTAAATTTTAATTGCAATTCAATTTTCATTTACAGTACCTTACGAAAGTTAGTAGAACAACAAACATGACATAACTCAAACAAAAAGTTCAGGTATATTCTTTATTAGCGGCAAGCCCGCCCATTCCTTATTCGATATGGGTGCTCCGCACTCGTTCGTATCTGAAGCCTTCGTAGATGGACTACCAGGCGTAGACCGATTCACCGGTGTGACCTAGAGGGTGAGTCTACCAGATGGATCAGAGATTCTATCATGTGCCAAGTGCAACATGGAGGCAGAGATTGGAGGAGATGTATTTGAAGTGCTAGTGATGATTTTGAGAATGCCAGACTTCTATTTGATTCTGGGCACGACTTGGTTGCATTGGAACAATGCCCGGATCGATTGTCTGTAAAGGAAGATCACCTTACGGCCTGGGGATACCGAAATCATCATCGAAGGTATTATACCGATTTCCTGTACGTAATTATCATCGGTGCAGGCTATCAAAGCCCATGAGCAGGGAGATGAGGTGTACATGATCTGTTTCGAGAAGGTGGAGACGGATGCCTCTATTGCTGCTATACCAGTAGTTCGGGATTTCTTCGATGTATTCCCGAAAAAATTGCCCGGATTACCATGACCATAGACAAGGATTTCTGGATCTAGTTGAGGCCTGGAGCTAGGCATGTGTCTCGGGCACCTTACCGAATGCCACCAAAGTAGCTCGCGGAGTTTCAGACTCAATTAAAATAGATGGTGGAGTCGAGTTTTGTCCGACCAAGTTCATTGCCATGGGGAGCACCAGTGCTATTTATGAAGAAGAAGGATGGATCTTTACGGCTCTGCATCGACTACCGGGAGCTGAACCGGTTGACAGTGCAGAATATGAATCCATTGCCCTGGATTGACGAGCTATTTGACAAGCTATAGGGATACCTCTAGTTTTCCAAGTTCGACTTGACATCAGGATACTACCAGCTGCGCATTCAGGAGGAGGATATACCGAAGATGACCTTCAGTTCTCAGTACGGATTATACGAGTTCACGGTAATGCACTTCAGACTTAAGAATGCAATTTACATATTCATGAGGTTTATGAACCATGTGTTCGAAACGTACATGGATATAATTGTCATAGTTTTCATTGACGATTTATTATCTATTCTCGGTCCAAGGAAGAACACACCAAACATCTAGCACTGGTGCTAGGCAAACTGAGGGAGCATCAGATGTACGGGAAGTTCTCCAAGTGCTAGTTCTTGTAACAGGAGGTAGAATTTCTAGGGTATACCATCAGTGGAGCTGGGTTGGCTGTGGACCCAGTGAAGGTGCAGGCAGTGAGATTGGTCGCGTCCCAAGTCAGCTTCAGACATCCTTAGTTTCTTGGGACTAGCAGGATACTATTGCAAGTTCGTGGAGTGTTTCTAAAGGATAGCACTCCCCTCACATCCTTGATGAAGAAGGATACAACTTTTACATGGACCGAGAAGTGTGAGGCATCATTTCAGGAGTTAAAGGACAGGATCAACTCCTCCCCCAAGCTTGCACTTCCATCTGGGAAGGAAGGATTTAATATTTATACTGATGCATCGTATCAGGGGATGGGTGCAGTGCTGATGCATCATGGACACGTCATCTCATATGATTCGAGACAACTGAAGAAGCACAAGTAGAATAACCCCATAGATGATTTGGAGCTCGGGGCAGTGGTATTTGCATTGAAGATTTGGAGGCATTACTTGTATGGGTTTCATTGTCTAATCTTCTCAAATCACAAGAACCTCATGTATATTGACATGCAGAAGGATCTAAACCTGCGCCAGCGGAGATGGCTTGAGTTCTAGTGCGAGTACGACTATAAGATACACTATCACCCAGGGAAGGCAAACACCGTAGCCGATACCTTGAGCAGGAGACCTGACACTACTAGACCGGTGCCCTAGGTGATGGCTATGGAACTAGTACGAATGATGGAGGAGATGTAGATTACTATGATTTCCTAGGTCAAGCCAGTTGTTTATTGGGAGTACTTCAACTCCCTTGTCATCAAGTGTGACATACGGGAGCGCATCAGGGCACATCAGAGGGTGGATGCATCTTTGGAGCCATTATTCAAAGCCCTGAAAGGTGGCGAGTCAGAGGATTATTCATTACATGACGACCTCATTCAATTTCATGGCCGTGTTTATATACCCACAGGAGGTGGTATCCGGGAGGATATACTCAGGGAGTCAAACAGTTCTTAATACTCGGTGCACCCCGGTATCACCAAGATGACAACGGATCTATGCAGGAGCATGTAATGGCCGGGGATGAAGAGGGAAATCATATATTATGTGACGTATTGTGAGACCTGACAGTGAGGAAAGAAATAGTGCAAGTGCCTAGGAGGACTATTACAGTCATTACAGGTTCCGGAGTGGAAGTTCGTGGATATACCTATGGACTTCGTGCACGATTTGCCTCACTCTCACTCTGGGCACGATTCTATTTGGGTCTTTATTGATATACTGACCAAGGTGGCCCGATTTATACCGATCAGGAAGGACAACCCATTTGATGTTTTGGTGAGGTTGTTTGTGGACCAGTGAGTTAGGTACAACGGCGTCCCCAGGATGATTATCTTGGGTTGTGACGGTCGATTCACCTCTACGGAGTGGAGAGCGGTGCATGCATGCTTATGTTCTCAGTTTGCTTTTAGCACTGCTTTCCATCCGCAGACCAATGGCCATACAGAGCGGACCAACCAGACTATGGAGGATCTGCTGCGTTTATGTATACTGGATACTCTGAAACCTAGGAGGGACTGTTTCCACTAATTGAGCTCTCCTACAACAACAATAACCATGCTAGCATTGGGATGGCACCATATGAGTCCTATACAGAAGAAATTGTCGGACATCACTATATTAGGTCAGGGATAAGGATCCCAGGGCCCTTGGATTAGATTATATTGAGGATATAGACGCTCAGATACGGCTAATCAGGGATCAGATGCTAGAGGCATAGAGTAGGCAGGCCAAGTACTACGATGCGAGGCATCGAAAGGTGAAGTTCCAGGTGGGGGATAGGGTGTTCTTGAAGATACATCCAGTGCTTGGTATCTTGCAGGTGCAGAGGCATAAGAAGCTCAACCATAGATTCATGGGACCATACTTGATCCTGGAGCTAATCGGTCCCTTGGCATACCGGCTGGAGCTGTCGGCAGAGTTATAGACTCTATAAAACATCTTCCACATCTCCTCACTTCAGATAACACTACTTCGACCAGAGCATCATATCACCACTACAACAGGCTTATTGTCACTTGATAGATTATTTTGTTTGGAGCTGGCACAGATTGATGACACAACGATTCGAGTGCTATGGAAGAAGATGGTTCCCTTGGTCAAGGTGCTTTGGTCCAACCTTGGACGAGAGGAGCACACCTAGGAGCCAATTGATCTGATGCGGGAACGATATCTGGGACTCTTCACCTTAGGTATATCATAAGTATTTTTGAAAAGTTCTTATATTCTTGTGCATAGGAACCCCGTAGACCCGAACTTGAATTTCAGGGACGAAATTATTATTTTTGTTTATTGGGATTTGTTACATCCCACTTCCTTCTAGACTCCTTAATTGGGTTTAGAGTAGAACATGTGGTGACTGAATGAGGTTAGTCTAGGTTTTACCCAAGGAGATTGGGTGGATTCAATAGGTCATCGAGTGAACATGACGCCACTCAACGGAGCATCGAGTGAGTTGAGTGGACTCAACGCCATGCTCTTTAATCAATAGGCATCGAGTGAACATGATGCCATTCGACAAAGCATCGAGTGGACTCCATGCCATGCTCTTTAATCAATAGGCATCCAGTGAACACGACGCCACTCGACAAAGCGTCGAGTGGAATCAACGCGGCGCTGAGTGATCTCAACTCCACTCAATGCTTTTGGAGAGTATTTTCATCTTGATGATGGCGTTGACTGGACTCAACTCAGTGTTGAGTGGTCTCAACACCACTAAATGCCACTCAACGCTCCATTGAGTGGTATCAATGCCACTCAACGCGGCGTTATGTGGTCTCGACACAACTCAACTCTTTTGGACACAGAGTATTTTTTCTGTCTAAGCTGTATTTGCTGGTTTATATATATCCGGCCCGAACCGGGTCTTCGAGATAAAATAATGATAGCACATTTTAACCTAATCTCTTCAGTAAACCTATTTAATACAATTATCATTTCAAGAAGACCTATTTAAGGCAATGATTGATGGTCCAATACATGGGTGACACATGGAAAGCAACTTAAACCCGAATTATTTTTATAAAAAGGGAAGACACAAAACCTAATCATTGCACCCATTTATGCCAAGCCCGTTGTCACCATTATTGAGCCATAGGAGTGGGAAACAATTTCTGGATTTGGGATTTAGCCGGAGTATCGATCTTTGGATCTAACTCGCCGGGGCAAGCATCGGCCCTGGCTCACTACTACTGCACCCCCCGCCAGGCTCGCATCCATGTCAGTTTCTCCTCCCCTCCCTCGGTGATAGTCTTCTAGATACACTAGGAGAGATATCGGGCTCAACTGATCTCGATGCCATGTGAGAGAGGTAGAAATATGAGCTTTTATTCTTGCTCGGGTTCGCTAGAGGAGCCTCCTCCGGCGGCCATGTCTTTAGGAAACGCCAGCTGCCACCTCAACAGAGGTGGTAGAGATAATCGTCGGCAGTGGCAGTGGCCCAAGATGCTGGAATTAGGAGATCGAGTTGCTACAGGAGGGTTAAATCTGATCCATTGGCTCATCGGAGAAGACAACCAGATGACCGTTATTTTTATGAAATAAACTATAGGAAATAACTATATATGCAATTTTTGTCATATTTTATACTGCCACTTGAATTATAAATCTAGGCCTATTAATTGCAAATCAAGAACTGGTCACCAACATTAAATTTGTAGAGTTAAGTCTTACTTTTAATATGACACCCTATACATGCATTTTGGAGATCTGTAGCTCCTTGTAGGGTCATTCTCCTAGTACTGCTCCTACACTAGGGCAGAATTTCAAATGGATGCCAAGGCTAAATTATAAGTCCACATGCAATGAAATTTAGGTCATGCATGTCTTTATGATAGACTTACGTCCTGTCAAATATCAGAATTTTTAGAAGGTACTTTTCTATAGTTTTTACAGAAATATCAATTATTAAATAAATGGAATATAGGGTGATCCCAATTTCCAAATGCCCTCCAATTTGGGTGGCATGGCTATAGTATCTTCATATGACCATGGTAAATGTTTAAGACCATTTGGACCTTTTCGTGTTGGAGAAATCCAACATACGTGGTGGAGGTAGATTTGCAAATGGTATGCCAATAGTAAAAATGGGAAATGGGAAATTAGTTCATTTGGCTCAATGATTGTCCATGAGATATTGTACATAGGCTCATAGGGATGAAATACACCTACCATAGAAAGATTGGGATTTTTGGGATCAAAATCCCATTATTTAGAATGATTGGAAAATATGCTCATTTAGAAATAAAAATGAGAAATAGGTCTACTGACCTTAGAAAATTCCAAAGTTTTGTTTCAATCCCTAATAGGACATTTCACATCTCTGGAAAAAGGTATGATCTTGTTTAAGAATTATATCTTGTGTATATAGTATATTTATAATTTTACTCTTTTGAGATTTAAATTAAAAGTAGGGGTAATATTATTTGAAAAATTTATGGAAAAATGTATAGACTCGTATTTCTGTGATATAAATCACTGTGAATTTATTTAAGAATTTTGTATGATTAATTATGCTGAAAACCATAGTTGTGGCGTTTTTGAAATATTGTTCAAATGTAATTATTTTAGGTCAAATCAGTGGCTAGGAGTATGAAATTCCGCTTTGACTTTTACTACGACAATGTTAATCACCTATAATTTTGTATGAATTTTCAGTTGAATATTTTAGGAACTTCAATTGGAAAATGTAATCATTGTGATTATATTCATAAAAAGAAAATGAATGGTAAATCAAGTAGAAAAATTAGTACCAAGATGGACTCCATGTAATTTATCTGGACATAATGGACCATTGGATATAGTAGCTCATGAACAATGTGACCTAGGTCACCTAATTAAATGATTTAATTTATGGTCCCAAACACTTAGAAAAATGATGAGAATCTAAATGGTCAACTTCATATACAAGACGAGCCCATGATAAATATTTAGGGGCATTGGGCCCAAGGATTTGGAAGTAGTGTCACATGGGTTAGAATTACGTCATGGGCTGCGCTTAGTAAAAAGTAACATGTAACACTAGGACCGATAGTCAAATGATAGGTGGTTGGATTAAGAGATGTATTAGGAAGTTGAAATCCTACTTGCTGTCACGAGTATGTCACTACAGAGTAACGAGTGATAGAGTGCAAGCAACAAGGAGAAAAAACTATAACGGGGCCCGACGAAAGATCATCGCTCTCCCAACCAGTACCTTATGTCTTTATGTTTACTCAAGAGTAAATACGATATTGGGGTATTAATAATGGGTAGACATTAATAAAAGTAAGTGTCCTTGAGAAAGGGAGCTTTGGGCTTCTGCCCATCGTAGTTCCTAGTGCCCCGAGAACCCTTCACCGGGAATGCCCTGGGAAGTCCAAGGATTGACCATAAACTGCTATGTATAACAAGAATTAGACAAGAGTAGTCTAATAGGTTATGGGAATAATGTGACAAACTCACCCGTATAGAGTTGGAGGATACAGGACGAGTTTAGTCCTACTAGCTGGAGGCTCAGATATTTGGTTACAGGACAAGTTTAGTCCTACGAGCTGCACGCTCAGATGTTTGGATACAGGACAGGTTTAGTACTGTGAGTTGGAGGCTAGGGTGGTTACTTCCAGACGGTTGGTACTTCGAGCCGGAGCCACGGGTTAGAAATAATTCGCATGTGCATAGAATATATTAGTTGTGGGTCAGGCAGTACTGGCCTGTTGTCACACCGACAGCAGTATGGTGACTCTGGCAAGGTGTGAGGGTTTGAGGGACCAGTGGGCTATTTTACACTGCGTTCTGGAGGATAATCCCCGAAAACGCACACTCTGAAAGTGCAAGTTAGATCTGATATACTCTAGAGGGGGGGGGGATGAATAGAGTATGGTGCTTGCTAAAAACATTTTACAACAGTTGTTGTAATCTTAAGTGAACAGGGAAGCTAATGATATAAAGTAAATCTAAACACAGAAACTATCTAATCACAGAGCAATCTAGTCACAAACCACAGCCAGAAACAAAAAGAAAGTAAGCAACCAGATGACACAAGGAGCTATAGTGGTTCCCCAATCAACCTGGGTACATCCACTCTTCTACCACCCTAGGTAGGAATCCACTACAGGATGAGTTGATCAGGTGTCCTGGACACCAATGAGCTTTTGATAAGGTGCTCAAAAACCAAACCAAATTTTTTGATCAGGTGTATTGCCACCACTGAGTTTTGATAAGGTCTTAGAAACCAATCACAAATTTTTGAAGGGAGTTTGAAAAACCCTTTACAGCAGAGAGAGAGAGAAAGGGATGAGATGATCTTCTCTGTCAACAGTCATAGAGAAGATATTGGATGTTGTCAAAGCTCCCCCTGAGATCTTGAGTTGTTCAGGAAGTGAAGCTTTGCAGTAGGGTGATAGGCCTTCAAATGATTTGATCTCCAGTAAATGAAGATTTGAGCAACAACTGAAATGTGAGGTGTCTGGAGTCTTGAATGATGATGGCCTTTGAACACTTGAATCAAGAGAGATCTGAAAGTTTCAGTTGATTGATCTCGTTTTGTGATGAGTGTTCTTGTATGAATCTTTGAGACTGAGAATGTCTGCAACTCTCTTTCTTTCTCTTGTGTAATTGTGTTGTAAGAGTTATTGTTGCAGAGAATATGTTTCTGACTTCTTGTTCTTCTACAGCAGAAAATGAAAAATGAACTTTTATTCCTTTTGTCTGAATAGAAATGATCATCTGTCCAAGATAGCCGTTAGCCTATCATAAATGACTTCCTTAATTGCAATTGTCTTCTGGAGGAAAGTCCAATAAAACATTCCTTGAAAATTCCTTGAAACTTGCTCTAGATTAATTAAAAACGGCTACAAGATCTCTGAATTAATTACTGACAATAATTCCTCAACTGTCTGAATTTGAATCTTGAAAATCGTTGAACTCTTCAGAAAAATGTCGAACTGAGCTCCATTATCGTCGAACTGAGCTCAGAAATTTGGACTTTGACAGAAACAGAGATCGTCGATCTGAGCTCAACTATCGTCGAACTGAGCTCAGAGATAGAGAATTAAACTGGAGTCAAGATCGTCGATCTGAGCTCGAAGATCGTCGAATGGAGTTAGACGATTTGTTGAAGTTGAGCTTAGAGATCGTCGAATGGAGTTCGACGATTCGTCGAAGTGAGCTCAACGATCGTCGAATGGAGTTCGACGATTCGTCGTACTGAGCTCGACGAAATGACTTGTTCTCAAAAACAGAAAAACCTGGTCTTGAGGGTAGCTTCCAAACCTAACTACTAACCCTTAGACTCAATTCTAATTGACCTTTAGATCTATACAATGAGGTCAAAATAGGTTTCCTAAGAGACATAGTGATCCTTGCCCAAATCAGTAATAGGGTGTTCCAACAATATCCCCCTATTTGGGTTAGGATTACTATTTACAGAAATTGGAAAATTAAAAACATACAGAACAACAATATAACAACAAAACATTGCAGAATCACAGACATAATCTCAGATAGATCAGAAATCAAAATAACTGTCACCTTACAGAATTACTCTTTTTCCTTGCTCTTTATAAGTACTATTTCTCTGTTTGGATTAAGAGCTTCCTTTTTAGATCTTCTGTCATCAGCTGCACCTAAAGAGGTTTGTTGCTTAGGCCTGGGAACTACAGCTTCAGGGTGCAGCTTCATGTAGCTTTCAGAATCAAAGAACTTGCTGGATGAATATCTTTCAAGTTCCTTTTTCCTTTGATCTGATAATGTAGTAATACTGGAGGTGTCTTTGCCTTGTTCTCTATCTTTCTTGATCTGGTCCAGAGCAGCTAATTCTTTCATCCTAGCTGTCCATGAAGTAGGATTATTCTCTGGATCCTCAAAAGGAATTGGAGGCTCATATCTGTTTGAGGGATTGTCTGGAGGAGCTCTGGAGGAGACTAACTCTTTAAGCTTGTAGGGAAAGGGACCTGAAGTAGTATCAGTGGAAGCTTGTCCTTCCATTGAATAAGGGTGTTGCCTGGAATGTCCTTTGGAATAGACTTGAAATTCTCTTTGGTTTCCTCTGTAGTTTCCTCTCCTTGACTGATAGCCTCTGGATTGGCTTCCCCTGTATTGAGATCTTCCTTGAGGTTGATAAGAGGATTGGCTTCTGGCAGAAGGTTGAACAGCTGAACTACCACCTGCACCTGCATCAGGTGAGGGAGGAGGAGGATGATGGAACTGAGAGGAAGCTTTATCATATCTTCTCTTTTTCTTCATAGCCTTTAGTTGATTTTTGGAATATTGCATCCAATGTTCTGTGATAGGGCAGCTATGTAGTATGTAATAGGTAATATCATTGTATCTTTGACTTTTGCTGGAGGAACCCTTTTCATAGCCTTGCTTCTGGCCTTCCTTTTCCTTGCAATAGTTGCAGAGGAGTCATCTGAATCAGTCCTGAACTAATCACTTTCTGAGCTTTGATCATCATATAGTGCATCAATCCTTTTAAGGTAGTCTATCTGTTGTTGTGATTGAGCAGATGTAACAGCAGTGACAGCAATAGTAGTAACAGCAACAGCAGAAAGAGTAGTAGAAATAACACTGGTAGAAGAGGTCATGGAATCAGCAGTAGATACAACAGTTTCAGCAGTTTCAGATACAATACTTTCAGATACAACAGTTTCAGTAACATAAATAACATCAGCAGTAGTATCAGTTGAAGCTGGAAAATCATCACTAGAAGGGGCAACAGCAGCAATAACAGCAGGCTCAAGAATAAGTGCCTCTGTCATATGTATATCCTCAGATATTAAAGCATCAGGATTAACAGCAATATCAACAATATCAGTACTTTCAACAGAAACTGAAGGAGCAGCAGCAGAAAGTGACTTTCAAAAGAATGTATTATACTGGTGTCACAGCTTGAAATAGGCACAATGACCTTAAAGAGATCTTCAGATGGCTGGACTGCAGTGTGCTCTGGAAGACAGCTGAAATAAATGGAATCAAAATCTGATAATAGTGACCTGAGGTCCATTGAGAAGACTGCAACTAGAGATGTTGAGGCTTGAGCTTGAACTGAAGTAACAGCAGCAGCATGCAATCTGTCCACTTCATGAGGCATCTCCCCCTACCTAGATTCAGTCAGGACTGGATCAAGGCACCCAGATAAAGGGATTGCCTGAGGAGGAATGAGAGAGGAGAGCCTGGAAAACAGGTCTGCAACTGACTTGAGAAGTGGAGCCAGGGAGGTCTCCAGCAGTAGTGATAGCCTGAGAGCTATCAGCTCATAGAGTCTATCTGCTAAAGCTGGAAGATCTACATGCTCAAGAGGGGCTTGAGCAGAGGTAGGGACTGAAGGTGGAGCAGCTGGAGATGTGGGTGGAGAGATGGTGGATGGTGGAAATGAAGGTTGAGATATGGGGATTGTGGAAATTGAAGATAATGGGGTTGAAATATAGGGTGTGAAGGAGGGTTGTGCAATGATGTCTTGAAGCAATTGTTGATAGGATGTGGATGAAGAGGGTAGATCAGGAGGGGATGAAGGAGAATCATCCATAAAGGAATCATCTATCAGATTGAAAGATGGAACGTTGGATGATGAATCAATTTCTTGTTGAGGGTAGTGATGTAAAGTGAAAGTCCACCTAGTGTCAACTATCTTCACCTATGGGGGGGGGGGGAATAGGTGACGTGCAGCATTTTTGCGGAATTTAAGATTGTACCTGCACAATAAAAATAAACAGCACAGCACACAGAATACACAAGCTATTTATAGTGGTTCCTCGATTTGGGTACATCCACTTTCCCCCTTCGACCTATCTCCCAACAAGGGACGACTCGGTCTCTTCACCAACAGGATTGAAATCCAATCCTTGCTCTATCGGAAGGAACCCTTCCACACGTAGGAGTCAACACTCCCACAACACGGGTTGCACCCAACCCTTACAACTAGGAATCAACGTTCCTTTACAACAAAAGTAAAACTAGAATGTACAAGAGATACAAACTACGTTTGGAGACTAAGATGTCTCTCTTCGTTGACGACGTGTTTTTGAAGTCCACGAAGAGTCCACAACCCTAGATCTCTCTTGGAGAGAATCTCCCCGGAACCGGCGGCGGCAAGATGGGCGGCGGCTTGGTTCACGGGATCGGCGGCGACAACGATGTGCGGCTGCTGTACTCTGGAGATCCAAACTTCGTAGCAAAGCTAGCTAGGTCTACCAACGGTCACACTAGGATCAATCGTCTCGATCGATTCGGATGGGGAAGATTTTCCCGATCAACAAATCAAGAGACAAGAGATCTCCGGTTAGACACGTGAGACTCTAAGCTTGGCTAAGCTTCTGTCGCCGGAGGATCTGGAAGAAATGCGATCAACAGCGGCGACCAACTAGCGTGAGCGGCGGCGGCGACGGCGGAGCAGTTTCGCGATGTTAGGTCAAGATCTGCGCTCGGCTTCTTTCTGTGTGTCTTTACTGTTCAAAAATACCCGTATATATACTGTAGACAACTTCAATATGACCGTTGTGGGTCCCACAAGTAGAAACCCTAAATCCGGTTCAAAATAGTGCCAGCGGCAGAATCCGGTCCAGCTTGATCCCGAAAATTGCCTAAGTCAAAATCGGCGAGAATCGAAGGTGATTCTCGACGAATCGGCGAGAATCAGTTAGTGATTCTCGACGATTCGTCGAGAATCACTAGTGATTCTCGCCGAATCACTTGATGATTCTCACCGAATCACTTGTTGATTCTCGACGAATATTACTTGGCCATAATCTGCTCAACGATGGGTTCGGCGAGAATCACTAGTGATTCTCGCCGAATCTTACTTGGCACCGCTTTGAGGAAGCCGGATAGAGTCGGCGAGAATCACTAATGATTCTCGACGATTCGGCGAGAATCACTAGTGATTCTCGCCGAATCGGCGAGAATCACTTGGTGATTCTCGTCGATTTATACTTAGACGATTTTTCGTCTTACGCCTCTGAGCTGCTCTTTGACTCATCCTTGCTCCTTGTCTACTCTTGCATAAACACAGCCCTGTACTTGAAAGTAAGTGCACTCCAATAGAGAGAGTACACGTAGGCCAACACACTGATCTGCTCAACGAGGGATTACGTCGTGCAGACCCGTGTATATTGACCTACTGCACCCTGACATTGGTGTGCACTTAGCGTGGAATAACTGCAAGCACAACTTGAAATATTTTGTCAAAAACATTGCCTATTTACCTTAGCTTGTTCAGGGGCTTCTTCAAATCAAGTACGTTGTGGATACAATACCCAACAATCTCCCCTATTTGAAGAAGCCTAAACCCTACAAGCTAAGGTGAATAAAGCGTATGGGAATGAAAATCATAACCTTGAAATTTAGCTGAGAGAGATATTCATTACCAATACCAATTTCTTGAGAGCAAACTTGGAGCCACCTTATCCTTAGCCGAGAGGGTAATCTCCCCCTTTTTGGCTTCTGCAAATCTGGGTCTGTAGCATTTGACCCCTTGCTCCCCCTCAGTTCTTGCACCTGTGCTCACAATGGAGTTCCTGGCAGAGGCTCCCCCTAGATGCATGATCCTGGAGCTTCTGTAGTCTTCATTCCTCATAATTTAGCATCCCCAATTCAGTTTTGAAAAGACTGAACTTGGCCTCGTCTAAGGGCTTTGTGAATATGTCTGCAATCTGCTTGTCCGTGGGGACATAACAGAGAGAGATGTCCTTGTTCTCCACGTGCTCCCGAATGAAGTGGTATCGCACTTCAATATGCTTCGTTCTGCTGTGCGATACCGGATTGTTGGCAATTGCAATTGCACTGGAGGAGTCACAGTACATTGGAACTTCCTTGAACTAAAGGTCGTAGTCGGCTAACTGGTTTCTGATCCATAGGAATTGTGCGCAACAGCTGCCTGCCGAGATGTACTCAGACTCTGCTGTGGAGGTTGCAACACAATTCTGTTTCTTGCTATTCCATGAAATAAGCCTTCGTCCGAGGAATTGACACGTCCCGGAGGTGCTTTTCCTATCATCCCTACTCCCTGCAAAATCAGCATCTGAAAAACCTATTAGCTCGACATCATTGTTTCTCGGGTACCACAAGCCAAGATTGGGAGTACCTTTAAGGTATCTTAGAATTCGCTTTGCAGCGACATAGTGAGATTCCTTAGTGTTCACCTGATATCTGGCACAGACACATGTGGAGAACATGATATCCGGTCTACTGGCAGTAAGGTAGAGCAGGGATCCAATGATGCTTCTGTATTTGGTTTCATCGAAAGGTTTACCTTTCTCATCCTTATCCAGAGACATAGTGGATCCCATTGGAGTCCTCATAGAGGTTGTACTCTCCATGCCGAATTTCTTGAGGATTTCATTTGTGAACTTCGCCTGAGAGATGAAGATTCCATCCTCAGACTGTTTCACTTGAAGTCCCAAGAAATACTTTAGCTCTCCCATACTGCTCATTTCAAACTTTCCTTGCATAAGTTTGGAAAACTTTTTGCAAAGATTGTTGTCCGTTGAGCCGAATATTATGTCATCGACATAGATTTGCACCAGCAAAATCTTGCCTTTGACTTCCCTGAGAAACAATGTCTTATCTATTTTACCTCTAGAGAACTTGTTCTCAAGAAGAAAACTAGATAAAGTCTCATACCAAGCTCGTGGAGCTTGTTTTAACCCATATAAAGCTTTATTAAGAAAATATACATGATTGGGATAAGTAGGATTGACAAAACCTGGGGGTTGAGCGACGTATACTTCCTCCTTCAGGTCTCCGTTCAAGAAAGCTGATTTCACATCCATTTGATAGACTGTGAATCCTTTGTGCGAAGCATACGCCAGGAACAGTCTGATTGCCTCGAGCCTTGCCACTGGTGCGAAGGTCTGGTCGAAGTCAATCCCCTCCTCCTGTCTGTAACCTTGAGCCACCAGCCTGGCCTTGTTCTTTACGATGACACCATGTTCATCCAGTTTGTTTCTGAAGATCCACTTGGTGCCAATCACATTCTGCTTGTGTGGTCTGGGAACCAGCGTCCACACGTTGCATCGTTCGAATTGATGTAGCTCATCTTGCATGGCCAAAATCCATGCCGCGTCTTTGTTCGCCTCGTCGAACTTCTTTGGCTCAACCTGTGACAGGAAGCTAAGATGCAATACTTCGTTAATAGTACCTCTTCGAGTTCTGACACCGACACGAGGGTCGCCGATGATCTGATCTCTAGGATGATCCCTCACGTGCCGGAGCTCTAGAAGTCTGGCATCTGGAACTTCGATTACTTCTTGGGCTTCTCCTTCTTCTAAGATATTTGTTCCATTTTGATCTTCAACATTCCCCGAAGACGTGGAGGTGGAAACTTTGACGTACTTAGGAGTATCATCTTTAGCGGTCTCATTGAGATCCAGCTGTTCAAGTCGTGCACCTGCATCTTCAAGAATACCACTAGAAGAATTGCAGTTAAGCAAACTTCCTTCATCAAATACAACATTAATTGATTCTTCTACCACTAGGGTTTTCTTATTGAAGACCCTATATGCCCGACTGTGGGAACTATAGCCCATGAATATGCCTTCGAAGCATTTTTCACCAAATTTAGTACGCGGGTACTTCCCATTATTCAGTACATAGCATCTGCAACCAAAGATCCTCAAGTAGGACATGGTTGGTTTCCTGCCTCTCAGTAGCTCATAAGGCGTCTTACGATGATGCTTGTTGATCAATGCTCGGTTTTGTACATGACAAGCTGTATTGACAGCCTCTGCCCAGAAGTATTCTGGGAGAGAAGCGTCTTTCAACATTGTCGTGCAGGCTTCAATGAGAGTTCTATTTCTCCTCTCCGCAACTCCATTTTGCTGAGGAGTGCGAGGGGAGGAAAACTCATGAAAGATACCTTGTTCTTCACAGAACTCTGTCATAGCACCAGATTCGAATTCTGTTCCATGGTCACTTCTGATTTTGACCACTGAGCAGTTAAATTCGTTCTGAACCTGCTTGACAAAGCTGGTGAAGATGTCAAACGTATCTGACTTTCGTTTTAAGAAGAACACCCATGTAAACCGAGAATGATCATCAACTATCACTAGCGTATAGGACTTGCCTCCCAAGCTATGAACTTGCATTGGACCAAACAAGTCCATATGTAGAAGATAAAGACACCGGGAAGAGTCTTTGTCTGCAATGCTTTTAAAGGTAGCCCGAGTCTGTTTGCCCATCTGGCATGCAGGACAGGGGCTATCTTTGATGCACTTGATACTGGGAGCATCCCTTACTAAGTTTTTAGAAAACAACATACTAATTATTTTGAAATTAATATGTGCCAATCTCTTGTGCCATTGTTCACAAAGAGATGCACTGCCTGTTGCCACAAGGCATACGAGGGTAGATGAATCTAAACTGAGAAAATCTAAGCAGAAGATATTTCTGCTCCTAATGCCTGATAATACCGTCTCAGAAGAGGTACGTGAAATTATCAGACATTTATCCTTGCAGAACTTAACGTCATAACCTTTGTCACATAACTGACTTACACTGATCAGGTTATGGTTTAACCCTTCAACATAAGCCACGTCGGTGATAGAGATTATACCGTTGGAAATCATACCGTAACCTCTGGTGACTCCTCGATCTGACCCTCCAAAGATGACTTTGGGTCCATTCTCGACTGGAGTGTAATCACGCAGCAGGCTTCTTGTCCCAGTCATATGCCGGGAGCATCCACTGTCCAAATACCAGATCGGCGTTTTGGTGGCCTTTGGACATTCCTGCAAAACAAAATTAATTTCCCTTAGGAACCCAATCGAACTTGGGTCCTAGATTCCTGGTTAGCATACTTCCCCTCTATTGGTTAACCCTACGAGTGGTCGGCCTCGCATTGCTAACATAGGGAGTCTCGAGATACCTTGGATTAAACCAACAATCCACGGTAAAGTGACCGACTTTGCCACAACACCAACAGTCGAATCTGTTGTACCTCTTCCTAGGCTCCTGCCTTACCCTGGGAATGGTGGGTACAGCCGGGGCCTTGGATCTGGAGGTGGAGGCCTCATAGTGATTGCAGTCACATGACTTCTTCACCGTCTGTTTCGTCAGTATAACAGGCTTGACTCTTGGTGCCTGCTTTCCATTATGGCCGCTAGAGAATTGACCATAATTTCCCATGTGGATTTCCTCATAAGGTGCCTTGAAGGCACTCTCACCGAAATTCTGGGGAAAGGTCCAACCATCATATCAGCTCTTTGGCTTTGTAACCGAGGGCCGGAAATGATGACCAAAGGTTGATTCAAAGTCATGTTGGTTGCAAGGAAAGCTAGGCTTTCTGAACGCAACAGGACTGAGCGGAGCCTTTTCCTTTTCATCAGCAGAGGCCTTCTTGGCGGCCTTATTCTTCCTCTGGTTCCTGTTTCTCCTGGATGAGGAACCAGATACCCCTACATGCCCCAAGCCAGCTCCTTTGGCCTGAGCAGAGAAGGTATCAACTACTGGAAGAACGGTTTTTGGCATAGATAAGCTCTTGACGATCTTCCTTTCTGCCGCAAGTTGTTCTTCCAACTTGTCGACTTCCTCCTGCTTAAGATCCAGGAGCTTAAGAGACTCTGAATGCTTTGAAGTCAGGTCAAGGTGCTCCTGTCGGAGAGAAATCAAACTAGTGACCTCTTCCCTTAGGGATACACACTCACCCTTAAGGAATTTCACTTCCTTTTTCTCAGCCTTCAGTCTCTTACGGCACTCCTCGAAAGTGTTGAGCAGAAGCTCATACTTCTCGAGGAGCTCCGCTTCACGGGCCGAAAGGCTATCTTCAGGTTCATCATCCTGAGACTCAGGATCAGATTCAGAGTCGGAGAGAGGGGTGTGAGCTTTTACCTTCACAGTAAATGGGGGGCATTCTCCTTCTGAGTCGGAGCGACCCACCAGCCCGAAGTAGGCTTCCTCATCATCACTGGAGCCTGAGGAATCAGACTCACTCAGTGTCTTTAGCCTTTTGGCGATGTAGCTCCGCTATTTCTTCTTATCTCTAGAGGATTTGTGCTCCTCTCCTTTCCCTTTTTCTCTCTTGCCTTGATAGCAGTCGGCCACGACGTGTCCTGGCTTATTGCATCCAAAGCAAATAATGTCAGAGGAGCGATGTTTGTTCGGTTTAGAAGCATACCTGTCAGAAGAATAATTTTGCTTCTGATGCCTGGAGGAGGAGCCGTCTTTCTTTCTTTAATTCCTCATCTTGAGGAACTTCTTGAATTCTCGGGTGATGAGGGTGAAATCCTCCTCCGACAGCTCTGAGCTGGAGGAGCATGGCTCGGAGTCCTCCTACTCATCCTTCTTCCTGGCACGGTATGAAACCGCACCCTTGCCTTTTCTGGAGTGACTGGCTTTTAGAGCCACAGTCTTTTCTTTGGCTGCAGCCTTCTCTGCTTCTTCTTCTGCTTTCCTGGTGTTCAGCTGAAGCTCATAGGACATCAGCTTCCCAAACAGAATTTGCGGGTCTGTTTCAGCTAGTCTGCCAAACTCTCGGATGGCGCAGATCTTTGTGTCCCATTCCTTAGTAAGGGACCTAAGGAATTTATCATTGAGTTCACCATTAGTGAACACTCTTCCGTATCCTTTGAGGGCGTTGACAATCTTGAGGAAGTTCTCGTAGGTGACTCCGATCTCTTCCTTAGGCCCTTGTCTGAAGGCCTCATATTTCTGGTTCAGGAGGGATCTCCGATCATCCCTCACTTCATCAGTGCCCTCCATTAGGATGATCAGGCAATGCCAGATCTCCTGTGCTGTCCTGCAGTTGCAGAAGTTCTGCATCATTGAGTCATCAACTGCGCTGACCAGAATGTTCTGCGCCTTCTTGTCAAGTCCCACTAGCACCATCTCGTCCTTGTCCATTTCAGAAAGTTTCTTCGGCACTTTCTTGGTAGGATCAATGGTGGAGACCTTAGTGGGGACATAAGGTCCCTCCTCCACGATCATGAAGAGTCTAGGATCAACTGCTTCCATGTAGAATCTGATCCTTTCCTTCCAGATAGGAAAGTTGAGCCTGGTGCACACGGGGATCTTGCCTGTGAACTTGAGCCCGTCCATAGTAGATGTTTGCCTTCTTCTTAACACTAGCGGCAGGATTCAACTGAAGGTGTTAACCTTTTTGATGAGTAACCTCCCTCTGATACCACTTGAAAGTCCACCTAGTGTCAACTATCTTCACCTATGGGGGGGGGGGGAATAGGTGACGTGCAGCGTTTTTGCGGAATTTAAGATTGTACCTGCACAATAAAAATAAACAGCACAGCACACAGAATACACAAGCTATTTATAGTGGTTCCCCGATTTGGGTACATCCACTTTCCCCTTCGACCTATCTCCCAACAAGGGACGACTCGGTCTCTTCACCAACAGGATTGAAATCCAATCCTTGCACTATCGGAAGGAAGCCTTCCACACGTAGGAGTCAACACTCCCACAACACAGGTTGTACCCAACCCTTACAACTAGGAATCAACGTTCCTTTACAACAAAAGTAAAACTAGAATGTACAAGAGATACAAACTACGTTTGGAGACTAAGATGTCCCTCTTCGTTGACGACGTGTTTTTGAAGTCCACGAAGAGTCCACAACCCTAGATCTCTCTTGGAGAGAATCTCCCCGGAACCGGCGGCGGCAAGATGGGCGGCAGCTTGGTTCACGGGATCGGCGGCGACAACGATGTGCGGCTGCTGTACTCTGGAGATCCAAACTTCGTAGCGAAGCTAGCTAGGTCTACCAACGGTCACACTAGGATCAATCGTCTCGATCGATTCAGATGGGGAAGATTTTCCCGATCAACAAATCAAGAGACAAGAGATCTCCGGTTAGATACGTGAGACTCTAAGCTTGGCTAAGCTTCTGTCGCCGGAGGATCTGGAAGAAACGCGATCAACAGCGACGACCAACTAGCGCGAGCGGCGACGGCGGCGACGGAGCAGTTTCGCGATGTTAGGTCAAGATCTGCGCTCGGCTTCTTTCTGTGTGTCTTTATTGTTCAAAAATACCCGTATATATACTGTAGACAACTTCAATATGACCGTTGTGGGTCCCACAAGTAGAAACCCTAAATCCGGTTCAAAATAGTGCCAGCGGCAGAATCCGGTCCAACTTGATCCCGAAAATTGCCTAAGTCAAAATCGGCGAGAATCGAAGATGATTCTCGACGAATCGGCGAGAATCAGTTAGTGATTCTCGACGATTCGTCGAGAATCACTAGTGATTCTCGCCGAATCACTTGATGATTCTCGCCGAATCACTTGTTGATTCTCGACGAATATTACTTGGCCATGATCTGCTCAACGATGGGTTCGGCGAGAATCACTAGTGATTCTCGCCGAATCTTACTTGGCACCGCTTTGAGGAAGCCGGATAGAGTCGGCGAGAATCACTAGTGATTCTCGACGATTCGGCGAGAATCACTAGTGATTCTCGCCGAATCGGCGAGAATCACTTGGTGATTCTCGTCGATTTATACTTAGACGATTTTTCGTCTTACGCCTCTGAGCTGCTCTTTGACTCATCCTTGCTCCTTGTCTGCTCTTGCATAAACACAGCCTTGTACTTGAAAGTAAGTGCACTCCAATAGAGAGAGTACACGTAGGCCAACACACTGATCTGCTCAACGAGGGATTACGTCGTGCAGACCTGTGTATATTGACCTACTGCACCCTGACATTGGTGTGCACTTAGCGTGGAATAACTGCAAGCACAACTTGAAATATTTTGTCAAAAAACATTGCCTATTTACCTTAGCTTATTCAGGGGCTTCTTCAAATCAGGTACGTTGTGGATACAATACCCAACAAAAAGGGTGGAAGATTTCTTCAGTTAGTGGAAGAGTTGGAGTATGGATAGAAGGTTGAGATGAGGTTGAAATTATGATGGTGGAGGAAACTGTAATGGTGGATGTGACTGGTGGAGATGAAATAAAAGGTGGAGGAGGAGGAGAAGAAGCAGGCAAGTCTTCTGCAGTGGCAGAGACTTGAGGGGAAGAGACTGCAACAGTCCTTGTGCCTGAAGTTGCACTTGCAGAGAGCCTGCTAGGCTTCACTATTTGCCTGTCCCACTTTCCAAACAGGGCACAGAAGAGCCTCTTGGAGGCATTAATGTGCATCCCACTGGAAACTAGCAGAGCAGGGCATCTATTCTGAAGAAATAACCCTAATATCCTTCCATAATTAACAAAATTCTTGTTGATCTTCTTCTTAATTAAGTCAAAGAAAACTTCTCCCCAGTTCAATTGTTTCTTATCCACTATAGCACCCATCAAGCATAGCTGATACCTGGAGATGGTATCATGGGCTGAGTGTTTGGCCAATAACACCTTTCCTACAACATCAGCCAAAAATCTGTACTCCACAGATAGATTTTTCTTCAGGAGTTTGCTAGGGTTTGCATCTGAATCACCCATTCTATTAAGTAAATCAGAAAATTATTCTCCAGACAGTTCAGCAGAGTCTTATCCAGAATTCAATCCAAAAATCTCTGTCAGGGCAGCATGTGTGAGAGATACCTGGGTTCCTGATATTGATCCAACAACTGTATTCTGATCCTAGTTATGGGCAGTATATACCCATTCCTTTATTTCATCAGCAGCTAACTTGATCCAGGTAGTCATTATTGTAACTAGCTTTTGTTCCTTGAAAAGTTCTAGTATATCTTGGAAGATTTGATCACTGGTGCTGAAAGAATCCATGTCAATGTCAAAACCTGCATCAAATTTCATTGCGGCCAGAACTGCAACTGAGACGGCCATTGATTCCTGCAAAAAATCAACAAACAAACGACCAAGTGTAGAGAAATTTGGAGGGAAGGAGAAAATTTGCAGAGAGAATGAAGGCGCAAAGAGAGAACGACGGCCGAAAAATGAATTTTATATTAGGGTTCGACGCAGAAAAGGAAAGATCGTTGAACTCTGTTCGACGATCGGGGCTTCTAAAGGAAACTGAAATGTCATCAACATCGTCGATCTCTGTTCGACGATATTGGAGAGCGTCGAGCTCTGTTCGACGATAGTTCAAAAAATAAAATCGTCGAGCTTCGTTCGACGATCGCTGACTTGGAGAGATAGTTAAGCACTATCTGAGAAGCGCTGAACTCTGGTCGACAATTTCGGAAAGTGTCGATCTCCGTTCGACGATCTGGGGGAAAATCGTCGAGCGCAGTTCAGAGACCAGAAACACTCTATACACTGGAAAAATCAAGATGTTTGCCTAGTCTTGGTCAATTTTTAGAGTTTTAAAATCTTGGATATTATTTTAGACTTCCTCCATCTAACATTCCTAACTGATTTAAGAAGAAGGTATGTTTCTTTTCATCCAAGGGTTTGGTGAAAATATCTCCCCTTTGCAAATCAGTTGGGATATATTGAATTTCAATTTTATTTTTCTCAACATTATCCCTTAAAAAGTGATGCCTAATTTCTATGTGTTTTGTCCTACTATGGAGGACTGGATTTTGAGCTATAGAAATAACACTGGTATTATCACAAAAGATTTCAGACTTCTCTAAGTTGTAGCCATATTCTAGGAGTTGGTTTTGAATCCACAAGATTTGTGAACAACAACTACCTGCAGCCATATATTCAGCTTCAGCAGTTGAAGTTGACACATATGTTTGTTTCTTGCAAAACCAGGAGACAAGTCTGTCACCAAGAAACTGACAAGTTCCACTGGTACTTTTCCAGTCTATTCTGCATCCAGCGTAATCAGCATCAGAAAATCCAGTTAAGTCAAATGCTGAATCTTTTGGATACCAGAGACCTAGATTTGGACAACTTGTTACATACCTGAGAATCCTTTTTACTAATGTTAGGTGTGACTGTCTAGGACTTACTTGGAATCTAGCACATATGCATGTAGCAAACATTATGTCAGGTCTACTAGCTGTAAGGTATAATAAAGAGCCAATCATTGCTCTATATGTTGTCTGATCAACAGGTTTCCCATGTTCATCAGCATCTAATACAACATTAGTAGGCATAGGTGTTTTCATATATGATGCTTCAGAGATACCAAATTTCTTAACCAATTCTTTTGCATACTTGGTTTGAGAAATAAATATGCCTTCAGCATGTTGTTTGATTTGCAATCCTAGAAAGAAGGATAACTCACCCATGCTACTCATTTCAAATTTAGAATGCATTAGATTGGAGAACCTTCTGCACAAATTTGAATAAGTAGAACCAAAAATAATATCATCTACATAGATCTGTACTAGTAGGGTATGAGACTTATGGGTTCTAATAAAAAGAGTTTCATCTACTCTACCCCTTTTAAATTCATTTTTCAGAAGAAAGCATGCTAGAGTCTCATACCATGCTCTAGGAGCTTGCTTGAGACCATATAATGCTTTGTGCAATTTGAAAACATAATTAGGATGAGTTGGAGAGATAAAACCTGGAGGTTGTCTGACATAGACTTCTTCTTTGATATCTCCATTTAGAAAAGCACTCTTTACATCCATCTGGTACACTTTGAAACCTTTGTGTACTGCATATGCTAAGAAGATTCTTATGGCCTCCAACCTTGCAACTAGTGCAAAAGTCTGGTCATAATCTATCGCTTCTTCTTGAGAGTACCCTTGAGCAACTAGCCTTGCCTTGTTCCTTACAATGACTCCTTGATCATCCAACTTGTTTCTGAACACTCACTTTGTTCCAACAATGGAGTGATCCTTAGGCCTTGGTACTAGTTCCCAAACTTTGTTCCTTTCAAATTGATGCAACTCTTCTTGCATTGTAATGATCCAGTGTGGATCTTGCTCTGCATCTTGAATGGATTGAGGTTCAATTTGAGATAGGAAGCAAGTGTGCAACAGGTTTTGGTTGACCTGATTTCTGGTTTGCACACCAGCTGAGATGTCTCCAATCACTTGGGAGATTGGATGGTCTCTTGATGTTACTAAATCAACAGGAGGTGTTGATTGTTCACCAACCTGTGTTGTTGTTTCCTCTGGTGGTACAACAACTGGCTCTTCAAGGTGTTGAGTGTCTTCTTCATCTTCACTGCCATCCTATTTTTGAATGATTTGTAATCTGTTCAAGTCTTCAGCAAGAGAATGTACCTGCAAAGGTTCTATGGTATACCTATAAGAGTTGATTTATTATATACCCTATAAGCCTTACTGATCATGGAGTATCCCAGAAACAGTCCTTCATCAGCTTTAGCTTGAAATTTTGCTAAATACTTCTTGTCATTATTGTGAATATAACAGATACAACCAAAAAATTCTAAAATAGTCTACTTTAGGTTTCTTCCCTTTGAGTAATTCATAGGGAGTCTTGCCCTTCAATTTATGTATTAAACTTCTATTCAACACATAGTTGGAGGTGTTCACTGCCTCTGCCCAAAACGATAGAGGAAGGTGAGCATCTGACAACAATGTAGTGGCAGATTCAATAAGGGTTCTATTTTTCCTTTCAGCTACCCCATTTTGTTGAGGAGTTCTAGGAGCTGAGAAAGTATGCCTGATCCCTTCACTCTAACAGAACTCTTGCATAAGAAGTGAATCAAACTCTGTCCCATGATCACTTCTGATTAGGTCAATGTGAGTATTGAACTCAGTCTGTATGCATTTGAGAAACTCTGTCAAACACTTAAAGTTATCAGACTTCTTCCTCAGAAAGAACACCCATGTGAATCTAGATAAGTCATCTACAACTACTAAATTGTAAGATTTCCATCCTAAGCTTTGTACTGTAATGGGTCCAAAAAGATCCATGTGTAACAGATACAAAATCCTAGGTGAATCACTCTTATTAAGTGACTTGAAACTATTTTTGGTTTGCTTGCCTAATTGACAAGCCCTGCAGAGTCCTTCCTTCTTGTAGGGGCCAAAAGGTAGTCCTCTAACAAGGTTGTCCTTGGATAGCCTAGCAATGGTTCCAAGGTTTATATGCCCTAGTCTCTTATGTCATAACTCATTAGGTCTACAAATAGAATTAAACAGGCAAATATCTACTTCTGTTGAAAGAAAGTCTACTAAATAGATGTTACCTTTCCTTTTAACTGTCAACATAGTTGTGTTGTCCTCTGATTTGATCCTGCACAAGGATTTGCTGAAATTCACTTGGTAGCAATCATCACATAGCTTACTGATGCTGATCGAGTTGTGCTTCAGTCCTTCCACGTAGGCTACTTTCTTGAATGTGACTGTCCCAATTTGGACTGCACCATATCCTTTTGTTAGTCCAATGTTTGAATCACCAAATATAACTTTGGGTCCAAGCTTGGCTTTAAAGGATGTGAAATTGTCCTTGCTTCCTGTCATGTGCTTGGAGCACCCACTATCCAAATACCATTGCTGGTTTGATGTTGGATAGGTATTCACCTGCACATAAAATAATTTACTTGTTTTTGACCTAGTTTACCTTGGGCCTAGGTTGATAACCTTTAAATTCAGAAATAAATGACATCCCTGGTTGACTCTTATAACCTTCAGGATGATATCTCCTTGGAGGTATTATCCATTCAGTATATGTGTTAAATCTTTGGGATGAAGGACCCCTAGGTTTGGATTTTGATTAACCCTTGAAGAAGTTTTCAAAGCTCTGATCTCTGCTCGACGATCGTTGAGCTGCGTTCGATGATCTTGGGTCAGATCGTCGAGCTCCGTTCGATGATCGACTATGACAGAGTTCAGGGTTTAGAGATCGTCGACCTGAGTTCAACGATTTTGGCTGAGATCGTCAATCTGCATTCGACAATCATCTAGCTCCGTTCGACGATTTCTGTTGAACACTTGATTTCTTGGGTAAGTCAGAATTTTTCCTAGCTACCTCTACAACTCCCTTCCCTTTATCAGAGATAAACTTAATTGGGGTTGTTAGTACTATAGCTTGGCTTGATGAAGCACCCAAGCCCAATGTACTATTGAATCTTGAGTTCACTGTGCTTGTGATGTCCATTAGCTTGATGCTTCTCCTATTGATGGATTCTTCAAGCTTTTTGGCCTCTGACAGCTCACTTTTCAGTAAATCTATCTGCTCCCTACAACACTCCAACTCCTCAGAGAGTTTGACATTTTCTGATTTTAGGATACTATGTTCAGATAATTGATTTCTGAGAGAAATGATTTCCTTCTCAGATTTTAATAAGTCTAAACATATTGCTTTAAATTCATACTTAAAGTCCACAGAATTAAAATCAAAAGAACTTATTACCTGGTCCTCTTCAAGTTGAGTCTCTGAGTCTGACTCTGACTCTTCTGCATCAGAATTGTGTTGTGAGGCATTGATAGCCATCATGCAGAATTCCTTTTCTTCAATATCATCCTCATCATCTCTTGAGCTGGATGAAGCTTCTGATTCCTCTACAATCTCACTCCAAGATTCAGCAACAAATCCCTTCCTTGTGTGTTTGTTCTTGCTGGAGGAGGGTTTGCCATTGCTATTCTTCTTGAAGTCCTTGTCTTTTTTCTTCTTTCTTTCTTATCCTTTTTGTCCTTGTTTTTGTTCTCTGGACAGTCAGGCACAATGTGGCCTGGTTTCCTGCAACCAAAGCAAATAATTTCTTTATTGTTTGATTTATCATACCTTGGCTTGTTATGCTCTTTGCATGATCTCTTCCAAAAGTCCTTTCTGGCCATTTTGTAAAATCTTTTGGCCAGTAGACTAAGCAGCTCATCATTGCCTGTGACCTTGTCTTCAGGCTGATCTTCAGTGGCTTTGAAGGCTATTGACTTTTACTTTCTTGTGACTGGTGAGGCAGCCTTCTGCTCTTCTTCTCTATTCTTAATGAGCAGCTCATAAGACTTGAGCTTTCCCAAGAGAGCTTCTGTTGTAATCTCATTCAGACTTCTGGCATCGTTGATTGGCCAGATCCTTGAGTCCCAAGTGCTTGGGAAGCACATTAGGATTTTATCATTTAGCTCAGTCAATGAGATCTCTTTATCCAAAGTTTTCAGTTCATTGACTATCAGACTGAGTCTATTAAACATGTCTGATACTGACTCAGCTTCTCCTTTCTTGAAGTTCTCGTATTGGGTTATGAGGTGAGATCTTCTGTCTTTTCTTTCAACAACAGATCTTGAGACTATTTCAGATAGCTTGTCCAAGATGTCCTTTGCTGAGTTGCATTCAGTTACCTTTTGGAAAATATCATCAGACATAGTCTGCGCTAAGATATTCATAGCCTTTGCATCTGCTACTTTCCACTTCTTGATCTCTGCATCTGTTCCTGAAGGAGGTGGAACAACATTTGTACTTGTGTTCTCTGGAGGTCTTGGACACACTGTCAAAACAGAATTGAAGATGTCCTCATCAATAGAATTCATGTAGAGTCTAATCCTTGCCTTCCAAAGTGCAAACTTGGATAGATTGCACACTGGAGGTCTGGTGCTAGCATAATATTTATTTTGGGCCATATTTTGTGAAGAAGTAATCCTAATAACAAAATCAAAACAAGCAGATCTAACTATAGGAATCTTTGGGTTCAGGTTTTAGCATGTGCAACCACTGAGATGTGGTATTTTTAACCAACCTCCATTTGATACCAATTGAAAGTGCAAGTTAGATCTGATATACTCTAGAGGGGGGTGAATAGAGTATGGTGCTTGCTAAAAACTTTTTACAACAATTGTTGTAATCCTAAGTGAACAGGGAAGCTAATGATATAAAGTAAATCTAAACACAGCAACTATCTAATCACAGAGCAATCTAGCCACAAACCACAGCCAGAAAACAAAAATAAAGTAAGCAACCAGATGACCCAAGGAGCTATAGTGGTTTCCCAATCAACCTGGGTACATCCACTCTTCTACCACCCTAGGTAGGAATCCACTGTAGGATGAGTTGATCAGGTGTCCTAGGAACCAATGAGCTTTTGATAAGTTGCTCAAAAACCAAATCAGATTTTTTGATCAGGTGTCTTGCCGCCACTGAGTTTTGATAAGGTCTCAGAAACCAATCACAAACTTTTGAAGGGAGTTTGAAAAACCCTTTACAGTAGAGAGAGAGAGAAAGGGATGAGATGATCTTCTCTGTCAACAATCAGAGAGAAGATATTGGATGTTGTCAAAGCTCCCCCTGAGATCTTGAGTTGTTCAGGAAGTGAAGCTTTACAGTAGGGTGATAGGCCTTCAAATGATTTGATCTCCAGTAAATGATGATTTCAGCAACAACTGAAACGTGAGGTGTCTGGAGTCTTGAATGATGATGTCCTTTGAACACTTGAATCAAGAGAGATCTGAAAGTTTCAGTTGATTGATCTCCTTTTGTGATGAGTGTTCTTGTATGAATCTTTGAGACTGAGAATGTATGCAACTCTCTTTCTTTCTCTTGTGTAATTGTGTTGTAAGAGTTGTTGTTGCAGAGAATATGTTTTTGACTTATTGTTCTTCTATAATAGAAAATGAAAAATGAACTTTTATTCCTTTTGTCTGAATAGAAATGATCCTCTGTCCAAGATAGCCGTTAGCCTGTCATAAATGACTTCCTTAATTGCAATTGTCTTCTGGAGGAAAGTCCAATAAAACATTCCTTGAAAATTCCTTGAAACTTGCTCCAGATTAATCAAAATCGGCTACAAGATCTCTGAATTAATTGCTGACAATAATTCCTCAACTGTCTGAATTTGAATCTTGAAAATCATTGCACTTTTCAGAAAAACGTCGAACTGAGCTCCACTATCGTCGAACTGAGCTCAGATATTTGGACTTAGACAGAAACAGAGATCGTCGATCTGAGCTCAACTATCGTCGAACTGAGCTCAGAGATAGAGAATTAAACTGGAGTCAAGATCGTCGATCTGAGCTCGAAGATCGTCGAATGGAGTCCGACGATTTGTTGAAGTTGAGCTTAGAGATCGTCGAATGGAGTTCGACGATTCGTTGAAGTGAGGTCAACGATCGTCAAATGGAGTTCGACGATTCGTCGTACTGAGCTCGACGAAATGACTTGTTCACCAAAACAGAAAAACCTGGTCTTGAGGGCAGCTTCCAAACCTAACTACTAACCCTTAGACTCAATTCTAATTGACTTTTAGATCTATACAATGAGGTCAAAACAGTTTTCCTAAGAGACATAGTGATCCTTGCCCAAATCAGTAATAGGGTGTTCCAACACACTCGACCAAAAAGACTCGTGGATTTGCCAGCAAATTACTACACAAACACTCTAGAATGTGCACTTAGGACCTATACAGAGGCGTACGGGAGGTCTAGGGCTGGTAGTGTGTATACCCACCTAGGAGTGGAGATTCCCACTCCAATGCTACCGTAGCTGCAATGGTGGTACCCGGGAGTTATGCAAACTCCAAAAAGTGGAACTAAAGGACTGTGATCACAGATTCATGTGTGTGAGTTGCACTTGTATGAATCATAACATGTATAACTCATCATAACACACATACATACTTAGGATATACGCACCATAAATCCTTATCATATAAATTAGTATGGGCTCTTATATATGATAAGTTAAAGTACTCCTGTGATGTTAGTGTAGCAGTAGATAGTTTACTTTTTGATCGGTACTACTTTAGTTACTGCACTTCTTTTAGTATTGCTTTACTTATATTACTTGTGCTATATATATATATATATTGAACTACTAATGTAATGATATAACTGTTATAAATATGTCCATGATTGAATCGATCCATCATCTACTGCTTCCATTTTGATACTTATTTGTTGTCCTCCACCTTATTCCTCTCGCTTGGTGCCTTGGAGTCATGAGGGTGAAGCGAGGACAAAATGGCTTAGTCTTTATGACTAACGGTCGGTTGTGATCGTATCATTTTAGGAGGTCGATGAGTTTGAGCGCCAGCACGACCAACGGGACAAGGTGGCCGGACCTGAGGAACAGTTGCTGCGCATTACTACTACTACAGTTCAGCATCAGGTGATGACGAGTGTTTTAGTTACATCTTACGCTTACTGTTTGTGTGAGAGAGAGACTTGATTTTATTTGGCATGTACCTCGCTAAGCCCTTCACTCATTTTTGTACTCATTGTGGAATGTTGTACTTTTCATCTATATATGTGATAATATTGATGTGAATTGTGGACTTGCTAGTTTTATAACTGCTTAATGTACTTTTGTTATCACTTGTCCTACCGGTATATGATCGTAGAAGTCGGCAAGATCGACATCTTGAGGTGTCGACTAGCCGTGTGTGCTAAGTGTCACCATAAGATGGCGGTTCTAGGCATAAGAATGGGAACCTCCTGAGTAAGGGGACTATTTACCGAAGTCAAAAGGGGGATAGAAGGATGTGAGAAGAAAATGATCAAAATGACTAAGTCCATGCAGCAACAATTCAGGGGGAGCGGGTACGATTATGATCACCCTGTAGGCACGGAAAGTGTGGTAACTATAACTTGTTCTATTGTTATAAGTTTTCCAAGTATTTCTTTATTGTTGTATATATTAGTGTATGTCATTGACTCAGGATTTTGATAGAGGGTTTTGACATCTACAAATAGGGGGAAATTGTTGGGTCCATTACGCACAATGTCCAAGACTTATAGAAGTCAGATTTGTAGAAGTCAAACATGTCAATGATATACATAAATTTGTATTGACGTATGTTCATGTTCATGTTCATGCATGAAGGTTAGTCCTTGTAACATTGATTGGACAGGAATTCCATGTTTTGTGATAGGTGGTCACAAAGTATTGATGTGGAGAGACAAAACTTTGTCTAAGTCCACAAGCATTGAGTGATGACAGTTCACTCAACTCCATATGCCATGGAAATATGCTGGACAGGCTGAAAATCTCCTAAGTCCACATGCATTGAGTGAACCCAATTGACTCAATACCAGAAGCCAAGCAGACTGTATTTATTGTGGATAGTCAAAGCGATGTAGTCTGTAAGCAATTCTGCGGCTAAGTCCACAGACGTTGAGTGATGGCAGTTCACTCAACTCCATATATCGAGAAGCATCGATTATATCTGAATCTGTCGAAGCCATAGTTTTGGCAAGCTGAAATTCAACTAATTCCACATGCATCGTGTGGTTATAGCTCTCGATGAAATATACTAAGCAGTGTTGAGAGAATCTCAATCAGTTGGAGATTCTGTCAAGGAAAATTTGGCTAAGTCCATATTCGTTGAGTGAGGATAGCTCACTCAATGCCAAAGTAGAAGGCGTCGTGTGATGTTAAAGCTCAAGATGAGAAGACAGAATTATCTGTCTAAGTCTAGAGTCGCTTTGTGAAGCAAGTTCACTCAACGCTCAAAATACCTCAATAAGCTGACAGATTACAGAGAAGCGGCAAAGTACAAAAGCATTCCGTGATGAAGCTTCACACAACGCTATCAGGGCCTAGTAGACAAATAAGTTGCAGCCTAGTCCAGAGGCATTGAGTGAAGCCAGTTCACTCAACGTTCCCAACGCCTGATGGTGCAAAAAATTTCACTAAGACCAGATTCACTAATTGAAGGACTTTCACTCAACGCACTCAACTCCTGGAGTGAATCTGAGAAATTGGCTAAGTCAATAACTGATGACGTTTGCCAAAAGTAGACAAATTCAACAGAGTTCAAATTAAGTACGGGAAAGCCACAGAACATGCCAAATAGCGCCGAAGGTCTACTGTATGTCTTCTTCTGTTAACGCAAGGTGCAGCTATCAACTATATATGGTCCCCACAGCTTCTTGGAGCCGTTAATCGTTGGAAGATAAAAGGGACAGCTTCAGAAGGAAGAACTTAAGTTTTAGGGTTTCATTATTTTCATAAAGTTATGTCCAGACTTCGTCTTCTTCGCCATTGCTGCCAAGCTAAATGCTTGAATTCGATCTAGCTAAACTAAAAGTTCATTCGAGATAGCTTAAAATAATTTCTTCTACTACAGTTAGTTCAGATTAGCTTCTGATAAAGAAAGATAAAAAGAGCCTTTAGGTTTTCTGTTGGTTCAGGTTATTTGTTTGAAGAACTCAAGATCTGTCACGTCTTTAGTCTTCTTCAGCAAGTTCAGAATCAAAGTTCTGGGACACTTCTAGCAAAGGCAACGATTTACTAAAGATCATTTTCCTGCAGCTGTGAAGATAGTTAGGGCTGAGATAACTCAGCTCAGGAAGCAGACAAAGAGAAATATCTCTATGTCAAATTAACACAAATCAATATCATTTCTGTAGGATCCTTTTGGATCTGAGTTATAAGGCCTTTGTGCCTGAAATAGGGCAGATTAGGCTGAGTGTAGGATCAACTCTTGGATCTGAGTGTAGGACCTTTGGGTCTGATGTAGGATACTTTTGGTTCTGAGCTATGGGTCCTTTGTTCCTTAGGTAGGGCAGTTTGGCTGAGGAAGGAGAGTCATACTCTCTGAGTGTAGGACATTTCAGTCTGAGTGTAGAATCCAAATTTAGATCTGAGGCAGGGCCTTGATCCTAAGTTGTAGGAGATTAATTCTCTCCGAGGAAGGGCTATCCTCCATAGCCTGAGCTATAAGACTTGAGTTCAAGTCTAAGGTTAGTGATCATTTGATCTCTGAGTTGTTGAAGCAAGTTTGTTCTAAGGTAGGGTCGTTGGCCTGATTTGTAAGTCTTAGAGGGGACTGAAAGATCCTGTGGGATGTAAGGTGAAAGCTCTAAGAAGCTGAATTTTTGGAGAAGTACCTTGTCTAACAAGAAGTTAGAAAGGTGGGAGTATAGTGGATGTACACAAAATATGGGGAACCACTATAAATTTTATGTGTTCATTGTTTTTGTCCAGAAAGATTAAAAACTACTAACTCATAACACATTACGTAAAATATAATAATAATAAACCAGAAACCTATTCACACCCCTCCCCCTCTTGGTTGGTAGCTACCTTGAAATTAAAGACTTTCAGATACCATCAATAAACACTTCCAAAACTGCTATAACTACAACTTGAGCTTCTTCCAATGACACTTTAGCACTAGCAAAATATAGAAATTTACCTTCAAATGATCATACGAAATATATTTTAGTTTTAAGACAATCAAGGCATATATAATTCACGAATAGTGATTGATCTAATTAAGGATTCTCTTGGCAAAAGTTCGCAAGAGGAAGATGATGATTTGGGATTTAGGCTGACTGTTAAGTTCTTAGCAAATAACTCTAACAATGAACATCCAATTTAGAGAAGAGGGATAAGCATCATTGGAGCATATTGTCTATCACAGGATCATACTGTGAACACAACTGTATAGTTACATGAACACAACTATATAGTTTTGTGAACACAACTATATAGTTGTGCGAACACAACTATATAGTTTTGTTGCACTTATATCCTGGGAAAGCTGGCTATATCCATAGTAGTTTCCATTCCACTATTTACCATCATGCTGCTGAGAATGTAAGGTCACAAAATATAGTTTTTTAACATTGTTACATAACAACAAAATTTAGGCTCAATTTGGAAGTGGTGTTCTAGGAGTTCACTGAATTTAGTGAACTACTTCTAGCAATTCATTAAAAATTATTGAACTATTATAGTAGTTCACATAGAGCAAGAAATAAAGTAGGTTGTAGATGCTTGAGAAATTCCATTGGAGCATCTTATGGTATGGATGACAGTCCATCTAATAGGATACTCCAACAGTACACTACACAGAAGTAATATGTATCATATAAATAAGATGGGCATGCCCTGCAACCCTTTATTCTCCACCTAAATAAATTAAAAAAGCTGGAAATCATTAATTATCAACATAATTGCAGTATGCACTTTAAATTTCTCATTGGTATATGTATCATAAGTCACAACACCCTTCCATAATTCTTTTAATTCTTCTATCAATGGACTAAGATAAACATCATTATCTTTTACAGGTATGTTGGCCAGGAATTAACAATGACATCATTAAAAACTAATCATTTGTCTCTTCGTATAATGGCATATTATATGGGATTATCACAACTAACCACAAACTATAGGAATTACTCATATTTTCAAACAGATTGAACCTATCAGTGGCCAATCCATACCTAACTTTATGTGGATCTATGACAAAACTAGGATGGTGCGCATCAAAAGTCTTCCATGCAGGTGAATCCATCAGATGACTAAAGTACCTTCTAGCTAAATATGCTTCTCAGTATGCCGCCTCATGTAGGATCTTATTTTAGAAGACATAAAGTCTTTATAGCCTTGGTGTTAAGGGAAATTCACACAAAACCATTTGAGGAATCAATTTTCCTTTTCTAACTTATATTTCCAATTCGGTTCTTCACACATAGGACATACATCTTTCTTTTCATTCGCCTTCCAAAATAGTGCTTAATCATTTCTGCATGCTTCTATATTCTTGTACCTCAAACCTAAACCAGAAATTTCCTAGTCCCAAAAAGAGATGTTGGAATAAGATTACCTTTTGGCCTCACATCCTATAGTAATTCAAGAAGCATATTAACTTACAAATCTCGCATCTTGTTTATTACTTTGATATAAAACAATTTAATAATGAATGATAATAAAAATACTTCCTACAACTTGGTTATAGATGCATCTGTTATTACATAATAAACATGAACTAGTTTTAGTATTTTCTTCATTATGTTCATGAAGTTCTGCATCTCCAATATTTTGTATCATATCAACTAAATCATCGATGGTTTCAATATCATCATTATCTAAAAAAATTGCATCTTTAACTTTGAGAAGGTCCACTATTATTACCATTAGAAGTGAACAAAAAAGAACGTGCAATTTTTGATTCTCCATGATGTATACAATCCTTATAATATTGATAAAACCTTTTGCTTGCCAGTCTGTTTTATCTTCAAAAAAGAACTTTGTTTTAGTGTTTCGACATACAGTGCAATGGCAACGAATTTTATCTTTAAAGTAAATTGCATTTTCCCTTGCAAACTCCAAAACAAATCCATGCATCTAGTATAGGTAGAACAAAATCTATCTTGGTCATAAATTCAACATTTATCCATACCTACAAAAAAAGCACACACATATAATAAATCATATATTCAACAAAGCATGCCATTTACACACATACACACACACACACACACACACACACACACACCTATTCATATCCACACACATCTATATATGAAAACATTCACACCCAATTTCATCCATATATGAAGACATTTACTTATAAATCACACAATAAAATTACGCAACACAAGTAATAAAATATCTCACTTTCAACAGAGCTATTATCTATATTTCATCTTCTTTCTACTCTTTGTGTTTTTTTTTGACAGCAATAAAAGCTGCCAACTCACAGCTAGCACACGCAAAAGTAGTGGATAGATTTCATGCACAATTAATTTAAGGCAATCTAACAACAAAGAAGTACAATAAAGGCCAAATATTTGTGCACAATTTGAACCACTGCAATTTATCAGACAATTATTAAGATTTTATACAGTCTAGGGCTTGAAATCAGAGGATAAGATAGTCTAATAGGGAGTGGGTCGACAGTCAGTAGCCTTGCAAATTTCACACCCCTAATCCATAGTGCAGTACAAGGCTACACAAAAGCACACTAACACAGATTTGTACACTTAATATTTATATTTTGTGACTAAAGAAAAATTACACATACACACACTTATACTTTCAGATACACACACTAACACTTACACATACATTTTCATTTTATAGGTTAAGTCATAGCTTAAGGAGAGGATGAAGAATGATGGTATCACATGATCAGGAAGATTATTGGATTCACTAGAGAAAATAATGAGCTGTGATCAAGGAAATGATGGGGGTTGAGGGTTTCTAGAATAGATTTCTAAAGTGATGAGAGCTTGGACAATAGGAGGTAATAAAATTATGTGAAATATTTCATTATGGTGGAAAGTTTCCGTCCAAATATTTCATTCATGTAAAATAATGTTTTTTTTGCAAAATTTTATGCAGTGAAATTTCCCACCAAAGATTTTATTCATGTGAAATATTTAACTCATAATTTTAAATGTGGTCATTTATGTAATATTATTAATTTATTTGAAATGTTGACAGTTAATATAGACTCACTTCGATGGTTTGGAAATTATTTTGGTCTAAGACGGAATGTTAATGATCTCCTTGATGAATGATATTTTTGAAAGATTCGAATATTTATTTATGATGGTTTCTATATGTTTGTTTGTGTCAATGTGTGTTTCTGTCTACATGTGTTTGTGTCTTAGTTTACGTTAGTCTGTATCTCTGTTTGTGTCTAAACTTTTGTTTGTGTCTATGTTTTTGTATCTATGTGTGTTTATGCATGTGTGTGTTTGTGTCCGTGTATCTATGTGTGTTTGTGTGTCTATGTATGTGTTTGTTCCTTTGTGTGTCTCTGTCAACATCTTTATGTGTGTCCATTCTTATGTGTGGTTGTGTATCTATGCGTGTCTGTACATGTGTGTATGTATGTGCTTATGTGTGTTTGTGTCTATATTCCTGCGTGTGTACGTTTGTGTCTATGTGTGTATGTGCCTATGTTTCTCTATATATGTGTTTATGTGTGTTTGTGTGTATGTTTTTTTTGACTGTCTCTATGTCTATCTGTGTTTGTGTCATCTTTATGTATGTGTCACTGTATGAGTGTCTGTGTATGTCTGTGTCTGTATCTCTCTGTATGTATGTGTCTGTGTCTGTCTTTGAGCATGTGTGTGTCTATGTCTGTGTGTTTCTGTGTCTATATGTGTATGTATCTATGTGTGATTATGTGTGTGTGTGTATCTGTATATGTGTTCATGTTTGTGTGTCTATGGGTGATTGTGTGTGTACGTGTTTGTATTATTGAATGAAATTTAATTTATTAAATTACTATAATAATTTATTAAGTTAACATGAATATTCAATTAATTTTAATTATATATAGGAAGCACATATCCACTACGAACCTATTACCCCCGCCTCGACAATGTCACTATGGGACTATGCTCCTGCAGCTCATAAACCCCGATGCGACGCGAAAATAACCCATGCCACAATATATAGTACCATATGTCTGTTATGGTCATGCATGGGGGTTTGTGAGTTCTATATAGGAGCACTATCGTGTCGGGACACTATCAAGGCATGGGTGTAAAATTGCACGATGATCGTTCGCTATCACACGACAATATCGCCATGTTATCACGATAATATCATTGTGTGATCACGACGATATCATAGTGTGATATCTCAAATTCTTGAACTTGTCTTCTTTTCTTGGCATCACATCCATCGGAGAGTTATACATGTTATTTTTGCACAGTAGAAATAAACTATTATCAAATACATTCAAGATTTGTTATTATCAAATCAAGGAATAGAGAACGCATGCTATTACATATATTATTGATTATATTATAGCTTCTTTTTCCCTCCCTCTGCCCGGTGCCTAAGAGTCACTGGAGGAAAGAATTTGAAGCCACTTAGTCTTTAGACTAATAGTTGTCGCACCACCATTTTAGGAGTACACCTCGTACGAGCAAAAGCAGTAGTAGTCAGGCAGGGAAACAGGGCTTGGAAACATGTTATAGCTTTAACAGTGATACCTTGTGATACGGTATGAGTTATAATTCTTGGTTGTAGTTTTCTACTATACCTAGCTTGTACTTTATATAATTCAAGAACTTGTAGATTCATGTTTCTTATTTATAAATAAATTGTAAACTTATATACTTAATGTGATCATGAAATAATTTGTGCTTTCTTTTATTAAAGGGTTAACAGATGATAGAGATAGCACATGTTAGCCCACATACTACGGCTACCACAAGGCGTCTTGTAGTACATGTTAGCCTAAATACTAAGGCTACCGCAAGGCGGCTGTTCTTGGCATAAGTCTTCCCATCGACCCTGTATTGTATTCCAGGTGGGTCTTACAAGGGGTACTGTCGTGTGGGAAATTGGGCTTCCTATGCAGTGTCAGTTGATTGAGCACTAGAGTGCACGTGAAATTAGTTGGAGGTAATTATTATTTTTTAAAAAATCTTATTTTAAAAAAAAATCTTATTGAACCACATGTTTTATTTATCAAACAATATAGTTGGGAATATTACCCTTCAATGTTCCCTGAATTTGAAGAGGCATCACCATCAATACTAAGTGTATAATTGTATTTGATATATGTTCAAGTTTAGTATTTGCAGGTTACCTATCATACTATGATTGGACATGATGTTAGGGTCACAATATTAGTTGGACTCAAGATAAGTTGCTTGCAGAGCAGAAATTTGGTTAAGTCTAGAAGCGTCGAGTGAAGGCAGTTCACTCGAAGCAAGAAGAGCAAAAGCATTGAGAGAACTACATATAGATAAAGCCGCAATATTAATAACTAGAAATCTGTATAAGTTCATATGCATTGAGTGACGGCAGTTCACTCAATGCAAGCTCAGCTATATATCAGGCTAAGGATAGAAGCGTTGAGTGAAGGTAGTTCACTCAACACCAACTCAACAAGATATCTGGCTCAGGACAGGATAGTTCATTGAAGGCAGTTCAATCAATGCCCCAATCAATAGGACTAGTTACTGGACAGGCAGAAAATTCACTAAGTCTAGTAGCGTTGAGTGAAATAACTTCATTCAACGCTAGAAGAACAGAAGCATTGACAAAAGCTTAAGTAGTCAAAGCCTCGGAAACAGCGGATAGAAAATCTGTCTAAGTCCAAAAGCGTTGAGTGAAGGCACATAACTCAATGCCTAATCAATAGAAAATTCAACTAAGTCCAAAAGCATAGAGTGATGAAGGCTCACTCGACGCCTAATCAGTTAAGACTATAAAAGATAGAATACGCTGAATGATGAAGGCTCACTAAACGAACTCAATTCCTGGAGATGCAGAATTCTCCTAAGTACTTTTGCACTAAGTGACAAGGATTCACTCAATGCCTGAGAAGTTTGTCTGGATTTTACTAGGCCCAGAAGCGCGGAGTCATAATAACGGTAACAAAAATTCAAATGTCGCGGGATTTGCTTGCTAGAAAGCAAAAGGTGCCTCTTAACCTTAGTACTGCATTAGATGCAAAAGTTGCGCTATAGTTGCCCATTCTAGGGGTCCATAATGTTCATATCGCCGTTGGATTTACGAGAAATAAAAAGCGAGTTCCGACGAAGAAGAAAAGAAATTTGGAGCTGTCGACTTTTGTAAACGAAAGATTTTTTCTGGATCATCTTCTTCCTTGAAGAAAAAGTTATTGAGCTTAAAGAACTTGCTCTCACTATTGGTCTGAAGAGTCTAGATAGTTAGCTACTGAAAGTCATATCTTCAACAGTAAGTTTAGAAAGTTCACTCTCTGACTTAGAAGAAGCAAAACAAGCCTAAGCTGCTATTCATCTTCAAGTCCACTGTATCGAAATCATCTACTCTAAAGGCTTGAAGAAACAGTGCTCTGTAAGGTACTTCTGATCACAAGCAGAACTTTCTTGAAGATCAACAATCTTGTTGCTGTGAAGGAGATAGGACTGAGCTTTCTCAGTTCAAGAAGAAGAAGACTCAGTTGGCATGCTATTTCCCTGGAGTCAAAGTTAGGGCTGAGTTCAATCAATACATGAAGTTAGACACAGAGAGTCATTTCTCTAGAGTCATATCATCATCAACAACTTAACTTTTCTATAGGATCTTAACTGATCTGAGCTGTAAGCTTAATTTATAAATGCTGAGTATACGATCCTTCTATAGATTTGAGGTAGGGCTTTTGTGTCTGAGCTGTATGAGAGTTATTCTATGAGATAAGATCTTGTGGTGGATCTGAGTGTATGGTTATACTCCTAGCCTGAGTGTAGGACTTTGGTTAAAGTCTGATGTAGGTGATCTTGTAGATATTACTTAGTTGTAGGAGATTATATCTCTAAGTGTAGGTCCTTGGGCATGAGGTAGGACTTGGAGGAGTCTAAGAGATCCTGAGGGATCTATGTTGTAAGCTTATTGAGTTGATATTGGAGAAGTTAGCCTTGTCTAACACACTGATAGAAAGGTGGGAGGGACAGTGGATGTACCTATACCTTGGGGAACTACTATAAATACCTATGTGTTGTTGTGTGTCTTGAAAGCAAGCTAAATAACTTAATCACAACTCACCAAAGCAAGAAGATGGTCTTAAAATACACAAATACCTATTCACCCCCTCTACGTGTTTTGCTACTCTTAAAACAAAGAATTTCAAGTGGTATCAGAGAGAGGTTGTCCAAAAAGGACTTAAAAGTCTGAATAGATCTCCAAGTGTAGGTAAGGATTGTCCTTATGGGTTCAGGAGAGAATCATAGGGAGTTGAGCTCCATGAAGCTTCCAATCTACATAAAGGAGAATTTTGGTGTTTTGAAAGAGATAGTCAGGCTTTTCATGGAAGCAACTGACCCTAGGATCTTCATAAATGTCTAGGAAGGATCTTTCATCCCCATGAAGGTCTCAGTCTTGGATTCCAATGTCCAGACACCAAAGAAGTACATTGAGATGTCAAAGAATGAGGTCATCCTGGCAACCATGGATAAGAGGGCACAAAACATAATTGTTAGTACCATAGATGACTCCACATTCTAGAATCCTGTCCACCGCAAGATAGCAAAAGAAATGTTCGACACCATGATTGTATACATGGAGGGCACTAAGAAAGTTAGGGATTATATGAAATCCCTACTTAAGCAGGAGTATGAGGCCTTCAGGCAAAGCAGCAAGGACAACCTAACTGACTGTTATAAAAAGTTTTTCAGAGTTGTTAATAGGTCGAGAACCTATGGGAGGGTCTTCAATAATTACGAGCTGAATGATAAGATTCTAAGATCCATAACTAGAGACTAGGAAACAAAGATTTGTGCTATCAGAGAAGTCTCCAAGCATGCCAAAACTTCTCACACTTTGTTTGAAAGGCTGCTTTTATTTGAGATGCAACTATCTTCCAGGAAGGAGGAGGAGACCAACATAAGGTCCCATGCCAAGGAGAGGATAGTGGCCTTCAATGCTGAGAACCTTAAGAAGAGAAAGGAGAGAATAGCCTCACCCCCAAGGAGGCCAGCTGATTCAGGGAGCGCTTAGTCCATCGCATCTGAAAGTAACATGTAAGATGAAGAGTTTGCTGACTTTTCAAGGAAATTTCAGAAGATGATGAAAAGGTGGTAGTGGAAGAACAATCCATCCTCCACCTCAAATTATAAGAAGGATCACAATAAATCTGGGAAGAAGTTTTCAAAAGGAGATAGGTATGATTCTAACCGTAATAAATATATTTCTTCTAAAAATGTTTGTTATTGTTGTAGCAAGCCGGAGCATGTCATTGTTGATTGCCCAGTCAAAAGAAAAGAGATAGTTGAGAAGATGCACCATCACCACAAGGTCAAGAAGGATGAGAAGCGTTTCTTGGCTAAGAAGACTATTAGCCTATCAGACAGTGATTCTAAATCTCTGATCTGAGTGTAGGACCTTTGGGTCTGATGTAGGATACTTTTGGTTCTGAGCTATAGGGCCTTTGTGCCTTAGGTAGGGAAGTTTGGCTGAGGAAGGAGAGTCATACTCTCTGAGTGTAGGACATTTCTGTCTGAGTGCAGAATCCAGATTTAGATCTGAGGCAGGTCCTTGATCCTAAGTTATAGGAGATTAATTCTCTCCGAGGCAGGGCTATCCTCCATAGCCTGAGCTATAAGACTTGAGTTCAAGTCTAAGGTAAGTGATCATTTGATATCTGAGTTGTTGGAGCAAGTTTGTTCTGAGGTAGGGTCGTTGGCCTGATTTGTAAGTCTTAGAGGGGATGGAAAGATCCTGTGGGATGTAAGGTGAAAGCTCTAAGAAGCTGAATTTTTGGAGAAGTGGCTTGTCTAACAAGACGTTAGAAAGGTGGGAGGATAGTGGATGTACACAAAATCTGGGGAACCACTATAAATTTTATGTGTTCATTGTTTTTGTCCAAAAAGATTAAAAACTACTAACTCATAACACATAAAGTAAAAGATAATAATAATAAACCAGAAACCTATTCACACCCCTCCACCTCTTGGTTGGTAGCTACCTTGAAATTAAAGAGTTTCAGATACCATCAATAAACTCTTCCAAAACTGCAATAACTACAACTTGAGCTTCTTCCAATGACACTTTAGCACTAGCAAAATATAGAAATTTACCTACAAATGATCATACAAAATATATTTTAGTTTTAAGACAATCAAGGCATATATAATTCATGAATAGTGATTGATCTAATTAAGGATTCTCTTGGCAAAAATAAGCAAGAGGAAGATGAATATTTGGGATTTAGGCTGACTGTTAAGTTCTTAGCAAATAACTCTAACAATGAACATCCACTTTAGAGAAGAGGGATAAGCATCATTGGAGAATATTGCTATCACAAGAGCATACTGTGAACACAACTGTATAGTTACGTGAACACAACTATATAGGTTTGTGAACATAACTATATAGTTCTGCGAACACAACTATTTAGTTTTATTGCATTTATATCCTGGGAAAGCTGGCTATATCCATAGTAGTTTCCACTCCACTATTTACCATCATGCTGCTGAGAATGTAAGGTCACAAAATATAGTTTTTTAACATTATTACATAACAAAAAAAATTAGGCTCAATTTGGAAGTGGTGTTCTAGGAGTTTACCGAATTTAGTGAACTACTTCTAGCAATTCATTAAAAATTATTGAACTATTATAGTAGTTCACATAGAGCAAGAAATAAAGTAGGTTGTAGATGCTTGAGAAATTCCATTGGAGCATCTTATGGTCTGGATGACAGTCCATCTAATAGGATACTCCAACAGTACACTACACAGAATTAATATGTATCATATAAATAAGATGGGCATGCCCTGCAACCCTTTGTTCTCCACCCAAATAAATTACCAAAAGCTGGAAATCCTCAATTATCCACATAATTGCAGCATGCATTTTAAATGTCTCGTTGGTATATGTATCTTAAGTCACAACACCATTCCATAATTCTTTTAATTCTTCTATCAATGGACTAAGATAAACATCATTATCTTTTACAGGTATGTTGGCCGGGAATTAACAATGACATCATTAAAAACTAATCATTTGTCTCTTCGTATAATGGCATATTATATGGGATTATAACAACTGACCACAAACTATAGGAATTACTCATATTTTCAAATAGATTGAACCTATCAGTGGACAATCCATACCTAACTTTATGTGGATCTGTGACAAAACTAGGATGGTGCGCATCAAAAGTCTTCCATGCAGGTGAATCCATCAGATGACTAAAAGTACCTTCTAGCTAAATATGCTTCTCAGTATGCCGCCTCATGTAGGATCTTATTTTAGAAGACATAAAGTATTTATGGCCTTGGTGTTAAGGGAAATTCACACAAAACCTTTTGAGGAATCAATTTTCCTTTTCTAACTTATATTTCCAATTCGGTTCTTCACACATAGGAGATACATCTTTCTTTTCATTCACCTTCCAAAATAGTACTTAATCATTTCTGCATGCTTCTATATTCTTGTACCTCAACCCTAAACCAGAAATTTCCTAATCCCATAAAGATATGTTGGAATAAGATTACCTTTTGGCCTCACATCCTATAGTAATTCAAGAAGCATATTAACTTACTAATCTCGCATCTTGTTTATTACTTTGATATACAACAATTTAATAATGAATGATAATAAAAATACTTCCTACAACTTGGTTATAGATTGCATCTGGTATTACATAATAAACATGAACAAGTTTTAGTATTTTCTTCATTATGTTCATGAAGTTCTGCATCTCCAATATTTTGTATAATATCAACTAAATCATCGATGGTTTCAATATCATCATTATCTAAAAAATTGCATCTTTAACTTTGAGAAGGTCCACTATTGTTACCATTAGAAGTGAACAAAAATGAACGTGCCATTTTAGATTCTCCATGATGTATCCAATCCTTATAATATTGATGAAACCTTTTGCTTGCAAGTCTATTCTATCTTCAAAAAAGCACTTTGTTTTGGTGTTTCGACATACAATGCATTGGCAAAGAATTTTATCTTTAAAGTAAATTGCATTTTCCCTTGCAAACTCCAAAAAAATCCATGCATCTAGTATAGGTAGAACAAAATCTATCTTGGTCATAAATTCAACATTTATCCATACCTACAAAAAAAGCACACACATATAATAAATCATATATTCAACAAAGCATGCCATTTATACACACACACACACACACACACACACACACACACACACACACACACACACACCTATTCATATCCACACACAACTATATATGAAAACATTCACACCCAATTTCATCCATATATGAAGACATTTACTTATAAATCACACAATAAAATTACACAACACAAGTAATAAAATATCTCACTTTCAATAGATCTATTATCTATTGGTCATCTTTTTTCTACTCTTTGTGTTTTTTTTTTGTTTTTTGACAGCAATAAAAGTATCCAAATCACAGCTAGCACACTCAAAAGTAGTGGATAGATTTCATGCACAATTAATTTAAGGCAATCTAACAACAAAGAAGCACAATAAAGGCCAAATATTTGTGCACAATTTTAACCACGGCAATTTATCAGACAATTATTAAAATTTTATACAGTCTAGGGCTTGACATCAGAGGATAAGATAGTCTAATAGGGAGTGGGTCGACAGTTAGCAGCCTTGCAAATTTCACACCCCTAATCCATAGTGCAGTATAAGGTTACACAAAAGCACACTAACACATAGATTTGTACACTTAATATTTATATTTTGTGACTAAATAAAAATTACACGTACACACACTTATACTTTCAGATACACACACGATCACTTACACATGATCAGGAAGATTATTGGATTCATGGAGAAAAAATGAGTTGTGATCAAGGAAGTGATGGGGGTTGAGGGTTTCTAGAATAGATTTCTAAAGTGCCGAGAGCTCGGACAATAGGAGGTAATAAAATTATGTGAAATATTTCATTATGGTGGAAATTTTCCGTCCAAATATTTCATTCATGTAAAATAATGTTTTTTTTGCAAAATTTTATGTAGTGAAATTTCCCACCAAAGATTTTATTCATGTGAAATATTTAACTCATAATTTTAAATGTAGTCATTTATGTAATATTATTACTTTATTTGAAATGTTGACAGTTAATATAGACTCACTTCAATGGTTTTGCAATTATTTTGGTCTAAGACGGAATGTTAATGATCTCCTTGATGAATGATATTTTTGACAGTTTTGAATATTTATTTATGATGGTTTTTATGTGTTTATTTGTGTCAATGTGTGTTTCTGTCTACGTGTGTTTGTGTCTTAGTTTATGTTAGTATGTATCTCTGTTTGTGTCTAAACTTTTGTTTGTGTCTATGTTTTTGTATCTATGTGTGTTTATGCATGTGTGTGTTTGTGTCAGTGTATCTATGTGTGTTTGTGTGTCTATGTATGTGTTTGTTCCTTTGTGTGACTCTGTCAACATCTTTATGTGTGTCCATTCTTATGTGTGTTTGTGTATCTATATGTGTCTGTACATGTGTGTATTTATGTGCTTATGTGTGTTTGTGTCTATGTGTGTCTATTCCTGTATGTGTACGTTTGTGTCTATGTGTGTATGTGCCTATGTTTCTCTATATATGTGTTTGTTTTTGTGTGTATGTTTTTGTTTGACTGTTTCTACGTCTCTCTGTGTTTGTGTCATCTTTGTGTATGTGTCATTGTATGAGTGTCTGTGTATGTCTGTGTCTGTATCTCTCTGTATGTATGTGTCTGTGTCTGTCTTTGAGCATGTGTGTGTCTATGTCTGTGTGTTTTTGTGTCTATATGTGTATGTATCTATGTGTGATTATGTGTGTGTGTATCTGTATATGTGTCCATGTTTGTGTGTCTGTGTGATTGTGTGTGTACGTGTTTGTATTATCGAATGAAATTTAATTTATTAAATTACTATAATAATTTATTAAGTTAATATTAATATTCAATTAATTTTAATATATATAGGAAGCACATATCCCCTACGAACCTTTACCCCCGCCTCGATAATGTCACTATGGGACTATGCTCCTGTAGCTCATAAACCCCGACGCGCGAAAATAACCATGCCACAATATATAGTACCATATGTCCGTTATGGTCATGCATGGGGGTTTGTGAGTTCTATATAGGAGCACTGTCGTGTCAGGACACTATCAAGGCATGGGTGTAAAATTGCACAATGATCGTCGCTATCACACGATAATATCGCCATGTTATCACGATAATATCATTGTGTGATCACGACGATATCGTAGTGTGATATCTCAAATTCTTGAACTTGTCTTCTTTTCTTGGCATCACATCCATCGGAGAGTTATACAGGTTATTTTTGCACAGTAGAAATAAACTATTATCACATACATTCAAGATTTGTTATTATCAAATCAAGGAATATAGAACGCATGCTACAACATATATTATTGATTATATTATAGCTTCTTTTTCCCTCCCTCTGCCCGGTACCTAAGAGTCACTGGAGGAAAGAATTTGAAGCCACTTAGTCTTTAGACTAATAGTTGTCGCACCACCATTTTAGGAGTACACCTCGTAGGAGCAAAAGTAGTAGTAGTCAGGCAGGGAAACAGGGCTTGGAAACATGTTATAGTTTTAACAGTGATACCTTGTGATACGGTATGAGTTATAATTCTTGTTGTACTTTTCCGCTATACCTAGCTTGTACTTTATATATTCAAGAACTTGTAGATTCATGTTTCTTATTTATAAATAAATTGTAAAATTCTATACTTAATGTGATCATGAAATAATTTGTGCTTTCTTTTATTAAAGGGTTAGCAGATGATAGAGATAACACATGTTAGCCCACATACTAAGGCTACCACAAGGCATCTTGTAGTACATGTTAGCCTAAATACTAAGTCTATCGCAAGGCGGTTGTTCTTGGCATAAGTATTCCATCGACCCTGTATTGTATTCCAGGTGGGTCTTACAAGGGGTACTGTCATGTGGGGAAATTGGGCTCCTATGCAGTGTCAGTTGATTGAGCGCTAGAGTGCACGTGAAATTAGTTGGAGGTAATTATTATTTTTAAAAAAATCTTATTTAAAAAAAAATCTTATTGAACCACATGTTTTATTTATCAAACAATATAGTTGGGAATATTACCCTTCAATGTTCCCTGAATTTGAAGAGGCATCACCATCAATACTAAGTGTATAATTGTATTTGATATATGTTCAAGTTTAGTATTTGCAGGTTACCTATCATACCATGATTGGACATGATGTTAGGGTCACAATATTAGTTGGACTCAAGATAAGTTGCTGGCAGAGCAGAAATTTGGTTAAGTCTAGAAGCGTCGAGTGAAGGCAGTTCACTCGAAGCAAGAAGAGCAAAAGCATTGAGAGAACTACATATAGTTAAAGCCGCAATATTAATAACTAGAAATCTGTATAAGTTCATATGCATTGAGTGACGGCAGTTCACTCAATGCAAGCTCAACTATATATCAGGCAAATGATAGAAGCGTTGAGTGAAGGCAGTTCACTCAACACCAACTCAATAAGATATCTGGCTCAGGACAGGATAGTTCATTGAAGGCAGTTCAATTAATGCCCCAGTCAATAGGACTAGTTACTGGACAGGCAGAAAATTCACTAAGTCTAGTAGCGTTGAGTGAAATAACTTCATTCAACGCTAGAAGAACAGAAGCATTGACAAAAGCTTAAGTAGTCAAAGCCTCGGAAACAACGAATAGAAAATCTGTCTAAGTCCAAAAGCGTTGAGTGAAGGCACATAACTCAATGCCTAATCAATATAAAATTCAACTAAGTCCAAAATCATCGAGTGATGAAGGCTCACTCGATGCCTAATCAGTTAAGACTATAAAAGATAGAATATGCTGAATGATGAAGGCTCACTAAACGAACTCAATTCCTGGAGATGCAGAATTCTCCTAAGTACTTTTGCACTGAGTGACAAGGATTCACTCAATGCCTGAGAAGTCTGTCTGGATTTTACTAGGCCCGGAAGCGCGGAGTCATAATAACGGTAACAAAAATTCAAATGTCGCAGGATTTGCTTGCTAGAAAGCAAAAGGTGCCGCTTAACCTTAGTACTGCATTAGATGCAAAAGTTGCGCTATAGTTGCCCATTCTAGGGGTCCATAATGTGCATATCGCCGTTGGATTTACGAGAAATAAAAAGCGAGTTCCGACGAAGAAGAAAAGAAATTTGGAGCTGTCGACTTTTGCAAACGAAAGATTTTTTCTGGATCATCTTATTCCTTGAAGAAAAAGTTATTGAGCTTAAAGAACTTGCTCTCACTATTGGCCTGAAGAGTCTAGATAGTTAACTGCTGAAAGTCATATCTTCAATAGTAAGTTTAGAAAGTTCACTCTCTGACTTAGAAGAAGCAAAGCAAGCCTAAGCTGCTATTCATCTTCAAGTCCACTGTATCGAAATCATCTACTCTAAAGGCTTGAAGAAACAGTGCTATGTAAGGTACTTCTGATCACAAGCAGAACTTTCTTGAAGATCAACAATCTTGTTGCTGTGAAGGAGATAGGACTGAGCTTTCTCAGTTCAAGAAGAAGATGACTCAGTTGGCATGCTATTTCCCTGGAGTCAAAGTTAGGGCTGAGTTCAATCAATACATGAAGTTGGACACAAAGAGTCATTTCTCTAGAGTCATATCATCATCAACAACTTAACTTTTCTATAGGATCTTAACTGATCTGAGCTGTAAGCTTAATTTATAAATGCTGAGTATACGATCCTTCTATAGATTTGAGGTAGGGCTTTTGTGTCTGAGCTGTATGAGAGTTATTCTATGAGGTAAGATCTTGTGGTGGATCTGAGTGTATGGTTATACTCCTAGCCTGAGTGTAGGACTTTGGTTAAAGTATGATGTAGGTGTTCTGGTGCATATTACTGAGTTGTAGGAGATTATATCTATAAGTGTAGGTCCTTGGGCCTGAGGTAGGACTTGGAGGAGTCTAAGAGATCCTGAGGGATCTATGTTGTAAGCTTATTGAGTTGATATTGGAGAAGTTAGCCTTGTCTAACACACTGCTAGAAAGGTGAGAGGGACAGTGGATGTACCCATACCTTGGGGAACTACTATAAATACCTATGTGTTGTTGTGTGTCTTGAAAGCAAGCTAAATAACTTAATCACAACTCACCAAAGCAAGAAGATGGTCTTAAAATACACAAAAACCTATTCACCCCCTCTACGTGTTTTGCTACTCTTAAAACAAAGACTTTCAAGTGGTATCAGAGAGAGGTTATCCAAAAAGGACTTAAAAGTCTGAATAGATCTCCAAGTGTAGCTAAGGATTGTCCTTATGGGTTCAGGAGAGAATCATAGGGAGTTGAGCTCCATGAAGCTTCCAATCTACATAAAGGAGAAGTTTTGGTGTTTTGAAAGAGATAGTCAGGCTTTTCATGGAAGCAACTGACCCTAGGATCTTCATAAAGGTCTAGGAAGGATCTTTCATCCCCATGAAGGTCTCAGTCTTGGATTCCAATGTCCAGACACCAAAGAAGTACATTGAGATGTCAAAGAATGAGGTCATCCTGGCAACCATGGATAAGAGGGCACAAAACATAATTGTTAGTGCCATAGATGACTCCATATTCTAGAATCCTGTCCACCGCAAGATAGCAAAAGAAATGTTCGACACCATGATTGTATACATGGAGGGCACTCAAGGAAGTTAGGGATGATATGAAATCCCTACTTAAGCAGGAGTATGAGGCCTTCAGGCAAGGCAGCAAGGACAACCTAACTGACTGTTTTAAAAAGTTTTTCAGAGTTGTTAATAAGTCGAGAACCTATGGGAGGGTCTTCAATAATTACGAGCTGAATGATAAGTTTCTAAGATCCATAACTAGAGACTAGGAAACAAAGATTTGTGCTTATCAGAGAAGTCTCCAAGCATTGCCAAAACTCCTCACACTTTGTTTGAAAGGCTGCTTTTATTTGAGATGCAACTATCTTCCAGGAAGGAGGAGGAGACCAACATAAGGTCCCATGCCAAGGAGAGGATAGTGGCCTTCAATGCTGAGAACCTTAAGAAGAGAAAGGAGAGAATAGCCTCACCCCCAAGGAGGCCAGCTGATTCAGGGAGCTCTTAGTCCATCGCATCTGAAAGTAACATGTAAGATGAAGAGTTTGCTGACTTTTCAAGGAAATTTCAGAAGATGATGAAAAGGTGGCAGTGGAAGAACAATCCATCCTCCACCTCACATTATAAGAAGGATCACAATAAATCTGGGAAGAAGTTTTCAAAAGGAGATAAGGTATGATTCTAACCGTAGTAAATATATTTCTTCTAAAAATGTTTGTTATTGTTGTAGCAAGCCGGAGCATGTCATTGTTGATTGCCCAGTCAAAAGAAAAGAGATAGTTGAGAAGAAGCACCATCACCACAAGGTCAAGAAGGATGAGAAGAGTTTCTTGGCTAAGAAGACTATTAGCCTATCAGACAGTGATTCTAAATCTTCATAATCAGAAGAAGAAGAAGAGGCCATATTTGCCTCATATCCATTGAAGAAGTTGCTGAACTTCCCGATGATCCATCTGGCATCAGGGCCCCATTATCCTCAATTGATAGTGATATGAAGAGGATGGGGAGTACTATCTCATGGCAACATCAGAAGAAAAATCAGGAACTTTATGGTCCTAATGAGGTATATTCCATCCCTAGCTCTCCTTCTATCTATGAGTCTGGCTCGAACTCTGATGCATCCACTTTCTCTAGTTGAGGAAGAGGGATAAGATTTTGAAGATGATGTCAATCAATTGATTTATAAGTATGGTGTCATTCTGGATGCCCTGAAATGGAGCAAGAGGCTATTCAAGAAATAAGTTAAGGAGATTGTCTCCCTATAACTAGCTGCTTCCATATAGTCTGAATCAGCATCCATGCTTGATTATATGAGGAGGGAAGTCAGCCAACTGAAGACTATATCAATCATCCAGATTGGAACCATTGGCTAGAAGAACAAGATCATTAAGGATCTTGAAGAGAAGCTCCTTAAGGAGAAACCGATTGTGGCTGAATTCAGAAAGCCCAAGACAATGTTGCCACTGATAGACTCCTTCACCTCTCAAAAGGATAAGAGAGTTTGGGGTTCAAGTGGAACTCTAGTGTTTCCCATTCCAAAGGGAAGGGGAAAGTTCCTGTAGTGCCTCAGGAAACATTTCATAAGGCAATCCTCCCATCAAATAGGTATGACCAAGATAGCATTTATTGTCACTGGAAAAATAGGAACTCTTCTTGTAAGAATACAAGGGTATCTTACAATGGTGGGAGAAAGGACATAGGTGTGAGTGCACTGAAGTTTCCCCATGAGGAAATTAAGATGACCCATTATGGACCATTTGTGTTTGGTGCTCCAGCTCCCACACTCAAAGAAAAGGCAGTGGCCTATTCTCAGATTCTTCCAGCAACAACTCAGACCAAAGGTAAGTCAGCTAGTAATCCTGACTTGGCCATCTCTGAGGCCATTAACAACATGTCTATTGCAAAGAAGAACACTATTGGTGGAACTCAGAGTAATCCAAGTACCTCTATTGGCAGACTCACCTTCAGTCAGATAGTTGCTGACAAAAACAAGAAAAAAGTTATTGCTCTGCCTTTTGAACATTCAGCTGTTGGCAGCTTAAAATCCACACGGGTAGTTCAAAAAAGGAGATACAACATTCACGAATGTTTTGGCTGTGGTAAAGTTGGATACTTTAGAATATATTGTTAGCACTAACCCTAGTGTGCCAAGGGCAAGGGTAAGTATTCCTGTCAGGAGAGATGTAAGATGACAATTCCAGATATGCTTGAGTTTTCTTTCTAAAGAAAAAGTCCTGAAACCCTAGACATCTTTATACCTTTTTTATGGCAAGTTCAGAATAAAAAAGATAGTTCTGTGGTCAAAATAAGAAGTGACCATGGTACTGATTTTCAGTCTGAAGGCATGATAAAGTTCTGTGAAGAACTAGGGATTTGTTAGGAGTATTCTTCTCCAAGAACACCCCAACAAAATGGGATAGCTGAGAGGAAAAATAGGACTCTCACAGAGGCTGGAAGGATACAACTCAGTGACACTTCTCTCACCAGAATACTTCAGGGTTGAGGTAGTGAACACTTGCTTGTCATGTCTTGAATAGAGCCTATTTCAACAAATATCACAAAAAGACAAAATATGTGATTATGAAAGACAAAAAGCCAAATCTAGCATATCTTAGGATCTTTTGTAGTAAGTGCATTTGTGCTTAATAATGGGAAGTCCTTCTTGACTTAAGTTTGTTGCCAAATCGTATGAAGAGATATTTGTTGGGTACAATAATCATAAAAAAGTATATAAAGTCTACAACTTAAAAAATTAAGTTGTAGAAGAGTTTGTGAATGTAGTCTTTGATGAATCATTAATGATTAACAGTGAGCCGCATATCTCCTCTAGATCTGGAAGTATAGAGTTGAAGATAGGATAAACTAACCATCAAAGACACTTCTGTAACTACCCTAAAAGAAGATGATAGTGTGTACTTTCCTGAAGAAGGACAAAGTACACATGGATATGGCCAAAGACCAGCATGATCCGTCCACTGAATTTCATGATGTTGAAGTAAGAATGCCTCCTGTAGTCAGGCATTTGAGGTATCATCCCAAAACTCAGATCATAGGAGATACTAATTATGGGGCTTACAAAAAGGAGCAGAAGGCTCAACATTGCTATATACTCCATCTTTCGGTCTCAAGTTGAACCTAAAAGGTTTGAAGATGCAAGAAGAATTGAACCATTTTGTATTGTGGCAATGCGAGAAGAACTGAACCATTTTAAGAGAGAAGAACTGAACCATTTTAGGTCAAGGTAGAAGCTGGTTCCCATACCACAAAAATATAACATCATTGGAACCATGTGGATCTACAAAAATAATCTTGATGAAAATGGTGTCATAATAATAAATAAATCTAGACTAGGTGGCCAAGGGATACAAATAAGAGGAATGTATTGATTTTGATCAATCATTTACACAAGTAGCTAGATTGGAAGCCATAAGACTATTCCTTGCATATGCTACACATAAAGGATTCAAAGTCTACAAAATCGACTGTGAAGTCAGCCTTCCTTAATGCTGACCTTAAATAAGAGGTCTATGTTGAGTAACCCTTAGGTTTTATTAATCCTAACTTTCATTATTATGTTTATATGCTTAAAAAAGCTTTATATGGGTTGATGAAACCCCCTAGGGCATGGTAAGAAATCATGTCTAGCTATTCTCATTGAGAACAAATTCTCAAGGGGAAAGATAAACAAGGCATTATTCCTAAGGGAAGTAAAGTGTAAGATCAATCTAGTCAAAATTGATGTAGATGACATAATATTTCGGTCTACTTATGAGGGCCACTGCAAAACGTTTGCCAAACTTATGCAAGGGCAGTTTAAGATGAGCAGTATGGGTGGACTCAAGTATTTCTTGGGCCTCCAAGTCAAACAATCAGAGGATGGTCTATCCATCTATCAGTCTAAGTTCACCAAGGAGTTGATTAAAAATTTTGGAATGGAGTGTGCCTCCAAAATCAAAACTATAATGGGGTCAAGTGTGTCATTAGACATGGATAAAACTGGGAAACCTATTGATGAAACCTTGTATAAAGGCATAATTGTCTCCCTCCTCTACCTTACTGCTAGTAGGCCAGCCAATATTTATGTTACATGTGTTTGTGCTAGATACTAAGCTAGCCCTAAGGAATCTCATTATTCTGCAGGAAAACGAATTTTGATATATCTCACGGGCACACCTGATCCTGGTCTGTGGTACCCTCGAAATAATGACTTTCAACGAACTAGGTATTCAGATACAGACTTTGCAGTTTGTAGAGAAGATAGGAAAAGCACCATTGGCACGTGTCAGTTTTTAGGTGGAAGATTGGTCTCTTGGAGCAGCAAGAAGAAAACAAGTGTTGTTTTCTCTACAACTAAATTAGAGTACATCTCAGCTGGAAGTTGTTGTGCTTAGCTATTATGGATCCAACATCAGCTCCAGGATTACAATCTCAAGATAAGTAGAACTCCAATGTTTTGTGATTCTACTAGTGCAATCTATATTGCTAGGAATCCTATTTCTCATAGCATGACTAAGTATATAGAGATTAGGTATCATTTCATTAGAGAGCATGCGTAATTGAGCACATAAGTCTTGAGTGTGTCTCTACAGACAAGCAAGTGGCTGATATTTTCACCAAGCCACTAGACGAAGCCAGGTTCAACACCTTTTAATTTGATTTGGGTATGATGAACTTAGTATAGCTTCAGTAGCTCCTTGTGCGTTTTTGTTGCAAGTAGTATTAATATCTACAGTACAACAAAGGAGTTATAGATTGAGAAGAGAGATGTTCTTGCTGAGGGGGAGAAAGTTCAGTATGATATTTAGGACAACACTGAGGTTGAGGGGGAGATTCACTGTGAACTCCCTACTTAAGATATAGTGAGTAAAACAAAGAATTTCAAGAGACAATAGGAGTTGTTGTGCACAACTTCTGGGGATACAACTTCAGCTAGACAACTACAATCTCAAGGTATGTCATCCACCCTTATAGTGTGACTCATCCAGTACAATTTCTAATGCTGAGAATCCTGTCTCACATTGCAGGACTAAGGTTATAGAAATTAGATATCATATAGAAAGTAAAGACATCTTCATTGAATTTGTCCCCACTGACAATCAAGTTGTTGATACCTTCACTAAGTCATTGGATGAGGCTAAGTTCAATTCTTTCAAATTGTGTTAGGAATGCTCAATGTTCAAATGTACATTAAGTATTTCAGTTATAGATCTACATGTCTATATCAATGTTTTCAATTCATAATGTAGTCCATCTACCTTACTATTAGAGTATATCTTTATTAAGGTTAGATGGATAGAAGCAATTAGTCACTTAAACTTGCTAGGATAAACATCAGTGAGATCAGCTGAATCAGCTGAGTAATATACAATGTTCCTCCTCAGGGTGAAGGTCATTACATCCACCTTGTTGGCGGAAGAATAAACTCTTCCTGAGCATGATTGTCAAAAGGACCAAGAGTAAAGATCACCCATGATCCTTTATCCACCCTCAATAGATGAATGCCTATTGAAGAAGCCAGAAAGGGGAAGGAGAGAAATGAGAGAAATGACATAACATGTCAAGTCACTACATTAACTTGACATGCTGAGCCAGAAAGGGGGAGGGGAACGTTTAAGTGGTATAATGAGGGCAATGACTTGACATCACTGCATTGAACAAGCTTACATGAGAGAGGGGGAGGAGAGCAATGACTTGACATGTCAAGTCACAACATTTAACTGGGAAACACTGAACACGCTTACATTTTCTTAATTAATATGTTTTCAGTATTAATGCATCTTAGTATTGCTGTGTGTTCTGCCTTCTTCAATTAGGGGGAGATTGTTTGGAATATTTCCCTTTAATGTTCCATGAATTTGAAGAGGCATCACCATCAATGCTAAGTGCATAAATATATTTGATATATGTTCAAGTTTATTGTATGCAGGTTATCTATCATACCATGATTAGACAAGATGTCAGGGTCACAATACTAGTTAGACTCAAGACAAGTTATCGGCAAAGCAGAAATTTGGTTAAGTCTAAAAGCATCGAGTGAAGGCAGTTCACTTGACGCTAGAAGAGCAAAAGCATTGAGATAACTACATACATTCAAAGTTGTAATTTTTGAGACTGGAAATCTGGCTAAGTTCAAAAGCGTTGAGTGAAGGCAGTTCACTCAATGCAAACTCAACTAGATATCTAGCAAATGACAAAACCGTTGAGTGAATGCAATTAACTCAACACCAACTCAATAAGATATCTGGCTAAGGATAGAAGCACAGAGTGACGTCTGTACACACAACGCATCAGTCAAGAAGACTGGTTACTAGATAGGAAGAAAATCCACTAAGTGCAGAAGTATTAAGTGAACTCACTTCACTCAACGCCAGAAGAGGAGAAGTTTTGACAGAAGCTCAAGCAGTCAAAGCCTCAGAAAGAGTAGATAGAATATATGTATAAGTCGTGAAGCGTTGGGTGAAGGTAGTTCACTCAATGCCTACTCAATAGACAATTCATCTAAGTCCAAAAGTGTCGTGTGATGAAGGATCACATGACGCTTAATCAGTTAAGACTATAGAAGGCAGAATGTGCTGAATGATGAAGCCTCACTCAACGCACTCAATGCCTGGATATGTAAAATTATGCTAAGTACTTTTGCATTGTATGACAAGGCTTCACTCAATGCCTGAGTAGCATGTCTGGATTTTACTAGTCCAGAAGCACAGAGTCATGGTGATGTCAGTAAAAATTTAAATATCGCGGGATTTGCTTGCAAGAAGACAAAAGGTACTGCTTACCTTTAGTACTACATTAAATGCAAAAGTTGGGCTGCAGTTGCCCATTTCAGGAGTCCAAATTATACATAGAGCCATTGGATTTATTGGAAATAAAAAGCGAGTTTTGAGGAAGAGAAAAGAACTTTTGAGATGTTGACATTTTCAAGAAAAGATTTTTTTCTTGATCATCTTCTTCCTGGAAGAAAAAGTTGCAGAGCTTGAAGAACTTGCTCTCACCGTTGGTCTGAAGAGTTTAGATAGTTAGCTGCTGAATGTCACATCTTCAATAACATGTTCAGAAAGTTCACACTCAAAGTTAGAAGAAGGATCAAAGCAAGCCTAAGCTGTGTTTCATATTCAAGTCCACTACACTAAACTCATCTACACTAAAGGGTTGAAGAAACAGTGCTCTACAAGGTACTTCTCAGCGCAAGCAAAACATTCTTGAAGATCAACCATCTTATTTATGTGAAGGAGATAGGACTGAGCTTTCTCAATTCAAGAAGATGAAGACTCGGAGGACTATTTCCCTGGAGTCAAAGTTAGGGCAGAGTTTAATAAATCTATGAAGTTACACTCAAAGAATCATTTCTCTGGAGTCATATCATCATCAACAACTTACCTTTTCTATAGGATCTTAACTGATCTAAGCTGTAAACCTGATTTATAAAGGCTAAGTGTAGGATCCTTCCATGGATCTAAGGTAAGACCTATGTGCTCGAGCTATAGGAGAGTTTTCTCTGAGGTAGGATCCTATGGTGGATCTGAGTGTAGGGCTATCCTCCTAGCCTGAGTGTAGGGCTTTGGTTAAAGCCTGAGGTAGGTGATCTGGTGCAGATTACTGAGCTGTAGGAGATTATATCTCTGAGTGTAGGGACTTGGGCTTGAGGTAGGACTTGAAGTTGTCTGATAGATGCAAAGGGATCTATGTTCTAAGCTCATTGAGCTGAGATTGGAGAAGTTGGCCTTGTCTAACACACTGTTAGAAAGGTGGGAGGGATAGTGGATGTACTCATACCTTGGGGAACCACTATAAATACCTATGTGTTATTGTGTGTCTTGAAAGCAAGCTAAATAACTTAATCACAAGTCACCAAAGAAAGAATATAGTCTTAAAAGACACAAAAAACTATTCACCCCCTCTAGGTGTTTAGTTACTCTTAAAACAAAGACTTTCATGTATGAAATGTATTTATGACTTTTATTACATTTATTTTCATTTAATCATCTGTCTTCTAGCAAACAATATGACATCTGTTTTCATACTTGCATGTGGTTGAAAAATGCATGTCTACGAAAAATGAGTGACGAAAAAAGTGCCCCGTAAGAAAAATGCATGTCGGCGGACTATTGAGGCGGGGTAACTGGCGCGTAGGGTAAAGGGGCTTTCTGCATGTGCACTAGCTAGACTAGCATGTCTCATAAAAAGCTACAAAATTTAACGGCCTTCAACAACCCTCCTATGGGAATGGGGATGGTTGGGGTGCATGGTATGTAGATTAGCTGAGGTTGAACCCTTTCGAGCATGGTGCACTTTTTGTAATGGCCTCCCCAACACATGGCTGGAAAGGACAACCATCGGTAACCCAAGCATTAAGCTCGAAAGGGATGAGTGGTAGCTAGTCTGTACACCATGTACCCCAACCCCTCTGCATGCCCACCGGCAAGTTGTTTGGAGGCCACAACCTCCCATTGATGAGAAGTAATCTAGTTAAAAGACCCTACAGGGACTTTACAGGAGGTCACCAATCCCGGAATTACTCTCATCTGAGCATGCTTAACTATAAAGTTATTTTGCTTCTCATCACAAATTGAGCTTGGAAAGATGACCTCTGGGAAGCTCCGGTAGGGGTTCTTAACTGGATCACATCTCATCAAATGGATTTTGTAGCATCCGAGGCACTCTCGGCAAGTGTTCCGATCGCTGTCAAGTAATAAAAGTGAGGAGTTTAATCCCCGACTATTGATCTCTCATCCCCGACTATTGATCTCTCGAGGAGTGCAAGTAGGGAGTGTGATTTCGCTATATGAAAAAGAGATTGCAAGTGGGAAAGTAACCGAAGGGGGTTTTTGAATGAGATTCCTAAGTTAACAACAAAAAGAAAACTATAGCGGGTCGCTGTCACAGCATTGCTTGGATGGAGTACTACGAAGAGTAGTATGAACGATGGACGAACATAAGAAAAACTGAAACTTAACGACACAAGAAATGGCTAAGACATAACAACATAAAGACATGTTGAAACCTTAAGCAAAATATTGTTCTCAAGCAACAATCTCACTATCACAAGTTCAAAATGAAGTAACCAAAAGAAAAGGTGGAGAAATATTATCGAGCGCACAAAGGCTTTCCGAGATTCACGACCGGATTCGAGGGTTGTCAATCCTTATCCTGTCTCAGTCTTCGGATGACGTCCAGGAAACAAAGAAGGGTTGTCACTTCCATCAAATATCATATCTTCTTCGTGAATGATCGTTGGGCTAGTTCTGACCGAAAAACTCCGCAAGTACACCAACAAAGAGTTCGGATGGTAGCTTGGAGTTCGGAGAAGATGGAGGTTGCCGGATACGAAACTATCGCAAGCTTTCTGAGGAGAAACGGTGGCCGGATCAACTCTCCAAGGAGGAGAGATTAAATGGCAATTGGAGGTGAGTTTTCCCGCTCAGAGGAGCAGAAATGGCAGGGGAGTGGAGCTGGATCCTTAGAAAGAAGAAATCTGCAACTTAAATAGAAAAGTCAAAAAGAAATGGTCACGCACGGTTTGGCACACGACCGTGCCCAAACCGTGCGATATTAACTTTTAGGATAATCGCGAGGAAGGAGAAGCGTTGACCCGTGTGTTTTCCTTCGGGCACGGGCAGTTCCGCCCGTGCGTGAAGGACATCGGACGGGTAGCGACAGAGTGCTGGAAAGAAGGGACACATAGGAAAACCGTGCATTCTACTCGCGCACGCGCACTTGCGCCCGTGCGTGAACAAATCGCATGCTTAGCCAGAGAACGGAACAAACTAAAAAGCTACAATAAAACCGTGTATTTCCTTCGCACATGGTTTTGAAGAAAACGTGAATCAACCGTACGAGAGGAAATTTGTCGTGCTTAGCTCGACGTTCTTCCAGCTGACCAAAATGCATGATTCCACGCAAACCGTGCGTGAAAGAAATTCACGACCGTGCGTTGTCCTTAAGACAGAATTCCGGCCTAGGGGGAAAACACACCACCTGCACAACAAAACCAACTGGAGCACAAGCTCCGAGCACCAATAAATCAAACAAACAAACAGAACCATGGGGAGCACCATGTGCTTACCCCCAACAACAGAATGTGCAATTCTACATCCTCGGGCCAAAACAGTGTACAAAATGCTCCATGACCGAACGATGCAAATATAACCGATTTCCGATTGAAATGCAATGTACGAGTGAGAAAACCAGCCTAGATGAGTCCGAAAAACACTATAAATATCAGACTCATCACACCACCAGACTTAAATATTTTCTCGCCCCGAGCAAATCATCTCTCTGTGGACTCGAAAATAGCTAGATGGCTTAGAAATTTCAACAATAAGGTAAAGCGAGAAATCGAATACTCATGGGAATAAAACATAATAGATACACTTTTTAATTATGCTACGGAGTTTATAAATTTCGACAAGTGTAAATAAGTATTGTAGCTACTCAAAAATATAATTCTGGAGAATCGTTCAGTCATGCGTAGGGAAAAAGTAGTCAGGCCACTAAGTTGTGCATTGCCAAAGACCGGGGCTCGGGATCACCTCCAAAGGAATCCACCAATTTCGGGGATCATAGGATTGCCCGTTCACACCCTCTTTACAGCGCTAGTTTGACTCGAGCGCAAATCCGCAGGACTTAAGGAAGATAATGAGGATTAGGCATATATGTAGGTAAGGATGCAAAGTGTAAATCATGGCTACGCACAACCCAAATGAGCTCATACAAAAAATCCTCTCGCCAAGCAATACATATAGGTGCTCCACACCACCAGACTTAGACTTGAGAAACGGGTGCATGCACCGCCTACCATCATAAAATCTCAAATGGAATTTTCATTTAAACTTTTTCTTATTTCATTGCAATCTACTTTCTTTTTCTATTTTTCTTTTCTTTTTTTTAAAAACATTTTTATATCACATTAAGCCACAATAGTATGAAATTTGCACCTCGCAAACAGAAAACATCACCTCAGCAACATCACCAAATACAAGAAGAGATATACTAATAGCTCGAGCTAGGGGCGTACTACTGGGATAAGCTTTTAGGCTTTGGTGATCATGGAGTGGGGCTGAATCAAAAGGAGGGGTAGGCTTAAATTAGGATAACAAGGATTACATTAAGAACGGGTACAAGGCTCAACTGGGAGAAAATGATGTCCTACATCACACTCACGCTTGACTAACCATGCACCAAAGCTTCGAGAGTAGCTTGGGGCAAGTTCTTAGCCACCGAGAAAGACAACCCTTCCGCCTGACTCGAGCAATATGAGGCTAGTGGCGGCAACTCACATTCCTACACTACCGTTCGATTCCTCCAGATTCCACAGTTTTGAGTAGTACAAGCATTATTTACAAATGCAAAAAAGCAGAATTCTACGAGCATAAAGTAAAATTGAATCTATACCATTTCTATACATCATGAGTGCTCGATTAGGAGCACTGCACGAGTTTTACACTACTCTATCCTAAAATCATAAGCCAACACCACTATCTTAAAGTTAACATAAAAGAAATAAATTAAACTTGGGCCGAGCGTGTGCTTAAGTGCATGCTCATGCGGTGTAGGTGCATGATAAAATTGAAAATGATAAAATTGAAAATGAAAATACACTTATGCTATGAAAGTGCATGTGCAAAGGTGACTAGGGAAACTCTCCCCCACCAGACTTAAACAAAACAATATATCCATGGTTTACAATAAAATTAAATAAATGAAAGTTAAGGGAAAAAGTTACCCATGCTCAGCTAACGAGCATACCAGAAGATTGGTGTTAAACTTTAGCAAACATTCCACATCATAAACAAATTCCACCTGCAAAATAGAATATCTCCAACCACAAAAAGCTATATAAAATAGCACAACAACTAAATTTCAGCAAATTTAAAACAAGCAGCAGCATTGGGTCGTCTCCCATAAGCCTTTTTCTTTACTGTCCTAAAGGTGGACCAAATACCTGTATTAAAAGTTATATATATATATATATATATATATATATATATATATATATATATATATATATATATATATATATATATATATATATATATATATATATATATATATATATATATATATATAGTTTTAAAGCAAAGGTTCAGAATGCATGAAAAAGAAATCCAAAGTTACACACAACATGAAGATAAATAAATAAGAAACAGAAAGAAAGGGGGCCCCGAAGATCCTTCACTCTTCAGCTGAACGCTGACTTGCGATAGATCCCCCCAGTCACGCGACATGAGGGCGAGGTGAATGCTTTAGGGCCCAGGGAAGATGAGTCTCCCTACCCCTATCCCCGTCCTTCTCGCGTTGGCGGGCAAAATCAGAAGCTTTCCGTATGAGAAGTTGTTTTCTTTTCAGATTAACAGATTGGGATGCCAGGATAGTATATCCACCCCAACTAAATCAGCAACATGCCTATATTTCGCATCGGGGGGCATCCTTTCCTCACCCACGGAGGGTAAAAGATCAGTCCAAGTAACATGTTTAACAATTTTACAGCATTCATTAAGTTTATTCAAAGTTTTTAACTCTGTTTCCTGCACGCTCCCAATAGTCATGCATATCCTTCGTTCCTTTTCTTCAGAAACTTGTTTCACATCAAACAACTCCTCCTTCGATTCTCCGTTAGCAATCATCAACACATCTTTTTATTGCACAACTTGGTCTTGCTTATTTAGCACAGTATCTGTCTCATTAGTTCAAGGTAAATAATCAGATAATAAAACATTTAATTCTAGCGGTTTTTTAGATTCACTCGGGATTAAAGTGGGAAGTGATGGCGATAGCAGTAAATCGACCTTGGAAGCCAAGGTAATGTCGCATACGTTAAAGCATAGTTTCGCTTCACTGGCTTTCAGGAATGGAACCCCAAGAATAGGCTTTGAACATTTCCTATGGGTCCCAACACCTGGAAGTCAGTAACAAACACAGCCATGTTAAGTTTCACCTCTACATCTTTAATCAGGCCATCAGTTTTAACCACCGACACATCAGTTAGCACAAGCAATTTATAAATATTAGCATCAATATTTAAATTAAGCTTCTCAACATCTTGCAGTGCAAGAATGTTGCACGACGAACCTGAATTGTAAAGATCTATCGTCTCTATTTCATTAATCTTACACTTGACAACCACTTCATTAATACTGCACTCCTCTACCTCCCCAACACTCCTCCCTTGCTCACGGGGATTCTTTTCCGTGTTGCTTGGGAGCGCGTTGCGAGTATGCTCAGAGAACACATGAGCAAGTTGCCCCAGCTATGTCTCTAAGTTCCTCATAGAAGAAGTTTGAGTGGCCATGTTAGATTGGGCCATCTAAACAAACTTTTCCATCTTTTCTTCAAGAGCACTCCTACGTGCCCATTGCCCGCTCCGATTATAACCCGGATGCGGTAGTTGTGTTTGGCTAATAGAGGCTTGAACATCAAATTGATGTTGGCCTCCCTGCCATCTTTGACCTGGGGCATTTTGATTCCACGAGAAATTCGGATGATTTCTCGCATTTAGGTTATATGTAATATTATAGGGCATAGTGAGGTTTTGACTGTTTATAAAATTAGCACTTACTTCAGAGGTTATAGCTGTCGGTTCTGCAAATGACTCTTTAGCTGGGCATTCAAATGTGTGATGGCCAGGATTTCCACATCCTTGGCATGATATGCCCCCAACTGGGGCCGGAGGAGTAGTCGATCTGGTCAGCATCTGTCTTCCATCCATCATAGGGTGGCTTGCTTCGGCTTGCTGCATCACCGCATTAAAATCAATCAGATTTTTTCCCCCTAGGGGCATTTCTTCCCGCAGTCTAGTATGTATTATGGGACGTTGTGTCTCGAAGAAGCAGCAAAGCCTCTTCATGAGAAAGGTTCATAATTGTGCCGCCGCCGGCTGCGTTGATCATAGCCCGGTAGTTCGGCTCGACACCAAAATAGAATATTTCTACAAGATTCCACATCTCGCAGCCGTGTTGGGGACAACGGCTCTGCAGGTCAGTGAAATGCTCCCACGCCTCAAACAATGTCTCTTGGTCCAGTTGACAGAACGTAGCAATTTCCCTTCGGGCATTCACAATTTTGTCCACTGGTTGGAACTTTGCCAAAAACTTAGAGGACAGAGCCTCCTATGTGGTAGCGGTCCTAGGGGCAATTGTGTGAAGCCAGGTCTTAGCCTTATGCCTCAGCAAAAATGGGAATAGCTTCAGCTTAACTACCTCATCAGAAATTCCAACGTATCAGAAGGTGCCGTAAATTTCTGAGAACTCCGCCAGATGGAGCTGCGGGTCCTCACTCGGAAAACCAGAATACTACGTATTATTTCTGATCATATTCAGAATCGTAGGCTTTATCTCAAAATGGTTGTTGGCAAATGATGGTCCGAAGCCTGGATAAACACTTCCCGCAGTCGGGGTAGTGAAATCATGCATTGTCCTAACGCGAGGTTGGACCACCTCCTGACCCTCAACAAGTCTATCACCATGGCCATTTCCTACTTGGCCCAAGTCTTCCATTCTATCTTCAGCAGCAGCAGCACGCACACGAGCTCTACTCACTCGTGCAGTCTCAAGATCAGCTACCAAATTTTCACCCCTATTACCAGGGTTAGGATTTGTCGTACAACAAGAAAAATCTATCAAAGCGACAAACACTTGCAAATTTTTTTCAACAGAAAAATGCACACAATGATTGCACTCCACGGCAACGGCGCCAAAAACTTGATGTACTCTCGACAAGTGTACCGATCACTGTCAAGTAAAAAAAGTGAGTAGTTTAATCCCCGGATATCGATCTCTCGAGGAGTGCAAGTAGGGAGTGTGATTTTGCTATATGAAAAAGAGATTGCAAGCAGAACAGTAACCAAAGGGAGTTTTTGAATGGGATTCCTAAGTTAACAAAAAAACCATTGCGGGTCGCCGTCATCGCGTCGCTTGGGTGGAGTACTACGAAGAGTAGTATGGACGATGGACGAATAGCGAGGGTCACAATCACCTCTTCACAACGCACGGTTCTAGCAATCGCTAGAACAACAAAATAACAATAAACACAAGAAAAACTGAAACTTAACGACACAAGCAATGATAAAGACACAACAACATAAAGACATGCTGAAATCTTAAGCAAAACATTATTCTCAAGAAACAATCTCACTATCACAAGTTCAGAATGAAGAAACCACAAGAAGAGGTGGAGAAATACAACTAAGCGCAAAAAGGCTTTCTGTGATTCACGACCGAATTTGAGGGTTGTCAATCCTTGTCCGGGCTCGGTCTTCGGATGACATTCGGGAAACAAAGAAGGGTTGTCACTTCCTTCAAATATCCCGTCTTCTTCGTGAATGATCGCTTAGCTATTTCTGACCAAAGAACAAAGAGTTCGGATGGTAGCTTGGAGTTCGAAGAAGATGAAGGTGGTCGGAGATGAAACTTCAGTAAGCTTTCTGAGGAGAAATGGTGGCCGGATCAACTCTCCAAGGAGGAGAGAGAAAATGGCGACTGGAGGAGAGTTTTCCCACTCAGAGGAGCAGAAATGGCGGGGGAGCGGAGCTGGATCCTTGGAAAGAAGAAATCTGCAACTTAAATAGAGAAGTTAGAAAAAATGGTCACACACGGTTTGGCCCACGACCATGCGCAAACCATGCAATATTAACTTTCAGGATAATCACGAGGAAGGAGAAGCATTGACCCGTGCGTTTTCATTCGCACACAGGCAGTTCCGCCCGTGTATGAAGGACATCGCGCGGGTAGAAACAGAGTGCTAGAAAGCAGGGACACAAAGGAAAACCGTGCGTACTACTCACGCACGGGCGCTTGTGCCCGTGCGTGAACAAATCACACGCTTAGCAACAGAACATAACAAACTAAAAAGCTACAGGAAAATCGTGTGTTTCCTTTGCACATGGTTTCGATGAAACCGTGTGTCAACCGTGCGAGAGGAAATTCGTCGAGCTTAGCTCGTTGTTCTTCTAGCTGACCAAAACGCACGATTCCACGCAAACCGTGCGTGAAAGAAACACACGACCGTGTGTTGTCCTTAAGACAAAATTCCTGCCTAGGGGGAAAACACAGCACCTACACAACAAAATCAACTGGCGCACAAGCTCCCAGCACCAATAAATCAAACAAACAATCAGAACCATGGGGACCACCATATGCTTACCCCCCACAACAGAATTTGCAAGTGCACACCCTCGGGCCAAAACAATGCACAAAATGGTCCATGACCGAACGATGCAAATATAACCGAATTCTGGTTGAAATGTAGTGTACGAGTGAGAAACCAGCCCAGATGAGTTTGAAAAACCCGATAAATATCGGACTCATCAGCCTCCAACAACCCACGTGTGGTCATGGAGAGAGTTTGGGGTTTACAGTTTGCAGACCTGTTATGGTTGAACCCTTTTGAGGTCGATGTTGTGGGTGTCAGTGGTCATCCTTTTGAGCTATATGTTGTGGAGGCCGTTATAAAAAAATTGTTCAATTTGTGATGATAAGTGAAAGAATTCTATCGTTAAGCATGCTCGGATGGGTATAGTTCCGGGATAGGTGACTTCCTAGGAATTCCTTGTAGGGGCGTTCAACTAGATCACTTTTCATCAAAGGGAGGCTGCAGTCTCCAACAACCTACTTGTGGATGGAGAGGGTTTGGGGTGCATGGTATATAGACATGTTGAAGCTGAACTCTTTCAAGCATGGATGTTGTTGGTGCCCGTGGTCCTTTTTTCGAGTTCTATTGGGGTGGCCATTATAATAAAGTGGGCATTTTTGTAATTGTCTCCCCAAACCACTACTCAAAAAGAAGAATACCAGCACCCACAGCACCAAGATAGAAAGGATTTAGACTCAAATAATCTGCAGACCATTCACCCTAACCCGTCTCCATCCACTGACAGTTGTTGGGGGTCGCCGCCTCCCTTTGATGAGAAGTGATCTAGTTAATCTCCCCAACAAAGACTTCTCAGGAGGTCACCCATCCCGGGACTACTCTCGGATGGTTGATCTCCTGGGAAGTCCCCGTAGGGGCGATTAACTGGATCACTTCTCATTAAAGGGTGGCGGCGACCTCCAACAACCTATTGTTGTATGGAGAGGGGTTATGGTTCATGGTCTATAGAATAGTTGAGTCTGAACACATTGGAGCGTGGTTTTCAGCGGTCATTTTTTTCAAGTCATGGGCTAGGAAGGCCATTAGAGTAATAATACTAGTAAAAAGGATTTGAAGAAGAAGGACATGGTAGTGAAGAGCTGGAGTTAATCTTCCTTAAAAGGAGTTTAGACTAGTCCCAAAACCATAGGCTTTTTAGATTAATAAGAGTAAAACTGGTGCCGACCTCAAGAAAATGGAGATTGTTGCAATTCTCAAGAAGAGGAAGAGCTTTACAGATTCTAAAAAGTAGATGAATATAATAGCTCTCGGTAAGTAGAGGAAGAATACAACTAATATTAGGTGGAAAAGAAAATATACAATCAATCTTTAGAATAAAGAGAAGATTGATGTGTATTACAACAAGACTGAACTTGCAACTTCAATGAGTTAATAGATCTAGAACTTGACTCTTTTGATTCTGTTGTCCCTAAATTTAATGATGTTTTTGAGTGTTCATGCCTAGACAATCTTGGGTCAAAAAAGATAATTATGAGATTTAATAAAGAGCTAGGAAAGTCTATTGATGGAAATAATAAAATATCCACAAAACTCTGAAAAACATGTGAAGATCTTGATTGCATAAATGGCAGATGTGGCAAGCTAAAATTCATGAAAAATTATAAAAGAAAGAATTCATAAGTGGAGATTAGAGTTGCCCCCTCTGTTAAATATTTCAATGATCTGTTTCCTTAAGTAAAGATCCTCCCATCTTTCTTTTTGGAGGAATATTAAAAAAGAAGTGGAGTGCTTGCTACTCATGCCCTATCAAAAAAGGAATCCTCTAAACTTCTGTGGAAGAGAAAGTAGCATACTCACGCTCGTCATCCTATCAATGATAGTGTTTCTCATTATTGTCCTATCTTCTAATCAAAATGAGGAAACTTTCTATTCATGAGAAGGGACAAGGGAAAGCTACAAAAAACTCTATACTTATATTTGTTGTCAATGACCACTGGTCGACTGGTCATCGATATCCTACCACATCGATCCATGATTGTCGACTGACATATCTCTGATCCCAAACAAGAAGAGATGAGCTTATTGCAGTGTCTTAGTGATATAATCACTGATAGGTGATCATTGATCATCGACTGCATACTTAATCCATGATCTTCGACCATCGTACATTTCCTTAGTCAATGATTAATGATTGTAGATCGTCGACCAATTTACATGTCACAAAAAACCCAACATCCAATTTTTTTTACTCCTCTTTCATATTGTTCTCTTACTAAAGGAATAAATAGAAGTAATGCATTTTCATGCTTTTGTTGTAGAAAACTAGGCCACTTTATAGTTTATATAACCAAACTAACACCTACACTAAAGGTACTCGATACTTGAGGAAGCAAATGGTTGGTGTGATCTCCACTACTAATGGTTTGAAATCTATTTTGAGACCATATCTTTTTCGAGTGCACGTGTTGAAGGTCCATATTCACCATGTTGCACTTGGTAGTAGGATAGATAGAAGCTCATGTCAATCTTAGAGAAGTATGCCATGATTCAATTTATTCAAGGAAAATTCCTAATGTTAGTTATGAAGATTCAACTAATGACTTCAACAATATTGCAGTAGAAAATAAACCCAAAGCAAGAAGTGCCTATAGATGGAGCTTTCTTAAGAAGAAGAGAAGGAGGATATGCTCCAAGAAAGGAGGAGCTTGGTCATCACAATGATGACTGTTGAAGAAATTGAATGAGAGAACACTAATATATTTGTCAATTGATATTAGAAAATAGTTTCATTTAGTACCATCCTCTCTTTGTATCAGATTCAGGAGTAGTCTAGTGGAGAAGTGATGCTAAAGAGGATCCAGAAGCTAAAGATAAGTTCCAATTGGTATCATTCACTTCCACTTGGTATCAGATTGTCAAATGATATCTTCTATTTGTATATATAGATTGGTGAAAAGAATCAGAAGTTGAAGCCACTTTCAATTGGTGTGGAGGACTTTCTCAATTAGTATAAAGAACATTTGTCTAATTGGTATCAGACACTAGAGGAGTGTTATACTAAAATAAAGTAGAAAAGGAAGTAGTTATAGAAACAAATCACCTTTAGCATGCTAGAGTAAAATGTCATGAGAATGAAGAGAAGGAGATTATGTTATGTCTAATAATCATGTGGGTCAAATAAGTTTATTGAGCTCATTACTGGGTTGTCACTACCATCAACATAAATTTAGGTGATCTAATTAATCAGGTCGAATATGTTTCATATTGTATGTGTGGTTAAAATAATGTGTGAATATTGGGTGTCATTTACATTTATATGATGGGCTTAAATATAAAATGGTCACAATGGGTTTGTTATAAATAGGTTATGGTCCCGGGGTCACATGGTATCAAAATTATTATCACTCTCATTTAGTTCTAGCATCCATCGCTGGAGAGAGCCTAAAAAGGAAGAGGAGTCGTCTTCTTCATCAGGACATTATAGACTTGGAAGATCTGTGACCGCAAGAATCCATCCTTATGGATTCAGGTATGCGTCCACTCAAGTTTTCATCTCTATCTTTTGAGTCTCTCCATTATGCATTCATGGATTCTTCACAACAACTGGTATCAGAGGTACTCTATGTTGATTTATCGTGATTTTCTGGCGGATTTCAGATTTTTTTCCTTCTCTCTCCACAGATTTTGGAGATTTTTTTTTCCATTTTTTGTGTATTCGCTTGGCTACAAGATTGGATTAAATGTCATAACCGAGTGACTAAACAGTAGTGAATCACACCGACAAAACACAAATATTTGTTAGGATGGTTGAATCCCTATAGAGTCGACGAAATTTAGCATGTCTATGGGGTAGAGGCACCATTAGATTCTCTTCATCGGAGCAGCGCCCAGCAGCGATGTGGAGGTCCGTGCCCATTTAGGCATTTTTGGGCATTTATGTGTGTGTGTGTGTGTGTGTGTGCGCGCGCGTGTGTGTGATCGTGTATAATAAGCTCGAATTGTCAATTACCCAAAATTTGTGGATTCGTCCTACTTAGAATTGATCTGGGGCGATATTGATTTATATTTTCCGATTTTTGATATTGTCCAAAATGACTTTAATTAGGCAAATCTGGAAGCCTATATTGTGCTTTATTTTGGTGTTATTATGACATAAAATAATTTTTGGGGCCAACTATTATTTGTGCATATTTTATAGCTTAATAATGATAATAATCTTTATTCCCAAATTGACCAAAAATTTGTTGCCAACACTGACTAAACATTCAAACTTTTTTGGCAACAAATTTTGAGTGATTTCTACAACCCATGTTAAATTATTTAATGTCATAATTTATTCTTTTTCTGGGAAATTTTTGAAAATCCAAATTTGTGTTCATTTAAATCAAATTTGTACTGCCTTTTGGAGCCAATTTTCGGCTATCTTTGGTGGTGTTTTCTTTTTTTACTACTTTTAGCCTTTTATTTTAGGCATTGTTTAAGAGATATATTAACATAAATATATTGTTTTACTATAAATAATAAATATATTATTTTTTTGGTAATAAATATTATATTATTCCATGAAGTTCAATCTAATTCATGGATTTAGGATAAATTATAATTATAAAATTGTAAGGATCTAAATATGTAACACAAATAAATTTTTAACCAGACTTGAACTTCATCATTTCGGGCATAATTTGTATATTAGATCTATGTAAAATACGTCAAGAAAAAATAATATTATTATTTAGAAAATAATATATTACACTCAACCTATTTTTTGAGTAAATTAATTTTAATATTTAGATAAAATAATATTTTATTTGGATATTTAAGATATTATATTTATTAAAATTAATGAAGCTCTAATTTTTTGAAATTACACACGCGCACATTTATGCTCGTGCTTACTAAGGAATAGTCAATTTTAAAATTTAATCGCCAAGTCAATTTGGTAATTATATGCTTGCACCGATTAATTAAATTTGAACTTTAAAATTAAATTCGTTACATGTTGATTCAGTAATTATTAAATATCTAATTTTGCCGAATAAATTAATTGAAATGACATCCCGCCAAAGTGGGTTCTCTCGCATAGATTAATTTAAGTTAACATTATTAAGATTATAGTGGATGTGTAATTCATGTGAATATTGAACAGCTCAATAGAAGATTACTATTTTATCAAATTGCACACACGCATGTGGTAATAAATATGTGATGATTATTTTATTCTTCATGTGAGCAGTATGTCGCTCGAAAGAAAGGCTAACTACTTCATTGGACTTATCATCGTTATTTGATTAATACATAAAGAGGATCACATGGAATTAGCATTTGTGTCCAAAGACTAAATGTCGGTGTTCCGCTTGGTCTCTTGTGATGGACCCCTCTATTAAATATAAATTTAATTTACGCATTATGATGTGTAATTTAGTTTTATGGAAATGAAATTAATTCTTTTTATCTTATTTTGTTTCAGCTCATAACTTTGTTACTATGATTTTTGCTAATATTAACTCAATTTCAATGCTTAATGAGACTAATTTTAAAGATGAGAAAGAACAGATCATGATCGTACTCAATTACATGGACCAAGATCTTGCGCTTAGGACTGAAGCTCACACATTTCCTTTAAATGATAGTTCAATTGAGGCAAAATGGAATTTTGAAAGGTGGGAGCATTTAGATCTCATGTGTCTAATGATCATGAAGCGAGGCATTCTAGATTCCTTCGGGGGCACTGAGGGGGGCACTCCTGCCTTGGAATTCCTCAATAAACTTGAAAAATGTTTTTTCAAAATGATAAGGCAGAGACAAGCACGCATCTTGCGAATCTTATTTCCATGAAGTAAAAGGGTAAAGGGAATGTACGTGAGTGCAGTATGGAATTATCTCTACTTGCTTCAAAACATAAAACACTAAAGTTAGAGCTGTCGAAAGACCTCCTCGTGCATTTAGTTTTTATTTCTCTTCCAGCATAATTCAGTCAAATTTAGGTCAGTTATAACTTCCAAAAGGAGAAATGGACTCGTCATGAGCTCATTTCATATAGTATGCAAGAAGAGGATAGACTGGAGCGAGAAATGACTGAAAGTGCTCATATGGTAGTAGGTCCCTCTAAGTAGGGCAAGAAAAGAAAGAAAGAAAAACAAATTGCAAGGGGACCTCCACAAAGAAAGCCACAAAAGAAACAAGCTAAAGGCTACACCTGTTTCTTTAGTTCGGTTGGAGGACATGTGAAAAAATTCTGTGATAAATACTACGTCTGGTGTGCTAAGAAGCGTGAACTTCTCACCTTTGTTTATTATGAAATTAAATTAGCTTTTATTCCTAAACACACTTGGTGGACAGATTTTGGTGCTAATACTCACATAAGTGTGTTTATGCAGGGTTGCATGAGCTGCTAAAAGCCAAGTGAGGTGAAAGATACATCTTTGTGGGAGATAGTAAATCAGTTGAAGTTGAAGCTATATGCACTTTTTGATTATCATTAGAGACCGGTCATTACTTAGATTTGTTTGAGACTTTTATTTTACCGTCTTTTAGACAGAATTTGATTTATATTTCTATATTGGACAAATTTGGTTATCATTATTCTTTTGGAAATAATAAATTTAGTCTTCTTTTGAATTCAAATCTTATTGGTATTAGTTATTTGTCTAATAATGATAACTTATATTTGCTTAAAATAGTAGTTTCATATAATGAAACCTCACGCATTAATTCAAGAGGTACTAGACATAAAATAATCAATCATAATTCTGCCTCTATGTGGCATAAGTGCTTAGGTCACATCTCCAAACTAAGAATTGAGCGACTTCTGTCAGACGGAATTCTTGATTCCCTTGATTTTACAAACTTTAACGTTTACATAGGATGTATAGAAGGGAAGGAAGCAAACATTAGGAGGATAGGTGGTAGTAGAGCTACGGAAGTCTTAGAACTTATACATACTGATTTTTGTGGACCCTTCCCTACAGTCTCTTTGAATGGTCAACAATATTATATCATTTTTATAGACGATTACTCTCGTTATGGATATATCTATCTTTTTCGTGAGAAATCACAGTCACTGGATGTATTTAAATCCTATAAAGTTGATGTAGAAAACCAACTTGACAAATGGATTAAAGATGTTAGATCTGATCATGCTGGCTAATACTACGGTAGATATGACAGATTTGGAGAACAACATCTAGGCCCCTTTTGCTAAATTCCTAGGTAGTGCAGTGTTGTCCCACAATACACCATGCCCGGTACCAGTACTATGAATGGTGTTGCTGAAAGATGAAATAGGACATTGAAGGATATGACGAGAAGTATGATTGTTCAGTCTTCTTTACCTCAATCCCTCACGTGTGAAGCATTTAAGACTATAACTTACATCCTTAATATAATCAGACTAAAGAAGTACTAAAAACACCTTGTGAGCTTTGTACTGATCGAAAGACAATCCTAAAACATCTTCAGATTTGGGGTTGTCCAACTCAGGCATGGCCATATAGGCGAAATGAAAAGAAACTAGAATCCAGAACGGTGAGTTGCTATTTTGTTGGATATCCTGAAAAGTCTTGGGATATAAATTTTACGATCCTACAACAAAGGCTTTTTTGAGGCTAGAAATGCTTGGTTTTTTGAAGATGTTGATTTGGGAGGGGAATATATGGTTAGAGACTTGGTATTTGAAGAGGAATTTATTTTTCTTCCTATAGTTATTACTAACAATACTTAGGATATCATTCATGATATTGCTCCAGTAAGAAATCCAGATCAAGACATTATTGAAGAACTTCCCCCATACAGTCCCTAATGAACAAACTCAACAGCCTTAAGGACCTCTGCCATTAAGGAGATCCATTAGAGAAAGTAGAACGACGATACTAGATGATTATATCAACTTTCTCCAAGAACATGAGGATTGACAAGGGATGTTAGATGATGATCCGATCAATCTCAATCATGCAATTCAGAGTTCTAATCCTCAATAATGGATTGATGCCATGATGGAAGATATGAAGTTCATAAAGGACAATGATGTTTGGGATCTTATCATATTACCCAAAGGTGTGAAATGCATTGGTTGTAAATGGAGATTAAAACCATAAGGGAATTGCAGGGTAATATTAAGAGATATATGACACGTATTATCATTAAAGGATTCACTCGAAAGGAGGCCATTGACTATAAAGAGACTTTCTCTCCAGTTTCATTGAAAGACGCTTTCAATACTATTATTGCATTAGTAGTGCATTTTGACCTTAGGCTACATCAGATGGATTTTAAGACGGTATTTCTCAATGGCGATATTGATGAGAAGATCTATAAGGTGCAACCAAATTACTTTGAGTCTAGAGACCCAAAGCAAATTGTGTGCACATTAAAAAAATCCATCTATAGACTCAAACAAGCATCTCAACAGTAGTATTTCAAAATTCGTCAAGTTATTGTCTCTTTCGGGTTTGAGATGAACGTTGTTGATGATTATATATATCATAGATTTATTTTGAGTAAATATATATTTCTTATCTTATATGTGCAAGACATCTTGCTTGCTAGTAAGGATGTAGATATACTGCATGAGACCAACAAATTTCTTTCAATGAAATTTAAAATGAAAGATCTTGGCAATGCCTCTTATGTATTAGGCATACAGATACACAAAGATCACACTCAGGTTATACTTTGGTTATCACGGGTTAACTGTATTGATAAGGTTCTCAAAATGTTTAGCATGAAATACTGTAAGCCAGGAGATACATTTGTAGCTAAGGGAGACAAATTTTGTCTCACTCAATATCCTAATATTAATGCAGAGGAATTTAAGAAGCAAAAGCTGCCTTATGCATCAACTATAGGAAGTCTATGTTGGGTTTTTTTAGGAAATGAACATCACATGTGTGAAACAGAATAATATAAGAAAAACCAAAGTGATATGGATCTTATGATGAACATTAATCAAGAAGTAAAAAAGAATTTATAAAATTATACCTTAGCGGAATTGAGTCACTACTCAACCAAGATGCTCCAAGGAAGTCCGACAAACACTTGCGGCTGGAGTTCTGAGCATAGAAATATATCAATGACTCTATGGGTATCCACATGAGTAATAAGAACCCTTAGACTTTTGTCATACAAGATCTATGTTGGAAGAAGGAATGCCCTCAACGTCTCCACGGATTGCTAGATTGATCAAATGAGAGGTGGCGATGACAAAGACAAAGCTTAAGAAACAATTTCTAGCGATGGCAATGGGTCGGAATGGTTGTCAACAACAGATCATTGGCTTCGACTTTTAGGTTGAGGAATAGTTCCATCGTGATAAGAAGTCATATTTATAATCTCAATTGATTAGGTCAATTATATATCAAGATAACGGTTATCTCATCTATATATATACTGAAATAGTCGTTATCCATAGACCAGGTTGAAATCAGACTTAGAGAATCAAACCAGAGTTAATAACATTCATCGAGATATCATGTGTATATACGACAAACCAAGGATCAATACGTCAAAATAACACGAGAATACTCGACGAATACATGCATAACATGTAACACCTCCATCCGTCACGTATAATATAACAAAAGGTCCAACCGGGGCCACACGCAGCTAAACACAGAGGGGGGGGGGGGTGGGGTGAACAGGTTTTTATGTCTTTTATGACAGTATTTTACTTAGGTGAGTTTTGATTTAGATTTAGATTAGCATTCAAGATCATACAATCAGCACACAAGTTATTTATAGTGGTTCCCTAAGGTTTGAGTACATCCAATGTCCCTCCCACCTTTCAAACAATGTGTTAGATAAGGCCGACTTCTCCAAACTCGGTTGAATGAGATTACAACATAGATCTCTAAGGATCTCTCAAACTCCTCCAAGTCCTACCTCAGGACCAAGGCCCTACACTTAGAGAAATATTTTCCTATAGCTAGTGATCTGCTCTAGAACACCTACCTTAGTCTTTAACTCAAAGTCCTACACTCAGGCTAGGAGGTTAGCCCAACACTCAGATCTACCACTGAATCCTACATCAGAGAGAAACTGTCCTACAAATCAGATTCTCAACCAGAATCCTACAAGTCAGGCCTAAAGGCCCTATAACTCGGATCTACAAAAAATATCCTACGTCAGCCTTTATAATTTAGACTTATACTCAGATCATTTAAAATCATACAAAAAGAAATGTTGATTGTTGATGTTGATTGACTCCAGAGAAATAATCTATGAGTCTGCCTCTTCCTGAACTGAAATGACTCAGTCCTATATTTTTCACAGCTTCAAGGATGGATCTTCAAGAATGTTTTGCCTGAGCTGTGAAGTACATGTAGCTAGGGCTTGCTTAGTTCCTTCTTCTAACTCAGAGAGATAACTCTCTAATCTTGTTGTTGAAGATGTGAATGATAACACCTATCTATCTTGAACTTTCAGATCAACACCCAAATTCTTCAAGCTCTACAACTTTGTTGAGAGGAAGAAGATGAAGATTTGGATCTCAAAAATTATCTGCCTTTTCCTTGGAACTCTGAATATATATCCCATCGTCAAATGGCTCATTGAGCTGTGGGACCACCTAGAGTTGGTAGTTGCAACTTCTCTTTTACATTAATTGTTGTACAATAGTCAAGTAGTGCCATTTTTCATCTACTGTTCCATTTCCGTAACATTTGAATTACTGTTGATGTCATCGTTACTCAGCACCTGTGGACCTATTCAAATTTAAACAATTCTGCATAGGTGTTGAGTGAAGACTTATCACTCAATTCCAAAACTATTAGCCAGAATTCTGCACCACCAGGCATTGAGTGATCATTCATCACTCAACGAATATCAACAATTGTAGTCTAACCGACTAGGCATTGAGTGAGCCTTGATCACTCAATGCATCTGGACTTGATCAATATTCTCTGTATTAAGGCATTGAGTGAGTTTTCTTCACTTAACGCTTTCTGCCTTTGCATGTTTTTTGAAGAGGCGTTGAGTGAACTGCCTTCACTCAACGCTTCTGTCCTTAGACAGATTTTCTGTTGAATAGGCGTTGAGTTAGTTATCTTCACTCAATGCATCTTTCCTTAGATATATTTCCAAGTCAACTAACTCTGCGGCTCTGACTAAATAGTGTTCTGTCAATGATTTATCTTCATGGAATTGAGTGAACTGCCTTCACTCAACGCTTCTGGACTTAGCCAGAATTATTATCAGCTTCTCTTTAGCTTTGACTGCTTGAGCTTTACTCAATGCTTCTGTCTCTAGGTGTTGAGTAAACAGCCTTCACTCAATGCTTTTGGACTTAACCGGATTTTTGCTTTGGCAATGCTGAGGCTTTGACTGCCTAGGCTTTACTCAACGCTTAAAGTCATCTAGCATTGATTGAACTGCCTTCACTCAATGCATCTAAACATCGGCAGATTTTTGCATTATCAACATCCTGGCTTGTGTCCACCTGTCATTGTTGCTCAGACAATTTGTTTAAACAGTGAACAAAGAACAACCTGCATACATATTACTTAGAGCATGCATCAAATACAATTAATATATACTGTTGTATTATAGGCCTTCTTCAAATATGAGACATTGTGATCAATGGACCCAACAATCTCCCCCTATTTAAGGAAGTCAAAACCTTAGACAATGATATGAATTAACACTTATAGAAGTTAATCATTCATAGAAAATTGTGAACCGAAATTGAAGTAGACACAAACATATGAATATATTTAAAGGCAATAAACATAAATATCCAGTGTTCTTAAAATAGTGTTCACATTCCAAAAACCCTTAAGGAAAAATTGCAAAAAACACATCTTGTTTCTGGTTGCTTAATTACTATACCTCTGTTTAGCTTCTTTGCAGTCTTAGCTTTATCTAATTTCTTTTCCTTCTGCCTCTCAAAGCAGCTATATGGCTTGGGGAAGTATTTGCCGGGTTCTAAAACATCTAGTCGTAGAACACCTGACATCTTGTCTCTTCTGTACTTCCTCCTTGCTTCTTCATTGTTTTCTAGCTTTGCCCATTCTAGGGAGTTGTAAAGCTTTCCACGCTCAGTTTTCTTAGACTTGATCTCATCACAGGCAAACAATATGATAGTCCTATATTGAGGACTCCATTGCTCAAAATCTGGCCAGGTTTTCATCTCTTCCCAATATCTCTTCCTGCAGAGCCTTACATCATCTTCTTCTTTTGCAATAGACATGCCTTTGGCCCTAAAAATCTGGTCAATAGTGGGGCTAAAAGAGAGAATTTACGCAGCAATTGCAGTTTCATCCCACTGAGCACCTTCTTGAATATCATATTGTTGAGTATCAAATTGCTCTGCATACTGACTATCATACTGACCCATCATTCCAACCTGCAGTGCTTGATGAATCTGTTCAGGAACAATAGGGATGTTGTCATATGTTATCTATTCAACACAAAGAGATCCTATGATCATATTTGTAGTCCATACAACATTTTTAGTGTTGGACTTTATCATTTCCTTGTTCCCTTTTTTGACTTCTTCAGAGACATCTTTAGTCAGGGAGGAGCTGGCCACTGTAAATTGAGCATCCAGATAATTAACACCTTTGGTTACACAGCCTTTCAGTTGGAGCATGTGATCATCTAGGACTTAGGTGCATGCTTCTATTCTTCTTTCAAGAATTGTCTTGTGTTTTTCCAACACTTCCTTCTGAGCATTGTGGACTGCTAGCATATTTCCGGCAGTAATATTCTAATTTTTCAAGATCCCATTCTGGATATTACTGATTTCAGCCAGCTTGCTTTCAGTAAAGGTAACTGCAGGTGCTGCTATCATGGAAATGGCAATATTTTGGCTTTCAGCAAGTTTACCTCAAATCGGATAGATTTGATCTCTGTTGTCAAATCATTCGTTATATTCTTGATATAGTCATTGACAAAGTTCTCTAATTACCTTCTTTTAACATCGAGCAATCCTTTCAATTAGGCTAGTAAGAATGGTGATATTGGATCAGGCTGATGAGTTGTCCCTTCATCACAGATGTTTGGGTGCACTGGCCTTTCTTCTTCTTTGACATCTGTATCAGGCATTTCATACCCTAAGTAATGGGCATCATCAGTTATATTAGCAGCAATATTGTCATTGTTAGACTTGGAGGAGTTTATCTCCACCATAATACTTAGAGCAGGGAGTTCAGTGTGAATCTCCCCCCAACCTCTGCAATGTCCACATGGACATTCAGATCTTTAGTAGTGTTGATTTGGTGTCCTTCTTCCATTATTTCAGCAAGTTGAACAATCTCAGGAAGAATTTCATTACTCTTTTGCATAAACTTATTTTGCTCCCCCTTAGGAAAAGAATCTCTCGTAATTTTCTCAAGAAGTTGCTCCTCCTCAGCTTGAGGAGAGAAAAGAACAACTTCCGGACCCTCTAAAGTTTCAGTAGTCCTCTTCTCTAGATTCTAAATGAAAGTGCCAATTTCTTATGAACATACTGGATAGTCTCCCCTCAGTATGAGCAGGAATCTTGTGAATCTCCCCCTCAATCTAGCAGCCATTTAAGATGTCCCCTCCTATATAGCAATAGACATCTTGTTCACTATATCCTCTGCCACCTTTTTCAGCATCCTCAACGGGAGGTATTTACATAGTATCAGCAGGAATCTCTTCAGACTGAGTTCCACTCACTTGGATCCTTGTTGTAGGTTCAGAGGAAATTGATACCTGAGCCCTTATATCCCTTCTGGTCTCTTTAGTAGACCCAAACTGATTTGGGCCATGAGGTTCTTCTTCACTATTCTTAGATAATCTACTCTGTGTGCTGACATCTAGGACTGGAACATCAATCTTCTTTTCTTCTCAGTAGACTGACGGTGTGGTTGTAGAACTCTCTCCCAAATGTCAAACATTCTGGAGTCCATTCTCCTCATGTGATGGATCTTACTCCCTAGCCTCATGTTGAGGATTCTTAGGACTGTACTATATAAATACAGAGACAATATTCTACCCAAGTTAGGATCTGGGATGCATTCCACTATTCTACCAAACACCACTTTTCCCTAGTTTGTTTTCTTTGATATAATTATTCTGGCCATAAGTTCAAATACTTTCTTAGATATCTTATCATGAGAACTTGTTTTACAGAGCAGAGTTTTTCCCACAATATCTGCAATGAACTTTCCTCTATTGTGTATCTCTTTTCTCAACATAGAGCTAGTATAATACATGGAGAGTCCGCACCACTTCAGTGTTGTCTTGACATCATTCTGAAATAAGTATGTATCTTCATCAGACTCTTTTTTCTTGGGTAGATAGAAAGCCTTACATAACTTCTTGGTAGTGATCTTAATCTTATTCCCATCGATTGTGGATTTGATTTAGGTTAAAGATGTAAGACCCCTCCCCTAACCAAGGAGGCTCCCGGACTTATGCCCAGAACTGCCGCCTTATGGTGACACTAACTCACGGGTTAGTCGACACCGCAAGTCGCCGATGCTGCCGGCTAGTACGATCATAAAACTTATTCGACCAAATGAGAAATAGAACTATAAAAGCAGTGTATAAAACAGCTAGTCCACAAAGCACATCACTATCATCTATAATGAAAATGAAAGCACAATAGAGTCTAGAATGAGTACAACAAAAGAGAAAAGGGCTTATTCCATGTACATGATATAAAATCTCTCTCTCAAAACGACAACAAAGCGGAAGCTAAACTATCATCAAAAAACTCGTCCCACCTGACGATGGGCTGAAGTAGTAATAGTTGGTGGTGGTGGTATCAGCTCCTCACGTCCTGCCACCTCGTCATGCTGGTCGAGCTGGTACTCCATCTGCTCGAGCTCCTAAAGTTATTTGGTCACAACCGACCATTAGTCATAAAGACTAAGCCGTTTCCTCCACACCTCGCCCTCGCAACTCCTATACACCGAGTGGGAGGACGAAGCAGAGGACAACAAGGGGTATAATAGAAGCAGGTGACAGTGGAGCTATATTAATAAGTATATATAGTATCCATCTATTTTTACTCTAGCAGTTCTATATATATAGCACATGTAAGGTATGATGAACTGTACAAAAAGTAAGAAAGGTATTGTAAGGAAACAAGGTACTGCAAGTAAAACAGAGTAAAGAACGGCAAGTAGAATATGCTCTTTGTAATGCCAGGAAAATTGTATTTAAGTTAGTCGCGTAAAAAGGGATTTTGGTGCCTGTATAGGGGTACACGGCCTAGGACACGGGCATGTCCAAGGCCGTGTCTGGCATGGTGTTTTGGCCAATTTTATCCCGAGAAGGACACGACAAGAAACACGGCTGAATGACACGGGCGTGTCATTTTACACGGGTGCGTGCCTACCTGTGTCAGTACCCGTGTTCCATTGAGTCATGACGGTTGGCGCGATGGTTAATCGTGACACGCCTCCGGTCACGGGCATGTTAAAATTCAACAAACCAGCAGACACCACCTCGGATATCCTGTTGAAACTCAACAAACCGGAGGAGGTTACGTCCACTTATAACGTTGAACGTTTTCTCGGATCTTAGAGTTAGCAGGGGTTATCTCAAGAAAGCAGTAACAACCAGCAACACATGCAGCACAAGCGTCTTTATTGATCAAGAGCAAACTTCTTTACAAGGAGAGACATACATGACGAGACATGCTTCACCAACACCAAACCAGGAGAGCAGATACAGTTACAAAGACAAGACACAAAACAAGCCGCGCGGACTCAATCAACAAGCCGCTGGTCTACTGCTGTGGAGTCCGCCAGGTCGCCAGTCCGCAACCCAAGCCGCGCGGACTACCCCTTATTCCAATGCTTAGCTCTTCACCGCCGATCTGTAGGACGCCTGACCGCGAGGTTGCCTAGCCGCCAGACCGCACACGCTGCGATACCAAATGGAACAGTCCGCCTGAAGCAGGCGACTCCCTGAACCCCGAACCAAGTTGCCAAAGAGAAGACTGCCTAGTCGCTATCCGCGCCTTGTTGTTTACCGCCTATTGCTTAACTGCAGAGTCCGCACTGTCCCTGACCGCAATCAGAGCCAAGTCCTGTCTTTTCAACGCTATCCGCACAACCTGCACAGCACAACCCAGTCAACTCTCAAACCGCACGGACACCAAGGTCCAGTCCGCAGCAACTTACTCGAGCTCAAATACTGTTCACTTACTTTGGTTAGGTTCTCTTGAGGTTACTATTCCTGATGTGACATGGGTCTTATTTACAGGCACGATGATGAGTATGGTCACCGCCCAAGCCGATAGGATCACCTCCACATCCCGCAGCAAGAACAAGTGTATCCTCAAGTCCGCGGATACACACACTAGTCCGCTGCTCCAGTGCAGATAGCCAGCTCGCCTAGCTTCTCCAAAGCCGGAGACCAATCTCCAGTTCGCCTTGTCGCCAAAGGTCATGCTGCCAAGACATCACCAAGGCCGGACAACATAACAGTCCGCTTTGTCGCTAAGGGCCAAACCAGGACCACCACAGCCGGACTCCGCAACAGCTATGTCTGCCAATCTGCGGACAAGGAATCAGCCCGCATAAACTGAGCCCGCAGCCTCGCCAACAAGGCACCTGCCGGACTCAGCGGACACCAGGCTTCTGTCCGCACATCCCGAGTCCATTGCTCATCTCCAAGGAATCGCCGGACTCAGCGGACACGCCGATCCAGTCTGCTTACAAAGAAAACTCCAGTCTGCATTCCTGAATTCATAACATCACAAGGCTAAAACGAACTCAACAGACTCTAGCTCCAGTCCGCACGCTCTTGCACAGGCAATCCTCCAGTCCGCGTATCCCCAAGCTAGCAATCAAGGCAACAACACTTCTACTAGGCTTGGCGGACTGAGAAAGCAGGCCGGTCTCCACTGCGCGACTTCCCCGGACTGAGCCAACCTGGACTTGGTTCAGAACCTACCAAGTCCAGTCCACTGGCCATAAGGACCAGTCCGCACTTATTGGCGGACACTGGATCTAGCCCGCTATACCGGGCGACCTCTAGCTTCTGCCCGCACTGACCGGTGGTCTCCGCGGCTTCCACTTGTCGCTTCACTAGAGCAAGACCAAGGCAACTGCGAAACCGGTCTGCCGAGCTCTAGTTCATCAGTCCGCTTCATGCCGGACTCTGCGGATAGGATTTCTATCCGCCCGGTTACTTCCTATGATCCAACTGCCTGTTGAGTATTCATCGGCCTGACAGACCGCTGCTACTGTTCGCGTAGTCCGCGCGAACAGACCACCCAGGCCGCCACAGAGCAAACCGCCTACAACATCCCTGCCGACTTAGTAGTCCGCAAACCCTGTCTGCGTAGTCCGCTCGGATAGGTTGCCCAAGCCTTCCATTCACCCACTTTCACTTCACAATTTTCAACACTCCCCCTTGAAGTGAAAAGTGGTGAATAACTCCAGCAGCTCCCGTAACCTTGCACCTGGTCCCTCCGATAGCATCTACGAAGAAATGTCCAAGACATAGTCATCGCCCCGCATATCATGGACCATGAGGGAGCCCTCGAGCATCTCCAAAAAGGATCCATGCTTCCCTCTGCCTTCTTAAGCTTCAACCTCCACTCATGCATCACAGGAGTATCACCAACAACCTTGGGCACAGAAGCCCAAGCCTTGTTACATCTGAGAGAAATCACCTCTTCAGCCTTGTTGTCAACCACCTCATTGATTCTAGTGTGGTCATCACAGCTAGAAGTACCTTGCCCGACCTGAGGGCTACAAAGTAACACAGAACCAAGTCCGCCGTGTTCCCTTCACTATATCGAGCTGGTCGTTTACTGATCCTCTTCGATCTCCGAAGAACCTGATCATGGCTAACCACCTCTGCTGCTTCTGAACCAGCTCCGTTCCCGGGCAAACCTGGAACAATGCTCCCCTTGCTCCTTGAACAAGACGCCTCCTTACTGGAACCAGAATCACCTGGAGCAACGCTCCCCCTGCTACCTGAACCAAAACATTCTCCTCTTAAACAAGAACTGCCTAAAACATCGCTCCCCCTGCTTCCTGAACTGGAAGCCTCCGTCTTCGAGCCAGAATAACTTGTAGCATCGCTCCCTCTACTTCCTGACTCTGACGCCTTTGCCCCGGAGCTAGAACAACTTGGAGCTCCTGGTGACTCAGGCAACTCCACTTCCTTAGCAGCAACCTCCTTCAGCCCACCATTTGACCTGCTTATCTCTAGCTCCACATGAGAGCTACCCCAATACGACGTCAACTCATCGAAGGCAATGTATCTTGACACTATGAGTTTCTTCATCGTAGGATCCATACACCTCCATCTTCTTCTCTGCTCATCATACCCAACAAAGACTAGCTTTGTCTTGAGAGCACCCGGAAATTGTATGTAGCAGGTAGATCCAAACACCCAAAGATGTTTCACGCTGAGCTTTACTCCTAATATCAGCTCATAAGGAGTCTTCACTATGATCGGACTAAGAGGCATCCGTTTGATGACATGAGCAGCACAGGCCATCCCTTCCGCCCAAAGGGCCTTCAGAACCCCTTTACTCTGAAGCCAACACTTGTAGGTCTCCGTTAACCAATGGATCATCCGAGCTGCAATACTACCTTGTTGTGAAGTTTGTCCACAAGAAAGCTCCTTCCGGATCCCTTGCTTCCTGCAAAAGTATGAGAACTCGGTTAAGCCAAACTCACCACCGATACTTGTCCTCAACACCTTGATCCTCCGGCCAAGCTGGCCTTCCACAAGATTCTTGAACTCCACAAACAAGTGCACCATGTTGGACTTCTTCTTCATGAAGTATACCCATGTATACCTTGAATAGTCATCAACCAATATCAGCATGAACCTGCTGCCTCCAAGACTGGCTGTGACGGTCGGTCCCACCAGAGCACAATGGACAACCGCCAATGGTGCTTTATATCTGGATTGTGCTTTATCAACCATGAAGCGATAGGCTCCACTTTCCTGACATCCCGCACACCCCCGACCATCGTCATAGGATGACAACCTAGGTAGCCCTCTTACGAGTCTTTTTCCTACCATTGCTTTCAGCTTGTCCATCCCTACATGCCCCAGTCTTTCATGCCAGATAGCTGCACTATCACTAGCATTCATCCGATCAGCTCCAGAACTAGTTGATGTCCCAACTACGTTCTTCTCCTTACCTCCGACATGAGCTATGTTCGCCAAGAGCAAGACAACCTTGCACTCCTTCAGAAGATGACCTTGCTTCTTGCATTTATAGCACCTTGGTCCTTCCTTCCTCTTCCTATCACGCCTAGGAGAACACTCCTTTCTTCCTGATATGAAGTAGAGGGACCATCGTCAGCAGCAACCTTCACCTCCATCCTGAACAACCCATCAAGGGAAGTCCAAACCTCCACAGCTGACCGACATCCACTGATGTGATCCAAGAGCTCCGATGAGATTACCTGCTTGAGAATAGACTCCGCTTTTGCATTTGTCTCCTTCCAAGCTCTCATCGCTTCAGCATTGCCAGCAGTAGCCTCTTGTCTTCCTGCTCCGCATACAACCTCCCAATGGTCCTCGCTAAGAATAAAGCTCTTCATACAGGACTTCCACCTTTCACAGTTCGTCTATTTAAGGAGATTAATTCCAAGACGACTTGCATCCTCCACTACCATGGTTCTACCACTTGTTTCCTCTACACAAGAGCAATTACTTCCATTGAGCACTGCTTGACCACTCCAACCTCCCTCTGATACCATGTTAAAATTCAACAAACCCGCAGACGCCACCTCGGATATCCTGTTGAAACTGAACAAACCGGAGGAGGATACATCCACTTATAATGTTGAACGTTTTCCCGGATCGTGGAGTTAGCAGGGCTTATCTCAAGAAAGCAGTAACAACTAGCAACACATACAGCACAAGCGTCTTTATTGATCAAGAGCAAACTTCTTTATAAGGCGAGATATGCATGGCGAGACATGCTTCACCAACACCAAACCAGGAGAGCAGAGACAGTTACAAAGACAAGACACAAAACAAGCCGCGCAGACTCAATCAACAAGCTGCTGGTCTACTGCTGTGGAGTCCGCTCAGTCCGCCAGTTCGCCAGTCCGCAACCCAAGCTGCGCGGACTACCCCTTATTCCAATTCTTAGCTCTTCACCGCCGATCTGCAGGCCTCCTGACCGCGAGGTCGCCTAGCCGCCAGACCGCACACGTTGTGATACCAAATGGAACAGTCCGCCTGAAGCAGGCGACTCCCTAAACCCCGAACAAAGTTGCCAAAGAGAAGACTGCCTAGTCGCTATCCGCGCCTTGCTGTTTACCGCCTATTGCTTAACCGCAGAGTCCGCACGGTTACTCACCGCAATCCGAGCCAAGCCCTGGCTTTCCAGCGCTATCCGTTGAACATGCACAGCACAACCCAGTCAACTCTCAAACCGCGCGGACACCAAGGTCTAGTCCGCAGCAACTTACGCGAGCTCAAATACTGTTCATTTACTTCGGTTAGGTTCTCTCGAGGTTACTATTCCTGATGTGACATGGGTCCTATTTATAGGCAAGATGATAAGTATGGTCACCGCCCTTGCCGATAGGATCACCGCCACATCCCGCAGCAAGAACAAGTGTTTCCGCAAGTCCGCGGATACACACATAGTCTGCCACTCCCGTGCAGTTAGCCAGCTCGCCTGGCTTCTCCAAAGCCGGACTCCAATATCCAGTCCGCCTTGTTGCCAAAGGTCAAGCCTCCAAGACATCACCAATGCCGGATAGCATACCAGTCTGCCTTATCGCCAAGGGCCAAACCAGGACCACCATGGCCGGACTCCGCAACAGCTATGTCTGCCAATCTGTGGACAAGGAATCAGCCCGCATAAATCGATCCCGCAGCCTTGCCAACAAGGCACCTGCCGGAATCAGCGGACACCCGGCTTCCATCCGCACATCCCGAGTCCATTGCCTCATCTCTGAGGCACCACCGGACTCAGCGGACACGCCGATCCAGTCTGCTTACACATCACACTCCAGTCCGCATTCCTGAATTCATAACATCACAAGGCTAAAACGAACTCAGCAGACTCTAGCTCCAGTCCGCATGCTCTTGCACATGCAATCCTCCAGTCCGCATATCCGCAAGCTAGAAATCAAGGCAACAACACTTCTACTAGGCTTGGCGGACTGAGAAAGCAGCACGTGCTCCACTGCGCGACCTCCCCGGACTGAGCCAACCTGGACTCTGTTCAGAACCAACCAAGTACAGTCCACTGGCCACAAGGTCCAGTCCGTACTTATTGGCAGACACTGGATCTAGCCCTCCATACCGGGCGACCTCCAACTTCTGTCCGCACTGACCGGCGGTCTCCGTGGCTTCCACTTGCCGCTTCACTAGAGCAGGACCAAGGCAACTGCCAAACCTGTCTGCCGAGTTCTAGTTCATCTGTCCGCTTCATGCCGGACTCCGTGGATAGGATTTCTATCTGCCCGGTTACTTACTGGGATCCAACTGCCTACTGAGTATTCGTCGGCCTGACAAACCGCTGCTGCTGTCCGCGTAGTCCGCGTGAACAAACCGCCCAGGCCGCCACAGAGCAAACCTCCTGCAACATCCCTGCCGACTTAGCAGTCCGCTAACCCTGTCCGCGCAGTCCGCGCGGATAGGTTGCCCAAGCCTTCCATTCACCCACTTTCACTTCACAATTTTCAACAGGGCATTTCCAAGACAAGACACGGGCGTGTCAGGCTGAGACACGGGTGTGTCTTGCTCGTGTGGTTTTTCTGCGTTCGACGATCGTACCTGGATCGAGGCACACGGTCTGGGACACGGCCGTGTGTGAGGCAGTGTTTGGCCTAGGTCTGTTGATTTTTGAGTGGAACAGAGCCATTCAATTTCTTTATTTAAAATATGACAGCCCTGGAGAAACCCTGCTCTGTTAAGGTCGGAAATAGAGGATCAATTCCTCATTTTCTCCCTTAGTATCTCTCTCCAAAGGAGTTAGAAAGAGGAGGAAGAAGGAGGAGTTTTGCGGCTACCGGCGGAGCACCGGAGCACCGATCAGAGAACCGAGAGCGGATCAGTGGAGGGAATCCCGTTGCGAAGACTTCTATCTGTATAGTTTTCCAGGCGCCAAAGCGTACTACAGGGGTAACGATTCTCTACTTGAGCATGTGAAGCTCTTCCTTTTTGCATAGGGAAATCACGCTCCCGCAAGTGTGCGGCGAGTGTGCGGTGTTCCTTGGGCTTGACTGGAATAGTCCCCCTTGTGTTGCATAAGAGTCCGGAATCAAAGTACGAGCATAGGCATTGTGTGTGAAGCCTACCCGAACATGTTGGTCTGGATCGGCGATGTTGCATTTATTATGATTTTTCGGAGAAGACTCCGTGCTTTGGGTTTTCGGGTTTCTACATGGTATATTGCAGCAGGGATCCTTGGAGGTTAGCTCCAAGTCGCACCCGGAAAATTGAGCGGAATCGTTGTTCTACTAACTTGGCGGTCTAGGAACCGGCCTTGAACATAACTGGGTTATGTGATTGATTAGAATATTAGGATCTGAGAGAAGCTTGGCTCGTGCATACGTATTAATGTGAACTACGCGGTTGAGCAACGGGCAAGTGGAATTGGACCTGGGCTATGTGGTTCGGTGCGAGAGACCCGAAAAGGGGACTGTCCGTTTGTATAGTCGAGAGCCTTAGACAGTGGTCAGGAAGGATAAAATGCTCATGTTGTTGCCATCCTGGTGGTGGTGGTGAAGACGCTGAAGTGTCAGGATTCACCGTTAATTTACCCCGAGTGCACGGGGTGTTTGGCCATGAGAGCCTACACATGTGGTGAAGTGTGTTTATATATAATTATTTAGTTGGGATAATGATATGCAGGGAAGGAGCACCGTCGTCCCGAGAAAGGGACGGGGACGTTACATTTGGTCAGCTTTAGCTGACCGTTGCCTGTTTGCCACCGTGTGGTGGAATGTTGCTTGCAGGTGCTGCGGAGCCGAGTGCAAAATAGCGGGCTGGAGCCCATGTTGCCATACTGGCCCTCGAAGGCCTTAGTGAATAGTTGTTTTTATTCTGTCATATGTGGCCGTCCTGAGAGCCGTTGTATGTAAGACACTATTTGATAAGTGAACTATTGTAAGGCCATAAGGCCATGTATCTTTCAGTGTATTGTTATTTCATTCCAGTGGTAGTGATTGTGGACATTAATGTAAATTGATTATTCAGTTTCGGTTCTTTCTACTTTTAAAAGATTTCGCTAGAATGCTCTGTGTTAGGACGAGTAGTCTTATTTGGATAGTTTGGTTATTAATACGTAACCCTTCCGTATGTCTGTGGTATATGGCGTCAGGTTCTAGCTAGACCTTCTGTTATATGACATACGACGGATGGGGGTATTACAATTTGGTATCAGAGGGAGGTTGGGCATTAATCATCGTAAATACCGCTTCAGCCACCATCCTGATGATTTCCGCTGAAGGAGGTGTAGTAGGCATGTATTTCGGTGCACTACTTTCCATCTATTGCGGATGCTCTGATTGACCAGCACCGCTCCTAGCTGCCTATAGAAGCAAAGACACACGATTAGACGACAACCAAATTGCTAAAAGCAATCATTGGAACACTCAGATTTCACAAAATAAGTGTATTTTCCATTCCTAAGTGGACATTCATGGGTTCTTTTTGATGTTACAACGATGACTCACACATATGCTCACCACCCCCTAAAAGAATTCTCCCACGAATACATTTAAGCCTGATGATGGGCTGAAACCCGAATAGGCAAGTGTACCTGTTGAATTGTAGTATCAAGGTTGTATTTAAACACGGGGTTGTCTAGTACTACTACTCACGCTCGAACAATTATCCTACCGAAAGAAAGTGGGTTTTGAGAAATTTTTTTCGGAGAAAAACTAAAGATAATTTTAAGACAAAAAAACTTATAATAAAAAGTTAGCATTCGATCGAAGATTCACCATGAAACGAGATGAGGGAAACACAAAAGTATAGTTTTAAGCTTGCAAATCAAACTTGTCCGTGACGGATCCGAAAATAAGACAAAATCTTGCTAGAGCATTAAGTCTCCTAACTTATAGACGCTTTGATCGAAATCTCTTTACAAATCAAAGGGGCCTAAAGTCGCATTATCGAGGTGACCCGCACTATTGGATTTGACTCCAATCCGGAAGATTTACGTCATCTTATCTGTAGGGTTGCGTTCAACTCCTTCCTTCTTTGAGTGATCTTTCACATTCACGAGCCTCTCGGCTACTCAAATATGAGATCCAAAGCCTACTACCGTATACCGAAAATACGGAGTCGGGAAAATAAAAATCAAAGAAGGATCAAGTAAAACTAAGCAAGAATAAAACTATGAAATAAAAGAAACCCTCATCTCATTTTATGGATCCTCACGATCGAAGGATAAGAGAAATTAGCTACTCATAATTGAAAGGGAAGAAAAAACAAGATAAGAGGAACATTTTCATTACTTGCAAAAACGAAGAGTACAGAAAATATTAAAAAGACAAGACTATGTTATGAAGAAAACTTGCAATAATGAAAAATCTAATACAATAATGAAACTAACAATAACAACTCACAAGCACTCTCCACTCTCCAACTCAACACTCAAATTTAACTTAAAACTTCACTTCCCAAAAGTCCTTCCTAGGCTTGAGGGATGGGGTGGCTTTTATAGGAGATGGAGAAGCTTCTAGAATGAAATGAAGAAGCGGGGGCACGGGGGGGGGGGGGGGGGGGGGGGGGGGGGGTGGCCGGCCATGTAAAGGAGAGAGGATGCATGCATGCATGAATTGAATGAAGTGGAGAGAATGCATGCATGATATTTAATGAGGTGGAGAGAAAGGAGGTTCATTGTATTTTTTAAGGAAATAAAATAGAGAATATAAAATGAAGAGGGGGAGATGAATGAGAAATAAATAAGGAGAGAAAATAATAAAGGGGAGAGAGAGGGGAGGGGCCGGCCATCAAGGAGAAAAAAATGCAAGAATGGGAGGGTACATGCATGGAATTAAGTGAAAGGGAGAGGGGGAATGAGATTCATTGCATGTATGAAGAGGGAAATATGAAAATAAATGGGGAGAGTGGGAGGAGGCCGGCTATGCATTAAATGGGGAGCCATGCAATGTGGCTAGATACATGTTCTCGGGTTGCTTCATGGAGTTGGCTGCATCATGTGAGCTGGCAGGTTGCACTTGAAGGATACTTGGGCTGCTACATCATTGAAATGGGTTGCTCAATTGAGGTGGGCTACTTTATCTTTGAAGTGGCTCGAGTATCACTTGAAGGAGAGGCTTGGGCTGCACCATGTGGGCTTTGTTGTAGGCTCGGGTAGGGTGTGCTCTTGCAAATGTGGGCTGTTTTGGTGGAAGAGGGCTGCACCTACAAAAGAAATATAAAACATACATTAGTTATGTTAAAAACATTAATAACAAAAATAAGGTAACATTAGAATAACAAAAACGCAAAAACATGAAATGACAAAACAACAAACAAATAAAACACAAAATGCAACATAACGAACAAAAAAAAGAAATATAATATTAAAACATATTATAAAAAAATAATACAACATAACATACATAAAAATAAATAAATAAAACACCTAAACCTAGGATATATTAAACTAAGCTAACCCAAAAAGTGATGACTAAAATCAGACATCAAAATCCCCCATGCTTAGACATTTGCTTGCCCTCAAGCAAATAGAAAGAAAAACTAGGGAAAAACTAAAAAGATAAGATAGCAAAAGATATATTTTATTTTTTTAAGTTCCATAGTTAATAAAACCAAAACATGAAAAATAAAACTATCCTAATTTCTATGTTGACAAGTAGTGGGGTGAGAAGTGTACAATAGAAAACTTGAAAGTGGAGAACTAAAAATATCATTAGAACATAAATAAAATTTACACATTTCTAAATCTTAAAAAAAGGCATCCATAACTTTAAGAAAATAAGAAAAGCAAAAGTAAACGTTCTAATTAAACGGCGCATTAAACGAACTACTAGGTTGCTAGAATAACAATTACCCCTAAGTCACCTCAAGATAACCTCCAAAGAAATCCATCAATGATGGTGGCCATAGGCTTGTCCGTTCCACCCTCTCCACTACGCAATTCACGTTCTAAAGATCAAAAGGACTTAAATAGGCGTAATGACTTGGCTTAGGCAAATGATTAGAAAGTGAAAAGCAAAGATAAAAATGAAGGCTAAGACACACACTAAACCAAGGTTGAGCTCAAAATAAATAAACCATAACCAAAATGAGAAATGACAAGTATGTCATTTCTCCAATTCAAACTACAAAACAAGGCCATGAAATTTTTTTTCTTTCTTTTCAAAATTTGGCCACAAATAAACTTTTTCTCTTTTTTTGATCATTTTGATAATAACTCTTTTTTTCTTCATAAAAGAGAGCTCCAAATAAAAACTAATAATTTTCCTTTTCATTTTCAAAGATAATAACCCTTCACAAACATAATATTCAAGCTCAAAGTTTAGTGTGAAATAGGAAAGGCATTTTGGCTTTGGCGAAATAATGAAATGAAAGGTGGAGCTAAAAATAAATAAACATGGAAAAAGGCCCAAAAATTGTTTTGCAACGGTGAAATTGTTTGGTGGGCAAAAAGGCTCAAATGAATCAAAGGGTGGCCTAAATCATTTCTAAAGTACGTAAATAATGGCACAAATATTTCGAGAGTAGCTGGGGATAAGTTCTAGACACGAATAAAGTATTACCCCATAAATGAAAAAGAGATAACATTACCTAGCAACCATTCGTAAACAACTAACCGAATAAAAATACATAACTACAAATTGCTAACTTATAATGTAAAAAACGGATGCCTATATTTAAGAACAAGAAACTAGTAAAACTAAGCTATGTTAAACTGATAAATTTAGAAAACTGTTTCAAAGAAATCTAAATTGAAATAAGGAACCGCACGGGCCTACACATCACTAGAAGAAAAATAAAAATAAAGATAGAAAATAATTTTATATTTTGTTTTTCAAATAGATTTTAGCAATGTTTTTTTTGGATTTTTGTTTTATAAATTTTTTTCTTTTTTAAATTTTTGATAAGGCTAAAATAAAAGCAATACTAAAGAAGCTTAACAAAACTATACTAATTTTTTTGATTTTGATTTTAAGAAAGCAAAAGATATTTTTAGATTTTTGAAAGAAAAAGGAAAAAAGAAACTAACTAAACCCTCCCCCAAGCTTAGATTCTTCATTGTACTCAATGAAATAAACAAAAAGAAAAACGAGAAAGAGAAGGAGATTGAGAAGGAGAGAGAAATGCAGAAAGTAAATGAAATAAAAAGAACAGGACTTCCCCGGGTTTGTATGATGAAGGCGGATGTCGCTCCCCCATGCTTGCTTTTTAGTGCACTTGATCGCGGGTAGGTTTGACTTGATCCATCTTTATATCAGCAACGTTGGAGTGGCGGTCACGAACTTGCTTGGTTGGCCTCCGGAAGGAAGAGCAAAATAAAAGCAGAAAAAAATAGAGTCTGTGGGCAGGTGCCCAAGATTGTTCTTTATTACAACAATTTAAAGTCCGAATAAAATTAAAAGTTTCATAATAATAATAATAATAAGTCCAAAAATAAAAATGTTCCACAACAAGATAAATATTTAAGAGTCCAAGACAAGATCCTCCGTTGCAGGAGACACAGAATCATTGGAAAAATAGAGTTCAAGTCTATGCCCATTCACTTTAAAATCACCCTTATCGGGGTGCGAAAGCAACACAGATCCATAAGAATAGACGTCCTTGACCGTAAAAGGTCCAGACCATCTAGATTTAAGTTTGCCAGGAAAACGATGTAGGCGAGAATTGAAAAGAAGAACGTGATCGCCAGGTTTAAACATTTTAGGATGGCGCAAGTTCTTATCGTGATAAAGTTTTGTGCGTTCTTAATAAATTTATTATTTTCATAAGCATATGCTCGCCACTCGTCAAGCTCATTTAGTTGGTTTTTTCTATGCTCATCGACCGAGTGCGGATCAAAATTTAAAAACTTTAACGCTCAATACGCACGGTGCTCTACTTCTACAGGGAGATGACATGTTTTTCCATAGACTAGTCAGAAAGGAGTACAACCAATAGTGGTATTGTACGCTGTTCGATATGCCCAAAGAGCATCGTCTAATTTTAAAGACCAATCCTTAAGGGAAGTAGAAATGGTTTTTCCAAAATTCTTCTAATCTCTCGATTGACTACCTCGACCTGACCGTTAGTTTGGGGGTGATAAGTAGTTGATAGTTTATGCGTAACGTCATATTTAGTTAAAGCTTTAACGAGTTGATCGTTGCAAAAATGACTTCCCCTATCACTAACGATCGCTCGAGGAAAAACAAAACTAGAAAATAATTTTTTAAGAAAGGCAACTACGATGCGAGCATCATTTCTTGGTAAAGCATGAGCCTCCGCCCGCCTGGAAACATAATCTACTGCGACTAGAATATATTTATTTCCTAAACTTGAGGGAAACAGGCCTACAAAGTCAATGTCCCATAAATAAAAAACTTGGTAGTCCAGAAAATAATTTTGTTCCATTTTATTTTTATTATATAAGTTTCCAGTCCGTTGGCACCGATCACACCTGCTCACAAAGAGTTGCGCATCTTTAAAAATGCTTGGCCAGTAAAGCCAGCACTAAGCACTTTGTGGGCGGTGCGGTTTGCTTGAAAATGCTCGCCAGTCGGACCTTCATGAACATGCTTTAAAATTTGTTGACTTTCTTCCTGGGAGACACATCTTCTTACCACCTGGTCTGCACAAATGTGAAATAGAAATGGATCCTCCCAAAAATAATACTTCAACTCAGAAAAGAATTTCTTCTTTTGCTTGGAGGAGTATTCTTTTGGGAGGACGCGGGCCACCAGATAATTGGCCAAATCGGTAAACCAGTGGGTAGAAGAAGAAACTTTTAAAATTCGTTCATCCGGAAAAGAGTCATTAATAGAATTTTCATTTAAAATATCAAGTTTGGGATTTTCAAGACAAGAAAGATGATCAGACGCTAGGTTTTCCGCTCGTTTCTTATCCTGAATCTCCAAGTCGAATTCTTAAAGTAAGAGGATCCAGCGAATAAGACGCGGCTTGGCATTCGGTTTAGAAAGGAGGTACTTCAAAGAGGAATGGTTCATAAAAACAATAACTTTATCAAGAGTAACGTACGGTCGGAATTTATCAAAAGCAAAAATAACAGCTAAAAGTTCTTTCTCCGCCGTGGTGTAATTTTCTTGAGCAGAAGTTAGAGTTTTACTAGCATAGAAAATCGGATGAAAGTTCTTAGCAATTCGTTGTCCTAGAACCGCACCTACCGCATGACTACTCGCATCACACATTATTTCGAATGGTAAATCCCAAACTGGGGCGATCATAATAGTGGAATTTATAAGTTTGGATTTAATTAATTCAAACGCAGCGAGACAAGATTCATCAAAAATGAAAGGAGTTTCTTTTTCGAGAAGGTGGGTGAGAGGCTTAGTAATTTTTGAAAAGTCTTTAATGAATCGTCGATAAAAACTCGTGTGCCCTAAAAAACTTCTAATCGCTTTAATATTTGTAGGCAGCGGTAACTTTTCAATTACTTCAATTTTTGCCTAGTCCACTTCAATTCCCTTAGCAGAAATCTTATGGCCAAGGACTAAGCCTTCACACACCATAAATTGGTACTTCTCCCAATTTAAAACTAAGTTGGTTTCTTCGCAGCGTTGTAAAACTTTTTCCAAATTTTCTAAACATAAGTCAAAGGAGTCGCCAAAAACAGAAAAATCGTCCATAAATACTTTCATAATATTTTCTATGTATTTATCAAAAATAGCAAACATACACCGCTGAAACGTAGCGGGTGCGTTGCATAACCCGAAAGGCATTCTACGATAAGCAAAAGTTCCGAAGGGGCAAGTGAATGTTGTCTTCTTTTGGTCCTCGGGTGCGATAGGGATTTGAAAATACCCCGAGAGACCGTCGACAAAGCAATAAAAACTGTGCCCGGATAAACGTTCTAAAATTTGATCGATAAAGGGGAGGGGGAAGTGATCTTTTCGAGTGGCATCGTTTAGCTTACGGTAATCGATGCACATCCTCCATCCAGTTATCGTCCTAGTTGGAATTAAGTCGTTATTTTCGTTCGTTACTACCGTAATCCCACCCTTCTTAGGAACAACCTGGACCAGACTTACCCACTGACTATCGGAATTCAGATAAATTATCCCCGCATCTAATAACATAAGCACCTCTTCCTTCACAACCTCTTTCATATTCGGATTAAGACGACGTTGTTGTTGGACTACACCCTTAGGATTATTTTCAAAAAATATTTTATGAGTACAAAAAGAAGGGCTTATGCCAGAAATGTTGGAAATTTGCCACGCTATAGCTCGGCGATGCTTTTGTAGTACTTCGATCAACTGATCATTTTCGGATTGAGAAAGATAGGCCGAGATTATAACATGTAATTTAGAATTTTTTTTCAAGAAAGGCATATTTTAGATGATCAGGGAGTGGTTTTAAATCAAGATGGGGCGGTTCATCATAAGAGTTTTTCGAATTCTATTCTTTTTCAAAAATAAGATTTTCATACTTTTTTCTACCAAAGACAGAATCATTTTAAAAATTTGCTTGTAATGACATAACCGTGTTTTCAAAATCATATGAAGAAATTTCAGAAAAAGAAGAGGAAAATTCATTTGAAGAGATGTTAGAAAGAGAAAGTGAAGAATCTTCATTTAAAACATCAAGAAAGAAGCATGAATCATCATTTTTTAAAGAGTTTTTCATTGATTGGTTGATAGAAAATGTGACCTCGTCATCTCCCACACGCAAAAACAACTTTCCATTACTAACAACGATGACCGCTCGAGAAGTGGCTAGGAAGGGTCGACCAAGGATAAGAGGGACCTTGGCGTCCTCTTCAATATCGAGAATAACAAAATCCACCGGGAAGATGAATTTGTCGACCTTTACTAGCACGTCCTCAATGATACCTAAAGGATACTTAATTTACCTATCAGCTAACTGGATACTCATTCTTGTACGGCTAAGAGTGCCCAATCCTAGCTTTTTGAATAAAGAAAAGGGCATCAAATTGTTGCTCTCTCCTAGATCCGCTAATGCATGTTTAACAAACAGATCACCAAAAATGCAAGGAATGGAAAAACTACCCGGATCGTTTAACTTTTTAGGAAGATTAGAGTTTTTAACGACCGCCGAGCATTCTTCATTTATGGTTACATGCGATAAATTTTCCAATTTCGTCTTGTTCGTTAATAAATCCTTAAGATATTTTGCATACTTAGGTATTTGACTAATCGTTTCATGAAATGGCAAATTAATATGAATTTGTTTGAACATTTCAAGGAAGCATTGGTACTGATTGTCTAGTTTTTCTTTCCTAAGTCGAGCCGGATAAGGAGGTGGCGGAAATTCCTTTATAACAACCGGAGCATCATTTTGAACGTCATCATTTTTTTTTCCAAAATCAGAAAAAATAAAAATATCTTTTTCTTTATTTAAAGTAGATTTGTCATTTCCAAAAGTTTATTTATCATTTTCCTTGGGTATAATTGTTTCCACAACAGGAGGGACAATCACCTTTGGCTCTTCCCTGGTGTTGGGCTCGTTAATAAGCTTACCGCTCCGAAGGGAAATCACATTTATGTGCTCCCCTGGGTTAGGTTCAGTGTTCGAGGGAAGAGTTCCAGGTGGTCTCTCGGAAAAAACCTTGGCAAGTTGCCCGACCTGGTTTTTTAAACTTTTCACGGAGCCAGATAGACTTATAATGGTAGCATCATTTGAGCTTATATATTTAGAAAGTATTTCCTCCAAAGATGGAGTTTTTTGAAAATTTTGGTTTTGATGTTGTGGTGGTGGTGGTGGAGTGAAATTGTGTGGTGGGCATGCAACATTAGCAGGGTTACACCAAGAAAAATTAGGATGGTTACGCCATCCAGGATTATAAGAGTTCGAAAAAGAATTAAAACCAGGAGGTGCAGAAAAATTAGAAAAAGCAAAAAAAATATTGGCAGAATTATTTTGAGCAGGCCTGAGTATGTTCCCCAGGTAATCCACCTGCTCGGCAGCAGTAACATTCGCATTTTCATATACCTTAGCGGCGGAGGAAGCAGTCATCTTCGAAATCTTCTTGTTCAGCATTTCCACTTGCAGCGCCTCATAGATACCTGCAGGTTTATTTGGGCGAGTCCTAGGCGAGTTCCACTGAAAAGTGTTCATCGCTATGTCCTCTATAAGCTCAAGAACGGCTTCCAGAGTTTTACGGTCCGAAGAACCAGCGGAAGCGACATTGTTGGGTACATTGGTCTAAATGTACCCGATTTGAAGAAGCCTCACCCAACTCAATGATATACATCAAAATGTATTTGATGTATTTTGAGTTACTTGTGCAGGTTAAGTATTTGCAGGACTGAAGCAAAAAGTTTCTAAGTCCATGTGTCGACACTCAGAGGGAAAGTGTCGACACTTAAGAAGTCTTGTGTCGACACCCAGACAAGCAGTGTCGACACTTGGAGTCATTGTGTCGACACCAGGGATGCTGAGTCGACACCAGACAGAAAGTGTCGACACAAGGAGCTGTGTAGACACTCAATGAAGAAAAGTCAATAAAGTTGTGTCGACACTTAACAGTTGTGTCGACACCCAGTGAAGCTGTGTCTACATCAGAAAGTGTCGACACTTGGAGCTGTGTCGACACTCAGCAAAAGTTAGCAGAGACTAAGTACAAGTGTCGACACTCAGAACAATGTGTCGACACTCAACAGAAGAGTCAACACTTGAAGTAAGTGTCGACACCAAGAACAATGTGTCGACACTCAACAGAAGAGTCAACACTTGAAGTAAGTGTCGACACCAAGAACAATGTGTCGACACTCAACAGAAGAGTCAACACTTGAAGAAAGTGTCGACACATGGAGCTGTGTCAACACTTAGAAAAGAACAGAAAAGTTCAACCAAATATTCTAAGTACAAGTTTTGACACTAAGGGAATGTGTCGACACTCAGCTGAAGTCTCAACAAGAAGAAGAATGTGTCGACACAAGGAGCTGTGTCGACACTCAGCAAGTATCAACACTGAAGACATGTGTCGACACCAAGAAGTAGTGTCGACACTTGACAGATTCAACACATGAAGATGTGTCGACACAAAGGTGTTGTGTCGACACTTAGGAGAATTCAGCAAAATTCTGAAGAACAAGTACAAGTGTCGACACTCAATTTCAGTGTCGACACATGAAGAAGAAGCAGTGTCGAGATAAAGAATCAACAACACAAGGAGTTGTGTCGACACCTTGTAGACTAGTGTCGACACTTAGACAACATGTGTCGACACTTGGTCTATAAGTGTCGACACTTAAAGACAGAAAGTCTCGACACTTAAAGACAGTTACAGCATTTTCAAGAACTGACTGGATGACTTGACAGCTGCCGTTCCAACCGGTCTACAGCACTTGTCAGAGTTGTCAGAATTCAGTTATGGACCGGACCAGTCGGTTACCATGAAGAAGGCCTATAAATAGGCTTATGCTGTCTACAGAAATGAGTTGTTCAAATCATTGATCAAGTATTCACAAAGAAGATCTAGCTATTCCTTGAAGAATCAAGTGCAGATCTAAGAAGTTGGAGAGAGAGAGCTCCATCCAAGAAATCAGCCATTGGAACTAGGCTGAGAAGAAGGGTTCAGATTTATTCTGAATTCTAAGTGGCAGAGGTCAAGGATCAACTGCAGAAGGAGTCAATCTTATTGAGTTCTACTTTCAAGAATCTTTGAAGAAAGCTAAGTCAGATTGAGTCCAGCTGAGTTTTTCCAAGAACTCATCAAGAATCTCACAACTTATCTCTCTTTCATCTAAGTTGTTGAGTTAAACATTTTGTATTCATTATAAATTATAGGATCCTTTGGATCTAAGTTTTTGTAAGACGGTAATTATAAAGGCTGAGTGTAGGGCTTGAGAGCCTGAGTGTAGGAGATTGAAATCTCTGAGTGTAGGCCTTGGTGGCTGAGTGTAGGCATGGGTGGCTGAGTGTAGGCCTTTGTGGCTGAGTGTAGGCTTTGTGGAAAAGCTGAGTTGTAGGGCCTTGGGCCTGAGGTGTAGGAACCAATTTGGGTTCTGAGATAGTGGAGAAGTTTGGCCGAATCTAGTACACTACTAGATAGGCGAAGGGGGAAAGTGGATGTACCCAAAACTTGGGGAACCACTATAAAACTATGTGTCTACTGTGTGATTGTTGTTGGCTGTGATTGTTGCATATGTGCTGTGTTATAGTAGAGAGAATTCTGTGTAATTAACTGATTGCTGCCATAAAAAGGTAAAAAGAATTAGGTCACCTATTCACCCCCCCCCCCTCTAGGTGTTTAGGTACTATATCTTTCAAGTGGTATCAGAGCCAGGTTACTCAAAAAGGACTAACAGTCTGAGGAGATCCTGATTGGCAGATTCAGTCTAAGTTAAATTATAGATTCAAGAAAATCAAGAACCATGGGTTCCTCTGAGAATCACAAGGAATTGGGATCCATGAAATTACCTCTATGTAGGAAGGAGATATTTGGGATCTGGAAGGAAAGGGTAAGGCTGTTTATGGAAGCCTCAGACCCTAGGATTTACATCACAGTCAAAGATGGGCCATATGTGCCCATGAAGATATCAGTTCTAGATGCAAATCAGAGAACACCAAAGGATTTCTCTAAAATGACAAAGGATGAGATTGTCCTAGCCACCATTGACAAAAGGGCTCAAAACATTATAGTGAGTGCCATAGATGATGCAACTTTTCAGAATCTAATACACTGTAAGACAGCCAAAGAGATGTGAGATACCCTTATTGTGTATATAGAAGGTTCTGAAGAAGTTAGACAAGACAGAAAATCCTTGCTAAATCAAGAGTATGAAAGTTTTAGACAAGGAAAGGGTGATAGCATAACTGAGTGCTATAAGAAGTTTTACAGGATAGTGAATGAACTCATGTCCTATGGCAGAGAGTTTGAAAGATATGGTACCTAAACACCTAGAGGGGGGGGGTGAATAGGTGACCTAAACCTTTTTAAAACTTTGTTGGTAGCACAACAGTTATTTCACAGATTACTACAGCTAACAGCAATTACAGAAATCAAACAGTCAATCCACAGCACAGCACAGCAGACACACTAATTTATAGTGGTTCCCCAATCTTTGGGTACATCCACTTTCCCCCTTCGCCTATCTAGCAGTGTACTAGATTCAGCCAAACTTCTCCACTATCTCAGAACCTAACAAGGTTCCTACACCTCAGGCCCAAAGCCTTACACTCAGCCACACAGGCCTACACTCAGCCACCCAGGCCTACACTCAGCCAATTAAGGCCTACACTCAGAGTTCTTCAACTCCTACACTCAGGCAATCAAGCCATACCCTCAGCCTTTATAATATAGGCTTACAATTCTCTCAGATCCAATGGATCCTACAAGTTAAAATAGAAATATAATTGCTAACTCTACAACTCAGAAAATAAGAGAGGAGTTGAGAGTTTCTTGAAGAGTTCTTGGAAGAACTCAGTTAGATCCAAACTGACTTAGCTTCCTTCAAAGCTTCTTGAGTTAGAACTGAATTAGTCTGAATCTTCTGCAGTTGTTCCTTGACCTCTGCTTCTTGAGATCCAGATGTTTCTGAATCCTTCTTCTCAGCCTTAGTTCCAAAGACTGAATTCTTGATTGGAGTTCTCTCTCTCCAACTTCTTAGATCTGCAGTTGGACTGACAGATCTTCTTGAGTTGATCCTCTGTGTATCACTTCTTGATTTAATCTGATCAACTACTTTAAATATTCTCTCAAGCTGTGACTCTTGTTTCTCAATCACAACAACAACTGTTTCTGTAAACTATGGATGCCTATTTATAGGCTTCCTTCATGGTAACCGGCTGGTCCGGTTCATAACAAACTTCTGATTTCTCTGACAGTTGCTGTAGACCGGCTGGATCGGCAGCTGTCATATCAACCAGTCACTTCTTGAAATTCCCTAACTGTCAGATAGTGTCGAGACTTTCTGTTCTTAAGTGTCGACACTTATAGACTAAGTGTCGACACATGTTGTGTAAGTGTCGACACAAGTCTACAAGGTGTCGACACAATTCCTTGTATGTCTCGACACAGATTCTTCTGCATGTGTCGACACTGAAATTGAGTGTCGACACGAGTACTTGTTCTTCATTCTTTAACTGTATTCTTCTAAGTGTCGAACACATGTTCTTTGTGTCGACACATCTTCATGTGTTGAAACTGTCAAGTGTCGACACTGCTTCTTGGTGTCGACACAAGTCTTCACTTTTGTTTCTTCAGCTGAGTGTCGACACATTCCCTTAGTGTCGACACTTGCACTTAGAATATTTTGTAACTTTTCTGTTCTTTGCTAAGTGTCGACACAGCTCCTTGTGTCGACACTTTCTTCAAGTGTAGAGTCTTCAACTAAGTGTCGACACATTGTGCTGAATGTCGACACTTTCTTCAAGTGTTGACTCTCCTGGTTGTGTGTCGACACATTGTGCTGAGTGTCGACACTTTCTTCAAATACTGACTCTTCAGCATAGTGTCGACACATTGTGTTGAGTGTCGACACTTGTACTTAGATTCTGCAGACTTTTGCTGAGTGTCGACACATCTTCAAGTGTCGACACTTTCTGGTGTAGACTTAGCTCTTCTAGGTGTCGACACTTCTGCTAAGTGTCGACACTGCTTTTCTGCATACTTCTTCACTGAGTGTCGACACAGCTCCAAGTGTCGACACTTTCTGTCTGGTGTCGACTCTTCTTCTCAGGTGTCGACACAATTACTCCAAGTGTCGACACTGCTTGTCTGGGTGTCGACACAAGCTTTCTCAAGTGTCGACACTTTCCCTCTGGGTGTCGACACATGGACTTAGAAACTTTTAGCTTCAGTCTAGTGAATACCTAACCTGCACAAGTAACTCAAACACACATCAAATACATTATGATGTATATCATTGAGTTAGGTGAGGCTTCTTCAAATCAGGTACATTTGACCAATGTACCCAACAATCTCACCCTATTTGGAGAAGTCATAACCCTTAGTCAATGATATACATCACTCATAATTAAAAATTAGAGAATGATGAAAAGCAGATATATATCAACAGGGTATACTTAAACATGTAATAAAGCACACATGTATACTCATACAGCATTACAGAACAAACAAGAATTAGACACATTCTACTAAACAATCATGAAATATATATTTATCAAAAATTGTTCATACATTGTTTGCAATATATTTTCAAAGATTTACAATAATGTTTAGATGTAACATAGTACAACATTCTTCAGTCTAAGCTTAGTCTAATTCTGCTCTGGTTCTTTTATGACTATGCCTTTTCCAGCTTGCACTTTGGCCTTTACAGCAGCAGCAGCAGGCTCAGCTTCAGCAGTCTTCTTCCCTTTGGAGTCCTTCTTCTTCTGTTCTTCAGCCTTGATTTTTTGCCTCTCAAAGTAATGATAGGGCTTAGGAAAGTACTTGCTAGGCTCCACAGCTGTAGGAGGTAGCTTTCCTAACTTAGCCTTCCTTCTATGCTGGACAATGGCTTCCTGCCTGATTTCATGCTTCCTCCACTCTGCTTCTGAGAACCATTTATTCCTCTCATGTGCATTGTCCTTGGCTGCTTTCCAGGCTGTGAGAATGATGTTCCTAGAAGTAGGGCTCCATTGTTCAAAATCTGGTTTTTGCTCAGCCAGTTCCCTGAACTTCTTCTTTGATAGCCTAGTCTCTTCTTCTTTGTCCAAAGCCTTTTGCATAGCTGCTGTAATAGGTTGAACAACCTTTTCCAGAACAATATTAGGCTTACCAGCAGTTGGACTATACATTGTGCTTACATCAGCATGAACCATGTCAAAATCTGGAGGTGGATAGATCACCTGAGCTACTTCCTGTTGCTCACCTCCAAGATATGCACTTTGAATACCAGATTCAGCTACATTGTCATCATCACACAGGGGAGGATAGCCCAGTGTAGCTCTGATGGAATTAGAAATCCATTTGGCATGGTCAGAGCTAGCTTTGACTAACACCCTCTCCCCCTTTATGACTTCTTGTGCTACATGATCTCTCACATCTTCTTTTTGGAATCTGATTTGGCTGTCCAAATACCTTATGCCATCCTTAAAGAAAGGTCTAAGCTTGGTAAGCTGTTCAGAAATGACCTTCTGTGAATCTTTAATTGCAGTCTTTACAGCAGCAATTTCTGCTTGAAATACTTTATCAAAGTCAGCCTTGGCAGCAGCAGAGGAGGTTGATGGTTCATCAGACTTACTCTTCAGTTCAGTGACTATTGCATTTTGGGATGCAGTCAAATTATCATTCATTCTGAGTTGATTCTCCAGCACATAGCCTTGCTTTAGTGCTATATCATCCACTTGAGTCTTTATTGTCTCTTGATGAGTTGCCAGATAGACCACTGCATTAGCACCCTTTGTAAAACAATCAGTCATCTCCTTTTTATTAAGGTTCATTTCAAACCTTATTGACTTGATGTCCTGTGCCAGATCCGATTGAAGTGCCTTGTGCCCTTCATCAACATAAGTTTCTATAGCCTTCCTTTGTTCATCCATCTTGATTTGCATTGCAAGTAGTAGGGCACTGTAATCAGTTGATGGAGCTTGTTGGACTAAGGAGTGTTGAGCAACAGTCTGTAGAGCCTTCTTGTAGCTCTGACTCCTTCTTTTGAAAACAAAGAATTGTTTCTTCTTAGCTTGCTCAGTTTCATCATCCTCAGACTCTGAAGTACTGGCTATATCCACCCTATCCTTAGGGCTTGATGGTTTTTCAGCTTGCACATCTTGTGCCTTCTCAGTGTCTAGCCTGATAGGCTCTTCCTGAACATCCAAGTTCTCCCCCTCAATAGCAGCACTCTTCTCTTCATCAGCAGCAGTCTTGTCCATGTCAAAATCCTCTTGTTCTAGATTCAGAAACAGATCTTCCATTGTGTATTCAGGAGGAGACTGTGCAGGAGATGTACTGGGTTCATCAACCACTTAGCAGGAATTACTACAGATGTGTCTGGAAGAACAACATCTGGTTCTTGGTGTGCTTGCTGATTTTGCTGATGAATATCAGACAAATCAGAATCTATTATAGAAAAATCTAAAGTATTGAGGTCAGAAAGTACCTCTTGGATAATAAGTGTAGCTTGCTCACTCTCCAGTGTAGAGGGATGTTCTACAGCTGGTGGCTCCCCTGGCTTGGATCCTTGGGGCTAGCTGGAGGCAACTCCCCCTGGATCTCAGTTGGCTCTTGTGGAGCAGGTGACTTCTCTGCAGCCACATCTATTGGACTATCAGGAGTGAAAACAACATGTTCTTCACTGCCTGAGCTGCTGGAAGACTCCTGAGTCACAGCAGCAGTCTTCCTCTTCTTCCTGGGAGGAGAGTCTTTCTTTGAAACTTGCTTTTCTAGGGTTGGAACTTCTTTGGACAGCACTCTTTCCCATCTAGCGAATATCCTTGAATCAATTCTCCTCATGTGATTGATTTTAGTTCCAGCAGCAGTGCTCATTACCTCTGGAATTGATCCAGCCAGGTAGAGACTTAGTATCCTGCCCAGATTGGGCTTCTTCAGACTTTCCTTCACTTTCTCAAATACAATCATAGACCAGTCTGTTTTGAGGTTGAAGAAGATTCTGGTCATAATACTGAACATAGAGGCTGACACCCTGTCATGTCCTCCTGGTTTGCTTAGTATAACTTTTCCTACAACTTCAGACAGGAATTTGCCTTGATTATTCATTCCCTTCCTGTTGAAAACTGATCTTATTTTCATCTTAGGATCAAGACCACACCAGGTAAGTGCTTCTCTGGTCTTAGATGTGGTCACTTCCTCTTCTTCTTGAACTTTAGGTAGCTGAAGTACCTTTCTCAAGGACTTGGGTGAAATCTTGACCTTGGTGCCATGCACCCTTGACTTAATTCTGTAGCCTGAGTCATCTACAGACGCTCCAGTAAGGAATTCAATAACTTCCTTCTTCCAAATTTTGGTTGGTTCTGAAACCAAGAACTCCAATCCTGAATCGGTGACTAGGGTTATCACCGATTTGATTTCTTGTTCGCCGTCGTCGAATGCGCCACGCACCAGTTCATAGCCTTCGTTAATGTTCTCTTCCAGCTTGGGAGCCATGAGGGTTTTGAGAATTAGTCTTTAGAGAAGAGAAATGTCGACACAGTAGTTTGGTCTCGAAACTCTGAAAGCGTGTCGACAAACACAAACAGAACCCTATTTATACCTTTCTTGTTTGAAGACGAACAGGCGGGATGAATTTCTAAAGATGTGTCGACACTGTCAATAAGTGTCGACACTGACTTATAATGTCTCGACACACATGTGTCGACACAAGTTTAGTCAACAGATTTTATGTGTCGACACTTGGCTAAGTGTCGACACCACTATACTCGACATGTAGTCGAGACTTTACTTAGAAAATTCTGAGTAAAACTTAAGTGTCGACACCTTATCGGATGTGTCGACACCTACTCGACATGTGTCGACACTAACATTCTGAAGTGTCGACACCAACTTCCTAGATGTGTCGACACCATTTTCCTGAAGTGTCGACACTTACTATTCTGTGTCGACATAGACTTGTCTATGTGTCGACACATTTTTACTTAGCCAATTTTTAGTTCTGTAAACTTAGTCTAAGTTTATCATTCCTAGTTCAATTTTGAACCTATTGAACTTAGCTTCTTCTAAGGTCTTAGTGAACATATCAGCTATCTGATTATCAGTTCTAACATATTCAAGTGCAATATCATTTCTTTCTACATGCTCTCTAAGAAAGTGATATTTGATCTCAATATGTTTAGTTCTACTATGTGATACAGGATTGTTAGCTATTGAAATAGCACTAGTAGAATCACAGTAAAGTGGAGTTCTACTTACCTGAAATCCATAGTCTTCTAACTGATGTTGAATCCACAGAAGTTGAGCACAGCAACTTCCTGCAGCTACATATTCTGACTCAGCTGTGGAAATAGCCACACTGGTTTGCTTCTTACTGCTCCATGAAATGAGTCTTCCACCTAGGAATTGACAGGATCCAGTAGTGCTCTTTCTATCTTCTTTGCATCCTGCAAAGTCTGCATCTGAATAGCCTGTTAGATCAAAATCTCCATTCCTAGGGTATCAGAGGCCTAGATAAGGTGTGCCCTTTAGATATCTCAAGATTCTCTTGACTGCAGTCAAGTGAGACTCTTTAGGGCAGGCTTGATACCTGACACAAACACATGTAGCATACATAATGTCAGGCCTACTTGCAGTCAAGTATAGTAGGGAGCCAACTATCCCTCTATACAAGGTTTCATCTACAGGTTTCCCTGCATCATCCTTGCTTAGAGACATACTTGACCCCATAGGAGTCTTCATGGTACTGGATGAATCCATACCATACTTCCTTATGAGTTCTAGGGTGAACTTGGACTGACATATGGATAGACCACTTCCAGTCTGTTTAACTTAGAGACCCAAGAAAAACTTCAGTTCTCCCATACTACTCATCTCAAATTGACTTTGCATAAGCTTTGCAAACTTTTTGCAAAGGCTACTTTCAGTAGACCCAAATATAATGTCATCTACATATATTTGGACAAGTATGACTTTGACTCTAGATTCCCTAAGGAATAGAGTCTTATCTATTTTCTCCCTTGAGAACTTGTTCTCAATGAGGAAACTAGATAGGGTTTCATACTGTAACAGCCCAAAGTTCTGAAACGGGAAAATTTGGGTGACACGGCCTGGGACACGGGCGTGTCCCAGGGCGTGTCAGGTGGACACGGCCTGCGACACGGGCGTGTCGCAGGGCGTGTCAAGGCAGTGTCGACAGTCGACTTAGGTGTCGACGATTTTCGCTCGACGATCGTCGAGAGGAGGCACACGGCCTAGGACACGGGCGTGTCCATGGCCGTGTCGTTGAGTGTCGAGTGTCGAGATCGTCGAGTGTCGAGATCGTCGAGTGTCGAGTGTCGAGATAGGTGACACGGCCTGTGACACGGGCGTGTCACAGGGCGTGTCAAATCGGAACGACGAGCTCAGCCCGCCGAATGCTTTTGACAGGGCGTGTCTGGGTGCCGTGTCTGGGCACACGGCCGGGGACACGGGCGTGTCCCAGGCCGTGTGAAGTCTCGGGATGATTTGGGATTTTTTTCACCCAGGTACACGGCCACAGACACGGGCGTGTCTGAAGGCGTGTTGGTGACACGGCCCATGACACGGGCGTGTCCCATGGGCGTGTCACTGGTTTGGATAGGTCGGTTGACCACCGCTTGAGGCACACGGCCAGGCACACGGCCGTGTTCGAGGCCGTGTCGGGTCAAAATTGGTGTTTTTGACACAATCGTGGCCGTCCATTCCTTCAGTCTGGATCCAAGGGCTGAAAGCTCTTATTCTTTTTCCTTAAGGGCCGAAGTCAGAGATTGATTTCTCATTTACTTTGGCCTTAACCTTTCTTCAAGAGAGAGAAAGAGAGAAGGAAAGGAGGAGGAAGAAGGAAAGGGGGCTGCTGCTGGTGGTGCTGCGGTTTACCGACGAGAGATCCGAAGCCAGCGTTGCGGAGGAGACGATCTTGCGAGTCTTGCAAGCTAGCTTTCAAGCCATGGCACCGAAGCGATCGTCAAGGGTAACGACTTTTCTTCCTAGCCATGTGAAGGCTTCTGTTTTGGCATATCGTTTGATTCCCCCACCAAGAGGTGGCTGCTTATGGGAGTCATTTGGGTGATTCTTGAAATCCCCTTTTGTTGTGCATATAGATCCGGAAATGGAGTACGGAATAGGCATGCTGTGTGAAGCCCATCTGGACAGGTTGGTCTGGATTGGTGATGTTGCATACGAACCGGAGAAGACTCCGTGATAGCGTGTAGTGTAAGGAGTCTCGGGTTATACCTGCGAAAAGGAGTAGCAGGAAGTACTGGGGTGGTAGCCCAGGAAAATAGCCTTGTGATGGTTTTGGGTCCAACCTGTGAATGAGGCATAGGTAGTACTGGTGAGACCAGGAAAGGCCCTTTTTGTGATGCTTGATGTCATAGGGTGTCCACCTGTGAAGCGAGTCACAGGAAGTACTGGTATGCCCAGGAAAGACCCCTGACATTTGTGCTTGTGCGGTGTCCACCTGTGAAGAGAGTAACAGGAAGTACTGGTGTGCCCAGGAAAGACCCGCTGTTGTTGTGAGAAAATGGGTGTAAGGCTTATGCCAGGCTTAACTGCCAGGAACAGGATTGGTGAGACCGACCCGCGCCTTTGATATAGCCATGAGTACGCTGTACTCGGAGAAGGCAAGGCGATTTGAGCAACGGGGGGTGGAGGATCCGACCTGCGCTATGTCCGTCCGATGTGAGACCAAAGGTCCGGTCTGTTGGAGCGCATAGCAAGAGTCTTCGGCCTGCGCGCCATGACACAATGGGGGGCTACGGGCCATCCCGGTGTCCGAGGACTAACTCCGGCTGCACGCCATGGAGTAAATGCTCAAGAGATTTACCGTTGGGTGATAACCCTGATACGGTGGTGGGCAAGAGGTTGCCAGAACACCAAGAATGTGCCCTGAGTGCACGGACCGTTGGGCCGGGTGGCGAACGGTTGTGATGGCTTGTGTGCGTGAAAGCACATTTTGATATATTGCCATACTTGTGATATGATATGCCTGCAGGGAAAATACCGCTGCCCCGAGAGAAGGGGTAGGGTCGTTATAATTTGGTCAGCTGAACGCTGACCGTTGCTTTTGTTTGCCACCGGTGGGTGGATTGTCCCTTGCACAGGTGCTGGAGAGCCGAGCGGGACGCATAGAGGTTGATGCTCCTGCTGGTGTTGCTGCTGCTGCTGTTTAGCCCTCGAAGGCTATGTTTGAGTTGTGTGTTTTCTTTTGTTGTGGCCGGCCTGCGCGCCCATAGTTGTAGCCACTGTATGGAAAGCTATGTAAGGCCATAAGGCCAACACTTGTTCTTATTGTAAGCCATTCTATATGTATATAAAATGTGGAGTTTTATGTTTGGGCATTCATGAGGAGTTCAAGTAGTTTAGGCGTTCCGCTAGAATGCATGTGATAGGTGCGATGCGCTACTCTGGTATCATCCTGTACCTTCACCGACTGTTTTGTGGTATATCCTGTGGGGCCCCGGCCGGACCTTCTAGAATATATCATATGAACGGATGGGGTTGTTTGGGGAACCTGTGTGTTCCTATTTTGTGTTGTTTGCTTGGGTACGACCGCTAATGTATGTGTCTTGTCCACCTTTAGGTGACACGAAGTGGAGCTGGGCCGTCTGAGCCCCAGCGTTCTGATGAGAGTAGGGCACCAGCTGAGGTGCCTACACCTCCACCGTCTGCAGAGCATGTGCGGTTAGTTGCGGAGGCATTATTTACCATGATCCAAGGCCAGCCACTTAGGCAGGAACAAGTGGATGTTAGGCCAGAACAGGTGGAGGCAAGGCCGGAACCTGTAGTGGATGTGGCTCCTCGAGCAGCTGAGAAGCAACTAACACGGTTCATGAGTTTCCATCCGCCTACATTTTCGGGAGCGGGTACTCCGACGCAGGCAGAGGATTGGTTATCGCGCGTCAAGAGAGTTATGGCGGCGATTGGCACGGCGGAGCGTCAGAAGGTTACCTTAGCTACATTCTTGCTTGAAGGAGAAGCTCGCTTGTGGTGGGATGAGATAGAGTTACATCATTTGGCGGGTCGTCCGTTAGCTCAAGTCTCCATGGATGAATTCTCTCGATTGTTCCTAGCAAAGCACCTTCCTGTGGCTCAGCGGATAGCCATGGAAAATGAATTCCAACGGTTGACTCAAGGTGAGGGCAGTGTTGACGCGTACCTGCATGAATTTACGCGCTTGGGGCGGTATGCGGGTTCGATTTTTGCTGATGAGCAGAGGAAAACCAATAGGTTCTATGAAGGCCTGAGGGACGAGTTGAGGTTCCTTGTGTCAAGTTCTGTGAACCAAGGTTTCCAAGCATTGGTTGACACTGCAACCGCGTTGGAAAAGGATATGAAAAGGGTGCAAGGAAAAAGAGCTTTGACTGTGACGCAACCGGAGTGGAAGGCGCCCCGATCTGGGAAACCATTCTATAAGAAGAAATGGGGTAAGAAGTCCAAGCCGAGTGGACAAGCTCCTTCATCAGTTGCAACAGGAGCAACGTCAGGGGCTACTTCCAAGCCAGATACTCGGGTCTGCTACAATTGTGGCCGCATGGGGCATATTGCGCGAGATTGTCGGATGCCGCCGAAGAGTGAAAAGAAGGCGGGAGCATCGTATGCGGAGAAAGGAAAGGCGGTGGTGGATTCCTCTGCCTCGCAAGCGCAACCCCGGGTCTACAATCTTGGCCTGCAGGAGGCCATCAAGCAGAGTGACGTGGTCACAGGTATGAGTTTCGTTTTGCTTATGCTAATGTTTGTATGCTTAGCGTTAGTACCTCTTTGTTTGCGATTTGTATGTGTGACATGGTTGTCATAGGTTTTGTGATGATTCGGGACACGCTGGCGCGAGCACTATTTGATACAGGTGCATCGCATTCTTTTCTGTCTTGTGATTTTATAACGCGGCTTGGGATACCCAGTCGTGCAAAGACAGATAATGTCAGAGTGGTGTTGCCGAATGGCTGTTGGATGCTTGCGGATCAAGCTTGCGATGTGGCGGTTCAGCTAGGAAGTCGGGATTTTTGTTTAACCGCATTTGTTTTGCCAATATCGGAATTCGATGTGATTTTTGGGATGGATTGGCTTGCGGAACAGCATGCTATGATTGATTGTCAGTCCAAAGAAATCACGTTGGGCCAGAATACCGAACAGGAGACAAAGTTCGCGGGTATGCGAGGAGTGGGCGGGACATTGATGTCTGCACTCCAGGTAGTCAAGGCTGTTCGGAAGGGTGCGGAGTGTTACTTTGCACTAATTCAGGCTGTTGAGCCTAAGGCCAGTGTGTGCGAGGTTCCGATTGTGGCAGAATTTACAGATGTGTTTCCCATGGATCTCCTGGGCTACCACCCCAGCGGGAGATTGACTTCACGATCGAGTTGGTGCCAGGTGCGAAACCTGTGGCCCGCTCGCCATATCGCGTCGCGCCAAAAGAGATGGCGGAATTGAAGGTTCAACTGCAAGAAATGCTAGAGCAAGGGTATATACGCCCAAGTATGTCACCTTGGAGCGCGCCTGTGCTTTTTGTAAAGAAGAAAGACGGTGGATTGCGATTGTGCATCGACTACCGTGAACTAAATAAGCTGACCGAGAAGAATAAATATCCGATCCCCCGGATTGATGAGTTATTTGATCAGCTGGTAGGTTCTACTGTCTATTCGAAGTTGGACCTGAAGTCTGGTTATTACCAGTTAAAGATTCGGGAAGGTGATATTCCCAAAACTGCATTTGGAACACGCTATGGGCACTATGAGTTCACAGTCATGCCATTTGGACTGTGCAATGCGCCCTCTGTGTTTATGGATTTGATGCACCGCATTTTCCGTGAGTACCTGGATCTGTTTGTGATAGTGTTCATTGATGATATCCTGGTGTACTCAAAGTCGAAAGCTGAACATGAGATTCACTTGCGGTTGGTGTTGAACACGTTGAGGCAAAATCAGCTCTATGCCAAGTTCTCGAAGTGCGAGTTTTGGCTATCGTCAGTGGCATTTTTGGGCCATGTGGTGAGTGGAGCGGGCATTGCAGTGGATCCAGCGAAGATAAGAGCCATACAAGAATGGCCAATTTTGTCTTCCGTGGCCGAAGTCAGGAGTTTCCTTGGACTTGCGGGCTACTATAGAAGATTTGTGGAGAACTTCTCGCGGATCGCTTTGCCGCTAACCACACTGACGCGGAAGGATCAGAAGTTCGTTTGGACGCCAGAGTGTGCACGAGCTTTTGAAGAGCTGAAGATTCGGTTGACCACGGCGCTGGTGTTGTCTTCGCCATGTGGGACCGATGGTTTTGTTATTTATAGTGATGCCTCAGGGAGCGGCTTAGGCTGCGTTCTTCTGTAGAATGGAAAGGTTATTGCTTATGGCTCACGCCAACTGAAGGTGCACGAGCGAAATTATCCCGTCCATGATTTGGAACTAGCGGCGGTGATTTTTGCACTCAAGTTGTGGCGACACTACCTTTATGGCGTGAAGGTGGAGATCTATACGGATCATAAGAGCCTCAAGTACCTTTTGGAGCAGAAAGAGTTGAACATGCGACAACGAAGGTGGTTGGAGTTCCTTGGGGACTACACTTTCGAGATTCACTATACACCCGGGAAGGGAAATGTTGTCGCGGATGCGTTGAGTCGGCGAGTTCCGGCTAGAGCAAATTGGTTACAAAGGCATGATGAACGTCTGATCCAGGAGTTGGAAGCATTGGAGATCTATTGTGTTGACAAGAATTCCACTACCACTGCATGTTTGAACTGGATCGAGGTGCAATGTGACCTTGCGGACCGAGTTCGACGGGCAACGGAGTTGGATGAAGATCTCTTACGCTATGTGAATGAAGGGCCAGAGGGCAAATTCACCTGGAACGACGGTCTTGTACGAAAAGATGGCCGTTTGTGCGTCCCAAATGTGGGGAAACTGAGGGAAGAACTGATGTATGAAGCACATTATACGAAGTATTCCATTCACCCCGGGAGCACAAAGATGTTCAACGATATGAAGAAACTGTTCTGGTGGCCAGGGCTCAAGAAAGATGTTGCCCTATACGTGGCCAAATGCCAAACATGTGCGATGGTGAAGGCGGAATGCCAAAAGCCGGGCGGATATTTGAAGTCACTGCCGATCCCAGTGTGGAAATTTGATGATATTTCCATGGATTTTGTGCATGGGTTGCCAAGATCGCAGCGAGGAAATGATTCCATTTGGGTGATAGTTGACCGGCTAACCAAAGTAGCACATTTCCTCCCGAACAGACGGGATGATTCAGTTGAATATTTGGCCAAGTTATATGTTGATCAAATTGTGCGGCTTCACGGTGTTCCTCGGAGCATCGTAAGTGATCGAGATGGGCGGTTTACGTCAAATGATTGGAGGCTAGTTCACCGACTGTTGGGCACGAAATTGACTTTCAGTACGGCCTTTCATCCCCAAACGGATGGCCAAACTGAACGTACCAACAGAACAATGGAGGACATGCTCCGAATGTGCGCCTTGATTTCGGAAAGAAATGGGAAGATCATCTTATATGGTCGAGTTTGCATATAATAATAGCTACCAAGCAAGCATTGGGATGGCACCATATGAAGCTCTATATGGCAGGAAGTGTCGTACTCCCTTGGCTTGGGTAGAAGCGGGTGAAGCTCGGATTGTTAAACCAAATGAGGTGGATGAAGCAAACTCAACCATTCGGACTATTCGAGAGAGATTGCTGATTGCTCAAGATCGACAAGCGAAGTACTACAACGCCAAGCACCGGAGTGTCGAATTTGCGGTTGGCGATTGGGTCTACTTGAAGATTAAGCCATTCAAAGGTGTCTCCAGGATTCGACGATTGAAAAAGTTGAGTCCAAGATATTTAGGTCCTTTTGAAGTGGTTGAGCGAATTGGCGAAGCGGCTTATCGGCTAGCTCTGTCGGCGGACTTGGGTGGATTACATGATGTTTTTCACATCTCGGTACTGCGGAAAGCCGTGAAAGATCCAGCTCAAGTGATCGCGGATGATCGTGTGCCGGTGGAGTATGGGCTAACAACGAGAGTTAGACCCATTCAGATCGAAGATCGAGCCGAGAAACAGTTGCGGAACAAGACGGTCGATATGGTAAAAGTCCGGTGGGACAACTGCGGCCGTGAAGAACTGACATGGGAGCGTGAGCAGACCATGCGAGAAGAGTTCCCTGAGCTGTTTGTGTAAATTGGAGCGAAAAAGTTGTAACTTTAAATTTTATATGTTGTAACCTTTTTCTTGCTGGTTTCTGTTGCTTTCCTGTCTCCAAATTTCGAGGACGAAATTTCCTGTAGGAGGGGAGGATTGTAACAGCCCAAAGTTCTGAAACGGGAAAATTTGGGTGACACGGCCTGGGACACGGGCGTGTCCCAGGGCGTGTCAGGTGGACACGGCCTGCGACACGGGCGTGTCGCAGGGCGTGTCAAGGCAGTGTCGACAGTCGACTTAGGTGTCGACGATTTTCGCTCGACGATCGTCGAGAGGAGGCACACGGCCTAGGACACGGGCGTGTCCATGGCCGTGTCGTTGAGTGTCGAGTGTCGAGATCGTCGAGTGTCGAGATCGTCGAGTGTCGAGTGTCGAGATAGGTGACACGGCCTGTGACACGGGCGTGTCACAGGGCGTGTCAAATCGGAACGACGAGCTCAGCCCGCCGAATGCTTTTGACAGGGCGTGTCTGGGTGCCGTGTCTGGGCACACGGCCGGGGACACGGGCGTGTCCCAGGCCGTGTGAAGTCTCGGGATGATTTGGGATTTTTTTCACCCAGGTACACGGCCACAGACACGGGCGTGTCTGAAGGCGTGTTGGTGACACGGCCCATGACAAGGGCGTGTCCCATGGGCGTGTCACTGGTTTGGATAGGTCGGTTGACCACCGCTTGAGGCACACGGCCAGGCACACGGCCGTGTTCGAGGCCGTGTCGGGTCAAAATTGGTGTTTTTGACAGAATCGTGGCCGTCCATTCCTTCAGTCTGGATCCAAGGGCTGAAAGCTCTTATTCTTTTTCCTTAAGGGCCGAAGTCAGAGATTGATTTCTCATTTACTTTGGCCTTAACCTTTCTTCAAGAGAGAGAAAGAGAGAAGGAAAGGAGGAGGAAGAAGGAAAGGGGGCTGCTGCTGGTGGTGCTGCGGTTTACCGACGAGAGATCCGAAGCCAGCGTTGCGGAGGAGACGATCTTGCGAGTCTTGCAAGCTAGCTTTCAAGACATGGCACCGAAGCGATCGTCAAGGGTAACGACTTTTCTTCCTAGCCATGTGAAGGCTTCTGTTTTGGCATATCGTTTGATTCCCCCACCAAGAGGTGGCTGCTTATGGGAGTCATTTGGGTGATTCTTGAAATCCCCTTTTGTTGTGCATATAGATCCGGAAATGGAGTACGGAATAGGCATGCTGTGTGAAGCCCATCTGGACAGGTTGGTCTGGATTGGTGATGTTGCATACGAACCGGAGAAGACTCCGTGATAGCGTGTAGTGTAAGGAGTCTCGGGTTATACCTGCGAAAAGGAGTAGCAGGAAGTACTGGGGTGGTAGCACAGGAAAATAGCCTTGTGATGGTTTTGGGTCCAACCTGTGAATGAGGCACAGGTAGTACTGGTGAGACCAGGAAAGGCCCTTTTTGTGATGCTTGATGTCATAGGGTGTCCACCTGTGAAGCGAGTCACAGGAAGTACTGGTATGCCCAGGAAAGACCCCTGACATTTGTGCTTGTGCGGTGTCCACCTGTGAAGAGAGTAACAGGAAGTACTGGTGTGACCAGGAAAGACCCGCTGTTGTTGTGAGAAAATGGGTGTAAGGCTTATGCCCAGGCTTAACTGCCAGGAACAGGATTGGTGAGACCGACCCGCGCCTTTGATATAGCCATGAGTACGCTGTACTCGGAGAAGGCAAGGCGATTTGAGCAACGGGGGGTGGAGGATCCGACCTGCGCTATGTCCGTCCGATGTGAGACCAAAGGTCCGGTCTGTTGGAGCGCATAGCAAGAGTCTTCGGCCTGCGCGCCATGACACAATGGGGGGCTACGGGCCATCCCGGTGTCCGAGGACTAACTCCGGCTGCACGCCATGGAGTAAATGCTCAAGAGATTTACCGTTGGGTGATAACCCTGATACGGTGGTGGGCAAGAGGTTGCCAGAACACCAAGAATGTGCCCTGAGTGCACGGACCGTTGGGCCGGGTGGCGAACGGTTGTGATGGCTTGTGTGCGTGAAAGCACATTTTGATATATTGCCATACTTGTGATATGATATACCTGCAGGGAAAATACCGCTGCCCCGAGAGAAGGGGTAGGGTCGTTATAATTTGGTCAGCTGAACGCTGACCGTTGCTTTTGTTTGCCACCGGTGGGTGGATTGTCCCTTGCACAGGTGCTGGAGAGCCGAGCGGGACGCATAGAGGTTGATGCTCCTGCTGGTGTTGCTGCTGCTGCTGTTTAGCCCTCGAAGGCTATGTTTGAGTTGTGTGTTTTCTTTTGTTGTGGCCGGCCTGCGCGCCCATAGTTGTAGCCACTGTATGAAAGCTATGTAAGGCCATAAGGCCAACACTTGTTCTTATTGTAAGCCATTCCTATATGTATATAAAATGTGGAGTTTTATGTTTGTGCATTCATGAGGAGTTCAAGTAGTTTAGGCTTCCGCTAGAATGCATGTGATAGGTGCGATGCGCTACTCTGGTATCATCCTGTACCTTCACCGACTGTTTTGTGGTATATCCTGTGGGGCCCCGGCCGGACCTTCTAGAATATATCATATGAACGGATGGGGTTGTTACACATACCAAGCTCTAGGTGCTTGTTTTAACCCATATAATGCTTTCCTAAGTCTATACACATAATGAGGTAAAGTTGGATCAACAAAACCTGCAGGCTGCTCCACATAGACTTCTTCTTTCAAGTTACCATTTAGGAATGCTGACTTCACATCCATTTGGTATACCTTGAATCCTTGATAGGTTGCATAAGCCAAGAACATCCTTATGGCTTCCAGTCTGGCTACTGGAGCAAAGGTTTGATCAAAATCAATACCTTCTTCTTGCCTATATCCTTTTGCAACCAGTCTTGCTTTATTCTTAATGATGACTCCTTGTTCATCTAACTTATTCCTATAGATCCACTTTGTTCCTATCACATTGTGATCTTTAGGTTTAGGAACCAAGTCTCATACCTTGCACCTTTTGAACTGATTAAGCTCTTCTGCATTGCTTCAGTCCACTGTGGATCTTGTATAGCATCTTCAAATCTTTTGGTTCTATTTGTGATAGAAAACTTGAATATACTACTGCATTCTGATTTCTGCTCCTTGTCTGAACACCTTGTCTTGGATCTCCAATAATCAGCTCTACTGGATGATCTCTTAGATGCCTGTTGGCTGGAGGCAACCTTACTTCTGGTTGAACTTCTTCAGCATCTTCATCATGCTGAGTTCCTTGTACTTCTTCAGCTCCTGGTACATGTAGTTCTCCCCCTGGACATAAGCCATCTTCTTCTACTTGCTGTCTTGCAGCAGGTACATCTTCTATGACTAGCTTGTCCATCTTCTTAGTAAGACCTGTGGGGCTGCATACATTGCTAGACAACTCATTGTTAATTAGTTGTGTCTCATCAAAAACTACATGCACAGACTCCTCTACAACTTGTGTAGTCAAGTTGTAGACTCTATAAGCCTTACTATTATTGCTGTACCCAACAAACACTCCCTCTTGGGACTTGGCAGCAAACTTAGTTAGGTAAGACTTTCCATTGTTAAGTATGAAGCATTTGCAACCAAAGATCCTGAAATAGGATAGATTTGGTTTCCTGCCTTTCACAACTTCATAGGGGGTCTTGTTTAACCTTTTAGTGATGGTAGCCCTATTTATCACATGGCATGCAGTGTTAACTGCTTCAGCCCAGAAATACTCTGGCAGTGATGAATCACTTAATAGGGTTCTACCAGCCTCTATCAAGGTCCTATTTTTCCTTTCAGCAATGCCATTTTGCTGAGGTGTTCTAGGTGAAGAGAATTCTTGAAATATCCCATAGTCTTCACACAGCTTTGTCATGCTTTCAGACTGAAACTCAGTACCATGGTCACTTCTAATTTTGACCACTGTACAGTTCAATTCATTCTGAATTTGCTTAACAAAACTATAGAAGACACTAGGTGTTTCAGATTTCTGCTTTAAGAAGAACACCCAGGAAAACCTTGAGTAGTCATCAACAACTACAAAGGTATAGACCTTCCTACCTAAGCTGTGAACTGGCATTGGACCAAATAGATCCATATGCAAGAGGTATAAACACCTCACAGCATCTTTGTTGTCTAAGCTTCTAAAGGTGGATTTAGTCTGCTTGCCCTTTTGACAAGCTGAGCAAATGCCATCTTTGACACACTTAACTTGAGGACCATTCCTCACTAACTCTTTGCTAAAGAGTTTGCTAATAGTCTTGTAGTTAAGATGGGCAAGCCTCTTGTGCCATTTGACACATTGAGAGACTGTCTCATCAGCTACAAGACACATAGGAGAACCATTGTTCTCAATCATAATGTCTAAGCAGTAGACATTCCTTTTTCTATATCCAGTCAAAATGATCTCTTGATCACTTGACCTCTTGATATGACAACCATTTTTAACAAATGAGATGTCATACCCTACATCACTTAACTGACTTATACTAATGAGGTTGTGTTTCAACCCTTTAACATAAGCCACTTGAGTAATGGTAACAAGGTTTGAAGAGATGTTACCAAACCCTTTGATGATTCCTTTTTCAGAACCACCAAAGGTCACTTTAGGACCATTTTTGATTGGAATGTAGTCCTTCAGTAGTCCCCTAGTTCCAGTCATGTGTCTGGAACATCCACTATCCAAGTACCATGTTGGGGTATGGCCACTTGGATTCACCTGCAAAACAAATTACTGAACCTTAGAACCCAAAGTAAACTTGGGTCCTTGGTGATTGTTAGTTTGCAATTTGACATAGCTACCTGCTGGCTTTCCAACAGGTAACTTGCTACTCAACTTGACACTGGCATTGTGCCAACAATCCAAGGCAAAGTGGCCAACCTTGCCACAACACCAGCATTCAAACTTGTTGTACCTTTGCTTAGGTACAACCTTTGCTGTTTTGACTACAGCAGGCTTGTTGAATGTTGGGGCTTTGCCCTTGGACTTGGACTGATCCTGAACAGTCCTAGCTGGTTTAATAAAACCCAATCCAGCCTTTCCTTTATGATGAACAAATTCATCAATCAAGGGTAGCACTGATTTAGGTTTTGAAAACCTAGCAACAAGCTCTCTTTCCTTCTGGAGATTAATCTCTAGTAACTTAATTTGATCATTCTTAAATGTAATAGTACCCATCTGAATCACAGTAATGTGTTTCAGCCTGGCTACTTCATTCAGTTTTTGATCATACTGCTTCTCAAAATCTGTTGCAGCTGCCTTGAGATCAGCAATCTCCTTTGCCTGACTTTTGGCTAGGATCTTGCTTTTCTTATAGGCTTGCAACAGTACTTGGTATTCATCTAAGAGCTGATGAATATCTCCCTCAGATTCAGAAAGACTTCCATCACTTGATGAAGATGATTCTGACTCTGAACTAGAACTGGAATCTGAACTTGGAGTTGGACATTGTACCTGACTAGGTCCTGGCTGCTCCAGGATTTTGGTACTTTCAGTCAATGCCATCAGTCCTTGGCACTGACACTCTTCTTGTTCATATATTGATTCCATGATCTGCATAAACTCCTCTTCTTCTTCAGCAAATAGCCCTATGTAGGCTTCAGCATCTGTCTCAGTGTCTGAAGAAGAAATGTCTGAAAGAGTCTTCTCATTCTTTGCAACAAAGGACTTCTCCTTCTTTCCTTTGAAGTGAGTCTTCTTTTTGTCACTGGATTCTTTCCTTCTTTCAGGACAATTTGCAATAACATGACCCTGTCTATTGCAGCAGTAACACACAATCTTAGACCCAGTTGCCTTACTAGTCTTTGTCTTTTTCTTATCCTTCTTTGAAGGCTTCTTCTCCTGATACTGGACTTCTTTCCCTTTGGAATATGAAGGTCTGGACCTCCACTGTTTCTTCTTAAGGAATTTCTGAAAATGTCTGGTAAATTCAGCAAAATCTTCATCACTTTCACTGCTTGTAGATTTAGTGCTAACAGACTCATCAGATTCTGATTCAACTACCTCTGGAGGAGGAGTTGATGACTTAGTCCTGTTCTTTCTAGGTACTTCTGACTTAAAGGCAACAGTCCTTTCCCTGTGTTCAGTCCTTGTTGACTTTTCCTCCTCTTTTCTTACTGACAATTGCATCTCATAAGATAACAACTTGCCAAACAGTGTGGGAGGAGGAATTTCTCCCAACTTTGTCCATTTCTCTGATGGCACAGATCTTGGTGTCCCAATCTTTGGTTAGGGACCTTAAGAATTTATCATTCAATTCATAGTTAGAGAACTCTCTTCCATAGGACATGAGTTCATTAACAATTCTATAAAACTTCTTGTATCATTCAGTGATGCTATCTCCTCTTCCTTGCCTAAATCTCTCATATTCTTGATTAAGCAAGGACTTCCTATCTTGCCTAACTTCTTCAGATCCTTCCATATAGACTATAAGAGTGTCCCACATCTCTTTTGCTATTTTACAGTGAATTAAGTTCTGGAAAGTGGCATCATCAATGGCACTTACTATTATGTTTTGTGCCCTTTTGTCCATAGTGGCTAGGACAATTTCATCCTTGGTCATCTCAGAGAAATCCTTTGGAGTCCTCTGATTTGCATCCAACACTGAGATCTTCATGGGCACATATGGCCCCTCTTTGACTGTGATGTAGATTCTAGGGTCTGAGGCCTCCATGAATAGCCTTACCCTCTCTTTCCAGATTCCAAAAATCTCCTTTCTGCATATGGGCAGTTTCATTGAACCCAATTCCTTGTGATTCTCTGAAGAGCCCATATTTCTTGATTTTCTTGAAACTGTGTTGTGACTTACACTGAATCAGCCAAACTGGATCTCCTCAGACAGTTAGTCCTTTTTGAGTAACCTCGCTCTGATACCACTTGAAAGATATGGTACCTAAACACCTAGAGGGGGGGGGGGGGTGAATAGGTGACCTAAACCTTTTAAAACTTTGTTGGCAGCACAACAGTTATTTCACAGATTACTACAGCTAACAACAATTACAGAAATCAAACAGTCAATCCATAGCACAGCACAGCAGACACACTAATTTATAGTGGTTCCCCAATCTTTGGGTACATCCACTTTCCCCCTTCGCCTATCTAGCAGTGTACTAGATTCGGCCAAACTTCTCCACTATCTCAGAACCTAACAAGGTTCCTACACCTCAGGCCCAAAGCCTTACACTCAGCCACACAGGCCTACACTCAGCCACCCAGGCCTACACTCAGCCAATTAAGGCCTACACTCAGAGTTCTTCAACTCCTACACTCAGGCAATCCAAGCCCTACCCTCAGCCTTTATAATATAGGCTTACAATTCTCTCAGATCCAATGGATCCTACAAGTTAAAATAGAAATACAATTGCTAACTCTACAACTCAGAAAATAAGAGAGGAGTTGAGAGTTTCTTGAAGAGTTCTTGGAAGAACTCAGTTAGATCCAAACTGACTTAGCTTCCTTCAAAGCTTCTTGAGTTAGAACTGAATTAGTCTGAATCTTCTGCAGTTGTTCCTTGACCTCTGCTTCTTGAGATCCAGATGTTTCTGAATCCTTCTTCTCAGCCTTAGTTCCAAAGACTGAATTCTTGATTGGAGCTCTCTCTCTCTCCAACTTCTTAGATCTGCAGTTGGACTGACAGATCTTCTTGAGTTGATCCTCTGTGTATCACTTCTTGATTTAATCTGATCAACTACTTTAAATATTCTCTCAAGCTGTGACTCTTGTTTCTCAATCACAACAACAACTGTTTCTGTAAACTATGGATGCCTATTTATATGCTTCCTTCATGATAACCGGCTGGTCCGGTTCATAACAAACTTCTGATTTCTCTGACAGTTGCTGTAGACCGGCTGGATCGGCAGCTGTCATGTCAACCAGTCACTTCTTGAAATTCCCTAACTGTCAGATAGTGTCGAGACTTTCTGTTCTTAAGTGTCGACACTTATAGACTAAGTGTCGACACATGTTGTGTAAGTGTCGACACAAGTCTACAAGGTGTCGACACAATTCCTTGTATGTCTCGACACAGATTCTTCTGCATGTGTCGACACTGAAATTGAGTGTCGACACGAGTACTTGTTCTTCATTCTTTAACTGTATTCTTCTAAGTGTCGACACATGTTCTTTGTGTCGACACATCTTCATGTGTTGAAACTGTCAAGTGTCGACACTGCTTCTTGGTGTCGACACAAGTCTTCACTTTTGTTTCTTCAGCTGAGTGTCGACACATTCCCTTAGTGTCGACACTTGTACTTAGAATATTTTGTAACTTTTCTGTTCTTTGCTAAGTGTCGACACAGCTCCTTGTGTCGACACTTTCTTCAAGTGTAGAGTCTTCAACTAAGTGTCGACACATTGTGCTGAGTGTCGACACTTTCTTCAAGTGTTGACTCTCCTGGTTGTGTGTCGACACATTGTGCTGAGTGTCGACACTTTCTTCAAATCTGACTCTTCAGCATAGTGTCGACACATTGTGTTGAGTGTCGACACTTGTACTTAGATTCTGCAGACTTTTGCTGAGTGTCGACACATCTTCAAGTGTCGACACTTTCTGGTGTAGACTTAGCTCTTCTAGGTGTCGACACTTCTGCTAAGTGTCGACACTGCTTTTCTGCATACTTCTTCACTGAGTGTCGACACAGCTCCAAGTGTCGACACTTTCTGTCTGTTGTCGACTCTTCTTCTCAGGTGTCGACACAATTACTCCAAGTGTCGACACTGCTTGTCTGGGTGTCGACACAAGCTTTCTCAAGTGTCGACACTTTCCCTCTGGGTGTCGACACATGGACTTAGAAACTTTTAGCTTCAGTCTAGTGAATACCTAACCTGCACAAGTAACTCAAACACACATCAAATACATTATGATGTATATCATTGAGTTAGGTGAGGCTTCTTCAAATCAGGTACATTTGACCAATGTACCCAACAGAGTTCAGTAATTATGAACTAAATGACAAGTTCCTAAGGTCCCTAACTAAAGATTGGGACACTAAAATCTGTGCCATTAGAGAAATGGCTAAGTTGGCAGAAATTCCTCCACCTACACTGTTTTGGCAAACTGTTGTCTTATGAAATGCAGTTGACAGTGAGGAAAGAGGAGGAGAAATCAACAAGAAAAGAATATAAGGAAGAACTATAGCTTTCAAGACAGAAGCCACCAGAAAGTACAGGAATAAGTCACCAACTCCACCTCCAAAGGTAGTTGAATCAGAGTCAGATGAGTCTGTCAGCACAAAGTCTGAAAGCAGTGAAAGTGATGAAGACTTTGCTGCATTCACTAGACATTTTCAGAAGTTCTTGAAGAAGAAACAGTGGAGGACAAGGTCTTCTACTTCACAGGGAAAAGAAGACTTCTATCAGAACAAAAAGGCTTCAAAGAAGGACAGGAAGAGGACTAAATCTAGCAAGGCAACTGTTTCAAAAATAGTGTGCTATTGCTGCAACAGACAAGGCCATTGTTGGGTACATTGGTCAAATGTACCTGATTTGAAGAAGCCTCACCCAACTCAATGATATACATCATAATGTATTTGATGTATGTTTGAGTTACTTGTGCAGGTTAGGTATTCACTGGACTGAAGCTAAAACTTTCTAAGTCCATGTGTCGACACCCAGAGGGAAAGTGTCGACACTTGAGAAAGCTTGTGTCGACACCCAGACAAGCAGTGTCGACACTTGGAGTCATTGTGTCGACACCTGGGATGAAGAGTCGACACCAGACAGAAAGTGTCGACACAAGGAGCTGTGTCGACACTCAGTGAAGAAGAATGCAGAGAAGCAGTGTCGACACTTAGCAGAAGTGTCGACACCTAGAAGAGCTGTGTCTACATCAGAAAGTGTCGACACTTGGAGTTGTGTCGACACTCAGCAAAAGTCTGCAGAGTCTAAGTACAAGTGTCGACACTCAACACAATGTGTCGACACTATGCAGAAGAGTCAGCACTTGAAGTAAGTGTCGACACTCAACACAATGTGTCGACACTATGCAGAAGAGTCAGCACTTGAAGTAAGTGTCGACACTCAACACAATGTGTCGACACTATGCAGAAGAGTCAACACTTGAAGTAAGTGTCACACCCAGCACAATGTGTCGACACACAGCTAAAGACTCAACACTTGAAGAAAGTGTCGACACAAGGAGCTGTGTCGACACTTAGCAAAGAACAGAAATATCTACAAAAATATTCTAAGTACAAGTGTCGACACTAAGGGAATGTGTCGACACTCAGCTGAAGAATCTATATTGAAGACTTGTGTCGACACCAAGAAGCAGTGTCGACACTTGACAGTTTCAACACATGAAGATGTGTCGACACAAAGGAGATGTGTCGACACAAAGAAGAATTTAACAAGTTACAGAAGATCAAGTACTTGTGTCGACACTCAATTCCAAGTGTCGACACCTGAATAAGAATCTGTGTCGAGACATACAAGGAGTTGTGTCGACACCTTGTAGACTTGTGTCGACACTTACACATCATGTGTCGACACTTGGTCTATAAGTGTCGACACTTAAGAACAGAAAGTCTCGACACTATCTGACAGTTAGAGAATTTCAAGAAGTGACTGGTTGACATGACAGCTGCCGATCCAGCCGGTCTACAGCAACTGTCAGGGAAGTCAGAAGTCTGTTATGAACCGGACCAGCCGGTTACCATGAAGAATGCCTATAAATAGGCACTCACAGTTTACAGAAACTGTTGTTGAAGCTATTTGAAGTAATTATTGATCAGATTATTCAAGTAATCAGAAAAGTGGTACACAGAGTATCAACACAAGAAGATCTGGCAGTCCAACTGCAGATCTAAGAAGTTGGAGAGAGAGAGCTCCAATCAAGAATTCAGTCTTTGGAACTAGGCTGAGAAGAAGGATTCAGAAGCATCTGGATCTTAAGAAGCAGAGGTCAAGGAACAACTGCAGAGGATTCAGACTTATTCAGTTCTACTCAAGAAGCTTTGAAGGAAGCTAAGTCAGTTTGGATCTATCTGAGTTCTTCCAAGAACTCAGCAAGAAACTCTCAACTCCTCTCTTATTTTCTGAGTTGTTGAGTTATTTGTTGTAATACTATTTTAACTTGTAGGATCTTTGGATCTGAGTGCATTGTAAGCCTAAATTTATAAAGGCTGAGGGTAGGGCTTGATAGCCTGAGTGTAGGAGTTGAAGAACTCTGAGTGTAGGCCTTGATTGGCTGAGTGTAGGCCTGGGTGGCTGAGTGTAGGCCTTTGTGGCTGAGTGTAGGCTTTGGAGAAAGCTGAGGTGTAAGGCTTTGGGCCTGAGGTGTAGGAACCTATTTGGGTTCTGAGACAGTGGAGAAGTTTGGCCGAATCTAGTACACTGCTAGATAGGCGAAGGGGGAAAGTGGATGTACCCAAAGATTGGGGAACCACTATAAATCATTGTGTGCTGTGCTGTGAATGTGCTATGTATGTTTGATTTTTGCTGATTGCTGTAATAGACTACTTAGAAATCTGTGATATAACTGTTTGGCTGCCAACAAAGTTAGAAAAGGATTAGGTCACCTATTCACCCCCCCTCTAGGTGTTTAGGTACCATATCTTTCAAGTGGTATCAGAGGGAGGTTACTCAAAACAAGGACTAACAGTCTAAGGAGATCCTGTTTGGCAGAAACAGTCTAAGTCAGAAAACAGCTTCAAGAAAATCAAGAACCATGGGTTCCTTTGAAAATCATAAAGAATTGGGTTTCATGAAATTACCTATTTGCAGAAAGGAAATTTTTGGGATCTGGAAAGAGAGGGTAAGGCTATTCATGGAGGCCTCAGACCCTAGAATATACATCACAGTAAGGAAGGGCCTTATGTGCCAATGAAGATCTCAGTATTGGATGCAAATCAGAGGACTCCAAAGGATTTCTCTGAGATGACCAAGGATGAAATTGTCCTAGCCACTATGGACAAGAGGGCACAAAACATAATAGTGAGTGCCATTGATGATGCAACTTTTCAGAACTTAATTCACTGTAAAACAGCAAAAGAAATGTGGGATACCCTCATTGTCTATATGGAAGGTTCTGAAGAAGTTAGGCAAGATAGGAAGTCCTTGCTTAATCAAGAGTATGAGAGCTTTAGGCAAGGCAAGGGAGATAGCATCACTGAATGCTACAAGAAGTTCTATAGAATAGTTAATGAACTCATGTCTTATGGAAGAGAGTTCAGCAACTATGAACTAAATGACAAATTCCTAAGGTCCCTAACCAAAGATTGGGACACCAAGATCTGTGCCATAAGAGAAATGGCAAAGTTGGGAGAAATTCCTCCTCCTACACTATTTGGCAAGTTGTTGTCATATGAGATGCAGCTGACAGTGAGGAAAGAGGAGGAGAAATCAACAAGGACTTGAGCACAAGGAAAGGACTGTTGCCTTCAAGACAGAAGTTCCCAGAAAATGCAGAACTAAGTCATCAACTCCACCTCCAGAGGTAGTTGAATCTGAGTCAGAAGGGTCTGTCAGTACAAAGTCTACAAGCAGTGAAAGTGATGAAGACTTTGCTGCCTTCACTAGACACTTTCAGAAATTCCTGAAAAAGAAACAGTGGAGGTCCAGACCATCTACTTACAAGGGAAAAGAAGTCTTGTATCAGGAGAAAAAGCCTTCTAAGAAGGACAGGAAGAAGACAAAGACAAGCAAGGCAACTGGATCAAAGATTGTGTGCTACTGCTGCAATAGACAGGGTCATGTCATTGCTGATTGTCCTGAGAAAAGAAAAGAATCCAGTGACAGGAAAAAGACTCACTTCAAAGGGAAGAAAGAGAAGTCTTTTGTTGCCAAAATGAGAAGACTCTTTCAGATATTTCTTCTTCAGACACTGATACTGATGCTGAAGCCTACATAGGGCTATTTGCTGAAGAAGAAGAAGAAGAAGAATTTATGCAGATCTTGGAGTCAATTTATGAACAAGAAGACTGCCAGTGCCAAGGACTGATGGCATTGACTGAGAGTACCAAAATCCTGGAGCAGCCAGGACCTAGTCAGGTACAAAGTCCAACTCTAAGTTCAGTTTCTTGTTCTAGTTCAGAATCAGAATCATCTTCATCAAATGATGGAAGTGTTCTGAGTCTGAGGATGATATTCATCAGCTCATAGATGAATATAAGGTGCTGTTACAGGCTTATAAGAAAAGCAAGTCCCTTGCCAAAAGTCAGGCAAAGGAGATTGCTGATCTCAAGGCTGCTGCAACAGAATTTGAGAAGCAATTTGATCAAAAACTGAATGAGATAGCTAGGCTGAAACACATTACAGTGATTCAGATGGGTACTATCACATTTAAGAATGATCAAATTAAGAAACTGGAGACAAATCTTCAGAAAGAGAGAGAACTGGTTGCAAAGTTTTCAAAGCCTAAATCAGTTCTACCTTTGATTGATGATTTTACTCATCACAAAGGTAAGGCTGGACTGGGTTTTGTTAAACCTGCTAGGACTGTTCAGGATCAGTCCAAGCCCAAGGGCAAGGCCCCAACATTCAATCAGTCAGCTGCAGTTAAGACAGCAAAGTCTGTACCTAAGCAAAGGTACAATAAGTTTGAATGTTGGTGTTGTGGCAAGGTTGGCCACTTTGCCTTGGATTGTTGGCACAATGCAAGTGCCAAAGGGAGTAGCAAGCTACCTGGTGGAAAGCCAGTAGGTAGTCTTGTTAAGTTGCAAACTAACAGTCACCAAGGACCCAAGAAACCATTGGGTTCTAAGGTTCATTAATTTGTTTTGCAGGTAAGTCCAAGTGGCCATACCCCAACATGGTACTTGGATAGTGGATGTTCCAGACATATGACTGGAACAAGGGGACTACTGAAGGACTACATTCCAATCAAAAATGGTCCTAAAGTGACCTTTGGTGGTTCTGAAAAAGGAATCATCAAAGGGTTTGGTAACATTTCTTCAAACCTAGTTACCATTACTCAAGTGGCTTATGTTAAAGGGTTGAAACACAACCTTATAAGTATAAGTCAGTTAAGTGATGTAGGGTATGACATCTCATTTGTTAAAAATGGTTGTCATATCAAGAGGTCAAGTGATCAAGAGATCATTTTGACAGGATATAGAAAGAGGAATGTCTACTGTCTAGACATCATGATTGAGAACAATGGTTCTCCTGTTTGTCTTGTAGCTGATGAGACAGTCTCTCATTGTGTCAAGTGGCACAAGAGGCTAGCTCATCTTAACTACAAGACTATTAGCAAACTCTTTAGCAAAGAGTTAGTGAGGAATGGTCCTCAAGTTAAGTGTGTTAAAGATGGCATTTGCTCAGCTTGTCAAAAGGGCAAGCAGACCAAATCCACCTTTAGAAGCATAGAGAACAAAGATGCTGTGAGGTGTTTATACCTCTTGCATATGGATCTATTTGGTCCAATGCCAGTTCACAGCTTAGGTAGGAAGGTCTATACCTTTGTAGTTGTTGATGACTACTCAAGGTTTTCCTGGGTGTTCTTCTTAAGGCAGAAATCTGAAACACCTAGTGTCTTCTATAGCTTTGTTAAGCAAATTCAGAATGAATTGAACTGTACAGTGGTCAAAATTAGAAGTGACCATGGTACTGAGTTTCAGTCTGAAAGCATGACAAAACTGTGTGAAGACTTTGGGATATTTCAAGAATTCTCTTCACCTAGAACACCTCAGCAAAATGGCATTGCTGAGAGGAAGAATAGAACCTTGATAGAGGCTGGTAGAACCCTACTTAGTGATACATCACTGCCAGAGTATTTCTGGGCTGAAGCAGTTAACACTGCATGCCATGTTATAAATAGGGCTACCATCACTAAAAGGCTAAACAAGACCCCCTATGAAGTTGTGAAAGGCAGGAAACCAAACCTATCCTATTTTAGGATCTTTGGTTGTAAATGCTTCATACTTAACAATGGGAAGTCTTACATAACTAAGTTTGCTGCCAAGTCCCAAGAGGGAATTTTTGTTGGGTACAGCAACAATAGTAAGGCTTATAGAGTATACAACTTGACTACACAAGTTGTAGAGGAGACTGTGCATGTAGTTTTTGATGAGACAAAATTATTAACAATGAGTTGTCTAGCAATGTATGCAGCCCCACAGGTCTGACAAAGAGATTGGACAAGCTTACTATAGAAGAGATGTCTGCTGCAAGACAGCAAGTAGAAGGCAATAGCAGTTGTCCAGGGGGAGAACTACATGTACCAATAGCTGAAGAAATACAAGAAGTACAGCATGATGCAGATGCTGAAGAAGTTCAACCTGAAGTTAGGATGCCACCAGCCAACAGGCATCTAAGAGATCATCCAGTAGAGCTGATTATTGGAGATCCAAGACAAGGAGTTCAGACAAGGAGCAGAAATCAGAATGCTGCAGTATATTCTAGTTTTCTGTCTCAAATAGAACCTAAGAATTTGAAGAAGCTATACAAGATCCACAGTGGACTGAAGCTATGCAAGAAGAGCTTAATCAGTTCAAAAGGTGCAAGGTTTGGGAACTGGTTCCTAAACCTAAAGACCACAATGTTATAGGAACTAAGTGGATCTACAGGAATAAGTTAGATGAACAAGGGGTCATCATTAAGAATAAAGCTAGACTGGTTGCTAAAGGATATAGGCAAGAAGAAGGTATTGATTTTGATCAAACCTTTGCCCCAGTAGCCAGACTGGAGGCCATAAGGATGTTCTTGGCCTATGCAACCTATCAAGGATTCAAGGTTTACCAATGGATGTCAAGTCAGCATTCTTAAATGGTAATCTTAAAGAAGAAGTCTATGTGGAGCAGCCATCAGGTTTTGTTGATCCAACTTTACCTCATCATGTCTATAGACTTAGGAAAGCATTATATGGGTTAAAGCAAGCTCCTAGAGCTTGGTATGAAACCCTATCTAGTTTCCTCATTGAGAACAAGTTCTCAAGGGGGAAAATAGATAAGACTCTATTCCTTAGGGAATCTAGAGGCAAAGTAATACTTGTCCAAATATATGTAGATGACATTATATTTGGGTCTACTGAAAGTAGCCTTTGCAAAAAGTTTGCAAAGCTTATGCAAAGTCAGTTTGAGATGAGTAGTATGGGAGAGCTGAAGTTTTTCTTGGGTCTCCAAGTTAAACAGACTGAAAGTGGTCTATCCATATGTCAGTCCAAGTTCACCCTAGAACTCATAAGGAAATATGGTATGGATTCATCCAGTACCATGAAGACTCCTATGGGGTCAAGTATGTCTCTTAGCAAGGATGATGCAGGGAAACCTGTAGATGAAACCTTGTATAGAGGGATAGTTGGCTCCCTACTATACTTGACTGCAAGTAGACCTGACATTATGTATGCTACATGTGTTTGTGCAAGGTATCAAGCCTGCCCTAAAGAGTCTCACTTGACTGCAGTCAAAAGAATATTGAGATATCTAAAGGGCACTCCCTATCTAGGCCTCTGGTACCCTAGGAATGGAGATTTTGATCTAACAGGTTATACAGATGCAGACTTTGCAGGATGCAAAGAGGATAGAAAGAGCACAACTGGAACCTGTCAATTCCTAGGTGGAAGAATAATTTCATGGAGCAGCAAAAAGCAGACTAGTGTGGCTATCTCCACAGCTGAGTCAGAATATGTAGCTGCAGGAAGTTGCTGTGCTCAACTTCTGTGGATTCAACATCAGCTAGAGGACTATGGATTTCAGGTAAGTAGAACTCCACTTTACTGTGATTCTACAAGTGCTATTTCAATAGCTAACAACCCTGTATCTCATAGTAGAACAAAACATATTGAGATTAAATATCACTTTCTTAGGGAGCATGTAGAAAGAAATGATATTGCACTTGAATATGTTAAAACTGATAATCAGATAGCTGACATGTTTACTAAGCCCTTAGAAGAAGCTAAGTTCAATAGATTCAAAATTGAACTAGGTATGATAAACTTAGACTAAGTTTACAGAATAGAAAATTGGCTAAGTAAAAAGGTGTCGACACATAGACAAGTCTATGTCGACACAGAATAAAAGTGTCGACACTTCAGGAAAAGGTGTCGACACATCTAGGATGTTGGTGTCGACACTTCAGAATGATAGTGTCGACACATGTCGAGTAGGTGTCGACACATCCAATGTGGTGTCGACACTTAAGTTTTACTCAGAATTTTTCTAAGTAAAGTCTCGACTATTCGTCGAGTAGAGTGGTGTCGACACATAAACATGTGTCGATACATAATATCTGTTGACTAAACTTGTGTCGACACATATGTGTCGAGACATTATAAGTCAGTGTCGACACTTATTGCCAGTGTCGACACATGTTTAGCTAGCTGTCCCGCCTGTTCATCTTCAAAATAGACAGGTATAAATAGGGTTCTGTCTTTGATTGTCGACACGCTTTCAAAGTTTTCGAGACCAAAACTCTTGTGTCGACATTTCTCTTTTCTCAAGACTAATTCTCCAAACCCTAATGGCTCCCAAGCTCGAGGAAAACGTCAACGAAGGCTACGAACTTGTGCGCGGCGCATTCGACGATGGCGATCAAGATATCAAGTCAGTGGTTACCCTAGTCAGCGATTCAGGATTAGAATACTTGGTTTCAGAACCAACCAAGATATGGAAAAAGGAAGTGCTTGAATTCCTTACTGGAGCAGCTGTGGATGACTCTGGATACAGAATCAAATCCAGAGTGCATGGAACCAAGGTCAAGGTATCACCCAAAAGTCTGAGAAAGATACTTCAGCTACCTAAGACTCAAGAAGAAGAAGAAGTTTCTACATCCAAGACCAGGGAAGCTTTGGTCTGGTGTGGTCTTGATTCTAAGATGAAGATAGGTTCTGTCTTTAACAGAAAAGGCATGAACAGTCAAGGAAATTTCTGTCAGAGATAGTGGGCAAGGTCATTCTCAGTAAACCTGGAGGGCATGACAGGGTGTCAGCCTCAATGTTCAATATCATGACAAGAATCATCTTCACCCTAAAAACAGATTGGTCAATGGTCATCTATGAAAAGATCAAGGAAAGTCTGAAGAAGCCCAATCTGGGCAGAATTATAAGTCTCTACCTGGCTGGTACAATACCAGAGGTAATGAGCACAGCTGCTGGAAGCAAGATCAATCATATGAGAAAGATGGATTCAAGGATATTTTCTAGGTGGGAAAGGGTGTTGTCAAAGGACATGCCTACCCCTGAGAAGCCAGTTTCTGAGAAAGTTACTCCTCCCAGGAAGAAGAGAAAGACTGCTGCTGTGACACAAGAGTCCTCCAGCAGTTCTGATAGTGAAGAACAGGTTGTTTTCACACCTGATGACCATGAAGAAGTGGCTGCAGAGAAGACTCCTGCTCCTCAAGATGTAGCTGAGATCCAGGGGGAGCTGCCTCCAGCTAGCCCCATCCATAGGGATCACAGCCAGGGGGAGCTTCCAGCAGTAGAAGAACCATCTACTCTGGACAGTGAGCAAGCCACCATCATTATTCAAGAGGTACTCACTGACTTCAAAACTTTAGAATATCTTATTGAAGATGCTGATTTGTCTGATGTTCCTCAGCAAACTCAGCTACCTAGCCAAGCTCCAGATGTTGGTCTTGAAGACACATCTGCTGTTGTGCAAAATGTTCCAGATACTACTCAAGTAGTTAAAGAACCAAGTACTTCTCCTGCACAGTCACCTCCTGAATACACAATGGAAGACCTCTTTCTGAATTTAGATCAAGAGGATTTTGACATGGACAAGGTTGCTGCTGAAGATAAGAGTGCTGCTGCTGAGGGGGAGCACATATCAGTTCAGGAAGAGCCTTTAAGGCCAGAGACTGAGAAGGCACTTGATGTGCAAGCTGAAAAACCAGAGAGCCCTAAGGATAGGGTTGATATTGCCAGCACTTCTGCCTCTGAAGATGAGGAGAGTGCTAGGGCTAAAAAGAAGAAACTCTTTGTATTCAAGAGAAGAAGTCAGAGCTACAAGAAAGCCCTACAATCCATTGCCCCACAGCCTATAGTTCAGCAAGCTCCAACTGCTGACTATAGTGCTTTACTGATTGCACTACAGATCAAGCTGGATGAGCAAAGGAAGGCTATAGAGACTTATGTTGATGAAGGGCACAAGTCCCTACAATTTGATCTAGCACAGGAAATCAAGTCATAAGGTTTGAAATGAACCTTAATAAAAAGGAGATGACTGAATGTTTTTCAAAGGGTGGTAATGCAGTAGTCTATCTGGCAACCCACCAAGAGAAGATAAAGTCTCAAGTAGATGATATAGCACTGAAGCAAGGCTATGTGCTGGAGAATCAGTTGAGAATGAATGATAATTTAACTGCCTCCCACAATGCTATAGTCACTGAATTGAAGAATAAGTCTGCTGAACCTTCTACCTCTGCTGATGCTACAAAGGCTGATTTTGATAAAATCTTTCAAGCAGAGATTACTGCTGTCAAGACTGCCATACAAGATTCCCAGAAAGCAATCTCTGAACAACTTACAAAGCTTAAACCTTACTTTAAAGATGGAATCAGGTACTTGGATAGTCAAATCCGATTCCAGAAGGATGATGTAAGAGATCATGTTGCTCAAGAAGTCATAAAGGGGGAGAGAGTGTTAGTCAAGGCAAGTTCTGAGCATGCAAAATGGATATCAAATTCAATCAGGGCTACACTTGGATATCCTCCCCTGTGTGATGACAATGAAGTTGCTGAATCTGGACTGAACCCTGCCTATTTTGGAGGTGAGCCACAAGAAGTAGCTCAAGTCATTTATCCACCTCCAGATTTTGAAATGATTCATGCAGAGGTGAGCACTATGTATAGCCCATCTGGGGGCAAGGACAATGTCCATTTAGAAAAGGTTGTTCAACCTATAACAGCAGCTATGCAAGAGGCCTTAGACAAAGAAGAAGAGGCAAGGTTGTCAAAGAAGAGGTTTAGGGAACAAGCTGAACTAAAACCAGATTTTGAACAATGGAGCCCTACCTCTAGAAACATAATTCTTACTGCCTGGAAAGCTGCAAAGGACAATGCTCATGATAGGAACAAATGGTTCTCTGAGGCTGAATGGAGAAAGCATGAGATTAGGCAGGAGGCTATTGTACAATATAGAAGGAAGGCTAAGATTAGGGAAAGCTACCTCCTACTGCTGTGGAGCCTAGCAAGTACTTTCCTAAGCCATACCATTATTTTGAGAGACAGAAAATCAAGGCTGAAGAACAAAAGAAGAAGGACTCAAAAGGCAAGAAGCCTGCTGATGCTGAGCCTACTGCTACTGCTGCTGTCAAAGCTCAAGTTAAAGCTGGAAAAGGAATTGTTATCAAAGAACCTGATCAGAAATAGATTAGGAATTAAACTTGAAGCTTGTTGTAATCTTTTAAATGAAAAACATTTTTGTACAACATTGAAAATGTATAAGGAACAATGTTAGAACAATATATGATAAATATAGTATGATTGTTCTGAAATGTGTTTGTTTCTTATTTGTTCTGGAATGTTGAATGTGTATATGTGTGAAGTTTTACATGTTCATGTTAACCCTGCTGATTATAATCTGCTTTTCATCATTTTGTAATTTTTAATTATGAATGGTGTATATCATTGACTAAGGGTTATGACTTCTCCAAATAGGGGAGATTGTTGGGTACATTGGTCAAATGTACCTGATTTGAAGAAGCCTCACCCAACTCAATGATATACATCATAATGTATTTGATGTATGTTTGAGTTACTTGTGCAGGTTAGGTATTCACTGGACTGAAGCTAAAACTTTCTAAGTCCATGTGTCGACACCCAGAGGGAAAGTGTCGACACTTGAGAAGGCTTGTGTCGACACCCAGACAAGCAGTGTCGACACTTGGAGTCATTGTGTCGACACCTGGGATGAAGAGTCGACACCAGACAGAAAGTGTCGACACAAGGAGCTGTGTCGACACTCAGTGAAGAAGAATGCAGAGAAGCAGTGTCGACACTTAGCAGAAGTGTCGACACCTAGAAGAGCTGTGTCTACATCAGAAAGTGTCGACACTTGGAGTTGTGTCGACACTCAGCAAAAGTCTGCAGAGTCTAAGTACAAGTGTCGACACTCTGTGTCGACACTATGCAGAAGAGTCAGCACTTGAAGTAAGTGTCGACACTCAACACAATGTGTCGACACTATGCAGAAGAGTCAGCACTTGAAGTAAGTGTCGACACTCAACACAATGTGTCGACACTATGCAGAAGAGTCAACACTTGAAGTAATGTGTCGACACCCAGCACAATGTGTCGACACACAGCTAAAGACTCAACACTTGAAGAAAGTGTCGACACAAGGAGCTGTGTCGACACTTAGCAAAGAACAGAAATATCTACAAAAATATTCTAAGTACAAGTGTCGACACTAAGGGAATGTGTCGACACTCAGCTGAAGAATCTATATTGAAGACTTGTGTCGACACCAAGAAGCAGTGTCGACACTTGACAGTTTCAACACATGAAGATGTGTCGACACAAAGGAGATGTGTCGACACTTAGGAGAATTTAACAAGTTACAGAAGATCAAGTACTTGTGTCGACACTCAATTCCAAGTGTCGACACCTGAATAAGAATCTGTGTCGAGACATACAAGGAGTTGTGTCGACACCTTGTAGACTTGTGTCGACACTTACACAGCATGTGTCGACACTTGGTCTATAAGTGTCGACACTTAAGAACAGAAAGTCTCGACACTATCTGACAGTTAGAGAATTTCAAGAAGTGACTGGTTGACATGACAGCTGCCGATCCAGCCGGTCTACAGCAACTGTCAGGGAAGTCAGAAGTCTGTTATGAACCGGACCAGCCGGTTACCATGAAGAATGCCTATAAATAGGCACTCACAGTTTACAGAAACTATTGTTGAAGCTATTTGAAGTAATTGATCAGATTATTCAAGTAATCAGAAAAGTGGTACACAGAGTATCAACACAAGAAGATCTGGCAGTCCAACTGCAGATCTAAGAAGTTGGAGAGAGAGAGAGCTCCAATCAAGAATTCAGTCTTTGGAACTAGGCTGAGAAGAAGGATTCAGAAGCATCTGGATCTTAAGAAGCAGAGGTCAAGGAACAACTGCAGAAGATTCATACTTATTCAGTTCTACTCAAGAAGCTTTGAAGGAAGCTAAGTCAGTTTGGATCTATCTGAGTTCTTCCAAGAACTCAGCAAGAAACTCTCAACTCCTCTCTTTTTTCTGAGTTGTTGAGTTATTTGTTGTAATACTATTTTATCTTGTAGGATCTTTGGATCTGAGTGCATTGTAAGCCTAAATTTATAAAGGCTGAGGGTAGGGCTTGATAGCCTGAGTGTAGGAGTTGAAGAACTCTGAGTGTAGGCCTTGATTGGCTGAGTGTAGGCCTGGGTGGCTGAGTGTAGGCTTTGTGGCTGAGTGTAGGCTTTGGAGAAAGCTGAGGTGTAAGGCTTTGGGCCTGAGGTGTAGGAACCTATTTGGGTTCTGAGACAGTGGAGAAGTTTGGCCGAATCTAGTACACTGCTAGATAGGCGAAGGTGGAAAGTGGATGTACCCAAAGATTGGGGAACCACTATAAATCATTGTGTGCTGTGCTGTGAATGTGTTGTGTATGTTTGATTTTTGCTGATTGCTGTAATAGACTACTTAGAAATCTGTGATATAACTGTTTGGCTGCCAACAAAGTTAGAAAAGGATTAGGTCACCTATTCACCCCCCCCCCTCTAGGTGTTTAGGTACCATATCTTTCAGCCATATTGTTGCAGATTGTCCAGAAAAGAGAAAGGAGTCTAGTGACAGGAAGAAGACTCATTTCAAAGGCAAGAAATAGAGAGTCTTTTGTTGCCAAGAAGGAGAAGACTCTGTTAGATATTTCTTCTTCAGAAACTGAGTCAGATGCTGAGGCATACATAGGGCTGTTTGCTGAAGAAGAAGAAGAAGAAGAATTCATGCAGATTATGGATTCTATATATGAGCAAGAAGACTATCAGTGCCAAGGACTGATGGCATTGACTGACAATGACAAAATCCTGGAGCAGCCAGGACCCAGTAAGGTACAAAGTTCAACTTTAAGTTCAGTTTCTTGTTCCAGTACAGAATCAGATTCATCATCATCAAATGATGAGAGTGTATCTGAGTCTGAGGAAGATATTCATCAACTGATAGATGAATATAAAGTACTGTTGCAAGCTTACAAGAAGAGCAAGTCCCTAGCCAAAAGTCAGGCAAAGGAAATTGCTGATCTCAAAGCTGCTGCAACAGATTCTGAGAAGTTATTTGATCAAAAACTTATGAGATAGCCAGATTGAAGCACATAACTGTGATTCAAATGGGAACTATAACATATAAGAATGATCAAATCAAGAGTCTGGAGATCATCTTCAGAAGGAGAGAGAGCTTGTTGCTAGGTTTTCCAAACCTAAGTCAGTGTTACCCATAATTGATGAATTTACTCATCAGAAGGGTAAAGCTGGACTGGGTTTTATTAAACCTGCAATGACTGTCCAGTCCAAGTTCAAGGGCAAAGCCCCAACATTTTCAACAAGTCAACTGTAGATAAGACAGCAAAGACAGTACCTAAGCAAAGGTACAATAAGTTTGAATGTTGGTGTTGTGGCAAAGCTGGCCATTTTGCAATGGATTGTTGGCACAATGTTAGTGCCAAAGTGAGTAGCAAACTACCTATTGGAAATCCAGTAGGTAGCTTTGTCAGGTTGCAAACTAACAAGTACCAAGGACCCAAGAATTCTTTGGGTTCTAAGGTTCATTAATCTGTTTTGCAGGTGAGTCCAAGTGGCCATGCCCCAACATGGTACTTGGACAGTGGATGTTCCAGACATATGACTGGAACTAGAGGATTACTAAGGACTACATTACAATAAAAGATGGTCCTAAAGTAACCTTTGGTGGTTCTGAAAAATGAATCATCAAAGGTTTGGTAACATTTCTAGTAACTTGGTTACCATTACTCAAGTGGCTTATGTTAAGGGTTGAAACACAACCTAATCGGTATAAGTCAATTAAGTGATGTAGGGTATGACATCTCATTTGTTAAAAATGGTTGTCATATCAAGAGGTCACTTGATCAAGAGATCATTTTGACTAGTTATAGGAAAAGAAATGTCTATTGCTTAGACATTATGGTTGAGAACAATGGTTCTCCAGTGTGTCTTGTAGCTGATGAGACAGTCTCTCATTGTGTCAAATGGCACAAGAGGCTTGCCCATCTTAACTACAAGACAATTGGCAAACTCTTTAGCAAAGAGTTAGTGAGGAATGGTCCTCAAGTTAAGTGTGTTAAAGATGGTATTTGTTCAGCTTGTCAAAAGGGCAAGCAGACTAGATCCATCTTTAGAAGCATAGAAAACAAAGATGATGTGAGGTGTTTATACCTCTTGCATATGGATCTCTTTGGTCCAATGCCAGTTCACAGCCTGGGTAGGAAGGTCTATACCTTTGTAGTTGTAGATGACTACTCAAGGTTTTCCTGGGTGTTCTTCTTAAGACAGAAATCTGAAACACCCAGTGTCTTCTAAAGGTTTGTTAGACAAATTCAGAATGAACTAAATATTATACAGTGGTCAAAATAAGAAGTGACCATGGTACTGAGTTTCAGTCTGATAGCATGACAAAACTATGTGAAGACTTTGGGATATTTCAAGAGTTTTCTTCACCTAGAACACCTCAGCAAAATGGCATTGCTGAGAGGAAGAATAGGACCTTGATTGAGGCTGGTAGGACCCTATTAAGTGATACATCACTGCCAGAATAGTTCTGGGCTGAAGCAGTTAATACTGCATGCCATGTTATAAATAGGGCTACCATCACTAAAAGCCTAGACAAGACCCCCTATAAAGTTGTGAAAGGCAGAAACCAAACCTATCCTACTTCAGGATCTTTGGTTGCAAATGCTTCATACTTAACAATGGGAAGTCTTACTTAACTAAGTTTGCTAAGCCAAGTCCCAAGAGGGAATTTTTGTTGGGTACAGCAATAATAGTAAGGCTTATAGAGTCTACAACTTGTCTACACAAGTTGTAGAAGAATCAGTACATGTAGTATTTGATGAGACTAAACTTATTAACAATGAGTTGTCTAGTAGTGTATGCAGCCCCACAGTTTGTTTAACAAAGAAGATAGACAAGCTTAATATAGAAGAAGTACCTACTGCAAGACAGCAAGTAGAAGACAGTGGCTATTGTCCAGGTGGAGAACTACATGTACCAATTGCTGATGATGTTCAATGAATACAGCATGATGGAGATGCTGAAGAGGTTCAAGCAGAAGTCAGGATGCCTCCAGCCAATAGGCATCTTAGAGATCATCCAGTTGAGGCAGATTATTGGAGATCCAAGACAAGGGGTACAAACAAGGAGCAGAAACCTGAATGCAGCAGTATACTCCAGCTTTCTATCCCAAGTTGAACCTAAGAAGTTTGAAGAAGCCATACTAGATCCACAATGGACTGAAGCAATGCAAGAAGAGTTTAATCAGTTCAAGAGGTGCAAGGTCTGGGAACTTGTTCCTAAACCTAAAGACCACAATATAATAGGAACCAAGTGGATCTACAGGAATAAGATGGATGAACAAGGGTCATCATTAAGAATAAAGCAAGACTGGTTGCTAAAGGATATAGGCAAGAAGAAGGTATTGACTTTGATCAAACCTTTGCTCCAGTAGCCAGACTAGAAGCCATAAGGATGTTTCTTGCCTATGCAACCATCAAGGATTCAAAGTTTACCAAATGGATGTCAAGTCAGCATTTTCTGAATGGTAATCTAAAGAAGAAGTCTATGTGGAACAGCCTTCAGGTTTTGTTGATTCAACTCTACCTCATCATGTCTATAGACTTAGGAAAGCTTTATATGGGTTAAAGCAAGCCCCTAGGGCTTGGTATGAAACCCTATCTAGTTTTCCTCATTGAGAACAAGTTCTCAAGGGGTAAAATAGATAAGACTCTATTCCTTAGGGAATCTAGAGGCAAAGTTATACTAGTCCAAATATATGTAGATGACATTATATTTGGGTCTACTGAAAGCAGCCTTTGCAAAAAGTTTGCAAAACTTATGCAAGGTCAATTTGAGATGAGTAGTATGGGAGAGCTGAAGTTTTTCTTGGGTCTCCAAGTTAAACAGACTGAGAGTGGTTTATCCATATATCAGTCCAAGTTCACCCTAGAACTCATAAGGAAGTATGGTATGGATTCATCCAGCACCATGAAGACTCCTATGGGGTACAAGTATGTCTCTTAGAAAGGATGATGCAGGGAAACCTGTAGATGAAACCTTGTATAGAGGGATAGTTGGCTCCCTATTATACTTGACTGCAAGTAGACCAGATATCATGTATGCTACATGTGTCTGTTGTAAGGTATCAAGCCTGCCCTAAAGAGTCTCATTTGACAGCAGTCAAAAGAATATTGAGATATCTAAAGGGGCACTCCCTATCTAGGCCTCTGGTACCCTAGGAATGGGGATTTTGAACTAACAGGTTATTCAGATACAGACTTTGCAGGATGCAAAAGAAGAAAAAAGCACTACTAGAACCTGTCAATTCTAGGTGGGAGACTAATTTCATGGAGTAGCAAAAAGCAAACCAGTGTGGCTATCTCCACTGCAGAGTCAGAGTATGTGGCTGCAGGAAGTTGATGTGCTCAACTTCTTTGGATACAACATCAGCTAGAGGACTATGGATTTCAGGTAAGTAGAACTCCACTCTTTTGTGATTCTACTAGTGCTATTTCAATAGCTAATACCCTGTATCCCATAGTAGAACAAAACATATTGAAATTAAATATCATTTTCTTAGGGAGCATGTAGAAAGAAGAAGATATTTTACTTGAATATGTTAAAACATGATAACAACTAGCTGATATGTATACTAAGCCCCTAGAAGAAGCTAAGTTCAATAGATTTAAAATTGAACTAGGAATAATAAACTTAGAGTAAGTTTACAGAATTGAAATTGCTAAGTAAAAGGTGTTGACACATAGATATTTCTGTGTCGACACAGATAGTAGGTGTCAACACTTCAGGGAAAAGGTGTCGACACATCTACGAAGTTGGTGTCGACACTTCAGCATAATAGTGTCGACACATGTCAGTAGGTGTCGACACATCTAAAGTGGTGTCGACACTTAAGTTTTACTCAGAATTCTCTAAGTAAAGTCTCGACTATGTGTCGAGTTATGTAGTGTCGACACATAAAACAAGTGTCGACACATAAAATCTGTTGACTAAACTTGTGTCGACACATATGTTCGAGAATTATAAGTCAGTGTCGACACTTATTGCCAGTGTCGACACAATTTAGGTTAGCTGTCCCGCCTGGTTCATCTTCAAAATTAGAAAGGTATAAATAGGGTTTGTCTTAGTTTTTCGACACGCTTCAAAGTTTCGAGACCAAACTTCTGTGTCGACACCTCTCTTCTCTCAAGACAACTTCTACAAACCCTAATGGCACCTAAGCTAGAGGAGAATGTCATCGAAGATACGAGCTGGTGCGCGTGCTTTTGAGGATGCTGATCAAGATATCAAGAACGTGATATACCCTAGTAGCAGATTCAGGGTTAGGATACCTTGTTTCAGAACCGACAAAAATATGGAAGAAAGAGTACTAGATTCCTCAATGGAGCTAAGATAGACGAAACTGGATCAAAATCAAATTCAGGGTTTCATGGTGAGAAGGTGAAAGTATCACCTAAAATCTGAGGAAGATTCTACAGCTACAAGAATTAAAGAGGAAGATGAGGTATACAGCTACAAAGATCAGGGAGCTCAACCTGGTGTGGACTGGATCCTAAGATGAAACTTGGATCAGTGTTTCTTGAAAAGGAATGAACAATCAAGAGAAATTCCTTTCAGAGATTGTTGGAAAGTAATACTCAGCAAGCCAGGAGGGCATGGACAGAGTGTCTGTCCATATGTTTAGTATATGACAAGGATAATCTTTACTCTAAAAACTGACTGGTCTATGGTAGTTTATGAGAAGATTAAAGAAAGCTTGAAGAAGCCCAACCTGGGCAGGATTTTAAGTCTTTACCTTGGTGGTGTAATACCTGAAGTTATGAGTACAGCTGCTGGAAGCAAAATAAATCATATGAGAAAAATGGACATGAGGTTATCTCTAGATGGGACATGGTGTTGACTAAGGAGATGCAACCCCTGAGAAGATAGATTCTGAGAAGGAGATTCCACAAAGAAGAAGAGGAAGACTGCTCCAGTGGCTCAAGTGTCCACTAGCAGCTCAGACAGTGAAGAACAAGTTGTCTTCACTCCCGATGAGAATGAGGAAGGACCTGCTATAAAATCTCCTGCTCCTCAAGATGATGCTGAGATCCAGGGGGAGCTACCTCAAGCTAGCCCCATACACAAGGATCAAAGCCAGGGGAGCTTCCAGTTGTAGATGAACCCACTACCTGGGAAAGTGAACAAGCATCCAGCATTATCCTAGAGGTAATCACTGAACTCAATACTTTAGAATTTCCTATGGAAGATACTGATTTGTCTGATGTTCATCAGCAAACTCAGCTGGATAACCAAGTCCCAGATGCTGTCTTGGAAGACACATCTTTGTAGCTCCAATAGTTCCTGATCCAGTGGTTGAAGAGACCAGAATTTCTCCTGCTCAGTCTCCACAAGAATACACCATGGAAGATTTTATTCCTAAATCTGGATCAAGCAGATTTTGATAAGGAAATTGATGCTGCTGAGAAGGAGAATGCTCCAGTTGAGGGGGAGCAAGTGCAAGTTCATGAAGAGCCTGTGAGGCAAGAAATTGAGAAGGCAACAGATGTGCAAACTAGAGACCTCCAAGCCCTAAGGAGAGGGTGGATATAGCCAGCTCCTCAGCTTCTGAAGATGAGGAGACTACCAGGGCTAGGAAAAAGAAAATTTATGTCTTCAAAGAAGGAGCCAGAGTTATAAGAAGGCTCTCCAAACTATTGCTCCACAGCCTATAGTACAACCAACTCCAACTGTGGATTATAGTGCTTTAATGGTTGCAATCAAGTCAAGTTGGATGAACAAAGGCAGGCAATTGAGAAGTATGTAGATGAAGGGCACATATCTTTGCAATTTGATCTGGCCCCAGGACATAAAGTCAATAAGATTTGAAATGAATCTTAACAAAAAGGAGATGACAGACTGCTTCCACAAAGGGGGAATGCAGTGGTGTACTTAGCTACACACCAAGAAAGATTAAGCTCAAGTTGATGACATAGCCCTGAAGCTGTAAGACCCCCCCTCCCCGGATCCCAAAACACGGCACGAAGGGGAGTCTTATGCCCGGAACAGCCGCCTTGCGGTAGCATTAGCACACAGGCTAACCTGTACCACAAGACGCCTATTCCGCCGCTACAACAATATCAATAAATCATGCCAACCCAACCAAAAAAATAAACAAGAGAAGTCAAAATCCACACTAAGTATATAAAGTCCAAAACATAAATAAAGAGAAGCTAAAACATGCTTCTACAATATATTAGAGTACAGCTAAACATTGCCCAAACGGGCTACATCAGAGTAAGCAAAACACTAACATCGTAACAGACGGTATCGACGGCACCGTCACATCAGGCCCTGTCTCCCTGGCCTGGCTGCCCTGCTGCGTAGTCTGCGGCTGCTCTACCTGCGGCGTGACCTCCTAAAAAGGAAGACGTAGCAACCGTTAGTCGAAACGACTAAGTGGTTTCACATCCGCTCCCCCGGCGACTCCTCGGCACCGGGCGGAGAAAGAGAAACAAGGGTACAATATATATCAGTAAGTATAAAAGTACAATCAGGTGACAAGGTACATGAGTATCAATGTATAACTAGCAGTTCTACAAAAGCTATCAATATGTAAACTAACAATTCTACAAGAGCCATCAAGTATAATAACAAGTGTAAGAAAGCTACAGCAGGAAAGTAACTTAACTTATAGAATGCCCATACAAACTTAAAGTTAAGGATCGGGTTACATAAAAGTAACTCATCGTATAAGAGTGCCCATACAAACTTATACGATGAGGATCTTGTTGTGCAATGATATGAAATGCTATGAATGCTATGCAATGACTCACCCATGCACACCCATGCAATGCTATGTCGACACAGACTATAGTTTCCCACTTTTCGAGCAGGTAGCTAACCTCTCAGGCATCAGCCGCCGTGGCCAGACGGTGACAGTAGAACGGGCACTTCTACTACTAGGCGGGTATCACACTACTTCACCTAGGCCTCCGTACGCCTCAACGCTAAGAACACAACAGCGGAGCCCATGCGTACTATGGCCCCAGCGGGGTCTTGGGTAGATGTGCACCAAGAACACAGCCCGAACTGGCCTTGCGTGACCCGGAAGGGGCTCGGAAGAAAGCACGAGGACACAGCCCAACCGTCCACATGATCGGAGGGGCCTCGGGACGTGAACACCGAGGACACAGCCCAAACCGACCAAGTCTAACTGCCAACTCCCGTCGGTGTGACGACTGGCGAGCCCGTAGACCTGCCACACTATCCTTAACCCGGGATTACGACAACGCGTGTCGACTCACACCACATGCAAATACCACATCACATATCAAGGAAGGGGCCTCGGAAATCAACACGAGGGACACAGCCCAACCATCCATCCCCACCTTATCTCAACACAACCAAAACAAGTGACAGTCAACACCGCACTTTCATTCTTCCACAATACTACCCGTAGGGAGACGACGCTCTAAGTATTGGACTAATAAATTTCATTTCACCAAATCAACATATCATGGCCATAGTTTAATCTTCTATATGTCATTCCATATGAACTCTACATAAGACTTATATGATGCGCATATGTTATAATCTATCAACATCTTATCAATTCGATTCGATTAAACATAAAGAAACCACCCAAATCTCAAGACAACTTGCAATAATAAATCAGTTGTATGCATTCTAAAAAAAAAACACCATCATTCAAAGTTCTTCGGTGATTAGCATCAATTATCTAATCTTGACAGAATCCACCGACTCTAATTGCACTTTATATTAAACCAGAATTCTAAGTGTATCACTAATCTGGACAGCAATTTCGATTGAAGATTCCCGAGGATACAGGAATCCGGTGAAGTCGTGCAACCCCTCGTTGGAAAGATCTTTTCATGACTACAACTTTCATATTCAGGTCACAACCCAGATCTGACAATAACTTACTCGAAATCGGCTTCAAAGTTCACTGCGCACAGAACACATTTCTGTGCACAGGAATTGCCGGACAGCAAACTCGATTTGGTTTTCCGGGGCCACAGACATCACCTGAAGTCGTGCAACCACTCGTTGGAAAGGTATTTCCAAGGGCTACAACTTTCGTGTTTGGCCAAAAGCCCAGATCTGCACATACCCTACATAAAAAGGGCCTAGAAGATCGCTGCGCGCAGAATACAGATTCTGCGCGCATCTTAAAGGAAAATGAACGGCATCGGTTCGTCTTCCTCGTCAAGGCGATCGTTCCTAAATTTTTCAGAAATATTCTCCTCCCTTATTCAACCTCAAAGGCCATAAACTCCTCACGAAACCATTCACCCATCATCGTATTGAAGAAAAGGGAAGGGTTGAAGAGATCTAAAATCTAGGATTCAAATCCTAGCATGGCCAAACCTAGAATCTTCTCCTCTCCATCAAGTTCTCTTGAACCGATGTCTCTCCTAAATACCTAAGATCTAGCACCAAGGGAGAGGGTAGGAAACTCACGTTGACTCCAGCGGTACCACCATTTCCGGCCATGGATCGCGTAGTTCTCCTTGGCGGCATCTTCTCTTTCGCGGCGATGGCGGATCTCCTTCGGTAAAACTTGCTCCTGCAGTTTTCCTCTCACCAGGAACTCTCACAGGAAATAGGGGAAGGAAATAAGAATGAAAAACGGCTAGGGTTTCTCTGCCCCTTATAAGCAAAATGTGACACGGGTAGGGACACGGCCGTGTCCGTACCCGTGTCCTGCTTCTGCGAAACGGCCGTGGCGGTTTCCATGTCGGTTCATTGTTTGACACGGGTAGGGACACGGCCGTGTCCCAACCCGTGTTCACATGACACGGCCGTGTGCCTGGCCGTGTCATTGGCCGTGTGCATCTTCAGTTATATATCAACACTTCTCGTCGAGCTCAACTCGACGCACACGGGTGGGGACACGCCCGTGTCACTACCCGTGTCACGCACACGGGTAGGGACACGGCCGTGTCACTACCCGTGTCACCATCTCGACGACTCTCGACGATTCGACACGGCTCGTCGAGATCATCTCGACGCACACGGGTAGGGACACGGCCGTGTCACTACCCGTGTCATGATCTCGACGTCTCTCGACGATTCTCGACGATCTCGACACGCCTCGTCGAGATCGTCTCGACGCACACGGGTAGGGACACGGCCGTGTCACTACCCGTGTCACTTCTCTCTACACTGATTTCTCCACTTCTCCACAAGTGCAGCCCAACTCCCTGCACTTCTCAGGACTTGAGTCAACCCTCCTGACTCAAAAACTCACACACTAGGGGCCTAGAGCGATTCGGGTCGTTACAAATCCTATAAACAAAATAAAAGATTTCGTCCCCGAAATCAAGCTTAAGCTGTGTGGAGAAAAGCTTTAACAGGAAGTTTATCATATGTTTTTAAATAAGATTACCTTGGGCAAACACTCCGGGTAGCGTTGCTGCATCAAATCCATTGGCTCCCAGGTGTACTCCTCCTTCCCATGATTCATCCATTGCACCTTCACTAAGGGGACACTTTTGCGGCGTAATGTTCTTGTCTCGCTGTCAACAATCCGTACCGGCTCTAGTCGCACAGACCTATCTGATGCTACTGCACCATCAGTAGTGGGAATATACTGGTCGGGCCGCAACAGTGCTTTTCGAAGCGACGACACATGGAACACGTCGTAGAGATTTTCTAGTTCTGGTGGTAACTCCAACCGATAGGCCAACGGGCCGATCCTTTCCAATATAGTATAAGGCCCAACATACCTTGGGCTGAGCTTTTTCACTCCACGCACCCGCGACACTCCATGCATCGGCCGAATTTTGAGGAACACTTTTTCTCCCACCTGGAACTCCACCATCCGATGCTTTTTATTATAATATTTCGCCTGTCGACTTTGAGCCTCCAACATGCGATCCCGTATCAATCTGACCGCCGCATCAGTATCATCTATGTATTCGTTTCCCAAAGCCTTCGGATCTTCATCTTGCACCCAAGACAAGGGAGTCCTGCACCTTCTTCCGTAAAGGGCTTCATGGGGCGCCATACCGATGCTTGCTTGATGACTATTGTTGTAGGAGAATTCCACCAGGGGCAAGAGTCTTTCCCATGGCTCTCCTCTGTCCAACACACATAGCCTCAACAAATCCTCCAGCGTTCTGATTGTCCGCTCTGACTGTCCGTCAGTCTGAGGATGAAAAGCGGTACTAAAGGTTAGGCGTGAGCCCAAATACGCCTGCACTGCCTTCCACTCATTTGATGTAAACCGACCATCCCTATCCGAAACAATCGTCTTGGGCACGCCATGATACCGTACAAATTGCTCCACAAAAAGGCGTACCAAAACATCCACGTGTGCTTCCTTCTTCATTGGAATGAACCGGGCTACCTTTGTTAGTCGATCCACAATAACCCACACCGAATCATTCCCGGAGCGGGAACGAGGTAGCCCATGAACAAAATCCATGGAGATATCCTCGAACTTCCATTCGGGGATGGGCAGCGACTGCAACAAACCACCGGGACTCCTGCATTCAGCCTTCACTCTTTGACAAGCTTCGCAATGTGTAACATAGTAGCGAACATCCTTCTTCATTCCCGGCCAACACATGGTCTTCCGCAGTCCGGCGTACATCTTAGCAATACCCGGGTGCACTGAATATTGAGAGGAATGCGCCTCTCTCAATATATCCTCCCGAATTTTGCCGCCCTTGGGAATATAAAGTCGGCCACGAAAATAAACGAGGCCGTCTTTGAGTGTGTACTCATTGGTGGTCCTATCTTCAATTGCCTTGATTACCGGGGCCAAGGCCGCATCCATACCTTGCTCCACCCGAATCCGATCTCGGATATCACAAACTATGCTCACGTTGGCCAAATACTCCGCATACTCTGTCGAAGGATCCTTGAATACTAGAGTAATTTCCATCTCCTCGATCATCCGAGCCAACTCCATGCTCATCAGCCGAGACTCTGGGCTAGAGCCTGGCACTTTTCTACTCAAGGCATCGGCTACCGAGTTCGCTTTCCCAGGGTGGTAGTTCATGGTGAACTCATAGTCGCATAGAAATTCCAACCACTGCCGTTGTCTCAGGTTCAACTCCTTCTGAGTGTGAACATACTTCAAGTTTTTGTGATCGGAAAAGATCTCGCAGTGGACGCCATATAAATAATGCCTCCAGACCTTCAAAGCGAACACCACTGCTCCTAACTCCAAATCATGAACCGGGTAATTGATTTCATGTTTCTTTAACTGCCTTGAAGCATAAGCGATCACATGCCCGTGCTGCATCAGTACCGCTCCCATCCCTTGGTATGATGCATCCGTGTAAACTTGGAATCCTTCCTTCCCAGATGGAAGTGCAAGGATGGGGGCGGAGGTAAGCCTATCTTTCAATTCTTGAAATGCCTCTTCACATTGAGGTGTCCACTCAAATGGCACACCCTTCTTCGTCAAGGAGGTAAGAGGAAGGGCAATCTTGGAAAAACCTTTCACGAACTTGCGGTAGTAGCCAGCAAGTCCAAGAAAGCTTCGTACATCAGCCGCCGACTTCAAGGGCGACCACTCCTTCACGGCCCGCACCTTTGTTGGATCCACTGCTAACCCTGCTCCACTGATCACATGCCCCAAGAAGGCAACCTCCTTAAGCCAGAATTCACACTTGCTAAACTTGGCATACAAGGCATGCTCCTTCAATTTCTTCAAAACCAAGGTCAGGTGCTCGACATGCTCCTCCTCCGTCTTTGAGTAGACCAAGATGTCGTCGATGAAAACAATGACGAAGATGTCCAAATACGGTTCAAACACCTTGTTCATCAAACTCATGAAGGCCGAAGGGGCATTTGTGAGCCCAAACGGCATTACTGTGAACTCATACAAACCATATCTCGAACTGAATGCTGTTTTTTGAATATCCCCCTCATGTATCCTCAACTGATAGTATCCGGAGCGCAAATCCAATTTAGAAAACCAATGTGCTCCCACTAGTTGATCGAACAACTCATCGATCCGCGGTAGTGGATAAGTGTTCTGCACCGTCAACCGATTGAGTTCCCGATAATCTATGCACAATCGCAGTGTTCCATCCTTCTTCTTCACGAACAGCACAGGGGCTCCCCATGGTGATGAACTGGGGCGAACGAACCCTGAATCCACCAGTTCTTGCAATTGAACTCTAAACTCCGCGAGTTCTTTCGGAGCCATTCTGTATGGAGCCTTGGATACAGGCTTGGCACCTGGTACTAGATTGATCTGGAAGTCAACTTCTCTATGAGGAGGTAATCCTGGTAGCTTCTCAGGAAATACCTCAGGAAAATCCCGCACTACCCGTACATCCTTTAATTCCAACGCTGCTTCCTTCAACTCGAACCAGATCATGAAGACCTCATCCCCCTTCATATGAGCTTTTACAGCCTGAATAGAAGATAATATCATACGTGGCGCGAAGCCAATACCTTGGAATATGACGTCAGAGTCTCCATGCCTCAAATAGATCCGCTTCTCCGCACAGTCGATCCTCGCGAAGTGCCAGTCCAGCCATGCCATGCCCAAAATGATGTCAAACTCCGACATTCTCAGAACCGTGGCCGGCGTATCAAAGGCCTTCCCATCAATAAATAACTCCAACTCGCACTTGGCGGTCGCGATCATCTCCGAGCCGTCCGGAAGGCGTACACGTCGAGCTATGCCAGTGAAGTACTGTACATCCCCCATGTCTTTTATGAAATCCTCGGACACAAAGGAGTGTGAGGCACCGGTATCGAACAGCGCATAGGCTGTCTTCCCGCCAATAATCACGGTGCCTAAGTACCAACAACCAAACTTATTGCTAGTGGCTAGTAAGTTCTAATCAATTCAAGTTAGACCATGCACATATGTAAATTAATTAAATCATACCTGCAATCACGTCTTGTGGGTTCCGTTCCTGCGCCATGTCAAGCGCGTACACCTGATCCCGGGCCGGTCCGGGGTTTCCTCTTGGCGGTCCTCGTCCTCGACCGCGCATATATCCCCGCCCTCGTGGAGCTGCTGGAGGGAGAGCAGGAGGGAGAGCAGGAGGGAGAGCAGGAGGGAGAGCAGGAGGGGCGTTCCCATATAGCTACGGGCAAAAATGCCGGATGTGGCCCGGCTGGTTGCATTCGAAGCACACCAGACCACGACGCCCTTCAGGTTGTTGAAATCGCTGATGCTGTGGGGGTGGAGGCAACGCAGGCGGCTGCGGAACTGGATGCTCCACCCTATAGTTTCGGTGGACACGCCCTCCACCTCTTTGATAACCTCTTCCTCCTCTGAAGTCCCGTCTCCTTCTATTACTTGGGCCGGCTTCCATCACGTCCTCCGCAGGCCTCTTACTACATCCCAGGTGGTCCGCCTCCAATCTTTTCGCCATATAAATGATCTCCTCCAAGCTACCATCCGCTATAAACAAAAGGGACTGCCTTAGGGGATCTCGCAGCCCTTTATAGAAGTGCTTGGCATAACCTCTGTCATCCAAATCATAAGAGTCCGCAAACCTTGCGAGATGCTGGAATTCCCGCTGGTATTCTGTAACCGACTTTGATCCCTGCTTTAGTAGAAGGAACCTCTGCTCAAGCTCATCTCGGGCCGATGTAGGGATAAAGTGCTCCAAGAAAACACCCGAGAATTCACTCCAACTTATCTCTGTGTAGATCCGGCCTTGGAAGGTAGAGCCCATGAGGGACTTCCACCACCTCTTCGCATGTAAGTCCAAGACAGACACTGCCAATGTCACTGCCATGTTGGCTGGGCAACGGATACCGGCCAACAACTCCTGTATCGTGTCTAGCCATTCCTCTGTACGTACGGCTGACTCCGTCCCAAGGTAGACGGGAGGGGAGAGAGCCCGGAAGGTGCTCAGCCAGTTGGAGCTCGGGGCCTGTTGTTGCACCGGAGTCTGCTGTGCCTTAAAAGCATTAAGAATGGCGGTGAGCGTCTGCCCCAACTCAGATTGTTCGAACTGAGTGGGTATGGGAGGGGTAGGAGTACCCCCATCGGCTCAACATGCAGTGGAACCTACACATACACGACAAATTTGTGGTCAGGTTGGCTAAACTTAAGGTCAAAGTTGGACAAACTTATTGTGAATTACATATGGGCACACCACTGCTTCCGCTAAGTCAGTTTGTCCCCAAACTGACTAACCAAACGGGGGTGGCACCATTGTTGAATGACTTCTTAGTTGAGGATTGTGGCAAACTGATACCATTTGTAAGACCCCCCCTCCCCGGATCCCAAAACACGGCACGAAGGGGGAGTCTTATGCCCGGAACAGCCGCCTTGCGGTAGCATTAGCACACGGGCTAACCTGTACCACAAGACGCCTATTCCGCCGGCTACAACAATATCAATAAATCATGCCAACCCAACCAAATAAATAAACAGGAGAAGTCAAAATCCACACTAAGTATATAAAGTCCAAAACATCAATAAAGAGAAGCTAAAACATGCTTCTACAATATATCAGAGTACAGCTAAACATTGCCCAAACGGGCTACATCAGAGTAAGCAAAACACTAACATCGGTAACAGACGGTATCGACGGCACCGTCACATCAGGCCCTGTCTCCCTGGCCTGGCTGCCCTGCTGCGTAGTCTGCGGCTGCTCTACCTGCGGCGTGACCTCCTAAAAAGGAAGACGTAGCAACCGTTAGTCGAAACGACTAAGTGGTTTCACATCCGCTCCCCCGGCGACTCCTCGGCACCGGGCGGAGAAAGAGAAACAAGGGTACAATATATATCAGTAAGTATAAAAGTACAATCAGGTGACAAGGTACATGAGTATCAATGTATAACTAGCAGTTCTACAAAAGCTATCAATATGTAAACTAACAATTCTACAAGAGCCATCAAGGTATAATAACAAGTGTAAGAAAGCTACAGCAGGAAAGTAACTTAACTTATAAGAATGCCCATACAAACTTATAAGTTAAGGATCGGGTTACATAAAAGTAACTCATCGTATAAGAGTGCCCATACAAACTTATACGATGAGGATCTTGTTGTGCAATGATATGAAATGCTATGAATGCTATGCAATGACTCACCCATGCACACCCATGCAATTGCTATGTCGACACAGACTATAGTTCCCACTTTTCGAGCAGGTAGCTAACCTCTCAGGCATCAGCCGCCGTGGCCAGGCGGTGACAGTAGAACGGGCACTTCTACTACTAGGCGGGTATCACACTACTTCACCTAGGCCTCCGTACGCCTCAACGCTAAGAACACAACAGCGGAGCCCATGCGTACTATGGCCCAGCGGGGTCTTGGGTAGATGTGCACCAAGAACACAGCCCGAACTGGCCTTGCGTGACCCGGAAGGGGCCTCGGAAGAAAGCACGAGGACACAGCCCAACCGTCCACATGATCGGAGGGGCCTCGGGACGTGAACACCGAGGACACAGCCCAAACCGACCAAGTCTAACTGCCAACTCCCGTCGGTGTGACGACTGGCGAGCCCGTAGACCTGACACACTATCCTTAACCCGGGATTACGACACCGCGTGTCGACTCACACCACATGCAAATACCACATCAACATATCAAGGAAGGGGCCTCGGAAATCAACACGAGGACACAGCCCAACCATCCATCCCCACCTATCTCAACACAACCAAAACAAGTGACGGTCAACACCGCACTTTCATTCTTCCACAATACTACCCGTAGGGAGACGACGCTCTAAGTATTGGAGTAATAAATTTCATTTCACCAAATCAACATATCATGGCCATAGTTTAATCTTCTATATGTCATTCCATATGAACTCTACATAAGACTTATATGATGCGCATATGTTATAATCTATCAACATCTTATCAATTCGATTCGATTAAACATAAAGGAAACCACCCAAATCTCAAGACAACTTGCAATAATAAATCAGTTGTATGCATTCTAAATAATAAACACCATCATTCAAAGTTCTTCGGTGATTAGCATCAATTATCTAATCTTGACAGAATTCCACCGACTCTAATTGCACTTTATATTAAACCAGAATTCTAAGTGTATCACTAATCTGGACAGCAATTTCGATCGAAGATTCCCGAGGCTACAGGAATCCGGTGAAGTCGTGCAACCCCTCGTTGGAAAGATCTTTTCATGATCTACAACTTTCATATTCAGGTCACAACCCAGATCTGACAATAACTTACTCGAAATCGGCTTCAAAGTTCACTGCGCACAGAACACAATTTCTGTGCACAGGAATTGCCGGACAGCAAACTCGATTTGGTTTTCCCGGGGCCACAGACATCACCTGAAGTCGTGCAACCACTCGTTGGAAAGGTATTTCCAAGGGCTACAACTTTCGTGTTTGGCCAAAAGCCCAGATCTGCACATACCCTACATAAAAAGGGCCTAGAAGATCGCTGCGCGCAGAATACAGATTCTGCGCGCATCTTAAAGGAAAATGAACGGCATCGGTTCGTCTTCCTCGTCAAGGCGATCGTTCCTAAATTTTTCAGAAATATTCTCCTCCCTTATTCAACCTCAAAGGCCATAAACTCCTCACGAAACCATTCACCCATCATCGTATTGAAGAAAAGGGGAAGGGTTGAAGAGATCTAAAATCTAGGATTCAAATCCTAGCATGGCCAAACCTAGAATCTTCTCCTCTCCATCAAGTTCTCTTGAACCGATGTCTCTCCTAAATACCTAAGATCTAGCACCAAGGTAGAGGGTAGGAAACTCACGTTGACTCCAGCGGTACCACCATTTCCGGCCATGGATCGCGTAGTTCTCCTTGGCGGCATCTTCTCTTTCGCGGCGATGGCGGATCTCCTTCGGTAAAACTTGCTCCTGCAGTTTTCCTCTCACCAGGAACTCTCACAGGAAATAGGGGAAGGAAATAAGAATGAAAAACGGCTAGGGTTTTCTCTGCCCCTTATAAGCAAAATGTGACACGGGTAGGGACACGGCCGTGTCCGTACCCGTGTCCTGCTTCTGCGAAACGGCCGTGGCGGTTTCCATGTCGGTTCATTGTTTGACACGGGTAGGGACACGGCCGTGTCCCAACCCGTGTTCACATGACACGGCCGTGTGCCTGGCCGTGTCATTGGCCGTGTGCATCTTCAGTTACATATCAACACTTCTCGTCGAGCTCAACTCGACGCACACGGGTGGGGACACGCCCGTGTCACTACCCGTGTCACGCACACGGGTAGGGACACGGCCGTGTCACTACCCGTGTCACCATCTCGACGACTCTCGACGATTCGACACGGCTCGTCGAGATCATCTCGACGCACACGGGTAGGGACACGGCCGTGTCACTACCCGTGTCATGATCTCGACGTCTCTCGACGATTCTCGACGATCTCGACACGCCTCGTCGAGATCGTCTCGACGCACACGGGTAGGGACACGGCCGTGTCACTACCCGTGTCACTTCTCTCTACACTGATTTCTCCACTTCTCCACAAGTGCAGCCCAACTCCCTGCACTTCTCAGGACTTGAGTCAACCCTCCTGACTCAAAAACTCACACACTAGGGGCCTAGAGCGATTCGGGTCGTTACAGAAGCAAGGATATGTACTTGAAAATCAACTTAGAATGAATGACAATTTGACAGAATCTCATAATGCAATTATCACAGAACTAAAGAACATAGCTGCTGGACCTTCTACCTCTACTGCTACTATTAAAGCTGAATTTGACAAGGTATTTCAAGAAGAAATCAATGCTGTTAAGACTGCTATTCAAGACTCCTAGAAGGCCATATCTGAACAACTTAAAAAGCTCAAACCTTTCTTTAAAGATGGAGTCAGATACTTGGATGATCAAATCAGATTCCAGAAGGATGATGTCAGAGATCACATGGCTAGAGATGTCATAAAGGAGGAGAGAGTTTTAGTCAAAGCTAGCTCTGATCATGCCAAATGGATATCTAATTCCATCAGAGCTACACTGGGCTATCCTCCGCTTTGTGATGATGACAATGTTGCTGAATCTGGAATTCAGCCTGCATTTTTAGGAGGGGAGCAACCAGAAGTGGCTCAAGTTATCTATCCTCCTCCAGATTTTGAAATGGTACAAGATGATATTCATCACATGTATAGCCCAACTGAAGGGAAGTCTAATGTCATTCTGGAAAAAGTGGTTCAGCCTATATCTGAAGCTATGCAAGCAGCTCTTCAGAAAGAAGAAGAAGCTCTACAGAAAGAAGAAGAGACTAGACTTTCTAAGAAGAGGTTTAGGGAACAAGCTGAACAAAGGCCAGACTTTGAGCAGTGGAGCCCTACCTCTAGAAACATTGTATTAACTGCCTGGAAAGCTGCCAAGGATAACATTCAAGACAGGAACAAATGGTTCTCTGAAACTGAATGGAGGAAACATGAATCAAGGCAGGAGGCCATAGTTCAACATAGAAGGAAGGCCAAGATGGGAAAGCTTCCTCCTACAGCTCTGGAGCCTAGCAAGTACTTTCCAAAGCCATACCATTACTTTGAAAGGCAGAAGATTAAAGCAGAAGAGCTTAATAAGAAAGACTTGAAAGGCAAGAAGCCTGTTGATGCTGAAGTTGCTGATGCTCCTGTCCAAGCTAAAGTTCATGCTGGCAAAGGAATAGTGATTAAGGAGCCAGAACTGAAATAGAATTAGAATTTTCTTAAAGTTTACTTTGTAATCTTTTTGATGAAAAACAATTTGTGAACTTCTGAAAATGTATAAGACAGATATTAGAACAGTATGTTATGTGTTAAATCTATTTCATATTTGTTCTATGATGATGTCTATGTCTATTTCATATTTGTTCTGTGATGATGTATATGTATACATTTATGATTAATACATGTTTTTGTTTACCCTGCTGTATATAATCCTGGTTTACATCATTTTGTAATTTAATTATGATTGGTGTATATCATTGACTGAGGGTTATGACTTCTCCAAATATGGGGAGATTGTTGGGTACATTGGTCTAAATGTACCTGATTTGAAGAAGCCTCACCCAACTCAATGATATACATCAAAATGTATTTGATGTATTTTGAGTTACTTGTGCAGGTTAAGTATTTGCAGGACTGAAGCAAAAAGTTTCTAAGTCCATGTGTCGACACTCAGAGGGAAAGTGTCAACACTTAAGAAGTCTTGTGTCGACACCCAAACAAGCAGTGTCGACACTTGGAGTCATTGTGTCGACACCAGGGATGCTGAGTCGACACCAGACAGAAAGTGTCGACACAAGGAGCTGTGTCGACACTCAATGAAGAAAAGCCAATAAAGCTGTATCGACACTTAACAGTGGTGTCGACACCCAGTGAAGCTGTGTCTACATCAGAAAGTATCGACACTTGGAGCTGTGTCGACACTCAGCAAAAGTTAGCAGAGACTAAGTACAAGTGTCGACACTCAGAACAATGTGTCGACACTCAACAGAAGAGTCAACACTTGAAGTAAGTGTCGACACCAAGAACAATGTGTCAACACTCAACAGAAGAGTCAACACTTGAAGAAAGTGTCGACACCAAGAACAATGTGTCGACACTCAACAGAAGAGTCAACACTTGAAGAAAGTGTCGACACAAGGAGCTGTGTCGACACTTAGCAAAGAACAACAAAGTTCAACAAAATATTCTAAGTACAAGTGTCGACACTAAGGGAATGTGTCGACACTCAGCTGAAGTCTCAACAAGAAGAAGAATGTGTCGACACAAGGAGCTGTGTCGACACTCAGCAAGTATCAACACTGAAGACATGTGTCGACACCAAGAAGTAGTGTCGACACTTGACAGATTCAACACATGAAGATGTGTCGACATATAGGAGAATTCAGCAAAATTCTGAAGAACAAGTACAAGTGTCGACACTCAATTTCAGTGTCGACACATGAAGAAGAAGCAGTGTCAAGATAAAGAATCAACAACATAAGGAGTTGTGTCGACACCTTGTAGACTAGTGTCGACACTTAGACAACATGTGTCGACACTTGGTCTATAAGTGTCGACACTTAAAGACAGAAAGTCTCGACACTTAAAGACAGTTACAACATTTTCAAGAACTGACTGGATGACTTGACAGCTGCCATTCCAACCGGTCTACAGCACTTGTCAGAGTTGTCAGAATTCAGTTATGGACCGGACCAGCCGGTTACCATGAAGAAGGCCTATAAATAGGCTTATGCTGTCTACAGAAATGAGTTGTTCAAATCATTGATCAAGTATTCAACAAAGAAGATCTAGCTATTCCTTGAAGAATCAAGTGCAGATCTAAGAAGTTGGAGAGAGAGAGCTCCATCCAAGAAATCAGCCATTGGAACTAGGCTGAGAAGAAGGGTTCAGATTTATTCTGAATTCTAAGTGGCAGAGGTCAAGGATCAACTGCAGAAGGAGTCAATCTTATTGAGTTCTACTTTCAAGAAGCGTTGAAGAAAGCTAAGTCAGATTGAGTCCAGATGAGTTCTTCCAAGAACTCATCAAGAATCTCACAACTTATCTCTCTTTCATCTAAGTTGTTGAGTTAAACATTTTGTATTCATTATAACTTGTAGGATCCTTTGGATCTGAGTTTTTGTAAGCCTGTAATTATAAAGGCTGAGTGTAGGGCTTGAGAGCCTGAGTGTAGGAGATTGAAATCTCTGAGTGTACGCCTTGGTGGCTGAGTGTAGGCCTGGGTGGCTGAGTGTAGGCCTTTGTGGCTGAGTGTAGGCTTTGTGGAAAAGCTGAGTTGTAGGGCCTTGGGCCTGAGGTGTAGGAACCAGTTTGGGTTCTGAGATAGTGGAGAAGTTTGGCCGAATCTAGTACACTACTAGATACGCGAAGGGGGAAAGTGGATGTACCTAAAGCTTGGGGAACCACTATAAAACTCTGTGTCTACTGTGTGATTGTTGTTGGCTGTGATTGTTGCATATGTGCTGTGTTATAGTATATAGAATTATGTGAAATTAACTGATTGCTGCAATAAAAAGGTAAAAAGAATTAGGTCACCTATTCACCCCCCCCCTCTAGGTGTTTAGGTACTATATCTTTCAGACATCTATCATTTGTTTAGTTTCTTGATTTAGACCATTGTAAAATGTCTGGACCTGTAACCATACAGGTATAGCATGATGGGGGCAGCGTCTCAAAAGTTCCTTAAACCTCTCACAATTGTCATATAGGGTCTCATAAACAATTTGAGAGTACGAAGTTATACCATTTCTTAGCTTAGCAGTTTTGGCGGGGGGGGGGGGGGGGAATAACGAGAGAGAAACTTTTCAGTTAAAATGTTCCAAGTAGTGATTGATCCTCTTGGAAGAGAACTCAACCACTGTTTGGCTTTAGTTCTTAAGGAGAAAGGGAAGAGTCTTAGCCTTATAGTATCGTCTGAGACACCATTTATTTTGAAGGTGTCAAAGATTTCAAGAAAATTGGCAATATGCAAGTTCGGATCTTCATCTTATAATCCGTCAAACTGTACATATTGCTGCACCATTTGTATGATGCTAGGTTTAAGCTCGAAGTTATTGTTCGCAATTGCAAGTCGAACAATACTTGTTTCTGTACCCTCCAGGTTGGGCCGAGCATAATCGAACATCGTCCTTTGCGGGGCAAATGCAGGCTTAGGGTCTCCCATTTCGGAGTTGAAGTTACAATCACCGTCGGAAACCTCAACCGTTGTTTGAGAAGTGGAGCCACTGAATCATAAGTTTCTCCGAAAGGAGCGTTTAATTTCTGGATCCAAGTCAACAAGTAGCGACAGATTCGTGCGGGTCATGCACTAAGAAATTAGAAGGAGAATGAAGGAAAGAAAAGAGAAAACCAGAAATAGAAACTTGGAGAAGAAAGTAGAGAAGGTAAAATTCATTTTTTTTTTTATTTTTGCAGACGTAATAGCGTAAGCGCTTTCTTAATATTGACGAAAAAAGCGTCCCCGGCAACGGCACCAAAAACTTGATGGGCTAAAACCCGAACATGTAAGTGTACCTCTCAAATTGTAGTATCAAGGTCGTATTTAAACACGGGGTTGTCAAGTACTGCTACTCACGCTTGAACTATTATCCTACCGAAAGAAAGTGCATTTGAGAAAAATTTTTCGGAGAAAAACTAAAGATAATTTTTAGACAAAAAAAACTTATAATAAAAAACTAGCATTCGATCGAAGATTCACATGAAATGAGATAAGGGAGATAAAAAGTATAGTTTTAAGCTTGCAAATCAAACTCGACCATGACGGATCCGAAAATAAGACAAAATCTCGCTAGAGCATTAAGTCTCCTAACTTATAGACGCTTTGATCGAAATCTCTTTACAAATCAAAGAGGCCTAAAGTGCATTATCGAGGTGACCCGCACTATTGGATTTGACTCCAATCCGGAAGATTTACGTCATCCTATCTCTAGGGTTGTGTTCAACTCCTTCATTCTTTGAGTGATCTTTCACATTCACGAGCCTCTCGGCTACTCAAATATGAGATCCAAAGCCTACTACCGTATACCAGAAATACTGAGTCGACAAAATAAAAATCAAAGAAGGATCGAGTAAATTTAAGCAAGAATAAAACTATGAAATAAAAGAAACACTCATCTCATTTTATGGATCCTCACGATCGAAGGCTAAGAGAAATTAGCTACTCATAATTGAAAGGGAAGAAAAAACAAGATAAGAGAGGAAAATTTTCATTACTTGCAAAAAATAAGAGTACCCAAAATATTAAAAAGACAAGACTATGTTATGAAGAAAACTTGCAATAATGAAAAATCTAATACAATAATGAAACTAACAATAACAACTCACAAGCACTCTCCACTCTCCAACTCAACACTCAAATTTAACTTAAAACTTCACATCCCAAAATTCCTTCCTAGGCTTGAGGGATGGGGTGGCTTTTATAGGATATGGAGAAGCTTCTAGAATGAAATGAAGAAGAGGGGGCAAGGGGGGTGGCCGGCCATGTAAAGGGGAGAGGGTGCATGCACGAATTGAATGAAGTGGAGAGAATGCATGCATGATATTTAATGAGGTGGAGAGAGAAAGTAGGTTCATTGTATTTTTTTAAGGAAATAAAATAGAGAATATAAAATGAAGAGGGGGAGATGAATGAGAAATAAATAAGGAGAGGAAATAATAAAGGGGAGAGAGAGGGGAGGGGCTGGCCATCAAGGAGAAAAAATGCATGAATGGCAGGGTACATGCATGGAATTAAGTGAAAGGGAGAGGGGGAATGAGATTCATTGCATGTATGGAGAGGGAAATATGAAAATAAAGGGGGAGAGAGGGAGGAGTCCGGCTATGCATTAAATGGGAGCCATGCAAGGTGGTTAGATACATATTCTCGGGTTGCTTCATGGAGTGGGCTGCATCATGTGAGCTAGCCAGTTGAACTTGAAGGATACTTGGGCTGCTACATAATTTAAATGGGTTGCTCAACTGAGCTGGGCTGCTTTATCTTTGAAATGGCTCGGGTATCATTTGAAGAAGAGGCTTGGGCTGCACCATGTGGGCTTTGTTGTAGGCTCGGGTAGGGTGTGCTCTTGCAAATGTGAGCTGTTTTGGAGGAAGATGGCTGCACCTACAAAAGAAATATAAAACATATATTAGTTATGTTAAAAACATTAATAACAAAAATAAGGTAACATAAGGATAACAAAAATGCAAAAACATGAAATGACAAAACAACAAACAAACAAAACACAAAATGCAACATAACGAACAAAAAAAAGAAATAAAATATTAAAACATATTATAAAAAAATAATACAACATAGTATACATAAAAATAAATAAAAAAAGCACCTATACCTAGGAAATTTTAAACTAAGCTAACCCAAAAAGTGATGACTAAAATAAGTCATCAGCTGACCGTAACCAGAAGTCTGATACCAAATTGTAACACCCCCATCTGTCGTATGGCATTGTCGGGAGCCTTAGACAGTGGTCAGGAATGCTAAAATGCTCATGTTGTTGCCATACTGGGGGTGGTGGTGAGGATGTTGAAGTGTCAGGATTCACCATTAATGTACCCTGAGTGCACTGGGTGTTTGGCCGTGCGAGCCTACACCTATGGTGAAGTGTTTATACATAATTGTTTAGCTGGGCTAATGATATGCAGGGAAGAAGCACCGCCATCCAAATAAAGGGATGGGGTCGTTATAATTTGGTCGGCTTTAGCTGACCGTTGCTTGTTTTCCACCGTGCGGTGGAATGTTGCTTGTAGGTGCTGAGGAGCCGAGTGCAAAATAGCGGGCTGGAGCCCATGTTGTCGTGCTAACCCTCGAAGGCCTTAGCGAATAGTTGTTTTTATTTTGTCATGTGTGGCCGGTCTGCGAGCCGATGTATGTAAGACACTATTTGATAAGTGAACAATTGTAAAGCCCTAAGGCCATGTATCTTTCAGTGTATTATTATTTCAGTCCAGTGGTAGTGATTGTGGACATTCATGTAAATTGATTATTCAGTTTGTGTTCATTCTACTTTTAAAAGCTTCCGCTAGAATGCTCTGTGTTAGGACGAGTAGTATTAATTGGATAGTTTTGTTATTAATACGTAACGCTTCCGTCTGTCCGTGGTATATGGCGTCGGGTTCCAGCTGGACCTTCTGTTATATGCAATACGACGGATGAGGGTGTTACAATTTGGTATCAGGGTGTTACAATTTGGTTACAATTTGGTATCAAACTTCTGGTTACGGTTAGGCTTAAATGAATTCGTGGGTGAATTCTTTTAAGGGGTGGTGAGCACATGTGTGCGTCATCATTATAACATCAAAAGGAACCCACGAATGTCCACTTAGGAATGGAAAATACACTTGTTTTGTGGAATCTGAGTGTTCCAATGATTGCTTTTAGCAATTTGGTTGTCGTGTAATCGTGTGTCTTTGCTTCTATAGGTAGCTAGGAGCGGTGATGGTCAATCAGAGCGCCCGCAATCGGCGCAAAGTAGTGCACCGAGAGACATTCCTACAACACCTCCTTCAGCAGAAACCATCAGGATGGTGGCTGAAGCCGTATTTGCGATGATTAATGCCCAACCTGCAGGGCAAATGCACAATACACCTCCTATCGTGGAGCAAGAACCGTTTTGGGCGGCAAATCCTAGAGTGGTGGAGCGTGCAGTTGTTGATCTGGTATAGCCAAGGAGAGCTATGGAGAAGCAGCTCAAGCATATAATGGGCTTTAATTCCCCAGTATTTGATGAGACTGGAACGCCAGCTCAATCTGAGGACTGGCTCTCTATGAGCTTCCCTATCGGCCACGCAACGAGCCAGCATCCCTGAGAGAGTCTTTCTATACAATTGTCCGTCATGAAGGAGATAGTATGCCTACTTGTACCTGAGCTTCTTCTTGTCCATCCCCTCTGGATACTCTCCCGTGGAGAGGAAAGTCATGACTAGGTCCATCCATGAGGGGTGTTGATATACTTCCATTAATTCTCCCTCTTAAATGGAAGGGCGAAATAGATCAGTGATGGTACCCCCCACCCGAGGTCCATGCTTTGCCAGCTGATCGACCTGCTCATTTTCTTCTCTAGGCACATGTCAGATGGAGAAGGTCTGAAATGTGTTGAAGACCCCCTTCACTTTTGCTAAGTACAGCCGCATGGTAGATTCTCTCACCTCGAATTCTCCGTTGTTCAGGGAAGCCACCACCAAAGAGTCAGTGAGGACCTCCACGTCTAGCACTCTCAGCTCCCCGGCCAGGCGCAACCCTGCTATTACGGCCTCGTACTCGGCCTGGTTGTTAGTAATGGGAAAGTGCACCACCACCGTTTGTTCGATTCTAGTTCCCTGGGGGCTCTCCAAGATCACCCCCACCCCCAGAGAATGCCTCCCTGAAACGCCATTTACCTTCACCTTCCATGGAGTCGGACGAGTGAGCTCTTCCTCCACCACCTTGATCACGTAATCGGCCAAAAAGTCGGCCATTGCTTGGGCCTTGATCGAGAGGCGTGGGATGAAGGAGATGTCGAACTCACTCAACTCTATCGACCACTTGGACAACCTGACCGAATGCTCCACCCCCTCAAAGATGTTGTGGAGGGGATGATCAGTCACCACTTGGATGGAGTGTGCTTGGAAGTAAGGCCGGAGCCTTTGGCCCGAGATGATCAGGGCGAAGGCCAGCTTTTGCAAAATCGGATATCGAAGCTCGGCCTTCCTCAGGACCCGACTCACATAGTATATGAGGAGCTGCCTCTTCCCCTCTTCTCGAACTAGGACAGAGCTCAAGGCCTCTCCCCCGACCTCGAGATACAAAAATAGGTCCTCCCCCTCTTTCAGCCCTTGGAGTAGCGGAGCCTGGGTCAACTGCATCTTCAGGGCTTGGAATGCCTCCTCGCACTCTTTGGTCCACTCAAATTTTTGCCCCCCCCTTAGTGTTTTGAAAAAGGGGTAGCACTTCTCCCCAGCACGAGAGAGAAACCTGCTCAATCCTGCCAGCTTTCCTGTTAATCGTTACACCTCTTTAGTGTTTTGCGGTGACCTTAGCTCCATGATGGCCTTGACCTTGTCAGGATTTGGCTCGACCCCTGTGGGGGTGAGGAAATGTCCCAAGAACTTTCCCCTGCTGGCCCTAAAGACGCACTTCATGGGGTTCAGCCGTATCTTATACTTGCGCAGGGTGGCGATGGTTTCTTCCAAGTCCTGAAGGTGAGAGTCCACGCCCTGACTCTTGATCATGAGTTCATCCACATACACCTCCAGGTTCCTCCCCTTCTGTTCCCAGAAGACCATATCCATCATCTTTTGGTATGTCGCTCCTGCATTCTTCAGCCCAAAGGGCATCATTTTGTAGCAATTGCAGCCATCCCCTGTGATGAATGAGACGTACTTGACGTCCGGGGGGTGCATCTTGATCTGGTGGTAACCTGAAAATGCATCTAAGAAACTCACTACAGAAAAACCAACAGTTGAGTCAACCAGCGCATTGATCCGAGGCAAGGGATAATAGTGCTTAGGGCATGATTTATTAAGCAAAGAAAAGTCAACACATATACGCCACTGACCGTCTCCTTTTTTAACCATAACAACATTAGAGACCCAGCCGAGGTATTGTATTTCGGATATAAAGTCGGCCTTGAGAATTTTGGCCACCTCCTCTCTGATGGGCTCGGCCAGCTTGTCCGCGGTGGACCTCTTCTTATGCTGGACGGGGCGTGCTCCCGGGTCCAGGTTGAGGCAGTGGCAAGCCACGTCCGTGTCAACTTCCGGCATCTCCGCGGCGCTCCATGCGAAGATGTCCACATTATTTTGGATGCATGTCAGTATCTTGCCCTGAGCCTCCGGGTCAGCCCCCCGCTGACGCGAACCTTCTCCACCCTGCTTCCAAGGGTGAGAACCTCCATCTCCACCACCTCTTATGCAGCCTCCAGCCTGGACTACTCCCCCACTCCCTGACGTCCCTCTCCTTCGGGACAAGAACCTCTGCTTCCACTTCCTCCACGGCCATTGTCTCGCCAACTCCTCCTGCCCTCCTCCTGCCACCTCTACCTCGGTGCGGCTCTCCACCTCCATCTCCTCCCTGCCAGCCTCCTGCTCTGCCTCCATTGTCCGCTCCATCTCCTCGGCCCCTTCCTGCCAGGAGATATAGTTCACGACGGTGACATAGCACTTCCGCGCTACTTTGGGGTCACCCCGGACCAGGACCTGGATCCCTTCGGCATTAAACTTCAGACATTGGTGGAAGGATGAGGGGACGTAGTGGAAGGCGCTGATGAGGGGCCTTTCGAAGATGGCGTTGTAGCTGCTGGGGTCATCCACGATGACAAATCGGCAGTTCTGGGACTGCCCCCCCCCCCCCCCCCCCCAGGGTGATATGGAGCATCACTCCTCCTTCTACCTCCTTCCTCTCCCCTGAAAATCCAAACAAGGGGCCATCTGAAGCCAGCACCCTCTTTGCCGCCACCTTCATTGCGTCGAATGCCTTCTTGAAGATGACGTTGACAGAGCTTCCATTGTCAATGAGGATCCAGGAGACGGTGAAATTCTCGATGGATGTCTGGATGACCAGCGCATCGCAAATGAGATCCTCATAATCTGGCATATTACTCCTTGAGAAGGTAATCTTCTCTTCTGGGGTTGGGTTCTGGGATGTGGATCCAACGCTCCGATGGTACATGGTATGGAGGCTCGCCTTCCAAGAGGCCTCAACACCCCCCTCCCCCCCATGGATCACTCTGATCCCTCCCCGGGTCCCGACGTCTGCCCGGTCTTCACATCGATTCTCCTCCGCTCGAGGTAGGACCTCCTCAATCCTCACCTCCTGGCGCGCTTGTTGCTGATACTGCTCCCTGTTTTCTCTCATCTCAAGGAACTCTGGGCACGTGGTCGTGCCCTGCCCTTCCTCTTGGTGGAAGTCGCAGTAGGGCAACTCCACCCTGACTTCTCTTCTCCTCCTTTGTGTCACTCTCCTCCTCTCCACCATGGCTATGGTCATAGCCTGATCTTGATTTGGGAGTGGAGATCTTTGTGCCTGCCTCCAACCTAGGGGTGGAATTGATCCTGGCCCCCCTGGTGGTGGTCCCTTCCCTGGTATCCTCTCTATGGCTCTGGTCTTGTCACTCGGGCCTCCAACCCAACCGACGGTCTGGCTCCTGACGCCCCCACCTGGGCTGCTACTGCCCCTGAAGTTGCCTGGGTTTGGCTCTCCTCTCCTCCTGCCCCCTGCTACCTCTCGGCTCCTTCTCTTCCTCTGTGGCCCACCTGGCCAGCTTCCGGGCAAACTCCGGATTCGACGCCTCCCAGTCGATTTCCCTTGTCGCCCTCTCCATCGGCTCCTCGTAGGAGAAGGGCGGCACTCTCTTCAGCTCCATCCTGAAGAAACCCTGTTGCAGCCCCAGGGTAAAAGCCATCATCTGACTATGGCCCGGCATCTCCGGGACCTGGGTGACCTCCTCCTGGAACCGGTCGACGTAACTCCCCAACATCTCGTTCACTCCCTGCTTGATGTGGAACATGGACTCTGACTCCTCCTTCCTCCTCTTCGAGGTGGTGAATCTCAACATGAACCCCCGACGCAGGTCCTCGAAGCAGTAAATGGAGCAAGATGGTAGTTGGTGAAACCATTCCCTCACCTTTTTCTTGAGGGTAATGGCGAAGAGCCGGCACTTGAACCCATTCGACATCTGTCGGATCGAGACCACATCCTCAAACCACTGGATGTGTTGTACCGGGTCCCCCTTCCTGGTGTAGTAGGACATTTCTAGCTCCCTGAACCCCTCTGGAACTGGGGCAGAGGAAACCAACTCGCTAAAGGGGCTGTCTCCCCCTGTCGGGCGAGCTAGAGCGTCTCACGCACCCATCTCGCTGATCCGGCCTTGTACAACCCATATCCAGCGAGTGGAGTCACCAGGAACCAGACCGGCTGGTTCAGATTGCCTAGGCAGCAGGCGAGCTTGGCAGGGAAATCTGAAGGCCGAGCTCGGCATTCGTCGACCCTGAGCTCGGGACTCGCCGAGCTAAGCTCAGGCTTCGTCGAGCTGAGCTCGACTAATGAAGGAAAATCAAAGGGCGAGCATAGTGGCCAGCTCGCACTCGCCCTATGGAGCTCGGCAAACAGCAGGCGAACGAGATCTTCAGGGGTAATCGAGCTCGCCAAGGTCTATAAGGTACTTTTTACTATTTTGCCCCTGCTGGCCTGCCCATAGCCTTTCAGAACAGCAGAGTTACGTTGTTGGCAGGCCAACCTGGACTGCACATAGCCGTTCAGGATAGCAGAGGTTGGCTATTTGTAGGTCATTTTCAGAATTCTATAAATAGGACCCAAGGGGTACCTTAGAAAGCAAGGCTTCCTGTGCTCTCTTGCTCCGTCTCTCAAGCATTTTCTGAGGATACCTTAGCTCGACCTTTGGCTAAGGAGGGGAAGCGCTCTAAGATCTTCCGGGTGTGTGGTGGGTCCTCCCTGCCGAGCCCTTGAGTCAGTTTTTCCTTGTTTCCCTTGTTATTTTACTTGTAGGAGCGAAGTACGTGCGCGATCACCCCTTCCCCAAGGGTGAACTCCACAGGAGACTGTTTTTCGATTTCAACATTTTTGTGCGGTGAGCTTGGAGCGTGGTCAGCACAGAAAACCTTCAGCAAGCTCGATGACAGGAGGGCAAGGATCTGACAGGTCGAACTAGCCACCCCCCCCCCACCTCTGGCCACGGTGGGGATGTTTGAAGATTTCAGGAACGAGGTGCTGGGCCTTGTCAAGTTCGCACTCGGCGCACGGGCCGAGTGCTCGACTCCAGCTGTCCAGATCGTAGCCGCCCCCTCTCTGGGTGAGGACACCCCCGGCAGGCGAGCAGGGATGGAAGTGGTCGAGGACGGCCGAGAGTGCGAGCTCTCCGGCCGCGAGCTCTTCCCCGGCTCGATCGGCGAGTTGGGCCCGCGAGATGCATCAGCTCGCCTAGTCGGGGGAGGCAGCCCCTTCAGCGAGTTGGTCTCTTCTGCTCCAGTTCCGGAGGGGTTCATGGAACCCAAGATGTCCTACTACACCGAGAAGGGAGACCTGGTCCAACACTTCCAGTGGTTTGAGGATGTGGTCTCGATCCGGCAGATGTCGGATGGGTTCAAGTGCCAACTCTTTGCCATCACCCTCAAGGAGAAGGTGAGGGAGTGGTTTCACCAGCTGCCGGCCAGCTCCATCTACTGTTTTGAGGACCTGCGATGAGGGTTCATGATGAGGTTCACTACCTTGAAGAGGAGGAAGAAGGAGTCGGAGTCCCTATTCCACATCAAGCAGGGAGTGAATGAGACGTTGGGGAGCTACGTCGACCGGTTTTAGGAGGAGGTCACCCAATTATAGGAGATGTCGGGCCACAGTCTGATGATGGCTTTCACCCTGGAACTACATCAGGGTTTCTTCACGATGGAGCTGAAGAGACTCCCCCCCCCCCCTCTCCTACGAGGAGCTGATGGAGAGGGAGGCGAGAGAGGTTGACGGGGAAGCGTCAAACCCGAAGTTCGCCCGGAAGCTGGCCAGGTGGGCCACGTAGGAAGAGGAGCCAAGAGGCGGAAGAGGGCAGGAGGAGAGGAGAGCAAAGCCCTGGCAGAGGGAGCCGAGGCAGCTCTAGGGGCAGCAGCAGCCCAGGTGGGGGCGTCTGGAGCCCGACCGTCGGCTGGGCTGGAGGCTCGAGTGGCAAGGGCATGGGCCACATAGAGGGTATCAAGGAATGAACCACCATCAAGGGGGGCAAGATCAATATCACCCCCCGGGCTGGAGGCAGGCCCAGAGGCCTCGACTCCCCGATGAAGAACAGGTTATGACTATAGCCATAGAGGAGAGGAGGAGAGTAGAAAGAAGGAGGAGGAGAGAAGTTAGGCTGGAGTTGCCCTACTGCGACTTCCATCAAGAGGAAGGACACGCCAAAGCCACGTGCGCGGAGTTCCTCGAAATGAGGGGAAATAGGGAGCAGCAATAACTACAGCAGGGGCGCCAGGAGGTGAGGATCGAGGAGGTCCTGCCTCGGGTGGAGGACCGTTGTGAAGACCGTGTAGATGTCGGGGCCCGAGGAGGGATCGGAGTGATCTACGGGGGGTGGGGGTAGAGGCCTCCCGGAGGGCGAGCCTCCATACCATGTATCACCGGAGCGTTGGATCCACATCCCAAACCCCACCCCCAGAATAGAGGATCACCTTCTCCAGGAGCGATATGTCGGATCATGAGGATCCATTTTGCGATGCGTTGGTCATCCAGACGGCCATCAAAAATTTTACTATCTCCCGGATCCTCGTTGACAACGGAAGCTCTGTCAACGTCATCTTTAAGAAGGCGTTTGACGCGATGAAGGTGGAGGCGAAGAGGGTGTTGGCCTGGGATGGGCCCTTGTTCGGATTTTCGGGGGAGAGGAAGGAGGTAGAAGGAGGATTGGGGCTCCATGTCACCGGGGGGGGGCAGTCCAGGAACTGCAGGTTCGTCATCGTGGGTTCCCCCAGCAGCTACAAAGCCATCTTTGGGAGGCCCCTCATCAATTCCTTCCTCTGTGTGCCCTCATCATTCCATCAGTGCTTAAAGTTCAATGCCGAGGGGATCCAGATCTGGGTCAGGGGATACCCAAGGTGGCGCGGGAATGCTACATCACCGCCGTGAACTCCATCTCTTGGCAAGAGGGGGTCGAGGAGATGGAGCAAAGGATGGAGGAGACGGAGCAGGAAGCTGGCAGGGAGGAGCTGGAGGCGGAGAGCTGCGCTGAGGTTGAGGTGGCAGGAGGAGATCGAGAGGAGTCGGCCGAGGCGATGACCGTATAAGAAGAGGTGGAGGTGGAGGTCGTCCCAGAGGAGAGGGATGCGGAAGAATGAGGGGAGCAGTCCAGGTTGGAGGCTGCGGAAGAGGTGGTGGAGCTGGAGGTCCTCACCCGTGAAGGCAGGGTGGAGAAGGTCCGCGTCAGCGGAAGGCTGACCCCAAAGGCTCAAGGCAGGATGCTGGCGTGCATCCAGAAGAACGTGGACATATTCACATGGAGCGTCACGGAGATGTCAGGGGTTGACGCAGATGTGGCTTGCCACCACCTCAACTTGGACCCGGGAACATGCCCTGTCCAACAAAAGAAAGGTCCACCACGGACAAGCTGGCCGAGCCCATCAGAGAGGAGGTGGCAAAGCTTCTTAAGGCCGGCTTCGTGTCCGAGATCCAATACCCCGGCTTGGTCTCCAACGTATTTATGGTTAAAAAGGGAGACGGCCGGTGGCGTATGTGTATCGACTTCTCTTTGGTTAATAAATCTTATCCTAAGGACTGTTATCCCTTGCCTCGGATCGGCGCGCTAGTTGACTCAGCTGTTGGTTTTTCTGTAATGAGTTTTCTAGTTGCATTTTCAGGTTATCATCAAATCAGGATGCACCCCCAGGATGTCAAGGACGTCTCGTTCATCACGGTGGATGGATGCTACTACTACAAAATGATGTCCTTCGGGTTGAAGAATGCAGAGGCAACCTATCAAAAGATGATGGATATGGTTTTCAAAGAACAGAATGGGGGAACCTGGAGGTGTACGTAGATGATCTTATGATCAAGAGACAGGATGTGTACTCTCACCTCCAGGACCTAGAAGAGACCTTTGCCACCCTGCACAAGTACAAAATGCGACTGAATCCCCTGAAGTGCATCTTTAAGGCCAGCGGGGGGAAGTTTTGGGGCACCTCCTCACCCCCGCGGGGATCGAGCCAAATCTGGATAAGGTCAAGGCTATCATGGAGCTGGTGAAAGATATAGTACCTAATCACCTAGGGGGGGTGAATAGGTGACTTGAATCTTTTTAACTTTTATGGCAACAATTAGTAAATTTCACAGAATTCTATCTACTATAACACAGCACATATGCAACAATCACAGCCAACAACAATCACACAGTAGACACAGAGTTTTATAGTGGTTCCCCAAGCTTTGGGTACATCCACTTTCCCCCTTCGCCTATCTAGCAGTGTACTAGATTCGGCCAAACTTCTCCACTATCTCAGAACCCAAACTGGTTCCTACACCTCAGGCCCAAGCCCTACAACTCAGCTTTTCCACAAAGCCTACACTCAGCCACAAAGGCCTACACTCAGCCACAAAGGCCTACACTCAGCCACCAAGGCCTACACTCAGCCACCAAGGCCTACACTCAGGCTCTCAAAGCCCTACACTCAGCCTTTATAATTACAGGCTTACAAAACTCAGATCCAAAGGATCCTACAAGATAAAAATGATTATATAATTGTTAACTCAGCAACCCAAAGACAAGAGAGGGGAGTTGTGAGTTTCTTGATGAGTTCTTGGAAGAACTCAACTGGAATCAATCTGACTTAGCTTTCTTCAAAGCTTCTTGAAAGTAGAACTCAATAAGATTGACTCCTTCTGCAGTTGATCCTTGACCTCTGCCACTTAGAATTCAGAATAAATCTGAACCCTTCTTCTCAGCCTAGTTCCAATGGCTGATTTCTTGGATGGAGCTCTCTCTCTCCAACTTCTTAGATCTGCACTTGATTCTTCAAGGAATAGCTAGATCTTCTTTGTTGAATACTTGATCAATGATTTGAACTTTGACAACTTCAACAACCCTTTGATCAATCAATTTCTGTAGACAGTATATGCCTATTTATAGGCCTTCTTCATGGTAACCGGCTGGTCCGGTCCATAACTGAATTCTGACAACTCTGACAGGTACTGTAGACCGGCTGGAATGGCAGCTGTCAAGTCATCCAGTCAGTTCTTGAAAATGCTGTAACTGTCTTTAAGTGTCGAGACTTTCTGTCTTTAAGTGTCGACACTTATAGACCAAGTGTCGACACATGTTGTGTAAGTGTCGACACAAGTCTACAAGGTGTCGACACAACTCCTTGTGTTGTTGATTCTTTATCTCGACACAGTTTCTTCTTCATGTGTCGACACTGAAATTGAGTGTCGACATAAGTACTTGATCTTCTGTATTTTGCTGAATTCTTCTAAGTGTCGACACATCTCATTTGTGTCGACACATCTTCATGTGTTGAATTTGTTAAGTGTCGACACTGCTTCTTGGTGTCGACACATGTCTTCAGTGTTGATACTTGTTGAGTGTCGACACATTACTCTGGGTGTCGACACTTTCTTCTTCTGTCGAGACTTCAGCTGAGTGTCGACACATTCTCATAGTGTCGACACTTGTACTTAGAATATTCTTGAACTTTGCTATTCTTTGCTAAGTGTCGACACAGCTCCTTGTGTCGACACTTTCTTCAAGTGTTGAGTCTTCAGCTAAGTGTCGACACATTGTTCTGGGTGTCGACACTTACTTCCAGTGTTGACTCTTCTGCTAAGTGTCGACACATTGTTCTGAGTGTCGACACTTACTTCAAGTGTTGACTCTTCTGTTGAGTGTCGACACATTGTTCTTGGTGTCGACACTTATACTTAGTCTCTGCTGACTTTTGCTGAGTGTCGACATAGCTCCAAGTGTCGACACTTTCTTGTGTAGACACAGTTCTTCTAGGTGTCGACACTGCTGTTAAGTGTCGACACTGCTTTACTGTACTTTCTTCATTGAGTGTCGACACAGCTCCTTGTGTCGACACTTTGTGTCTGGTGTCGACTCAGCATCCCTGGTGTCGACACAATAACTCCAAGTGTCAACACTGCTTGCCTGGGTGTCTACACAAGTCTTCTTAAGTGTCGACACTTTCCCTCTGGGTGTCGACACATGGACTTAGAAACTTTTTGCTTTATTCCTGCAAATACTTAACCTGCACAAGTAACTCAAAATACATCAAATACATTTTGATGTATATCATTGAGTTGGGTGAGGCTTCTTCAAATCAGGTACATTTAAACCAATGTACCCAACAATCTCCCCCTATTTGGAGAAGTCATAACCCTTAGTCAATGATATACACCATTCATAATTAAATTACAAAATGATGTAAAGCAGGATTATATACAGCAGGGTAAACATAGACATGTATTAATTACACATGTATACAAATATATCATCACAGAACAAATATGAAATAGACATAGACATCATCACAGAACAAATATGAAATAGATTTAACATATAACACATTGTTCTAATATCTGTCATATTCATTTTCAGAAGTTCACAAAATGTTTTACATCAAAAAGATTACAAAGTAAACTTCAAGAAAATTCTAATTCTATTTCAGTTCTGGCTCCTTAATCACAATTCCTTTTCCAACTTGAACTTTAGCTTGAACAGGAGCATCAGCAACTTCAGCATCAGCAGGCTTCTTGCCTTTCAGATCTTTCTTCTTAAGCTCTTCTGCTTTAATCTTCTGCCTTTCAAAATAATGATATGGCTTTGGAAAGTACTTGCTAGGCTCCAGAGCTGTAGGAGGTAGCTTTCCCATCTTGGCCTTCCTTCTATATTGAACTATTGCCTCCTGCCTTGATTCATGTTTCCTCTATTCAGTTTCAGAAAACCACTTATTCCTGTCTTGAATGTTATCCTTGGCAGCTTTCCAGGCAGTCAATATAATGTTTCTAGAGGTAGGGCTCCACTGCTCAAAGTCTGGTCTCTGTTCAGCTTGTTCCCTAAACCGCTTCTTTGACAATCTAGTCTCTTCTTCTTTCTGCAGTGCCTCTTGCATGGCTTCAGAAATAGGCTGAACAACTTTTTCAATAATAACATTGTCCTTGCCCCCAGGTTGGCTATACATAGACTGTACATCAACATGTATTATGTCAAAATCTGGAGGAGGGTAGATGACTTGAGCCACTTCAGCTTGCTCCCCTCCTAGATAGGCAGGATTAATTCCAGATTCAGCCACATTATCATCATCACAAAGAGGAGGATAATCTAGTGTAGCTCTGATAGAATTTGATATCCATTTGGCATGATCAGAGCTAGCTTTGACTAAAACCCTCTCCCCCTTTATGACTTCTCTTTCTATATGATCTCTCACATCATCTTTTTGAAATCTCACCTGATTATCCAAGTAATTAACTCCATCTTTGAAGAAAGGTTTTAACCTTTGGAGTTTGTCAGTTATTAGCTTTTGTGAATCTTGGATGGCAGTCTTAAGAGCAGTGATTTCTTCTAGAAATACTTTGTCAAAATCTGCCTTTGCTATAGCTAGAGTCTGCCCTGCAGCCAGATTCTTTAGTTTTGTGACTATAGCATTGTGAGATGTAGTAAGGTTGTCATTCATTCTTATCTGATTTTCAAGAACATATCCTTGCTTCACAGCTATGTCATCCACCTGTGCTTTTATCTTCTCCTAGTGTGTTGCCAAGTACACCACTGCATTTCCACCCTTGTGAAAACAGTCTGTCATCTCCTTCTTGTTAAGATTCATCTCAAATCTTATGGATTTAATATCCTGGGCCAGATCAAATTGCAATGATTTCTGCCCTTCATCCACACACTTCTCTATGGCCTGCATGTGCTCATCCAGTTTAATTTGCATTGCCACCATTAAAGCACTATAATCAACTGATGGTGTTTGATGAACTATAGGCTGTGGTGCAATAGATTGTAGAGCCTTCTTATAACTTTGACTCCTTCTTTTGAATACATAAAGTTTCTGCTTCTTAGCCCTGGTAGCCTCCTCATCTTCAGAAGCTGAGGAGCTAGCAATTTCAACCCTCTCCTTAGGGCTTGGGGGCCTCTCAATCTGCACATCTTGTGCCTTTGCAGTTGCTTGTCTTGCAGGCTCTTCAACAAATAATACTTGCTCCCCCTCAATTGGAGCATTCTCCTTCTCAGCAGCATCAGTTTCCTTGTCAAAATCTGCTTGATCCAGATTTAGGAATAAATCTTCCATGGTGTATTCTTGTGGAGACTGAGCAGGAGAAATTCTGGTCTCTTCAACCACTGGATCAGGAACTATTGGAGTTGCAACAGATGTGTCTTCCAAGACAGCATCTTGGACTTGGTTATCCAGCTGAGTTTGCTGATGAACATCAGACAAATCAGTATCTTCTTTAGGAAATTCTAAAGTATTGAGTTCAGTGATTACCTCTAGGATAATGCTGGTTGCTTGTTCACTTTCCAGTGTAGTGGGTGCATCTACAACTGGAAGCTCCCCCTGGCTTTGATCCTTGTGTATGGGGCTAGCTTGAGGTAGCTCCCCCTGGATCTCAGCATCATCTTGAGGAGCAGGAGATTTCACAGCAGGCACTTCCTCATTTTCATCTGGAGTGAAGACAACTTGTTCTTCACTGTCTGAGCTGCTAGTGGACTCTTGAGCCACTGGGGCAATTTTCCTTTTCTTCTTTAATGGAATCTCCTTCTCAAAAACTATCTTCTCAGGGGTTGGCATCTCCTTAGTCAACACCCTGTATTTCAGTGGTATCGGAATACCCTGATGTGTTCCCCGCAGATCTTCCTGGAGCCCCGCCTCAACGGGAGATAGATTTTACGATCGAGCTAGTGCCAGGTGCAAAGCCTGTGTCACGATCTCCGTATCGGCTAGCGCCTAAGGAAATGGCGGAGCTGAAAGTTCAACTGCAAGGGTTGTTGGAGCAAGGGTATGTGCGCCCGAGTTCTTCGCCTTGGAGCGCACCGGTCCTCTTTGTTAAGAAGAAGGACGGAAGCTTGAGGCTATGTATTGATTATCGAGAGTTAAACAAGCTGACGGAGAAGAACAAGTACCCGATCCCCTGGATTGATGATCTCTTTGATCAGTTAGTCGGGTGGACGGTGTACTCGAAGTTAGATCTCAAGGCTGGGTACTATCAGCTGCGGATAAGGGAGAGTGATATCCCGAAGACAGCGTTTAGTACGAGGTACGGGCATTATGAGTTTACGGTCATGTCGTTTGGGCTGACTAACGCGCCTTCAGTGTTCATGGATTTGATGAACAGGACTTTCAGGGAGTACTTGGACCATTTCATGATCGTCTTCATCGACGATATTTTGGTGTACTCGCAAAGTGAGGAAGATCACTTCAAACATCTTCATTTGGTGTTGGAGACACTCAGGAGAAATCAGTTGTATGCCAAGTTATCGAAGTGCGAGTTCTGGCTATCCTCAGTGGCGTTCCTCGGGCATATAGTGAGTGGAGAGGGTATTGCTGTGGATCCGGCGAAGATTGTTGCGATACGGGAGTGGCCTGAGCTTGCTACTGTAGCGGAAGTCCGGAGTTTTCTGGGGCTTGCCGGCTATTATAGGCGCTTCGTAGAGAACTTCTCGCGGATAGTGTTACCTCTCACTACTTTGACGAGGAAGGAGCATAAGTTCGTTTGGACGCCGGAGTGCGCGCGAGCTTTCGAGGAGTTGAAGTGTCGGTTGACCACGGCGCCTGTGCTGAGTTCGCCATGTGGAACCGAAGGCTATGAGATATATAGCGATGCTTCGGGCAGCAGTTTGGGTTGTGTGCTACTGCAACACGGAAGCGTGATAGCTTATGACTCGAGACAGCTAAAAGTGCACGAGAGGAATTATCCGGTCCATGACTTGGAGTTAGCGGTCGTGATTTTTGCTTTGAAGCTGTGGAGGCACTATTTGTACGGTGTGAAGATTGATATCTACACCGATCACAAGAGCCTGAAGTATCTTATTGATCAGAAGGATTTGAATATGCGGCAGCGTAGATGGATGGAGTTCCTAGGGGACTATACATTCAAGATCCACTACGTGCCTGGCAATGGGAATGCGGTTGCGGACGCGTTGAGTCGCCGAGCCCCAGCTCAAGCCAATTGGCTATCGGTGCATGATGAGCGGTTGGTGTGGGAGTTGGAGGCGTTGGAGATTGTTTGTGTGGACAGGCAATCAAGTGCTGAAGCAGTTCTGAATTGGACTGAAGTCCAATATGACCTGGCTGATCGTATTCGGCAGGCTTTGTATATGGATGCTCATATGAAGCAGTTCATGGTAGAGGCTCTGGATGGGTCAAATTCCCAATTCGTCGTGGAGGACGGATTGCTTTGGAAGGACGGTCGTTTGTGCGTCCCAAGTGTGGGCAATTTGCGGGTGGAGTTGTTGTACGAGGCACACCATACCAAGTACTCGATTCACCCGGGGAGCACGAAGATGTACCGTGATTTGAAGAAACTATTTTGGTGGCCAGGTTTGAAAAAGGATGTGGCGCTATACGTAGCGAAGTGCCAAACTTGCGCCTTGGTAAAGGAGGAGTGCCAAAAGCCGGGAGGATTTCTTAAGTCCTTGCCTATTCCGGAGTGGAAATTCGACGACATCTCTATGGACTTTGTGCACGGTTTGCCAAGGTCGCAAAAGGGGAACGACGCCATTTGGGTGGTTGTTGATCGATTAACGAAGGTGTCGCATTTTATTCCGCATAGTAAGGATGATCCGGTGGAGAAGCTGGCAAAGCTTTATGTGGATAACATAGTGCGGCTTCATGGTGTGCCCCGCAGCATCATGAGTGACCGTGATGGGCGGTTCACGTCCAATGATAGGAGGCTGGTGCAGCAAATGTTGGGAACAAAGCTGAAATTCAGCACAGCCTTCCATCCGCAAACGGATGGGCAGACCGAGAGGGTCAATCGAACCATGTAAGACATGCTCCGCATGTGCGTCTTGGATTTCGGAAAGCAATGGGAAGACCACCTTTATTTGGTGGAGTTCGCATACAACAACAGCTACCGAGCGAGTATTCAGATGGCGCCTTTCGAGGCCCTATATGGTAGAAAATGTCGCACGCCGTTGTCTTGGCTAGAAACGAGTGAGTCAAAGTTGTATAAGCGATCGGAAGTGGAGGATGCTACTTCTTTGGTGAGAACCATTCGGGAGAGGTTGCTTATCGCTCAGGACCGACAAGCAAAGTACTATAATGCCAAGCACAGTAATGTGGAGTTCGCTGTGGGCGATTATGTATACTTAAAGATCAAGCCATTCAAGGGTGTCTCGCGGGTGCGACGATTGAAAAAGCTAAGCCCGAGGTACCTTGGACCGTTTGAGGTTTTGGAGCGAGTTGGTGAAGCGGCCTATAGGTTGAAGCTTTCAGTGGAGCTAAGTGGTTTACATGATGTATTCCATATTTCGGTGCTTCGGAAGGCGGTACAAGAGCCTACGCAAGTGATCGCGGTCGATCAAGTGCCGGTGGATAGTGACCTTTCTTTTGGCGGGTGAAGCGAGGCTGTGGTGGGATGAGTTGGAGTTTCACCTCTTAGTGGGTATGCAGCTTGCTGATGTGCCTATGTAGGAATTTTCAAGATTGTTCCTGGCCATATATCTACCCTCTGGTTAGAAGCTTGAGATGGAGAACCAATATCTTGGGTTGACTTAAGAATCCAGAAGCGTGGACGAGTACCTCCACGAGTTTACACGGTTGGGTCGGTATGCTAGTGCTATGTTTACAGAAGAAGAGAGGAAGATCAACCGATTTTATGAGGGTCTACACGGTGACCTACAATTACTCCTTGCTGGGCCTAAGGCACAGGGCTTCCTAACCTTGGTCAATTCAGCCCGGTCATTAGAAAAGGTTATGAAGAGGGTGTAAGAGAAGAAGGGCCTAGGAGAAAAGAAGGCAGAGTTCAAAGTACCTAGTGCAAAGTCAGGATTCCGCAGATGGAATAAGAAGCAGAGGACTTCGAACTCAGCCCTTTCGTCTAGTGCATTAGGGGCAACCACAAGTCAAGTCCCGGGAGCTTGCTACAACTGTGGGAATACGAGGCATTTTGCTCGTGAGTGTTGGAGCGGACGTGCAAAGTCCGAGAGGAAGTCTGGAGCGACTTATGAGGAGAAAGGGAAGGCGGTGGAGTCAACCACATCCCATCATGATCCAGTCCAGCCTAGAGTTTATAATCTTGGTCTGCAAGAGGCCATAAAGCAAGCTGACGTGGTGACAGGATTTGTATTGATTCTCGATTGTCCGTTGAGAGCCTTGTTTGATACAGGAGCTTCACATTCCTTCTTGTCCGAATGATTTATGACGCGCATCGAGGTCCCTCCCTCGATGACAAAAGATAAGTTGGATGTGTTGTTGCCTAATGGGTGATCAATGCGCGCGGATAAGGTCTGTGTAGTCAAGGTTCGGATTGTGGATCAGGAGTTTGATTTGCGAGCATTGATTTTACCGTTAGTAGAGTTCGATGTAATCTTTGGTATGTACTGGCTCATGGAGCAGCGAGCTTACATTGATTGCAACCGAAAGGAGGTTAAGTTGGGATTAAATTCTGAACGGGAGACTACGTTTGCGGGCATGAAGTGGTCAGGGAAAGTTTTGATGTCAGCCCTTTAGGTGATTAAGGCAGTTCGATCTGGGGCAGAGCTATTTGTCACATTAGTGCAGGCTTCCTCGCCTAGGCCTAGTCTGGAAAGTATCCCAGTTGTGTCTGAGTATCCTGATGTGTTTCCAGATGATCTCCAAGGTGCCCCTCCTCAGCGGGAGATTGATTTAACTATTGAGCTAGTACCAGGTGCCAAACCGGTGTCACGTTCTCCGTATCAGATAGCGCCAACAGAGATGGCGGAGTTGAAGGTGCAACTGCAAGATTTTTTAGAGCAAGGTTATGTGCGTCCAAGTTCATCGCCTTGGAGCGCAACGGTTCTCTTCGTTTCGAAGAAAGATGGGAGCTTGCGGCTTTGTATCGACTTCCAGGAATTGAACAAGCTTATGGAAAAGAATAAGTATCCGATCCCGAGAATTGACGATCTATTTGATCAGGTCGTTGGGCCAACGGTATATTCGAAGTTAGATCTGAAGTCCAGTTACTACCAATTGAGTATAAGGGAGAGCGACATCCCAAATACATCATTCAGTAAGCAGTTTGGGCATTACGAGTTCACGATCATGCCGTTTGGTTTGACCAATACGCCGTCCATGTTTATGGATCTGATGAACAGGATGTTCAGAGAGTACCTGGACCGTTTTGTGATAGTATTTATCTACGATATCCTGGTGTACTCGCAGTGTGAAGAGGATCACTACAATCACCTGCACATGGTGTTGGAGACGTTGAGGAGAAACCAGTTGTATGCTAAGTTCTCCAAGTGTGAGTTCTGGTTATCCTCGATAGCATTCCTTGGTCATGTTGTTAGTGGAGAAGTGATAGCTGTAGATCCGGTGAAGATAGTGGTGATACAGGAGTGGACTGCTTTGACTACAATGGCGGAGGTCCGAAGCTTTCTGGGGCTTGCTGGCTACTACAGGCGCTTCGTAGAGGACTTCTCGCGGATAGCGCTACCACTCACGACTTTAATTAGGAAGAATCAGAAGTTTGTGTGCTCTTCGCAGTGCAAATAGGTTTTTGAAGAGTTGAAGTGGCGGTTGACCACAACACCTATTTTATGTTCCCCAAGTGGAACCATAGGGTTCGAAATCTATAGTGATGCTTCTGGCAGTGGTTTGGGCTGTGTTCTGCTACATCATCGGAGTGTGATAGCCTACGGTTAACGACAATTGAAGGCTCACGAGAGAAATTATTCAGTCCATGACTTGGAGTTAGCGGCCGTGATATTTGCTTTAAAGCTATGGAGACACTATCTGTACGGTGTGAAAGTCGATATATACACCGATCATAAGAGCTTGAAGTGCCTGTTAGATCAAAAAGATCTAAACATGAGGCAGCGGAGGTGGATGGAGTTCCTAGGGGACTACACCTTCAAGATACATTATGTGCCAGGGAAAGGTAATGTAGTGGCGGATACGTTGAGTCGTAATGTTCCTGCACAGGCCAACTGGTTGTTAGTACATGATGAGAGATTGGTCCGTGAGTTGGAGTCTTTTTAGATATCTTGCGTCGACAAGAAGTCTAGTACTAAGGCGAAATTATTTTGGACCGAGGTGCAGTGTGACCTAGCTGATAGAGTTCGGCGGGCTTTTATTCAGGATAACAGCATGAAGCAGATCTTGGATGAGTCATTGGATGGGTCAAATTACCAGTTTGCTGTTGAGGATGGGTTGCTAAGGAAGGACGGTCGCCTATGTGTTCCTAGTGCGGATAATCTTCGGGATGAGTTGATGTATGAGGCTCATCATACCAAGTACTCCATCCACCCGGGAAGCACGAAGATGTATAGAGACATGAAGAAATTATTTTGGTTGCCAGGATTGAAGAAGGATGTAGCACTTTATGTGGCCAAGTGCCAAACTTGGGCCTTGGTTAAGGCAGAGTGCCAGAAGCCAGGAGGTTTCCTAAAGTCCTTGCCTATCCCAGAATGGAAATTTGACGACATATCTATGGATTTTGTGCATAGTTTGCCGAAGTCGCAGAGGGGAAACGACGCCATCTGGGTGGTCGTAGATAGATTGATAAAGGTGTCGCACTTCATCCCGATCAGGAAGGAAGATCCGGTGGAAAGGTTGGCCAAACTCTATGTGGAGAATATTGTACAGTTGCATGTTGTGCCCCACAGTATTGTTAGTGATCGAGATGGACGCTTCACGTCGAATGACTGGAGGTTGGTGCATAGTCTGTTGGGTACTAAGCTAAAGTTCAGCACAGCCTTTCATCCGCAGACGGATGGCCAAACCGAGAGGGTCAACCGGACGTTGGAGGACATGCATCGCATGTGCGTCTTAGATTTTGGAAAGAAGTGGGAAGATCACCTGTACATGGTGGAGTTTGCGTATAACAACAGCTTTCAGGCAAGTATTGGAATGACGGCTTTCGAGGCCTTGTACTGGATAAAGTGTCGCATGTCGTTGTCTTGGTTGGAGACGGGCGAGTCGAAGATTTACAAACGTCAAGCGGTGGAAGATGGCACTTCAGTGATACAGACAATTCAGGAACGGTTGAAGATCGCTCAGGACAAACAGTCAAAGTACTATAATGCCAAACATAGGAACGTGGAGTTCAGTGTTGGCGACCGGGTGTACTAGAAAATCAAACCGTTCAAGGGTGTCTCGTGGGTTCGACGCTTGAAGAAGCTGAGTCCGAGATACCTTGGACCATTTGAGATCCTGCAGCGTGTTGGCGAAGCAGCGTATAGATTGAAGCTGTCGGTGGAGTTGAGTGGGCTACACGATGTGTTCCACGTATCGGTGTTGCGTAAGGCGATGCAATAGCCTTCGCAGATAGTTGCGGTTGATCAAGTGCCAGTTGATTATGAGTTGATGACAAAGGTCAAGCCTATACGTATAGAAGACGTTGAAGTCAAGCGACTCCGCAACAAGGATATTTGAATGGTTAAAGTCTGTTGGGATAATTGCGGGCATGAGGAGCTTTCTTGGGAGAAAGAGCAAACTATGTTGGAAGAATACCCCGAGTTATTCCGTTCAGGTAATTTGTAATTTTGTGTACCTTTACTTAATTTCGGGACGAAATTCCTTAAGTGGGGGAGATTTGTAACGCCCCGAAAATTGTATTTGAGTTGGTCACGTAAAAAGGGATTTTGGTGCCTGTATAGGGGTACACGGCCTAGGATACGGGCGTGTCCAAGGCCGTGTCTGGCATGGTGTTTTGGCTGATTTTATCCCGAGAAGGACACGACAAGAAACACCGCTGAATGACATGGGCGTGCCATTTGACACGGGCGTGTGCCTACCAGTGTCAGTACCCGTGTTCCATAGAGTCGTGACGGTTGATCGTGATACGCCACCGGTCACTGGCGTATCCAAGACAAGACACGGGCGTGTCAGGCTGAGACACGGGAGTGTCTTTCCCGTGTGGTTTTTCTGCATTCGACGATCGTGCCTGGATCGAGGCACACAGCCTGGAACACGGCCGTGTACGAGGCCGTGTTCAGCACAGGTCTGTTGATTTTTGAGCAGAACAAAGCCATTCGATTTCTTTATTTAAAATCCGGCGGCCCTAGGGAAACCCTGCTCTGTTAAGGTTGGAAATAGAGGATCAATTCCTCATTTTCTCCCTTAGTCTCTCTCTCAAGGAGTTAGAAAGAGGAGGAAGAAGGAGGAGTTTTCCGGCTGCCGGCAGAGCACCGGAGCACCGATCAGAGAACCGAGAGCGGATCCGCTGAGGGAATCCTGTTGCGAAGACTTCTATCAGGATAGTTTTCCATGAAAACAAAGCGTACTACAAGGGTAACGATTCTCTACTTGAGCATGTGAAGCTCTTCCTTTTTGCATAGGAAAATCCCGCTCCCGCAAGTGTGCGGCGAGTGTGTAGTGTTCCTTGGGGTTGACGGGAATAGTCCCCCTTGTGTTGCATATAGTGTCCGAAATCGAAGTACGGGCATAGGCATTGTGTGTGAAGCCTACTCGAACATGTTGGTCTGGATCAGCGATGTTGCAATTATTATGATTTGTCGGAGAAGACTCCGCGCTTTGGGTTTTTCGGGTTTCTACGCGGTTGATTGCAGCAGGGATACTTGGAGGTTAGCTCCAAGGCGCACCCGGAAAACTGAGCGGAATCGTTGTTCTGCTAACTTGGCGGTCTGGGAACCGGCCTTGAACATAACTGTGTTATGTGATTGATTGGAATATTAGGATCTGAGAGAAGCTTGGCCCGTGCGTATGTCTTAATGTGAACTACGCGTTTGAGCAACGTGCAAGTGGAATTGGACATGGGATATGTGGTTCGGTGCGAGAGACCCGAAAAGGGGACTGGCCGTTGGCATGGTCAGGAGCATTAGACAGTGGTCAGGAAGTCTAAAATGCTCATGTTGTTGGCATCCTAAGGGTGGTGGTGAAGACGCTGAAGTGTCAGGATTCACCGTTAATGTGCCCTGAGTGCACATGGTGTTTGGCCGTGCGAGCCTACACCTATGGCGAAGTGTGTTTATACATAATTGTTTAGCTGTGCTAATGATATGCAGGGAAGGAGCACCGCCATCCCGAGAAAGGGACGGGGTCGTTATAATTTGGTCAGCTTTAGCTGACCGTTGCTTGTTTGCCACCGTGTGCTAGAATGTTGCTTGCAGGTGCTGCGGAGCCGAGTGCAAAATAGCGGGCTGGAGCCCATGTTGTCGTGCTGGTCCTCGAAGGCCTTACCGAATAGTTGTTTTTATTTTGTCATGTGTGGCTGGCCTGCGAGCCGTTGTATGTAAAATACTATTTGATAAGTGAACTATTATAAGGCCATGTATCTTTCAGTGTATTGTTATTTCATTCCAATGGTAGTGATGGTGGACATTCATGTAAATTGATTATTCAGTTTGGGTTCTTTCTACTTTTAAAAGCTTCCGCTAGAATGCTCTGTGTTAGGACGAGTAGTCTTAATTGGATAGTTTGGTTATTAATACGTAACCCTTTCGTCTGTCCGTGGTATATGGCGTCGGGTTCCAACTGGACCTTCTGTTATATGTCATACGACGGATGGGGGTGTTACACTACTACTAAATTACCATCACAGAAGTATCTTAACTTATATGAATGCCCATAAAAACCTATAAGTTAAGGTTTCCAAATATAACATATCATATAAAAGAGCGCATACTAATTTAGATGATAAGGATCCATGGTGTGTATGACCTAAATATATATGTATGTTGTGTATGCAGGTTATGATTCATGCAAGTGCAACTCACACACACGACTCTATGATCACAGACCTTTAGTTCCCGCTTTTTTGGAGCTAGCGTCACACTCTGGTACCACCGTTGTGGCTATGGCAACAGTGGAGCGGCCGTCTCCACTCCTCGGTGGGTATCCACACTACCAAGCCTAGACCTCCCATATGGCTTTGTACACATCCTAGGTGCACTCTAGAGTCTTTGCATACTATTTGCTGGCTACATACCATACTTTTGGGTCGAGTCCGCGTTTTTGGGGATTATCCTCCAGTCCGTAGTGTAAAATAACACACTGACCCCTCAAAACATCACACCTCACTAGAGTCAATGTACTGCCATCAGGTGTGATGATTGGCCCAGTACTTGCATGACCCGCCACAAGTTTATTTCTATGCACATGAAATATATTCCAACCCGAGCCTCCAGCTCGCAGGACTAAACATGTCCTAATATCAAACTCCCGAGCCTTCAGCTCGGAGGACCAACCCGTCCTGAAACCCTCCAACCTATCACGGGTGAGATTGCACATCAATTCCTTACTTTTGAATCCCTCCAACACTTCACAGGTGAGTATGATACCATGTTCTCTTAGCCGATTAGACTACTCTTGCCTAATGTTTGTTATGTCTAGCAATTTAGGGTTAATCCCAGGACTTCCCAGGGAATACACTGTGAAGGGCTCTCGGGGGTAATATGAACTACGATGGCTGATGCCCAAAGCTCCCTTTCTTAAGGATATTTACTTTTATTAATGTCTACCCATGATTCATACGAACTCTCATTGTTACACTGGGACAAACCTAATAATTTATAATGTTATCAGAAGAGCGGCGGTCTTTCGTCTATCTCTATTCTAGCCACTATCCTTGGGATTTTGCACTCTACCACTCATTATCAAGAAGTGACCTATTGGACACCAACCAGGGTTTATCTTCCCAACATAGATTCCATCTCAACGGACAACCTTATCCCCTGTGGGTTCTAGTATCATATGTTATATGTACTACGCGCACCCATGACTTAATGTTGACATGTATGACGTGTCTTCCAAATCTTGGGAAAACTGTCGCGAAATTATTTATCATGGTTTGCTATGACGTATGATGTTGATCATCCTCTGTTTCATTATTTTTCTATGGGATTAAGGGCCTAAAATAATTCTTTTAATTGAGTGACCCGGGTAACCTTGTACATGATGTACTATCTATAATGGTCCAGCCTACCTAAGAAATTTATCAGATGTTTCATGAGGTTAAATATGACTTCCTACCAAGTTTCATAATTTTCCCATGTAAAATTACATTTAATATCTACTTAATAATAAACCACAAATTGACTACTTTCCAAATGAAGTACAGTGTTTATACAATCAAAAATTCTAGGAAACTTACTGAAGATCCATGTTGATATAATAAAGCTAAATACAGAATTTCAAAATCTTTAACATTCATTTGACCTAACTTATATCCATATGAACAATATTACCAAAATGCCATTATTAGGGTTTTCAGCATATAGAGACATCCAAAAATTCTCCAATATTTTAACATAGATTTAATCATAGAGGTAAACTAATGTAAATTTTTCCATAATATTTAAACAAAAATTTCCCTTATTTTTAATTAATTTCCATAATGGGCAAAATGGTAAATTCTACTTAAACTCCAAGTTAACATTACCTAACAGTCCCATAAATTTTTCCAGAGGTGATCTATGTCCTAATAAGGCTTGTGAGAAAATTTCAGAATTTAATAAAATCATTGGTGCTAGATTCAAATTTATTTCCTTTTTAGGCATATTTCCCAATAATTCCAAATAATTGGATTGTTTATCCCAAAACTCCTAACCTTCCTATGGGACGTATATTTCATCCCTATAAGCCTCTATCTAGAGTTTCATGGACATGCAATGGTCCAAATGGGCTAAATTCTCATTTTCTATTTTTACTATAGGCACCCCAAATGAAAACATACCTATCTCATGCATGTGGGATTTTCCAAACATGAATATGCCAAAATGACATGAAATGTTTACCATGGTTTTATATTGACCTAATAGACATGCCACATAAATATGGAGACATTTGGAGTAATACATCTCCTAAAATATACTTAATTTAAATATTAGTATTTCACCAAATACTATAGCAAACGTATGACCAAAAATTCTCATTTTTTGTCAAAGCCTAGGTTTAACATAATCACTAGCATTACCAAAACTTTAGGTCTTGAGGACTTATAGTTTGTCGTGGGCATTTATTGTTGGGTATTGTATCCACGATTACCTAGATTTGAGGAAGCCACCTGTCAAGATAAGATGAATTCACAATGTATTTGATAAACTCTTTCAAGTTGTACTTGCAGTTTCTCCACGCTAAGTGCATACCAATGTCAGGGTGCAGTAGGTCAATATACACGGGTCTGCACGACGTAATCCCTCGTTGAGCAGATCAGTGTGTTGGCCTATGTGTACTCTCTCTATTGGAGTGCACTTACTTTCAAGTACAGGGCCGCTCATATGCAAGAGAAGACAAGGAGCATGGAGGATCAAGGAGCAGCTCCTAGGTGGAAGACGAAAAATCGTCCAAGGCAAATTCGACGAGAATCACCAAGTGATTCTCGCCGAATCGGCGAGAATCACTAGGTGATTCTCGTCGAATCGACGAGAATCATCAGTGATTCTCGCCGACCCCTTCTGGCCATCTCAAAATGGTGCCAAGTACGATTCGACGAGAATCACTTGTAATTCCCGCCGAACCAGTGGTCAAGCAGCCCATGAATACAAACTCCAATTCGTTGAGAATCGACAAGTGATTTGACGAGAATCACAAACGATTCTCAACGAATCGTCGAGAATCACTTGGTGATTCTCGCCGATTCGTCGAGAATCGTCTGCGATTCTCGCCGATTTTTACTTGGCTTTTTCTCAGAATGCTGCTGAACCAGATTCTGCTTCTGGATTTGTTTGAACCGGATTTTGGGGATTTCATTTGTGGGTCCCACAAACGGTCATATTTGAGAATCCTACAGTATTTATACACAGGTATTTTTTGAACAGAGACAACAGAGAAAGAGGCCGAGCACGTAACCCTAAATTCGCGAAATCGCTCCGCTCCGCCGCCGCCGCTCGCGTCAAGTTGTCGCCATCGCTGATCGATCTTCTTCCCGATCTCCGGCGACAGAAGCTTAGCAAAGCTTGAGTCTCACGCGTCTATCCGGAGATCTCTTGTCTCTCGATTTGTTGACCGGAAAAAACTCCCCCGTCTGAATCGATCGAGACGACTGATCCTAGAGTGACCGTTGGTAGACCTAGCTTGTTTCGCTACGAAGTTTAGATCTCCAAGTTCTGCAGCCACTCTTCATCGTAGCCGCCGATCCCGAAGCTAGCCGCCGCACGTGTGCCGCCGCCGGTTCCGGGGAGATCTTCTCCAAGTGAGACCAAGGTCGTAGACTCTTCATCGACTTCAAGAGCATGTCGTCGAACAAAGAGGAACACCGTAGTCTCCAAAAGAAGTTTGTATCACGTGTACATTCTACATTTTCATTTCGTTGTAAAGGAACTTTTGTTCCGAGTTGTAAGGGTTGGGTGCAACCCGCTTTGTGGGAGTGTTGACTCTCACGTGTGGAAGGGCTCCTTCCGTTAGTGAAGGGATTGGATTTCAATCCCGTTGGTGAAGGGACCGAGTCGTCCCTTGTTGGGGAGATAGGTCGAAGGGGGAAAGTGGATGTACCCAAGTCGGGGAACCACTATAAATTTGCTGTGTATTCTGTGTGCTGTGTTTGTTGTTTTTATTGTGCAGGTACATCTGTAAATTCCGCAAAAGAACCACACGTCACCTATTCCCCCCCCCCCATAGGTGCACATAGCCGACACTAGGTGGACTTTCAAGTGGTATCAAAGCGAGGTTACTCTTCAAAAAGGCTAACACCTTGAGTAGAATCCTGCCACCAGTGTCAGAATCATGGATCTGGATTATGACGTATTGTCACTCAAACTCCCTGCATGCACAAAGGATTATTATCCTATCTGGAGGATGAGAGTATTATTCCACCTGGATGCCATCGATCCACGTGCATCCCTCATCCTGGAAGAGGGTCCGTTTATCCCCATGAAGACCTCCGACTCGGGGATCCAAGTGCCCATGTGCATTGCTGAGATGACAGAGATGGAACTCTCATTTTTCCAACTGGATCAGAGGATTCGACAAATTATCATGGATGTCTGGTCTGGAGCCTCTCACTCCAGGTTGGCAAAATGTAAAACGGCTAAATCTCTGTGGATGACGATCTCAGAGCTGATGGGGGGGTCAGAGAATGCTGAAATATGCTGCCAATCAGAGGATGAAGCGTATGTGGGGGTCCTCACCTCTGAAGATGAATGCAAGGATCCTTCGGATTGCATCAGAGCTCCTGTATCCTTGTCAGAGACTGAAGAAGATAGTGAGGAAAGCAGCTCCGACGAGGACGAAACATTGGTCACTGATTCTAATGACAATAACCTAGATGAGCAGGTATCATCTTCATCCTGTCCCACATCTTTTGACTTTTCTGAAGACAGAAACTGCTCTCCTCCAGAAAATACTGATTCCCTGAAGAGAGCCCTTCAGGAAAGCAATCTACTTGCTGAGGAGCAAGCTCGAGAGATTGCTCGACTGAAGATCTTGTTGGTTCTCCAATTGGCGTCCAACAAGGTCAAGGACTCTAAGATCTCAGCTCTAGAGAATAGTCTAGAAAATGAGAAACGTATAGTATCTAACTTTTCCAAAGTTGATGCTATAAAGAGAAAACAAGAAACCGGGTGGATCTCCCGGATTATCCAGGGATGGAGAAATGGGGAAACGGTGTTCCGACCTCCCACTCCAAGCGGGAAGGCAACTCATCATGCCTTCAGGTATGACCATAGGAATAATCGTGGTCACTGCAAGGGTGAATTGTCCCCATGTGGAAACGTCCATAGTGCAAGAGGCGTCATGGCCACCCATGAGGAAATACCTAAGGCTCATTCTGAGCCCTTTGTATTTACGGCCACTGCCACAACAAAGTGTGGATCTGCAGGTCCTAGCTCACAGAAGAATTCTCTCCATTCGAGGACACGGGATAGGGAGAATAGAAGTCATGATGTCAGGCGTCATGGAGCCTCAGCAAGGAAGATGCCTGAAAGAATGGCACCGCCTTCTCGGCCTCATAACGCTCACATCATGCATTCGTTCCACCCTTCATCATGCCTCGACGGAAGAGGAATTTGTGCAACAAGAACATGCCCTATCCCTTTGAGACCTAGGACCGTGACTACATCAGTCACTAGATCAGGTCAAAAACGGCGATACAACATTCACTCTTGTTGGTGCTGCGGCAAAGTGGGACACTTTGCCATTTACTGTTGGCACAACCTCTCTGTGCCCACAGCAAGGGCTTATCCATATTATAGGGACAGAGGCAGTCTTCCAGACAGATTTTCTCAAGGAAGGCAGTGGCATGCTTGTGCTAATAGTAACATAGGACCCAATATGATTTGGGTTCCTAAGGTAAAGTAATTCTGTCTTGCAGGGTAGTCTAGGTCCCCGTGAATACTATGGGAACTAGACAGTAGGTGGGTCAAGGCTAACTTGGAACAAGCGTCTGCAACAACAGATGTGCTACCTGTTGCGCATACTCACTTTAAGCTACTAATATGTTCTACCTGTGGGACTAAGACGATGACTCTCTAAATCCCAGGTAATTTTGGTCAGTTCAAGGACTTGTGTCATGATGCATCCTCATTCAAAGTAAATATATATATGTATATTTCTATGCTTGTGTATACGTATACTTATGCTTATCTCGAGGCATGCAAACCATTACACATCAATAAAAGGTTAACAAAGATATGTCCTTGCGAATTTTGACAAATCACAATTGACATCAAAAATGTCTGGAGGAGTCTCGCTCAAATCCGAACAGATTGTCGTTATAATAAACATGTATTTATTAATCTTGTATTAACTTGACACTCGAAGAATTTGAAAATTGTGCAATGCTTCCCAAAGTGTCAAGAAAAACATCAATATATACTCCGAATCTCGCCGACCCATTTTATATCTCGCCAAATTAGACAAATCCCGCCGAATCCCGCCGAAGGAGCTCGCCGACCGCTCGGCTTCCTTAAGAATCCCGACGACTTATATAAATCCCGCCGAAAGATAATTCCGCTCACAATCTCCGCCTGTTCGCCTTCCTCATGACTCGCGCAAGAGCCCACCCGACGACCCTCGCGCAAGAGAACTCCCTAAGACTCGCGCACGGGCACTTCCGCGAACTCGCCGACACCCGCAGCCCTCCGACGCTCTCGTCGACGCCGTCGAATCGCTGCTGTGTGTGACCATCTTCTCACGGCAAGGTTCTAGCAAGGCCGCACCCCACGAGATACTCTTCCCTCCACCGAAGATCTTCCCGAAGCTCATCAACTCACTTGCGTGTAAGCCCTTAGGTAACCTCCTCCTCAATGGCTCCAAGGCCGAACCCCAAGTGATGTTTTCCTTTTGAATGTTCACTAATGTTTAGAGTCGGGCTTCTTTCTAGATCCTCAATGGCCCCAAGGACGACTGCAGGCTTGATTTCTGGTTGCGAGCTGGTTCGCACTGGTTTTTCTCATGCCTCGGACGAGTTCCGGAACATCATTCTCATGCTGGAAGAAGCCGGGCTAACCTTCGTATTGGAGCATCCTTGCAAAGTTTTAGATAAAGAAGTGCTGGAGTTCTTCTCTACCGCAAGGCTCCGAGACAGAGACTCCATCATCAAGAGCAAGGTGGCTGGGACTAAAGTAAAGATATATGCCAGTAAGCTAACTCGCTACCTGCAGCTGCCAAGTGCGGAGCAGGAAGACTATTTGGAGGACGAGGACAAAGCCAGAACCCTCCTGTTCTGCGGTCTACCAAGAGGCACTCGATCAGTAAAGCGAAAAGAGATGAATGAAGAATGGAAGCTCCTATCTGACGTCATAGGAAAAGTACTCATCTGCAAGCCAGGCTCCCATGATCATATCTCCGGAGATATGTTCAAAATTCTCATAGCTGTGGTCTGCCGAAAGAGGTTCAACTGGGGGAGCTGCTGTTCCAAAAGATCAAGGACACTCTGGGGACTCCTAGCTTCGGCTGCATCATCAGTCTATATCTCAACCAGCTTAACGGAGACAAATTCGATATGAGCAAAGGAGTACCTCTTCATTACTTGAAAAAGATGGATGCTACTGTGTTCGATCGATGGGAGCGGCGCATCGGGCAGCCTGCTGTGGAAGAGCAAGAGGAAGTATCTCCAGCAGCCTCCCCCGGTGAAATTCCTGATACTGTGACTGCAGGAATCGAGGGGGAGACTCTACCCTCTCATATGGATATAATATCTGACATCGCCCAGGTTGCCAGGGATGCGGTGGCCGAAGTTCATGAAGAAAGTGAACCTGGGTTGGAGGATGAGGAGGTCCTGAACAGAAACAATCAAGAAGTGGAAGAAGCTGCGGATATGGATGGATTTTTGGATGAGGACGGAGAGGACGATGAGAATGAGGACCATGAAGTGTTGGAGACTCCGGCTCCCGTTGAACCTCCATCTGATAAGTCTGCACCAGTGGAGGGGGAGTCTGATAAACCTCAAGAGGCCGCCAACATTCCTCCTATAGAGGCTGTGATTGTATCCAGCTCTACCGATGCATCTGCTGCAGAGCACGATCAAGGGCAAGAAGTACCTCAGACCTTACCATTGCGAGATGAGCTGGCCACTCACACCATCAATGTTATTCAAGGAATAGTCAACGAGCTTAAAGCTTCCTTTGATACAGCTCAGAAAACACTGCTGAAGAAGATTAAGACTTCTGAAGATCTCATGCTTAAGAATATGGTGGAAATCAACCACAAACTGGATATGATGGAGAAGAAGTTCGAAGAAACGTATACTGCGGCCGGCGAAGCTGTCACACTGTTAATGGCCGCTTGAAAAAGACTACTGATACTCTGGCTGTTGTCAATCAGAACGCACATGTTGTGGCCAACAATATTCAGAAATTTGATGGTAACATGGTCACTTTAAATGCAAATTAGCAGGCCCTAATCACTGAATTCAGCAAGACAACTAAGCACATTGATGACTCCTTGCACTCATATGCCAATTGTATTGCTGACGAAGCCAAAAAGGGGGAGAAGGAGTATATCGCTAAGCTGGCCGAGCTCCAAGAAAGCATGGATGCAAACTTTGCCCAATCAAGCAAATACGTATATGAGAGTTGCTGGTGGATGCTACAACAGGCACTGGGCATGTTAGGCGTCGTCCTACCTAACCAACCTGCCGGTGTTCAGGTTCCTGAGACTTCTAAGGCTGCTGAGGAAGTACATATTGCTGAGGATGTAAGTACAAGTGCTGCTGATATTCTCACTGATGAAGCTGACGCTAGGGCCATCTCCAAATCTAAGCTGAGAAGTATGTTTGACCTGGAGGCTTTAGCTAAAGCAAGGGGAAAGAGGAAAGTTCAGGAAGGGACATCAAAGGAGACACCAACTGAAAAGAGGATCAGACTGAGTGAGGAGGATGTAAGAAACGAAAGGTGGAGCCCAGTTTCGAGGAACATCATCTTAGACACCTTCCGGCTGCAAGAAAGAGGAGAGATAAATCGAAATGAAGCATATAGCCAGTATGAATGGGAGACGCACAAAGCATTTGAAGCGAAGCACAACATTTTCTTCAGAAACAACAAGGATCCAGAAAAAGTTGCTCCTCCTAGGTACTACCCGAAGCCCAAGGAATACATGGAAAGGCAGAGCAAAAAGTACTTGGCGCAAACTCTTAAGGGTGACGTAGCTAAGGACAAATAGTCATTATTTTATAGCTGGTCACGGTGTATTAAGAACATTTAATAATTATTACTGTCGTATGAACAATTCTGAATTATATGTGAATATATTTCTCTTGGTATATATATATATTCTTGAATGTGTGAATGATTCAAGTCCTGTTCTGATTACATATATTCCCTTGAGTTGCATATTTAATTTTTTAAATGCTATAATTATTATTTGATAGGTGTTATTCATCTTAGCTAGTAGGGTTTTGGCTTCGTCAAATAGGGGGAGATTGTTGGGTATTGTATCCACGATTACCTAGATTTGAGGAAGCCACCTGTCAAGCTAAGATGAATTCACAATGTATTTGATAAACTCTTTCAAGTTGTACTTGCAGTTTCTCCACGCTAAGTGCACACCAATGTCAGGGTGCAGTAGGTCAATATACACGGGTCTGCACGACGTAATCCCTCGTTGAGCAGATCAGTGTGTTGGCCTATGTGTACTCTCTCTATTGGAGTGCACTTACTTTCAAGTACAGGGCCGCTCATATGCAAGAGAAGACAAGGAGCATGGAGGATTAAGGAGCAGCTCCTAGGTGGAAGACGAAAAATCGTCCAAGGCAAATTCGACGAGAATCACCAAGTGATTCTCGCCGAATCGGCGAGAATCACTAGGTGATTCTCGTCGAATCGACGAGAATCATCAGTGATTCTCGCCGACCCCTTCTGGCCATCTCAAAATGGTGCCAAGTACGATTCGACGAGAATCACTTGTAATTCCCGCCGAACCAGTGGTCAAGCAGCCCATGAATACAAAGTCCAATTCGTTGAGAATCGACAAGTGATTCGACGAGAATCACAAACGATTCTCGACGAATCGTCGAGAATCACTTGGTGATTCTCGCCGATTCGTCGAGAATCGTCTGCGATTCTCGCCGATTTTTACTTGGCTTTTTCTCAGAATGCTGCTGAACCAGATTCTGCTTCTGGATTTGTTTGAACCGGATTTTGGGGATTTCATTTGTGGGTCCCACAAACGGTCATATTTGAGAATCCTACAGTATTTATACACAGGTATTTTTTGAACAGAGACAACAGAGAAAGAGGCCGAGCACGTAACCCTAAATTCGCGAAATCGCTCCGCTCCGCCGCCGCCGCTCGCGTCAAGTTGTCGCCACCGCTGATCGATCTTCTTCCCGATCTCCGGCGACAGAAGCTTAGCAAAGCTTGAGTCTCACGCGTCTATCCGGAGATCTCTTGTCTCTCGATTTGTTGACCGGGAAAAACTCCCCCGTCCGAATCGATCGAGACGACTGATCCTAGAGTGACCGTTGGTAGACCTAGCTTGTTTCGCTACGAAGTTTAGATCTCCAAGTTCTGCAGCCACTCTTCATCGTAGCCGCCGATCCCGAAGCTAGCCGCCGCACGTGTGCCGCCGCCGGTTCCGGGGAGATCTTCTCCAAGTGAGACCAAGGTCGTAGACTCTTCATCGACTTCAAGAGCACGTCGTCGAACAAAGAGGAACACCGTAGTCTCCAAAAGAAGTTTGTATCACGTGTACATTCTACATTTTCATTTCGTTGTAAAGGAACTTTTGTTCCGAGTTGTAAGGGTTGGGTGCAACCCGCTTTGTGGGAGTGTTGACTCTCACGTGTGGAAGGGCTCCTTCCGTTAGTGAAGGGATTGGATTTCAATCCCTTGGTGAAGGGACCGAGTCGTCCCTTGTTGGGGAGATAGGTCGAAGGGGGAAAGTGGATGTACCCAAGTCGGGGAACCACTATAAATTTGCTGTGTATTCTGTGTGCTGTGTTTGTTGTTTTTATTGTGCAGGTACATCTGTAAATTCCGCAAAAGAACCACACGTCACCTATTCCCCCCCCCCCCATAGGTGCACATAGCCGACACTAGGTGGACTTTCATTTATTTTAAGATCTGCCCTAACATAGGACCAGTCATGGTAGAATGGTCCTACAGGGAGTTCTACTATACCAAATCCTAACTTTAGGGCGTCATTATAAATATAAGGCATAGACCTACATTTTTAATGGTGATAGCTACATCTGAATATGCATCTAACAGGCCAACATTAACATGCAATATCACTGTAAAAGTGTGACAAATTACATTGTTCATAAAAAATTATATTAATTAATTTAATTGGCTAAAAGTGATGGGATCAGCTATCTTCCCCATCGGACAATGGCGGATATTGAGCATCCTGGGCCAAGTTGTTGGCTTATTCCGGCCATATGGGCCGGCACAACCACCAGCGATTATCGCCACTACCTCCGTTGAGGTGGTGGCTAGCGTTTCCTGGCGGTAAGGCTGCCGGAGGTGGCTCCTTCGGCGATCCTGAGCTAGAAGAAAAGCTCGAAAAATGTGCACTTGCTCACATGCTATTGTTAAAATTCAACAAACCGCAGACGCCCCCTTGGATACCCTGCTGAAAATTCAACAAACCGAAGGAGAATACGCCCACTTATATGTTGAAAGTTTTCCCGGATCGTGGAGTTAACAGTGGTTATCTCAACAAAGCAGTAACAACCAGCAACACATGCAGCACAAGCTTCTTTATTGATCAAGAGCAAACTTCTTTACAAGGCGAGACATACATGGCGAGACATGCTTCACCAAAACCCAACACCGGGAGAGCAGAGACAGTTACAAAGACAAGAACAAAAAACAAGCTGCGCGGACTCAAACAATCAAGCCGCCGACCTACTGCTGTGGAGTCCGCTCAGTCCGCCAGGTCGCCAGACCGCAACCCAAGCCGCGCGGACTCACCCTTACTCCAATGCTTAGCTCTTCACCGCCGGTCTGCACGCCGCCAGACCGCACAAGCTGCGCCACCGAATGGAACAGTCCGCCAGAAACCGGCGACTTCCTGAACCCCGAACCAAGTCGCCAAAGAGAAGACCGCCTGGCCGCTATCCGCGACCTGCTGTTTACCGCCTGTTGCTTAACCGCAGAGTCCGCACTGTCCCTGACCGCAATCAGAGCCAAGTCCTGGCTTTCCAGCGCTATCCGCACAACCTGCACAGCACAACCGGGTCAACTCTATCCGCGCGGACACAAGGTCCAGACCGCAGCAACTTACGCGAGCTCAAAAACTGTTCACTTACTTCGGGTTAGGTCTCTTTCTTTTCCTGATGTGACATGGGTCCTATTTATAGGCACGACGATGAGTATGGTCACCGCCCTTCCCGATAGGATCACCGCCACAACCCGCAGCAAGAACTTATGTGTCCGCCAGCCCGCGGACACACATGCCAGTTCGCCGCCCTGTGCAGATAGCCAGTCCGCCCCAGCTTCTCCAAGGCCGGACTCCAATATCCAGTCTGCCTTGCCGCCAGAGACAAAGCCAGGACCACCACAGCCGGACTCCACAACAGCCGTATCCGCCATTCTGCGGACAAGGCATCAGCCCGCAAAACCCGAGCCCGCAACCGCGCCATCAAGGCACCTGCCGGACTCAGCGGATACCCAGCTATCGTCCGCATATCCCAAGTCCATTACCTCATTGCCAAGGCACCTCCGGACTTAGCGGACATGTCGATCCAGTCCGCTAACAGCAGACCCCAGTCCGCGTATACAGCGAACTCCAGTCCGCTTCCCTGAGTCCATAACCTCATCACAAGGCTCAACCGGACTCAGCGGACTCCAGCTCCAGTCCGCACGCTCTTGCACGGGCAATCCTCCAGTCCGCATATCCCCAAGCTAGCAAACAAGGCAAAGCACTTCTACTACGCTTGGCGGACTGAGAAACCAGCCCGCGCTCCACTGCGCGATCTCCCCGGACTGAGCCATCCTGGACTTGGTTCAATTCCCACCAAGTCCAGCCCACTGGCCGCAAGGGCCAGTCCGCACTTACTGGCGGACACTGGATCTAGCCCGCCATACCGGGCGACCTCCAGTTCCTGTCCGCGCTGACCGGCGGTCTCCACGGCTTCCACTTGCCGCTTCACTAGAGCAAGACCAAGGCATCTGCCAAACCGGTCTGCCGAGCTCCAGTTCTTCAGTCCGCTTCAAGCCGGACTCCGCGGATAACATTCCTATCCGCCCGGTTACTTCCTGGGAGTAGACCACCTGCTGAGCATACACTGGCCTGTCAGACCGCCGCTGCTGTCCGCGCAGTCCGCGCGAACAGACCGCCCAGACCGCCACAGAGCAAACCGCCTGCAACATCCCTGCCGACCTAGCAGTCCGCCAACCCAGTCCGCGTAGTCCGCGCGGATAGGTTTCCCAAGCCTTCCATTCACCCACTTTCACTTCACAGAATTCAACACTCCCCCTTGAAGTGAGAAGTGGTGAATAACTCCAGCAGCTCCCGTAACCTTGCACCTGGTCCTTCCGATAGCATCTACGAAGAGATGTCCAAGACATAGTCCTCGCCCCGCATATCATGGACCATGAGGGAGCCCTCCAGCATCTCCCAAAAGGAGCCATGCTTCCCTCTGCCTTCTTCAGCTTCAACCTCCACTCATGCATCATAGGAGTATCACCAACTTCCTTGGACCCAGAAGCCCAAGCCTTGTTGCCTCTGAGAGAAGTCACCTCATCAGACTTGGTGTCAACCACCTCCTTGATTCTAGTGGGGTCATCACAGCCAGAAGTCCCTTGCTCGACCTGAGGGCTAACAAGGAAACACGGGACCAAGTCCGCCGTGTTCCCTTCGCTATATCGAGCTGGTGGCTTACTGATCCTCTTCGATCTCCGAAGAACCTGATCATGGCTAACCACCTCCGCTGCTTTTGAACCAGCTCCGTTCCCGGGCAAACCCGGAACAATGCTCCCTTTGTTCCCTGAACAAGACGCCTCCTTACTGGAACCAAGAGCACCTGGAGCAACGCTCCCCCTGCTACCTGAACCAGAAGACTCCCCTCTTGAACATGAACTGCCTGGAACATCGCTCCCCTTGCTTCCTGAACAGGAAGCCTCCGCCTTTGAGCCAGAAGGTCCTGGAGCATCGCTCCCCCTTCTTCCCGACTCTGACGCCTTTGCCCCGGAGCTAGAACAACCTGGAGCACCTGGTGACTCAGGCACCTCCACTTCCTTAGCAGCAGCCTCCTTCAGCCCACCATCTGACCTGCTTAACTCTAGCTCCACATAAGAGCAACCCCAATACGGCGTCAACTCATCAAAAACAATGTCTCTCGACACTATGAGTTTCTTCGTCGCAGGATCCATACACCTCCATCTTCTTCTCTGCTCATCATACCCTACAAAGACTAGCTTTGTTTTGAGAGCACCCGGAGAATGTATATAGCAGGTAGATCCAAACACCCGAAGGTGCTTCACTGAGGGCTTCACTCCGAACATTAGCTCATAAGGAGTCTTCATTATGATCGGACTAAGAGGCATCCGGTTGATGACATGAGTAGCACAGGCTATTCCCTCCGCCCAAAGAGCCTTCGGAACGCCTTTACTCTGAAGCCAACACTTGCAGGTCTCCGTTAACCAACGGATCATCCGAGCTGCAACACTACCCTGTTGTGAAGTATGTCCACAAGAAAGCTCCATCCGGATCCCTTGCTTCCTGCAAAAGCGTGAGAACTCGGTTGAGTCAAACTCACCACCGAAACCTGTCCTCAACACCTTGATCCTCCGGCCAAGCTGGCCTTCGACAAGCTTCTTGAACTCCACAAACAAGCGTACCATGCTGGACTTCGTCTTCATAAAGTATACCCAAGTATACCCAGAATAGTCATCAACCAATATCAGCATGAACCTGCTGCCTCCAAGACTGGCCGTGACGGTCGGTCCCACCAGAGCACAATGGACAACCGCCAATGGTGCATTACTCCTGGATTGTGCTTTGTCGACCATGAAGCGATAGGCTCCACTTTCCTGACATTCCGCACACCCCCGACCATCGCCATAGGATGACAATCTAGGCAAGCCTCTTACGAGTCTTCTTTCCGCCATTGCTTTCAGCTTGTCCATCCCTACATGCCCCAGTCTTTCATGCCAGATAGCTGCACTATCATTGGCATCCAGCCGATCAGATCCAGAACTAGTTGAAGTCCCAACTACGTTCTTCTCCTTCCTCCCTACCTGAGCAACGTTCGCCGAGAGCAAGGTAACCTTGCACTCCTTCCGAAGATGACCTTGCTGCTTGCATTTATAGCACCGTGGTCCTTCCTTCCTCTTCCTATCACGCCTAGGAGAAACAGTCCTTTCTTCCTGATATGAAGTAGAGGGACCATCATCAGCAGCAACCTCCTTCACCTTCTTCCTGAACAACCCATCAAGGGAAGTCCAAACCTCCGCAGCTGACCGACATCCACTGATGTGGTCCAAGAGCTCCGATGAGATCACCTGCTTGAGAATAGACTCCGCTTTCGCATTTGCCTCCTTCCAAGCTCTCATCGCCTCAGCATTGCCAGCAGTATCCTCTTGTCTTCCTGCTCCGCATACAACCTCCCAAAGGTCCTCGCCAAGAAGAAAGCTCTTCATACAGGACTTCCACCATTCACAGTTCGCCTCTGTAAGAAGATCAATACCAAGACAACTTGCATCCTCCACTGCCATGGTTCTACCACTGGTTTCCTCGACAGACGAGCAACTACTTCCATTGAGCACTGCTTGACCACTCCAACAACCTGGCTCTGATACCATGTTAAAATTCAACAAACCGCAGACGCCCCCTTGGATACCCTGCTGAAAATTCAACAAACCGAAGGAGAATACGCCCACTTATATGTTGAAAGTTTTCCCGGATCGTGGAGTTAACAGTGGTTATCTCAACAAAGCAGTAACAACCAGCAACACATGCAGCACAAGCTTCTTTATTGATCAAGAGCAAACTTCTTTACAAGGCGAGACATACATGGCGAGACATGCTTCACCAAAACCCAACACCGGGAGAGCAGAGACAGTTACAAAGACAAGAACAAAAAACAAGCCGCGCGGACTCAAACAATCAAGCCGCCGACCTACTGCTGTGGAGTCCGCTCAGTCCGCCAGGTCGCCAGACCGCAACCCAAGCCGCGCGGACTCACCCTTACTCCAATGCTTAGCTCTTCACCGCCGGTCTGCACGCCGCCAGACCGCACAAGCTGCGCCACCGAATGGAACAGTCCGCCAGAAACCGGCGACTTCCTGAACCCCGAACCAAGTCGCCAAAGAGAAGACCGCCTGGCCGCTATCCGCGACCTGCTGTTTACCACCTGTTGCTTAACCGCAGAGTCCGCACTGTCCCTGACCGCAATCAGAGCCAAGTCCTGGCTTTCCAGCGCTATCCGCACAACCTGCACAGCACAACCGGGTCAACTCTATCCGCGCGGACACAAGGTCCAGACCGCAGCAACTTACGCGAGCTCAAAAATTGTTCACTTACTTCGGGTTAGGTCTCTATTGGTCTCTTCCTGATGTGACATGGGTCCTATTTATAGGCACGACGATGAGTATGGTCACCGCCCTTCCCGATAGGATCATCGCCACAACCCGCAGCAAGAACTTATGTGTCCGCCAGCCCGCGGACACACATGCCAGTTCGCCGCCCTGTGCAGATAGCCAGTCCGCCCCAGCTTCTCCAAGGCCGGACTCCAATATCCAGTCCGCCTTGCCGCCAGAGACCAAGCCAGGACCACCACAGCCGGACTCCACAACAGCCGTATCCGCCATTCTGCGGACAAGGCATCAGCCCGCAAAACCCGAGCCCGCAACCGCGCCATCAAGGCACCTACGGACTCAGCGGATACCCAGCTATCGTCCGCATATCCCAAGTCCATTACCTCATTGCCAAGGCACCTCCGGACTTAGCGGACACGTCGATCCAGTCCGCTAACAGCAGACCCCAGTCCGCGTATACAGCGAACTCCAGTCCGCTTCCCTGAGTCCATAACCTCATCACAAGGCTCAACCGGACTCAGCGGACTCCAGCTCCAGTCCGCACGCTCCTGCACGGGCAATCCTCCAGTCCGCATATCCCCAAGCTAGCAAACAAGGCAAAGCACTTCTACTAAGCTTGGCGGACTGAGAAACCAGCCCGCGCTCCACTGCGCGATCTCCCCGGACTGAGCCATCCTGGACTTGGTTCAATTCCCACCAAGTCCAGCCCACTGGCCGCAAGGGCCAGTCCGCACTTACTGGCGGACACTGGATCTAGCCCGCCATACCGGGCGACCTCCAGTTCCTGTCCGCGCTGACCGGCGGTCTCCATGGCTTCCACTTGCCGCTTCACTAGAGCAAGACCAAGGCATCTGCCAAACCGGTCTGCCGAGCTCCAGTTCTTCAGTCCGCTTCAAGCCGGACTCCGCGGATAACATTCCTATCCGCCCGGTTACTTCCTGGGAGTAGACCGCCTGCTGAGCATACACTGGCCTGTCAGACCGCCGCTGCTGTCCGCGCAGTCCGCGCGAACAGACCGCCCAGGCCGCCACAGAGCAAACCGCCTGCAACATCCCTGCCGACCTAGCAGTCCGCCAACCCAGTCCGCGTAGTCCGCGCGGATAGGTTTCCCAAGCCTTCCATTCACCCACTTTCACTTCACAGAATTCAACAGCTATCAGGCTCAATTGAGCCCGATGTCTTGCCTAATTGATCTAGAAAGCTAGTACGGGGTGAGGTGAGGCGAAAGGAACCATGATCGGAGCCTGACGGCGGCAGCGGCGGTTGGCCATGAAATTTCTCCTATTCGGTGAGCTTGTTCTAAGCTCCGATTCTCCATTATTTTCCTCGATCCAGGACTAGATTTCTACCATCTTGACCTTCTGAAGCTGATGGTGAGGTCAAATTGAGCTGATATGGGTGGAACAGTGAGTTATCATTATGTGATTTCGGCCTCTACATTGGATGCTCCTTTTAAATGCCATGTGGCATGGAACTTGCTGGAAATGGCTAGTAAATGCTGCTGAAACTTAGAAATAAGATTGGAAAGGAGGAGGAGGGCCACATGGCCTCCATCCCCTCATTTCCTCCTTTCTCTCTCTTCCTTTTCACCAAAATTCCAAAACTACCCCCTGCATGTAATCTCTCTCTAAATTTAGGGGGGTAGGGGCTGTCAATGATCATTTGGGCTAGTCATGGGCTTTGGCTCATGGGACTTGCCCATTAGGAATGGGCTTGGCCTTCATTTTTCTTCCTTTAGGCCATTTGTTGACTTGTTGACTTTTTAGGTTGACTTGGTCAACTTAATGAGTGGGTTGGCCCTACTTTATTATCATGGACCCTATGGGACCACCAAACTTGGGTTGGGACATGGTTGTGCCCCACTTGGACTAATCGGGCCTATAGGTTTGTGTGTCACCAATTTAGGGTTTGGGTTGACTTGAGTCAACTTGATGAGTGGGTTGGCCCCACTTGATGGTCATGGACCCTATGACACCACCCAACATTGATTGGGACATGGTGGTGCCCCACTTGGGCGAATTGGTCCCACATGTGTGGATTTGACCAATTTAGGGTTTAGGGTTGACTTGGGTCAACTTTGGTCAAGGGGTGAACCAATGATGTGTATTTTAGTTCACTAAGATTGCTTTTAGGGTTAGGGGAATAGTGGTGGGGCCATTGTGTGCTTATGAATCAATATTGGACTTGTTTGACTTGAGTTGACCCGAGCCCTATAGTGGGCACTATGTGAATCCACCTCAACTCCATGGGTCAAACTTAGCCTAACCCCATTCACCCACCGCATGTCCTAAACTGATCTAAGTTTAGAACGTCTAGTAGGGAAGGGGATGTTACAAACCCCAATAAACAAAAGAATAATTTCATAGCTGAAATTTAAGTTCTGGTCTACGAGGTTTCTGTGCACAAGAATTTTAAGAAACTTTCAACATAGTTAAAATATTACTGAGGCAAAAAGCTCCAGGTTCCATTGATGTATCAAATCTATCGGCTCCCAAGTGTGCTTCTCCCGCCTGTGGTTAGACCTCAACACCTTGACAAAGGGAGCCTTCTTCCGCAGAGCTCGAATCGTCGCATCATCGCTCCGGACTGGCTCCAAATAAAATGATCTATCTGGTGCTACCGGTCCTACTGCAGTGGTAATATGTTGTTATGGGCGAAGTAGAGCTCTTCAAAGTAACAAGACGTGAAAAACTTCATGCAAAGTCCCTAACTCTAGCTGCAGTTCCAGCCTGTATGCCAAGGGGACGATCCTCTCCAGGATCAAGTACAGCCGCATATATTGAGGGCTGAGCTTCTTGTGACTTCGCACCCAAGAGACACCATGCATCAGACGTATCTTTAAGAACACGATGTCCCCCACCTGGAACTCCACCATCTGATCTCGGGCATCGTAGTACTTGGCCTGCCTATTCTGAGCCTCCAATATCTGATCCCTAATCAATTGTATCTGAGCACGTGTACCATCTATATATTCCAATCCAAGTGCCCTAGGGTCCTCATGCTGAACCCAAGATAGTGGTGTCTGACACTTCTTTTCGTATAGAGCTCTATAAGGACTCATTTCAATGCTTGCCTTGGAGTTGTTCTTTATAAAAAAACTCTATCAGAGATAAAAGACCCCACCAAGTGCATTTTTGTTATACTTCATGATGTTCATAGTCAAGATTACATGGGCATATTTTCAAGTCTTCCCATGAATTATAATTAAATAAACCTTAATCATACATTGGTTCGTAGTCCCTTACGAGCAATGACCACCAAGTACGTGAGAATCAATACTTTTATATGTAGAATTGAGCACATAAATCTCACATTTATCTTCCAGAATCGCATCATGCCTCATGGCTTATACTACATTGATTCTTCAAATGCAATGTATCGTGATATTATTTATTACGAAGATCCAACATATGTATAGTAATTAACCAACCTCCAAAATTAATATGTGATGAAGAGGTCATTATTTGGTTTCTTCTAGACTCATGACTTATTACACCTCTACATAAACGGTAATACATAATCCATAGAGTGTTCACCTTTCAAGCGTACATCAAGAGATCATTATTGATATTGATATTGATACAAATGACTCCCAATCATTTTTTACATATTGTCTAATTCATAAATTTATAAGTATATCTTTCTAATAATGGTGAGGTCTGACACAAATCGATTTCATCATAAAGGGAATCTTAATAAACACTCATTACTTCTCGTGTAATTTCACCATATACACCTTAGAAAACAAAAATTGATCTATTTATAGTCATGAATTTCCTAAGGTGATCATGATGTTATCAACGTATGTGTCCTAGTTCTCGATGTTATCATAATCAAGGGATCATACTTATGCATAAGCTTCAACTAATCATCCACCCCATTTGAATTGGTTGAGTCGTTACATTTTCAATGTCATGTCATAGGAAATTAATCTTATTTATCATAACGTTACTTTATTTCAATTCTTAAGTTCCAAGATAATGACATTTGCTTAATTGAGTCATTCAAGGTTATAGTTCACCATTATGATCAAGTGACTAGCTATATCATGTAAGCGCGAATAGTAATGATATTTCATCATTGGGTTTAATTCTCCAAATCCTAGCCCCTTTTAGGATCAAACAAGGTAGTAGTAAATAATACCTAACCAAAGTAAACTTAATCATTATATTTTAAATGCAAGATTTTATCTTATCAAGATTTCTAATTATAACTTAAACTATCTCCCAATGTATAAGGGTAAGTAAACCATTCAAATTTGAAGAAGATTGATTCTTTGAAAGAACACATCATCTGTAAATCATCATCGAACACTTTTGTTTTTGTTCTTGTGATCATAAGAGTCACATCCAAAGGATCATACCTATAATATACGTCTTTCAATTTTGATTTTTCACTTGACTCTTAAGTTTTTCTGGGATCGTTATACACCCAGAGTTATAGACATAATTAGTCAAATATTTTAATCCTTACTTGATGGGCTGCAATCACGTTATAGTTAGGACCCGTAATCACTCCTTCACATTACCATGATGTTACTCTATCTCGATCTGTATGTTTCTAACATAATGACCTGACTATGTCAGGTAGGCGTGGATAGCAGTGATCCATCATCATTTTCACTTCCCCTAATTCAACACATTTAATATGTGAAAGTCATAATCACTTTCCTAACACTACTAAAAAAGTGAGTATTGGCTACACGTTTTTTGGCCAGGGACTAAAAATCGTGGCTAATACATTGATATTAGCCATGATTGCAAAAATCATGGTTAATAGTTATTTTTTAGCTATGGTTATAAATAGTGTGCCAAATACATATGTATTTGCCATGAAAAATAATTTTCATGGCCAAAAACCGGCGTTTATTTATCCTCCAGTTCTTTCATCGCCATCTCAACCCTAGCTATCACTCCCCACAGTAGCCCCTCCTCTCCGATTCCACGCCGCAGCCATTCCCACTCGCGACTCCACGCCGCAGCCCTCTCGCGGGCTACTCCATGCCACAGCCTCCACGTCTCCTCTCCGATCAACATCTTACGACCATCGATCTCCACCTTCCACCGGCATCTCTCCACAACCACGACGCAACTGCTTCTCTATAGGGTAAGCCCCAAATCTTTTACAGGCAATACGTCGTCCCCCTCGCCAATGTCCGCGAGACTCCAGTACTGTTCATCCCCTTCCTCTCGCTGTTTCTTTGTTCTGTTAATCTTCATTGTCGATCCATTGCAGATGAGTTATTTATTTTATTTCCCCCATTACTCAGATCCTTCAACGGGCGAGGGTTTTTGAACGACCAGCACACGTTTTCTTTGATTCTAAGGTTGCGAGCCTCTTTTCTGCCGCCGATGAGGTAGTTGTTCATCTCCGCTTCGGTTTGTTACCCGATCGAGCTCGTCCGGATCAGAGGGGAGCTATGAATTCTCCAGGATGTCTGCTGGTGGCTCGAGCCCCGCCACAAGTTCGCCTTCTCAAAGGTTTTTTGCTGGATTTGAATTTAACCAGTGATGTTGACTTCTGTTATGTTATGAATTTTGGTTGTTTGATTAATATGAATGACTGATGTTGGATTACTGTAATGAAGAATCCCTGCAACTGATCCTTGTTACTGAAAACGGGTGATTTATACTTTTTATGACTTCAATACTGATTATTATCTCACTGAATGTTACATGAATTTTCATGAATTTATGAGACACATGGCATTATCAATAGTAACATAGTGTAGAGTAGAGTTTAATTGGGTTGAACTTGAACTCGAAATTCAAAAGAGGTTTGCAGTTTGATTCAAATCAGGTGAAATGCACCCCCATTTTGAGTTACTCAAATTGACTTAGGGCGTGTTTGGGAGTGTGGTGCCCGTGGAAAATAGAATGGTGACAAATATAAGTGAAAAATGAAAATGGAAACTGGCAGTGAGGAATGGGGGAAATTGTTTAGTTGATTTCTCTTTGCACACTTGTTCAGAACAAAGAATCATTATTAGTTCTTTGGCAGAATAATGGTCTTGTAATTGTTTAAATACAAATGACTAAATTGCTCCTATGTAAATAAAAAAATTACTTGCATGGCTATGAAACTTGATCCATGCATTCCAAATTTTACTAAATTTGGCACTCTTTGATATCTGAAAAATTACTTGCATGACTAAATTGCCTCCAGTCTTCATTGTAGATCCATGTCTACTTTCCATTTTCCTTCTTTGCTTGATTCTGTATATGAGGTAGGTGTTGCACCAAATAAAGCTAAATGTGATTGGTGATATAGTTTAGACAGTATGAGTTTTCCTTGGTGGTGATTGAGGTTCTTCTACTTCTCTAGCTTCACTTCTTTGAGGCTCTTCTGATTCTAGTATCACTTGCAAGGGTTCTATTATATGAAAGCATGCGCAGGGTTATTTGTAAATTTGAAAATGTGTTTTTATACAACAATCTATATTGATGTAGTGAGACCAATGATGAGTTGGAGCTTGAACGCAAGACATAGCACCTGAAAGTGACATAACACTAGAACACTTTCTTGATGCCCCTAATAACATAGGAATGGCCGCTCGCATGTGTGAGTTGTGGTACGTAGTTTTATCCTTTATTGTTATGTATCTTGACACCTGAACTTGCTATGGATGTTTACTTTGTTGCTATTAATATTATATGTCGTATGATTTGCAGGGTGTATTCCGCATGTGCTTAAAATTAATTGGGCCTCGCTCGTCTGTGAACATTTTTTGCTTTCCTTAATTAATTTTTGTGAATGTTTGTGCTTCTGTCAAATTTAAATATAAATTAATTACTGCTGTAATTTTTGAGCAGACCGCTCTTTGCATAAGCATAATAATTTCGTTGCATATAGGACTGCATCTAGAGTATGCACCCCACGTCGTCCCTCCACTGCATCAATTTGGCAACTCAAGATATCTAATCATTGCTGAGTTGTGCCTATGATTTTAATATGCGATCATGGTTTGAGCATGATCATCTTCTTTATGAAAAGATGCTTCAAGGGTCTATCTTGATTTCTGTTTTTTTTTATCTCTTTTGCACAGATGACTTGTCAGCTGCTATGTGTCATTTTGGAGGAAAAATGTCCAGAAGAACTTCAGGTCAAAATCAAGTACTTCGATTTCTCTTTACTCTGAATGCATAGCTATATTTCATGCAAATACTTTTTACTTGCAGAAGCATGATACTGTGAGGCATTCTGTGGTTGAAATACTAGTTGAAATTGCCAATTGTTGTGACTTTTATCTATTGGAGAGAGTCCTTGATGATGAATCTGAGGTGCGACAATGAAGCAGATGTAGAGCTGTCCATTATAATTATTTTGCATTCTTTCATGTATAAAACTCGGTTGACATTTATATGTATCTAAGATTGTATGAAAGGAAAGGTTGCCTATGAAACAGAGATGCAAGAGGCATCAAATAATGTTTGAAGTACTTCTAGAATAACAGTGCTTGCCTTTTATCTTTATTCAAATGAGGAGAATTTATGAGATAATAAAATAATTTGTTCATCTATTTAATTTCCATCTTTTGAATTACTTTTTTTATACATGTGATATTTGTTCTTAATTTTCATGGTAAAATAAATCTGCTGTTTGATCTTGATGCTTTCATTTTGGCATATTTCATTCAAGAGTAGACTAATTTCAGGAAAGAGTTCTATCTTCTGAACCCATAGGTATCCTTTTACTTGCAATTGTTGTTTTTTTTCAAATTTCTTCATTAGTTTATTTAGTTTTCTTCCTTTGCACGTGCATCGTCTATATATTGTAGTCAATGACGGAGAGAGTTCCTTGTGTGCTATTGTGAACAATAGAGCCATACATTCAAAATAGTATTAGCCATGAAAGATCGTCTATATATTGTATTTTTCCTTACATGAATGAGATGCTGGTATTTTGAATATGTTTGTTTTTTTAAAAAAACATAAATTAGTATTTGCCACGCCTTGTAACTGTGGCAAATACTTTTTTAAAAAATGATGAGTTGACTTTTAGCCAGGGTTTCATACCGTGGCTAATAGTTGGCTTATTTGCCACGACATTTTTTATCATGGCTAATATTATTTGCTACGGCCAATTCGTGGCATAAAAGTTTTAGCCACGCCGACTTTAGCCACGGAATTTTCCCGTGGCTAAACCGTGGCTAAAACTTTTTAGCCACGGTTTTGGACTTTTTGCCAGGAAAATTTGCCCTGGCCAAAAGTCTGTTTTCTAGTAGTGTAAGAGCCACAGTTATGCAGAATTTCCAACTATCCTTCCGACTTATACTGAATTCTCAATTCACATTGGCTTTCTCTTGCAATATATCTCAGTTCATTAATCAAATCCTTAACCGATGATATAATTATTAATCGTGTATGACATCAATTGGGTTATGGTGTTAGGGCATCTATGAACGTGCTTTATTGAGGTAACACAGTCCTTTAATTTTACATAAACATTTGGGTCAATGTCACTAATTTATTTTAGTTTATCAAAATGCCTGATGTTCGAATTCTTGTGGATTATACACAACTTGTTTTATTCCTTAGGATATAGTATGTCATTATGCATCGATGAAATTATGATCTCTCTTTAAGTTGTGTCAAGTAATTATCTGATTCACAAGTCTGAGAAAATTTCTAACGTCACATACGGTTTTCCTTTTTCTAAGATTGTGATATATTCAAGCGGGCAACCCTCTACATATATCCCAACTTCGAGGGAGCATTGATAATCTTACCAATTATTCGTACATAAGTCTCAGTTTTCATACAGGTAGTGTTCAAATACCAATTCTCCAAGATCACTATGTTTGCGACACAACGTTTTATAAGTACGGTCTAGGGAAATCCAAGTCATTACCAATTTAGCCCAATAAATAATAGGATAAGCCCTCATACATTTTAAGCTAAATTTCTTTAATATCCATAGTGCAATCATCTTATCTATGCCTCAATCCTTATGGCTAACAATCTTAGACTTGGAGTTCCATATTGGGGCTTATTGCTATGTTATATACCTTAGGCTCTTAAGGTTACTATTTACGACAATCTCTCAAGGTCAACATGTTACCCAACCAAAAATGTGTCTCTTCTGAAACTTGATTTTTTTTATTCAACCTTTGGTATTTATCACTGTGGTTGTCTCAATATAATCAAGTCATCAGTACGAGGGTTGAGTTTACGATTACACTACTATTCCACTAATATACTATAGACATCAATTCTCCTTGAGACATTCTATCAGCTTGGGTAAGAAGTGATAATATCACTTAATAGGTGAAGTAGGGACATCAGAATTTAAGCCTTTGGTAGTGATGCTTGTATTAAATTCTCCCTAGTATATATTTGGGTATCCTCGAACCTTAATCAATCTATATACGAGGTCGATTTCAGATTAGGATACGCTACAAAATCCTCTTGGTATGTAAAACTAAGGTGTTGTCCTAATTGGATTGGCCTAACTCATTGTTTAAATGGAATATTTTTCATGACTTTTTACACATGGGCACACCATTGCTTTCGCTGCATAGTTTGTCCGCAAACTATTGCTCGAGCAGGGTGACCCAATGTCGTGGACTTCTTTCTCATATGATCGTTTGTTCAAGTGATACAAGTTTGTAAGACCCCTCCCCTTACCAAGGAGGCTCCGGTATTATGCCCAGAACCGCCGCCTTACGGTGACACTAACTCGCAGGTTAGTTGACACCGCAAGATGCTGATCCAATCGGCTAGTACGATCATAAAACCTGTTCAGCCAAATGAGAAATAGAAGTATAAAAGAGTGTATAAAACAGCTAATCCACAAGTCACAACACTATCATCTATAATGAAAATGAAAGCACAATAGAGTCTAGAATGAGTACAAAAAAAAGAGAAAAGGGCTTATGCCATGTACATGATATCAAATCTTTCTCTCTATCAAAATGACAACAAAGTGGAAGCTAAACTATCATCACAAAACTCGTCCCACCTCACGACGAGCTTAAGTAGTAGTAGTAGGTGGTGGTGGTATCTGTTCCTCATGTATGCCACCTCGTCCTGCTGTTCATGCTGGTACACCATCTCCTCAAGATCCTAAAATGATTTGGTCACAACCGTCTGTTAGTCATAAAGACTAAGTTGTTTCCTCCACAACTCGCCCCTGCAACTCCTAGGCACAGAGCAGGAGGACGAAGCAGAGTACAACAAGGGGTATAAAAGAAGCAGGTGGCAGTGGAGCTATACTAACAAGTATATATAATATCAATATATTTCTACTCTAGCAGTCACATGTAAGTTATGATGAACTATACAAAATGTAAGTAAGGTACTATAAGTACACAAGGTACTGTAAGTAAAACAGAGTAAAGAACGACAAGTAGAATATGCAAATACTAAATTACCATCACAGAAGTATCTTAACTTATATGAATACCCATACAAACTTATAAGTTAGGGTTTCCAAATATAACTTATCATATAAAAGAGCCCATACTAATTTATATGATAAGGATCCATGGTGCGTATGACCTAAATATGAATGTATTTTATGTATACAGGTTATGATTCATGCAAGTGCAACTCACACACACGACTCTGTGATCACAGACCTTTAGTTCATGATTTTTTGGAGCTAGCATCACTCTCTGGTACCACCGTTGTGGCTACGACAGCAGTGGAGGGGCGTCTCCACTCCTAGGCGGGTATACACACTATCTGGCCTAGACCTCCCATACGCCTCTGTACACGTCCTAGGTGTACTCTAAAGTCTTTTCGTACTATTTGTTGGCTACCTACCAGACGTTTTGGTCGAGTGTGCGTTTTTGGGGTTCGTCCCATAGACCACAGCGTAAAATAACCCACTAGCTCATCAAACCATCACACCTCGACAGAGTCACCGTACTGCCATCGGTGTGATGATTGGCCCAGTACCGCATGACCCGCCACAAGTTTATTTCTATGCACATGCAATATATTCCAACCCGAGCCTCCAGCTTGCAGTACCAAACCTGTCTTAAAATCAAACTCCCGAGCATCCAGCTCGCAGGACCAACCCGTCCTGAAACCCTCCAACCCATCACAGGTGAGATTGCACATCAATGCCTTAGTTATAAATCCATCCAACCCTTCTCGGGTGAGAATGATACCATGTTCTCTTTGCCTATTAGGCTACTCTTGTCTATTGTTTGTTATACCTAGCAATTTAGGGTTAATCCCAGGACTGCCCAGGGCATACTCGGTGAAGGGCTCTTGGGGGAACTAGGAACTACGATGGGCTGAATCTGAAAGCTCCCTTTCTCAGATATTTACTTTTATTAATGTCTACCCATGATTCATACCAACTTTCATTATTACTCTGGGACAAACCTAATAATTTAAAATGTTATCAAGAGAGCGGTGTTCTTCTGCCGATCTCTATTCTAGCCACTATCCTTGGGATTTTGCACTCTACCCCTCGTTATTAAGAAGTGACCTATTGGACACCAACTAGGGTTTATCTTCCCAATATAGATTCCATCTCAACCGACAACCTTATCACGGATGGCTCCTAGTATCATATATTATATATACTACATGTACCCATGACCTAATGTTGACCCGTATGACGTGTCTTCCAACTCTTCGGCCAACTGCCCCTAATTATTTATCATGGTTTGTTATGACGTATGATGTTGACCATCCTAGGTTTCATTACTTTTCTACGGGATTAAGGTCCTAAAGTAATTCTATTAATTGAGTGACCTGGGTCACCTTGCACATGATGTACTTTTTATAATTGTCCATCCTATCTATGAAATTTATCAGATATTCCATGAGGTTAAATGACTTCCTACCAAGTTCATAATTTTCCCATATGAAATTCTATTTAATAATAAACCATAAATTGACTACTTTTCAAATGAAGTACAATATTTTACAATCAATAATTATTGGAAAATTACTAAGGATCCATGTTGATATAATAAATCTAAATACAGAATTTCAAAATCCTAAATAATGATTTGACCTAAACTTATATCCATATGAACAATATTACCAAAATTCCACTATTAAGGTTTTCAGCATATAGATATATCCAAAAGTTCTCAAATATTTTAACAAGGATTTTATCGCAGAGATAAACTACTGTAAAGTTTTCCATAATATTTAAACAAAAATTTCCCTTAATTTTAATTAATTTCCATAATGGGCAAAATGGTAAATTCTACGTAAACTACAAGTTAACAATACCTAACAGTCCCATAAATTTTTCAAGAGGTGAGCTATGTCCTAATAAGGCTTGTGACAAAATTTCAGAATTTAATAAATTCGTAGGTTCTGGATTCAAATTTATATCCTGTTTAGGCATATTTCCCAATAATTCCAAATAATGGGATTTTTGATCCCAAAAAACCTAACCTTCCTATGGCAGGTATATTTCATCCCTATAAGCCTCTGTCCAGAGTTTCATGGAAATGCAATTATCCAAATGGGCTAAATTCCCATTTTTTATTTTTACTATAGGCACCCCAAATGAGAACATACCTATCTCATGCATGTGGGATTTCCCAAACATGCAGAGGTCAAAGAGAATTGAAATTTCTACCATGGTATTATATTGACCTAATAGACATGCCACCAAAATTTGGGGACATTTGGAGTCATACATCTCCAAAAATACACTTAATTTAAATATTAGTATTTTAGCAAATACTATAGCAAAATTCTGACCAAAAATTCTCATTTTTGGTCAGAGCCTAGGTTTAAACTATCACAAGCATGACCAAAATTTTAGGTCATGGGGACTTATAGTTTGGCTTGGGCATTTATTTTAAGATCTGCCCTCGCCTAGAACCAGTCATAGTAGAATGGTCCTACAATGAGTTCTACTATACCAAATCCTAACTTTAGGGTGTCATTTTAAAGGTACGACATAGGCCTACATTTTCATGTTGATAGCTACCTCTGAATATGCATATAATAGGCCTAATATTAACATGCAATATCACTATAAAAGTGTGACAAATTACACTGTTCATAAATAATTATATTATTTAATTTAAATGGTTAAAACTGACGGGATCAGCTCATCATCCCCATTGTCCAATGGATGAGATTGTGCCGTCCTGGGCCAAGTTGTTGGCTTATTCCGGCAAACTGGGCTGGCGCCACTGCTGGCGATTATCTCCACCAGCTCCGTTGAGGTGGTGGCTAGCGTTTCCCAGCGGTGAGGCTGCCGGAGGCGGCTCCTCCGGCGATCCCGAGCTAGAAGAAAAGTTCAGAAAAATGTGCACTTGCTCCCATGGTATCGAGCACAATTGAGCCCGATGTCTCGCCTAATTAATATAAAAAGCTAGTATGGGGTGAGGTGATGCGAAATGATCCTTGATTGGAGCACGATAGCGGCGGCGACAGCGGTTGGCCATGAAATTTCTCCTCTCTGGCGAGCTTACTCCAAGCTTTGATTCTCCATGGTTTACCTTGATCCAAGACTCGATTTCCACTCCTCTCGACCTTATGAAGCTGATGGTGAGGTCCAAATGAGCTGATATTGGTTGTATAGTGAGTTGTCGTTATGGGGATTTCGTCCTCTACATTGGATGCTCCTCCTAGCTTCCATGTGGCATGGAGATTGCTGGAAATGGATGATAAATGTTGCTGGAGCTCAGAAATAAGCTTGGGAATGGAGGAGGAGTGCCACATGGACACCATCCCCTCATTTCCTCCTTTCTCTCTCTTCCTTTTCACTAAAATTCCAAAACTACCTACATGCATGTAATCTCTCTCCAAATTCAGGGGGTAGGGGTTGTCAATGGTCATTTGGGTTGGTCATGGGCTTTGGCTCATGGGATTTGCCCATTAGGAATGGGCTTGGCGTTAATTTTTCTTCCTTTAGGACATTTGTTGACTTGTTGACTTTTTAGGTTGACATGGTCAACTTGATAAGTGGGCTGGCCCCACTTGATGGTCATGGATCCTATGGTAACACCCAACTTGGGTTGGGCCATGGTGGTGCCCCACTTGGACTAATTGGGCCTATAGGCGTGGGTCTGACCAATTTAGGGTTTGGGTTGACTTGAGTCAACTTGATGTGTGGGCTGGCCCCACTTAATGGTCATGGACCCTAGGGAACCAACCAACTTGGATTGGGCCATGGTGGTGCCCCACTTGGGCTAATTGGGCCCATATGTGTGGATTTAACCAATTTAGAGTTCAGGGTTGACTTGGGTCAACCTGGATCAATAGGTGACCCAATGATGTGTCTTTCATTTCACTTAGATTGCTTTTAGGGTTAGAGGCATAGTGGTTGGGCAATTATGTGCTTATGACTCCGTATTGGGCTTGTTTGACTTTAGTTGACCTGAGCCCTATAGTGGGCACTATGTGAATCCACCCTAACTCCATGGGTTAAACATAGCCTAAACTCATTCACCCACCACATGTCCTAACCTAATCTAAGTTTAGGGGGTCTAGTAGGGAAGGTGATGTTACAAAAGATGAGTTCGCTTTGGCATTTGAATAGAGTTCCAGAACTTCTCTTTTTAAAACCAAGACTGGCTCAGATAGGACAATGCTTAGGTCAGCTACCTCTTGCAAGCACAGAACCTACATTACCTCCTCAGGAGCACCCTTGAAAACATTTCAAACCAGCTCGGACCCTTCGAATAAGAAATCCATTCCTTTTGGAGCGAGTGATTTGCTGAGTTTTTGAAGAATTGACGATCTTTCGTTGTAGAGAGATAGTAATTTGTAATGTGCTAGGAACAGTGTCTTGTCTATCTTTCCCCTTGATAATTTATTCTTAATGAGGAAGCTAGACAGGGTCTCATACAATGCCCTAGGGGCTTGGTTCAACCCATACAATGCTTTCCTAAGCTTATAAACATAAACATGTGAGTTAGAATTAACAAAAACTGAGGGTTGCACGACATAGATCTCATCTCTTAGGTCACCAATAAGGAAAGCTGACTTGACATCCAATTGGTAGACCTTAAATACCTTGGCTGCAGCATATGCAAGGAATTATATAGTGGTATCAAATCTAGCTACTAGAGCAAATGTTTGATCAAAACCAATACCTTCTTCTTTTCTATATCCTTTGGATACCAATCTAGCTTTATTTTTATTACTATAACACCATTTTCATCATGCTTATTCCTATAGATCCACTTGGTCCCAATGATATTTTGTCCTTGTGGTCTGGGAACCAGCTTCCAAATCTTGCATATCTTTAAATGGTTCAGTTCCTCTTGCATAGCGATAATCCCAAATAAATCAATGTTGGCATCTTCAAACCTTTTAGGATACACCTGAGACAAGAATCTCGACTGCATTTCAATGTTCAGGCTTTTGCTCCTTATTGTGACACCTTCGTTAGCATCTCCAATTATCTGATCTCTAGGATGATACCTCAAAAGCCTGGTTGTTGTAGGAATTCTTACTTCAACATGAAGAACTTCATTGGCTGGATCATGCTAATATTTAGCTACATCTTGGGTTACTTTTTATTCTTCTGGAATGTAAACACAATTACCTTCTCCTTGTGGAGTTGTAGTTTCCTTGATGTTCAGGTTGTCCATCTCCATCTCTACCCTTACAGATCTAAAGGATCTGGGTAGCTCACTGTTAATCATTGATGACTCCTCAAAGACTACATTAACAAACTATTTTACAAATTGATTTTTCAAGTTATAAACTATATATGCATTGTTATGGTTGATGTACCCAACAAATACCCATTCGTAGGATTTACAAGCAAACTTAGTCAAATGGAACTTTCCATTATTAAGCATAAAGCATTTACTACCAAAGATCCAGAGATATGCTGGATTAGGTTTTTGCCCTTCATAATCTCGTAGGGATTCTTCTTGTGGTACTTGTTTATAGAGGCCCAATTTAGGACATGACATGTAGTGTTCACTGCCTTAGCCCATAAATATTCTGGGAGAGAAGTGTCACTGAGAAGGGTCTTTCCAGCCTCTATTAGAGTTCTATTTTTCCTCTCAGCTTTCCGATTTTACTAGGGAGTTCTGTGAGAAAGCTATTCCAGGTTAATCCCTTGATCTTCACAGAACTTTGTCATGCCTTCAGACTAAAATTCAGTATCATGGTCACTTCAAATTTAGACCACAGAGGTGTCTTTTTCATTCTGAACTTGCCTAACAAATGTCACAAAAGTGTCAAGAATTTCTAACTTTTTCTTCAAGAAGAACACCCAAGAAAACGTGGAGAAGTCATCAACTATCATAAGTGTGTAGACTTTCTTACTTAGACTGTGAACTAGCAGAGGACCAAACAAATTCATATGCAGGTTGTACAAGCACCTCGCAGAATCTTTGGCCCCAATGCTCTTAAAGGATGCTTTGGTCCGCTTGCCCTTTTGGCATGCAGAGCAAATGCCCTCCTTGGTGCATTTGATGTTGGGACTATTTCTAACTTGCTCTTCAATGAAGAGCTGGCTAATGGACTTGTAGTTCTAGTGACCTAGTCTTATGTGTCATTGCACACAGTATGGGACTTTCTCATTAGTAGCTAGACACACAGGGGCATCAAAACTTAAACATAAAAAGTTTAAACACTAAATATTCCCACACCAAGTGCCTGTCAATATGACCTCTTGGTCACTTGACTTTTTGATCAGACACTCATCCTAGTGGAAGACAATGACATAGCCTAGATCATAGAGTTATCTTATGCTTATCAAGTTGTGTTGCAACCCTTCGACATAGAGAATTTTTGTGATTGTGACTATGCCATTAGTGATCATATCATAGCCCTTGGTGACCCCTTTGTATGAGCCTCCAAAGATCACCTTAGGCCCATTCTTCACAGAAGTGTATTCTATTTAATGGCTTTTTATTCCAGTCATGTGCCTGGAACATCCACTGTCCAAAGATCATATTAATGTATAGGTACTTGGACTATCCTACAACCATAATTCAGTTAATCTTAGGACCCCAAAAGAGTTTGGGTCCTAGGTTCTTGTTAGTCTGAAAATTAGCCTGCCTGGCTGCAGTATTTCTAACAGATAGACTTTCCCTTACACTAGGAACATTGGGGTTATGGCAACATTCTATGGAAAAATGTCCCACTTTGTCATAGCACCAACACTCATGAATATTGTATCTCCTTTTCTAAACATCTCTTTTAGAAAATCTGAAAGCAGCTGAATATGGGAGAGTAGCAGCCCACTTCATTTTTCTTTTAGCAAGGATATGAATGAAAGTGAGTCTTCTAGTATAAGTACTTAGCTTACTATGAATGACACTAGCAGCAATCTTCTTTACAGAAGATAAGCTGTTGATTGCATCAGAGATAGCCAAGTCAGGCTTATTGGTTGACTTACTTTATGGTCTGAGTCTTTGCTAGAGGAGCTTGACTATTAACCACTGTCGTATTCTTGAGAGCGGGGGCTGGTGCACCAAAAACAAATGGTCCATAGTTGGCCATCTGAATTTCCTCATGGGGAGCCTTAAAAGCACTCAAACGAATGCCCTTCCTTCCACTAAACCTATGAACATTTTTATTCAACATGGTGTATCTTCCATTCAACCAGTGAACATATATGTTTTCTTAGACATACCTGTTGGATGGTAGCACAACTTTCTCAAAGGAGATAGCAGGATGAATAAGGGATTTGTATTTCCACCTATTCCTTCTTCCAGTGTTCCTCTCAATGTACCTCATCCCTTCTTATTTTGTTGGGAGGTGAAGTTATCAATGAGTGGCAACACTGATTTAAGCTTGGAGTACTGAGCCACTAGTATCCTCTCTTTGAGGAGCTTCTCTTCAAGATCCATAATGATCTTGTTCTTATGGTTGATGGTCCTAATTTGGATGATTGAGATAGTCTTTAGCTGGCTGACTCCACTCCCCAACTGATCAAGCGTGGGGGGGGGGGGGGGGGGGGGCTGAGTCAGACTATAGGGAAGCAGCTAGCTGTAGGGAGACATTCGCCTTAGCTTGTCTTTTGATAGGCAACTTTGTTGTTATTTAGAGCATCCATGGTTAAACATTAATTGTCAATCAATTTATCGACATCTTCCTCAGATTCTGCGTCGTCATCATTACTGGATGAAGAAACCTTAGAATTGGGAGTATTCTTGTAATCAGATTCATAGGAGCTACACATAGAATATACCTTTTTACACCAAGCTGATCTTGGCTTGATTCTCCATTTGTCATGGTCATTAAACTATAGCTGCTATTATTATCTTCATCCACCTCAGTGTCACTATCTGAGTTTGACAGAGGGACCCTAATATCTATCCTAACAGCAAGATAAACGTAATCTTCTTAACCAACAACAGTAGTAAACAACACAAGATAGTCTTCTTCTTCTTTAAAATCTAAAGATGTTGAGTCACTCTGGCTCCAGATCTTCTCATTCTTGGCAATGAAGGTCTTTTTTTTCTTGCCTTTCAAATGGTGATGCACCATCTTGCTTAACTGTTTTCTTTTGACTGGGAAATCAGCTACGACATGTCTGGGCTTGTTACAACAATAGCAAACAATTTTAGTATAACTATGTTTACTAAGTTTGGAATCATACATGTCTCCTTCGGAGAACTTCTTCTCAAACTTATGGTGATTCCTCTTGTTGTGTGAAGAGGAGGAAGGTTTGTTCTTACACGACCTTCTATTCATCATATTCTAGAACTTCCTAGAGAAGGCAACAAACTCCCCATCTAACATTTTTCTGTCATATGAACTTGACTCAGAGCTGTCTGAATTAGCAGGCAATCTTGGGGGAGAAGAAATCGTCTCCTTACTCTTCTTAGAGCTATCAGCATTGAAGGCCATTGTCTTCAACTTGGCTTGGGATCTGATGGTGGTCTCCTCCTCCTTTCTGGCAGACAGCTGGTTCTCATAAGAGACCACCTTTCCAAACAATGTATGAGGAGGAGTTTCAGCTTGCTTGGCCACTTATCTTATGGTACAGATCTTTGTGTCCCAGTCTCTAGTTAGAGACCTTAGGAACTTAACATTCTACTCATAATTGTTGAATACCCTCTTATATTTCCTCAGCTCATTCACCACTCTGAAGAACTATTCATAGCATTCAAATATGTTGTCCTTCTTGCTCTGCCTGAAAGCCACATATTCCTGATTGAGTAGGGATTTACTATTATCCCTAACTTCTTCAGTGACTTCCATGTAGATAATCAAGGTGTCCCACATTTCTATGGAAGTCTTGCAGTGGACAAGATTCTGAATTGTAGAATCTTCAATGGTACTTACAATAATGTTTTGTGCCCTCTTGTCCATAGTATCTAGGATGACCTCATCCTTGGTCATCTCAGAATATTTCCTATGCATTTGGACATTAGCATCCAGAACTAAGACCTTCATGGGGATGAAAGGTCCTTCTTGTACTATTATAAAGATTCTTGGGTCAGATGCTTTTGTGAACAATTTGACCCTTTCCTTCTAGATCCCAAACCTCTCTTTCTTATTAATTGGAAGCTTCATTGAGCCCAACATTTTATGGTTCTCTCCTGATCCCATAAAAAATATACTTAAGCTACTCCTTGAGATCAACTCAGACTATTAAGTCCTTTTTGAGCAACCTCCATCTAATACCACTTGAAATACTTTATTTTCAAGAGTAGTTAAACACCTAGTGGGGGTGAATACGTTTTATGTCTTTTATGACAATATTTTACTTAGGTGAGTTGTGATTTAGATTTTGATTAGCTTTCAAGATCGCACAATTAGCACACAAGGTATTTATAGTGGTTCCCCAATGTCTGGGTACAACCACTATCCATCTCACCTTTCTAACATTGCATTAGACAAGGCCAACTTCCCCAAACTTGGCTCAATGAGATTACATCACAGATCTCTCAGGATCTCTCATACTCCTTCAAGTCCTTACTCAGGCCCAAGACCCTAAACTCATATAAATATCCTCTTACAACTCAGTGATTTGCTCCAGAACACCTGCCTCAGACTTTAACTCAAAAGTCCTACACTCAAGCTAGGATATTAGCCCTCAACTCGGATCCACCACTGGAACCTACCTCAGTGAGAACTCTCCTATAACTCAGATTCTCAATAAGAATCCAACAACATAGGCCCAAAGGCCATATAACTCAGATCTACAAAAAAGATCCTACCTCACCCTGTATAGTTTAGGCTTACACTCAGATCAGTTAAGATCCTACAAAAAGAAATGTTGATTATTGATGTTGATTGACTCTAGAGAAATAATCTCTGAGTCCCCTCTTCCTAGACTGAGATGACTTAGTCCTATCTTCTTCACAACTTCAAGGATGGATCTTCAAGAATGTTCTGCTTGAGCTGTGAAGAACATGCAGCTAGGGTTTGCTCTGTTCATTCCTCTAACTCAGAGAGATAACTATCTGATCTTTAATATAAAATTAAATGTGCGGAGAAGGGGTGAAAGAAAAGAGAATGTGTGGAAGTGAGGTTAATAATATTCTCCAATTCTATTTTTGGTAAAGGCAATAGTACCTTATCGATTATAGTATAGGATATTATGGTTTTAATATCAAGGTCGTATTTCTCAGGGCTATTTGAATACCTCTACTTTGAGGAGGTTACTATTATTTTATCAACATTTTTTTGGGTTTGTTTAACTTAGCTAAAACGAGAACTAATTTGCTTGCAACTAATGATAAAGGGATTAGTACTTGATTTTGAATCACTTCGAAATAAGAAAATCAAAATGAAATAAAAACCTTGATCTTAATAAAGTAAGAGGTCCTTGACCGTGGGGGTTCCCGAAGTTTGAACACGCTCCTCTTGGAGAAGTGCCCAACAGATTTAGGAAGATCCGAATGGACTCTCATCTCGTATTCGAATGCCCAATGCTCGCTTTAAGTGATGAACTCCTCTATTGTATTTGACTCCAATTCGGTAGATTTACGTCATTCTCTCTCGAGATGTGCATGCAACTATCTTTACACTTGGATGATCGATTCAGTCTACGAGCCTCTCAGCTAACTAAGAATGAAAACCTAAGTGGAGATTATATATCAAAAATATAGCCCCCCTAATATATTACAATCCAAGAGTAAATCTAAGGCTTATTCTTTAAAAAGAGAAAGAAAGCTAAAACATCATTACTGATCAACTCATTATAACATCATCGTGATCGAGTACTAATGAGGATTTAGTTACTCATGAGGTAGTAAAAAATCATGTTAAGAACATGCTTAATAAGAAAGAGAGTGTGAGAAAAGGAATTGTGGGCTATTTTATTTCTTATTTCACAACAGTCACAAAGTGGAAATAGGGACATTACAAAAAGATTTTCAAAACAAATCACAAGTGTGATAAAAAAGATTGCAAGAATGTTAAAACACAAAACATTACGCTAAAATACTGTGAAATAAACTCTCAATAGCTCTCTACAGAACTTCAATTTTCTCCCCTAACACTTGGAGATTAGGGATATTTATTGAAATTATTCGGGAAGTACATGCCCCCTTACATGCCCGGGTCAGGAGTGTACCTGGGCGTGTCAGATCCGGCGTGTATTTTTTAGATGAAATTAAAGTCTGAAAGTGACTGGCGTAATGGTTGGATTGCACGCCAAGATGACACGCCCATGTACGAGGGGCGTGTCAGATTCGGCATGACGGTAGAGCGTGGAAAGTCACGCTGCAGTGATTGTTCGTGACTTTATGGGACATGCCTCAGACATACGCCCGTGGTGGTGATACACGGGCGTGACCGAGGGAGTGTAAGCTGAATTTTCCTTGAACCTGACTTTGAACCGATAGCTTCATTTCATCTGGGTTACACACCCTAAGTACACGTCGTGGTAGGGCGGGACCCGGGGGCGTGTAACATGAGAGAACCCCAAAAACTGAAAAAAAAACTGGAAAAACAGAAAATAAAATAAGTTAGAACAATAATTGAGAAAATAAACCAAAAGGAACCTAAAAATAGGAAAGATAAAAGATTTAAACCAGAATATACATATTTTTGTACTAATAAACTAAGCTAAATTATGCTTCATCAATCTTGTTGTTGAAGATGCGAATGATAACAGCTATCTGTCTTGAACTTTCAGATCAACAGCCAAAGAAACTTCCTCAAGCTCTGCAACTTGGTTGAGAGGAAGATGATGAAGCTCTGGATTTCCAAAAGTTTTCTTCCTTTCTTGGAACTCTGAGTATGTATCCCGCCATCCAACGGCTCTTTGAGGAGTGGGACCACCTGGAGTTGGTAACTACAACTTCTCTTTTGCATTAATTGTTATATAATAGGCAAGCAGTGTCATTTGTAGTCTACTTTTATGTTCCCACAACTTTTAAATTACTGTTGACATCGCCATGACACAGCACCTGTGGACTTAGCCAAATTAAGACAATTCTGCATAGACGTTGAGTGAAGACTTGACACTCAATGCCAAAATACTTGTGAAGAATTCTGCACAACCAGGCATTGAGTGATCATTCACACTCAACAAATATCAACAATTGTAGTGTAACTCAATAGGCATTCAGTGAGCCTTGATCACTCAACACATCTGGACTTGATTGCTTTTCTCTATATTAAGGCATTGAGTGAGTTGTCTTCACTCAACGATTTCTTCCTTTAGCTATTTTATTGAAGAGGCATTGAGTGAACTGCCTTCACTCAATGCTTCTATCCTTAGATAGATTTTCTGTTGAATAGGCAATGTGTGAGTTGTCTTCACTCAACAAATCTATCATTAGGCAAATTTCCAAGTCAAATAACTCTGCGGCTCTGACTTAACAGGTTCGGTTAATGTTTTCTCTTCATCATGTTGAGTGAACTGTCTTCACTCAATAGTTCAGGACTTAGCCAGAATTCTTGTCGGATTCTCTCTGGCTTTGACTATTTGAGCTTTACTCAACGCTTCTGGCTCTAGGTATTGAGTGAACTGCCTTCAATCAACGCTTCTAGACTTAACCAGATTTCTGCTTTGTCAATACTGAGGGTTTGACTGCCTAGGCTTTACTCAATTTTTAAAGCAGTCTAGCATTGAGTGAACTGTCTTCACTCAATGCATCTGGACTTAGGCAGATTTCTGCCATGTCAGCATCCCGTCTTGTGTCCACTTGTCATTGTTGCTTAGATAGCCTGTTTAAATAGTGAACAAAGAGCAACCTGCATACATAGAACTTAGAGGATGCATCAAATACAATTATGTATATGCCATTATCTTATAGTCCTTCAAATCTAGGACATTGTGATCAATGGACCCAACAGTTGCTCATTGAGACCATTTTATTCACGTATCCTAACTCAGAGTGCATTGTAGCGAAAATAATTTAAGTTAATTGTAGAATCCACATACCAGGAATGTCCACTATAATCAGAGGAATGTATATAAACATATAACATGTTCTAGCCTTAAGGCCTTACACTATTTCTTTTACAAAATATGTATTTCATACATCGACACACAAGCCAGTCACACATGAAAGCAGTAAATGTTTGGCTTTGGGACTTCAACGGCCAACCAATCACACCTTAAGGGACATTATACCGCAACTTTCCACTTGGCTCTCTAGTACCAGCATAGCATGGTCCACCAAAATATGGCTAAACAACGCAACGGTCAGCATTAGCTGACCAAATTATAAAGGACTCCACTCCTTACTCGGGGCGGCAGTTCTCCTTCCCTGTAAGTAGCACATATATATCTTTTGGCATTAAAAATGTGCATTTAAGCACCATTTTCCACGGGCATAGGCTTGATCGGCCATATTCCACGTGCACTCAGGGCACATTATCGATGTACCAGACTTTTTCAGGTCCCACCACCATCAACAGTCCCAGACTTGATGGTTCACACTTGAGCATTTCTAGTCTTTCCAGCTGAGGGCCTAAGACTCTCATTATGCCAACAATGATAACCAAGTACTTTAGGTAATTTAGTATGAGATCGACATAATGCAATCATAGTTTTGGTTTTGTCGTTGCTCAAATCGTCATGCCATCGCCTAAGCAATTAAGGTCAATCGACAAAACGCGGGTCAGCCTCCCCTTTCCCATTCGGCTCTTTGGCCTCTTTAGCTGGGCACTTTATGCTCAACAGCTTCAATTGTATCTCACATTTACCCTAGGAATTAAGCTACAATGATCACATCAAGGGCTCTCACGGCCATAGTAGTTGGGCTCTCTAGGCTCAACGAATTCTCATACTACACACCTTATCTGGCAGACACAGACTTCGCAACCACATTCAGGTTGCCTCTCAAAGCCACCTTAGCGAGGCTCGTAAGGCTCTCAGATTCAAACAATGGTCCTAGGTCTCCAAGAGACACGCCCATCATAGCTCACTGGGAGCTATCGCCGGTGGTAGCCCAACCGCCGTGCGGTAGGGGACAGATGTCATTTCTTCCCCACTTAATGGGTGTTTTCCTAGAGAGTATCTCCAGTATGATCACTATAGCATCCTGCACACCCCTTGACCCTCGAAACTACACGTTTATCCATAGAATTTTCTCCAACATACAAATCAATCATCACCAATCCAGGCCAATCTGTCCAGATGGGCTTCACACAATATGCTTATTCCATAATTTGATTCTGGATTCTATATGCAATTTCTATCGGGGATTATAACAATCTACCCGTTGGAAACAACCCTTTTCTTCACCTTTTGGTGAGGGTCTCCATGCACGTATGAAAATTGAGTACTTCACTTGTCCAAGGAGAAAGTAATTACCCTCATTGATCGATTAGGATCCATGCTATTGCTCTTGATCTGGATGGAACTGATCACCACAGCTTCCTCTCCGCAGATATGGCTTTGAATCATGATTCTTATCACAAGAACGCCTTCTCAAAAAGGCTAGATCACCCTTGCTCTTGCTTCCTAGCATTTCCCTTCTCTTTCCTGAAGAACCAAGAGAGAGAGAGAGAATGAGAGAAGAATGTGAAATAATCTCATCCACAGCCTTTTTCAGGAAGCTACTACTGCATTGTATCTTGTTATCGCCGCGTGATATCCTTTGGTGGTTGTGGTGGCCTCATCAAGCACTGCTCAACAGCTTATACTACCCCTACGCGTAGCTTACAACCGCCAGGCGGTTTTGATAAGATATCTAATTAACATAATTCGGCGATCGCCTCGCGATACATCGCTATTGACACATGGTAGGCTCTCAATGATTCGTCGAGTGCGTTGAGTGGTATCGATGAGTGTAACCTTTCTACTGTTGCACGGTACCTCCCTGAAATGAGGATTGATTTAATTCAGTTGGATACCATCATCGTTAACTCTAACGCATGGCGGTAATGTAACTCCCCTGAATTGTTAATAATTATTTCGATCTCCTTATTGTCATTTAATGACGTAAGGGCGTTATGTTGACACATAGTTAACGGGCCGCCGTTGTTGGTGTGTGATTTTATTCAATGGTGTTATATTAACCACATTAGTGGAATTTGTTAGACTCATTGGAATTCGAGTGTCGACTTGGGAAAATTAAAGTATTTAATTTTATGCTTGTTTGTGAAGTTTGGTTGCGATCCGAGCTTGATTGGTATCTCAGTGAATTTTATAAGGATTATGGTTATTTTAGCTTCGGGAAATTTTAACCCGAGTTTGGTTTGTTGGATCCTGATTTCGACTTCTTTATTGGATTTTTACCACTAACGTTTAGCTTTGGTGCGAATTTCATCGAAAACTGAGGTGTTTTAGTAATTCTCGTTGTTTGAGTTTTTCTTGTTCATTACGGAGCATATATCCGGAAAGCTCTCTCTGAGATCTTCACGTGCACGGTAAGATTTTCCCGTTTATGGATTTTTGACGTTAGGGTATTTGACCTAAACCTTTGTTTTCCCAGATAAGTTTCAGAGATTTTAGACTCAGAGTTCTTGCGGCCGATCCTTGAAGTGGAGTGCTTGATAGGCATGATTTTAGGAGATCTTGAGGCAGGTGGTTATCACTCCCCATGTAACATCCCTCAAACTTGTAGACCACTAAGAGTAGTTTTGTCATGACTAGGTCAAGACAAATCCCTAAGAAGCCCAAGAAGCCCAAATGAACTTAAGCTTGAAGGTGAAAACCACCTTGGGCAGTAAATAGTAATTTTCAATTACCCACCATAGGCTTGACATTAGGGCTTCAAATTGACTCCTAGACCCCACAATAACACTCCTAAACCTTTAAGTGGTCCATAGGGTCACTAAGGACTCATTGGGGTCAACCCAAGTGGTCAGGTTGACCAAAGTCCACCCTAACCCTAAATTGGTCCAACTAAGCTATATAGGGCCAGTTAACCTTCCCTTAGCCAGATTGACCAAACCTACACCTTCCTAACACTTAAAGGAGGTCAATGGGTCACCAAGGACCCATTGGGGTCAACTAAAGAGGTCAAGTTGACCAAAGTCAACTCTAGTCCCAAAATGGTCAAAGTGGCCTAACTAAGGGTCAAGTGGCCTCCAAGGTTCCCAACCAACCCTACCCGACCCTTAATAGACCTTAAGTGAGGCCAATGGATCACAAAGGACCTAAAGGGGTCTACCCAGAAGGCCAATTTGGCCGAAGTCAACCTAACTTAGGTTTAGGCAAAACTAGCTCAAGTTCGCCTAACTTAGCCCAATCCATTTGGGCTAAACCCAATTGAGGTGATCCACTAGCCTCATGAGGTTTAGTATTATCCAAAATGCCGCTCATTTTCTGGAATTAGTGACTAGGAGAGAGAAAGCTCCACTTCCCTTTAACGGAGGAGAGAGAACATGAGGAGAAAGATGTCATTCATTGTCATGGGAGGCCAATGGACTCTCCAATTGATTCCAAAGGCTTGATTAATTCGCCCTAGTTAGTTTAGAGGAGTTTACCAGTCATGGATGATCACCTAGGTGGCTGCATTCAGTGAACTTCAATTGGTCGAAACCTTCAAAATGGCCATTAATGACCATTGAATCCAGACCCTTCACGTCCCCCAAATGGCTCCCTTAAAAGCTTCCCCAGACCCAGGGCTGTCATTTCCACCATTATATTGAAGGTTCCGAGCCCTCTAGAAGTACAGTTGCAGAGCACTCGAGGCTTACAAATCTGACAATTGCGTTCCGTCGATTGGCATGGCTTCACCCCTCCCAAAAGGTCGACTTCTCCCCCTCTCCCTTTGTGCTAGCCTCTTAGATGTACTAGGGGTAATATCGGGCTCAATTAAGCACGATCAAGTGAGAAATTCCTGAATAAATTCCATGAAAATGAGGGGATACGGGCTCGCCTGAAATGGCCACTCCGGTGGCTGTGTCGCCGCCCATCGATAGCCCCCACCTCAACGGAGGTGGTGGTGGCGGTGGCCGGCCAGGGAGATGGTCGGGTGGCTGGGAAATGGGTTTAGATGTTGCTCCAGGACGGAGGAATCGGTATCGTCAGCTCAAGCTAGAAGATGAATAGATTCCATCCAAGGCGCGCCAAGATTTGTGCTAAATCTAAGTTTAATTTCATTTCAAATTGTTTTTTTGTCACAACTCTGCTGTGTTTTTTAAATAAATATGAAAAATACATAGAGCCACCTGCTGGAGAAATGGTCAACATTAAAATTATATCCCTTAAGGTCTAGTTTATTTGAAAGTTGATTTCAACCTTTTTTGGGTCAGTGGGTTGACCACAACACTCAATATGGTGCAGCATGTACCTAGGCTTGACTAGAGACTAATTTGAGTACCCCCTTCAATCCAGAAATCCTACTCACTTGAGATTTGGACAGGGGGTCACTCTTACCTATATCTCTGACATGTCCAAAAATGGGAATTTTTGGAAAAAAAATTCTATAATTTGTGTAAATATTTAATAATTCATGCATGAATTAATTATGAGGTCTATTCACCTCAATACCACCCAAAATTTTGGAGGAGGACCCTTAGGGTCATGATAGGTCACTGTTAAAGATTTTAGCCCATTTTGGGAAGATTTGATTAGGTATTGATGCAACCAAAATTTGGCCCCTTAAGGTAAAATCAGGGCAAATGGTTTTTTGATAGGTAGATTGTCTAACACTCACCCAAAGATGATAAAATCTTATCAAGTGTCTCAAAGTCATCTAAAAACCCCCTCAAGAGAACTTGAGTTGTTTGGGGTGGAGATACCCAAAGACTAGAGTGTAAGCCATAGGGTGGGGTTTGTGCCCAATGAAGGATATGGCACTACATGTCCTTGCAATGCCATGTAACCTATTAGACATGTGTATGAGGAGTAGCTTAACCCTAAGATATAATTCTAGGACCTTTTAGAACTTACATCCATCTTAGAATAGCTTAGGACTAATTAATTAACTTTTGATCATGATTTTATTTCCTAATCATATGACCATGAATGATCTTGAAAGCTAGGCTTTGATCATATATTGTTGCTAACAAGCTCCAAAATGTTTAGTGTAAACTTTGGGTTAGCATTTATGGTACTTCCTTCACTATCATAATAGTTGCCTTAATCACTTAAGAAATTATTATGATCTATTTATTCATTTTAAATTCATGAAAACTTGTCCAAATAACATTTTAGAGCATATTAAATCTTGGGAAAATTATTTCATGTTGTTTGGAAGAGATTACAAGTATATTTCTTCACAAAGTGCCCTATTAGGGATTTATTTGAAGTATTCATCTATATAGCTTACTGACCTTGGAATTATATGAAGCTTTGTCAGTAATGTTTTATTATCATATTAAAGCTCTGGTAATTTCTGTGTAATTTTTGGATAATGTTCAGTGATACCTACATCTTTGCTTTTATTTATCACAATTATCTTGAATTAATTAATTAGGGGCTAATACATTTATGGAAATTTGTGAAACATGGTAATCTCTTGTATTTTGAAATATTTTAGTGTTCATAATTTTTGAGTGGCCATAACTTAAGGAAATCTAGTACTTCATCTTCAAGACCACCCATGATCTAATTTTGGGAAAACTTTAATAAATGCTAAAAAAACTAGAAAATTACAAGTTGCTGTATTTACTCTAAATATGCCATGATAGACCTTCGATAAAAATTCTAGGGCAATTGGATGAAAATTTGAAGGGGTCACCACTCATGCTCATCATATAGCTTAGGTTTGTCTACACATAGTAAAACTGCAAAATTGTGATAGCATGTATGATGGACAGAGAGTTGGGGTTAATATTATACTGATTTGGTCAGGTGGAAATGAGTTCATCATTAGGAGTCATGATGGGGAGGGTGTTGGGTTGACTAGTGTTAAGTGGAGCTCGGGATCCACGAAATATCGTCTTTCCTGTGGAGAGAGAGGGGCAAAATATACTAGGATAAGATTTAGTATAACATTAAATGGGATTGGCTAGAGGTAGATACCAACAATACTAAGTACCTTACGAAAGGGAGCTTTGGGATCCATCCCATCGTAGTTCCTAGTGTCCCCCGAGAGCACTTCACAGGGAAAGACTTGGGTAGTCTGAGGTTAACCTTAAACCGTAAGATTAAAATGAATACAAGAGTAATTAGAAATATACTAGGTCTTCACTTTCACTCACCCCGATGACTCGAGACGTTATCTTGACTAGGTTATCCGAGCGGTAGCCTCGGTGGTTATGGAAAGGGGGCAGGTTAGCCCGACGAGCCGAAGGCTCGGAAGATAGTTGCAACGGGCAAGTTAGTCCGGGGAGCCAAAGGCTTGGGATTTCATGTGTGCATGCGCATAAAGTGGTGGGTCTTCAGTATTTGACGGCCATTCACACCGACATAAATACGATGACTTGCCGGGTGTGGTTTACACTTAGCCAAGGAAAATACTAGCGGTTGGTCAACATAGTACGTGGTGACTCTGGTGTGTCCTTCAGAGGCGTACGTAAGGGCTAGGCCTGGTATTGTGAATACCCATCTTGGAGTCGGGTGGCCTGACCCACTATCTCTGATGGCCACGGCGGAGGCTCTTGTGAGTGAAGCAAGCTTCCAAAATGTGGGAACTAAAGGCCTGTGTGCATAGTGTCGTGTGTGTGCGTTGCACTTGTATGAGTGATAGCATAACATATCACTACACACATACTTGCATATAACATGACACCCCCATCATATAAATTGGTATGGTACTTTTTATACGATGGGAGTCTTGCAAAAGACCCCTAAATTTATAATTTTGTACGAGCATTCATATAAGTTAAGGTTACTTATTTCTTAATTTACTTTTCATACACTTACTGTTCAACTCTACTCATTTACATTACTGCTTCCTTATTATAGATCTGCTAGCTCTCTTTACCATTTATAGCTCTATAGATGTTACAATATACCTGCTAGATAGTTCCATCGTCACTTGCTTTATTCCTACTCTCAACCCTCCTAAGCTTCCATGTCTCTCCTCCTGCACGATGCCTAGGAGTCGTGGGGGCAAGGTGGGGATGATAGTTGGCTTAGTCTTTATGAATAACGGTCGGTGGACCAAACATTTTAGTGGCTCCGGATGGGAGACACGGAGCAGCAGCAGGAGAGGCAGCCCCAACGGAGTGTGGTGCATACGGAAGTGGGCCAATCTAGCACCGGGGCACTAGGTTATGGCTCCGTGAGCGTTATTTACTTAGCTTTCGCGAGAGAGTGTTGTTGTGAGGATTAGGTGTACCGGGCATAAGCCCGTTTATATTCATACTATACTAATCTATTTCAATCCTTATATTATCTTGTGGACTTGATGTGATTTCTATTTCATATATATATTATGATTTTGTGGACTGGACTTAATTGTCTGATTTGTTGTACTTCTACTTCTTGATGATCGTTAATGCCGGCAGAATCAGCGTTCTGTAGTGGCGACCCTCCCGAGTGTTATTGTCACCATAAAATGATGGTTCTGGGTGTAAGACTCAGTAGCATAGCAAACAATGGGGTCTTACAAACTGGTATCAGAGTAAACATCGATCGAAAGAGAAGAAGTCAACAAAAACCCTAGGCTACCCCGCACGAGCTAATTTGAGGACAAACTAGTAGCGTAAGCAATAGTGTGACCATAAGGGAGAATCACATGCAAAAGTCCACCTTTCATTACTTCCACTTGTACATTAACTAACAGTTGTAATTTTCCTTCTAGCCTGCAACGAACCCTACTCCTTAGGAATAGAACATGATTCCACCCCCGTCGGCTCCGACTCCGTTCCATCAGACGGACATGGGGCAGACACTGACAGCTATTCTGGAGTCCTTCTAGTCTCAGTAAGCTCCAACCCAATTGTAACACAACAAAAAGGAATAAGGGGTACCAGGCTAAACAGTTGACCAGAGCTCGACAGAAATCGTCGAGCAGAGGCTCTACAAAACTTGGAGCAGAGCTCGACGAGAATAGTGTTGTCTGGTGTTATGGCCAGCTCGACGAACTCCAACTCTGTTCGACAAATTCTCTCATGTTCGACGATTTGCGTTCGACGGATGTGGTCCCGTTCAACGAAATGTCAAAATCAGATGTCGTCGAAGTGGTGACTCGTGTCAGGTGGCTGGTGTGCGGCCGCTGAGCGGTGATGGACTTTTCAGCTTCAACTCGAGCCGTCGCTTGGTTTTGATGAGTTTATCGTATGGCTGGGATATAATTCGAGGCCACTTATGTACAAGAATATGAAGGAGGAAATCATTATTCCCTTTTTTATTCTCTCTCTTTCCAGTTCTTGAGTAGAATACTCTCGGCTGGAGCTAATGTCACAACCTGTATTTTCTCCACATTTAAATAATACGTCAGAGTAAGAGAAAATATGAGCCATGATTCCACGTCGTGCAGGGGACAACTGCAGACATTCAGGCAACCAAGTCCTCACATTTACTCTAATAAAAGAGCTTTATATTTTAAGTTAAAACATATTTATGCTCTTGAGTTTTCTGATCGTGTCCCTCAGTCGGGTGGAACATCTAGTAAATAGGAGAGAAAATATAGATTTACGTAGCGAAAAATACTAAGCTTGATTTATTTATTAACCTATATGAGAATGAGCACATAGCATAAAATGCAATTAGATATGGCTTCTAAATTTAGTATAAATAAAAGAGATTTTCTATAACGCTTCAAAGTAGTGTGTTTTATAGTTTAAAAGTTACGTCATGCAAACATTTCAATATGCAACTTTATATACTTAAAAGTAACTACATGCATCCTAACATAAAAACTCCCCAGAGAGCAAGTACAAACGAGCAATAAGTAACAATAGTAAAAATAATAAGTAAACTGTCATAAGAATTCCTAGACTATGGGCGTCAACAACTGACATGAACCCATAGAGAAACAGTCATGTCTAACAAAATAACTACATCAACACTCTGAGATGGAAACAAACAGCCGGAGCAACTCGCAGCACCCGAAGCACAACTCTGTCAGCTAAACCAGCTACTGCTCTAGGCCTGAGGCATTCAAAAGAAGAACACCTCAGAAGCAAGCTACAAGTAGTGTAAAAGAGTAAAACGAAGACTAACAAACCTCGAAGTGAACGAGGGATAATAAATCGACAGCAACAAAAGTCAGTAGCAAAGCAATATAAAAAAAATATTAAATCTAACTAAGCACGAAAGGCTAATTACAACAACTTGATATAACAGAGTGTCAAACATTAGAAGTTCATATATTCATCCCTCTTTATTATTCATGTTCTTCATCATTTTAAATGAGACTTATCAGCTCAACTGGAAAGAGTAATGTGTCGGGAAAAAGGTCCACAACGCGCACAAACCTAGCCAAAAAGGGCACTATGCTGTGGGAGAAATCCCAACGCACACAGAGCAACAACTAAGGTAATGTGTCAGGGATGAAGGTCCATAACGCGCATAGACTCAACCATAAGGCACTGTGCCGAGGGAGAAACCCCAACGCGCACAGACTATCAGAGTTTTCTTTAGTTGTATATTTATCTACCCAGACTTTCTTTTATTCAACATGGACTCACGGTCAACAAACTATAAATCAACTCTTAATGAAACCGATACATCAAAAGGATACTTATCAACTAGGACTTACCCGACGAGATTTTAAAGTGGGTCAACAAACGACTTGGACTACATAAGGGCATTGCATGGGTTAAGCAAGGTGAAGTACGATCAAAACAACGGTATGTGCAAGGTGTCGCAACGATAAAAATGACTCAATAAATAATGTGACTTGACAACTACATTTGTTTACCAAATCTACGGGAAAAAATTTGGGAGACATGATTCTAGGTGAAACACACATCATAATCCAAGATAAGTAACTAGAAATTCAAGGATAAGGTTAACTTAAACATGTCAAACTAAGTAATATAGCTAAAATTTGGAAGAAAAGATCAAGAGCGAGAGCAAAAACACCACTTGCCTCGATTTCTACTACAATCGGTCTTCGAAGTTGCTCCACGTCACAGATCTAGCAAAAAGAAGGCACGAGGAAGCGAAATCTACAAAGATTTGGCCAATAGAGAGGTTAGGGCCGAAAACCATAACGAAAAACTTCCACGAAAGGAGAAATACTTAGCACGATCATGAAGATCTCGACAAGAGCTTTCCGGATCTATGCTCGGTTTCCGATTTCGAGTACCGTAGCTCCGACGACGGCGATCTGAAGCTTCACGAACTTAGAAACCTCGTCGACACTCTCGCTCTCTGGTTCGGTCTATACTTAAGGAATAAGATGAAGTTGTTATATTTATCCTTAAGTATATGAATATATATATATATATATATATTCTTTTGTCTAAATAGGAAGGAGGTGGGCAATTTAAGTGCGGGTGCGCGGAAAATGAAAATAGAGGCTAAAGAATGCTCTAAATCGAAAATTGATTAGCACGGAAGTTGATCTCATCGAGACGAACAAAATCCATGTTAACCATTTTTTCATATGATGTCGTTTTGACCCTCAAGACGGCACTCGAATAAAGGTTGAAATGGATTTCTCGGGACGAATTTCGAATTTTTCGAGTGCAGCATAGGACTTCTAGAGAAGGGGCAGGGATTTCTCGAGAACAAACTTAGAGTTCTCGTGTACTAACTTCAGGATTTCCCGGGATTGTTTTGAGTTCTGGAGTACTGGCTTTAGGATTTCCCAGGAAGGTTTTGATTTATCGAGTATTGGTTTCAGGATTTCCCGAGAAGTGTTGCAGACTACGCGAGAAGAACGGACGACCAACAAAATTACATGAATAGTGTTTTTTTGTCCTCGTGAATAGTGAATTTTGCAAATATATCCTTGATCAAACTTTAGGAATGAATAGTAGTTTACATTTTTAAAGTGCTTTAATATTATAATAATTATTTTTTTATATTTTTGTACAAGGAAATACGAGTTCAAAACGGAGGCCCGAACGTCCGTCGAATTAAACAAAATTCGCACTGTAGGCAACACTGACGCTACGAATCCAACGGCTAAGACGGAACCAAAATCCAACATGTCGTTCTCGAGATATAAATTTTCAAAGCCTACGGCGATCATAAATTTTACAAAACTTCGAAAAATCGCCGAGGATCGAATATCGCTCGGATCGAGACGAAACTTGACGAACATGTCAAAAATTAATTAATTTAATTTCCTAATATGAAGCTTTCCATTTTCGACAAGGATTTACGAATTTGCCCGACACGACCGAATAGACGTGAAAACCCACTAACGGCGATGTGCCGTCAACTCCACGTTAACGTAACAGCCCTTACGTCATTATGACCTCACCACGAGGATTAAATAATTGTCGAAAAATCTGGGGCGTTACAGTTACCCCTCAAAAAAGGAAGTTTCGTAACAAAACTTGCAACACGAAACGAAAAGCTCTTCCATTATGGTAAATGTGAAGACTTGGTTGCCTGAATGTCTGCAGTTGTCCCCTGCACTGCGTGGCATCACGATGCATAATTTCTCTTACTCTGACGTATTATTTAAATACAGAGAAAATGTGGGTTTTGACAGCTAGGGTCTGGGTTGGATATTGCTGAAGTTGCTGGAGCAGATTTTGGGGTTGAAAACAAGATCTGAACCTAGATTCATGAAGGGGGAAGTGAGACGATCATTTCCATCCACGGAGAAAATCTTTGTCATGGCTCCGAAGAAAACTCCAAGGGTAACGATCTTTCTCTTTGAACATGTGAAGTCTTTAATTTGGCATATGCATGGATTTCCCCCACCAAAAGGTGGAATGTTGAGAGATTTTCATTTGGTACATTCTTGATATCCCCAAAAAGTCTTGCATATAGATCCGAAAATGTGTAATATTGAATAGGCATACAGTGTGAAGCCCATCTGGACAGAATGGTCTGGATTGGTGATATTTAATTTTGCGCACCGGATAAGATTCCGCATATAAACGAGTATTTTGTGGAGTCGGTGGGTTGTGCCTGTGAAGTGGAGTAACAGGAAGTATTGGAGTGGAATTCCAGGAAAATACCCTCGATGTGCATGTGTTCTATGCTATGAAAGTCCAGTGTTTCTGGAACTACAGGTGGCTGCATGGTTTCTAGATAGTTGGTCCAGATATGGTTGAGGCTAGGTACAGAAAGGTATTTTGTTTTTAACGCCAGGCCATAGTGGTTGTCGCTGGCGATAGCTCCTAGCGAACCAGTGAGTGTGAAACCAGTCCTTTGGGGATGTTGTGGCTATTGTGATCTATGCGTTCTTAAAGTCCGGTGAGCCGAACGGAAAAGGGGATGCCGACCCGCGTCAGTCTAGACATTGAACGTATGATTTGAGCAACGGGAAAGGGCTGAACTTTATCCGCGTTATGGTTGTCTAACTTGAGTCCCTAAGTTATTGGAATTGTTGGGATCACATAATGATAGTCTTGGGTTTTTTGCCATCAAGACTAAAGTCTCCTGTCATGGGACGTGGAGCATGAATGCTCATGATTTTTCGTTGGGTCTGGGACCTGAGAACGGTGGTGGGATCCTGGTTTTCCGGTACACCGATAATGTGCCCTGAGTGCACGGAGCGTCGGGCTTTATGGTCGACGTTTGTGATATATTTATTGTGCATGAGAGCGCATCTTATGATATATCTTCTTGTGAAAATACTATGCCTGCAGGGAAGGAATACCACAGCCCCGGGAAAGGGGTAGGGTTGTTATAAATTGGTCAGCTAAATGTTGACCATTATTTTGTTTACCACCATTGTGATGGATTGTCCACTGTTGCGTCGGCAAGTGTACCGATTGTAGTTAAGTAATAAATTTGAGGAGTTGAATCCTCGGATATCGATCTCTCGAGGAGTGCAAGTAGGGAGTGTGATTTCGCTATTTAAAAAGTGATTGCAATTGTTAACATAAACAAAGGGGGTTTTGGTTTGGAGTTTTCTAAGTTTAACACTAATAAACCTATTGCGGGTCACCATCACCGTGTCTCTTTGGTGGATTACTCAAGCGAGTAATATGAAAGATGGATGAGCCAATGAGGGTCGCAGTCACCTCTTCGCCATGCACTCTTCGAGCAATCACTAGAACGACACTATCTCAACAAAAACACGAAAAACTGAAGCTCAGCAACACAATCATGATCTAAGATATAACAACACATAGACATGCTGAAATACTTAAAATAAACAATGTTCTTAAGAAACAATCAAACAACCACAAGTTCAAAATGAAGTACCTACAAGAGCTGGGGGAGAAATACAACCAAACGCACGAAGGCTTTCCGAGATTCGCGACCAGAGTCAAGGGATGTCGAGCCTTCTCCGAGCTCGATATACGGATGACGTCCGGGGTACAAAAGGTCTGTCACATCCTTCCAATAACCAATCTTCTTCATGAATAGTCGCTGGGCTAAATCTATCCGGGGAACTCCACGGATGCAGCACCTTATGAGCTTGAAACGGAGCTTGGAGTTTGGAGAAGAAAATGGTGGTCGGAGATGAAGCTATTGCAAGCTTTTGGGACGAGAATGGTGTCCGGATCAACTCTCCAAGGAGGATAGAGAAAATATCGATTGGAGGGAAGTTTTCCCGCTAAGAGGGGTGGAAATGGCGTGCTGGATCGGACTTTTCTCCCCTTGGAACGATGAAATCTGCGTCTTAAATAGAAAAATCATAAATAATGGTCACGCATGGTTTGATGCATGACCGTGCTCAAACCGTGCTATAATAACTTTCAGAACAAGCCTACGGAAGGAGAAGCGTTGACCCATACGTTTTACTCTCGCACGGACATTTCCGCCCGTGCGTGAAGGAAATCGCATGGGTGACAATAGAAAGATGGAATTCGAGGAAAGCAGGTGGAACCGTTCGTTTTACACGCTCACGGTCGATTCCTCCCGTGCGTGAACAAATCGCACGATTAACCACAGATTGGTACAAACAAGAAAACTACTGAAAAACTGTGTGTTTCATTCGCAAACAGTTTCGAAGAAACCGTGTGTTAACCGTACGTGAAGATCGTCGAGCCCAGCTTGATGAAATTCTTCGAGCTCCACTCGATGACAATTTTAAGTATAATAAAAACTCACGATCAAGAAGAAACATGTGCTAAGAAAACGCACGACCGTGCATTTTCCACAAACCTGAATTCCAGACTTTGGGGTAAACGCACTAGCTGCACTCAAACAAATAATTCAAAAGAGGACACTCCAATAATGTAGAAATGCAACAAAAGCAACTGAAAAGAGCCCCTTGGAGCACCATGTGCTTACCCCCAATGACAGAATGCAATATTACACACCCTTGGGGTAAAACAGTGCACAAAATGGTCATAGACCGGCCGATGCAAATATAACTAAATACTGATAGAAATGCGGTGCACGAGTGCGAAAACAAGCCTAGATGAATCCGAAAAACCCTATAAATATCGGACTCATCACACCACCAGACTTAAACATTTGCTCGTCCCAAGTAAATAATTTATCCGGGAACTAGAAAACAGCTAGCTGTCTTAGAAATTTCCAAATAAAGTAAAGCGAGAAATCAAATACTTTGTGGGCGTAGAAAATATAGTTGGTAAAAATTTTAATTATACTACAGATTATAAAAATTTCGAAAGGCGTAAATAAATATTGTAACCACTTAAAAATGGAATTCTGGAGAATCGTTCGGTCAAACGTAGGAAGAAAATACTTCTGCCACTCAGTTGAGCATTGCCAAAGACCGGGGCTCGGGATCACCTCCAAAGAAATCCATCAATGTCGGGGACCATACGCTTGCCCATTCACACTATCTCCACGGCACTAGTTTGACTCAAGCGTGAATCCGTAGCACTTTATGGTATAAATGGGGCTTGGGTTTTGGTGGTGTAAACAAAGATAAAAAAGAAGGATACGCAGCTAACCCAAATGAGCTCAACAAAAAGATATCCTCTCGCCAACAATACATGCAGGTGCACCACACTACCAGACTTGAACTTGATAACATGAGTGTGTGCCCCGCCTACCGCCACAAAATATCAAATAGGATTTTCAATTACACATTTTATTTTCACTTTTCATTTTCACAATTAATTTTTATACATATATTTTCTTTTTTACATCATCTTTTTATTTTAACAACTTCAGTAGATAAAAACTTTGGAGCACATCCACATATTCACAAAGAATATCACCACATAAACACCCCAAAATGAAGATAAAAACACTAAAGCTCAACTTGGATGTGCGATTAGGATCGGCTATGAGGCTTTGGTGAAAAAATGGTTTTTGCTGAATCAAAACAAGGGTAGGCATAATGGTGCTAGAGAGGATAAGATATTAGGAACGTTACAAAGCTCAACCGGGCCAAAACGATGGCCTACATCACGCTCACACTAGACTAAGCATGCACCAATGCTTCGAGAGTATCTTTAGGTAAGTTCTTAGCCAACGAGAAAAATGATCCTTCCTCCCGACTCGAGCAATACGAGGCTAGTGATGGCTACACACATTCCTACACCACTGTTCGATTACTCCAGATTCAACACTTTTTAGTAGTACAAACAATATTTACAAATGCAGAAAAGTATAAATCTATGAGCATAAAGAAAAATTAAATCTATACTATTTCTACACGCCATGAGTACTCGATTAGGAGCACTGCACGAGTTTCGAACTACTCTATCCTAAAATCCTAAGCCAGCGCGACTATTTTGAAGTTAACAAAAAATAAATAAATTTTACTTGAGCCGAGCGCATGCTTAAGATCGCACTCATGTGGGTGTAGGTGCACGATGCGGTCAAGATATCAAGAAAACAAAAAATAAAAATGTGCTTTTGGTATGAAAGCGAAAGTAGTGCATGTGCACAGGTAACCAACATAACTCTCCCCCACCAGACTTAAACTAAGGAACTGATCAAAGATTTGCAATAAAAATAGAGAAATAAAAGTTGGGGGAGAGGTTACCGCATGCTCAGCAAATGAGCATACCAGAAGGTCGGCGTTAATTTTAGCAGAAAGTCCACGGCCCAAATGAACTCCACCTGCACAAGAGAATACCTCCAACCAAGCATACTATAAACATATAATAACAGCAGCATAATTAAACAAATTAAAAGCAGGGAAATTGGATTGTCTCCCATAGGCCACTTTTCTTTACCGTCCTTAAGGTGGACCAAATACCTGTATTTTTTAGTTATATAAATATTGTTCAGAGCAAAAGTTCAAAACGTAATGAAAAAGTCTAAAGTTACACACAGCATTAAGCAAAAAATAAAACAAGAAAAAACAGGAAAGGGGCCCCAGAGATCCTTCACTCCTCAGCTGAATGCTGACTTGTGATAGATCCCCCCAGTCATGCGAGATGAGGGCAAGGCGAATACTTTAAATCCCAGGGAAGACGAATCTCCCCTGCCCTTAACCTCTTCCTTCTCACATCGGCAGGCACAATTCTGCGCCTTGTGCATGAGTAGTTCTTTTCTTTTCAGATCCACAGATGTGGATCGCCAGGGTGGTAAAAGCACAACAACCAATTCAGAAACATGTCTATCTTTCTCATCTGGGGGCATCCTTTCCTCACTCGCGGCGGGTGAAAGATCAGCCCAAGTCTCCTGTTCAATAGTCTTACAAAATTTGATCGGACTAATAGAAGTTTTTAAGTCTATCTTCTACACGCTCTCTATAGCCGTGCTCAGCTCACGTTCATTACTATCCGAGTATTGTTTCACTCCCAGTAACTCTGCACTTATTTCTGCTTCAGCTGACACCAACATTCCTTCCACTTTCACAGCCTTGTCTTGCTCATTCAACGAAATACATGTCTCATTAGCTGTAGATAAATCATTATATAACAAGACATTCAATTTCAGAAGTTCTCCAGGTTCATTTGAAATTATAGGGGGAAGTGATGGTGGTAAAGGTAAATCGACCTTGGAAGCCAAGGTGACACCGCTCACATTTAATTGCAATGTAGCTTCACTAAATTTTATTAATGGGACCCCTAAGATGGGTTTCGATGTATTTCCCATGGGTCCTAGCACCTAGAAGTCAGTGATTACAATAACCCCATTCAGTTTCACTTCAACCTCCTTAATTTCCCCATCGGTCTTTACTACCGACCAATCGGCAAGCACTAGTGACTTTCGGACACTCGATTCAACATTTAAATGAAATTTCTCAACATCTTGCAAAGCAAGAATGTTGCACGAATGCCTGGAATCACATAAATCTACCGTCTCCATCATATTAATCTCACACTTAACGACCATTTCATTTTTATTGCACTCCTCTGCCTCTCCAGCACTCTTCCCTTGCTCACGGGATTTTTCTCCGTATCACTTAATTGGGAGGGTGCCGCGAGTATGCTCGGAGAACACATGGGCATGTTGCCCCAGTTGTGTTTCCAAGTTCCTCATGGAAACAGTTTGAATGGCCATATTAGATTGGGCCATATACACAAATTTTTCCATCATTTCCTCCAACGCACTCTTACGTGCCACCTGCGCATTCTGATTATAACCCGAATGCGGCAATCGCGGCTAGCTATTAGAGGTTTGAGCATCAAATAGATGCTGGCCTCCCTGCCACCTTTGACCGGGAGCATTTTGATTCCACGAGAAATTAGGATGATTTCTCGCGTTGGGGTTATACGCATTATTATAAGGAGCAGTGCGGTTTTGAATATTTATAAAATTTACACACTCGTCTGAAGTTATACCTGATGGCTCAGCAAAGGTATCTCCAGCAGTGCACTCATAAGAATGATGGTCGGGGTTACCACAACCCTGTCATGAAATGTGCTTAAACCGAGCTGGAGGAGGGGACAATCTGGTCAACATTGTCCTTCCATCTAAAGTATGATTGCTCTCCTACGCTTGTTGCACCACCGCATTCACTTCAAACAAATTCCTCGCCCCTCTAGGGATATTTCTTCCAGCGTTACAGTATGTACTCTGGGAGGCAGTGTCATGAAGTAGCCTCAATGCCTCATTAGGAGATAGGTTCATTATTGTGCATCCAACAAATGCATGGATCATAGCCCTAAAATTAGGCTCAATAGCAAAGTAGAATATTTCAATTAAATTCCACGGATCACAGCCGTGCTGGGGGCATCGACGCTGCAGGTCAGCGAATCTCTCCCACACCTCAGACAATGTTTCTTGGTCCAGCTGTCGAAAGGTTACAATATCCCTATAGGCATTCATAATCTTATCCACCGGGTGGAACTTAGCCAAGATCATGGAGGAAAGGCCCTCCCATGTAGTAGTGGTCCCAGGAATAATAGTATGGAGCCAGGTTTTGGCCTTGTCCCTCAGCGAAAAAGGGAACATCCTCTGCTTTACTACATCATCAAAAATACCAGCATAGCATAATGTGCCGCAAATCTCCGAGAACTCCGCTAGATGGAGCTGCGGATCCTCACTCGGCATGCCCGAGAACTGAGTATTATTTCAGATCATATTTAGGATGGCAGGTTTAATCTCGAAGTGGTTGTTTACGATGGCCGGTTCGAAGCCAAGGTAAACACTTACCGCAGTAGTGGTTGTGAAATCACGCATTGTCCTAATGCGTGGTTGGACCACCTCTTGGCCCTCAACAACCCGTTCACCGTGGCCATTCCGTCCGTGGCCAAGATCTTCCATCCTTTCTTCAGCAACAGCAGCACGCAGGCGAGCTCGCCTCACACGTGCGGTTTCAAGCTCACACAAAAGATCTTCAACCCTATCACTGGAGTTGGGATCTATCATACAACACAAAAAATCCTTTCAAAAATACCAAAAATACCTACAAACGTTTTCAAAAGAAAAATAAATGCAACGGTTGCACTCCCCGGCAACGGCGCCAAAAACTTGTTGCATCGACAAGTGTACCGATCGTAGTCAAGTAATAAAGTTGAGGAGTTGAATCCTCGGATATCGATCTCTCGAGGAGTGCAAGTAGGGAGTGGGATTTCACTATTGAAAAAGTGATTGTAAGTGTTAACATAAACAAAGGGGGTTTTGGTTTGGAGTTTCCTAAGTTTAACACAAATAAACATATTGTGGGTCGTCGTCACCGCGTCTCTTTGGTGGATTACTCAAGAGAGTAATATGAAAGATTGATGAACCAATGAGGGTCGCAATCACCTCTTCCCCGCGCACGCTTCAAGCAATCGCTAGAACGGCAGTATCTCAACAAGAACACAAAAAACCGAAGCTCATCAACACAATTATGATCTAAGATATAACAACACATAGACATGCTGAAATACTTAAACTAAATAGTGTTCTTAAGCAACAATCAAACAACCACAAGTTCAGAATAAAGTAACTACAAGAGGAGGGGGAGAAATAAAATCTAACGCACGAAGACTTTCCGAGATTGGCGCCCAGAGTCAAGGGTTGTCAGGCCTTGTACGAGCTCGATCTACGGATGATGTCCGGGGTCCAGAAAGGTTATCACCTCCTTCCAATAACCCGTCTTTTTCTTGAATAGTTGTTGGGCTAAATCTATCCAGAGAACTCCACGGATGCAGCACCTTATGAGCTTGAAACGGAGCTTGGAGTTTGGAGAAGAAAATGGTGGTCAGAGATGAAGCTATTGCAAGCTTTTGGAGGGAGAATGGTGAACGAATCAACTCACTAAGGACGAGAGAGATAATATCAGCTGGACGGAAGTTTTCGTGCTCTGAGGGGCGGAAATGGCGGGCAGGATCGGACTTTTCTACCCTTGGAATGATGAAATCTGCGTCTTAAATAAAAAAATCAGAAATAATGGTCACGCACGGTTTGGCGCACGACCATGCGCGAACCCTGCGATATTAACTTTCAGAACAATCCCGTGTAAGGAGAAGCATTGACCCATGCATTTTACTAGTGCACGAACATTTTCGCCCGTGCATGAAGGAAATCGCACGGGTAACAACAGAAAGCTGGAATTCGAGGTAAGTAGGTGGAACCATGCTTTTTACATGCACACGCGCGATAAAGCCCGTGTGTGAGCAAATGGCACGATTAACCACAGATTGGTACAAATAAGAAAGCTACAGGAAAACCGTGCATTTCCTTCACGCACAGTTCGGAAGAAACCGTGCGTTAAACATGCAAGAAGATCGTCGAGCTCAGCTCGACGGAATTCGTCGATCTCTACTCGACGATAATTTCCAGTATAATCAAAATGCACGATCAAGAAGAAATGTCTGATACGAAAACGCACGACCGTGCGTTTTCCACAAACCTGAATTCCATACTTGGGCGAAAACGCACCACCTGCATTCAAACAAATATATCAAAAGAGGACCCTCCAGCAATGCAGAAATGCAACAAAAGCAACAAATAGCTAGCGCCTCTGCGGAACACCATGTGCTTACCCCCAACAACAGAATGCACAATTGCACACCCTTGAGGGGGACCAAAACAGTGCACAAAATGGTCATAAAGTGGCTGACCGATGTAACTTCCTCCCGGATATAACCAATGTCTTTCTGCCTTATACTAGTTGAAATGTGGTGCACGAGTGCTGAAATCAAGCCCAGATGAGTCCGAAAAACCCTATAAATATCGGAATCATCATCCCCATGCAGGTGCTGGAGTGCCGAGTGAAAAATATTGGGAAGAATTCCGTTTCCATGTTATTGCTGTTGCTAAGACTTTAGTGCTGGCCCTCTAAGGCCAAAAAAGAAAAGTTTACTGTTTTAAGGAGCTTATGTGAGGCAACTGTCTTACGTCGACTTCACAAAGCATGTGTGCCGATGTATGTGTCTTGAATCAGGAAGGACACAGTTATTTTAGTGAAGAGCGGGCGCCAAGTTAACTTCTACACCATGTAAGGTCGTATGGAAAACTTTGCACTTTTTTTGTGTATTTTGTAGACATTTTATTCCTTGGACGCATGTATATAAATGTGATTGTTTATACCGGGGAGTCCGAAGACAATATAGTGGAGATTCATGGAAAACACTCAGTGAGTTCAATTTTTTCCTCCAACCCCTAATGGGAAGCTTCCGCTAGAATGCTCTGAGTTAGGATGTGTGTATTAGTCTTTTGATATTAACTTGTAATCCCGCCGTCTGTCTTTTTTGATATATAGTGTGCCTTTTGGGCCCCAACCGGACCTTATATTATATGTCATGTAACGGATGCTCAATACGAGGCGTTATAATTTGGTATCAGCTTGTCTTGGTCTTCACCTTCGAATTCGTGGTCGAATTCTTTTGAGGGATGGAGAGCATGTGTACATGCGATCATGATAAAAAGTTACACCAAATGAACTCAAGAATGTCCATTAAGAAATGTAAATACACATGTTTGTGGAACCTGCGTGTTCCTACATTATTTTGGTTGCTTTTGTACAGTCGCTAAAGTGTGTCTTTTACACGTATAGGTGACTCTAAGTGGTGAGGGGCAGTCTGATCTCTCTCTTTCGCCCCAGGTACATTCTGATGAGAGTACGTTGCCTTCTTTTCTTCGTACTGCTGACACCAGTTAAGATTTCTCACTCCAGATATGATACTTGCTATACCTCCGTTGTGCTGTGGAGAGTGTACAATTAGTTGCGACGAGGAGTTGTTTGCAATGATCCAGGCACAACCTATCTGACCAGAGATCGCAGCTTGCGGTGATGCCGTGGCCCCTCCGCCACTACTTGATGATGACCGGTTGCCGAGGCACAACAACATAAAGATCTTAGGTGTCGTGATGATGCTGAAGGAAGACCGCGTTACAACCTCCGCCCGCGGCGTGCCAAATCCGCCGTGAAGAATTAATTACGTTATTTCATGCACTTTTATTTTATATTGATGAATATAAAATTATTCCATGTTTGGATGATAATTTTATATTCATAAATGTTATGTAATTTTTATTTTTGGACATTTCATAGTTTGTGGTGTGTATTTAACCATACGGATGGATGAGATTACATCTCCATCATGGATGGTTAAGGGCTTGTTGTAACTCCTATATAAGGAGACTCTTATGTGGATTTTAGTAATTTTTTGAATGAGAAGAAAACCTAATTCCCCTAGAGAGAATTTCGGCCAAGGAGGATCTCCCTAGCCGCCGGCCTTGGTGTGAAGCCACCGACCCCCCTTGCTTCCTCTTCCGACTTCGGTGCGACGCCGGCTTGGCTTCCTTCGGTGCGACTCCGAGGAAGAAGGTTGCAGCCCCATTCGGTGTGACGTCGGTGGTTCCGTGGAGAGAGTGAATCTCCCACCTTATCTTGTGTGATTGATGTTCTGGTTGGGTAATCTCTTCCTATCTTAGTGATTCTTGCTTTGAGTTTGTGGAGGTTTTTGCGAACCGTCTTTTCCGTGATTTTTAAATACATCGCTTGCAAAATCTGATTTCGACTACGTTGTTATTGAATCTCTTGTATTCCGGAACGGGAAGATCCGTTGTGGGAGCGAGACTTGGCCTAGCCTTGACTTGCTCTCCAAGATCGGAACACTTTGTGTTAAGAAGGGAATTAATCTCAACTGGAACTCGATCGCGATCTGAAGTTTGCCGCTGCTCCGAAATAAATTATTGCTGCGTTTGAAACAGGCTCAAGTTGGTATAATAGATGCTTGTGTAGCTGCGGTGAGTTGTGTGCATGTTGGAGAGCTAGGTCTTAAGGACGTTGTATCGAGTCCAGCTTACGGTGAGTTGTGTGCTTGTTGGAGAGGTAGGTCTTAAGGACGTTGTATCGAGTCCGGCTTGAATCTTCCATATTGATTTTATCATTCGGATTTGGGAGCCAACCCGACCCCTTTTCACTTGCTTTTGGTCGGAGCCCTCCTATCTTGTTTTGTGTTTGTGACGATAGTTTCCGTTAGTGTAGTCGAGCACGTGTCACGGTCTCCCCTACATCAATTTGGTATCAGAGGCGGCTGTTTCAACTCCCACGTTGCAAACATCCTCTCTACGTTCCTTGTTGGTCAATCTAATCTTTAGAAAAACAAAAAAATTAATTTCGATGGTCTGCCAATAGCGGGCTAAAATCGTTATTTTTCAGCGAAATTTCAAAAAAAAAAATTTAACGATCCAATTGTTCCTCACATCGGGAATTTATAAAAATATCCTATTTCCAATATAGCTACAGCCCTAGGAAAAATCATCTTCCCAAGTTTTTTCTAAACCTGAATGCGCACTAGGCTAGGATCGGAATACACGACACCGTCTACCTCTAGGATGGCTGCGAGTGAGCGTGGGGATCCCAACACCGAGGCCATAGCAGGGCTACGTAACGAAATGACGTAGCTTAGGAACACGTTAGCCCAGATCCTACAAAATCAAGCAAGGCCACCCCCGCCACCCATTAATGTTGAGCAACCCAACCGGCGCCAACAAACTCCTGATTCGGATTCCGATGAGGACTCTCCCCGAGTGACCCATCGAGAACCCCGCCACGATCGTGCTTTCGATATTAGTAGGGCCATTAAGCTCGATGCCCCCACTTATGATGGCATGGGAGATCCCCAGATCTTCCTTACTTGGGTGGTGGATATGGAGTGCTACTTCGATTGGCACACCCTTACGGACAATCAAAAGGTTCAAGTTGCCAGGATGAAGCTAACGGGATGCGCCAAAACATATTGGTTGAATGAAGAGCGTAGGCCAGGAACTGAGAACGGGGTCCCACTTATTGGATGGGCCGTGATGAAGAACCTGTTGACCGATCAGTACGTTCCCGCACACCATCGGACACAGATGTTCGACGAGCTTGCCACTCTGCGGCAGGGCTCAAACTCGGTGGCTGAGTATATGGGAGAACTGAAAGACCGTATGGTGCGTTGTGATCTGAGGGAGATCCCCGAGGTCACCCTATCCAGATTTCGTAAGGGGCTTCATCCCGATATTCAGTGGAAACTCTTACGATATGGTCATACGGATCTGAACACGACATTCAATTCCTCCCTCGACATCGAAAAGCACTTAGCTTCTAAGGCTCACTCCCATTATTCCAACGCGAAGGGAAATTCCACAGCTGGAGCCTCTTCCTCCACATATTAGGATAAAGGGAAGTTTCGGTCCACAGAGTCAAAGTCTGTCGTGATCACTGCTAGGAACGCTAAGAACCCTGCAAGTGAGCGTATCCCCATTGGGAAAGTTAGCAAGTCTAACGCGACATGTTACTCTTGCGGTATTCAAGGTCACTACGACCTTGAATGCCCAATGAAGACTAAAGCCATAGCCCTATTAGAGTCGACTACCGACCTTGCTGATTACGTCTATGAGGCTGTAGAGGAGAGTGACCCAAATGGTGTCCCAAGTGATTTAGACGACGATCACCCCCTTATGGTGATGCATTGTATCTTGACCACTCCTCGTCCGTTATATGACTAGAAAAGGATGAGTATATTTTACCTGATTTTTAAGAGTGGCGAGAAGTTGTGCAAGTTGATCATTGATAGTGGCAGCTGTGTAAACGTCATCTCTGAGAATGTCGTTACACCTATGTCCTTCACTACGCAGCCCCACCTAACTCCCTATCAGGTAGCTTGGATTAATAATGTTACCGTCACGGTCACCAAGCGATGCCTTGTACCTCTCTCGATCAAATCCTATACTGACGAGGTGTGGTTTGATGTCCTTCCAATGGACGCTTGTCACGTGTTGTTGGGACGCCCTTGGCTTTACGACCGCGACGTGACACACTTTGGGGGAGCCAACACGTATGAATTTTAATTTAATGGCAAGGTCATTACGTTGCGGCCGACCGTCCCGAAGGAGCCTGTAGCTTTGGCTAAGGACACCACTGTACCGGTCGAGAGGAAGACGTTGAGTCTAGTTGGTAGAAAAGAATTTGTGAAGGATCCCTTTCTTTACGGGATGATGTACGCACTAGTTCTTATGAGTGTGAAGGGGGATTCGAGAGCATTGGACGATTTGCCTACATAGTTACGGGTATTGTTGGACGAATATAAGGACGTGTACCCGGATGAGCTTCATTCGGTGTTACCACCGCTGAGGAATATACAGCATACGATAGACCTTATCCCTGGTTCCTCCTTACCGAACCAGCCCCACTATAGGCTTCATCCCGCCGGCCATAAAGAGTTACAGACCCAGATCGAGGATTTGATGAAAAAAGGGTTAATTAGGACTAGTATGAGTCCATGTGCGGTACCTGCCCTTCTTGCTCTCAAGAAGGTTGGTACGTGGAGAATGTGTGTTGATAGCCGTGCTATCAACAAGATTACAATCAAATATAGATTTCCAATTCCGCGATTAGATGACCTCCTAGATGTCTTATCTGGCGCTACCATTTTTTCAAAGTTAGATTTGCGGAGTGGCTATCACCAGATCAGGATCCGTGAGGGGGACGAATGGAAGACTGCGTTCAAGTCAAAGGATGGGTTATACGAGTGGCTTGTGATGCCCTTTGGGCTATCCAATGCCCCTAGTACTTCCTCCCGGATGATGACACATGTCTTTCTGCCTTATATGGGGAAGTTTGTGGTTGTCTATTTTGATGACATCTTAGTCTTTAGTACCACCACCGCTGATCACGTCTCCCAGATGAGGTCGGTTCTTTTCACCCTGCGGAAGGAAACATTATTCCTTAATCTTAAGAAGTGCACGTTCTATGTCACTGAAGTGGAGTTCTTAGGCTACGTTGTCGGTTCGGAAGGTATTAGAGTTGACCCTAACAAGGTTAAAGTCATTAAGGATTGACCCGAACCGACCACGTTACGAGAGGTGCGAAGTTTCCATGGGTTAGCTACTTGTTACCGTCGTTTCATTCAAGACTTTAGAAGCATTATGGCCCCTATTAGTGATTCCATGAAGAAAGGTGAGTTCACTTGGACGAAGTATGCCACTATGCTTTCCAACGCATTAAGGAGCTTATGACTGAGGCAACTGTCTTACGTCTACCTGACTTCACAAAGGTATTTGAGCTTACGTGCGACGCTTCTGGCTTGGGAATAGGAGGTGTCTTGAGTCAGGAAGGACACCCTGTGAGTTATTTTAGTGAGAAGTTAGCGGGCGCCAAGTTGAATTACTCAAATTACGTTGAATTACCTTCTACAAAGAGTTTGTGATCCATGGGAAGACCTGCCTGCGTCAGCATGGACTTTGTCATAGTCTCAAACACCTTAAGCCTACCAACTACTTTTACTCAACACTATGGAGGTTAACATCATCATGACTCCATTCAGGACGCATTGTAGTAGCACCCCCACGGTTATATCTGTGTATAGGTTCTCTAAAATGACGCCTCCTTATACTTTATTGGAGGGTTGAGTGGCCGGCAGAGACAAGACCATGCGTTGAGGAGAAATTCTAGAACTTAAGGTGATGGTGGGAAGGGTAGTTAGTAGTTGTCAACGACTAAAACCAATGTAGGATTATATACGCCCTTGCCTATCTCATATTGCTTTGTCTTAAAATTGTATTTTAGTTGTGGTTAGGTTCTCTAGAACTTTATTCCGTAGAACCAACGACGCATTAGTTATATTTTAAAGAAATAGTTAGTCACCGGGGAGTGCCGAAGACAATAGTCTCGGATAGAGATGTTAAGTATACGAGCAATTTTTGGAAAACACTTTGGGTCTTAATGGGTACCAAGTTATTGTTTTCCTCCACCTATCACCCTCAGACCGATGGGAAGCGGAGGTGGTCAATCGGATCTTAGGAAGCCTTCTTCGATGCCTAGTCAGCGATCACAAAGGTACATGGGATCTTCTTCTTCCCCACGCCCAGTTGGACTATAATAATTCCAAAAATCGTTCCACCGGTCTGTCTCCAAACGAGATTGTTCACAGGTACAAGGCCCCTGTGCCTTTTGACTTGGTTCCGTTGCCCCCAACATACAAGACAAGTCAGTTTGCACAATCCTTCGCCCAACATATTCATGACCTACATGCACGTGTACGAGCTACCTTGACTGCTCAATACGAGTCTTATAAGACGCACGCTAATCTACATAGGATGGTGTCGCACTTCAAAGTCGGCGATTTATTCCTAGTCCGGTTAGTTCTCGAACGCTTGCCATCAGGCACCGTTAAAAAGTTACCACCAAAGCGCGCCGGCCCTTTTCAGATTATAAAGAAACTAGGTGACAACGCTTTCGTGTTGGATTTGCCAGCTGATTGGGGTATCTCCCCTATTTTTAATGTCTCGGATTTGACGTCGTTTGTTTCGCCTCCACCTGAGTTGAATTCTTTGTCGTCTTCTCCCTCCACTAAACTTTCTAATGGGTTGGGGAGTGGTAGTTCGGATGATCTCTCTCTTTCGGTCCCCGCAGGTATAACATCGGATGGTACGTTGCCTTCTTTTCTTCGTACTGCTGACATGTTTCCCAGGTTTCCCAAGACATTTCTCACTCCAGATATGATACTTGCTGCTGAGCCACTTACTACTCCTGATTGTGCTACCTACCGCTTCCTCATCCGTTGGCATGACAGCCCCCCTTCAGACGATTCATGGGTACTTGCGACAGAAGTTCAACGTTTGGATGCCGAGCTTCTCCGCTGCTATCTCTCGGACCACACATCAGAGATACGCGATTTTGAGTGGGGGAGGATTGATGTCGCGGCCCCTCCGCCACTACTTGATGATGACTCGGTTGCCGAGGCACAACGACATAAAGATCTTAGGTGTCGTGATGATGCTGAAGGAAGACCGCGTTACAACCTCCTCCCGCGGCGTGCCAAATCCGCCGTGAAGAATTAATTACGTTATTTCATGCACTTTTATTTTATATTGATGAATATAAAATTATTCCATGTTTGGATGATAATTTTATATTCATAAATGTTATGTAATTTTTATTTTTGGACATTTCATAGTTTGTGGTGTGTATTTAACCATACAGATGGATGAGATTACATCTCCATCATGGATGGTTAAGGGCTTGTTGTAACTCCTATATAAGGAGACTCCTATGTGGATTTTAGTAATTTTTTGAAGGAGAAGAAAACCTAATTCCCCTAGAGAGAATTTCGGCCAAGGAGGATCTCCCTAGCCGCCGGCCTTGGTGTGAAGCCACCGCCCCCCTTGCTTCCTCTTCTGACTTCGGTGCGACGCCGACGTGGCTTCCTTCGGTGCGACTCCGATGAAGAAGGTTGCAGCCCCATTCGGTGTGACGTCGGTGGTTCCGTGGAGAGAGTGAATCTCCCACCTTATCTTGTGTGATTGATGTTCCTGGTTGGGTAATATCTTCCTATCTTAGTGATTCTTGCTTTGAGTTTGTGGAAGTTTTTGCGAACCGTCTTTTTCGTGATTTTTAAATTCATCGCTTGCAAAATCTGATTTCGACTACGTTGTTATTGAATCTCTTGTATTCCGGAACGGGAAAATCCATTGTGGGAGCGAGACTTGGCCTAGCCTTGACTTGCTCTCCAAGATCGGAACACTTTGTGTTAACAAGGGAATTGATCTCAACTGGAACTCGATCGCCATCTGAAGTTTGCCGCTGCTCCGAAATAAATTATTACTACGTTTGAAACAGCTCAAGTCGGTACAATAGATGCTTGTGTAGGTGCGGTAAGTTGTGTGCTTGTTGGAGAGGTAGGTCTTAAGGACGTTGTATCGAGTCCGGCTTACGGTGAGTTGAGTGCTTGTTGGATAGGTAGGTCTTAAGGACGTTGTATCGAGTCCGGCTTGAATCTTCCATATTGATTTTATCATTCGGATTTGGGAACCAACCCGACCCCTTTTCGCTCGCTTTTTGTCGGAGCCCTCCTATCTTGTTTTATGTTTGTGACGATAGTTTTCGTTAGTGTAGTCGAGCACGTGTCACGGTCTCACCTACATCATGCGGTGATGCCAGGATAGGTTGGTTTGAGGCTCGTACCTACTGCGACTGTTGTAGATCCACGAGTGGCGGAATGCCAACTGAAGCAATTTATGAGCTTCAATCCTCGTACGTTCATGGGGGCGGGATCCCCAATGCAGGTAGAGGATTGGCTTGTTGCACTTATCAAGAGGATTTTGATTGCGATAAGAACATAGGAGGAATAGAAAGTTACCTTGGCCACTTTCCTAGTTGAAGGATAGGCTCGGATTTGGTGGGATGAAATGTAGCTACACCACTTGGCAGACATACAACTGACGAAAGTCTATATAGAGGGGTTTTCGAGGCTGTTTTTGGCAAAGCACTTGTCATCGGCTTAGCGCATAGCCATGGAAAATGAATTCCAGCGTCTAACTCGGGGATAAAGAAGTGTTGATACCTACTTACATGAGTTTACAAGGTTGGGACGCTATACGGGATCTATCTTTGATGACGAAGAGCGTAAAACCAATAGGTTCTATGAAGGGTTGCAGGATGAGTTGATATTCCTGCTCTCGAGTTTGGTGAACCAGGGGTTTCAAGCATTGGTTGATACGACTCGTGCATGGGAGAAAGATATGAAGCGAGTACAGGGTAAGAGGGACTTGGTGGTGGCAAAGTCCGAGTTCAAAGTGCCGCACCCGAGACCAACAAACTACCGAAAGAAATGGGGTAAGTGATCAAAGTCTTCTACACAGGCTCCCTATACGATTGCATCTAGAGCAACTTCTAGGCAAGACCCTCGTGCCTTTTATACTTGTGGTAAGGTAGGTTGTTGGGACCTATGTTCACATGAACCCAAATTTGATGAAGTAATCCTGGAACTAAGATGAATTAGGTTGTATTTGATGTTTTGTTTGAGTTATGTGGTTGCAGGACTCCAATGAGAAGTGTAGACCAATGTCAGTTTACAATGGGTCACCAAACACAGGACCGTACAATGAAATCCTTCAATGTATGACCCAAAGTGTTGACCCATGTGTAGCGTCTCTATTGGGATACACTTCATATTCAAGCACTTGGACTATGTGAATAGAGTTGGATGCTGATTTCACCAAAGAAAGATTTTCCACCTTGAAAATTTTCTAAGTATTCTACTCGTGTAGGTCATTAACTACTCGAGTGAAATACTTGTTGTATACTCGAGTCAAAATTCTTATACTCGAGTAAGTATATCTCCCTCTCGTGAAGTTAAGTCCATATACTCGAATAGACTGTCACATACTCGAGTAGCTTACTTAACTACTCGAGTAGATCATTCTTCATACTTGAGTAATACAAATTTCACTCTTCAAGTTTTTCTAAGTAAACGACTCGAGTAAGTATATATATATACTCGAGTAGTTATAGATTCTGACTCGTGTAACTGTCTTCTATCTCAAGAGTAAATTTTTTATATACTCGAGTAGTATAAGTTATATACTCGAGTAGTTCACTTACTACTCGAGTAGTTCAAGCTTCATACTCGAGTAAGCTATATTTCTCTTCTCCTAAATTTATTCTAAGTCATTTACTCGAGTAAGTCGTTTCATATACTCGAGTAGACTATATCCTCTCGAGTAGTTCAATCTCACTACTCGAGTAGCTCATTTTCCAGTGTTCAGAAATTTTTCCAAGTCCTATCACTCGAGTAGTTCGTCAAACCACTCGAATAGTTTTTCTCACCTACTCGAGTAGTACAACTTGTACTCTAGTAGTTCATCTCCACTTCCCGTGAAATTTTTTGTATACTCGAGTAGATCTTCTAAGTACTCGAGTAGTTGATTATATGTACTCGAGTAGTTGTCTTCAAACCTACTCGAGTAGTCATGAATTATATACCCGAGTTACTTTACTTCGCTTACTCGCGTAGTCCTTTACCTACTCGAGTAGTTATATACCCACTCGTGTATATCACCACCTTTTCTCCGAAATTTCTTCTAAGTCCAGATTTGACAGATTTTCAAATTCTGTGACATGATTGGTCCACGTGTTTATCATTAAGACTGATTATGACCGTTATTAAAAATCATATATAAGGTCATGTCTGCTCGACAAACCCTAGTAAGAATAACAAGCTTTCAAGATCAAAAATTATTGATATTTTTCAGCAGCTGTTTCTCTCTCCAAGTCGCTGTTTCCTCTCTCTCTCTTCACGGAACGAAAGCCGCCGCCGCCGCTATTCTTCTCCGGCAAGGGTTTCGATTTTCGGAGGAAATAGACTGAAGAAGTTTTACAGATCGAGATCGTTTCTCAACTGCTCATCCTCTTCCCGATCGTGTAAGACAAAGAAGATTCCAGATCTGTTGCCGAGATTTTCTTCATCTTTCTGAAAGTGCCACAAAGCTTACAAGAAGAAGATACCGGTTGCTTTCTTGCAGATCTGACAGAGAAATCATTGTTTGTATTTTCTTAAACAATTTTTCATTCTTGTAGGAGAAATTTTCTCCGAGTGTAGGAGTTTTCAACTCCGAGTTTGTAGGAAGTTTTGGCTTCCGAGTTGTAGATCTAGTTGGTTGGATTGAGATTGTAGGAACTTTGTTCCGAGGGTAGGTTTGATTTTCAATCCGAGATAGTGGAGTAGCCGAGTCTAGTATATTGCTAGATCGGTGAGGGAAAGTGGATGTACCAAAAATCGGGGAACCACTATAAATCTTGTCTCGTCTGTGATAATTTGGTAGATAGATCTGTGCTTTGTTCTGAGATTTTTTAAATCCACAAAAGACGCACAAATCACCTATTCACCCCCTCCCCTTTAGGTGATTTAGGTTGACAACTATTAGCTTTCAATTGGTATCAGAGCCAGGTTGATCATTAAAAGGTTAACACCTTGATCAGTTCCTGCAATAGTTGTTATTTGAGATCTACCTATCATGGACAAGGCAAATGATTTTGCCAAGCTTCCCCTATGCAACAAGAACAACTTTCCCATGTGGAAAGAAAGGATCAAATTCTTTATGGAAGCTGTGAATCCGAGGATCGTCATGATAGTTGAAGAAGGTCCTTATATCCCCATGACTGTCTCCACTATAGTTCCTACCAAGAAGGTTCTAAAGAAGCTGATGGATTTAGACAAGGATGAGATTGCACTTGTCTCTCTAGACAAGAAAGCTAAAAACATTATAGCAAGTGCAGTTGATGACTCAATGCTGCAAAACTTAATCCACTGCCAATCTGCAAAGGAGATGTGGCAGTCCTTGGTTACCTTGATGGAAGGAATAGAAGAAGTGAGGGATGATCGGAGATCCCTCCTCAATCAGAAGTATGAAGCCTTCCGACAGGGAAGTAAAGAAACCATTGCTGATACCTTTGAGAACTTTTTGAAGATAGTGAATGGCCTAAGAGTCTATGGCAGAGTATTCACTAATGGAGAACTGAATGACAAGTTCCTGAGATCCCTGACCAAAGAATGTGACAACAAGGTCTGTGCCATCAGGGAGTTTGGGAAGCTGGCTGAGACAGACCCACAAAATCTCTTCGGGAAGCTTATATCATACGAGCTTCAACTCAACACTAGGAAAGCTGAAGAAGAGAAGAGCAGGTCTGCTCTCAAAGAAAAGTCTGTTGCTCTAAAAGCAGACACCTCTAGAAAGACAAAAGCTGCCTCCCCTGCTCCAGCTCCAGAAATTAGTGAAGAAGAAGAAACTTCTGAGCATAGTACCTCAGGCTCTGAGCTATCAGAAGGAGAGTTCTCACTGCTCTCACGTCAGTTCAAGAAATTCTTGAACAAGAAGAAGCAATGGAAAGGTAAGGATGGCTCCTATAGAAGATCACGACACGATGGTGATCGGCAAAGAAAAGGCTCAAGTAGCCATGACAGGTATTCCTCTAAACAGAACAAATATGTTTCGACTGACATTATTTGCTATTGTTGTAATAAGCCAGGACACGTCATCGCCGACTACCCTCATAAGAAGAAGGAGGGTGGTAGAAGAGAAGAAAAGAAATTCTCGTACAACAAAAAGAGGAAAGAGAAGAGCCTGATAGCCAAAAAGAGCAAGACTCTTAGTGACTCCGACTCATCTGAGTTGAGTGAAGATGAAGAAGCTTATTTTGGGCTTATGGCTCAAACAGATGATGATCAAAAGCCCCAGTTCACTGGGAAGGTAAACTCTCATACCCCACTTTCAGATTCTGAAGTCTCTGAACATGATTGTGAGGATAGCACCTCTGACGATGAGTCAGAACTAATGGCCCAATACAAGGAGTTAATCATGGCATACGATAAATGTCGTCGAGTCATGAAGACTCAGGCTAAAGAGATCAAATCTCTAAAAGCCGAAGAGAGCATCTTGAGAGAGAAAGTCGCTAAGACTGACTCCCTCGAAGAAAACTTCAATAATGCTATTGAAGAATATAACAAGGCTCTTGAGCACCTTGACCTCAAGGAGAAAATCATCAAGGAATTGGAAGCCCAACCTACAGCAAAAAAGAAACTGGTTGAAAGTTTCTCGAAGCCCAAGAAGGTTCTTCCATTCGTTTCTGAATTCTCACCCAAGGCCAAGGGTGTCGGATTAGGCCATGAAGAAGCTCCTAGTAAATCCTCTAGGAGATATAAGTCTCAATGGAAGAATAAGGCTGCCAAAAAGACCTTAGCCAAAGAGAAGGGAAAAGCCCCCCAAGATCAGACTACATTCAAGAAAGTCATCTTTCCTTCAAATGAGTTTGATTTTGACTCATCCTACGAGCACTTTGCTAGGCCTACCTATGTAGAGCCAAAGTTCCGCTATCAAGGATGGACTCGACCCAGAAACTTTGGCGAAAGTATCTTTACGGCACCTTATGAAAATATTATTCTTCAGAACTATGACCCTTTCAATCATGGGCATAACTTCAAGAAGGCGCCAACGATAAAGCGTGTTGTAGAAAGGCCTCCTAAGGATAAGAAGACATGTGATTGTCATTATCACGAAGCTTCTTCCTCCAATAATACTGCCCCTGCTAGACCACAATTCCAAAAGGTCAAGAAGGAGATCATGAGGCAAAGGTACAACAGATTTGACTGTTGGTGCTATGGCAAGGTTGATCACTTCTCCATAGATTGCTGGTTCAATCCCAGAAATCCTGCAACTCCTCATGTCAGCAATACGAGAAAGACCACTCATAATGTTAACACTCGTAGGGGGAGTACTCTAACCCAAGACCAAGGACACAAATGTGTTTGGGTTCCTAAGGCAAATTGATTATGATTGCAGGTATGTCCAAAGGCCAACAAAACGCCAATCTGGTATTTGGACAGCGGATGCTCTCGGCATATGACCAGGACTAGAAGCCTCATTCAGAACTTTACTCCAGTCGTGAACGGACCAAAGGTCATCTTTGGAGGTTCAAACCGTGGAATTACTAGAGGCTATGGTATGATCACTAACGGTAATGTATCCTTCTCAGATGTGGCTTATGTCGAATGATTGGAACACAATCTCATAAGCATAAGCCAACTCCGCGATAAAAGATACATAGTTGAATTCCATGCTGAAAAGTGCTTGATAAAATCCGTTGACAATATGGAAACGATTCTATCCGGCACTCGAAGCAGGAATATTTTCTGTTTAAATTTCATTTGTATAGATTTCTCTACACCAGTGTGTCGTTTAGCAAAAGATAGTGCGTCTCTTGGTGACCAATGACACAAGAGACTAGCACATATTAATTTCAAGACTATTAATAAATTATTTTCAATGAACTTAGTACGTGATGCCCCAAATGTCAAGTGCGTCAAAGATAGACCTTGTCATGCGTGTGTAAAAGGCAAGCAAACAAGGGCTACCTTTAAAAGCGTTATTGACAAAGATTCTAATATATGTCTTCATCTACTGCACATGGACTTGTTTGGTCCACTGCAAATTAGAAATTTGGGAGGTAAGGATTATACGTTGGTAATTGTTGATGATTACTCGCGCTTTGCGTGGGTGTTCTTTCTGAAACACAAGTCAGATACCTTCGACATCTTTACTAATTTTGTCAGGCAAGTACAGAATGAGTACAACTGCTCCATAGTCAAAATCAGAAGTGACAATGGAACAGAGTTCAAATTTGGGGCCATGACAGAATTCTATGAAAGCTTAGGTATCTTTCATGAGTTTTCCTCTCCTCGTACTCCACAACAGAACGGAGTGGCTAAGAGAAGGAACAAAACACTCATAGAGGCCTGCAGGACAATGTTGAGTGATGCTTCACTTCCGGAGTACTTCTGTGCTGAAGCCGTCAACACTGCATGCCACGTGCAAAAGCGAGCACTCATAAACAAAAACCACGATAAGACACCTTCCGAACTTCTGAAAGGCAAGAAACCAACAGTCTCGTACTTTAGAATCTTTGGCTGTAAATGCTTCGTACTTAACAATGGTAAGTATCATACCACCAAGTTCAGCGAAAAGACTTTTGAAGGTATTTTTGTAGGTTATAGTAGCCACAGAAAGGCATATAGAATATTTAATAGAAACACCCTGGTGGTAGAAGAATCGATACATGTTGTATTTGACGAGACTAGTTTGCTGCAAAGCAACTCCTCTAGTGTGCTCATTGAAGATGCAGGTGCAAAGCTGAAAGAAACTAGCTTGGATCAACCGTCCGAAGACAAACGCGAAAAGTTCATCAAGATCAGCACTCCAACCCCTATTGGAGAGGCTGATAATCAAGATGAAGAAGTCATCGAAGATGAAGAAATCACTACGGTGATAGAAGACAATCCAGATGCAAGAACTCTAGAGCTCAGACATTTGAAGGATCACCCCATGGACCAGATCATAGGAGATCCCCGAGATGGTGTCAGAACTCGTAGAGGACAACTAATGAGAATCTTTATTTAAGTTTTCTCTCGCAGGTTGAACCAAAGAAGTTTGAGGAAGCAAACTCAGATGCATCGTGGATATTGGCAATGGAAGAAGAGCTAAATCAGTTCAAGCGCTGCAATATATGGAAGCTTGTTCCAAGACCAAAAGGAAAAAGTCATTGGAACAAAATGGGTCTACAGGAACAAGATGGACGAAGACGGGACGATCATAAAGAACAAGGCCAGACTTGTCGCTAAAGACAATCGTCAAGAAGAAGGAATCGACTTCGACCAGACATATGCTCCAGTGCAAGGCTAGAGGCAATAAGGTTGTTCCTAGCATATGCTGCATTGAAAGGCTTCACCGTCTATCAGATGGACGTGAAGTCTGCCTTCCTAAATGGTAACATAAAGGAGGAAGTTTATGTGGAACACCCTCGAGATTTCGTTGATCCTAACTTTCCTGATTATGTCTATTTCCTGCACAAGGCCCTATATGGTCTGAAATAGTGCCTAGAGCTTGGTATGAGACGTTGTCTAGTTTTCTACTTGAGAACAAGTTCACAAGGGGAAACATAGACAAGACATTATTTCTTAGGGAAATAAAAAGCAAGATTTTGGTAGTACAAATCTATGTCGACGACATTATTTTTGGCTCTACAGACGACAACCTCTGCAAAAAGTTCTCAAAACTTATGCAAGGGAAGTTCGAAATGAGCAGTATGGGAGAGCTGAAGTATTTCTTAGGGCTTCAGGTAAAACAATCTAAAGATGGAATTTTCATCTCGCAGACCAAGTTCACCAAAGAGCTGATTAAGAAATTCGGAATGGAGAACGCAACCTCTATGAGGACTCCAATGGGCTCAACTATGTCTCTGGACAAGGATGAAAAAGGGAAACCTTTTGATGAAACCAAGTACAGAAGCATAATTGGATCCTTGCTCTACCTTACTGCCAGTAGACCCGACATAATGTTTTCAACATGTGTCTGTGCTAGATTTCAGGTGAACTGTAAGGAATCTCACTACGCTGCTGCAAAGCTGATTTTGAGATACCTTAAAGGTACACCAAATCTTGGCTTATGGTACCCAAGAAGTAATGACAGCGAACTAATTGGTTTTTCAGATACAGATTTTGCGGGAAGCAAAGATGACAGGAAAAGCACCTCCGGGACGTGTCAATTCTTTGGAAGAAGGCTAATCTTCTGGAGTAGTAAGAAGCAGAACTGTGTCGCAATCTCAACGGCCGAGTCAGAGTACATCTCTGCAGGCAGTTGTTGCGCACAGTTACTCTGGATAAAGAATCAGTTCGAAGACTACAACTTGAAGTTCAATAATATCCCATTGTTTTGCGACTCTTCCAGCACAACTGCAATAGCCAACAATCCAGTCTCGCACAACCGGACAAAGCATATCGTGCTAAGGTATCACTTTATCCGGGAGCATGTAGAGCATGGGGACATAGAACTCCAATATGTCTCCACAGACTGGCAAGTTGTAGATATTTTCACAAAGCCGCTGGACGAAACCAAGTTCTCGTTCTTCAAAATGGAACTTGGGATGCTCAACAAAGAAGATTAGAGAAGTCTGGATTTCAAGTAAGCAAGAAATTAAAGGGGTTAGTCAAAATCTTTCATTTCAAAAGTTTTTCTCTCTCTGACTCGAGATATACTTGACCTACTCGAGTAATCAAAGGACCTACTCGAGTAGTCCATTTAACTTACCCGAGTAAGGCAACTCATGTACTCGTGTAGTACACTTCATCTACTCGAGTCAGTCGATTCATCTACTTGAGTACCTCCTTTATCTCTCGTGTATATGTCTCTCTGGTTTTTCAAATTTTCTTATAAGCCAACCAAGGCTTATGCCGCCTTTTTCTTTTAAGTTATTTCCTTCTTGTTAGGATAATTAGACATAAACCTAGGGTATATAAATTCAAAATTCCAAATTCATTCTACACGAAATTATTTCTAATCTCTCGAGTACCTGTCTACCGCTTCGTCTTCCTTCGCGAAGTTGCAGAGCCGCGACTTTTCCTATTCCCCACGACAGAGCCTTTCTAAGTTTCTGGATCATGGCCGCCATCTCTAAGATTTGTGTAGGTTCGGAACTTGTTACCGCCGGGATTGCAGAGCTGTCAGACGATTTCCACAATTTGTTGGTTATTCTAGATACCGCCGGACTTTCCTTCGCTCTCCAAGAACCCTGCCGGATCCTATTCACCGAGGTAGCAGAATTCTTCATCAATCTGAAGGTCAAACAGAATGGCAAAGTTCTGAAATCCAAGGTGAAAGGTCTGAAAATTAAACTTATCGCGACAATTGTCTCTCAACTCCTCCGTCTACCAGTAGTCACTGCAACAGATGACCTCGATGAAGAAGATTCCTACAGAACCTGCTTATTCTGTGGGATTTTGCATGAAGTTCAGTGTACCAAACGGTCAGACATGAACGCAGAAGGAAAGTTTCTGGTTGATGTTATTGGAAAGATTCTGCTGTGCAAGACCAACTCCATAAGAGACATTCCACTGTATTTCTTCGACATAATGCAAGCCATTGTCTGCCGCAAAAAATTCCAGTTTGGCATGCTGCTTCTGGACAAAATCAAGGACAGCTTAAAATCCCCCAACTTCGCCAGAATAATCTCTCTGCTCCTCCATGCAACAAATCCTCAAGTATTCAACTTCTCCAAAGGGACCCCTCTTCATCACATGAAGAAGGTCTCCATTTCTTCTATTCAGAGATGAGAGCTCAAACTAAAGAATGCTGCCCACGCCACCAAATTTCCAGAAGATCCAGTATTAGAGGACAGGACTCCCTCTCCCTCTCCACATCTGGTGGCCAGCTCTTCTGGTGCACTAAGAGAGGGGGAGCCTGCTCCTTCTATCCCAGTCAGGAAGCCCTCTCCATCAAAACTACCTCATCTCCTCAGCCAGCAACTTCTCCCATACCTCAAACACCACAAACTCCTCCAGCAACTCCTTCAGCTCAGATACCTCCAGAATCTCTTCTCTCAACAGCTGCTGCTACAAATGCAATGATTGCAGAACTCACTGAAGAAGTGCTGCCTGTTCCTCCTCCTCCTCTATCTCCTCCAGCTCCATCCTCTAAAATTCACAAGGACTCAACTCCTGGACAATCTCCAGACAATTCTCCAGCCAGGAAACCAGCAAAATCTCCTGATGCCCTCAAATACCAGCAAGACACAATTCTCCTTTCTGATGAGCCCTCCCCTGAGCCAGCTGAGGCTCCTCTCAGAAAACTAGATTTCTCTATCCCTCATGTTATGGAAGAAGGGGATGCTAGCATTCATACCACAAGAGCTCACAGCTCTGTGATCATTGAAGAAATCGCTCCATGTGTAGCTCCTCCTCTTCCTTCTGCTGCTCCTTCATCTGCTGCTCCTTCAACTGCTGCTGCTGCTTCTGCCTCACCAGATTTACTGTCCCAGATCTCTCTCCTGCTGCAAGACCAGAGAAAATACTTTGATGAATCTCTAGCTGTCATTACAGCCAAAGTTACTACTCTAGGAGCAAAGATGGGCAGAGGATTCGCTGAAATCCAGCATAATACTGACCAGCTCAGATACCTGTTTCAACTTGGTGGAAAAGCCCTCGACCACACAATAACTAGTGTTGGAGAAGTTATGGAATAGGGTGTCACCCTTGCAAATAATCAAATAGAACTGGACAATAGAAATGAAGCCAACAAAATGAAAATCTGTGAAGAAGTTGGTCTATTCAAAGACACTGCCATAGAGAAGCTATCAGTCGAAGTCAGAAAGGGGGAGGGATTAGTAAAAGAATATCTAGAAAAATCTGCTGCTCTGCAATAAGAACTATAGGAAACTCATGTGAAGGAAATTAAGGCTGATGTGTTAGCCCAGATACAGAGTGTCAAGTTCCACACTTATGACACTGCTATTTGGATGTACAACCAGATTCTGCCAGAATTTGCTGCTGATCCCACCATTATTCCTCATCACCTAAATCCACTAGCAGCTGCTGATGCTACTGCTCCAACTCCTCCTCTACAGCCAACATTTTCTCCAAGGCCTGGTGATTCTGTTGCTCCTCCAGATTCTTATGTTCAGGATTGGGAAGATGATCCTGCTGATATCTTTCTCAAAGCCCCTCCTGAGATATTGACTTACAAGAAGAAAAGGAAATATGGTGACGGCCCTTCTGCTAGCAAGTCTGTTCCTGCTAAAGCTCCTGAACATGCTGAGGTCTGCTCTCCTACTTCCAAGTATCTCATACTGGAAACTCTTAAGTTAGTTGTGGACTTCCATGAAAGTAGAAACATTCACTACAGTTCCTATGAAAGGGAGTTTTATGAGAAGTCCAAACTAAAAGGAGAATCTATGACAGAGAATATGGAAGAAATAATCCAGCTGCTCCTCCCAGACAACTCAAATATTATCCTAAACCCTACAACTATCAGAGAAGACAGCAAGAGAAACTAAACAGACAACAACATCAAGGCTGATTTTCAAGGATTTTTGAGAGTGTGAAATGATTGACTGTAGAATTGATAATTTTGGATATTCTTATTTATATAATTCTAAGTTTTTGCTCTCATTGTCTTTTTCATAGTTTCTTGCTCACTTGCACACATTTTTCTACTTAGCACTTTTTATTTCCATAATTCACCTTAGTGTAAAGGATTCTGACTTCAACAAATAGGGGTAGATTGTTGGGACCTATGTCCACATTAACCCAGATTTGATGAAGTCATCCTGGAACTAAGATGAATTAGGTTGTATTTGATGCTTTGTTTGAGTTATGTGGTTGTAGGACTCCAATGGGAAGTGTAGACCAATGCCAGTCTACAATGGGTCACCAAATACAGGACCATACAATGTAATCCTTCATTGTATGACCCAAAGTGTTGACCCATGTGTAGCCTCTCTATTGGGATACACTTCATATTCAAGCACTTGGACTATGTGAATAGAGTTGGATGCTGATTTCACCAAAGAAGAAAGAATTTCCACCTTGAAAATTTTTTAAAGTATTCCACTCGTGTAGGTCATTAACTACTCGAGTGAAATACTTGTTGTATACTCGAGTCAAAATTCTTATACTCGAGTAAGTATATCTCCCTCTCGTGAAGTTAAGTCCATATACTCGAGTAGATTGTCACATACTCGAGTAGCTTACTTAACTACTCGAGTAGATCATTCTTCTTACTCGAGTAATACAGATTTCACTCTTCAAGTTTTTCTAAGTAAACCACTCGAGTAAGTATATATATATATATATATATACTCGAGTAGTTATAGATTCTGACTCGTGTAACTGTCTTCTATCTCAAGAGTAAATTTTCTATATACTCGAGTAGTATTAGATATATACTCGAGTAGTTCACTTACTACTCCAGTAGTTCAAGCTTCATACTCGAGTAAGCTATACTTCTCTTCTACTAAATTTATTCTAAGTCATTTACTCGAGTAAGTCTTTTCATATACTCGAGTAGACTATATCCTCTCGAGTAGTTCAGTCTGACTACTCGAGTAGCTCATTTTCCAGTGTTCAGAAATTTTTCCAAGTCCTATCACTTGAGTAGTTCGTCAAACCACTCGAGTAGTTTTTCTCACCTACTCGAGTAGTACAACTTGTACTCGAGTAGTTCAACTCCACTTCCCGTGAAATTTTCTGTATACTCGAGTAGATCTTCTAAGTACTCGACTAGTTGATTATATGTACTCGAGTAATTGTCTTCAAACCTACTCGAGTAGTCATGAATTATATACCCGAGTTACTTTCCTTCACTTACTCGAGTAGTTATATACCCACTCGTGTATATCTCCACCTTTTCTCCGAAATTTTTTCTAAGTCCAGATTTGACAGATTTTCAAATTCCGTGACATGATTGGTCCACGTGTATATCATTAAGACTGATTATGACCGTTACTAAAAATCATATATAAGGTCCTGTCTGCTCGACAAACCCTAATAAGAATAACAAGCTTTCAAGAATAAAAATTATTGAGATTTTTCTGCTGCCATTTCTCTCTCCAAGTCGCTGTTTCCTCTCTCTCTCTCTCTCTTCACAGAACGAAAGCCGTCGCCGCCGTTATTCTTCTCCGGCAAGGGTTTCGATTTTCAGAGTAAATAGACTGAAGAATTTTTACAGATCGAGATTGTTTCTCAACTGCTCATCCTCTTCCCAATCATGTAAGACAAAAAAGATTCCAGATATGTTGCCTAGATTTTCTTCATCTTTTTGAAAGTACCGCAAAGCTTACAAGAAGAAGATCCTGGTTGCTTGCTTGCAGATCTGACAGAGAAATCATTATTTGTATTTTCTTAAACAATTTTTCATTCTTATAGGAGAAGTTTTCTCCGAGTGTAGGAGTTTTCAACTCCGAGTTTGAAGGATGTTTTGGCTTCCGAGTTGTAGATCCAGTTGGTTGGATTGAGATTGTAGGAACTTTGTTCCGAGGGTAGGATTGATTTTCAATCCGAGATAGTGGAGTAGCCGAGTCTAGTATATTGCTAGATCGGTGAGGGAAAGTGGATGTACCCAAGATCGGGGAACCACTATAAATCTTGTCTCGTCGGTGATAATTTGGTAGATAGATCTGTGCTTTGTTCTGAGATTTTTTAATTCCACAAAAGACGCACAAATCACCTATTCACCCCCCTTTAGGTGATTTAGGTTGACAACTATTATCTTTCATGGGTCATCTAGCCCGTGATTGTCGGGTTAGTCTGCCAAAGGGTTAGAAGAAGACGGAAGCGTCTTATGCGGAAAAGGGAAAGGCAGTGGTGGAGTGCTCTACATCCTAGGCGCAGCCCCGAGTATATAATCTTGGCCAACAGGAGGCCATAAAACAAAGTGATGTCGTCACATGTATGAGTTAAGATACTTTGTTGTTGCTTTTGATACTTTTTGTGTAGATTGTGTATGATGTGTTTATGTTAGGCTTTGTCCTGATTCGAGAATATCTGGCAAGAGCACTGTTTGATACGGGTGCTTCACATTCATTTTTATCTGTGGACTTTGTGCCACGGACCGAAGTGCCGATTTGTATGACGGCAAATAGTGTGAACATATTATTACTGAACGGATGTGTGATACATGTAGATAGGACTTGTTTTGTGGAGGTACGGATAGGAAGTCGGGATTTCAGATTGGACGGATCTGTACAACTGATATCAGAATTTGATGTGATCTTTTGTATGCACTGGCTCTCGGAGTAACATGCCTTTATTGATTGCAATTCAAAGGAGATCACACTGGGACAGAATATCGAGCTAGAGGCGAAGTTTGCCAGTATGCAAGGATTGAGCAAATTATTGATGTCTGCTCTCCAAGTCGTCGATGTTGTTCGGAAGGGCGCAGAGTTATTCTTCACACTTATTACTGCTATTGAGCCAAAATCCAGTGTTAGTGATGTTTTGATTATTTCGTAGTTTGCTGATATGTTTCCGAAGGAGCTTCCGGGGTTACCACCCTAGTGGGAGATTGACTTCACTATTGAGTTGGTGTTAGATGCAAAACTTGTGACCTGCTCGCCAAATTGTGTAGCGCCAAAGGAAATGGCGAAACCGAAAGTTCAACTACAAGAGTTGTTTGAACAGGGATATATATGCCCAACTATGTCACCATGGAGAGCACCTGTTCTTTTTGTGAAAAAGAAGGACGGTAGTTTGCGTTGTGCATCCACTATCACGAATTGAATAAACTGACGGAGAAGAACAAGTATCCAATACCTCGAATTGATGACTTGTTTGATCAGCTAGTGGGATCATCCGTCTATTCTAAACTGGACTTAAAATCTGGTTACTACTAGTTGAGGATTCGGGATGGTGACATTCCCAAGACTGCGTTTGGAACACGCTACGAAAATTATGAGTGCACTGTAATGTCGTTTGGGCTAACAAATGCGCCATCAGTGTTCATGGACCTAATGCACATAACATTTATAGAGTACTTGGACTTGTTTGTATTCGTCTTCATTGATGATATTCTAGTGTACTCTCAATCAGAAGAAGATCATGTGAACCATTTACGGATGGTGTTGCATATTCTGAGCAGGAATTGGCTCTATGCCAAGTTCTCAAAGTGTGAGTTTTAGCTGTCGTCAGTGACTTTTTTGGCCATGTGGTGAGTGGAGAGGGCATTGCGGTGGATCCGTCAAAGATAAGAGCCATACAGGAGTGATCGGTGTTGTCTTCTATGCCAAAAGTCAGGAGTTTCCTTGGACTAGCAGGCCATTACAGAAGTTTCGTAGAAAACTTCTCACAGATCGCTTTTCCTCTTACCACATTAACGAGGAAGGATCAGAAGTTCGTTTGGACACAGGATTGCATGCAAGCTTTTGAAGAGCTAAAAAGTCGCTTGACCACGGCGCCAATTTTGACGTCGCCATGTGGTTTGGATGACTTTGAAATCTATCGTGATTCATCAGGGAGCGGGTTAGGCTGTGTTCTTCTTCAGTTTGGAAAGGTGAACGTTTATGGCTCATGTCAGTTGAAAGTGCATGAGCGGAACTATCTCGTCCATGAATTGGAGTTGGCACGGTGATTTTTGCACTTAAACCGTGACGTCATTATTTATATGGCGTGAAGGTGGATATATTTACGGACCATAAGAGCCTAAAGTATTTTTTGGATCAGAAGGATCTCAACATGCGGCAACATAGGTGGATATAATTCCTCGAGGACTACACCTATACGATTCATTATTCTCCAGGGAAGGGAAACGTCATCACAGATGACTTGAGTCGTTGGACTCCGGCAAGGGTAACTTGGTTGTAGATGCATGATGAGAGTGTGATCCAAGAGTTGGAAGCTTTAGAGAATTCTTATGTTGACAAGAATTCCACAGCAAATGTGTGCTTGCACTAGACGGAGGTACAATATGATATTGCGAACAGGGTTCGGCGAGCAATGAAACTTGATGAAAGTTTGCAATGCTATGTAGTAGAAGGGTCAAATGGCCAAGTCTCTTGCAATGACAGCCTTTTGCAAAAAGATGGTCATTTGTGCATCCTGAATATGCGCAAGCTAAGAGATGAATTGATGTATGAAGCTCACTTCACGAAGTATTCAATTCACCCAGGGAGCACAAAAATGTATAAAGACATGAAGAAGCTGTTCTGGTGATCGGTCATGAAGAAATACATAGCACTTTACTTGGCTAAATGTCAGACATGTGCCTTAGTGAAAGCTGAATGCCAAAAGCCTCGAGATTTCCTGAAGTCACTACCTAATTTAGAATGGAAGTTTGATGATATTTCGATGGATTTTGTGCACGGTTTGCCGAGATCTCAACGTAGTAACTATTCGGTTTGGGTGATCTTGGTCCGGTTGACTAAAGTGGCTCACTTCATTCAGAAGAAGAGGGATGATTCAGTGAAAGTCTTGGCTAAGCTTTATGTTGAGCAAATAGTACGGTTGCACGGTATTTCCCGTAGCATCGTGAGTGATCTATATGGGCGCTTCACTTCGAATGATTGGAGACTAATCCATCAATTGTTGGGGACAAAGTTAACATTTTGTATGGCCTTTCATCCACAAATGGTTGGCCAAACTGAGAGGACCAATACAACGATGGAGGACATGCTCCAAATGTGCGCATTGGATTTCAGGAAGAGATGGGAAGACCATCTCTATATGGTAGAGTTCGCCTACAATAATAGCTATCAAGCTAGTCTAAATATGGCGCCTTTCGAAGCTTTGTATGGAAGGAAGTGACGTACTCCATTAGCACGGGAAGAAACATGTGAATCTAAGTTGTATAAGGTTAAGGAAGTCAAAGAGGCTAATTCGACAATACGCTCTATTCAGGAGAGGCTATTGATAACACAAGATCCACAGGCAAAGTACTATAATGCCAAGCACCGAAACGTAGAATTTACGGTTGGTGAATGGGTATACTTGAAAATCAAACCTTTCAAGGGCGTGTCCCAGATTCAGCTCTTGAAAAAGTTAAGTTTGAGGTATCTTGGTCCGTTCGAAGTAGTGGAGCGAGTTGGAGAAGATGCCTATCGGCTAGGTCTTTCGACAGAATTGAGTGGATTGCATGATGTGTTCCACATAACAGTACTTCGAAAGTCCATGAAGCATCCAACTCAAGTGATTACGAATGATCGCGTACCAGTCTAATCCGGGATAACGATGAAGGTTAGGCCCATTTCAATCTAGGATAAAGCAGTTAAGCTGCTGCGAAACAAGAAAATTGGGATAGTCAAGGTCCAGTGGGACAACTGTGGTCGTGAAGAGCTAACATGGGATCGAGAGCATACCATGCGTGCTGAATTTCCCGTGTTTTTTAGCTAAAATATTGTAACATTTGTTTTGGTAAAGCAAATATATGTAGTAACATATTTATTCTTGATTTCTGCATGCTGTATTAAATTTCAGGACAAAAGTTCTGTAAGGATGGAGGTTTGTAACAACCCAAAATGGAATAGGGGGTACCAGGCTAAAGCGTCAAGCAGCGATCGATGAAAAGCGTCGATCTGCGCTTGACAAAATGCGTCGAGCTGCCCTCGACGAAAAGCGTCGAGCTGTCGTCGACGAAAAGCGTCGAGCAGCGCTCGACGAAAAGCGTCGAGCAGCGCTCGACGAAAATAGTCAATCAGTGCTCGACGAAAATAGTATTGTCTGGTTTAATGGCCTACTCGAACGAACTCAGACTCCGTTCGACGAATTCTCTCCTATTCGACGATTTTCGTTCGACGAATTTGGTCCCGATAGACGAAATGTCGAAATCAGATATGGCTGAAGTGTCAACTCATCTCAAGTGGATGGTGTGCGGCCACTGAGGGGTGATGGACTTTTTCAGCTTCAACCCGAGTTGTTGCTTGGTTTTGATGAGTTTATCATATGGATGGAATGTAATCTGATGCCACTTATGCAAAGGGATAGGATGGAGGAAATCATTATTTACTTTTCTATTCTATCTCTTTCCAGTTCTAGAGAATAAAACTCTCAACTGGAGCTATGGTTTGGGGTGGATATTGCTAAAGTTACTGGAGCAGATTTTGTGGTTGAAAACAAGATCTGAACTTAGATTCGCGAAGGGAAAAGTGAGGCAATCATTTCCATCAGCGAAGAAAAACTTTGTCATGGCTCCGAAGAAAACTCCAAGGGTAATGAACTTCCTCCTTGGACATGTGAAGTCCTTAATTTAGCATATGCATGGATTTCCCCCACCAAAAGGTAGAATGTTGCGGGATTTCTGTTGGGTTTTTTTTGAAATCCCTAAGAAGTCTTGCATATAGATCCAAAAATGTGTTGTATGGAATAGTCATACTGTGTGAATCCCATTTAGATAGGTTGGTCTGGATTAGTGATGTTTTATTTTGTGCACCGGAGAAGACTCCGCGTATAAATGAGTATTTTGTGGATTCGGTGGGTTGTGCCTATGAATGAAGTAGCCGGAGGTACTGGAGTGGAATTCCATGAAAATAACCTCTAAGTGCATGTGGTGTATGCTATGAAAGTCCAGTGTTTCTGGCACTGCGGGTGGCTGCAGGTTTTCGGGATAGTTGGTCCAGATATGGTTGAGGCTGGGTATAGAAAGGTTTTTTGTTGCTAACTCCAGGCGATAGTGGTTGGCACTGGTGATAGCTCCTAGCTAACCTGTGAGTGTGAATACAGTCCATCAGGGACGTTGTGGCTATTGTGAGCGATGAGCTCTTAATGGCCGGTGAGCCGAACAGACAAGGGGATGCCGACCTGCGTCAGTCTAGACATTAAATTGGCGATTTGAGCAATGGGCCAGGGTGGAACTATATCCGCGTTATGGTTGTCTAACTTGAGTGCCTAAGTTATTGTCTTCGTTAGGATCACATAACAAGAGTCTTGGGATGTTCGCCATCAAGACTAAAGTCTCTGGCCATGGGCCATAGAGCATGAATGCTCAAGATTTACCGCTGTGTCTAGGACCTGAGAACGGTGGTGGGACCCTGGTTTTTTAGTACACCGATAATGTGCCCTGTGTGCACGGAGAGTCGGGCCATTGCGTCGACGTTTGTGATATATTGATTGTGCATCAGAGCACATCTTGTGATATATCTGCTTGTCAAAATGTTATGCCTACAGGGAAGTAATACCACTGCACCAGGAAAGGGGTAGGGTCGTTATAAATTAGTCAGCTGAATGCTGACCGTTGCTTTGTTTACCACTATTGAGGTGGATTCTCCCCATGCAGGTGCTGGAGATCCCAGTGGAAAATAATGGGATGAAGCCCTTACTGCTCCTGCTGCTGTGCTAGCCCTCGAAGGCCAAATAAAGAAAAGTTTATTGTTTTCATGTGTGGTCATCCTGCGGGCCGATGTATGTAATCCACACTTTTGAAGATTAACTGTAAAGCTGTAAGGCCAAACTTTTTGTGGATTTTGTATACATTCTTTGGATGTATATAAATTTTGTTGTTTATATCTATAGTGGACCTTCATGGTCAGTGAGTTCAATTTTAACCCCTAATACTTCCGCTAGAATGCTCTGAGTTAGGATGCGTGTACTAGTATTTGACATTAACCTATAACCCCGCCATCTATTTATGATATATAGTGTGGGGCCCCGGCCAAACCTTATATTATATGTCATTTAATAGATGGAGGCGTTACACCCATAGCCAAATCCCGGGGCTAACTGGCACAGCGCCTTCCGTGGGATTTCTCCTCCATCCTATCTTTGGACGGAGTCAGCAATCCGTACATAGAAGTGGCTGGACATTATTTACGATATGTTGGTTGGGATTCGATGCCTGATGGAGGATGCTTTAGCCTTGGCAGTTTCCTTCCTGGAGTCACATGTGAAGAGATGGTGGAAGTTACAGTTAGACACCACCTTTGCTGGAATAGATTGCGTAGACATCTCCTAGGAAGAGTTCAGAGTAACTCTATTAGAGAATTTTGTATCTCAGTCGATGACGGATGAATTGGAGGGCAGTTTCCTGCAGTTGTGGCAGGGCAACAGGATGTTGTTGGAATACTTCCAGGAATTCACACACCTATCCCGCTTTACAGACTCATATCAGCTAGATGACATTTGCTACGCGAACAGGTTCGACAAGGGACTTTATGATGACATGAGGCAGGCCCTCCTCTTTGTCTCTGATGGAAGCTTGGACAGGATTTTGGAGATGGCAAAGTAGTTGAAGGTAGACCAGCTTACAGTTAGGGGTCGGAAGAGACCTGCTATTGACTTAGTGATTAGTGGCAGGAGAGACCAGCCCAGAGGTCATGTCATTGGGGAAAGGAGGAATGGGGATGAACCCCGCCGAGAGGACAGGCAGGAGCAGAGGAACCAAGTGGTGTTAGATCCTCAGCCCTTGTAGATGCGGGAGATGGAGAGGGCAGTGGTGGAGGCACCGATATGCTTCTGGTACAACAAGCCGGGGCACATGCGGAGGAACTGCTCCATGACGGAAGCATCCCCTCCAGTACATCAGGATGACCCACTTGAATAGTAGTTTGATGGTCGAGGATGCGGCCAAGGACATGGATTTCAGGGCAGAGACCGCCAAAAGGATAGAGGGTAGGTATATGCCTTGGACCTGGCTCAGCCCCGGAACCCGGAAATGGTGATAGTAGGTATGCAAGTAAATTTAAAGTTTCTACCCTTTCTAGAAGCTAGAGTACTTGAATATAAAACTATAGAATTAGGAAGGAACCTGAAACTAGATAACTAAGAAGAAAAGCTTAACTAACTTAGGGGTAGTGATGGTGTGTGGCAAGCCCGCCCACACCCTATTCGACACTGGAGCATCGCACAATTTTGTCTTGGTGAAGATATTCAGAGACATGGTCCAGATCGAGAACTTTGAAGGAGTTGTTAGGATGGTACATCTTCCCAACGGGACGAAGATCTAGTCTACTACCAAGTCCATTCTGGGAGTGACCATTGGTGATGTAACTTTCAAGGCCCTGACAACGATCCTGAGGATGCAGTATTTAAATGTCGTCTTGGTCATGACATGCCTCACCTGGAACCATGCGCAGATCGATTTCCCAGCACGGAGGGTTGTGTTGAGATACGTCAACACTTACCCGACCTTCGAAAGTACTGTCCCAGCTTCTCGCCTTCTACTCTCTTTTATTCAGGCCATCAAGGCCCATCTGCACGGAAATGAAGTCTATCAGGTGCTATTCGAGATGGCTAAGGCCAAGGATCCCGTTGCGAGTATCCCGATGGTGCGCGGTTTTGTAGATGTATTTCTAGATAAGTTGCAAGGGTTGTCGTCGCATCGAGAGAAGGATTTTCAGATACAGCTCGTGTCAGGATCTAGGCCTGTATCCAGAGCTCCATATTGGATGGCCCCGAAGCAGTTGGTGGAGTTTCTAAGTCACTCGTAGGAGCTAGTGGAAGACGAATTTGTCCGGCAAAGCTCCTCACCATGGGAGCTCCAGTGCTGTTTGTGAAGAAAAAGGATGGGACACTACGAATGTGCATCGATTACAGGGCACTAAACAGGCTGATGGTATGGAACACATACCCACTACTGAGGATTGACTTGTTGTTCGATCAGCTAGAGGGGACTCACTTTTTTTCGAAGCTTGATCTAAGGTCAGGATACTACCATCTGCAGATTCAGGATGAAGACATCTCAAAGACCGCTTTCAGCAGTAAATACGGGCTATATGAGTTCATCGTGATGCCCTTCGGGGTCATGAATGCACCATCCGTGTTCATTAGTTTCATGAACTTGGTATTCAAGGACTATCTGGATGTCTACATCAGAGTATTTATTGAAGACATCCTCATTTATTCGAGGATCGAGGAGGAGCATACACGCCTTTTGTCACTGACTCTAGAGAGACTCTGGGAGCACAAGTTGCATGCCAAGCTCAGCAAGTGCTAGTTTTGGCTGAAGGAGGTGGCTTTCTTAGGTCATATTATCAGTGGAGATGGACTGGCAGTGGATCCAGCAAAGGTTTGGGTAGTAGGGGATTGGACACTGCTGATGACGACCACTGATATGAGGAGTTTCCTAGGACTTGTTGGGTACTACCGGAAGTTTGCAAAGGGATTCTCCCGGATAGCTCTCCCGCTCACATCCCTAACAAAGGAGATGCCTTTTATTTGGACACCGCAGTGCGAGGCTGCTTTCCAGGAGCTGAAGGGTCGGCTTACATCGACCCCTATCCTTGCCCTTCCATCTGGGAAGGAAGGATTTCAGGTTTATGCTGACACGTCATACCAGGGATGGGTGTCATTCTGATGTAGAATGGGCACGTGATATCTTATGCCTACAGACAGCTAAAGAAATACGAGCATAACTACCCAATGAATAACCTGGTTATGGGAGCGGTTATCTTCGCCATGAAGATCTGGCGACACTATCTCTGCGACGTCCACTGCGATATCTTCTCAGACCATAAGAAATTTAAATACATGGACACAAAGAAGGAACTGAACATTCGACAGAGACGCTGGGTAGACTTTTTGTCGGACTATCACTACACCATGCACTACCATCCCGGGAATGCCAATGTAGTAGTAGACGCTCTGAGCCGGAGAACCACTACACTAGGAGCAGGGCCTTAGTTGATGGTTATGGAGCTGGTACAGATGTTGGAGGATATGCAGATATCTCGGGTGTTCGAGGATGATCTAGAGATTTACGAGGAGTACCTGGCATCGATGAGTACCACCGATGACATCCGGGATCGCATCAGGGACAGGTAGAGGCTAGATGCGAGGATGGAGCTGATTTTCAGGGCCTTGGAGGAAGGCACGATAGGGGATTACTCCCTGAGAGATGGACTCCTATGCTTTGGAGACCGAGTTTATATACCGGAAGGAGGCCAAATTTGGGAGGATATCATGACAAAGGCTCACTGTAGCAGATATTCAGTGCACTCGTGGATCACTAAGATGGTAGCGGATCTGAAGAGGACAATGAATTGGTCGTGCATGAAGAAGGGTTTTACTTACTTCATGATGCACTGCGAGTCTTGCTAGCTTATAAAGGCAGAGTGCAAGTGTTGAAGCCAAAAATGACCTCAACGGGAGTTCAAAACTGGGGTGCAACCAACACCTACTTCTCTCGAGCCTCGACCCTCGACTAGTTGCAAAGGACCTAAGACTGACCCAAAGCCTCAGCAGGGAGGTCCCACCTGACACCCAGAAGATCTCTGAGAGCTTCTCCTCCAAAGCCAAAAGCTAGGCTAGGAGCTCGTCAGAAAGCACTGGAGATTTGGAGGATAATGAGAGCTTGCTTTCTAAGGAGCCCTTATGGGTCTATTTATAGACTTTTGCTGACCTGAGATTACTGAAATACCCTTAGTTGACCTACCAATTGCCAAATCCCGTTGTTTATCCTAAGGGTAATTAGGTCATTTTACCCCGGGCCCTGGGCCCTACTCTGCGATAACTCTGAGCCGCGAACCTTCATGTTCAGAGTTTGGCGCAAGCGATCTCCCCAGCTTATGGGCGAGAGCTCCTCCAAGGCGGGAGCTTGGCGCAGGCGTAAGCGTTCCCGCCCACTCATGGGCGGGAACTTCTTCAGGGAGGGAGCTTCTTCAGGGCGGGAGCTCTTCTGGTCGGGAGCCCGAAGCTAGTCCAATCCTGACCTTTGGTGCCTCCGGGTCCTACTCAGCGAATATGGGGTTGTACGCAATCCCCGCTCTTTGTGAGCTAGCTCTATGCTCAAAAAGACACGTCCAACCCGTAAATATTCGTTGAGCACGTGTCATCATCAGAGAATCTTTTGGTGGTCCATACCGTGTCTATATATAGATGTGCGGATATATTGCCGTATATCCACCACCGAATCGTCGCTCCTTGTCTGAGTTCTCACTTCCTTCGGCAATGCATTCCAAGTGTGTTGACAAACTGCTCCCGCAGGACCTTCAAGATCGTATCAATGTGGCCCAGGCGCGAGCCAAGGCTAACTGTGCCTTGGTTGCCCCCTGGCTGGCGAGAAAGTCGTCAGCCGCTGAGCCCTCTCAGCTAAAGAAGAAAAAGAAAGAGAAGAAGAGGGCGAAGGAGGTCCAGAGAGACCTGTCTCACGAGAACAGGGGCTCGCCTGCCCCGACCCCAAGCCGTGTGGATGATCCCTCACCGCTGAAGGTATGTCTCTGACTCGTTAATCATTGAAACCACTAGCTGTTTGCGCAAGAGGATTTGCAGCTTACGCGGTATTTCTCGCAGGAAACGGCCCCTGACGATGTCAATCCCCCGCTGGAGCACTTGGACTCATCATCTCATCCTCCTGATAATCAACTGCGGGTCTCAGAGGTCGCTCCTCCGGCTGACTCCCCGAGAACTATAGGTACCTTTTCCACTCTATCACTCCTAATGCTGTCTCAGATTGCTGAATTGACTTCCCGCAGCACCAGCTTCCGCCAAACCGGGTCTCGCCACCCGGGAAAACGAAGTAAGGGCCGCTAATCGGCCTGCCCGTGCGGTTGATTCCACCCTACCGGCGGGAGGAGTGGCTGTCGAATCTTCCGTATCTCCGCAAGATGCCAGGCATCCCGCGGGAGAGGACCACTCCCCCTGCTTCCGGCCAAGCCGGGATCACCACGTGTAAAATCTTCCCCCCCCCCCCCCGGGAAAAGGAAAGCCGCTCCACCTCCGTTTTTAGAACTGGGGGGGGGGGGGGGGGGGCTCGGCTATCTTGCCTGCCGGCGGCCGGCGGTTCTCGCCATACTGCAGGTATGCGATATGCTTATCATAATTATCGCTTAGCTCTCGCCATGATCGTGGAACTCTTTTGTCAGGCGATCCGGGCTTGCGGTCAGGAGCTGACGCAGAGGATGAAGATGACGACAAAGACAGAGAGGGGGAGGACGGCGAGATCTCCCCCTTCCCTTCATCTGACAAGATGGAGGAAATCTTGACCGGTGCCAGGAGCGCTAAAAGGCGGGGGAAGAGGGTTGCCGCCATCCTGTCGAAGCTTGTGAGGCGGGAGCGGGCCCATGACTCCACAGCGAGAGAGTTTCGCGAATCGGTGGCGAGGATGCTGGAGGCTCTGGAGCGAGACTACTTCGTAGGCGAGATGGGTCGGCCAGGTGGGCCTACCGCCAAGTACTCTCCCGAGAGGTGTATCGCGTGTATCCGAGACCAGTCCCACCAAATCAACCTAGGGTGCACCATCCTATCGTCCTATTTCAACCCGCAGGAGCCACCGAGGACTAGGCGGCGAGAGCAAGGTCGATGATGTTGGGAACCTTATTGATTCGCAAAGTCTCATCCTTTCTTACCCCCTGGCCTTCTCCTTCCCGAATGTACCCTATTGCTTTTTTATCAGTCGTTGTAACTCATAACTTTGTTATTATTATTATTTTTTATTCGGCTGTCGCTCGGCGAGAGTGAACCCTGCTTCCGCTCGCTTTACTTGTCGCGTGTTACCTCAAAATGCCTGCGCGAATCAGATTTGTCTGATCCGGAACTTAGGGCGTGACAGCTGTACCCTCACCGCCTTTTTGGGAATAGCCATTATAATTATGGTTTTCTATAAATAGGGAAGTCCACCCACCGTAGTTATTTCTCTGATCCGGAACCCTTACTTTTCCCCTTGTTGCTCTCGCGACTTGCCGAGAACTCCTACTTGCTTCCGCTTCCCTCTCCCATTCTCGCTTAGCTCTCGCTCTCGCCTCTCTTCTGAAGACCTCGCCCTCACCCCACAAGCACGATGCCGCGCGGAAGTAAGGGACACTCTAATTGTGCGGAAGCCTTCCAAAAGCATTAGTTCCCCCTTATATCCTAACCATGGAGGAGTTCCAACTGATCATGTCCCGCTATATTTCCGTCGTCGTCACCGCGCGAAACCCTGGCAACCGCGACAGGGTGAAGAGTGCGGGGGAGGGGGATCTCGCCATTCACCTTGAGCACTTTGAGGTGGGCTTCCGCCTCCCGCTCTGGCCAGAGATGCACCAGGCCCTCCTGTACTATGAAGGGGTTCCCGCGCAGTTAAATCCTAACTCGGTCGCTATCCTCGTGGCGTTTATCTGCTACATGCGATCCGAGAGGATCAAGTTCAGCCTCCCCATCTTCCGGAAGCTGTTTACCTTCCGCGCTAAGGGAGTAGTGGTCTTCTTCTTGGGGCAGCTGCTCAAGACCACCGGTCTCGCCAACAAGCACCATCACTGGGGCGAGAAGTTTGTTTTCGTTTCCGGCGATTTCGACAACGTTCCTCTCACGCCCATTCAGTATGAGGACGCCGCCTACAAGCTGCCCTCCTTGGACTTGCGCGAGAGTGCCCTCCTTGAGTTCTTCGGAACCAAGTATTTCGACGTCCAGTTCCTTTGGCAGGGCGTCGATTCGCTCCCCCCCCCCCCCCCCGTGGACCCGGGCGAAGGTACGGTCTCGCCTTTGACTCGTTATTCCCCCCTTTTTAAGATTAGTGCTGAGTGTTGTCGCGTCTGTAGGAGAGAGCGAGATCCCCCTGCGCCAACCTTTCGACGAGGCTCATGCCGCCGAGAGCCAAACCGTGAGAGATCCGCTGGCTCTCGCAATGTCCGCGGCTCAAGCTTGCCGGGACGAGCCGGCCCCGCTTCCTTCGACCGGCACCGGGAAGTAGAAGCTCGTCGTCCCTTTTCCCCCAGCGCTCAAGAGACCGAAAATACCCGCTGGCAAGAAGGGTAAAGCCATAGCGGTTCCGCCCTCCCGACCTCCCGCTCCAGGCCGTTCCTTTGAAGAGATCTTGCAGGCCTCCAGCGAGATTGCTGTTACCAGGAGTGGCGCCGAGGCACCTGCCGAGAACCCCCAGCCCCCGGTGGGGAAGATGGCGAGGGAGCCTCCACGGAGACCTCTGCTCAGTCTCCGCCTAGAGAGGTGCCGCGGGGTCATCGTAATTTTGGTCTTGGCACAAAGTGCCTTGATGCGGAAAAGAAACCGCTGCTTTAGTGGGACCCTGATACCAACAGGGTCTCGATCTCGTCTCTTTTACCCAGTTGGACAGAGCAAGATGAAGTCACAAGCAAGGACTTCTCCTTGGGCTACAGCCTTTACAGCCGGTAGAACGCCAGCATCTATGATAAAATGACCACCCGGCTCCTGGCCTATGACTCCACCTGGGACATGATGCGCGGGATCGAGCTTCCGCATATGTGCATGCTTCGAAGTATCACTATCGACCACAACTTCCAAGATATGTTCAAGGCAAGAGAGGAGGCGGTGGCTCAGGCGGCTGCCTTGAAGAAAGAGCTGGCAGATGCAAAGCAACTGCTGTCCTCGCGCCTGGTGGAAGTGGTAAGCGAGACCTTTCGCGGCATTTGCTCTCGCAACTATAGATTTCAACCTTTTTCCTCTCATGCTAACTTCACGCTACGCATGATTCCTCTCAGGCCGTGGCGCTTCACGCGAAGCTAGCCCAGACGTGATATAAGAACGTCCTGCTGAGGGACCAGCTCCAGCGCATGGAGGCGACTGCGGCCCCTCCTCCTCCTCCGCTGGACGAAAGATTGAGGAGTCATCACTATTCAGACTACGACATCGACAAGCTCCTTCAGGCCAATGCTCAAGCGACAGTCAAGCTGACCCTGGAGACGCTGTGAGATATAGGTTGCTTGGACGGGAGAGGCAAGTCCATCACCGCTCGCCAGCTCATCCCTTGGCTCTTCGAGCCCGTCCCGAAGCCCCCAGGCGCGCCCGATTCCCCGCCTTCGGATGTCCTAAAATCCCCTTTCGCTGGTGGCGAGATATTCGGGGAGGGCTCCGGCGAGAGCTCTCGCGGGAGTTCAAGTGAGACCTCGGAGGGGTACAACGCGTCTCCCTGAAGGGCCCCCTTTCGTTTCTATTTTGGTTGTAATGAGCGAGATACTCTAGACTTGTAATTACATTGAGTAAATACATTGTAAATATTTTGTAAATGTTTGTATGTACTCCTTTTCTTCTTTTTTTTTGTAAATGTGTTTGATACAACTATTGAGGCCGAGTGCTTCACAAGCATGCTTCCGCCGAGGCCCTTGGCCCGCCTAGGGTAGTCTCCCTTAGCGATGGATAGGCGGGAACCTACCGAGAGAGCCCAGGGCTTAGACGTGTCATTTCCATGCACTGCCGAGAACCGTCTTCCGGGAACATTGCTCGTAGGCCCTTTAAGGCGAGACTGTCCCTCTTTACCTTGCGCAAACTGTTCGAAGCTTTTGCCTAGCACATCCCACTGTCTGACCCAGGATACTTTGTCAGTAGCCTTCCCGCCGAGAACTTCCTTCGGCGAGATCTCCTTGGCGGAGTCCTCCCCGCCGAGACCTCCTCTGGCCGAGACCTCTACTTGTCGAGACCTCTCCTGCCTGAAGGGATCCTACCTCTTTTCATTCTGTGTTCCGGGTACCTTTCTTGACCTCCTCAGAACATTCGAGTCGAAGTGTCTCCTAGGATCAAAAACTTCCATCCCACGGGAGAGCCTTCGGGCCTGCCAGCTAATGAGGGCCTGCGCAGCAGGTCTACCTGGGGCCGATCCGAGCTTGGGGCGCCAACGAAGTTTCCACAAACATGTCATATCCCCCACAGGCGAGCCTTCGGACCTGCCAGCTAGATGAGAGCCTGCGCAGTAGGTCTACTTGGGGCCGAGCCGATCTCGGGGTGCCGATGAAGTTTCCACAAACAAGACCTATCCCCCACAGGCAAGCCTTTGGACCTGCCAGCTAGATGAGAGCCTGCGCAGCGTGTCTACCTGGGGCCAAGCCGAGCTCGGGGTGCCGATAAAGTTTCTACAAACAAGACCAATCCCCCATAGGCGAGCCTTCGGACCTGCCAGCTAGATGAGAGCCTGCGTAGCAGGTCTACCTGCGGCCGAGCCGAGCTCAGGGTGCCGATGAAGTTTCCACAAACCTGGCCTATCCCCCACATGCGAGCCTTCGGACCTGCCAGCTTGATGAGAACCTGCGCAGCGGGTCTACCTGGAGCCGAGCCGAGCTCGGGGTGCCGATGAAGTTTCCACCAACCAGACCTATCCCCCACAGGCGAGCCTTCAGACCTGACAGCTAGATGAAGAACCTGCGTAGCGGGCCTACCTAGGGCCGAGCCGAGCTCGGGGTGCCGATAAAGTTTCCACAAACCAGACCTATCCCCCACAGGCGAGCCTTCGGACCTGCTAGCTAGATGAGAGCCTGCGCAGCGAGTCTACCTGGGGCCGAGCCGAGCTCAGGGTGCCGATGAAGTTTCCACAAACCATACCTATCCCCCACAGGCGAGCCTTCAGACCTGCCAGCTAGATGAGAGCCTGCGCAGCGGGTTAACCTGTGGCCGAGCCGAGCTCGGGGTGTCGTTGAAGTTTCCACAAACCAGACCTATCCCCCACAATTAAGCCTTAGGACCTGCCATCTAGATGAGAGCCTGCGTAGCGGGTCTACCTGGGGTCGAGCCGAGCTCAGGGTGTTACAAAACACATAATTACATCCTATCATAAAAATTTAGCAATAGGTAAGAGAAAAACATGTCAATTGATGTAGTATAACAAGCTTGATTTTGGATACTTTATTACACCCTCCCAATCTCACGGTTAGAAGCGTTTTAGGTCATCGCTGCTCTAGGTGTGGCTTAAGGCCCTCCCATCCACGTCTTGGAGGTAGTAACCTCCTGTTCCAAGGACTTCCTTCAATATGTAAGGCCCTTCCTAGTTTGGGTTGAGCTTTCCCACGAGAGTCGACCTTCCTGCCGCTTCAACCTTTCTCAGCACCAGATCTCCTTCGACAAACTGCTTGACCCTGAAATGCTTATCGAAATACTTGACCATCTGCCACTCGATCTCTTCTTGCCTGATGGCTGCCACGTCCCGCAGCTCTTCCACCATGTCTAGCGAGAGGCGTAACCCCTCCTCATTCGCCAACCTCCACGTCTCGTCTCTTTCGCCTATGGCTGCGACCCGCGGGGACCGAACCTCGAACTCCACTATTAGGACCGCCTCACACCCGTGAGAGAGCTTTAAGGGGGTCTCACCGGTGGCCGTGTTGGGAGTCATTTGCAAGGCCCACAGGACCGAGTGAAGCTGCTCCACCCAATTTCCCTTTATGTTTTCCACTTTCATCTTGAGCAGGTTCACAATAATCTTGTTTGGTGCTTCCACCTAGCCATTGCTCCGGGGGTGGTGGACAGAGGCAAATCTGAGATCTATCCCCAGTTGGGCACAGAAGCTGATGAACTCTTCACTTGCAAACTGGGGACCGTTATCTGTCACTATCACTTGAGGCAGCCCATGTCTACATATGATCTCCCCCCAGACGAAGTTCCTTATGACTTGCGAGGTGACTTTGGCCGAGGCTTTAACCTCCATCCACTTTGAGAAGTAATCGACCATGACCAGGAGGAACCTCCTCTGCCCACTAGCCGGAGGAAAAGGCCCAACTAAATCCATCCCCCACATAGTGAACGACTACGATGCTGCGATGCTTCAGAGCCTTTGAGCTGCCAAGAGCTGGAGGAGGCGCAGAGCTGGCATTTTTGACACCTCTTTGCAAACTCCGCGGTATCCTTCATTAGGGTGGCCAGAAGTACACCTGCCTGACCACCCTTGCCTCCAACATCCTACCTCAAGAATGGCTGCCGCACTCGCCCGAGTGTACCTATCCCAAGATCTTTGGGATCTCTTCTTCGGTTACACATCTTGCCAGGAGCCCTGACAACATCTTACGATGCAACCCCCCTTCTATCATCAGGTAATGAGCTACCTTGCACCTGAAGCTTTTTGCATCCTTAACCTCCTCTATAAGCCTGCCTGTGGTCAGGAAGGTTACCAACGGGTCCACCCACGAGGATCGCCGACCTACTTCCATCAACTCCCCTTCCTCAATTGTTGGCCGGAAAAGTTCAGTCAGGGTCCCTCCTCCTCGAGGTCCAAACTTCGACAATCGATCGGCAGCCACGCTCTCCTCCCTGGGGACATGTTGGATTGAGAATGACCGGAACCCACCGATGATCGCTCTTACCTTGGATAGGTATTTTATGAGGGTAGGTTCCCGAGCTTCAAACTCTCCTCGGATCTGCGACGCTACTACCATCGAGTCAGTGATGGCATCCACGTCCTGGATCTCAAGCTCCTTTGCCAAGAGAAGGTCGGCGATCGCAGCCTCATACTCTGCTTGGTTGTTGGTCACCGGAAAGTGGTAAGCCATCGCCTGCTCTATCGCGACTTCGTGGGGGCTTATCAGCACCACTCCTCCCCCGAGGGAATGTTTTCCCGAGGCCCCATCAACCATCATCTTCCATGCTTCCCGTGGCTGCTGCTCTCCCTCCTCAACTTCGACAACATAGTCCGCCAGAAAGTCCGCTACCGCTTGCGCCTTAATGGAGATTCTCGGAACAAAAGAGATGTCAAACTCGCTTAGTTCGATGGACCACTTGGCAAGTCTTCCCGAGTGCTCTACCCCTTCAAAGATCTTGCGAAGAGGATGGTCGGTCACCACCCTAATAGAGTGTTCTTGAAAATATGGAAGGAGTTTCCTTGCAGAGACGACCAAAGCGTAAGCCAACTTTTCAAGGATGGGGTAGCGGAGCTCTGCCTTCTTCAAGATCCGGCTGATGTAGTAGATTGGCAGTTGCTTCTTTCCTTCTTCCCTTACTAGGACGGAGCTCACCGCCTCCGCTCCTACTCTACGGTACAAGGTCAGGTCCTCCCCTTCTTTTGGGCTCTGAAGCAGAGGAGCCTGAGAGAGCTGTCTCTTCAGCCATTGGAAGGCTTCTTCGCACTCGGCGGTCCACTCAAACCTTTGGTTCCCTCACAGCACCTTGAAGAATGAAGAACACTTGTCTCTTGAGATGGAGAGGAACCTGCTCAGCCCAGCCAGTTTGTCTGTCAAGCGCTGGACCTCCTTGGCATCGCGAGTTGATTCCAAATCCCGGACGGCCTTTACCTTGTCCGGGTTGGGTTCTACCCCTACCGGAGTCAAGAGATGCCCAAGGAACTTTGTTGGGTACATTGGTTTAAATGTACTTGATTTTAAGAAGCCTCACCCAACTCAATGATATACATCAAAAATGTATTTGATGTGTTTTGAGTTTACTTGTGCAGGTTAAGTATTTACAGGAAAGAAGAAAAAGTTTCTAAGTCCATGTGTCGACACCCAGGAGCAAAGTGTCGACACTTAAGAAGACTTGTGTCGACACCCAGGAAAGCAGTGTCGACACTTGGAGTATTTGTGTCGACACCAGGGATGTGGAGTCGACACCAGACAGAAAGTGTCGACACAAGGAGCTGTGTCGACACTCAGTGAAGAAAAGTGCAGTGAAGTAGTGTCGACACTTAGCAGTTGTGTCGACACCCAGTGAAACTGTGTCTACATCAGAAAGTGTCGACACTTGGAGGCTGTGTCGACACTCAGCAAAAGTCAGCAGAGTCTAAGTATAAGTGTCGACACCCAGAACAATGTGTCGACACATAACAAAAGAGTCAACACTTGAAGAAAGTGTCGACACAATGAGCTGTGTTGACACTTAGCAAAGTTCAAGAATATTCTAAGTACAAGTGTCGACACAAAGGAGATGTGTCGACACTCAGCAAAAGTCTCAACAGAAGAAGAATGTGTCGACATAAGGAGTTGTGTCGACACTCAGCAAGTTTCAACACTGAAGACATGTGTCGACACCAAGAAGAAGTGTCGACACTTAAACAAGTTCAACACATGAAGATGTGTCGACACAAAGGTGTTGTGTCGACACTTAGAAGAATTCAACAAAGTGCTGAAGAACAAAGTGTTGTGTCGACACTCAATATCAGTGTCGACACATGAAGGAGAAGCAGTGTCGAGATATAAAATCTACAACACAAGGAGATGTGTCCACACCTTGTAGGCTAGTGTCGACACTTAGACAACTTGTGTCGACACTTGGTCTATAAGTGTCGACACTTAAAGACAGACAGTCTCGACACTTTCAGACAGTTACAGAATTTTCAAGAACTGACTGGATGACTTGACAGCTGTCATTCCAGCCGGTCTACTGCACCTATCAGAGTTGTTAGAAATCAGTTATGAACCGGACCAGCCGGTTATCATGAAGAAGGCCTATAAATAGGCTTATACTGTCTACAGAAAGAAGATGATTGAAAGATTGAACATAAGTTCAACTAATTAACAAAGAAGAAGATCTATCTATTCCTTGAAGAATCTAGTTAAGATCTAAGAAGTTGGAGAGAGAGAGAGAGCTCCATCCAAGAAGTCAGCCATTGGAACCAGGATGAGAAGAAGGATTCAGATTTGTTCTGAATCTTAAGTAGCAGAGATCAAGGATCAACTGCAGAGGAGGTCAATCTTATTGTGTTCTACATTTAAGAAGCTTTGAAGAAAGCCAAGTCAGATTGATTCCAGCTGAGTTCTTCCAAGAACTCATCAAGAAACTCACAACTCTTCTCTCTTTTCTCTGAGTTGTTGAGTATACAGTTTGTATTCAAATTATCTTGTAGGATCCTTAGGGATCTGAGTTTTGTAAGCCTGTAATTATAAAGGCTGAGTGTAGGGCCTGTGTGCCTGAGTGTAGGAGAGTTGTATCTCTGAGTGTAGGCCTTGGTGGCTGAGTGTAGGCCTTGGTGGCTGAGTGTAGGCTTTGAGAAGAAGCTGAGTTGTAGGGCCTTGGGCCTGAGTTGTAGGAACCTGGTTTAGGGTTCTGAGTGTAAGATCTGAGGATCTGAGATAGTGGAGGAGTTTGGCCGAATCTAGTACACTACTAGATAGGCGAAGGGGGAAAGTGGATGTACCCAAACATTGGGGAACCACTATAAACCTGTGTGTCTACTGTGTGCTTGTGGAATTCTGTGATTGCTGATTGTGTGCTGTGATAAAGTAGATATAAGTCTGTGTTATAATCTGAATTCTGCCTAAAAAGTTAAAAAGATTTAAGTCACCTATTCACCCCCCCCCCCCTCTAGGTGATTAGGTACAATATCTTTCAAGTGGTATCAGAGGGAGGTTACACAAAAAAGGACATAACTGTCAGAGTAGATCCTGTTGGCAGATTCAGTCTAAGTAAATTACAGAATCAAGAAAAGCAAGAACCATGGGTTCCACTGAGAATCATAAGGAATTGGCATCTATGAAGTTACCCATTTGCAGAAAGGAAATCTTTGGCATCTGGAAGGAAAGGGTGAGACTGTTTATGGAAGCCTCAGACCCTAGGATTTATATCACAGCAAAATAAGAGCCATATGTGCACATGAAGGTTTCAGTCTTAGATGCAAATCAGAGAACACCAAAGGATTTCTCTGAAATGACAAAGGATGAGATTGTTCTAGCCACAATGGACAAAAGGGCTCAGAACATCATTGTGAGTGCCATAGATGATGCTACTTTTCAGAATTTGATACACTGCAAGACATCCAAGGAAATGTGGGATACTCTTATTGTGTATATGGAGGGTTCTGAAGAAGTGAGACAAGACAGAAAGTCTTTGCTCAACCAAGAATATGAAAGTTTTAGACAAGGTAAAGCTGATAACATAACTGAATGCTATAAGAAGTTCTATGGGATTGTGAATGAGCTAATGTACTATGGCAGAGAGTTTAGTAATTATAAGCTCAATGATAAGTTTCTAAGGTCCCTAACAAAAGATTGGGACACCAAGATCTGTGCCATTAGGGAAATGATAAAGTTGGCAGAAATTCCTCCACCAACACTGTTTGGCAAACTGCTGTCCTATGAAATGCAGTTAATGGTGAGGAAAGAAGAGGAGAAATCAACAAGAAGTGAACATAAAGAAAGGACAGTGGCCTTCAAAACAGAAGCCCCCAGAAAGTACAGAAGTAAGTCACCAACTCCACCACCAAAAGTAACTGAAACTGAGTCAGATGAGTCAGCAAGTAGAAAGTCTGAAAGCAGTGAAAGTGATGAGGACTTTGCTGCCTTCACAAGACATTTTCAGAAGTTCTTAAAGAAGAAACAGTGGAGGACAAGGCCATCTACTTCACAGGGTAAAAAAGACTATTATCATAATAAAAAGTCTTCAAAGAAAGACACGAAAAAGTACAAGTCTAGCAAAGCAACACTATCAAAAATTGTATGCTATTGCTGTAATAGACAAGGACATATTGTTGCAGACTGTCCAGAGAAAAGGAAGGAGTCTAGTGACAAGAAAAAGACTCAATACAAGGGCAAGAAGGAAAAGCCTTTTGTTGCCAAAAAGGATAAGAGCCTGTCAGACATTTCTTCATCAGAAACTGAGTCAGATGCTGAGGCATATATAGGACTGTTTGCTGAGGAAGAAGAAGAAGAGTTCATCCAGATTATGAACTCTATATATGAACAAGAGGACAGTCAGTGCCAAGGACTGATGTTATTGACAGAAAGTGACAAAATCCTGAAGCAGCCAGGACCTAGTAAGCTACAACATTGTTCTTTAAGTTAAATTTCTTGTGCTTGTTCAGAATCAGATTCATCATCATCAAATGATGACAGTGCATCTGAGTTTGAAGAGGATATTCATCAGTTGATAGATGAATATAAAGTTCTATTGCAAGCATTTAAGAAATGCAAATCCTTGGCCAAGAGTCAAGCTAAGGAGATTGCAAGTCTCAAAATGGCTGCAACTGATTATGAGAAGATGTTTGATCAAAAACTTAATGAGATAGCCAGACTGAAGCACATAACTGTGATTCAGATGGGGACTATAACATATAAGAATGATCAAATCAAGAGTCTGGAGATTTGTCTTCAGAAGGAGAGAGATTTAGTTGCTAGGTTTTCTAAACCTAAGTCAGTTCTACCCTTAATTGATGAATTTGTTCATCACAAAGGTAAAGCTGGACTGGGATTTACTAAACCAGCTAGGACTGTTCAGTCCAAGTCCAAGGGCAAAGCCCCAGCTCTCAACAAGTCAGCTGTGGATAAAACAGCTAAGACTGTACCTAAGCAAAGGTACAATAAGTTTGAGTGTTGGTGCTTTGGCAAGGTAGGCCACTTTACAATGGACTGTTGGCACAATGCTAGTGCCAAAGTGAGTAGCAAACTGCCTGTTGGAAAACCTGCAGGTAGCTTTGTTAGGAAGCAAACTAACCAGTAGCAAGGACCCAAGAATTCTTTGGGTTCTAAGGTTCACTAATCTGTTTTGCAGGTCAGTCCAAGTGGCCATGCCCCAATATGGTACTTGGACAGTGGATGTTCCAGACACATGACTGGAACAAGGGGTTTACTAAAGGACTACACACCCATCAAGGATGGTCCAAAAGTCACCTTTGGTGGTTCTGAAAAAGGAATCATCAAGGGTTTTGGTAACATATCTAACTCCTATATTACAATTACTCAAGTGGCCTATGTTAAAGGTTTGAAACATAACCTTATTAGTATAAGTCAATTGAGTGATGTAGGATATGACATCTCATTTGTCAAAGATGGTTGTCATATCAGGAGGTCAGATGATCAAGAGATCATTTTGACAGGTTATAGAAAAAGGAATGTCTACTGCCTAGACATTATGGTTGAGAACAATGGTTCCCCAGTATGTCTTGTAGCTGATGAGACAGTCTCTCATTGTATTAAATGCCACAAGAGACTAGCCCATCTCAACTACAAGATAATTGGCAAACTCTTTAGCAAAGAGTTAGTGAGGAATGGTCCTCAAGTTAAGTGTATTAAAGATGGTATTTGCTCAGCTTGTCAAAAGGGCAAGCAGACTAGATCCACCTTTAGAAGCATTGAAAACAAAGATGCTGTGAGGTGTTTATACCTCTTGCACATGGATCTCTTTGGTCCAATGCCAGTTCACAGACTAGGTAGGAAGGTCTATACCTTTGTAGTTGTAGATGACTACTCAAGGCTTTCCTGGGTGTTCTTCCTTAAACAGAAATCTGAAACACCTAGTGTCTTCTATAGCTTTGTCAAACAAATTCAGAATGAACTAGATAGTACAGTGGTCAAAATAAGAAGTGATCATGGCACTGAATTTCAGTCTGATAGTATTACAAAACTATGTGAAAAATTTGGGATATTTCAAGAGTTTTCTTCACCAAGGACACCTCAGCAAAATGGCATTGCTGAGAGGAAGAATAGAACCTTAATTGAGGCTGGTAGGACCCTATTAAGTGATACATCACTACCAGAATATTTCTTGGCTGAAGCAGTCAATACTGCATGTCTTGTTATTAATAGGGCTACCATTACTAAAAGCCACAACAAGACCCCCTATGAGGTTGTGAAAGGCAGAAAACCAAACTTATCCTACTTCAGGATCTTTGGTTGTAAGTGCTTTATACTTAACAATGGAAAGTCTTACTTGACTAAGTTTGCTGCCAAGTCCCAAGAGGGAATTTTTGTTGGGTACAACAACAACAGTAAGGCTTATAGAGTCTACAACTTGTCTACAAAAGTTGTAGAAGAATCTGTACATGTAGTATTTGATGAAACTAGACTTATTAACAATGAGTTGTCTAGTAGTATTTGCAACCCCACGGGTATAACAAAGAAGATGGACAAGCTCACTATAGAAGAAGAACCTACTACAAGACAGCAAGTAGAAGATAGTGGCTGCTGTCCAGGGGGAGTACTACATGTACCTAATGCAGAAGAAGTACAAGGAGTACAGCAAGATGAAGAAGTTCAACCTGAAGCCAGGATGCCTCCAGCCAATAGGCATCTAAGAGATCATCCAGCAGAACAAATCATTAGTTATCCAAAACAAGGGGTACAAACAAGGAGCAGAAATCTGAATGCAGTGCTCTTCACCAGTTCTCTATCCCAAGTTGAACCAAAGAAGTTTGAAGAAGCCATCCTAGACCCTCATTAGATTGAGGTAATGCAAGAAAAGTTGAATCAGTTCAAGAGGTGCAAGGTCTGGGAACTTGTTCCTAAACCAAAAGACCACAATATAATTGGAACAAAGTGGATCTTTAGGAACAAGATGGATGAGCATGGAGTCATCATTACGAACAAAGCAAGATTGGTTGCTAAAGGTTATAGGCAGGAAGAAGGTATTGACTTTGATCAAACCTTTGCTCCAGTAGCCAGACTGGAAGCCATAAGGATGTTCCTGGCCTATGCAACCTTTCAAGGATTTAAAGTTTACCAAATGGATGTTAAGTCAGCATTTTTGAATGGTAATCTAAAAGAGGAAGTCTATGTGGAACAGTCATCAGGTTTTGTTGATTCAACTCAACCTAATCATGTCTAAAGACTTAGGAAAGCTTTATATGGGTTAAAGCAAGCCCCTAGGGCTTGGTATGAAACCCTGTCTAGTTTCCTCATTGAGAATAAGTTCACAAGGGGGAAAATAGACAAGACTCTATTCCTTAGGGAATCCAGAGGCAAAGTAATACTAGTCCAAATATATGTAGATGACATAATATTTGGGTCTACTGAAAGTAGTCTTTGCAAAAAGTTTGCAAAACTAATGCAAGGGCAATTTGAGATGAGTAGTATGGGGGAGCTTAAGTTCTTCTTGGGTCTCCAAGTAAGACAGACTGAGAATGGTTTTTCCATATGCCAGTCTAAGTTCACCCTAGAACTCATAAGGAAGTATGGTATGGATTCATCCAGTACCATGAAGACTCCTATGGGGTCAAGTATGTCTCTTAGCAAGGATGATGCAGGGAAATCTGTAGATGAGTCTTTGTATAGAGGGATAGTTGGCTCCCTATTATATTTGACTACAAGTAGACCAGATATCATGTATGCTACATGTGTCTGTGCAAGGTATCAAGCATGCCCTAAAGAGTCTCATTTGACAGCACTCAAAAGGATATTGAGATATCTAAAGGGCACTCCTTATCTAGGCCTCTGGTACCCTAGGAATGGGGACTTTGAACTAACATGTTATTCAGATGCAGACTTTGCAGGATGCAAAGAAGACAGAAAAAGCACAACTGGAACCTGTCAATTCCTAGGTGGAAGACTGATTTCATGGAGTAGCAGAAGCAAACAAGTGTGGCTATCTCCACTACAGAGTCAGAATATGTGGCTGCAGGAAGTTGTTGTGCTCAACTTCTATGGATACAACATCAGCTTGAGGACTATGGAAATCAGGTAAGTAGAACTCCACTCTTTTGTGATTCTACTAGTGCTATATCAATTGCACACAATCCTGTTTCTCATAGTAGAACTAAACATATTGAAATAAAATATCATTTTCTTAGAGAACATGTAGAAAAAGAAGATATTTTACTGGAATATGTTAGAACAGATAATCAACTAGCTGATATGTATACTAAGCCTTTAGAAGAAACTAAGTTCAATTGGTTTAAAATTGAACTAGGTATGATAAACTTAGAATAAGTTTACATAAATGACTAAGTAAAAAGGTGTCGACACATAGAGATATCTGTGTCGACATAGAAAAGTGGTGTCGACACTTCAGGGAAAAGGTGTCGACACATTTAGGAAGTTGGTGTAGACACTTCAAAAAATTAGTGTCGACACATGACAAGTAGGTGTCGACACATCCAAGGTGGTGTCGACACTTAGTGATTACTCAGAATTATCTAAGTAAAGTCTCGACTGAATGTTGAGTTATGTGGTGTCGACACATAAACAAGTGTCGACACATATATCTGTTGACTAAACTTGTGTCGACACATATGTGTCAAGACATTATAAGTCAGTGTCGACACTTATCGACAGTGTCGACACAATTTAAGATAGTTAACCCGCCTTTTCATCTTCAAACATAGAAAGGTATAAATAGGATTTTGCCTTAGTCTGTCGACACGCTTTCAAAAGTTTCGAGACCAAATTTGTGTGTCGACACCTCTCTTCTCTCAGTTCTAATTCTTCAAACTCTAATGGCACCCAAGCTCGAGGAGAACGTCAATGAAGGCTATGAACTGGTGCGAGACGCGTTTGAGGATGCAGACCCAGAAATCAAGAATGTGATAACCCTAGTTGCAGACTTGAGGTTAGAATTTCTTGTTTCAGAGCCTACAAAGATCTGGAAGAAGGAAGTTCTAGAGTTTCTGAATGGAGCTAAAATAGACGAATCTGGATTCAAGATCAAATCCATGGTACATGGAGAAAAGGTGAAGGTATCACCAAAAAGTTTAAGAAAGGTTCTAAACCTGCCTAGAATCAAGGAAGAAGAAGAAGTAACTGCTTCTAAGACCAGAGAAGCATTGACATGGTGTGGTCATGATTCAAAGATGAAAATTGGATCTGTGTTTAATAGGAAGGGCATGAACAGCCAGGGAAAATTTCTATCTGAAATTGTTGGAAAAGTAATCTTAAGTAAGCCAGGAGGGCAAGATAGGGTATCAGCCCATATGTTCAGTATTATGACAAGGATAATATTCACTTTGAAAATAGATTGGTCTGTTATTGTCTTTGATAAGCTTAAAGAAAGTCTGAAGAAACCCAACTTGGGTAGGATCTTAAGTTTATACCTAGTTGGCTGCTGGCACTAAGATCAACCATATGAGGAAGATGGACTTGAGAATATTCTCCAGATGGGACAGGGTTTTGTCTAAGGAGATGCCAACCCCTGAGAAAATAACTTCTAAGGAAGAAACTCCACTAAAGAAGAAGAAGAAGATAGCCCCAGTGGCTTAAGAGTCAACTAGCAGCTCTGATAGTGAAGAACAAGTTGTCTTTACTCCAAAAGAGGATGTAGAAGGAATTGCTGGGAATTCTCCAGCTCCACAAGAAGTTGCTGTGATGCAGGGGGAGCTACCAACAGCTAGCCCCTTACACCAGGATTCACTCCAGGGGGAGCCTCTAGTTGTAGAAGAGCCAACTACACTGGAAAGTGAACAAGCAACACACATCATCCTTGAGGTAATCACTGAGCTTAATGCTTTAGATTTCCCTATAGAGGATACTGTTTTGTCTGATTCCTTAAATGATGTTAATCAACAAACTCAGATTGATAATCAAGTCCCAGATGTTGTCATGGAGGACACATCTGTTACAGTTCAAGTAGTTTCTGATCCAGTGGTAGATGAGCCAAGAATTTCTCCAGCTCATTCTCCACAAGAATATACCATGGAAGATCTTTTCCTAAATCTGGATCACACAGATTTTGACAAGGATTGTGCTGCTGCTGAGGGGGAGAATGCTCCAGTTGAGGGGGAGCAAGTGCAAATTCTGGAAGATCCTGTAAGGCAAGAACTTGAGATGGCACCAGAAGTGCAGAAGGAGTTACCTCCAAGCCCTAAGGAGAGGGTAGATATAGCCAGCACCTCAGCATCTGAAGATGAGGAAGCAGCAAGAGCTAAGAAAAAGAAGTTTCAAGTCTTCAAAGGAAGGAGCCAAACTTATAAGAAGGCGGCATTGCAAACTATTGCTCCACAATCTATATCTCAACCAGCCCCATCAATTGATTATAGTGCTCTAATGGTTGCAATGCAGATTAAGCTTGATGAGCACAGGAAAGCTATAGAGACATATGTGGATGAGGGGCACAAATCTCTTCAGTTTGATTTGGCCCAGGATATTAAGTCAATAAGATTTGAGATGAATCTCAATAAGAAGGAGATGACTGACTGCTTCCACAAGGGAGGGAATGCAGTGGTGTACTTGGCTACACATCAAGAAAAGAGAAAAGCTCAAGTCGATGAACTTGAAGTAAAGCAAGGCTATGTACTGGAAAATAAAATCAGGATGAATGATAATTTGACAGAATCTCACAATGCCATTATCACTGAGATGCAGAATATAGCTGCTGGACTGACTACTTCTACTACTACTACTAAAGCAGAATTTGACAAAGCATTCCAAGAAGAAATAACTGCTGTTAAGACTGCCATACAAGACTCTCAAAAGATCATAACTGACAAACTCCAAAGGTTGAAACCTTATTTTAAAGATGGAGTCAACCATTTGGATGCCCAAATAAGATTTCAAAAGGATGATTTGAGGGATCACATGGTTAGAGAAGCATATCTTTCAAGAAGTCATAAAGGGGGAGTGAAAGATATAGTACCTAAACACCTAGAGGGGGGGTGAATAGGTGACTTGAATTTTTTAACTTTTTAGGCAGCAAACAGATAATATCACAGAATTATATCTAATCTATCACAGCACACATTCACCAATCACAGCAATCCACAAACACACAGTAGACACTGAGTTTTATAGTGGTTCCCCAAGCTTTGGGTACATCCACTTTCCCCCTTCGCATATCTAGCAGTGTACTAGATTCGGCCAAACTTCTCCACTATCTCAGAACCCAAAACAGGCTCCTACACCTCAGGCCCAAGGCCATATAACTCAGCTTTTCACAAAACCTACACTCAGCCATAAAGGCCTACACTCAGCCACAAAGGCCTACACTCAGCCACCAAGGCCTACACTCAGCCACCAAGGCCTACACTCAGAGATTTAACTCTCCTACCCTCAGCCTTAATAATTGCAGGCTTACAATCTCAGATCCCTAAAGATCCTACAAGTTATAATGAATACAAAATGTATAAACTCAACAACTTAGATGAAAGAGAGATAAGTTGTGAGATTCTTGATGAGTTCTTGGAAGAACTCAGCTGAAATCAATCTAACTTGGCTTTTCTTCAAAACTTCTTGAAAGTAAAACACAATAAGACTGATTCCTCTGCAGTTGATCCTTGATCTCTGCTTCTTAAGATTCAGACCAATCTGAATCCTTCTTCTCAGCTGGGTTCCAACAGCTGATTTCTTGGATGGAGCTCTCTCTCTCCAACTTCTTAGATCTTCACTTGAAAGCTAGATCTTCTTGTGTGTTTCTCTTGTGAATGATCACTTGAACCACTTCATCAATCCCTTGATCAATCTCTTCTGTAGATAGCATAAGCCTATTTATAGGCCTTCTTCATAGTAACCGGCTGGTCCGGTTCATAACTGAATTCTGACAACTCAGACAGGTGCTGTAGACCGGCTGGAATGGCAGCTGTCAAGTCATCCAGTCAGTTCTTGAAATAACTGTAACTGTCTGTAAGTGTCGAGACTTTCTGACTTTAAGTGTCGACACTTATAGACCAAGTGTCGACACAAGTTATCTAAGTGTCGACAATAGACTACAAGGTGTCGACACAACTCCTTGTGTTGTAGATTTTGTATCTCGACACTACTTCTTCTTCATGTGTCGACACAGATAATTTAGTGTCGACACAAGTACTTGTACTTCAGTATCTTGCTGAATTCTTCTAAGTGTCGACACATCTCCTTTGTGTCGACACATCTTCATGTGTTGAAACTGTTAAGTGTCGACACTGCTTCTTGGTGTCGACACATGTCTTCAGTGTTGATACTTGTTGAGTGTCGACACATTGCTCTGGGTGTCGACACTTTCTTCTTCTGTCGAGACTTCAGCTGAGTGTCGACACATCCTCATAGTGTCGACACTTGTACTTAGAATATTCTTGAACTTTGCTGATCTTTACTAAGTGTCGAGTCTTCAGCTAAGTGTCGACATATTGTTCTGGGTGTCGACACTTACTTCCAGTGTTGACTCTTCTGCTAAGTGTCGACATATTGTTCTGGGTGTCGACAGTTACTTCAAGTGTTGACTCTTCTGTTGAGTGTCGACACATTGTTCTGGGTGTCGACACTTGTACTTATTCTCTGCAGACTTTTGCTGAGTGTCGACACAGCCTCCAAGTGTCGACACTTTCTGATGTAGACACATCTTCACTGGGTGTCGACACAACTGTTAAGTGTCGACACAGCTTCACTGTCTTTTCTTCACTGAGTGTCGACACAGCTCCTTGTGTCGACACTTTCTGTCTGGTGTCGACTCAGCATCCCTGGTGTCGACACCATAACTCCAAGTGTCGACACTGCTTGTCTGGGTGTCGACACAAGTCTTCTTAAGTGTCGACACTTTCCCTCTAGGTGTCGACACATGGACTTAGAAACTTTTACTTCTTTCCTGCAAATACTTAACCTGCACATGTAAACTCAAAAGACATCAAATACATTTTGATGTATATCATTGAGTTGTGTGAGGCTTCTTCAAATCAGGTACATTTAAACCAATGTACCCAACAATCTCCCCCTATTTGGAGAAGTCATAACCCTTAGTCAATGATATACACCATTCATAATAAAATTACAAAATGATGTAAGACAGGATTATGTAAACAGGAAAGTACATCACATGTATAAAACAAACATGCATATACAGATAACCTCTCAGAACAAATATGAAATAAATTTAACACATAGCTAATTTATCACACAACACTTTGTTCCAATACTTTGTCATATTCATTTTCAGAAGTTTACAAATGTTTATCATCAAAAAGATTACATAGTAAACTTTTAAGAAAATTCTAATTATATTTCTGTTCTGGCTCCTTAATCACTATTCTTTTTCCAGCTTGAACTTTAGCTTGAATAGGAGCTTCAGTAACTTCAGCATCAGCAGGCTTCTTGCCTTTCAGATCTTTCTTCTTAAGTTCTTCTGCTTTAATCTTTTGCCTTTCAAAATAATGATAAGGCTTGGGAAAGTACTTGCTAGGCTCCAGAGCTGTAGGAGGTAGCTTTCCCATCTTGGCCTTCCTTCTATATTGAACTATGGCCTCCTGCCTTGATTCATGTTTCCTCCATTCAGCTTTAGAAAACCACTTATTCCTGTCTTGAATGTTATCTTTGGCTGTTTTCCATGCAGTCAAAATAATGTTCCTAGAGGTGGGGCTCCACTGCTCAAAGTCAGGTCTTTGTTCAGCTTGCTCCCTGAACCTCTTCTTTGATAATCTGGTTTCCTCTTCATCTTGCTCTTTCCAGATGGCTTCCTGTAAAGCTTCAGAGACAGGCTGAACAACTTTCTCTATTATGACATTGTCCTTACCCCCAGGTGGGCTATACATGGACTGAATGTCAGCATGGATCATGTTAAAATCTGGAGGAGGGTAGATAACTTGAGCCACTTCTGGTTGCTCCCCTCCAAAATATGCAGGATGAATTCCAGATTCAGCAACATTGTTATCATCACAAAGAGGAGGATAACCCAGGGTAGCTCTGATGGAATTAGATATCCACTTGGCATGATCAGAGCTTGCCTTGACTAACACTCTCTCCCCCTTTATGACTTCTCTTTCAATATGATCCCTTAAGTCATCTTTTTGAAATCTCACTTGAGCATTGAGATAATTAACTCCATCCTTGTAGAAAGGTCTTAACCTTTGGAGTTTTTCAGAGATGATCTTCTGAGATTCTTGAATGGCAGTCTTAACAGCAGTGATTTCTTCCTGGAATACTTTGTCAAATTCAGTTTTAACAGTAGCAGTAGAGGTAGAAGGTCCAGCAGCTATGTTCTTTAGTTCAGTGACAATAACATTATGAGATTCTGTCAAATTGTCATTCATTCTGAGTTGATTTTCAAGTACATATCCTTGCTTCAGGGCTATGTCATCAACTTGAGCCTTAATCTTTTCTTGGTGTGTAGCTAAGTACACTACTGCATTCCCCCCTTTGTGGAAGTAGTCTGTCATCTCCTTCTTTTTAAGATTCATTTCAAATCTTATTGATTTTATGTCCTGGGATAGATCAAACTGTAGTGATTTGTGCCCTTCATCAACATATGTCTCTATAGCCTTCCTATGTTCATCCAGTTTAATCTGCATAGCCACCATTAAAGCACTATAATCAGCAGTAGGTGCATGCTGCACTATAGGCTGTGGTGCTATGGTTTGTAAGGCCTTCTTGTAGCTTTGGCTCCTTCTTCTGAAGACTTGAAATTTCTTCTTCTTAGCCCTTGCAGCATCCTCATCTTCAGAAGCTGAGGAGCTGGCTATATCTACCCTTTCCTTTGGTGGTTCTTCAGCAGCTTGGGGCTTATCAGTCTCATGCCTTGTAGACTCTTCAACAAATAATACTTGCTCCATCTCAAGTGGAGCATTCTCCCTCTCAGCAGCATCAGTTTCCTTGTCAAAATCTGCTTGATCCAGATTTAGGAATAAATCTTCCATGGTGTATTCTTGTGGAGACTGAGCATGAGAAATTCTGGGCTCTTCAACCACTGGATCAGAAACAAATTGAGCTGCAGCAGGTGTGTCTTCCATGACAACATCTGGGACTTGACTAGCAGGCTGTGGTTGCTGATAAACATCAGACAAATCAGTATCTTCTATAGGAAAAACCAAAGCATTAAGCTCAGTAATTACCTCTAGAACTATTTCTATAGCTTGCTCACTCTCAAGAGGAGTGGGTTCTTCCACAACTAGTGGATCCCCCTGAATGTGATCTTTGTGTAGGGGGCTAGCTTGTGGTAGCTCCCCCTGGATTTCAGCATCTACTTGTTGTGCTGGAGACTTCACAGCAGTTCCTGTGTCTTCTTCATCAGGTGTGAAGACCACTTGTTCTTCACTTTCAGAACTACTAGTGGAAACCTGTGCCACTGAAGCAGTTTTTCTCTTCTTCTTTGGGGGTGATACTTTCTCAGGAACTTTCTTTTCAGGGGTTGGCAGCTCTTTAGACAACACCCTGTCCCACCTGGAGAAAATTCTTAAATCTATCTTCCTCATGTGTTTGATTTTGCTTCCAGCAGCTTGTTGCATAACCTCTGGTATGGTACCAGCTAGGTATAGACTTATGATTCTGCCCAGGTTGGGCTTTTTCAGGCTTTCCTTGATTTTCTCAAACACTATAACAGACCAGTCAGTGTTTAAAGTGAAGATAATCCTTGTCATAATACTAAACATATAGGCAGACACTCTGTCATGCCCTCCTGGCTTACTGAGGATTACTTTGCCAACTATCTCAGAGAGGAATTTCCCCTGGCTATTCATACCCTTCCTGTTAAACACAGATCCTATTTTCATTGTAGAATCTAGACCACACCAGGTCAATGCTTCTCTTGTCTTAGAAGCAGTTACTTCATCCTCTTCCTTAGTTTTTGGTAGCTGCAGAATCTTCCTCAAGCTCTTAGGTGATACCTTCACCTTCTCACCATGAACCCTGGATTTGATCTTGAATCCAGTTTCATCCATCTTAGCTCCGTTAAGGATTTCCAAGACTTCCTTCTTCCAGATCTTTGTAGGCTCTGAGACAAGATATTCTAACCCTGAGTCTGCAACTAGGGTTATCACGTTCTTGATTTCCTGGTCTGCAGCATCAAAAGCATCGCGCACCAGCTCGTAGCCCTCGTTGACGTTCTCCTCAAGCTTTGGCGCCATTAGGGTTTGAAGAATTGGACTGGAGAGAAGAGAGGTGTCGACACAGAAGTTTTGGTCTCGAAACTTTTGAAAGCGTGTCGACAGACAAAGGCAAAACCCTATTTATACCTTTCTAATTTTGAAGATGAAAAGGCGGGCAGCCAACTTGAATGGTGTCGACACTGGCGATAAGTGTCGACACTGACTTATAATGTCTCGACACATATGTGTCGACACAAGTTTAGTCAACAGATTATATGTGTCGACACTTGTTTATGTGTCGACACCACTCTACTCGACATTTAGTCGAGACTTTACTTAGAAAATACTGAGTAAACACTAAGTGTCGACACGACCTTGGTTGTGTCGACACCTACTTGTCATGTGTCGACACTAATATTATGAAGTGTCGACACTAACTTCCTAGATGTGTCGACACCTTTTTCCTGAAGTGTCGACACCTACTTTCTGTGTCGACACAAAAATCTCTATGTGTCGACACCTTTTTACTTAGCCAATTTCAATACTATAAACTTACACTAAGTTTATCATTCCTAGTTCAATCTTAAACCTATTGAACTTAGCTTCTTCTAGGGGCTTAGTATACATATCAGCTAGTTGTTCATCTGTTTTAACATATTCAAGTAAAATATCTTCTCTTTCTACATGCTCCCTAAGAAAATGATATTTAATTTCAATATGTTTTGTTCTACTATGAGATACAGGATTATTGGCTATTGAAATAGCACTAGTAGAATCACAGAAGAGTGGAGTTCTACTTACCTGAAATCCATAGTCCTCTAACTGATGTTGTATCCACATAAGTTGAGCACAGCAACTTCCTGCAGCCACATACTCTGATTCTGCAGTGGAAATAGCCACACTTGTTTGCTTCTTGCTACTCCATGAAATCAGTCTTCCATCTAGGAATTGACAGGTTCCAGTAGTGCTTTTTCTATCTTCTTTGCATCCTGCAAAGTCTGCATCTGAATAACCTGTTAGATCAAAAACCCCATTCCTAGGGTACCAGAGGCCTAGATAAGGAGTTCCCTTTAGATATCTCAATATCCTTTTGACTGCAGTCAAATGAGACTCTTTAGGGCAGGCTTGATACCTAGCACAAACACATGTAGCATACATGATATCTGGTCTACTTGCAGTCAAGTATAGTAGGGAGCCAACTATCCCTCTGTACAAGATTTCATCTAAAGGTTTCCCTGCATCATCCTTGCTAAGAGACATACTTGACCCCATAGGAGTCTTCATGGTGCTGGATGAATCCATACCATACTTCCTTATGAGTTCTAGGGTGAACTTGGACTGGCAAATGGATAAACCACTCTCAGTCTGTCTTACTTGGAGACCCAAGAAGAACTTTAGCTCTCCCATACTACTCATCTCAAATTGACCTTGCATTAGCTTTGCAAACTTTTTGCAAAGGCTATTTTCAGTAGACCCAAATATAATGTCATCTACATATATTTGGACTATTATTACTTTGCCTCTAGATTCCCTAAGGAATAGAGTCTTGTCTATTTTCCCCCTTGTGAACTTATTCTCAATGAGGAAACTAGACAGGGTTTCATACCAAGCCCTAGGGGCTTGCTTTAACCCATATAAAGCTTTCCTAAGTCTATAGACATGATTAGGTAGAGTTGAATCAACAAAACCTGAGGGTTGTTCCACATAGACTTCTTCTTTAAGATTACCATTTAGAAATGCTGACTTGACATCCATTTGGTAAACTTTGAATCCTTGAAAAGTTGCATAGGCCAGGAACATTCTTATGGCTTCCAGTCTGGCTACTGGAGCAAAGGTTTGATCAAAATCAATACCTTCTTCCTGCCTATATCCTTTAGCAACTAGTCTTGCTTTGTTCTTAATGATGACTCCTTGTTCATCCATCTTGTTCCTATAGATCCACTTGGTTCCTATTATATTGTGATCTTTAGGTTTAGGAACAAGCTCCCAGACCTTGCATCTCTTGAATTGATTGAGTTCTTCTTGTATAGCTTCAATCCAAAGAGGGTCTTTGATGGCTTCTTCAAACTTCTTAGGTTCAACTTGGGATAGAAAGCTGGAGTAGACTGCTGCATTCAGGTTTCTGCTCCTTGTTTGTACCCCTTGTCTTGGATCTCCAATAATCTGTTCTACTGGATGATCTCTAAGATGCCTATTGGCTGGAGGCATCCTGACTTCTGGTTGAACCTCTTCAGTTTCATCATCCTGCTGTACTCCTTGTACTTCTTCTGCATTTGGTACATGTAGTACTCCCCCTGGACAACAGCCACTGTCTTCTACTTGCTGTCTTGCAGTAGATTCTTCTTCTAGAGTGAGTTTGTCCATTTTCTTTGTTAAACCTGTGGGGCTGCATACACTACTAGACAACTCATTGTTAATAAGTTTAGTCTCATCAAATACTACATGTACAGTTTCTTCTACAACTTGAGTTGACAAGTTGTAGACTCTATAAGCCTTACTGTTGTTGTTGTACCCAACAAAAATTCCCTCTTGGGACTTGGCAGCAAACTTAGTCAAGTAAGACTTTCCATTGTTAAGTATGAAGCACTTACAACCAAAGATCCTGAAGTAGGATAGGTTTGGTTTCCTGCCTTTCACAACCTCATAGGGGGTCTTGTTGAGGCCTTTAGTTATGGTAGCCCTATTAATAACATGGCATGCAGTATTGACTGCTTCAGCCCAGAAGTATTCTGGTAGTGAAGTATCACTTAATAGGGTCCTAACAGCCTCAATTAAGGTTCTATTCTTCCTCTCAGCAATGTCATTTTGCTGAGGTGTTCTTGGTGAAAATAACTCTTGAAATATCCCAAAGTCTTCACATAGTTTTGTCATGCTATCAGACTGAAACTCAGTACCATGGTCACTTCTTATTTTGACCACTGTACTATTTAGTTCATTCTGAATTTGCTTGACAAAGCTATAGAAGACACTAGGTGTTTCAGATTTCTGTCTTAAGAAGAACACCCAGGAGAACCTTGAGTAGTAGTCTACAACTACAAAGGTATAGACCTTCCTACCTAGGCTGTGAACTGGCATTGGACCAAAGAGATCCATATGCAAGAGGTATAAACACCTCACAGCATCTTTGTTTTCTATGCTTCTAAAGGTGGATCTTGTCTGCCCTTTTGACAAGCTGAGCAAATACCATCTTTAACACACTTAACTTGAGGACCATTCCTCACTAACTCTTGGCTAAAGAGTTTGCCAATTGTCTTGTAATTTAGATGAGCTAGCCTCTTGTGCCATTTGACACAATGAGAACCATTGGTCTCACACATAATGTCTAGGCAGTAGACATTCCTCTTTCTATAGCCAGTCAAAATGATCTCTTGATCAGTTGACCTCTTGATATGACAACCATTCTTAACAAATGAGATGTCATACCCTACATCACTTAATTGAATTATACTTATTAGGTTGTGTTTCAACCCTTTAACATAAGCCACTTGAGTAATGGTAACTAAGTTACAAGAAATGTTACCAAACCCTTTGATGATTCCTTTTTCAGAACCACCAAAGGTGACTTTTGGACCATCTTTGATTGGAATGTAGTCCCTTAGTAATCCCTTTGTTCCAGTCATATGTCTGGAACATCCACTGTCCAAGTACCATATAGGGGCATGGCCACTTGGACTTACCTGCAAAACAGATTAATGAACCTTAGAACCCAAAGAATTCTTGGGTCCTTGGTACTTGTTAGTTTGCATCTTGACAAAGCTACCTGCTGGTTTTCCAACAGGCAATTTGCTACTCACTTTGGCACTTGCATTGTGCCAACAGTCCATTGCAAAGTGGCCAATCTTGCCACAACACCAACACTCAAACTTATTGTACCTTTGCTTAGGTACTGTCTTAGCTGTTTTATCCACAGCTGGCTTGTTGAGTGTTGGGGCTTTGCCCTTGGACTTGGACTTGGACTGAACAGTCCTTGCAGGTCTTGTAAAACCCAGTCCAGCCTTGCCTTTGTGATGAACAAATTCATCAATTAAAGGTAGAACTGACTTAGGTTTAGAAAACCTAGCAACTAAGTCCTTTTCCTTCTGAAGATTAATCTCCAGACTCTTGATTTGATCATTCTTATATGTTATAGTTCCCATTTGAATCACAGTTATGTGCTTCAATCTGGCTATCTCATTAAGCTTTTGATCAAAAGACTTCTCAAACTCAGTTGCAGTAGCTTTAAGAATAGCAATTTCCTTTGCCTGACTTTTGGCTAGGGACTTGCTCTTCTTGTAAGCTTGCAACAAAACCTTGTATTCATCTATCAACTGATGATTATCTGCTTCAGACTCAGATGCACTCTCATCATTTGATGAGGATGAATCTGATTCTGTACTGGCACAAGAAATTGAACTAAAAGTTGAAATTTGTACCTTACTAGGTCCTGGCTGCTCCAGGATTTTGTCATTTTCAGTCAATGCCATTAGTCCTTGGCACTGACAGTCTTCTTGTTCATATATAGACTCCATAATCTGCATGAACTCTTCTTCTTCTTCTTCAGCAAACAGCCCTATATATGCCTCAGCATCTGACTCAGTTTCTGAAGAAGAGATATCTGACAGGGTCTTCTCCTTTTTGGCAACAAATGACTTTTCTTTCTTGCCTCTGAAATGAGTCTTCTTCTTGTCACTAGACTCCTTTCTCTTCTCTGGACAATCTGCTATCACATGACCTTGTCTATTACAGCAATAGCACACAATTTTTGATAGTGTAGCTTTGCTAGACTTTGACTTTTTCTTGTCTTTCTTTGAAGACCTCTTTTTCTGATAAGAGTCTTCCTTTCCCTGTGATGTAGAAGGCCTTGTCCTCCACTGTTTCTTCTTCAAGAACTTCTGAAAATGTCTAGTGAAAGCAGCAAAGTCCTCATCACTTTCACTGCTTTCAGACTTTGTACTTGCTGACTCATCTGACTCAGATTCAGCAACCTTTGGAGGTGGAGTAGGTGACTTACATCTGTATCTTCTGGGGGCTTCTTATTTAAAGGCCACTGTTCTTTCCTTGTGTTCATTTCTTGTGGATTTCTCCTCTTCTTTCCTCACTGTCAACTGCATTTCATATGACAGCAGTTTGCCAAACAGTGTAGGTGGAGGAATCTCTGCCAACTTAGCCATTTCTCTAATGGCACAGATCTTGGTGTCCTAATCTTTTGTTAGGGACCTTAGAAACTTGTCATTAATTTCATAATTACTGAACTCTCTGCCATAGGACATGAGTTCATTCACAATTCTGTAGAATTTCTTATAGCACTCAGTTATGCTATCACCCTTTCCTTGTCTAAAACTTTCATACTCTTGATTTAGCAAGGATTTTCTGTCTTGCCTAACTTCTTCAGAACCATCCATATAGACAATAAGAGTATCCCACATCTCTTTGGCTGTCTTACAGTGTATTAGATTCTGAAAAGTTGCATCATCTATGACACTCACTATGATGTTCTGAGCCCTCTTATCCATGGTAGCTAGAACAATCTCATCCTTTGTCATTTCTGAGAAATCCTTTGGTGTTCTTTGATTTGCATCCAAGACTGACACCTTCATGGGCACATATGGTCCTTCCTTTACTGTGATATAAATTCTAGGGTCTGAGGCCTCCATAAACAGCCTCACCCTTTCCTTCCATATGCCAAAGATTTCCTTCCTACATATAGGTAATTTCATGGATCCCAATTCCTTGTGATTTTCAGTGGAACCCATGGTTCTTGATTTTCTTGAATCTGTAATTGACTTAACCTGAATCTGCCACAGGATCTCCTCAGACTGTTATGTCCCTTTTTGAGGAACCTCCCTCTGATACCACTTGAAAGATATAGTACCTAAACACCTAGAGGGGGGGTGAATAGGTGACTTGAATCTTTTTAACTTTTTAGGCAGCAAACAGATAATATCACAGAATTATATCTAATCTATCACAGCACATATTCATCAATCACAGCAATCCACAAACACACAGTAGACACAGAGTTTTATAGTGGTTCCCCAAGCTTTGGGTACATCCACTTTCCCCCTTCGCCTATCTAGCAGTGTACTAGATTCGGCTAAACTTCTCCACTATCTCAGAACCCAAAACAGGCTCCTACACCTCAGGCCCAAGGCCCTACAACTCAGCTTTTCACAAAGCCTACACTCAGCCACAAAGGCCTACACTCAGCCACAAAGGCCTACACTCAGCCACCAAGGCCTACACTCAGCCACCAAGGCCTACACTCAGAGATTTAACTCTCCTAGTAGACCGGCTGGAATGGCAGCTGTCAAGTCATCCAGTCAGTTCTTGAAAATTCTGTAACTATCTGAAAGTGTCGAGACTGTCTGTCTTTAAGTGTCGACACTTATAGACCAAGTGTCGACACAAGTTGTCGAGACTTTCTGACTTTAGTGTCGACACTAGCCTGTCGACAAGGTCTAAGTCGACACAACTCCTTGTGTTGTAGATTTTGTATCTCGACACTACTTCTTCTTCATGTGTCGACACAGATAATTGAGTGTCGACACAAGTACTTGTACTTCAGTATCTTGCTGAATTCTTCTAAGTGTGGACACATCTCCTTTGTGTCGACACATCTTCATGTGTTGAAACTGTTAAGTGTCGACACTTCTTCTTGCTGTCGACACATGTCTTCAGTGTTGATACTTGTTGAGTGTCGACACATTGCTCTGGGTGTCGACACTTTCTTCTTCTGTCGAGACTTCAGCTGAGTGTCGACACATCCTCATAGTGTCGACACTTGTACTTAGAATATTCTTGAACTTTGCTGATCTTTACTAAGTGTCGAGTCTTCAGCTAAGTGTCGACACAATTTTCTGGGTGTCGACACTTACTTACAGTGTTGACTCTTCTGCTAAGTGTCGACACATTGTTATGGGTGTCGACACTTACTTCAAGTGTTGACTCTTCTGTTGAGTGTCGACACATTGTTCTGGGTGTCGACACTTGTACTTAGTCTCTGCAGACTTTTGCTGAGTGTCGACACAGCCTCCAAGTGTCGACACTTTCTGATGTAGACACATCTTCACTGGGTGTCGACACAACTGTTAAGTGTCGACACAGCTTCACTGTCTTTTCTTCACTGAGTGTCGACACAGCTCCTTGTGTCGACACTTTCTGTCTGGTTTCGACTCAGCATCCCTGGTGTCGACACCATAACTCCAAGTGTCGACACTGCTTGTCTGGGTGTCGACCCAAGTCTTCTTAAGTGTCGACACTTTCCCTCTGGGTGTCGACACATGGACTTAGAAACTTTTACTTCTTTCCTGCAAATACTTAACCTGCACATGTAAACTCAAAAGACATCAAATACATTTTGATGTATATCATTGAGTTGGGTGAGACTTCTTCAAATCAGGTACATTTAAACCAATGTACCCAATAGGGAGAGGGTGTTAGTCAAAGCCAGCTCTGATCATGCCAAGTGGATATCTAATTCTATCAGAGCTACCCTTGGTTATCCTCCCTTATGTGATGATGACAATGTTGCAGAATCTGGAATACATCCTGCATATCTAGGAGGGGAGAAACCTGAAGTGGCTCAAGTCATCTACCCTCCTCCAGATTTTGATATGATTCATGCTGATATCCAGACAATGTATAGCCCACATGAGGATAAGAAAAATGTCATCATTGAGAAGGTGGTTCAGCCAGTATCAGAGGTTATGCAAGAAGCTCTACAGAAAGAAGAAAAAAGTAGATTGTCTAAGAAGAGGTTCAGGGAGCAAGCTGAACAAAGACCAGACTTTGAACAGTGGAGCCCCACTTCAAGGAACATTATCTTAACTGCATGGAAAGCTGCAAAAGATAACATTCAAGACAGAAATAAATGGTTTTCTGAATTGGAATGGAGAAAACATGAGACAAGGCAAGAAGCCATAGTCCAATATAGAAGAAAGGCCAAGATGGGAAAGCTACCTCCTACTGCTCAGGAGCCTAGCAAGTACTTTCCCAAGCCCTATCATTATTTTGAGAGTCAAAAGATCAAAGCTGAAGAGCTAAAGAAGAAAGAGCTGAAAGGGAAAAAGCCTGCTGAAACTAAAGATGCTGAAGCTTCTGTGCAAGCCAAGATACAATCTGGAAAAGGGATAGTGATCAAAGATGCTGATCAAAAATAGCATAGAAATTTTCTTAAGTTTACTATGTAATCTTTTAATGTTAAACACTTTGTAAACTTTTGAAAATGTATATGACAAGCTGTTAGAACAATGTCTGTGTGATAAATTTGCTGTGTGATAAATTTGTTTCATAATTGTTCTGTGATGATGTCTATGTATACATGTTTGATTGATACATGTTTATGTTTGCCCTGCTATATATAATCCTGCCTTACATCATTTTGTAATTTTATTATGAATGGTGTATATCATTGACTAAGGGTTATGACTTCTCCAAATAGGGGGAGATTGTTGGGTACATTGGTTTAAATGTACCTGATTTGAAGAAGCCTCACCCAACTCAATGATATACATCAAAAATGTATTTGATGTGTTTTGAGTTTACTTGTGCAGGTTAAGTATTTGCAGGAAAGAAGAAAAAGTTTCTAGGTCCATGTGTCGACACCCAGGAGCAAAGTGTTGACACTTAAGAAGACTTGTGTCGACACCCAGGCAAGCAGTGTCGACACTTGGAGTATTTGTGTCGACACCAGGGATGTGGAGTCGACACCAGACAGAAAGTGTCGACACAAGGAGCTGTGTCGACACTCAGTGAAGAAAAGTGCAGTGAAGCAGTTTCGACACTTAGCAGTTGTGTCGACACCCAGTGAAACTGTGTCTACATCAGAAAGTGTCGACACTTGGAGGCTGTGTCGACACTCAGCAAAAGTCAGCAGAGTCTAAGTATAAGTATCGACACCCAGAACAATGTGTCGACACATAACAGAAGAGTTAACACTTGAAGAAAGTGTCGACACAAGGAGCTGTGTTGACACTTAGCAAAGTTCAAGAATATTCTAAGTACAAGTGTCGACACAAAGGAGATGTGTCGACACTCAACAAAAGTCTCAACAGAAGAAGAATGTGTCGACACAAGGAGCTGTGTCGACACTCAGCAAGTTTCAACACTGAAGACATGTGTCGACACCAAGAAGAAGTGTCGACACTTAAACAAGTTCAACACATGAAGATGTGTCGACACAAAGGTGTTGTGTCGACACTTAGAAGAATTCAACAAAGTGCTGAAGAATAAAGTGTTGTGTCGACACTCAATATCAGTTTCGACACATGAAGGAGAAGCAGTGTCGAGATATAAAATCTACAACACAAGGAGATGTGTCAACACCTTGTAGGCTAGTGTCGACACTTAGACAACTTGTGTCGACACTTGGTCTATAAGTGTCGACACTTAAAGACAGACAGTCTCGACACTTTCAGACAGTTACAGAATTTTCAAGAACTGACTGGATGACTTGACAGCTGCCATTCCAGCCGGTCTACTGCACCTGTCAGAGTTGTCAGAAATCAGTTATGAACCGGACCAGCCGATTACCATGAAGAAGGCCTATAAATAGGCTTATACTGTCTACAGAAAGAAGATGATTGAAAGATTGAACATAAGTTCAAGTAATTAACAAAGAAGAAGATCTATCTATTCCTTGAAAAATCTAGTGAAGATATAAGAAGTTGGAGAGAGAGAGCTCCATCCAAGAAGTCAGCCATTGGAACCAGGCTGAGAAGAAGGATTCAGATTTGTTCTGAATCTTAAGTAGCAGAGATCAAGGATCAACTGCAGAGGAGGTCAATCTTATTGTGTTCTACATTCAAGAAGCTTTGAAGAAAGCCAAGTCAGATTGATTCCAGCTGAGTTCTTCCAAGAACTCATCAAGAAACTCACAAGTCTTCTCTCTTTTCTCTGAGTTGTTGAGTATACAGTTTGTATTCAAATTATCTTGTAGGATCCTTAGGGATCTGAGTTTTGTAAGCATGTAATTATAAAGGCTGAGTGTAGGGCCTGTGTGCCTGAGTGTAGGAGAGTTGTATCTCTGAGTGTAGGCCTTGGTGGCTGAGTGTAGGCCTTGGTGGCTGAGTGTAGGCTTTGAGAAGAAGCTGAGTTGTAGGGCCTTGGGCCTGAGTTGTAGGAACCTGGTTTAGGGTTCTGAGTGTAAGATCTGAGGATCTGAGATAGTGAAGGAGTTTGGCCGAATCTAGTACACTACTAGATAGGCGAAGGGGGAAAGTGGATGTACCCAAACATTGGGGAACCACTATAAACCTGTGTGTCTACTGTGTGCTTGTGGAATTCTGTGATTGCTGATTCTGTGCTGTGATAAAGTAGATATAAGTCTGTGTTATAATCTGAATTCTGCCTAAAAAGTTAAAAAGATTTTAGTCACCTATTCACCCCCCCCCCCTCTAGGTGATTAGGTACAATATCTTTCAAACTTTTCGCGGCTGGCCCCGAAGACACACTTCAAGGTGTTGAGCATCACCTTGAATCTCCGTAGGGTGGAGAACGTATCTTCTAGATCCTGCAGGTGCAAATCCATGCACTTTCTCTTGATCATCAGGTCGTCGACATAGACCTCCAAGTTTCTCCCTCTTTGATCTCAGAAGACCCGATCCATCACACATTGGTATATAGCCCCTGCGTTCTTCAACCCAAAGGGCATCATTTTATAACTGAAGCATCCCTCCCTCGCGATCAAGGAAACAACCTTGACATCGGGAGGGTGCATCCGAATCTGGTGATAACCTGAAAAAGCATCCAAAAAGCTCATAATTGAAAAACCGATGGCTGAATCAACCAGCGCGTCGATCCGAGGCAGGGGGTAGCAATACTTAGGGAATGATTTATTTAACAAGAGAAATCGATACACATTCGCCATTTCCCACCACCTTTATTAACCATTACCACATTGGTGATCTAGCCTGGATACTGGATTTCTGAGATGAAGGCCGCCTCCAGGAGCTTTCTGACCTCTTCGTGGATGGGTTCCTCCATCTTGGTGGTGATGACTCTCATCTTTTGGTGTATGGGGCAAGTGCGGGGGTCTAGGTTCAGGCGGTGAAAGGCCACGTCCGCGTCGATGCCCGACATGTCTGTCGCGCTCCAAGTGAAGATGTCGATGCAGGCCCCGCTCCCGGTCCTCGGGACTCAAGCCTTCGCTGACCCGCACCCTCTGCTCCTGCCCTGTGCTGGTGAACATCTCCATCTCCACTATTTCCTTGGTTGGCTACAGCCGTGACTGCTCCCAACTGACCCTTGCTTCTTCTTCCAGCTCCAACTCCTCCCTTCCTACTTCCTCCTCAACCTCCATCGCCTCCTCCAGCCCCTCCTGCTGCTGCTCGACTTCCACGGCCCTCTGGGCCTCTCCCTCTACTCCTCCTGCTACTTGCTCTTCTACCTCCATCGCCTCCACTGGGCTCTCTCGCTGCTGCTCGAACTCCACACCCCTCTGGGCCTCACTCTTTGCTTTCTCCTACTTTTTCACAGTTTCCTTCCTCGCCTCCTCTAGGCTCATCCCCTCTTCCTCGACGTCCTCATCCTACTCCGCCATCTCCCTCTCTAGCTCTTCTGTCTCGGCCATCCAAGACACGGTGTTGAAGATAACATTTACTGAGCTCCTGTTGTCCACCAGTATCCTCGAGACCGTGAAATTCTACACCGCCGTCTAGATCACCAGGGCGTCACAGAATGGATCTTCATAGTCTGACATGTCTGCTGATGAGAAGGTGATCTTTTCTTCAGGTGGGGGAGCCTGGGAGGTAGAGGCGACCCCCTTCAGTACATCGTTTGAAGGCTCCCCTTGCGGGTTGCCTCTTTCCACACTCCTCCGTGGATCACCCTGATTCCTCCCTGGGTTCGCACGTCTACCCGGTCTTCAAATCTATCCTCCATCTCCACCTGCTGTACTTCCACGATCCTAACTGGCGGATCCTGCCTCCCTGCTCCTCTTGCTTCTCTCATCTCTAAGAACTCAGGGCAGGTGGCCGTCGCGTGACCCTCCTCCTGGTGGAAGTCAAAAAAGAGCAACGCCGCCCTACCCCTTCTTCCTTCTCCTCCTCCTCTTCTCCCAGCTCCTCGAACTCCTCTCCTTGCTCCTCTTCCTCTGCCCACCTCCATGGCCTCTTGCGGTGGCGGGATGTAACCCCTTGGCTCCTGCCTCCATGCCAGTTGGTCAAACCTCCTGGGTTCCTGTAAGTTATCTCTTCACTGGTAGCCTCCTCCTTGGCCCTGGGGGTGACCCTCCTTGGGCCTCCAACCCAACCGGTTGTTCGGCTCCCGGGAACACCATCCCTGCTGCTACCCATGTCTTCGGGGTTCTTCCCTCCTCCTTTCTTCTCTTTGCTTCCTCTGCTCCCTCGGCTCCTTCTACCTTCCTGCTACAGGCTCCTTCACATCATCTTCCGCCAGCCTGGCCAACTTCCTGGCGAATGCTAGGTTTGCCCTCTCGAAGTCTATCCCTTTTGCCACCCTCTCCATGACCTCCTCAAAGGAGAGGGGGGACACTCTCTTCAACTCCATACTAAAGAATCCCGGCCTTAGCCCTAGGGTGAAGGCGAGCATCAGCGCGTATCCTGTGACCTCCTGGACTACTAGGATCTTTTCCTGAAATCGGTCAAAATAGTGACCCAGTGTCTCATCCTGCTTCTGCCTTACTGCAAATAGGCACTCCGCCTCCTTATTCCGCTTCTTTGATGTTGAGAACCTCAACAGGAAACTTCTTCACAGATCTTCAAAATAGTAGATCGACCTTACTGGCAACTGGTGGAACCAATCCCGAGCCTTCTCCTTCAACGTGATGGCAAATAGCCGACACTTGAAGGCATCCTTCATCTGCCTTATCGAAACGACATATTCAAACCACTGCACGTGCTGTATAGGGTCATCCTTCCCGGAGTAGTAGGACATGTCCGGCTCCTGGAACACCTCAGGTACCGGAGCTGAGATGATGAGCTCGCTGAAAGGGCTCTTGCCTCCTACCTGGCGAGAGGGCATGTCCCGCGGCCTCGGCTGGCTGGCCCGATCCACGAGACTGTGACCAGGAAAGAGTTCTCGCACAGCCTCCTCCCTCTCGCCCAAATCTTCCAGAGTCTCCTTTCCTGGGCGCTGTCCTAGGAAGAGCTCCCAAGCGGCCATGTCCCTCTCGCCAGCCTCCGCCGGGACCTCCTTCCCCGGGCGCTGTCCAGGGGCGTTCTCGCCCAAGAGCGGGACCTCCGCTATCGGAATCTGAGGTGTGGCCCACTCGCTTCGGGCCGAGAAGGCCAAGTTGATGGTCCGCAGTACTTCTCGCCTGAAGTATTCTAATATCTTCCTCGTCGCCTCGTCTCCCCGGGTGGGGGAGCCTCCTGAACCAGACCCTTCACCTTCATCTCCAGCCATGAGACAAAACTCAAGGCTTTCTTGTATCAGCTGCCTTCCACGCTCACCGCACCAGAACTGTTGGAGCCAAAAATGACCTCAACGGGAGTTCAAAACTGTGGTGCAGCCAACACCTACTTCTCTCGAGCCTCGACCCTCGACTAGTTGCAAAGGACCTAAGACTGACCCAAAGCCTCAGTAGGGAGGTCCCACCTCAAAACCGAAAGATCTCTGAGAGCTTCCCCTCCAAAGCCAAAAGCTGGGCTAGGAGCTCCTCAGAAAGCACTGGAGATTTGGAGGATAATGAGAGCTTGCTTTCTAAGGAGGCCTTATGGGTCTATTTATAGCCTTTTGCTGACCTGAGATTACTGAAATACCCATAGTTGACCTGCCAATAGCCAAATCCTGTTGTTTATCATGAGGGTAATTAGGTCATTTTACCCCGGGCCTTGGGCCCCACTCGGCAAGAACTCTGGGCCGAGAACCTTCCTATTCAGAGCTTGGCGCAAGCGATCTCCCCTGCTTATGGGCGAGAACTCCTCCAAGGAGGGAGCTTGGCGCAAGCACAAGCGTTCCCGCCCACTAATGGGCAGGAACTTCTTCAGGGCGGGAGCTTGTTTAGGGTGGGAGCTCTTCTGGTCGGGAGCCCGAAGCTAGTCCAATCCTGACCGTTGGTGCCTCTGGGTCCTACTCAGCGAATATTGGGTTGTATAGCAAGAGCCCGGCCGGATTATTGCTGCCACTTCCGGTGCCGGAGTGGAAGTTTGAGGAAATTGCCATGGATTTCATACATGGGCTGCCTTGATCTCATGCGGGGAATGACTTAATTTGGGTCATCATTGATAGGTTGACAAAGGTGGCCAGGTTTATTCCAGTTAGAAAGGATGATCTGGTCGGTGATCTGGTGGAGTGATTTGTGGAGCAGTTTGTCCGCTACCATGGATTTCCCAGGACGATCGTGTCAGATTGGGATGGACGGTTTACATCCAAGGAGTGGAGTTTAGTTCAGGCCTATCTTGGCTCTCGTTTGACTTTCAGCACAGCTTTCCACTCTCAGATAGACGGGCTGACAAAGTGAACCAACTGCACACTGGAGGATCTTCTGTGCATATGCATTTTGGACAGTGGAGAGCCTTGGGAGAGACAATTGTCATTGATCGAGTTCTCCTAAAATAACTATCATCAGTCCAGCATAGGCATGGCCCCTTATGAGGAATTGTATGGATGGTTATGCATGACCCCACTATCTTGGATCCAGGATGAGGATCCAAAGGCACTTGGCATGGAGTTCGTGGAATACACAGATGATTGGGAGAGATTGATCCATGATAGGATGCTGGAGGGCCAAAGCAGACAGGCCAAATACCACGATGCGTAACATCGTCAAGTGGAGTTCCAGGTGGGAGACCGGGTATTCTTAAAGATACGGTTGATGCATGGATTCTCACGGGTTCATGGGCAGATAAAGCTCAGTCTGAGATACATAGGGCCTTACAGGATCCTGGAGCGGATCGGCCCCTTGGCTTACAGACTGGAGCTGTCGTCGGAGTAGGCAGGATTGCATGATGTCTTCCACGTCTCTTCACTGCATAGGGCTTTACTACGACCTGAGAAGCTTATCTCCACTACAGATGGCCCGGTGGCTTTGGTTCGATCAGTCGGCATGGAGCCGGTCAGGATCGATGATACAGTAGTGTGGGCCTTATGGTGCAAGAAGGTTCCGCTAGTGAAGGTCATGTGGGGGAATCATGGGCAAGAGTAGCACACCTGGGAGCCATGAGACATGATGTAGTAGAGGTACCCGGATCTCTTCGAGTCAGGTATACCTTCAAATTTCTAGGGATGTTACATACTTTTATTTTAAAAGAAACCTCGTAGGCCTGACCTTAATTTCGGGGACGAAATTTTTATTTTTATGTATTGGGATTTGTAACAACCCTCAAACTTCTAGACCCCAAAGAGTGTTTTTGTCATGACTAGGTCATGACAAAACCCTAAGAAGCCCAAGAAGACCAAATGAACTTAGGCATGAAGGTGAAAATCACCTTGGGCTGCAAATAGTAATTTTTAATTACCCACCAGGGGGCTTGACTTTAGAGCTTCAACTTGACTCCATGACCCAACCATAATACACCTAACCCTTTAAGAGGTCCATAGGGTCACTAAGGACCCATTGGGGTCAACCCAGGTGCTCAAGTTGACCAAAGTCAACCCTAATCCTAAATGGGTGAAACTAAACTATATTGGGCCAGTTAACCTTCCCATGGCCTGATTGACCACACCTACACCTTCCTAACACTTAGAGGAGGTCAATGAGTCACCAAGGACCCATTGGGGTCAACTAAAGAGGTCAAGTTGACCATAGTCAACTCTAGCCCCAAAATGGTAAAAGTGCCCTAACAAAGGGTAAAGTGGCCTCCAAGGTGCCCAACCAACCCTACCCAACCCTTCCTAGACCTTAGGGGAGGCCAATGGGCCACAAAGGACCTAAAGGGGTCATCACAAAAGGCCAATTTGGCTAAAGTCAACTTAACCTAGGTTTAGGTCAAACTAGCTCAAGTTGGCCTAACCTAGTCCAATCCATTTGGGCTAAACCAAATTGAGGTGGTCCACTAGCCTCATGAGGTTTAGTATTATCCAAAATGCCACTAATTGTCTGTAATTAGTGACTAGGAGAGAGAATGATCCACTTCCCTTTAATGGAGGAGAGAGAAAATGAGGAGAAAGAGGTCATTCAAGGCCATGGGAGGCCAAGGGCCTCTCCAATTGATTCCAAAAGCTTGATTCATTCTCCCAAGTCAGTTTAGAGGAGTTTAACATCCATGGTTGACCCCTTAAGTGGATTCATTCAGTGAACTTCAATTGGCTGAACCTTCAAAATGGCCATTAATGGTCATTAACTCCAGACTCTTCTCCTCCCCCAAATGGCTCTCTTAAAAGATTCCCCAGATCCAGGGTAGCCATTTCCACCATTCCATTTAAGGTGTCGAGCCGTCTGGTTGTACAGTTTTAGAGCACCAGAAGCTTCAAAATCCGGCAATGGTATTCCGTCGATCGGCAAGGCTTCACGCCTCCCAAAAGGTAGACTTCTCCCCCTCTCCCTCTGTGCAAGCCTCTTAGATCGACTAGGGGTGATAACGAGCTCAATTGAGCCCGATCTAGTGAGAAATTCCTGAAGAAATTCCATGAAAATAAGGGGATGCGGGTTCACCGGAAACGGCCCCTCCAGCGGTCGTATCGCCGCCCATCGATATCCCCCACCTCAACGAAGGTGGTGGTGGCGGTGGACGGCTAGGGAGGTGGCCGATTTTAGGGAAATGGGTTTGGATGTTGCTCCATGATGTAGGAATCGGTACTGTCAGCTCAAGCTAGAAGATGAAAAGATTTTGTCCTAGGCGCGCCAAGATTCGTGCTAAATCTAAGTTTAATTTCATTTTAAATTATTTTTATGTCACAACTTTGATGTGTTTTTTAAATTAAATATAAAAAATAATTACATCCACCTGCTAGAGAAATGGTCAACATCATAATTGTAGCCCTTAAGGTCTAGTTTATTTGAAAATTGATTTCAAACCTTTTTGGTCAGTGTGTTGACCACAGCACTCAATATGGTGCAGCTTATACCTAGGCTTGACCATAGACTCACTTGAGTTCCCCCATCAATCCATCCATCCAAATGACTTGAAATTTGGACCACGGGTCAAACATAAATATATTTCTGACATGTCCAAAAATGAGAATTTTTGGAAAAAAAATTTCTATGGTTTGTGTAAATATTTTATAATTCATACATGAATTAATTATGAGGTCTATTTACCTCAATACCACCCAATATTTTTGTGGATGACCCTTAGGGTTATGATAGGTCACTGGTAAATATTTCTGCTCATTTTAGGGTGATTTGATTAGGTATTGATGCGACCAAAATTTGGCCACTTAAGGTAAAATTAGGGCAAATGGGTGTTTGATAGGTAGAGTGTCTAACACTCACCCAAAGATGATAAAATCTTAGCCAGTGCCTCAAAGTCTTCTAAAACACACCTTGAAGAGAACTTGAGTGGTTTGGGGTGGAGATACCCTAAGACCCTAGTGTAAGCCCTAGAGGTGGGGTTTGGGCCAAATGAAGGATATGGCACTACATGTCTTCGGAATGGCATGTAACTTGTTAGAAAAGTGTATAAGGAGTAGCTTAACCGTAAGATGTAATTCTAGGACCTTTTAGAACTTACATCCCTCTTAGAATATCTTAGGACCAATTAGTGCACTTTTGATAATGATTTTATTTCCTAATCATATGACCATGAATGATCATGAATGTTAGGCTCTGATCATTTATTGTTGCTAAGAAGCTCTCGATATTTTAGTGTAAATTTTGGGTTAGCATTTATGGTACTTCCTTCACAATCCTAATAGTTTTCCTAATCACTTAAGAAATTACTATGACCTGTTTATTATTTTTAAATTCATGAAAACTTGGCCAGAGAACCTAGGGCATATTAAAGCTTGGGAAAATTATTTCATGTTATTTGGAAAGATTACAAGTATGTTTCTTCACAAAGTGCCATATTAGGAATTTATTTGAAGTATTCATCTATATAGCTTACTGACATTGGAATTATATGTAAATTTGTCAGTAACGTTTTATGATCATATTAAAGCTCCAGTGATTTCTGTGTAATTTTTGGATAATGTTTAGTGATACATCCATCTTTACCTTTATTTATCGCAATTATCTTGAATTAATTAATTTTGGCTTGTTACATTTATGAAAATTTGTGAAACTTTGTATTCTCTGGTATTTTGGCATCTTATAGTGTTCCTAAATTTTGGGTGGCCTTCACTGAAGGAAATCTAGTACTTCATGTTCAAAAACAACATGTGGTCTAATTTTGGAGAAAATTTAATAAATTCTAAAATATTTAGGAAAATTATAAGTTTCTGGATTTAGTCTAAATATATCATGATAGACCCTCGGTAATAATTCTAAGGCAATTGGATGAAAATTTGAATGGGTCATCACTCATGCTCATCATATAGCTTAGGTTGGTATGCACATAGTAAAACTGCGGAATTATGATAGCATGTAGGATGAACATAGGGAGTTGGGATTAATAGAATTGTTGTTGCGCAAAAACGGCACCGCCTAGTTAACGGGTTGTTCGATCTCACAAGCTAGGTGAAGAAGAGGGTTGTGGGGATAGAGGAGATGAGGAAGCTTCTGAATGCTCGAGAGTGGAGCAAGCGCTTGTTCAAGGGTTGCGGGGATAGAGGAGAGGAGGAAGCTTCTGAGTGCTCGAGAGTGGAGCAAGGGCTTGTTCAAGGGTTGCGGGGATAGAGGAGAGGTTTGCTGAGAGCAGCGGAGAAGGCTGATGATCAGCAGAGGAGGTTGATCAGAAGCTGTCGAGCAGACGGTTACTTTGATGGTTGTGCTTGCAGGTTGATTCCGAGAGAGTTGAGCTGAGTTGAGAAGAAGATAGGAGCCTGCTAGCAATGACAATAACAGACTTCGCCCGCCACGGCTTGAATGCCACTCTTGCGACGGTCTTTTCCTTTGATTAATATTGAGTTATTATAGCTTGTATTACACCTTTACAAGAAAGCAAATAAAGAGTACACTGGGGAAGCTGGTGGCTAAGGAAGAAGGTGATAGAGAGGAGGCCGCGCGGACTGGGGGCTGAGGCCGGCAGGCCGCGCGGTTACAAGAAGAGGGGATGCGGAATGAGGAATTCAGTCTGCCCGGGGCTGATGGCTTGAGCTTGTCGTGGGCTATCCTCGAGCTCGAGAGTGATGACCCTGTCTAGAGTGTCCTGAAATGAGAGGCATGGGGGTCTATTTATAGGCCAGAAGAGGTAATGTCTTTCGGTGAAGTTACCCCCGATGAGACGGTAACTTGTGTGAGAAGAGGATGGACTCCGCCGAGTCTGCGAAGTCCGCACGAGGTCGCACGGACTGGAACTTGCTTCTAGGAACTGGTCTACTGCCTCGCGAACTGGGAAGAGACCTCCCCTGCTGAGCTGACCGAGCTCGTGCCAAGCCTGTGTGGGCTGAGGGACCACGCGCCCGCTGTTGGGAAGTAGGTGTTGGAGATTGAGTGGCGGACTGCGAAACGAGTCTGCCGCTGCTGAGTTGAGCGAGCTCGAGCCAATGGTGCGAGCTGAGGGATATCTGCCGAGTCCATAGTTGATGAACTGAGTCCACACCTGCTGGGGAGAAGCGGATGCTGGTGGCTGGCTGCTGAAGCTAGAGTTGTGGTTCATCAGCGTAGGAGGACTGAAAGGTTTGACTGCACTTCGAGTCCACCCAGCTCGTGATGAACGGGATATGTCCGGTGATCTTTGCGGGTAGCTGGAGAGCTGTATCATCCATATACTTAGGCAGACTGATAGACTCTATAAGCTGAATTGGCCAACTGGGCGACCTGGCGGAATTATGAGGCAGGTCGCCCCTTCTACTAAAGTCCTCCGTCTGTTGAAAGGAAAGGCTTGCTGCGCCTGCTGGGTGACAATTGATGGGCGACCTACTGAACTGATGAGGCAGGCCGTGCGTGTTGGCGAGGTGGAAACTGGGGTAGCTGATTGGAGGCTTGGGGTCAGGTCGCCAATCTCGCTATGCGGCGAGCTGGAGGGTTGTCAACGCTTGTGATGGTCTGCTGCCTAGAGGCAGGCCGATTTTCATTGTGGCGGTCAGGGTCGATAGACATCCGAGTCCGGCATAGGGGCACCTGTTGAGACAAGCTTGTGGTTAAGCTGACAAGGCGGGCGACCTGCATGGGCGGACTGAAGGAGCAATCTGCGGCCCCTGTCGACCAAAGAAACAACGCGCAGCCTGGGCTATCAGACCGCTGAGATCGCCCAGGCCGTGCGGCCTGAGCGGACAGAAAAACCTGTCCGCCCATCCTAAGATGTCGCGACCTCCAGGAGGAACCTGGAGCAGGCTACGACCAGCGAGCTGGTTTCCTTGGGAAGGATCGCTGATTTCGTGGTTAACATAATCCCCCCACTTTTTAAGTTCAGAAGGGAACTTCAAAAAAGTTGGAGACCGCAAAAATCGTGATCCACCCCAAAGGAAAGGAAGGGGGAAAGGAGTTTGTCAATGCTTATCTTTTTCCTGCAAGAGAAAAGTTAGTGTAGGCATGTATGGAAGGTACATCCTGCATGTACCAGGGTTTGCCTTTGCAGAACAAAGAAGATGTGTCTTCTACTGAGTTCTGCAAAATCAAGGTGAGAGGAAAACATAGAAGCATAATAACCTTCAAGTACCTAATGGAGGCTTGCAAGCACCTGTTATCCTCTGCAAAAGGAAGAGTAAGTGACCTTCGTGAAGAGGAAAAAAAGTTGTAACTACCTGAAGGGGAACTTACAAGCGTTTGTTGGTATCTACAAAAGAGAAGTTAGAAGAAAATATGGGAGTAAAGAAAAGCCGCAAATACCTGAAGGCAACTTGCAGGTTTCTGCTGGTCTCTGCAAGAAAAGTGTTAGAAGCAAACATGATATATGAAGGTTGCAAGTACCTGTAAAAAAACTTGCAAGCATCTGCTGATCTCTTCAAAATGAGAGTTAGAAGGAGACATGATATATGAAAGTTGCAAGTAACTGTGAAGAAACTTGCAAGCATCTGCTGATCTCTGAAAAATGAGAGTTAGAAGCAGACATAATATATGAAAGTTGCAAGTACCTGTAAAGAAACTTGCAAGCATCTGCTGATCTCTGCAAAATGAGAGTTAGAAGCAGATATGATATACGAAAGTTGCATGTACCTATAAAGAAACTTGCAAGAATCTGCTGATCTCTGAAAAATGAGAGTTATAAGAAGATATGATATATGAACGTTGTAAGTACCTGTAAAGAAATTTGCAGGTGCCTGCTAATCATTGCAAAGAGAAGAGTGAGCAGCAGACATAATATAATGAGCTATGCTGCAAGTACCTGAGCGGAACTTGTGAATGCTAATTGTTGATGAGATAAGATGGATATGATCAAATTGCAAAGGAAATGCTTACTGAACTCTGCTGATAATTGAATGAAGATCAAACCCGAATATTGATCTTCTTGCTATATTAGAGATATCTTTAACATGATGTCCAGATCAATAAGTCAAGTGTTGACTGTTGATATGATATGATGGATATGACCAGATTAGCAGTGAAGAAGCTTGACGAATTCTGCCAATCTTAACTAGATTCCAATAGCAAGGCTTGATGATCAAGGAGAGTTAGATTCCTTAATCAATGTTTGATGCCATTAACACTTGATAAAAGTAATGGAGCTTATATAAGTAGAGAGCTTGTAAGTCATCATCTGATAGAGATTATGCAGGCAACGCATATAAGATGAGCATAAGCAAAATGAATGGTTGCTAGTCCTTTTGGTATGTCGGATTTAACCTATTCAGCTGTGAAAGAGGCAGTTGATAAAAAGAGATCTATACTCGGAGATGACCAAGAAAGATTGGATGCTGCCACAGGAGATCACCCATGGGACTTATGCATCGCTTGCCGGAGAAAGGTCATTAGGAGTATAGTTCTACTTAGAGCGGAGTAGCCGCGCATCCTGTAGAAGGGCACAAAAGAGAAAATCATGGGAAATCCTGAGAATGATCGCTAGATACACGACTCTCATGCCTCGGGTTACAGCATCACTGATCAATGAGACTAGTTGCGCCAAGTGGCCTAAAGAATTGCTTGTCTGTGGAAAGATCAGGGTAGTTGTGGATCCCGCGAAGGCACGGATTGAGAGTACCATAGAGTGTTCGGCCATCACAGTTGTAAGATGATCGAAGAGACAAGGATATGCTTGGTCGACATTGTTTATCAAGCAAATATCATCGTAACTGTAATGTATCCTTAACGAAACACATCAGAGCTAACACATGGGCCATCCAGGCGAACACTTTGTGTAAGATACTGGCTAGGATCTGAACTCCCGTATTCCTCCACATGAGAGTTAGATAGCCCCCACTACACATATGTGAAAACTCCCTGCGATATGTGGTCATTGTGGCCTTACGCTGGAATCCAATCTCGATGGGGCCTATAACAATACTCGGCGATATCTCAGTGGTTTAGTGATCTCTTTGGCAAAGATGAAATAGAGGAAGAAGCACTCTAAAAAGGGAAATGTGTTAGTACGGGATCCTGAAGTAAATTTTATTGAAATGTAAGAAGGAGCACTTAGAAGTGTTTCGAGATGAAAATGTTCAAATAGTAAGAGTAGAGATTGCACATCATGGTTTTGAAAAAAACTTTGAAGAACTGTGAAGTTCTTTGTCGGCTTAGAATAATCTTCTAAGCGCGCACCCGTCATCAGCATCGAAGCATTCAACAGTATTGTTAATAACATGGAGAGGGGGTTCTTTGATTAGGCTCACTCCTCTTGAGCAACTAGGAATGTATGAAACTTCTTTGACCTTTGAGGTTGCTGGAGCAGGGCGATCATCTTTGGGAAGCAGTTCATGCATCTTACCCTGCCGAAGCATCCTTTGCATTAGTGGCAGAGTGCTCGGTAGTTCTCAGTCAGGTGGCCTGGCTCTTAATGAAATTCGCAATATGGATCTGAGACTTTTGATCTTTGATCAGCTGGTCGATAAGGCCTTTTATAGATAGCCTTATCTTTCATGATTTGGCTTACTTCTTGCATGGATTCATCTAGTTCAGACTAATACAAGTCATCATCTTATTGTTGATGGACTGCAATTGTTTGTGAAGATGGAGCTGATGGCAGTAATGGATCTCGAGTACGATCATGGTCCTGGAATGGATATCAATGAAGCTGAAACCTTCTTCCCTTCCTTGAGTGAGTTGGGAAATCTTTCCGAGGAGACCTCAGAGGCTGCTTGTGAGAAGGATCTTTCTCTAATATAAGCTTGGAGACGAAGCCTGGGTTTCTCTTTTCGCCTCGGATGTATGAGTTTACTAAGGCAATCAACTCTTGGTACGTTCTTAGTGCTCGGACAATGGCTTCAAACTTGAGTGGCCTTTCACGAAGACCGTGGATAAGAGCCACTCTTTACATTTATTGACCAACAATATCGATGTCCAAGATTTCTCTTTGGAATCGATCAACGAACTGAGAATAAGTCTCATTCTCACGTTGCTTGATCACAAAGAGGGCTTATGGACTACCCTTTCTTAGTTGAAGTAGAAAATCTGATCAAGAACTCCCTTCACAGATCAGCAAAGGAAGTGATGGACTGAGGGAGAAGACCATAGAACCAATCCCTAACTTGTCCATCAATGGTGGTTATAAGGATCTTTCATTTGGTTCGATCTTAAAGCATCTTGAGAGCTACGACTGATTCGAAAGCTTGAAGGTGTTTCACTGTATCAGTCTCTCCAGTGTATATTGGTAGTCGGGGCTCTCTGAAATTAGCTGGAGAAGGTTCATGACGAACATTCTCTATAAATGGCGAAGGCTCTTCCTGCTCTCCTACATCATAAGGATAAAAGGGAGCATAAGTTGTAGCTGCAAAAGAAGCAGGAGGATAAAAGGGAAAAGTTCCTGCAGGAGTGAAGGCAAGAGCTGATGGGTAAGGATAACTTCCCTGAAAGTTGAGAAATCTTGCAGGACTTCCCCGGGCTGCTTCCCCGAATAAGTTTTGACGAGCTGGAAACTCTTCATCTTGAGGTCGTAAAGGGGCTGTAGGCCCTTGTGGAAAGGTTGCCGTATAAGGAGGATAGACTGGTGGGTAAGCTGGAGGATAAGCTTGTTGATTCTCCAATGTTGGGGTTGGATTGATCGGAGCAGCTTGAGCAACTAGAGCTACTGCAGGTTGTATCTGCAAATGTTGGGTGATTGTAGCAAGAATTTGGTTGATCGCCTGGAATTGCTGAGCATTTTCACACCATGATTGCTCGAAGGCCTCCCAGAGAGGATCATTTTATAGGACTTGATCGAACAAGGTTCTCGGCTGAATGATGATTTGACAAGGCTAACTGTCGTTGTTCACCATCTGTTTAGATCTGAAGGTCGCGAGTTAACTATTGATGCGCGAAAATGGCACTGCCTAGATGGAGCTGGAGCTAATCATGGTAATTGTACAACATTGGGCTCGCGAGAGGTGGTCCAGCGAGCGAAAAGGGGAGACTGGCGAGATGATAGGATGCCCACCTGCAGGAGGCGAGATGGGGGATTCTCTGAAGTGGGAGAGATCTCCTAGTGGGTGAGATCATTCTAGGAGGTGAGAGAGCCAACAGGCCAAGAGGACGGCGAGATGGACACGGCGGTCGTCTCGCCCGCTAGTGCCTTCCCACTCGCCACGTGGGAGAAAAGATGCCTTTACCCTTTTATCCCCAAAGGGGGATTTTACCTTTATGTCCCAGGTAATTTTACACTTCTACCCCTGGAGGTCTGCGTATAGCCCTCCAGAACAGCGGTGTTTGGCTATTGGCAGACCCAACCCAGGGTGTTTTGGTCATTTCAGGTTGATTTAGAAGTGATATTTGCAGATCAGATTCAGAGGCCTATAAATAGACTGATACGATGCCTGAGAGGGTTGTTGAACCTTTCCACTATCTTCCTCATAGGCACCTAGCTCAGCATTGGCTAGGGAGGGGAAGATTTTTTAGTTCTTCCGGGGAAGAGGTGGGACCTCTGAGTTGAGACCCCTCGGTCTGTTTTCCGGCCTCCGACTATCGTCGTGGGGATAGCATAGGGAGAGTACCTGTTGGCGGCATCCTGTTTCGAACTTTAGGAGGAATCAAAAATGCTAGTTTCAACAGTAATGATGAAAAACTTAGCATGATATGACATGCACAGTACCGAAATAATAAAATAGTTCATCCCGCAGGGCGGGGGCATCCCGCCCAGAAATGTTTTATACAACGTATCAATAATTGAACATAATTAAATTTAAAATGATAATATAGGGGGGTGCCTGGGGAAGGCGAGGCGGGACAACAACAGCTTAGTTCCGCACCCATTTCTAACGGTCATCTTGACCTCCCGCGAATGGAGGGCGGCCGAGAAGATGAAAGGAGCGAGCGGCGACTACGCTGCGGTGCGCGAGACGGAGATGTTCGTCCATCTCGTTTAGGATGGCTTGGGGGTATGTACCATCCATTACGCCGTCGTCTTCAATCTCGGCAGAAAGGCGGTGGCACTCTGTTTCTAGCCAGTCCATGCGCCAGTCAGAGGCCTGCTTCTCCAGCTCCATCTCGCGGATTATATGCGTGTATTTGCGAAACATCTTAGCAGTCCTCCGCTTCAGCTCCAGAGTATCCATAGGATCACCCAAGTAGTCCTCGATCTCGTCAGTACGCGAAAGAGGTGAGAGGGGAGGAGACACGGGAGCGTATTCAGTATCAGAATCAAATTGGATGCCTACACAAAGAGCGAGAAATCGTAGACAAGGATGAGCCCACATGGGTCAGGTAAAATAAAGGCGAATTGAAGGGAAAGTGAGAAGAGAGAGCTCCTACTGGGGATGCGAGGGTTACCCACAACCCGTGAGAGGTTTTCTTTCCGCGATAGGGATGGGGACGATGACTCAGGCGAGTCGGTGCGCTGATGAGCTTGGTTGATGTTATCGGGAGGATTGGCGGGCATCGGGGAATCAGCAAAGCCTCCCTGGAAAAGCGTGGTCAATAGGCGGGATGAAAGAAGAGAGAGAAGAATGAGAAATTACTCGTTTCTCCCTGGGAGAGGCGAAAGGATTGTCTGTTGAAGGGGCAGAGGAGGTCGTGCCCGCCAAGAGGGGAGGGCAGGCAGCCTTCATCTTTTTCAGGCGAGAGGACGGAGGGGCCGCTGGAGGAATACACCCCAGATCCGGGAATAGGGCGTCCGTGTTGGTTTTATTTCACGTTCTCACCATTGCGAGGCGCTCGCAAAAACTCTAGCTGTGAGACATTCTGAAGGATGAGGAAATAAAGGAAGGCAACAGGGACCCTAATAAAGGCTGGGATCTCATATTTATAGGCCCCATAGGGAGGGGCCCACCAAAGATTCTCATGAGTGAATCCTGGCATCGCGAGCCGTGGTTGGACTTATCTTTCCGAGGTTAGAGCAACCTCAAAAAGAGCGGGGATTATGTAAAACCTTGGGCTCGTGAGAGGTGGTCCAGCGAGCGAGAAGGGGAGACTGGCGAGATGATAGGATGCCCACCTACAGGAGGCGAGATGGGGGATCCTCTGAAGTGGGCAAGATCTCCTAGTGGGCGAGATCATTCTAGGAGGTGAGAGAGCCAACAGGCCAAGAGGACGGCGAGATGGACAGGGCGGTCATCTCGCCGCTAGTGCCTTCCCACTCGCCGCGTGGGAGAAAAGATGCCTTTACCCTTTTACCCCAAAGGGGGATTTTACCTTTGTGCCCCAGGTAATTTTACACTTCTACCCCTGGAGGTCTGCGTATAGCCCTCCAGAACAGCGAAGTTTGGCTATTGGCAGACCCAGCCCAGGGTGTTTTGGTCATTTCAGGTTGATTGAGAAGTGATATTTGTAGATCAGATTCAGAGGCCTATAAATAGACTGATAAGGTGCTTTAGAGGGTTGTTGAACCTTTCCACTATCTTCCTCACAGGCACCTAGCTCAGCATTGGCTAGGGAGGGGAAGATTTTTTAGTTCTTCCGGGAAAGAGGTGGGACCTCCGAGCTGAGACCCCTCGGTCTGTTTTCAGGCCTCCGACTCTCGTCAGGGGGATAGCAAAGGGAGAGTACCTGTGGGATGCACCCTGTTTCGAACTTTAGGAGGAATCAAAAAGCTGGTTCCAACATTCTGGTCTAAGGCTTCTTCTGTATCAGAAATCTTGTGTAAGAAAATGAGAGCAGACTGATTGTGTTATTATCTCTATGTCACAGGTCCTTCTTACTTCTGTATGTTTGTCTCTGTTGCAGGAAGAAGAGAGAATATCTCTTTTTTTTTGTTTTCTGGGGAAATTTGTCTTTCGAAATTTGAATCTTCTGTAATCAATGCTGACGACCTAGAGAATAAACAGCATTGAATTATTTCCCCAACTGTCCGATAGAAAAACGTCAGGCAATAATCCTGGAGAATACCATAATCAATGCTCTTCTAACGGTTATATTTAGAGAATATTAGAGCACTAATTACTCAGGAATTATTGTAGTAGAATGGGGACAGAAGGATGTAAAAATGACTAAGTCTGGATTCGTCGAACTTATAGCAGAAATCGTCGAGTTAAGTCCACAGTTCGTCGAGCTGAGTTGCTGAGTTCGTCGACCAGATGACTTCTGTTCGTCGAGTTGAGTTCCAAGATCATCGAGCTAAAGCAGAAAACTGCATTATCCAGACTTACATATTCTGTGTCTTAAATTCGTCAAGCTGAGATTGTAATTTCGTCGACTAGAGATGATTCTGGACTTGGAATAATTTCAGATGCTTCTGGATGAAATTGTTGAAGTGAAGTATCCAGAATTCAACGATCTAAGAATTTGTTTCGCCGAGCCGAGGAGCACTAACTACTGCTAGGTAACTTTAGCTATTGTGATCAAAGTTCGTCAAGCTGAGAATCTTGACTTTGTCGACTGAAGATGATTCTGGACTTAGAAAAAATTGAGAAGCTTCTAGTTGAAGTAAAGGATCTAGAAATCGTCTACCTGAGAACTAAGTTCATCGACCTGAGTCTAGAGAGCAACTAAACTTGGAATGCTGAAGGTTGAGTCCAAAGATCATCGACCTGAGAATGAAGTTCGTTGAGCTTAGCTCAGAGAATTTTTCTCTGTTATTCTCGAGATGAGCATAACTGTCGTCGATCTGAGTTCGACGAACGTCGAACTCATTTTACTTGGTCTCTGGAAAATCTCTAAGTCTTTGAGTCTCTGGCAGTCTGATGATGGCTGGTCCATGTGATGTTGCTACTGAGGACTTGGCCTAAACTCTAGGACACAACCATGACCATAGCTATATATTGTGGGTCATATGATCCTAAGTTAGTGAACCTAGCCCAAATCAAACTAGGGATCCAACATGATCTTTCCTCGTTAGAGTTGTGAGGGGCAAAACTATCTGCGAGAAGTTCTCTACGAAGCACCTATAATAGCCGGCAAGGCCTAGAAAGCTCCGGACTTCCGCTACCCTGGAAAGCACAGGGCACTCTTGAATAGTAACAATCTTCGCCGGATCTATCGCAAATCCCTCTCCACTGAATATGTGACCAAGGAACGCTTCCGAGGACAACCAAAACTCACATTTGGAGAACTTGGCGTACAGTTGATTCCTCCTCAGCCTCTCCAACACTAAATGCAGATGCTTAAAGTAATCCTCCTCACTCTGCGAGTACACCAATATATCGTCGATGAAGATGATCACAAAGTGGTCTAGGTACTCCCTGAAAGTCCTGTTCATAGATCCATGAACACTGACGACGCATTACTTAGCCCAAACGGCATGACCGTAAACCCATAATGCCCGTATCTCGTACTAAAAGCTGTCTTGGTTATATCACTTTCCCTTATCCTCAGCTGATAATACACGAACTTAAAGTCCAATTTCGAGTACACCGTTGACCCGAATAACTGATCGAAAAGATCATCAATCCTTGGGATCGGGTACTTGTTCTTCTCCGTTAACTTGTTCAGCTCTCGATAGTCAATATAGAGTTGCAAACTTCCGTCATTCTTCTTAACAAAAAGGGTCGCTGCGTTACAAGGCGATGAACATGGACGCACAAAACCCTGCTCCAACAACTCTTGAAGTTGAACCTTCAGCTCCGGCATCTCCTTAGGCGCTAGCCGACATGGAGAGCATGACACAGGTTTGGCACCACACCAAACCGCCATAACCACCCGAAGAGCAGACATAAACGTCTTGCTCGACCCTCAACACGACTGAGAACATCGTCTCACGATCGGTATTAGGTCCCAAACCGACCACCTTACGGTCGCAATCATTGTACGCACGCTGTTCCGATAGCCAGACCATTCCAAAGATCACATCACACTCTACTATCGGTAGTAGCGACGCTCACTAGTCATCAAAGTGACTCACATGTCTTACCTTTACGAAACAAACTCTATCTATGCGCATAGGGCATTTGTAGGCAGCAACCCATCCAATTTATCCCTTGTCATCGAAGAAGGTACTCCGATGCGCGGTAGAAACTTTTCGGACAAAAAGAATGTGAAGCTTCTGCATCGAACAGTGCTCTCGCCAGAGAATCAAAAAATCAAAACAAGCCTAGCACAACCCGTCACAGGCTAATACGTGTAGAGCAACAAGTATTTAAAGCTAACCTGCTATACATACCCGTCACCACGACAAACTGCTTTGTGGCTTCCTGCTGGCTATGGTTGTACACTTTTGGCTGGGCTGGGGCATATTGCAATGCGTTTGCCTCCGAACCCTTGCAATTCTCCTCGTAGGTAGATCCAAGTTTCTTTCTGGACTTCCGTCGTCTGCTCCAACAGTCTCGGGAAAAATGTCCCGGCTTCGCATAGTTAAAACAAATAATTTCCTTCTTCCCAACGGCTGCTCCAGATCCAGTCTTCTGTGCGACTGGGACACCACTACGTGCTTTGACACTCTGTCCTATGGCTGCTCCTGTCATAGCTTTCTTTATCTTCTTTGCACAATTACGACAATCTCGGGCAAAGTGCCCTCCCTTGCCACAATTAAAACAATCATATGGAGCTTGTCTAGTAGACATTTTAGACTTCTTTTTCCCCCTCCTTCGGTATGCAAACTTTGCAGAATTTGGATAGTTTGGTACCCTGAACTCCAATGTATGGTTGGCTTTTGCCAACTCTACTTCCAACGATCTAGCCGACTCCACCAAGGCTCGGGATCCCAATAATTTTGGTCCTAGCTGTAAAACTCGTAACTCGCCGTGTAGGACATTATAAAATCTATCAAGCATAGACTGCTCACTGTCCACTTCAGAGCCTGGGTAGCATCTTATCATAAGAAACACCTGCAAATAATCCTCAACTGAGTGTGTACCCTGCACTAGAAGCATGTTTAAATGCTGACCCAATGGTCCTTTAAATGATGTTTGCTCCATCACTCCACCCGATGTTGGAGTTAACTCAGGAATAGAGGACTGTACATGTCTTTCATTTTTTGCATCCATCCCAGCGAATACTGCTTCAACCACCATTCTTATGGTTTCGGTAGAGGGAAGGGTTGCAGGCACACCCACAGGTGCACTACTTTCCTCAGAAAGCGAGCGTTCTGACGGCCTTGCACCACTCCCGGTCACCTATAGTCGTACGAAACACCATTAAGCAACCAAACAATATTGAAAAAAGCAATTATAGGAACACACAGGTTCCCCAAACATTTGTATTTTCATTCCTAAGTGGACATTCATGGGTTCTTTTATGTTATAATGATGATGCACACACATGTTCTCACCACCCCTTAAAAGAAATCATCCATGAATTCATTTAAGTTGACTGAAACCAGTAGTCTGATACCAAATTATAACACCCACTATCCGTCATATAGCATATAACAGTAGATCCGGCTGGGGCCCGACATCATAAACCACAGACAAACCGGAATGTTACGCAATAGAAACCATCCTGGCAATAACCAACGTCCTACACAAAGTAAATTCTAGCAAAAGCAATTTAAAAGTTGCATAAAAAGAACTCGGCCAATAGCATGAATGTCCACTACAAAAACACAATAAGAATGATCGTACAAATACACAAGTAATTGGCCTTATGGCCTTACAATAGTTTAATCAAATTTAAGTGTCTTCCAAACCTCGGCACGCAGGCCGGTCATACTTGAGTATAAAAGAAAACACTCAAAAATTAGGCCTTCGAGGGCCGGCTTAACAACAAGGACTTTAGCCCGCTATTTGCCACATGGCTCCGCAGCACCTACAAGCAACAATACCCCGAACGGTGGCAAACAAAAGGAACAGTCAGATAAGCTGACCAAATTATAACGATCCCGCACCAAACCTCGGGGCGACGATGCTCCTTCCATGCACTTTATTAGCATAGCCATATAATAGAGGAATTTCAAAACATCACAGGCGTAGGCTCGCACGGTCACACAACCCGCGCTCTCAGGGCACATTCTCGGTGAACCCGGTCAAAGTCCGCGGTCTTACTACCGCCCCTTTGGACGGTAATTTCTCATGAGAATTTTGGTCTTTCCGGCATAGGTCATGTCAATTTAAGCCATAGACCGCCTAAGACCCTCCATCTATGCTATCGTCTCGTACCGAACGACATAGAGTGAGTACGGTTTCGCCTAACCCATTGCTCACACCACAACGTCAATTTAAGCCATATGCGTGGGTCAAGCTTTCCCGAGTCCCAAATAGATCACACACTTTACATAACCCAGTTATGTATAAGTTGTCTCCCATGCCATAATGTTGGCAGAATCACGCATCTGCCCAGTTTTCTGGGTGCACCTTAGAGTTAGTCTTAGAGGCTCCCTGTTACAATCTACCGCGTAGAAAACCCGAAAAACAATCATCTGTGTTGATTCTTCTCGGGCCATTCATGTAATGCAACATCACCGATCCAGGCCAACTTGTCTGGGTAGGTTTCACATATCATCCCTATGTCCGTTTCTCGATTACAGACTCTACATGCAAAACAACGGGGACTATTTATGTCTACCCGAAGGAACACCTGACACTCACCGCAAACTCGCGAGAGCGGGCTTCCTATGCAAGGAAAAGAGTACTTCACATGTCCAAGATGAGAATCGTTACCCTAGTATTCCTCGTCGGTGTCATGAAGATCTATGCGGAATAAAAGCACCGCAATGTCCTCGCCTCCGTAGATCCAAACTCGGCTTGCGATTTGGGGCTCCGAAGCTCCACCGGTGGCCGGATCTCTCTTCCTTCTTCTTCCTTGCTCTCCCCTCTCTCTAGAACTCCTAGAAAGAGAAAACCCAAAAATAATGAGGGTTTCTAAGCCCTATTCCCGTGTATATCCCAGCAAGAACAGCCCTGAGCCATTGGATCCCAAAACAGGGAAACAGATGGCCATGATTCACACTTAAAATCAGCTTCCTGGGCCAAACATGGCTTGTGACACGCCCGTGTGCAAGGCCGTGTGCCCCATTAGACGCCGAAACCGTCGCATCCCAAAAAGTACATGGGTTCTCGACACACCCGTGTCAGGCTTGACACGCCCGTGTCATCTAGTACACGCCCGTATAGCTGGGCGTGTTCCTCCATCGACACAGGACCAACACCAACCTGAGAAGAACACAGGTATTCGATATGCTCGTGTCGAATTTGACACGCCCGTGTTAGGTTGAACAAGCCTGGGCTTCAGGTCGTGTTTCACCCTAGACACAACTCGGCCAACTACCCGAGTAGGACCGGACCTGGGACACACCCGTATCTCAGGCCGTGTTTGTTGTTCGACGATCGTCGACTGCAAATTCATCGATGACATGGCCATCGTCGAACCCGATCACGATACGGCTCTAGGTTGTCGCCCGTGTCCCAGGCCGTGTGACCTCTACCAAATCCCAAACTCAGATCAAAATGCCACCCTTTGCTCTTTTGAGTTTCGGGGCATTACATCTTGCACGTCTCCTCACATCAGAGAGAACAACTTCGACCAGATCAGCATATTACCACTACAGTAGGCCTTGTGGAAATTGATAGATCAGGTCGTTTGGAGCCGGTTCGGATCGATGACACAGTGATTCGAGTGTTGTAGAAGAAGAAGGTTCCCTTGGTAAAGGTGTTGTTGTCCAACCATGGACGAGAGGAGCACACCTGGGAGCCTATAGATCTGATGCGGGAACAATATCCAGAACTCTTCACCTCTGGTATATCATAAGTATTTTTGAAAAGTTCGTAAATTCTTGTGCATTGGAACACCGTAGACCCGAACTTGAATTTAGGGGATGAAATTATTTTTTTGTTTATTGGGATTTGTAACATCCCATTTTCTTCTTGACCCCTTAACTGGGTTTAGGTTATAACATGTTGTGAGTGAATGGGGTTAGTCAAGGTTTGAACTAAGGAGATAGGTTGGATTCAACATGGCGTCTAGTGAACACGACGTCCCTCGACGAAGCGTCGAGTGCGTTGAGTGGACTCAATGTCATGCTCTATAATCAATAGGCGTCGAGTGAACACGATGCCATTCGACAAAGCGTCCAGTGGACTCAACGCCATGATCTTTAATCAATAGGCATCGAGTGAACATTGTGCCATTCGACAAAGCGTCGAGTGGACTCACGCGGAGTGGAGCGATCTCAACACAACTCAATGCTTTTGGACAGTATTTTCATCTTGCCTACGGTGTTGAGTGGACTCAACGCGGCATTGAGTTGTCTCAACCCCACTCAATGCCACTCAACGTGGCATTGAGTGGTTTCAATTCTACTCAACATGTCATTGAGTGGTCTCGACACCACTCAACACTATTGGACTTAGAGTATTTTTTCGGTCTAAGCTGTATTTGCTGGTTTATATATATCCGGACTGAACATGATTTTCAAGTTAAAATGATTATTGCACGTTTGAACCTAATCTCTTCAGCAAACCTAATTAATAAATTGATCATTTCAAGAAGACCTATTTAAGGCATCGATTGATGGTCCAATACATGGGTGACACGTGACATGCAACTTAAACCCGAATTCATTTTATAAAAGGGGAAGAAACAAAACCTAATCATTGCAGCCACTTCTACCAAGCCCGTTGTCACCATTATTGAGCCATAGGAGTGGGAAACCATTTCTGGAGTTGTTCTTTAGTAGGAGGATCGAGCTTTGGAGTTAACTCGCCGGAGCTAGGATCGGCCATGGCTCACCACGACTGCACCAGCCTCCAAACTCGCATCCAGGTCCGTTGTCCTCCCCTCCCTAAGTTCTAGTATTCTATAACCACTAGGAGAGATATCGGGATAAACTGAGCCCGATACCATGTGAGAGAGGGAGAAATACAAGCTTTTCTTCTTGCTTGAGTTCGCCGAAGGAGCCGCCTCCGGCAGCGATGTCACCGGGAAACGCCAGCCGCCACCTCAATAGAGGTGGTGGAGATAATCTACGGAAGTTTTAGTCACCCAAGTGGCTGTAATTAGGAGATCGAGTAACTACAGGAGGGTTAAATTTGAGCCATTGGCTCATTAGAGAATAAAACCAGATGCCCTTGATTTTTATAAAAAAAACTATAGGTAATAAATATATGTGCAATTTTCTGTCATATTTTATACTGCCACTTGATTGCTAAATCTAGGCCTATTAATTGGAAATCTAGAACGGATTACCAACCTAAAATTTGTATAGATAAGTCTTACCTTTAATATTACACCTTGAACATGCACTTTGGGGCTCTGTAGCTCCTTGTAGTGTCATTCTCCTAGGACTGCTCCTACACTAGGGAAAAATTTCAAATAGATTCCTAGGCTAAATTTTAAGTGCACATGCAATAAAATTTAGGTCATGCATGTGTTTATGATAGACTTACGTCCTGTCCAAAAATTAGAATATTTGGAATGTATTTTTCTGTAGTTTTTAGAGAAATATCAATTGTTAACTAAATGGAATATAGGGAGATTGCCATTTTAAAATGCCCTCAAATTTGGGTGGCATGGCTCTAGTGTCATCATATGACCATGGTAAATGTTTAAGATCATTTGGCCCTTTGCATTTTGGAGAAATCGTACATACGTAGTGGAGGTAGATTTGCAGAAGGTGTGCAAATAGTAAAAATTGGAAAATTGGAAATTAGTCCATTTGGCTAAATGATTGTCCATGAGATTTTGGACAGAGGCTTATAGGGATGAAATAAACCTCCCATTGAAAGATTGGGATTTTTTGGATCAAAAATCTCATTATTTTCATTCATTGGAAAATAGGCTCATTTAGAAATAAAAATGAGAAATAGGGCTTCTGACTTTAGAAAATTCTAAAGTTTTGTTTCAAGCCCTAATAGGATATTTCACATCTCAGGAAAAAGTTATGATCTTGTTTGAGAATTATATCTTGTGTACATAGTATATTTATAATTTTACCCTTTTGGGATTTAAATTAAAAGTAGAGGTAATAATGTTTGGAAAATAATGAAAGAATTTATGGACTCTTATTTCTGTGATATAAACCCCTGTGAATTTATTTAAGAATTTTGGATTATTAATTACGCTGAAAACCTCAATAGTGGCATTTTTGTAATAATGTTCTCATGTAATTATTTTAGGTCAAATCACTGGGTAATAGTATAAAATTATGTGTTGAGTATTACTATGACAATGTTAATCACTTGTAATTTTCTATGAAATTTTAGTTAAATATTTTAGGTACTTCATTTGGAAAATTAAATAATTGTGATTATAATCATAAATAGAACATGAATGGTAAATAAAGTGGAAAAATTAGTATCTTTGGTGAACATTTATTTTTAACCTAGATGAACTCTAGGTAAATTATCTGGACATAATGGACCATTGGATATAGTAGCTCATGTAAAAAGTGACCTACGTAAACTAATTAAATGATTTAATTTATGGTCCTAAATACTTCGAAAAATGATGAGATTCTAAATGGCCAACTTCATACACTTGACAAACACATGATAAATATTTAGGGGTCTTTGTCCCAAGGAATTGGAAGTTGTATCATACGGGTTAGAAATAGGTCATGGATTGCGCTTGTAACGCCGCCGATTCTTCGATGATTTTATTTGAATGGGCAAAGTCATAATTATGACGTCGTGGCGTTACCTTTAACGTCGAGTTGACGGCGCAAATACGGGTTGTGACAGTTGGTATCAGAGGGAGGTTGCTTGACAAATGGTCGGGCAACCTTCTCTCGTTAGTGTTAGTTGTTTAGTGACATTTCATGCACACACCAATGTGTCATCAGTACGTCTTAGCCGAAGCATAGTCACTACACTCATAGCATGATAAGAAGTATACGGGGCATATTATGTAGTATGGGATGCATAATATGTGTTTGTATATGGATCCACCATAGGAGGCAACATGTGACAGTTATGTAGTATAGGATGCATAACCACCATCACATGGGTGCCCATTAGCACGTTTTCTTTTATCGTTGTATGTGATGTTATGTAGTATAGAATGCATAACATTTCATGTGTACGCCTCTCATAACATGCATTAGGGCCTTTATAAAATACATAACACTGCATACATTCCATATCATTGCATAAGCACGCGTGCTAAGTTAAGGTTTACATGATGACACGTGTACACACATGGTTTTAAATAAGAATAAAGAATCCATGCATTCATGTCATAGGCACAAGAGTCAATATGATGAGAGGATATCATCCTAAGTAGGGCCTAACATCATTATACAATCTCAGGGCAAGATGCAGCGCAAGCAAGTGTCTTTGAAGTATGGTCTGAACTAGTCGTGTTGCCTTATTGTAAGCTAGGATTTTGATGAGTTGTCCATTTGCTTTTTATAAATGCCGCCAAAGCGTCCAGCGATGAGGTCGACTCCCTAATTGGATGGTGAGTCATCAGGTGCAAAGTGATGCGACTATCGAGGGTCTGAATCAGAGTAATGAAGCTCTGTCGAGACAGTTAGTTGCAATGCAAATGCAAATTCAGTCTTTGTTGTCTGCCGCTCCCGCGCAGCAAACTTTAGTGCAAGAGCCTGCCTTGGGCAAAGTCGTGCCCGATTCCCCTGTTCCTCTAGTACCCCCGATGGCGATACCACTGGAAATGAATTTTATATCGCACTTCTAACGATTGGGACCCCCTACCTACGACGGGAGTGCTGAATTTCTAATTATAGACGATTGAATCATCTCCATCGAGGAGATGTTTTCGTATTTCGGGATTCTAGAAGCCCAGAAAGTGATGATTGCAGCCTATCAGTTAAAAGGCCTGGCTAAGAGTTGGTGGATTTGGGAAAGAGAGAGTCTGAAGGAAGGCTGTTCCTCGGAATCTTTTAAAAAGATTTTACTGAAGAATTTTCTACCCTCGGTCGAGCAAGACCGCCTGATGAATAACTTGCTGCATCTGAAGCAGATACAGCTCAACGTGAGTGAGTACGAGATTGAGTTTAGAAAACTTAGTAGGTTTGATCCTGATAAGGTAGCTTCTGAGGAGGGCAGGGTGAAACATTTCTTGGGAGGATTAAGAAGCGATGTCCAGCAGTTGGCATGCGCTTACCGTGCTAAAATTTATGATGAAGCAGTTGAAGCTGCTTTGAAAGTGGAGGCGATTGAAAACGCTAAGAACCGCGGTGCTGCGGTGAGGAAAGAGAAAGGGAAGGGTGTTGAGGATGGTAGCTCCAGTCCATCTGATCCTTCGTCCAAGAAGAAAAGTAAAGAAGTGTGTAGCATCAATGACCGTACTAGCCACCCTTACGAAAGGTGTTTCAAGAGGACTGCCACCCTGAAGCAACAGCTGGAGTACGCCATCCAAGGTGCACCTAAGGGAGAGCTAGTGTGCTCGTTCTATGCAAGGAAAGGTCATGATGTGAGTCGGTGCTGGAAGAAAGAAAGGATTTGCTTCCAGTGTGGGCAGAAGGGACACCAGAAGTCTTTGTGCCCCCAGGCTCAGCCCCCACTACAGCCTGCCCCACTTCGAGCTCTGCCGCCGCCACCGAACCTGGATAAAGAAAAAGGAAAGCTGAACGTGATGACCAACGAGGAAGCTCAAACCTCTACGCAAGTGATATAAGGTTAGCCCCAGTTTAATTTATCCTCATTATTTATCGTTGTTGCCCGAGTTATCATTCGTTTAGTTATATGTGCTACGGTTTTAGGGGAGTTTAATGTGCGGAATAGGTGGGTGCGCGTTCTTTTTGATTCGGGTGCCACCCATTCCTTTGTGACCCGGAGATTTGTTGATAAGCATCACCTGGGTGTGGATCAATTAGGAGACTCCTTCAGTGTCAAGCTCCCTTCAGGTGATTTGGTGATATCTAATCAAGGAGTTCTGAGATGCCCTATTTATCTTAGCAATTTTATGGCCTTTGCGGATCTGATGATTTTAGATCTGACAGATTTCGACGTGATTTTGGGCATGGACTGGCTGTGCAACTATGATGCGGTCATCAGTGCAAGGCTAAGCGATTGGATTTTAGGATGGACGACGGACAACCTATGAGCGTCTAAGGATTTCAGGACAGTGTTTCCCCTATCATTTCTACGGTACGTGCTTGTTGTGATATAGAGTCTGGTTTCGAGGCATTTTTGGTTTCTATTTCTGCTCAGGAAACAGGTTTTATTACACCACGTCTTGAGGATGTCTCGGTGGTGCGAGAGTTTCCAGATGTCTTTCCTGATAGTCTTCCAGGACTTCCTCCTGAAAGGGAGAAAGAGTTTGTGATAGACCTCGAGCCAAGTACTCGTCTTATTGCCAAAGCACCGTACCGTATGGCTCCATGTAAGTTGGATGAGTTGTGTACTCAGCTCGATGAGTTGCTGAGGTGTGGTTTTATTAGACCAAGTTCTTCTTCATGGGGTGCTCCTATTTTGTTCGTCAAGAAGAAAGATGGATCGATGAGGCTTTGCATCGATTATAGGGAATTGAATAAGGTAACCATTAAGAATAGATATCCCCTGCCAAGTATTGATGTTTTGTTTGATCAGTTGCGTGGTAGCTCGGTGTTTTCAAAGATTGATCTTCGCTCAGGCTACCACCAGTTGAGGATTCGTGAGGCAGACATTCCCAGAACCGCGTTTCATTCACGGCACGGACATGATGAGTTTTTGGTGATGTCTTTTGGTTTAACCAATGCATCCTCTGCTTTGAATATGGTTTTTAAGGATTTCTTGGACCGATTTATTATTGTGTTCATAGATGATGTCTTGGTGTATTCCCGTAATGTTGCGGAGCATACTCAACATTTGTGTTTGGTTTTGTCGACCCTGAGGGAGCATACGTTATATGCGAAGTTGAGCAAGTGTGAGTTCTGGCTACCTCAGGTGTCCTTTCTAGGTCATATAGTAAGCAAGGATGTTATTTCTGTAGACCCGACCAAGATTTCTGCTGTGATAGAATGGGAGAGACCATCTACACCTAAGGAGATTAGGAGCTTCTTAGGGCTGGCTGGCTATTATAGAGGATTCGTGGACGGATTTTTTTTGTTGTCTGCTCCTCTAACTAGACTTACTCAGAAGAATACTGCATTCATTTGGAGTGATAATTGTGAAGAGGCTTTCCAAGAGTTAAAGAAGAGACTGTGTATTGCCTCAATTTTAACCTTTCCTACTGAAGGAGTTGAGTATGTTGTGTATGTTGATGCATCACACATCGAACTTGGCTGTGTTTTAATGCAATATGTTAAGGTGATCGCGTATGGATCGAGGAAACAAAATACTCATGAGGGAAACTATCCTATGCAGGATTTGGAGTTTACTGCTGTAATTTATGCGTTGAAGCTTTGGCGACACTTATTATATGGTGTGTTGTGCAAGATCTATACAGACCGTAAGAGTTTGAAGTACGTCTTCACTCAGAAAGAACTAAATCTGCGCCAGCGTCGGTGGTTAGAATATGTGGCTGATTATGAAGTGGAAATTCTTTATCATCAAAGAAAGGCTAATGTAGTAGCTGATGTTTTGAGTAGAAAGACCGCTAAAATTTTTAATCTGTCAGTACAGTCCCTGGTAGAAGAATTTTTGTTGATGGATATTGAGGTTGGGAGTCGTACTGTGCCTACTAGTTTGGAAGCGGAAGAACTCTCTTGGATTTCACTTACTCGGGCACATCAGAAGGATGATCCTGATTTGTTGCACCTCAGGAATAGACCGTGAAGTGAGAGCTAACTGATTTCTCTGTGGATGAGTTGGACACCTTGAAGTATCCGGGTAGATTTTGTGTCCCCGCCTTTGGCAATATTCGGGCTAAGATCTGTGCTGAAGATCATGGTTCCAGTTTAGCCAACCACCCTGGTTCCACTAAGATGTATAAGAATCTAAAGCAAATTGTTTGATGGTTAGGGATGAAGAATTATATCGCGAAGTTTGTATCAGAATGTTATACGTATCAGCATGTTAAGGCTAATCATAGAAGGTTTGGTGGTACGTTGACACCGCTTGATATTCCAAGTTGGAAATAGGAGAGTATTTCAATGGATTTCATCACCGGTCTACCAAGATCTCCAGTGGGCACGACTCTGTTTGGGTGATAGTCGATAGATTGACAAAGTGTGCTCACTTTGTTCCGTTTAAGATTGGGTGAGCTATATCTTGAAGAGGTCATCAGATTACATGGAGTGCCTGTTAGCATTGCATCAGATCGTGACTCCAGATTTACATCTCGCTTTTGGAAGAGTTTACAGGAGGGGTTGGGTTCCGATTTAAGGTATTCCACCGACTATCATCCGCAGATGAATGGTCAGACGGAAAGGGTAAATCAGATCGTAGAAGATATGATCAGGTGTTATATTTTGGATCATGGTGGTGCTTGGGATGAGTGTCTTAGACTCATGGAGTTTGCATACAATAATAGTTATCAAGAGAGTCTACAGATGGCCCCGTTTGAGGCCTTATATGGGGGGCATTGTAGAACTCCTTTGTTTTGTGTTGAAGTTGGTGAGAGAACGTTGCTAGGTCCGGAAGCCCTTGAAGAGATGAATTGTGCTGTGACTCATATTCGGGAAAATCTCTGTGTGACTCAAGAGCGCTATGAGAAGTATGCTAATCAGCGAAGGGTTGATCTGGAGTTTGTCGTTGGAGGCTTGGTTTTTCTGAAGGTTTCTCCGATGTCTGGCGTTAAAAGGTTTGGAAGGAACCACAAGTTAGACCCCCGGTATGTGGGACCTTTCCAGATTCTTGAGCGCATCAGAGTATCAGCTTATAGGCTGGAGTTGCCTGCAACCTTCCCTGGTGTCCATGATGTATTCCATGTGATCCAGTTGCGGAAGTGTATTCGTAATGATCATCAAGTCCTCGACTCGATACCCCGGATTCAGTCCAACCTCACGTATGTGGAAAAACCTATTCGTATTCTAGATTCTCAAGAGCGTGTGTTGCGAAGAAAGACCATTCCTATGGTCAAGGTTTTTTGGAGAAACCAGGACGTCGAGAGCGCGACGTGGGAATTGGATTCAGCAATAAGAGAATCTCATTCGCACCTCTTCTCCTAGTTTCGGGTATGTCGTTATGTTTTCAGTTGTATTTGATTCTATCGTTTTGATTTGGTTTTGGAGTTGTGTAAAGTTTCGGGTCGAAACTTCTTTTTAGGGAGAGTGACTGTAATGACCCCGATTCTTCGATGATTTTATTTGAATGGGCAACGTCATAATTATGATGTTGTGGCGTTACTTTTAACGTCGAGTTGACGGCGCAAAACCGTTAAGGCATTTTCGCGTCCGTGCAGTCGAGTCGGCCGAATTCTTGTTGTAATGGGAAAATTTTGCATTTGAAATTTAAGTTATTTAATTTTGGACTTGCTCGTCAAGTTTCGTCGCAATCCGAGCATTTTTGGAGCCTCGACGAGCGATTGAAGTTTTGGTCTGTTTATGTTCGCCGTATAATTTGAAGATTTATATCTCGGGAATGGCTCGTCGGATTTTGGTTTTGACTTCGTCGTTGTGTTCGTAGCGTCAGTATTCGCCTACGGCGTGAGTTTCGTTTAATTTGGCGCTCGTTCGGGCTTCTGTTTTGATCTCGTAGTTTTCCTTAATCAAAAATATATAAATATGATTATTTTAATATTATAGTAATATTCAAAAATGTATTTTACTGTTCAATCATATAGTTTAGTTTTTTTTGGATATATATGTAAAGGTTACTGTTCATGCAAAGTTTTATCTGAAGTTCTCGAGTACTTAGGAGTCTCTCTCGAGTGCTTGTATATGCCACTCGTGTCCTGCTTCTATGATCTCGAGTACTAAGTTTTTAGTACTCGAGTAATGTGATTCTGGTACTCAAATAATGTAATTCGGTTACTCGAGTAGTGTTTTTTTATATACGCGAGTGAAATTCCTCCTACTCGAGTGCCGTCTTAAGCCTACTCGAGTGATTATTTTTCCTACACGAGTGAATTTTCTGGTCCTACTCGAGTACTCGTTTTGAACTACTCGAGTAGTCATTCTGAACTACTCGAGTAGTGTTTTTGAACTACGCGAGTTGTCTTTCTGAACTACTCGAGTAGCCTTTCTGAACTACTCGAGTATTCATTTGAAGTACTCGAGTATCCTTTCTGAATTACTCGAGTAGTCATTTTAACTACTCGAGTAGCCTTTCTGAACTACTCGAGTAGTCATTTTGAACTACTCGAGTAGCCATTTCTAACCTCTCGAGTACCCGTTAGTTTGTTCTCGTGTAGTCCATTGGAGATTGCGTTCGGGAGCCTTTTGAGTGTCAAAACGACGTCGTATGGAAAATTGGTTAACACGAAATTTGTTCTTCTCGATGAGAACTACAACTTTCATGTTGGGCATTTTTCAATTTGAAGCCATACTAAACTCCTATTTTTGTCTTCCGCGCACCCGGTCGTAAATACTCCGTTTTTGGACAGAACATTTTATAAATATATATATATATATATATATATATATATATATATATTAATATATCTTTATATATATATACATATTTATATGAGAGAAAATTTCTTCATCTACTTCGATCTTTCCTCCCGAACCAGAGCGGCGTGAGTGTGTGAGAGAAAATATATTTCGTGAACCTTCCGGTGGCCGCCGACGGTGCTCCAGTGCTCGAAATCTTCATCCGAGCATAGATCCGGAAAGCTCTCGCCGAGAGCTACGCCATCGTGGTAATATCTTCCCCATTTCTTGAGATTCCTCGTTAGGGTTTTTCAGCCCTAACCTCTATTTCGGTCATTTTTTTCTAGATTTCATCTCCTCCCGCATTCTCTTGCCCCAATCTACGACGTGGAGTGATTCAGAGGACGTTTCCGGTAAAACCTAGGTAAGTGGTGGTTTCCCCTCGTTTTCCCTTGTCCGATTTTATGGTAATGAATGAGTTTTGTTCCCTTATCTTCTTTCCAAGTTATAGCTATGTCTAATCTTTCGATCACTTGAGAATTTTTAAATCTTGTTTTGTTAACTGAATCTGGTAACTTCTTATAGGTTTGATAAAATGTTTTTAGTATTGGCTTTAATTGTCTTATTTATCGTTATTAAACGTATTAGAGTTTATTTAGGTCTGTAAATCGTTCCTAAGGGTTGATCAAGCACGTCTTGTATATAGTAATGTCAAGTAGAATCTGGTGAGCCAAATCTCGAGATATGTGGTATTTTCTTGGTTGTTTTCTTGACTGCGGGAGTCAGTGGACGATTCCACCTCCGCAGTGTTTGTTTCCTTCATTAGTGCCCTGTGGAAGTCTACCCGGCTTTTGGATGTCTGCGGTGTATGGTGGAGAGTATGAGACTCCCTCGCAGTTGGACGGATTTTATATCCGTGTTTTTGGCTGGTGTGTCCAAGAGTGACCACCTCGCCCGTTTTTTTGTGTGGTGTCTTCACGAGTGACCACAACGTCCGTGTTTTTGGGTAAAGTCGACCACAGTTGCATGATAATGGATTTGTATTTCTTCCCTTCGAATTATTCATGTTGTCGTCTTATAGCCTCGTGCGTCTGATGTACTATTGTCGTACGTGACGAATCACGTAAGAGTCCTTTTCATGATGATGAATTGTTCCTCTTTTGTACTTTATTTCAGTACTGTTGGTCTTGGGTTGGTACCTCTTTGACCTTTGTTTATTTGGGCATATTAATTTTCTGCCACCATTTGTTCCTTATTGCTGAGGTGTTTTTTCTTTGGAATGTCTCAGGTTCATAGCAGTAGCAGATAACAGAGCTAGTTTTGGAGTTTATGTGCGGCAGTGTTGGCCGTGGCTATTACCTCGTCTCAATGAGGTAGTTTGTTGTTTATTTTAGTTACTGGTTCAGACACACTTTTCTGTATGTGGGTTCGTGTCAGTTGTTGACGCCCACAGTATTGATACTTTTGATACTTGCTAGCTGCTTAGTTTTTTCTATATGTGGATGTGTACTACTTGCTCTCTGGGATGATTTATGCTAGGAATGCATGTTAGGTATTTTCAACTATAAAATCTATTACTACTACTTCATGCACTGCATAATTTAAAAACTCTAGCTTGGTATATTTGGCGAGCATAAAAGTTATCCTTACTACTATTATAAATTTAGAGTCTTGCATACCTTGAGTTATCCTTTGGGGACGTTTATACTCATGTAGGATGTTTGAGTCAATCTAAATAAGTATTTTTCCACATCATATAACTATATTTTTATTCGTGGACTAAGTGAGCCACCAAGCCGAGGGATACGACTAACCCTTGCATTTAGCTAATTTTTTCCTTAAAATAACTGAAGGAATCTTTCTTCATGTTAGTAGGTAACTGCCTGAGCGTCCGCAGTTATCCCCTGCTGACGTGGCATCGTGATGCGCATTTTCCCTTACTCTGATATGTTATTTTATGCGGTGAAAATGCGGGTTGTGACAGCACTTAGTAAAAATTGACGTGAAACACTAGGACAAACTATGCAGCGGAAGCGATGGTGTGCTCATGTGTAATAAGTCACAAAAAATCGTCCATTTAAAACAATGAGTTAAGCCAATCCTAATATAAACCTTACTTTTGTGTAGCCCCCACAGGTCGCCATACCATAGGATGTCATTCCTCCCCCTCCTACTCCTCCAACTCAAGCATCCCCCAACATAGCAGGGCTGAGGCCGAGGACGAGGTCGATGCCAAGGCCGAGGAAATTATGATAGAGGTCGAGGACAAAATAAGATGTATGCTTTGGACCTCGCCGAGACAAGGAATCCCGAGGAAGTTATTGTAGGTACTTAAATTTTAATTGCAATTCAATTTTCATTTACAGTACCTTACGAACCTTACTAGAACAACAAACATGACATAACTCAAACAAAAAGCTCAGGTATATTCTTTATTAGCGGCAAGCCCGCCCATTCCTTATTCGATATGGGTGCTCCGCACTCGTTCGTATCTGAAGCCTTCGTAGATGGACTACCAGGCATAGACCGATTCACCGGTGTGACCTAGAGGGTAAGTCTACCATATGGATCGGAGATTCTATCATCTGCCAAGTGCAACATGGAGGCAGAGATTGGAGGAAAGGTATTTGAAGTGCTAGTGATGATTTTGAGAATGCCAGACTTCTATTTGATTCTGGGCACGACTTGGTTGCATTGCAACAATGCCCGGATCGATTGTATGTCAAGGAGGATCACCTTACGGCCTGGGGATACCGAAATCATCATCGAAGGTATTATACCGATTTCCCGTACTTTATTATCATCAATGCTGGCTATCAAATCCCATGAGCAGGGAGATGAGGTGTACATGATCTGTTTCGAGAAGGTGGAGACGGATGCCTCTATTGCTGCTATACTAGTAGTTCGGGATTTCTCCGATGTATTCCCGGAAAAATTGCCTGGATTACCACGACCATATATAAGGATTTCCGGATCTAGTTGAGGCCTGGAGATAGGCATGTGTCTCGGGCACCTTACCGAATGCCACCAAAGGAGTTTGCGGAGTTTCAGACTCAATTAAAATAGATGGTGGAGTCGAGTTTTGTCCGGTGAAGTTCATTGCCATGGGGAGCACCAGTGCTATTTGTGAAGAAGAAGGATGGATTTTTACGGCTCTGGATCGACTATCGGCAGCTGAACCGGTTGACAGTGCAGAATATGAATCCATTGCCTTAGATTGACGAGCTATTTGACAAGCTATAGGGAGACCTCTGGTTTTCCAAGTTTGACTTGACATCGGGATACTACCAGCTGCGCATTCAGGAGGAGGATATACCGAAGATCGCCTTCAGTTCTCAGTACATATTATACGAGTTCACGGTAATACCCTTAAGACTCAAGAATGCAACTTACATATTCATGATGTTTATGAACCATGTGTTCGAATGGTACTTGGATATAATTATCATAGTTTTCATTGACGATTTAATATCTATTCTCGGACGAAGGAAGAACACACCAAACATCTAGCACTGGTGCTAGGAAAACTGAGGGAGCATTAGATGTACGGGAAGTTCTCCAAGTGCTAGTTCTGGCAACAGGAGGTAGAAATTTTAGGGTATACCATCAGTGGAGCTGGGTTGGCTGTGGACCCAGTGAAAGTGCAGGCAGTGAGATTGGCCACATCACAAGTCAGCTTCAGACATCCTTAGTTTCTTGGGACTAGCAGGATACTATTGCAAGTTCGTGGAGTGTTTCTAAAGGATAGCACTCCCATCACATCCTTGATGAAGAAGTATACAACTTTTACATGGACCGAGAAGTGTGAGGCATCATTTCAGGAATTAAAGGACAGACTCACCTCCTCCTCCATGCTTGCACTTCCATCTCGGAAGGAAGGATTTCACATTTATACTGATGCATCGTATCAGGGGATGGGTGCAGTGCTGATGCAGCATGGACACGTCATCTCATATGATTCGAGACAACTGAAGAAGCACAAGTAGAATAACCCCATAGATGATTTGGAGCTCGGGGCAGTGGTATTTGCATTGAAGATTTGGAAGCATTACTTGTATGGGTTTCATTGTCTAATATTCTCAAATCACAAGAACCTCATGTATATTGTCATGCAGAAGGATCTAAACCTGCGCCAGTGGAGATGGCTTAAGTTCTAGTGCGAGTATGACTATAAGATGCACTATCACCCAGGGAAGGCGAACACCATGGCAGATACCTTGAGTAGGAGACCTGACACTACTAGACCGGTGCTGTAGGTGATGGCTATGGAACTAGTACGAATGATGGAGGAGATGCAGATTACTATGATTTCCTAGGTCAAGCCAGTTGTTTATTGGGAGTACTTGAACTCCCTTATCATCGAGTGTGAAATACGGGAGCGCATCAGGGCACAACAGAGGGTGGATGCAGCTTTGGAGCCATTATTCAGAGCCCTGAAAGGTGGCGAGTCAGAGGATTATTCATTACATGACGACCTCATTCATTTTTGTGGCCGTGTTTATATACCCACAGGAGGTGGTATCCGGGAGGATATACTCAGGGAGTCAAATAGTTCTTAATACTCGGTGTACCCCGGTATCACCAAGATGACAACGGATCTATGAAGGAGCATGTAGTGGCCAGGGATGAAGAGGGAAATCATATATTATGTGACGTATTGTGAGACCTGACAGTGAGGAAAGGCATAGTGCATGTGCCTAGGAGGACTATTACAGTCATTACAGGTTCAAGAGTGGAAGTTCATGGATATATCTATGGACTTCGTGCACGATTTGCCTCGCTCTCACTCTGGGCACGATTCTATTTGGGTCTTTATTGATAGAATGACCAAGGTGGCCCGATTTATACCGATCAGGAAGGACAGTCCAGTTGATGTTTTGGTGAGGTAGTTTGTGGAGCAGTGAGTTAGGTACAACAGCGTCCCCAGGATGATTATCTTGGATTGTGACGGTCGGTTCACCTCTAGGGAGTGGAGAGCGGTGCAGGCATGCTTATGTTCTCAGTTTGCTTTTAGCACTGCTTTCCATCCGCAGACCAATGGCCATACAGAGCGGACTAACCGGACTATGGAGGATCTGTTGCGTTTATGTATACTGGATACTATGAAACCCTAGGAGGGACTGTTGCCACTGATTGACCTCTCCTACAACAACAATAACCACGCTAGCATTGGGATGGCACCATATGAGTCCTATACAGAAGAAAGTGTCGGACATCACTATCTTAGGTCAGGGATAAGGATCCCTGGGCCCTTGGATTAGATTATATTGAGGATACAGACGCTCAGATACGACTGATCAGGGATCAGATGCTGGAGGAATAGAGTATGAAGGCCAAGTACTACGATGCGAGGCATCAAAAGGTGAAGTTCCAGGTGGGGGATAGGGTGTTCTTGAAGATACATCCAGTGCTTGGTATCTTGCAGGTGCGGAGGCACAAGAATCTCAGCCCTAGATTCATGGGACCATACTTTATCCTGGAGCTAATCGGTCCCTTGGCATACCGGCTGGAGCTGCCGGTAGAGTTATAGACTCTATAAAACATCTTCCATATCTACTCACTTCAGATAGCACTACTTCTACCAAAGCATCATATCACCACTACAACAGGCTTATTCTCACTTGATAGATTAGTTCGTTTGGAGCTGGTACAGATTGATGACACAACGATTCTAGTGCTATGGAAGAAGATGGTTCCCTTGGTCAAGGTGCTTTGGTCCAACCTTGGACGAGAGGAGCACACCTAGGAGCCAATTGATCTGATGCAGGAACGATATCTGGGACTCTTCACCTTAGGTATATCATAAGTATTTTTGAAAAGTTCTTATATTCTTGTGCATAGGAACCCCGTAGACCCGAACTTGAATTTTAGGGACGAAATTATTTTTTTGTTTATTGGGATTTGTTACATCCCATTTCCTTCTAGACTCCTTAATTGGGTTTAGAGTAGAACATTTGGTGACTGAATGAGGTTAGTCTAGGTTTGACCCAAGGAGATTTGGTGGATTCAACAGCTCATCAAGGGAACATGATGCCACTCAACGGAGCATCGAGTGAGTTGAGTGGACTCAACGCCATGCTCTTTAATCAATAGGAATCGAGTGAACATGATGCCATTCGACAAAGCATCAAGTGGACTCCATGCCATGCTCTTTAATCAATAGGCACCAAGTGAACACGACTCCACTCGACAAAGCGTCGAGTGGAATCAACGCGGAGCTGAGTGATCTCAACTCCACTCAATGCTTTTGGAGAGTATTTGCATCTTGCCGATGGCATTGAGTGGACTCAACGCAGTGTTGAGTGGTCTCAACACCACTAAATGCCACTAAACGCTCCATTGAGTTGTATCAATGCCACTCAACGCGGCGTTATGTGGTCTCGACACAACTCAACTCTTTTGGACACAGAGTATTTTTTCTGTCTAAGCTGTATTTGCTGGTTTATATATATCCGGCCCGAACCGGATCTTCGAGATAAAATAATGATAGCACATTTGAACCTAATCTCTTCAGTAAACCTATTTAATACAATTATCATTTCAAGAAGACCTATTTAAGGCAATGATTGATGGTCCAATACATGGGTGACACGTAGCAAGCAACTTAAACCCGAATTATTTTTATAAAAAGAGAAGAAACAAAACCTAATCATTGCACCCATTTATACCAAGTCCGTTGTCACCATTATTGAGCCATAGGAGTGGGAAACAATTTCTGGATTTGGGATTTAGCCGGAGTATCGATCTTTGGAGCTAACTCGCCGGGGCAAGGATCGGCCATGGCTCACTACTACTGCACCCGCCGCCAGGCTCGCATCCATGTCAGTTTCTCCTCCCCTCCCTCGGTGATAGTCTTCTAGATCCACTACGAGAGATATCGGGCTCAACTGATCCCGATGCCATGTGAGAGAGGTAGAAATACGAGCTTTTCTTCTTGCTCGGGTTCGACGGAGGAGCCTCCTCCGGCGGCCATGTCTTCAGGAAACGCCAGCTACCACCTCAACAAAGGTGGTGAAGATAATCGTCGGCAGTGGCAGTGGCCCAAGATGCTGGAATTAGGAGATCGAGTTGCTACAGGAGGGTTAAATCTGATCCATTGGCTCATCGGAGAAGACAACCGGATGCCGGTTATTTTTATGAAATAAACTATAGGAAATAACTATATATGCAATTTTTGTCATATTTTATACTGCCACTTGAATTATAAATCTAGGCCTATTAATTGCAAATCAAGAACTGGTCACCAACATTAAATTTGTAGAGTTAAGTCTTACTTTTAATATGACACCCTAAACATGCATTTTGGAGATCTGTAGCTCCTTGTAGGGTAATTCTCCTAGTACTGCTCCTACACTAAGGCAGAATTTCAAATGTATGCCTAGGCTAAATTATAAGTCCACATGCAATGAAATTTAGGTCATGCATGTCTTTATGATAGACTTAAGTCCTGTCAAATATCAGAATTTTTAGAAGGTACTTTTCTGTAGTTTTTACAGAAATATCAATTATTAAATAAATGGAATATAGGGTGATCCCAATTTTCAAATGCCCTCCAATTTGGGTGGCATGGCTATAGTATCATCATATGACCATGGTAAATGTTTAAGACCATTTGGACCTTTTCGTGTTGGAGAAATCCAACATACGTGGTGGAGGTAGATTTGCAAATGGTATACCAATAGTAAAGATGGGAAATGTGAAATTAGTCCATTTGGCTCAATGATTGTCCATGAGATATTGTACAGAGGCTCATAGGGATGAAATACACCTACCATAGAAAGATTGGAATTTTTGGGATCAAAATCCCATTATTTAGAATGATTGGAAAATATGCACATTTAGAAATAAAAATGAGAAATAGGGCTACTGACCTTAGAAAATTCCAAAGTTTTGTTTCAATCCCTAATAGGACATTTCACATCTCTGGAAAAAGGTATGATCTTGTTTAAGAATTATATCTTGTGTATATAGTATATTTACAATTTTACCCTTTTGGGATTTAAATTAAAAGTAGGGGTAATATTATTTGAAAAATTTATGGAAAAATGTATAGACTTGTATTTCTGTGATATAAATCCCTATGAATTTATTTAAGAATTTTGTATGATTAATTATGCTGAAAACCATAGTTGTGGAATTTTTGTAATATTGTTCAAATGTAATTATTTTAGGTCAAATCACTGGCTAGGAGTATGAAATTCCGCTTTGACTTTTACTACGACAATGTTAATCACCTGTAATTCTCTATGAATTTTCAGTTGAATATTTTAGGAAATTCAATTGGAAAATGTAATAATTGTGATTATATTCATGAAAAGAAAATGAATGGTAAATCAAGTAGAAAAATTAGTACCAAGATGGACTCCAGGTAATTTATCTGGACATAATGGACCGTTGGATATAGTAGCTCATGAACAATGTGGCCTAGGTCACCTAATTAAATGATTTAATTTATGGTCCCAAATACTTAGAAAAATGATGAGAATCTAAATGGTCAACTTCATACACAATACGAGCCCATTATAAATATTTAGGGGCATTTGGCCCAAGGATTTGGAAGTAGTGTCACATGGGTTAGAATTACGTCATGGGCTGCGCTTAGTAAAAAGTGACATGTAACACTAGGACCGATAGTGAAATGATAGGTGGTTGGATTAAGTGATGTATTAGGAAGTTGAAATCCTACTTGCTGTCACGAGTATGTCACTACAGAGTAACCACTGATAGAGTGCAAGCAACAAGGAGAAAAAACTATAACGGGGTCCGATGAAAGATCATCGCTCTCCCAACCAGTACCTTGTATCTTTATGTTTACTCAAGAGTAAATACGATATTGGGGTACTAATAATTGGTAGACATTAATAAAAGTAAGTGTCCTTGAGAAAGGGAGCTTTGGGCTTCTGCCCATCAGAGTTCCTAGTGCCCTGAGAACCCTTCACCGGAAATGCCCTGGGAAGTCCGAGGATTGACCATAAACTGCTATGTATAACAAGAATTAGACAAGAGTAGTCTAATAGGTTAAGAGAATGATGTGACAAACTCGCCTGTATAGAGTTGGAGGATACAGGACAGGTTTAGTCCTACGAGTTGGAGGCTCAAATATTTGGTTACAGGACAGGTTTAGTCCGGCGAGCTGCATGCTTAGATGTTTGGATACAGGACAGGTTTAGTACTGTGAGTTGGAGGCTCGGGTGGTTACTTCCAGACGGTTGGTACTTCGAGCCAAAGCCTCGGGTTAGAAATAATTCACATGTGCGTAGAATATATTAGTTGTGGGTCAGGCAGTACTGGCCTGTTGTCACACTGACAGCAGTATGGTGACTCTAGCAAGGTGTGAGGCTTTGAGGGACCAGTGAGATATTTTACACTGTGTTCTAGAGGATAATCCCCGAAAACGCACACTCGACCAAAAAGACTCGTGGATTTGCAAGCAAATTACTACACAAAGACTCTGAAATGTGCACTTAGGACCTATACAGAGGCGTACGGGAGGTCTAGGGCTGCTACTGTGTATACCCACCTAGGAGTGGAGATTCCCACTCCACGTCTACCGTAGCCGCAATGGTGGTACTCGAGAGTTACGCAAACTCCAATAACTGGAACTAAAAGACTGCGATCACATATTCGTGTGTGAGTTGCACTTGTACGAATCATAACCTGTATAACTCATGATAACACACATACATACATAGAATATACGCACCATAAATCCTTATCATATAAATTAGTATGGGATCTTATATATGATAAGTTAAAGTACTCCCGTGATGTTAGTGTAGCGGTAGATAGTTTACTTTTTGCTCGGTACTACTTTACTTACTGCACTTCTTTTAGTATTGCTTTACTTATATTACTTGTGATATATATATAGAACTACTAATGTAATGATATAACTGTTATAAATATGTCCATGATTGAATCGATCCATCGTCTACTGCTTCCATTTTGATACTTCTTTGTTGTCCTCCACCTTCTTCCTCTCGCTCGGTACCTAGGAGTCATGAGGGTGAAGCGAGGACAAAATGGCTTAGTCTTTATGACTAACGGTCGGTTGTGATCGTATCATTTTAGGAGGTCGATGAGTTTGAGCGCCAGCACGACCAACGGGACAAGGTGGCCGGACCTGAGGAACAGGCCGGGCGACGAGGCGGAAGTGGAAGTGGGTGACGGGACAGGCCGGGCTGCCTGGGCGGACAGCTTTGGCGGACTAGGAGGACTGGGCGGACTGAGATCTGCGGCCTGGTGGAAGGTCTAGTGAGAAGCCAGTTGTTTTTCTGGGCGGTTTGCACGGGTTGAGTCCGCGGACTATGCGGCCTGGTTTCTGCGGATAGGGTGTTTGCTGATTGGCTTTGCCAAGGAGCGGCCTGAGCGGATAAAGGCTTGCAGACTGGTGCATTGCTCAGTGGCCGCGGGTGCAAGCTTGTGCTGATAGGCGGTTTGGCTCATGTCCGCGGGTAGCTTGCGGACTGGTGTGTCCGCGGTGTGGGTTATTGCGGACTGAGCTTAGAGCTTGGCTGAGGCCTTGTCGAGCTCTGGTGGCACAGCAGGAGATTTGCTGTGGAGATCGATTGGGCGGACTGGAGAAGGTTCTCCAATGTTTGCCTTGCTCCTGGCGGTTTTCCTTGGTATCCGGCTAAGTCCATGCGGACTCGGCGGACGGTGTTTTTGCTATCGTGCGGGCTGGGGTGGTGACGCTATCTCTTGGGCGGTGACCACACTCCTCACCTTGCCTATAAATAGGACCCCCTGGCATAACCTAAATAACTTGAGTGAACAGTAAGTTGGGGTGTGCAAGGAGCTGCGGTCTGTGTTTGTCAGTCCGCGCGGATTGTTTCAGGCTGACAGTTTGCTGTGTGCAGGTCGCGCGGATAACTTCAAGGAGCCAGGAGTTTGGATGTGACTTCGGACAAGTGCTTGGAAGTGTACGGTCTCTGCGGACTCAGCAGGAGGTCGCTCTGCGGCTTGTCAGTTCTGTTTCATCTTTGCCAGCTTCAATAACCTGTCCGCCGGCTTCAGGCGGGTAGGGGTGTTCCTCAGTTCAGGTTCAGCAGAAGGCGAATAACGGTGTGTCCGCGTGGCCTCGCGGCTTTGGCAGACTCCGTGTCTATTCGGCGGATTGCAGCATAGCTTGGGCGAGCTCAGCGGACTCAGCGACCTCGGCGACCTCGCGGTCTCGGCGGACTCCGGTGCTGTCCGCCCGGCTTGTTTTTTGGTGCTTTCTGTTTTCAGCTGTTATACTAGCGAAATCATGTCTCGCTATGTATGCCTCGCATTGTAAAGAAGTGAATGTATAAAAGACCTGCTTGTGCCTCCATTGTTTGTTTGGATTAAACTTGGTACCTCTAGTCCTTGGTTTTCGCTGGTTCAACGTGCAAACTGGGTAGTTTCGAAGATATTAATTTGGCGTTTGGGCTATCTTGCTGACCACGTTGAGAAAATTTAACATGGTATCAGTGGGAGGTTCCTGAGGTTCAGTTGCATGAGCGGAAGTCAGCCAGTGTTGTTACTCAGTGATTGAGTGGTGATCAACCTGTGTTGTTGCTCGGAGCTGCTGAAAGGTTGCCAACAGGTGTTGCAATGGAAGGGAGCTTTGCAAGAGGTCTGGCCATTGAACTCTTAACGCCGACTAACTTCAAGAAGTGGAAGTCGTGCATGAAGAGTTATCTTCTTGGCGAGGAGCTGTGGGAAGTCGTCGGTGGAGACGACAGACAGGAAGTCACTGCTGCGTTCGGTACTGCTGAGCAGGTTAGGCTCTGGAGAAGAACAAATGCTAAGGCGGAGTTCATTCTGAAGAGAGCCGTGTCTCCGGAACTATTTGATCACATCATTGGATGTGAGTCGGCTGCTTATATTTGGACAACCATTGATGAGTTGTTCAATAGGAAGAATGTGGCGCGGCTTCAGTTCCTGGAGAATGAGTTGGCCAGGGCAACTCAGGGAGACCTTTCCATCTCCAAGGACTTCTTAAAAATGAAGAGCTTGTGTACTGAGCTGTCGGCACTGGATCCTGATGAGCCTATCTCTTAGGCAAAGACGAAAAGGCACATTATCCGCGGCTTGTGGAAGCAGTATGTGGCCTTTGTTACATCTGTCCAAGGGTGGGCTACTCAGCCGTCATTGCTGGAGCTGGAGAATCTGCTTGCCTCGCAGGAGAGCTTAGCAAGGCAGATGGCTGGAGTGAACCTGAATCAGGAAGGCAGCGAAGCTCTCTTCTCAGGCAAGAAGAAAGGATGGGAAGGGAAGAAGAATAAGAAGGTGCAGGCCGCTGGTGAGAAGGAGACTTCAACTTCATATCCGCCGGAGAGGAGCAATGCTCCTAAGGACTGGAAGAAGAATCTGAAGTGCTACCGGTGTCATCAGCGAGGGCACTTCAAGCGGGACTGCAAGGTCAAACTGCAGCCTGGGCATGCTGCGGGAAAGGAGGAAGCTTGCTCGAGAAGTGAAGAAGCAGAATGGGGCGGAGCTTTTATGACGGCCACTTCTGTCCGGGCCCTGTCTGCTGAGGACTTCAACAGCGAGTGGATCGTGGACTCCGGGTGTGGTCATCACCTCACCGGAGACAAATCAAAGTTCACCTTCATGTAGGCTTACTCAGGTAATGAAGCTATTATCACTGCTGATAATACTGTTTATGCAGTAGAGAAGGAGGGGGTCGTGTCTTTGGGTAGTGATCAGGGGCCACTCACGTTAAGGAGTGTGTATCACGTGCCGGGCATGAAGAAAAACCTCTTCTCGGTGACCAATGCGGTGGACGCTGGGTATCATGTTCTGTTTGGGCCAATAGACGTGAGATTCCTTCGCAACATATCAGCAGTGAAGGCTGATGTTGCTCATGTTGGGAGGAGGGTGAAGAACTTGTTTGTTCTTTCCACCAATGCTTATGTTGATAAGATGAGGGCCAATGATAGCGCTGCTATCTGGCATGAGAGGCTGGGGCATGTTGGCATGGACAAGCTGAAGGCAATGGCGAGTAGAAGTTTGGTGAGGGGGTTGCCGAAGTTATCCTCCTTTGGTGATGGGCATGTTTTTTCTGGCTGTCAATACGGTAAGGCACATCGCCTTCCGTTTGATAAATCACAAACAAGGAGCAAGAAGCCACTGGAGTGTATTCATGGCGACCTGATGGGACCGACGGTTACTGCCAGCCTTGGTGGAAGTAGATACATGCTTGTCTTGGTTGATGATTACTCAAGGTATACTTGGGTATACTTCTTAAAGGAGAAGTCGGAAGCCTTCCGTTTGTTCGTGGAGTTCAAGGAGTTGGTAGAAGGCCGGCTTGGCTTGCGGGTTAAGAAGCTTAGAACTGATAACGGGGGTGAATTTGTTTCCTCCGAGTTTTCTAACTTCTGCAGGAAGCACGGGATCCAACGAGAGCTTACTTGTGCTCACACTCCACAACAAAATGGGGTAGCGGAGCGGAAGATCCATCATCTGACGGAAACCTACAAATGCTGGCTTCATGCGAAAGATATCCCAAGGTCCTTTTGGGCGGAGGGAATGTCTTGTGCTGCTTATGTTATCAACCGGATGCCACTTAGCCCTATCAACATGAAGACTCCTATTGAGCTGTTGCTGAAGGAGAAGCCGAGTGTGGTACACCTTAGGGCGTTCGGTTCAACTTGCTACGTGCATGTCCCGGATGCTTCACGGACAAAGCTGGATGCGAAGGCAAGGAAACTTGTCTTTGTTGGCTATGATGAGCGGAAGAAGGGATGGAAATGCATGGACCCTATGACGAAGAAGTTCGTGGTGTCAAGAGACGTTGTCTTTGATGAGTTGACGTCATATGGAGGTGGCTCAGTGGAGCTAATCGGAAGTAGCAAGATTGATGAAGCACTGGTGGAGGCTGCTGAAGGCTTGGAAGAGGAGCTTGCTGTTTCACCAGCAGCTCCTGTTGCTTCGAACTCCGAGGCTGAGCCTTCTGGCTCAGGAAGCAGGGGGAGCACTGCTCAATGCTTGCCCCAGGTAGGAGTGGAGCCTGAAGAGGCAACGGAAGCCGTGAGCAAAGAGCCGTGTCTTCGGAGATCGAAGAGGGTGGTTAAGCCACCGGCTCGGTACTGTGATGGGAATGCAGTGAGCTTTGTCTCCTACTTCTTTGCAGGTCCTCTGGATGAGCGAGAGCCTGCAAGCTTCAATGAGGCCACTGGAGTGAAGGAGTGGGAAGGTGCCATGAAGGAAGAGATTGATGCTCTGAAGAAGAATGAAACCTGGGACCTTGTGCCCAAGGTTGATGGCATTACTCCGGTTACTTGCAAGTGGGTGTATAAGTTGAAGAAGAAGGCTGATGGGAGCATTGATCGGTTCAAGGCTCGCCTGGTCGCTAGAGGATTATCACAGCAGTATGGAGAAGACTATGAGGAGACATTTAGTCCAGTTGCGAAAATGACTTCTGTAAGAGTGGTGATCGCCTTAGCTTCTAGCAAGGGATGGAGGTTGTGGCAACTCAATGTGAAGAATGCCTTTCTTTACGGAGAGATTAACAAGGACATCTTCATGGATCATCCGCTTGGTTTTGTCTCTGAGAAGCATCCGGACTATGTATGCAAACTCAGGAAGGCTCTCTATGGGTTGAAGCAAGCTCCTAGAGCTTGGTATGGGAAGATTGCAGAGTACTTGCAATTCTGTGGATACCTTGCTTCTAACTCGGATTAAAGCTTGTTCGTCAAGAATAAGGGAGAGCTACGAGTCTTGGTCCTGCTGTATGTGGATGACATGATCATCACAGGGATCTCGGAGGGGGAAGTAGCAAGGCTCAGGGCTGAGCTTGCTATACGCTTCGAGATGTAAGACTTGGGAGAGTTGCATCACTTTCTTGGTCTGGAAGTGGAGAGGAAGGAGTACGGGGTTCTCATTAGCCAGAAAGGATATGCTGATCGCATTGTAAAACAGTTTGGCATGGGCGAAGGGAAGAAGTGCTCTACTCCACTGGAATCTGGGCTGAAGCTTCGACGAGATGAGGGAAGAGTCCTTCATGATCCCTTGGTGTTCAGGGCTCTTGTTGGGAGCTTGATTTACCTGACGATTACAAGGCCGGATATTGCTTATGCTGTTGGCCGAGTAAGTCGGTATATGGCTGAACCAAGGCAATCTCATCTAGTGGCGGCAAAGGGAATTCTGAAGTATGTCAAGGCTTCTTCTGACATGGGACTCCTCTATAGAAGGGACGCGGAGGTTGCGTTGCTCGGGTACACGGATGCTGACTATGGAGGTGATTCGGATGATCGAAGGTCTACTTCAGGTTATGTGTTCACTTGCGGTTCAGCTAGCATCTCGTGGTGTAGTAAGAAGCAGGACTCGGTGTCGGTTTCAACCACGGAGGCGGAGTATAAGGCTTCGGCCTTGGCTGCTCGGGAAGCCGTTTGGTTGAAGAGGCTTATAGAGGATGTTCATGAAGAAGTGCAAGGGCCTACTTTACAGCGGGGTGACAATGAGAGTGCTCTCAAACAGGTTAACAATCCAGTGTGTCACGCCAGGACCAAGCATATAGAGATTGATCACCACTTCATCAGGAAGAAGGTGTTGGAAGGATCTCTGCTAGTCGGGCATGTTCGGAGTGAAGATAATCTTGCTGACATCTTCACGAAGCCACTGTCGAAGGGGCCTTTTGAATGCTTGCGCAGCTTGCTGGGCTTGGTCACCACTTCCCACTTCAAGGGGGAGTGTTGAATTTTGTGAAGTGGAAGTGGGTGACGGGACAGGCCGGGCGGCCTGGGCGGACAGCTTTGGCGGACTAGGCGGACTGGGCGGACTGAGATCTGCGGCCTGGTGGAAGGTCTAGTGAGAAGCCAGTTGTTTTTCTGGACGGTTTGCACGGGTTGAGTCCGCGGACTATGCGGCCTGGTTTCTGCGGATAGGGTGTTTGCTGATTGGCTTTGCCAAGGAGCGGCCTGAGCGGATAAAGGCTTGCGGACTGGTTCATTGCTCAGTGGCCGCGGGTGCAAGCTTGTGCTGATAGGCGGTTTGGCTCGTGTCCGCGGGTAGCTTGCGGACTGGTGTGTCCGCGGTGTGGGCTATTGCGGACTGAGCTTAGATCTTGGCTGAGGCCTTGTCGAGCTCTGGTGGCACAGCATGCGATTTGCTGTGGAGATCGATTGGGAGGACTGGAGAAGGTTCGCCAATGTTTGCCTTGCTCCTGGCGGTTTTCCTTGGTATCCGGCTAAGTCCATGCGGACTCGGCGGACGGTGTTTTTGCTATCGCGCTGGCTAGGGTGGTGACTCTATCTCTTGGGCGGTGACCACACTCCTCACCTTGCCTATAAATAGGACCCCCCTAGCATAACCTAAATAACTTGAGTGAACAGTAAGTTGGGGTGTGCAAGGAGCTGCGGTCTGTGTTTGTCAGTCCGTGCAGATTGTTTCAGGCTGACGGTTTGCTGTGTGCAGGTCGCGCGGATAGCTTCAAGGAGCCAGGAGTTTGGCTGTGACTTCGGTCAAGTGCTTGGAAGTGTGCGGTCTCTGCGGACTCAGCAGGAGGTCGCTCTGCGGCTTGTCAGTTCTGTTTCATCTTTGCCAGCTTGAATAACCTGTCCGCCGGCTTCAGGCAGGTAGGGGTGTTCCTCAGTTCAGGTTCAGCAGAAGGCGAATAACGGTGTGTCCGCGCGGCCTCGCGGCTTCGGCGGACTCCGTGTCTATTCGGCGGATTGCAGCATAGCTTGGGCGAGCTTAGCGGACTCGGCGACCTCGGCGACCTCGCGGTCTCGGAGGACTCCGGTGCTGTCCGCCCGGCTTGTTTTTTGGTGCTTTCTGTTTTCAGCTGTTATACTAGCGAAATCATGTCTCGCTATGTATGCCTCGCATTGTAAAGAAGTGAATGTATAAAAGACCAGCTTGTGCCTCCATTGTTTGTTGGGATTAACCTTTGTACCTCTAGTCCTTGGTTTCCGCTGGTTCAACGTGCGAACTGGGTAGTTCCGAAGATATTAATTTGGCATTTGGGCTATCTTGTTGACCACGTTGAGAAAATTTAACACTTCTTCCTCTCGCTCGGTTCCTAGGAGTCATGAGGGTGAAGCGAGGACAAAATGGCTTAGTCTTTATGACTAACGGTCGGTTGTGTCGTATCATTTTAGGAGGTCGATGAGTTTAAGCACCAGCACGACCAACGGGACAAGGTGGCCGGACCTGAGGAACAGTTGCTGCGCATTACTACTACTGCAGTTCTGCATCAGGTGATGACGAGTGTTTTAGTTACATCTTCCGCTTACTGTTCGTGTGAGAGCGAGACTTGATTTTATTTGGCATGTACCTGGCTAAGACCTTCACTAATTTTTGTACTCATTGTGGAATGTTGTACTTTTCATCTATATATGTGATAATATTGATGTGACTTGTGGACTTGCTAGTTTTATAACTGCTTAATATACTTTTGTTCTCACATGTCCTACAGGTATATGATCGTAGAAGTCGACAAGATCGGCATCTTGAGGTGTCGACTAGCCGTGTGTGCTAAGTGTCACCATAAGATGGCGGTTCTAGGCATAAGAACGGAACCTCCTGGGTAAGGGGACTATTTACCGAAGTCAAAAGGGGGAGAGAAGGATGTGAGAAGAAAATGATCAAAATGATCAAGTCCATGCATCAACAATTCAGCGGGAACGGGTACGATGATAATCACCCTGTAGGCAAGGAAAGTATGGTAACTATAACTTGTTCTATTGTTATACGTTTTCCAAGTATTTCTTTATTGTTGTATATGTTAGTGTATGTCATTGACTCAGGATTTTGATTGAGGGTTTTGACATCTAAAAATAGGGGGAAATTTTTGGGTCCATTACCCACAATGTCCAAGACTTGTAGAAGTCAGATTTGTAGAAGTCAAACATGTCAATGATATACATAAATTTGTATTGATGTATGTACATGTTCATGCATGAAGGTTATTCCTTGTAACATTGATTGGACAGGAATTCCATGTTTTGTGATAGGTGGTCACAAAGTATTGATGTGGAGAGACAAAAATTTGTCTAAGTCCACATGCATTGAGTGATGACAGTTCACTCAACGCCATATGCCATGGAAATATGCTGGACAGGCTGAAAATCTCATAAGTCCACATGCATTGAGTGAACCCAGTTGACTCAATGCCAGAAGCCAAGCAGCGCTGTATTTATTGTGGATAGTCAAAGCGATGTAGTCTGTAAAGCAATTCTGTGGCTAAGTCCGCAGGCGTTGAGTGATGGCAGTTCACTCAACAGCATATATCGAGAATCATCGACTATATCTGAATCTGTCGAAGCCATAGTTTTGGCAAGCTGAAATTCAACTAATTCCACATGCATCGTGTGGTTATAGCTCTCGATGAAATATACTAAGCAGCGTTGAGAGAAGCTCAATCAGTTGGAGATTCTGACAAGGAAAATTTGGCTAAGTCCATATTCGTTTAGTGAGGATAGCTCACTCAATGCCAAAGTAGAAGGCGTCGTGTGATGTTAAAGCTCAAGATGAGAAGACAGAAATATCTGTCTAAGTCTAAAGTTGCTGTGTGAAGCAAGTTCACTCAACGCTCGCAATACCTCAATAAGCTGACAGATTACAGAGAAGTGGCAAAGTACAAAAGCATTCCGTGATGAAGCTTCACACAAAGCTATCAGGGCCTAGTAGACAAATAAGTTGCAGCCTAGTCTAGAGGCATTTAGTAAAGCCAGTTCACTTAACGTTCCCAACGCCTGATGGTGCAGAAAATTTCACTAAGACCAGATTCACTAATTGAAGGACTTTTACTCAACACACTTAACTCCTGGAGTGAATCTAAGAAATTGGCTAAGTCAATAACTGATGACGTTTGCCAAAAGTAGACAAAGTCAACAGAGTTGAAATTAAGTACGGGAAAGCTACAGAACATGCCAAATAGCGCCAGAGGTCTACTGTATGTCTTCTTCTGTTAAAGCAAGGTGCAGCTATCAACTACATGTGGTCCCCACAGCTTATTGGAGCCGTTAATCGATGCAAGATAAAAGGGATAGCTTCAGAAGGAAGAACTTAAGTTTTAGGGTTTCATTCTCTTCATAGAGTTGTGGCCAGACTTCGTCTTCTTCGCCATTGCTGCCAAGCTAAATGCTTGAAGTCGATCTAGCTAAACTAAAAGTTCATTCGAGATAGCTTAAAATAATTTCTTCTGCTATAGTTAGTTCAGATTAGCTTCTGATAAAGAAAGATAAAAAGAGCCTTTAGGTTTTCTGTTGGTTCAAGTTATTTGTTTGAAGAACTCAAGATCAGTCACGTATTCAGTCTTCTTCAGCAAGTTCAGAATCAAAGTTCTGGGACAATTCTAGCAGAGGCAACTATTTACTAAAGATCATTTTCCTACAGCTGTGAAGATAGTTAGGGCTGAGATAACTCAGCTCAGGAAGCAGACAAAGAGAAATATCTCTATGTCAAATTAACACAAATCAATATCATTTCTATAGGATCCTTTTGGATCTGAGTTATAAGGCATTTTTGACTGAAGTAGGGTAGATTAGGTTGAGTGTAGGATCCACTCTCGGATCGGAACGTAGGACCTTTGGGTCTGATGTAGGATACTTTTGGTTCTGAGCTATAGGGCCTTTGTGCCTTAGGTAGGGCAGTTTGGCTGAGGAAGGAGAGTCATACTCTCTGAGTGTAGGACATTTCTGTCTGAGTGTAGAATCCAGATTTAGATCTGAGGCATTTCCTTGATCCTAAGTTGTAGGAGATTAATTCTCTCCGAGGTAGGGCTATCCTCCATAGCCTGAGCTATAAGACTTGAGTTCAAGTCTAAGGTAAGTGATCATTTGATATCTGACTTGTTGGAGCAAGTTTGTTCTGAGGTAGGGTCGTTGGCCTGATTTGTAAGTCTTAGAGGGGACGGAAAGATCCTGTGGGATGTAAGGTGAAAGCTCTAAGAAGCTGAATTTTTGGAGAAGTGGCTTCTCTAACAAGAAGTTAGAAAGGTGGGAGGATAGTGAATGTACACAAAATTTGGGGAATCACTATAAATTTTATGCGTTCATTGTTTTTGTCCAGAAAGATTAAAAACTACTAACTCATAACACATTAAGTAAAAGATAATAATAATAAACCAGAAACCTATTCACACCCCTCCCCCTCTTGGTTGGTAGCTACCTTGAAATTAAAGACTTTCAAATACCATCAATAAACTCTTCCAAAACTGCTATAACTACAACTTGAGCTTCTTCCAATGACACTTTAGCACTAGCAAAATATAGAAATTTACCTTCAAATGATCATACAAAATATATTTTAGTTTTAAGACAATCAAGGCATATATAATTCACGAATAGTGATTGATCTAATTAAGGATTCTCTTGGCAAAAATTAGCAAGAGGAAGATGAATATTTGGGATTTAGGCTGACTGTTAAGTTCTTAGCAAATAACTCTAACAATGAACATCCACTTTAGAGAAGAGGGATAAACATCATTGGAGAATATTGTCTATCACAGGAGCATACTGTGAACACAACTGTATAGTTACGTGAACACAACTATATAGTTTTGTGAACATAACTATATAGTTCTGCGAACACAACTATATAGTTTTATTGCATTTATATCCTGGGAAAGCTGGCTATATCCATAGTAGTTTCCATTCCACTATTTACCATCATGCTGCTGAGAATGTAAGGTCACAAAATATAGTTTTTTAACATTATTACATAACAAAAAAAATTTAGGCTCAATTTGGAAGTGGTGTTCTAGGAGTTCACCGAATTTAGTGAACTACTTATAGCAATTCATTAAAAATTATTGAACTATTATAGTAGTTCACATAGAGCAAGAAATAAAGTAGGTTGTAGATGCTTGAGAAATTCCATTGGAGCATCTTATGGTCTGGATGACAGTCCATCTAATAGGATACTCCAACAGTACACTACACATAATTAATATGTATCATATAAATAAGATGGGCATGCCCTGCAACACTTTGTTCACCCAAATAAATTACCAAAAGCTAGAAATCCTTAATTATCCACATAATGGCGGCATGCATTTTAAATGTCTCATTGGTATATGTATCTTAAGTCACAACACCATTCCATAATTCTTTTAATTCTTCTATCAATGGACTAAGATAAACATCATTATCTTTTACAGGTATGTTGGCCAGGAATTAACAATGACATCATTAAAAACTAATCATTTGTCTCTTCGTATAATGACATATTATATGGGATTATCACAACTGACCACAAACTATAGGAATTACTCATATTTTCAAATAGATTGAACCTATCAGTGGCCAATCCATACCTAACTTTATGTGGATCTGTGACAAAACTAGGATGGTGCGCATCAAAAGTCTTCCATGCAGGTGAATCCATCAGGTGACTAAAAGTACCTTCTAGCTGAATATGCTTCTCAGTATGCCGCCTCATGTAGGATCTTATTTTAGAAGACATAAAGTCTTCATGGCCTTGGTGTTAAGGGAAATTCACACAAAACCTTTTGAGGAATCAATTTTCCTTTTCTAACTTATATTTCATATTCGGTTCTTCACACATAGGAGTTACATCTTTCTTTTCATTCACCTTCCAAAATAGTACTTAATCATTTCTGTATGCTTCTATATTCTTGTACCTCAAACCTAAACCAGAAATTTCCTAATCCCATAAAGATATGTTGGAATAAGATTACCTTTTGGCCTCACATCCTATAGTAATTCAAGAAGCATATTAACTTACTAATCTCGCATCTTGTTTATTACTTTGATATACAACAATTTAATAATGAATGATAATAAAAATACTTCCTACAACTTGGTTATAGATCGCATCTGGTATTACATAATAAACATGAACAAGTTTTAGTATTTTCTTCATTATGTTCATGAAGTTCTGCATCTCCAATATTTTGTATCATATCAACTAAATCATCGATGGTTTCAATATCATCATTATCTAAAAAATTGCATCTTTAACTTTGAGAAGGTCCACTATTGTTACCATTAGAAGTGAACAAAAAAGAACGTGCCATTTTAGATTCTCCATGATGTATCCAATCCTTATAATATTGATAAAACCTTTTGCTTGCAAGTCTATTTTATCTTCAAAAAAGCACTTTGTTTTGGTGTTTCGACATACAATGCATTGGCAAAGAATTTTATCTTTAAAGTAAATTGCATTTTCCCTTGCAAACTACAAAAAAATCCATGCATCTAGTATAGGTAGAACAAAATCTATCTTGGTCATAAATTCAACATTTATCCATACCTACAAAAAAAGCACACACATATAATAAATCATATATTCAACAAAGCATGCCATTTATACACACACACACACACACCTATTCATATCCACACGCAACTATATATGAAAACATTCAAACCCAATTTCATCCATATATGAAGACATTTACTTATAAATCACACAGAAAAAATACACAACACAAGTAATAAAATATCTCACTTTCAATAGATCTATTATCTATTGGTCATCTTCTTTCTACTCTTTGTGTTTTTTTTTTGTTTTTTGACAGCAATAAAAGCAGCCAACTCACAGCTAGCACACTCAAAAGTAGTGGTTAGATTTCATGCACAATTAATTTAAGGCAATCTAATAACAAAGAAGCACAATAAAGGCCAAATATTTGTGCACAATTTGAACCACGGCAATTTATCAGACAATTATTAAAATTTTATACAGTCTAGGGCTTGAAATCAGAGGATAAGATAGTCTAATATGGAGTGGGTCGACAGTCAGCAGCCTTGCAAATTTCACACCCCTAATCCATAGTGCAGTATAAGGTTACACAAAAGCACACTAACACATAGATTTGTACACTTAATATTTATATTTTGTGACTAAAGAAAAATTACACGTACACATACTTATACTTTCAGATACACACACTATCACTTACACATACATTTTCATTTTATAGGTTTAGTCATAGCTTAAGGAGAGGATGAAGAATGATGGTATCACATGATCAGGAAGATTATTGGATTCATGGAGAAAAAAATGAGCTGTGATCAAGGAAGTGATGGGGGTTGAGGGTTTCTAGAATAGATTTCTAAAGTGCCGAGAGCTCGAACAATAGGAGGTAATAAAATTATGTGAAATATTTCATTATGGGGGAAATTTTCCGTCCAAATATTTCATTCATGTAAAATAATGTTTTTTTGCAAAATTTTATGCAGTGAAATTTCCCACCAAAGATTTTATTCATGTGAAATATTTAACTCATAATTTTAAATGTAGTCATTTATGTAATATTATTACTTTATTTGAAATGTTGACAGTTAATATAGACTCACTTCGATGGTTTTGCAATTATTTTGGTCTAAGACGGAATGTTAATGATCTCCTTGATGAATGATATTTTTAACAGATTCGAATATTTATTTATGATGGTTTTTATGTGTTTGTTTGTGTCAATGTGTGTTTCTATCTACGTGTGTTTGTGTCTTAGTTTATGTTAGTATGTATCTCTGTTTGTGTCTAAACTTTTTTTTGTGTCTATGTTTTTGTATCTATGTGTGTTTATGCATGTGTGTGTTTGTGTCCATGTATCTATGTGTGTTTGTGTGTCTATGTATGTGTTTGTTCCTTTGTGTGACTCTGTCAACATCTTTATGTGTGTCCATTCTTATGTGTGTTTGTGTATCTATATGTGTCTGTACATGTGTGTATTTATGTGCTTATGTGTGTTTGTGTCTATGTGTGTCTATTCCTGTATGTGTACGTTTGTGTCTATGTGTGTATGTGCCTATGTTTCTCTATATATGTGTTTGTTTTTGTGTGTATGTTTTTGTTTGACTGTTTCTACATCTATCTGTGTTTGTGTCATCTTTGTGTATGTGTCACTGTATGAGTGTCTGTGTATGTCTGTGTTTGTATCTCTCTATATGTATGTGTCTGTGTCTGTCTTTGAGCATGTGTGTGTCTATGTCTGTGTGTTTCTGTGTCTATATGTGTATGTATCTATGTGCGATTATGTGTGTGTGTATCTGTATATGTGTCCATGTTTGTGTGTCTATGTGATTGTGTGTGTACGTGTTTGTATTATTGAATGAAATTTAATTTATTAAATTACTATAATAATTTATTAAGTTAACATTAATATTCAATTAATTTTAATATATATAGGAAGCACATATCCCCTACGAACCTTTACCCCCGCCTCGACAATGTCACTATGGGACTATGCTCCTGCAGCTCATAAACCCCTACGCGCGAAAATACCCATGCCACAATATATAGTACCATATGTATGTTATGGTCATGCATGGGGGTTTGTGAGTTCTATATAGGAGCACTATCGTGTCGGGACACTATCAAGGCATGGGTGTAAAATTGCACAATGATCGTCGCTATCACACGACAATATCGCCATGTTATCACGATAATATCATTGTGTGATCACGACGATATCGTAGTGTGATATCACAAATTCTTGAACTTGTCTTCTTTTCTTGGCATCACATCCATCGGAGAGTTATACAGGTTATTTTTGCACAGTAGAAATAAACTATTATCAAATACATTCAAGATTTGTTATTATCAAATCAAGGAATATAGAACGCATGCTACAACATATATTATTGATTATATTATAGCTTCTTTTTCCCTCCCTCTGCCCGGTGCCTAAGAGTCACTAGAGGAAAGAATTTGAAGCCACTTAGTCTTTAGACTAATAGTTGTTGCACCACCATTTTAGGAGTACACCTCGTATGAGCAAAAGCAGTAGTAGTCAGGCAGGGAAACAGGGCTTGGAAACATGTTATAGCTTTAACAGTGATACCTTGTGATACGGTATGAGTTATATTCTTGTGGTAGTTTTCCGCTATACCTAGCTTGTACTTTATATTTTCAAGAACTTGTAGATTCATGTTTCTTATTTATAAATAAATTGTAAAATTCTATACTTAATGTGATCATGAAATAATTTGTGCTTTCTTTTATTAAAAGGTTAGCAGATGATAGAGATAGCACATGTTAGCCCACATACTAAGGCTACCACAAGGCGTCTTTTAGTACATGTTAGCCTATATACTAAGTCTACCGCAAGGTGGCTGTTCTTGGCATAAGTCTTCCATCGACCCTGTATTGTATTCCAGGTGGGTCTTATAAGGGGTACTGTCGTGTGGGGAAATTGGGCTCCTATGCAGTGTCAGTTGATTGAGCGCTAGAGAGCACGTGAAATTAGTTGGAGGTAATTATTATTTTTTAAAAAATCTTATTTAAAAAAATCTTATTGAACCACACGTTTTAATTATCAAACAATATAGTTGGGAATATTACCCTTCACTGTTCCCTGAATTTGAAGAGGCATCACCATCAATACTATGTTTATAATTGTATTTGATATATGTTCAAGTTTAGTATTTCCAGGTTACCTATCATACCATGATTGGACATGATGTTAGGGTCACAATATTAGTTGGACTCAAGATAAGTTGCTGGCAGAGCAGAAATTTGGTTAAGTCTAGAAGCGTCGAGTGAAGGCAGTTCACTCGAAGCAAGAAGAGCAAAAGCATTGAGAGAACTACATATAGTTAAAGCCGCAATATTAATGACTAGAAATCTGTATAAGTTCATATGCATTGAGTGACGGCAGTTCACTCAATGCAAGCTCAACTAGATATCAGGCTAAGGATAGAAGCGTTGAGTGAAGGCAGTTCACTCAACACCAACTCAAAAAGATATCTGGCTCAGGACAGGATAGTTCATTGAAGGCAGTTCAATTAATGCCCCAGTCAATAGGACTAGTTACTGGACAGGCAAAAAATTCACTAAGTCTAGTAGCGTTGAGTGAAATAACTTCATTCAACTCTAGAAGAACAAAAGCATTGACAAAAGCTTAAGTAGTCAAAGCCTCGGAAACAGCGGATAGAAAATCTGTCTAAGTCCAAAAGCGTTGAGTGAAGGCACATAACTCAATACCTAATCAATAGAAAATTCAACTAAGTCCAAAAGCATCGAGTGATGAAGGCTCACTCGACGCCTAATCAGTTAAGACTATAAAAGATAGAATACACTGAATGATGAAGGCTCACTAAACGAACTCAATTCCCAGAGATGCAGAATTCTGCTAAGTACTTTTGCACTGAGTGACAAGGATTCACTCAATGCCTGAGAAGTCTGTCTGGATTTTACTAGGCCCAGAAGCGCGGAGTCATAATAACGGTAACAAAAATTCAAATGTCGCGGGATTTGCTTGCTAGAAAGCAAAAGGTGCCGCTTAACCTTAGTACTGCATTAGATGCAAAAGTTGTGCTATAGTTACTCATTCTAGGGGTCCATAATGTGCATATCGCCGTTGGATTTACGAGAAATAAAAAGCGAGTTCCGACGAAGAAGAAAAGAAATTTGGAGCTGTCGACTTTTGCAAACGAAAGATTTTTTCTGGATCATCTTCTTCCTTGAAGAAAAAGTTATTGAGCTTAAAGAACTTGCTCTCACTATTGGTCTGAAGAGTCTAGATAGTTAGCTGCTGAAAGTCATATCTTCAACAGTAAGTTTAGAAAGTTCACTCTCTGACTTAGAAGAAGCGAAGCAAGCCTAAGCTGCTATTCATCTTCAAGTCCACTGTACTGAAATCATCTACTCTAAAGGCTTGAAGAAACAGTGCTCTGTAAGGTACTTCTCATCACAAGCAGAACTTTCTTGAAGATCAACAATCTTGTTGCTGTGAAGGAGATAGGACTGAGATTTCTCAGTTCAATAAGAAGAAGACTCAGTTGGTATGCTATTTCCCTGGAGTCAAAGTTAGGGCTGAGTTTAATCAATACAGGAAGTTAGACATAGAGAGTCATTTCTCTAGAGTCATATCATCATCAACAACTTAACTTTTCTATAGGATCTTAACTGATCTGAGCTTGTAAGCTTAATTTTTAAATGCTGAGTATACGATCCTTCTATAGATTTGAGGTAGGGCTTTTGTGTCTGAGCTGTATGAGAGTTATTCTATGAGGTAAGATCTTGTGGTGGATCTGAGTGTATGGTTATACTCTTAGCTTGAGTGTAGGACTTTGATTAAAGTCTGATGTAGGTGATCTGGTGCATATTACTGAGTTGTAGGAGATTATATCTCTAAGTGTAGGTCCTTGGGCCTGAGGTAGGACTTGGAGGAGTCTAAGAGATCCTCAGGGATCTATGTTGTAAGCTTATTGAGTTGATATTGGAGAAGTTAGCCTTGTCTAACACACTGCTAGAAAGGTGGGAGGGACAGTGGATGTACCCATACCTTGGGGAACCACTATAAATACCTATGTGTTGTTGTGTGTCTTGAAAGCAAGCTAAATAACTTAATCACAACTCACCAAAGCAAGAAGATGGTCTTAAAATACACAAAAACCTATTCACCCCCTCTACGTGTTTTGCTACTCTTAAAATAAAGACTTTCAAGTGGTATCAGAGAGAGGTTGTCCAAAAAGGACTTAAAAGTCTGAATAGATCTCCAAGTGTAGCTAAGGATTGTCCTTATAGGTTCAGGAGAGAATCATAGGGAGTTGAGCTCCACGAAGCTTCCAATCTATATAAAGGATAATTTTGGTGTTTTGAAAGAGATAGTCGGGCTTTTCATGGAAGAAACTGACCCTAGGATCTTCATAAAGGTCTAGGAAGGATCTTTCATCCCCATGAAGGTCTCAGTCTTGGATTCCAATGTCCACACACCAAAGAAGTACATTGAGATGTCAAAGAATGAGGTCATCCTAGAAACCATGGATAAGAGGGCACAAAATATAATTGTTAGTGCCATAGATGACTCTACATTCTAGAATCCTGTCCACCGCAAGATAGCAAAAGAAATGTTCGACACCATGATTGTATACATGGAGGGCACTGAGGAAGTTAGGGATGATATGAAATCCCTACATAAGTAGGAGTATGAGGCCTTCAGGCAAGGCAGCAAGGACAACCTAACTGACTGTTATAAAAAGTTTTTCAGAGTTGTTAATAAGTCGAGAACCTATGGGAGGGTCTTCAATAATTACGAGTTGAATGATAAGTTTCTAAGATCCATAACTAGAGACTAGGAAACAAAGATTTGTGCTATCAGAGAAGTCTCCAAGCATGCCAAAACTCCTCACACTTTGTTTGAAAGGCTGCTTTTATTTGAGATGCAACTATCTTCCAAGAAGGAGGAGGAGACCAACATAAGGTCCCATGCAGAGGAGAGGATAGTGGCCTTCAATGCTGAGAACCTTAAGAAGAGAAAGGAGAGAATTGCCTCACCACCAAGGAGGCGAGCTGATTCAGGGAGCTCTTAGTCCATCGCATCTGAAAGTAACATGTAAGATGAAGAATTTGCTGACTTTTCAAGGAAATTTCAGAAGATGATGAAAAGGTGGCAGTGGAAGAACAATCCATCCTCCACCTCACATTATAAGAAGGATCATAATAAATCTGGGAAGAAGTTTTCAAAAGGAGATAGGTATGATTCTAACCGTAGTAAATATATTTCTTCTAAAAATGTTTGTTATTGTTGTAGCAAGCCGGAGCATGTCATTGTTGATTGCCCAGTCAAAAGAAAAGAGATAGTTGAGAAGAAGCACCATCACCACAAGGTCAAGAAGGATGAGAAGAGTTTCTTGGCTAAGAAGACTATTAGCCTATCAGACAGTGATTCTAAATCTTCATAATCAGAAGAAGATGAAGAGGCCATATTTGCCTCATATCCATTGAAGAAGTTGCTGAACTTCCCGATGATCCATCTGGCATCAGGGCCCCATTATCCTCAATTGATAGTGATATGAAGAGGATAGTCCTAATGAGGTATATTCCATCCCTAGCTCTCCTTCTATCTATGAGTTTGGCTCGAACTCTGATGCATCCACTTTCTCTATTGAGGAAGAGGGATAAGATTTTGAAGATGATGTCAATCAATTGATTTATAAGTATGGTGTCATTCTGGATGCCCTGAAATGGAGCAAGAGGCTATTCAAGAATTAAGTTAAGGAGATTGTCTCCCTATAACTAGCTGCTTCCATATAGTCTGAATCAGCATCCATGCTTGATTATATGAGGAGGGAAGTCAGCCAACTGAAGACTATATCAATCATCCAGATTGGAACCATTGGCTAGAAGAACAAGATCATTAAGGATCTTGAAGAGAAGCTCCTTAAGGAGAAACAGATTGTGGCTGGATAAGAGAGGTTTGGGGTTCAAGTGGAACTCTAGTGTTGCCCATTCCAAAGGGAAGGGGAAAGTTCCTGTAGTGCCTCAGGAAACATTTCACAAGGCAATCCTCCCATCAAATAGGTATGACCAAGATAGCATTTATTGTCACTGGAAAAATAGGAACTCTTCTTGTCAGAATACAAGGGTATCTTACAATGGTGGGAGAAAGGACATGGGTGTGAGTGCACTGAAGTTTCCCCATGAGGAAATTAAGATGACCCATTATGGACCATTTGTGTTTGGTGCTCCAGCTCCCACACTCAAAGAAAAGGCAGTGGCCTATTCTCAGATTCTTCCAGCAACAACTCAGACCAAAGGTAAGTCAGCTAGTAATCCAGACTTGGCCATCTCTGAGGCCATTAACAGAATGTCTATTGCAAAGAAGAACACTATTGGTGGAACTCAGAGTAATCCAAGTACCTCTATTGGCAGACTCACCTTCAGTCAGATAGTTGCTGACAAAAACAAGAAAAAAGTTATTGCTCTGCCTTTTGAACATTCAGTTGTTGGCAGCTTAAAATCCACACGGGTAGTTCAAAAAAGGAGATACAACATTCACGAATGTTTTGGCTATGGTAAAGTTGGATACTTTAGAATATATTGTTAGCATAACCCTAGTTTGCCAAGGGCAAGGTAAGTATTCCTGTCAGGAGAGATGTAAGATGACAATTCCATATATGCTTGAGTTTTCTTTCTAAAGAAAAAGCCTGAAACCCTAGACATCTTTATACCTTTTTTAGGCAAGTTCAGAATAAAAAAGATAGTTCTGTGGTCAAAATAAGAAGTGACCATGGTACTGATTTTCAGTCTGAAGGCATGATAAAGTTCTGTGAAGAACTAGGGATTTGTTAGGAGTATACTTCTCCAAGAACACCCCAACAAAATGGGATAGCTGAGAGGAAAAATAGGACTCTCACAGAGGCTGGAAGGATACAACTCAGTGACACTTCTCTCCCAGAATACTTCAGGGTTGAGGTAGTGAACATTGCTTGTCATGTCTTGAATAGAGCCTATTTCAACAAATATCACAAAAAGACACAATATGTGATTATGAAAGACAGAAAGCCAAATCTAGCTTATCTTAGGATCTTTTGTAGTAAGTGCTTTGTGCTTAATAATGGGAAGTCCTTCTTGACTAAGTTTGTTGCCAAATCCTATGAAGAGATATTTGTTGGGTACAATAATCATAAAAAAGTATATAAAGTCTACAACTTAAAAAATTAAGTTGTAGAAGAGTTTGTGAATGTAGTCTTTGATGAATCATTAATGATTAACAGTGAGCCGCATATCTCCTCTAGATCTGGAAGTATAGAGTTGAAGATGGATAAACTAACCATCAAAGACAATTCTGTAACTACCCTAAAAGAAGATGATAGTGTGTACTTTCCTGAAGAAGGACAAAGTACACAGGATATGGCCAAAGACCAGCATGATCCGTCCACTGAATTTCATGATGTTGAAGTAAGAATGCCTCCTGTAGTCAGGCATTTGAGGTATCATCCCAAAACTCAGATCATAGGAGATACTAATTAAGGGGCTTACAAAAAGGAGCAGAAGGCTCAACATTACTATGTACTCCATCTTTCGGTCTCAAGTTGAACCTAAAAGGTTTGAAGATGCAAGAAGAACTGAACCATTTTGTATTGTGGCAATGCGAGAAGAACTGAACCATTTTAAGAGATCCAAGGTCTAGAAGCTGGTTCTCATACCACAAGAATATAACATCATTGGAACCATGTGGATCTAAAAAAATAATCTTGATGAAAATGGTGTCATAATAATAATAAATCTAGACTGGTGTCCAAGGGATACAAATAAGAGAAATGTATTGATTTTGATCAATCATTTACACAAGTAGCTAGATTGGAAGCCATAATACTATTCCTTGCATATGCTACACATAAAGGATTCCAAGTCTACAAAATGACTTTGAATTCAGCCTTCCTTAATGCTGACCTTAAATAAGAGGTCTATGTTGAGTAACCCTTAGGTTTTGTTAATCCTAACTTTCATTATTATGTTTATATGCTTAGAAATGCTTTATATGGGTTGATGCAACCCCTAGGGCATGATAAGAAATCCTGTCTAGCTTTCTCATTGAGAACAAATTCTCAAGGTGAAAGATAAACAAGGCATTATTCCTAAGGGAAGTAAAGTGTAAGATCAATCTTGTCAAAATTAATGTAGATGACATAATATTTCGGTCTACTTATGAGGGCCACTGCAAAAAGTTTATCAAACTTATGCAAGGGCAATTTAAGATGAGCAGTATGGGTGAACTCAAGTATTTCTTGGGCCTCCAAGTCAAATAATCAGAGGATGGTCTATCCATCTATCAGTCTAAGTTCACCAAGGAGTTCATTAAAAATTTTGGAATGGAGTGTGCCTCCAAAATCAAAACTATAATGGGGTCAAGTGTGTCATTAGAAATGGATAAAACTGGGAAACCTATTCATGAAACCTTGTATAAAGGCATAATTGTCTCGCTCCTCTACCTTACTACTAGTAGGCCAGACAATATTTATGTTACATGTGTTTGTGCTAGATACTAAGCTAGCCCTAAGGAATCTCATTATTCTGCAGCAAAAAGAATTTTGAGATATCTCAAGGGCACACCTGATCCTGGTCTGTGGTACCCTCGAAATAATGACTTTCAACGAACTGGGTATTCAGATACAGACTTTGTAGTTTGTAGAGAAGATAGGAAAAGCACAATTGGCACGTGTCAGTTTTTAGGTGGAAGATTGGTCTCTTGGAGCAGCAAGAAGAAAACAAGTGGTGTTTTCTCTACAGCTGAATTAGAGTACATCTCAGCTGGAAGTTGTTGTGCTTAGCTATTATGGATCCAACATCAGCTCCAGGATTACAATCTCAAGATAATTAGAACTCCAATGTTTTGTGATTCTACTAGTGCAATCTATATTGCTAGGAATCCTATTTCTCATAGCATGACTAAGTATATAGAGATTAGGTATCATTTCATTAGAGAGCATGTGTAATTGAGCACATATGTCTTGAGTGTGTCTCTACAGACAAGCAAGTGGCTGATATTTTCACCAAGCCACTAGACGAAGCCAGGTTCAACATCTTTTAATTTGATTTGGGTATGATGAACTTAGTATAGCTTCAGTAGCTCCTTGTGCATTTTTGTTGCAAGTAGTATTAATATCTGCAGTGCAACAAAGGAGTTATAGATTGAGAAGAGAGATGTTCTTGCTGAGGGGGAGAAAGTTCAGTCTGATATTTAGGACAACGCTGAGGTTGAGTGGGAGATTCACTGTGAACTCCCTACTTAAGATACAATGAGTAAAACAAAGAATTTCAAGAGACAATAGGAGTTGTTGTGCACAACTTCTGGGGATACAACATCAGCTAGACAACTACAATCTCAAGGTATGTCATCCAATCTTATAGTGTGACTCATCCAGTGCAATTTCTAATGCTGAGAATCCTGTCTCACATTGCAGGACTAAGCTTATAGAAATTAGATATCATGAAGAAAGTAAAGACATCTTCATTGAATTTGTCCCCACTGACAATCACGTTGTTGATACCTTCACTAAGTCATTGGATGAGGCTAAGTTCAATTCTTTCAAATTGTGTTAGGAATGCTCAATGTTCAAATGTACATTAAGTATTTCAGTTATAGATCTACATATCTATATCAATGTTTTCAATTCATAATGTATTCCATCTACCTTACTATTAGAGTATATCTTTATTAAGGTTAGATGGATAGAAGCAATTAATCACTTAAACTTGCTAGGATAAACATCAGTGAGATCAGCTGAATCAGCTGAGTAACATACAATGTTCCTCCTCAGGGTGAAGGTCATTACATCCACCTTGTTGGCGGAAGAATAAACTCTTCCTGAGCATGATTGTCAAAAGGACCAAGAGTAAAGATCACCCATGATCCTTTATCCACCCTCAATAGATGAATGCCTATTGAAGAAGCCAGAAAGGGGAAGGAGAGAAATGAGAGAAATGACATAACATGTCAAGTCAATACATTAACTTAACATGCTGAGCAAGAAAGGGGGAGGGGAACTTTTAAGTGGTATAATGAGGGCAATGACTTGACATCACTGCATTGAATAAGCTTACATGAGAGAGCTTGACGAGAGCAATGACTTGGCATGTCAAGTCACAACATTTAACTGGGAAACACTGAACAAGCTTACATTTTCTTAATTAATATGTTATCAGTATTAATGCATCTTAGTATTGCCGTGTGTTCTGCCTTCTTCAATTAGGGAGAGATTGTTTGGAATATTTCCCTTTAATGTTCCATGAATTTGAAGAGGCATCACCATCAATGCTAAGTTCATAAATATATTTGATATATGTTCAAGTTTATTGTATACAGGTTATATATCATACCATGATTAGACAAGATGTTAGGGTCACAATACTAGTTAGACTCAAGACAAGTTGTCGGCAATACAGAAATTTGGTTAAGTCTAAAAGCATCGAGTGAAGGCAGTTCACTTGACGCAAGAAGAGCAAATGCATTGAGATAACTACATACATTCAAAGACATAATTTTGCAGACTGGAAATCTGGCTAAGTTCAGAAGCGTTGAGTGAAGGCAGTTCACTCAATGCAAACTCAACTAGATATCTAGCAAATGATAAAACCGTTGAGTGAATGCAATTCACTCAACAACAACTCAATAAGATATCTGGCTAAGGATAGAAGCACAGATTGAAGTATGCACACACAATGCATCAGTCAAGAAGACTGGTTACTAGATAGGAAGAAAATCCACTATGTCCAGAAGCATTTAGTGAACTCACTTCACTCAATGCCAGAAGAGGAGAAGTTTTGACAGAAGCTCAAGCAGTCAAAGCCTCAGAAAGAGTAGATAGAATATATGTATAAGTCGTGAAGCGTTTAGTGAAGGTAGTTCACTCAATTCCTACTCAACAGACAATTCATCTAAGTCCAAAAGTGTCGAGTGATGAAGGATCACATGACGCTTAATCAGTTAAGACTATAGAAGGCAGAATGTGCTGAATGATGAAGCATCACTCAACGCACTCAATGCCTGGATATGTAAAATTATGCTAAGTACTTTTGCATTGTGTGACAAGGCTTCACTCAACGCAAGAGTAGGATGTCTGGATTTTACTAAGTCTAGAAGCACAGAGTCATGGTGATGTCAGTAAAAATTTAAATATCGCGGGATTTGCTTGCGAGAAGACAAAAGGTACCGCTTACCTTTAGTACTACATTAAATGCAAAAGTTGGGCTGCAGTTGCCCATTTCAGGAGTCCATATTGTACATAGAGCCATTGGATTTATGGGAAATAAAAAGCGAGTTTCGAGGAAGAGAAAAGAACTTTTGAGATGTTGACATTTTCAAGAAAAGATTTTTTCTGGATCATCTTCTTCCTGGAAGAAAAAGTTGCAGAGCTTGAAGAACTTGCTCTCACTGTTGGTCTGAAGAGTTTAGACAGTTAGCTGCTGAATGTCACATCTTCAACAACATGTTCAAAAAGATCACACTCAAAGTTAGAACAAGGATCAAAGCAAGCCTAAGCTGTGTTTCATCTTCAAGTCCACTACACTAAACTCATCTACACTAAAGGGTTGAAGAAACAGTGCTCTACAAGGTACTTCTCAGTGCAAGCAAAACATTCTTGAAGATCAATCATCTTATTTATGTGAAGGAGATAGGACTGAGCTTTCTCAATTCAAGAAGATGAAGACTCGGAGGACTATTTCCCTGGAGTGAAAGTTAGGGCAGAGTTTAATAAATCTATGAAGTTACACTCAAAGAATCATTTCTTTGGAGTCATATCATCATCAACAACTTACCTTTTTTGTAGGATCTTAACTGATCTAAGCTGTAAACCTAATTTATAAAGGCTGAATGTAGGATCCTTCCATGGATCTAACGTAAGACCTTTGTGCCCGAGCTATAGGAGAGTTTTCTCTGAGGTAGGATCCTATGGTGGATCTGAGTGTAGGGCTATCCTCCTAGCCTGAGTGTAGGGCTTTGGTTAAAGCCTGAGGTAGGTGATCTGGTGCAGATTACTGAGCTGTAGGAGATTATATCTCTGAGTGTAGGGACTTGGGCTTAAGGTAGGACTTGAAGTAGTCTGATAGATCCCAAGGTATCTTTGTTATAAGCTCATTGAGCTGAGATTGGATAAGTTGGCCCTGTATAACACACTGTTAAAAAGGTGGGAGGGATAATGGATGTACTCATACCTTGGGGAACCACTATAAATACCTATGTGTTGTTGTGTGTCTTGAAAGCAAGCTAAATAACTTAATCACAAGTCACCAAAGAAAGAATATAGTCTTAAAAGACACAAAAAAACTATTCACCCCCTCTAGGTGTTTAGCTACTCTTAAAACAAAGACTTTCATGTATGAGATGTATTTATGACTTTTATTACATTTATTTTCATTTAATCATGTGTCTTCTAGCAAACAATATGACATGTGTTTTCATACTTGCATGTGGTTGAAAAATGCATGTCTATGAAAAACGAGTGACGAAAAAAGTGCGCCCGTAAGAAAAATGCATGTCGGGGCACTATTGAGGCGGGGCAACAAGCACGTAGGGTAAAGGGGCTTTCTGCATGTGCACTAGCTAGACTAGCATGTCTCATAAAAAGATACAAAATTTAACGGCCTTCGACAACCCTCCTATGGGAATGGGGATGGTTGGGGTGCATGGTATGTAGACTAGCTGATGTTGAACCCTTTCAGGCATGGTGCACTTTTTGTAATGGCCTCCCCAACACATGGTTGTAAAGGACAACCATCGGTAACCCTAACATCAAGCTCGAAAGGGATGAGTGGCAGCTAGTCTGCAGACCATATACCACAACCCCTCTGCATGCCCACCGGTAGGTTGTTTGGAGGCCACAACCTCCCATTGATGAGAAGTAATATAGTTAAAAGACCCTACAGGGACTTTACAGGAGGTCACCCATCCCGGAATTACTCTCATCTGAGCATGCTTAACTCTAAAGTTATTTTGCTTATCATCACCAATTGAGCTTGGAAGGATGACCTCTGGGAAGCTCCGGTAGGGGTTCTTAACTGGATCACATCTCATCAAATGGAGGTTGCAGCATCCGAGGCACTCTCGGCAAGTGTTCCAATCACTGTCAAGTAATAAAAGTGAGGAGTTTAATCCCCGACTATTGATCTCTCGAGGAGTGCAAGTAGGGAGTGTAATTTCGCTATATGAAAAAGAGATTGCAAGTGTGAAAGTAATCGAAGGGGGTCTTTGAATGGGATTCCTAAGTTAACAACAAAAAGAAAACTATAGAGGGTCACTGTCACCGTGTTGCTTGGGTGGAGTACTACGGAAAGTAGTATGGACGATGGATGAGCACAAGAAATGATTAAGACATAACAACATAAAGACATGTTGAAACCTTAAGCAAAACATTATTCTCAAGGAACAATCTCATTATCACAAGTTCAAAATGAAGTAACCAAAAGAAAAGGTGGAGAAATATTATCGAGCGCACAAAGGCTTTCCGAGATTCATGGCTAGATTCGAGGGTTGTAAATCCTTATCCGGGCTCGGTCTTCGGATGACGTCCAGGAAACAAAGAAGGGTTGTCACTTCCTTCAAATATCCTATCTTCTTCGTGAATGATCGTTGGGCTAGTTCAGATCGAAAAACTCCTCAAGTGCAGCAACAAAGAGTTTGGATGGTAGATTGGAGTTCAGAGAAGATGGAGGTTGTAGGAGACGAAACTAACGCAAGCTTTCTGAGGAGAAATGGTGGTCGGATCAACTCTCCAAGGAGGAGAGAGAAAATGGTAGCTGGAGATGAGTTTTCCCTCTTAGAGGAGCAGAAATGGCAGGGGAGCGGAGCTGGATCCTTAGAAAGAAGAAATTTGCAACTTAAATAAAAAAGTCAAAAAGAAATGGTCACGCACGGTTTGGCCCACGGCCGTGCGCAAACTGTGTGATATTAACTTTTAGGACAATCGCGAGGAAGGAGAAGCGTTGACACGTGCATTTTCCTTCGGGCACGGGCAATTTCGCCCGTTCGTGAAGGACATCGCACGGTTAGCGACAGAGTGCTGGAAAGCAGGGACACACAGGAAAACCGTGCATTCTACTCGCTCATGGGCACTTGCGCCCGTGCGTGAACAAATCGCACGCTTAGCTAGAGAACGGAACAAACTAAAAAGCTACAGGAAAACCGTGCGTTTCCTTCATACATGGTTTCGAAGAAAACGTGCGTAAACCGTGCGAGAGGAAATTTGTCGAGCTTAGCTCGACGTTCTTCCAGCTGACCAAAATGCATGATTCCACGCAAACCGTACGTGAAAGAAATTCATGACTGTGTGTTGTCCTTAAGATAGAATTCCTGCCTAGGGGGAAAACACACCACCTGCACAACAAAACCAACTAGAGCACAAGCTCCGAGCACCAATAAATAAAACAAACAAACAGAACCATGGGGAGCATCATGTGCTTACCCCCAACAACAAAATGTGCAATTCCACACCCTCGGGCCAAAACAGTGCACAAAATGGTCCATGACCGAACGATGCAAATATAACCGATTTCCGATTGAAATTCAATGTACGAGTGAGAAAACCAGCCTAGATGAGTCTGAAAACCCCTATAAATATCAGACTCATCACACCACCAGACTTAAATATTTTCTCGCCCCGAGCAAATCATCTCTCTGTGGACTCAAATATAGCTAGCTGGCTTAGAAATTTCAACAATAAGGTAAAGCGAGAAATCAAATACTCATGGGAATAAAACATAATAGATACACTTTTTAATTATGCTACCGAGTTTATAAATTTCGACAAGTGTAAATAAGTATTGTAGCTACTCAAAAATATAATTCTGGAGAATCGTTCAGTCATGCGTAGGGAAAAAGTAGGCAGGCCACTAAGTTGTGCATTGCTAAAGACCGGGGCTCGAGATCACCTCCAAAGGAATCCACCAATGTCGGGGATCATTGGATTTCCCGTTTACACCCTCTCCACAGTGCTAGTTTGACTCGAGCACGAATCCGCAGGACTTATGGAAGATAATGAGGATTAGGCATATATGTAGGTAAGAATGCAAAGGGTAAATCATGGCTATGCACAACCCAAATGAGCTCATTCAAAAAATCCTCTCGCCAAGCAATACATATAGGTGCTCCACACCACCAAACTTAGACTTGACAAATGGGTTCGTGCACCGCCTACCATCATAAAATCTCAAATGGAATTTTCATTTAAACTTTTTCTTCTTTCATTGCAATCTACTTTCTTTTTCTCTTTTTTTTTTTTTTTAAAAAAAATTTTATATCACATTCAACCACAATAGTATGAAATTTGCACCTCGCAAACACAAAACATCATCTCAGCAACATCACCAAATGTAAGAAGAGATATACTAATAGCTCGAGCTAGGGGCATACTACTGGGATAAGCTTTTAGGCTTTGGTGATCATGGAGTGGGGCTGAATCAAAAGGAGGGGTAGGCTCAAATTAGGCTGACAAGTATTACATTAAGAACGGGTACAAGGCTCAACTGGGCCAAAATGATGTCCTACATCACACTCACGCTTGACTAACCATGCACCAAAGCTTCGAAGAGTAGCTTGGGGCAAGTTCTTAGCCACCGAGAAAGACAACCCTTCCACCTGACTCGAGCAATATGAGGATAGTGGCGGCAACAGACATTCCTACACTACCGTTCGATTCCTCCAGATTCCACAGTTTTGAGTAGTACAAGCATTATTTACAAATGCAAAAAGCAGAAATCTACGAGCATAAAGTAAAATTGAAATCTATACTATTTCTATACATCATGAGTGCTCAATTAGGAGCACTGCACGAGTTTTACACTACTCTGTCCTAAAATCATAAGCCAACACCACTATCTTAAAGTTAACATAAAAGAAATAAATTAAACTTGGGTCGAGCGCATGCTTAAGTGCGTGCTCATGCGGTGTAGGTGCACAATGCTGTCATGATAAAATTGAAAATGAAAATACACTTATGCTATGCAAGTGCATGTGCAAAGGTGACTAGGGAAACTCTCCCCCACCAGACTTAAACTAAACAATATATCCATGGTTTTGCAATAAAATTAAAGAAATGAAAGTTAAGGGAAAAAGTTACCCATGCTCTGCTAACGAGCATACCAGAAGATTGGCGTTAAGACTTTAGCAAACATTCCACAGCCTAAACAAATTCCACCTGCAAAATAGAATATCTCAACCAAAAGCAAAAATCTATACAAAATAGCACAATAACTAAATTTCAGCAAATTTAAAACAAGCAGCAGCATTGGGTCGTCTCCCATAAGCCTTTTTCTTTACTGTCCTAAAGGTGGACCAAATACCTGTATTAAAAGTTATATATATATATATAGTTTTAAAGCAAAGGTTCAGAATGCATGAAAAATAAATCCAAAGTTACACACAACATGAAGATAAATAAATAAGAAACAGAAAGAAAGGGGCCCCGGAGATCCTTCACTCTTCAGCTGAACGCTGACTTGCGATAGATCCCCCCAGTCACGCGAGATGAAGGCGAGGTGAATGCTTTAGGGCCCAGGGAAGACGAGTCTCCCTACCCCTAGCCTCGTCCTTCTCGTGTTGGCGGGCAAAATCAGAAGCTTTCCGTATAAGAAGTTGTTTTCTTTTCAGATTAACAGATTGGGATGCCAGGAAGTATATCACCCAACTAAATCAAGCTACAGGAAAATCGGTGGCATCCTTTCCTCACCCACGGATGGGTTTCCAAGTAACATGTTTAACACAGCATGCGTCATTACCGTTTATTCGAGAGGAAATTTTTAACTCTGTTTCCTGAGCTCCCAATAGCTCATGATATCCTTCGTTCTTTTCTTCAGCAACTGTTTCACGTCAAAATGCACGATTCCACGTAGCAACCGTGCGTTATCAAGAAATGTACGACCGTGTGTTGTCTTGCTTATTTAGACATAATTCCTGCTCATAGTTCAAGGGGAAAACACACCACCTACACAGCAAAACCAACTTGCGCATAAGCTCCCAGCACCAATAAATCAAACAAACAATCAGAACTATGGGGACCACCATGTGCTTACCCCCCAAACAGAGTGTGCAATTGCACACCTCTGGCCAAAACAATGCACAAAATGGTCCATGACCGAACGATGCAAATATAACCGATTTCTGGTTAAATTAAGAAATGCAGTGCCCGAGTGAGAAACCAGCCCAGATGAGTCTGAAAACCCCTATAAATATCGGACTCATCAGCCTCCCCAACACCCTCCCTGGGTGGTCATGGAGAGAGTTGCTGGGGCGCGTTTACGGTCTGCTCGGAGACCTGTTATGGCAAGTTGAACCATTTTGAGTTCCTCATAGAAGAAGTTGTGGGTGTCAGTTGGGCCATCAAACAAACTTTTCCTTTTGAGCTATCCTATGCCCATGCCCGCTGGAGGCCATTATAACCCGGCTGCGGTATTGTTCAATTTGTGATGAGAAGTGAAATAATTCTCCCTGCCATCGTTAACCTGGGGCATTTTGATCCACGAGATGGGTTTCTCGCATAGTTATATGTAATATTATAGGGATAGGTTTTGACTTCCTATAAAATTAGCCTTGTCTTCAGGGGCGTTCTGCAACTAGATCACTTTAGCTGGGCATCAAAGGGAGGCTGCAGGATCTCCAATAACCTACTTATGGATGGAATGCCCCCAACCGGGTTTGGGGGAGTGCATCTGGTATATAGACATGTTGAAGCTGAACTCTTCCATCAAGCATGGATGTTGTTGGTGCCCACCGTGGTAAAATCAATCAGATTTTTTCGAGTTCTATTGGGGCAGGCCATTATAATAAAGTGGACATTTTTGTAATGGTCTCGAAGAAGCAGCAAAGCCACTGCTCAAAAAGAAGAATACCGATCATAGCCCGGTAGTTCGGCTCGACACCAAGATAGAAAGGATTTTGCCTCAAATAGTATGCAGACCATTCACGCTAACCCGTCTCCATCCACTGACAGTTGTTGGGGGTCGCAACGCCTCCCTTTGATGAGAAGTTATCTAGTTAATCTCCCCGCCTCAACAAAGACTTCTTGGTCAGGAGAACGTCACCCATCCCGGGAGTACTCTCGGATGGTTGATCTCCTGGGAATTTTGTCCCCGTAGGGGTGATTAACTGGATCACTTCTCATCAAAACTTAGGGTGGCGGCGACCTCCAACAACCTATTGTTGTATGGAGTCCTAGGGGCAATTGTGGTGTATGGTTTGTAGAAAAATGGGAATAGTTGAGTCTGAACACCTCATTTCCAACGATCAGTGTGGTAAATTTCAGCTCCGGTCATTTTTTTCAAGTCATGGGCTAGGAAGGCCATTCGGAAAACAGTAATAATACTAGTAAAAGGATTTCTGAAATTCAGAAGAAGGGCTTTATGGTAGTGAAGAGATGGTCCGAGTTAATCTTCCTGGATAAAAGGAGTTTAGACGGGGTAGTCCAAAATCCATAGGCTTTTTAGATTTATAAGAGTAAAACTGGACCACCTGCCCACCTCAAGAAGTCTAACCATGGAGATTTCCTACTTGCAATCTTCCACTCTTCAAGAAGAGCACGAAGAGCTTTACAGATCCTAAAAAGTTTTCACCCCTATGAATACAAGGGTAGGATCTCTCGGTAAGTAGAGGAAGAATACAACAAATATTAGGTGGAAAAACAGAAAATATACAATCGATCTTTAGAATACGGCAAGAGAAGATTGATGTGTATTACAACAAGTGTACTGAACTTGCAACTTCAAAAAAAGTGAGTTAATCCCCGGATATCGATCTCTCGAGAAAGTAGGGAGTTGACTCTTTTGATTCTATTGTCAAGCCAGTAAATTTAATGATGTTTTTGAGAGTTCATGCTTAGACAATCTTGGGTCAAAAACCATAGCGGGTCGCCGTATCGCGTACTTGGGTGGAGTAATAAAGAGCTAGTATGAAAGTCTCTTGATGGAAATAGCGAGGGTAAAATATCCACAACACTCTGAATCGCTAAACAACAAAATGAAAAACTGAAGATCTTAACGATTAAAGCATAAAACATGGCAAAGACATGTGGCAAGCTAAAATTATTCATCAAAATTCACTATACAAGTAAGAAAAACCACAAGATTTCATAAGTGGAGATACAACTAGCGCAAAAAGTTGTCCCCTCTGTTAACCGGATTTGAGGGTTTCAATCCTTGATCCGGGCTGTTTCCTTCGGGAAGTAAAGAAGGGCTCCTCCCATTCAAATTGTTTTTTGAGGATCGCTTATATTTCTGAAAAGAACAAGAAGTTCGGAGTGCTTGCTACTCATGACCTATCAAAAAAGGAATCCGGAGATGAAACTTAAACCTCTGTGGGAGAGAAAGTAGCCGGATACTCACGCTCGTCAAGGAGGAGAGAGAATCAATGGCGATAGGAGAGTTTCTCATTATTGTCCTATCTTCTAATCAAAATGAGGACACTTTCTATTCATGAGAAGGCGGGGGACAAGAGAAAGCTACCTTGGAAAAAAAATCTATACTTATAGAGAAGTTGTCAAAAAATGGTCACCACTGGTCGACTGGTCGACGATATCCTACCACATCGATCCATGATCGTCGACTGACAATATTAACTCAGGATAATCCCAAACAAGAAGAGAAGCATGACCCGCTTTTCATTGCACACAGCGTCTCCGCCCGTGATATAAGGACATCACAGAGTGATAGAAAGCGATCATTGATCATCAAAGGAAAACTGCATACTTAATCACGCACGGGCGCTGATCCCGTTCGACCATCATTCATTTCCTTAGTCAATGAACATAACAAACTAAAAAGCTACAGATTGTAGATCGTCGTGTTTCCAATTTACATGTCACAAAAAACCGTGTGTCAACCTCCAAATTTTTCGAGCTTACTGCTCTTTCATATCTTTCTATTACTAAAACGCAATTCCACGCAAACCGTAGAAGTAATGCATTTTCACCGTGCTTTTGTTGTCCTTAGAAAAATTCTGCCTAGGGGAAAACCACTTTATGGCGCACAAGTTCCCAGACCAATATAACCAAACTAACATGGGGACCACCATGTGCTTACCCCCCACTAAAGAATGTAAGTGCACACCCTCGGGCCAAAACAATGCACAAAATTCCATGAGAACGAAGCAAATATAACCGAATTCTGTTGAAATGTGTGATCGAGTGAGAAACCACTACTAATGGTTTGAAATCTATAAATTTGAGACCATATCCTTTTCCAGTGCACGTGGAGAGAGTTGAAGGTCCATATTCACCATGTTGCACTTGGTAGTAGGATCCTTTTGAGATAGAAGCTCATGTCAATCTTAAAGAAGTATGCCATGATTCAATTTGTGATTCAAGGAAAATTCTATCTAAGCATGTCGGATGGGTAGTTCCGGGATGGTGACTTCCTAGATTCAACTAATGAGGGGCTTCAACAATATTGCAGTAGAAAATGAACCCAAAGCAAGAAGTGCCTATAGATGGAGAGGGTTTGGGGTCTTAAGAAGAAGAGAAGGAGGATATTCTCCAAGTAAGGAGGAGCTTGGTCATCATAATGATGATTTTTGTTGAAGAAATTGTCTCCCCAAACCACTGAAAAAGAGAACACACCCACAGCATAGATATGTCAATTGATATTAGAAAACAACTTCATTTAGTACCATCCTCTCTTCCACTGTATCAGATTCAGGAGGAGTGCCGCCTAGTGGAGAAGTGATGATCTCCCCAAAGACTTCTCAGGATCCATCCCGAAGCTACTCTCGGAAGATCTCCTGGGAAGTTCCCCGTAGGGGCGATTAACTGGTATCATTAAAGGGTGGCGGCGACTTCCACAACCTTGGTATTAGATTGTCATGGTCTATGATATCTTCTAACACATTGGAGCGTGTTTTCAGCGGTATATTTTTTCAGATTGGTGAAGGCCAAGAATAATACAGAAGTTTAAAGAAGCCACTTTCAGGGCATTGGTGTGAAGAGGGCTTTCTCAAAAGGAGTTAATATAAAGACCATAGGCTTGTGTAATTAATAAGGTATCAAACTGGCTGCCGACCTAGAAAATGGAGTCTTATACTAAAATAAAGTAGATTCTAAAGGAAGTAGTTATAGAAACAAATCACCTTTAGCATGCTAGAGGAAGAATACAAAATATTAGGTGGAAAAGAAAATATACATGATCTTTAGAATGAAGAGAAGGAGATTATGTTATTACAACAAGTCTAATAATCATGTGGGTCAAATAAGTTTAGAACTTGAGCTCTTTTGATTACTGGGTTGTCATTACCATTAACCTAAATTTAGGTTTTTGATCTAATTAATCAGGTCAAAAAAGAATACGTTTCATATTGTATGGAAAGTCTCTTGTGGTTAAAATAACAAAACTGAAAAACATGTGAATATTGGGTGTCATTTACATTTATATGATGGGCTAAAATGTAAAACGGTCACATTAGGTTTATTATAAGTGGATAGGTTATGGTCTCGGGTCACATAGTATCAAAATTATTATCACTCTCATCTAGTTCTAGTAAAGATCCTCCCATCGCTGGAGAGAGCTTAAAGAGGAAGAGGAGTTGTCTTCTACATCATCAAAAAAGGACATTGTAGACTTGGAAGATCTGTGACCGCAAGAATCCATCCTTATGGATTCAGGTTTCTCAAACGTCCACTCAATCAAAATGAGGAAACTTTTCATGAGAAGGGACAAGGAAAGCTCAAAAAACTATCTTTTGAGTCTCTCCTGGTCATTATCCACCACATTCATGGATTCTTCACAACAACTGGTATCAGAGGTACTCTATGTTGATTCATCGTGATTTTCTGGCGGATTTCAGATTTTTTTCGTTCTCTCTCGACAGATTTTGGAGATTTTTTTTCCATTTTTTGTGTATTCGCTTGGCTACAAAATAGGATTAAATGTCATAACATTTTCGAGCTTTTGTTGTAGAAAACTAGACAGTAGTGAATTGCACCAACAAAACACAAATATTTTGTTAGGAAGCAATGGTTGGTGTGATCTCCACCTATAGAGTCGATGAAATTTTTTTCGAGCATTTGAAGGTCTATTCACCATGCACTTGGTAGAGGCACCATTAGAATCTCTTCATCGGAGCAGCGCCATGATTCAATTTATTCAGCGATTCCTAATGTGTTATGAGGTCCGTGCCCATTTAGGAATAACCCAAAGCAAGAAGTTTAGATGGGCATTTATGTGAAGAAGAGAAGGTGTGTGTGCGCGAAAGGAGGAGCTTGTGTGATCACAATGTGTGTTGAAGAAATAATAAGCTTGAATTGTCAATTACCCAAAATTTGTACCATCCTCTCTTTGTATCAGATTCGGAGTCCTACTTAGAATTCATCTTGGATCCAGCTAAAGATATTGATTTATATTTTCCACTTGATTTTTTATATTGTCCAAAATGACTTTATTTGTATTAGGAAAATCAGAAGTTGAAGCCTATATTGTGCTGGAGGACTTTTGAGGAGTGTTATTATGACATAAAATAATTTTTGGGGGGCAACTATTATTTGTGCATATTTTATAGCTTAATAATGATAGTAATCTTTATTCCCAAATTGACCAAAAATTTGTTGCCAAAACTGACTAAACATCAGGTCAAATGTTTCTTTTTTGGTAACAAATTTTGAATATTGTGATTTCTATATGATGGGCAAATATAAAATGGTCCCATGTTTGTTAAATTATTCCCGGGTAATGTCATAATTTATCACTCTTTTTCTGCATCCATCGCTGGAAAGCCTAAAAAGGAAGAGGAGTTTTTTCATCAGAAAAGACTTGGAAGATCTGTGACAAATTTGTGTTCATTTAAATCGTCCAAATTTGTACTGCCTTTTGGTCTCTCCATTATGCCAATTTTCACAACAACTGGCAGAGGTATCTTTGGTGATTTATCGTGTTTTCTGGCGGATTTCAGATTTACTTCTCTCTCCACTTTTAGCCTTTTTTTTTCCATTTTAGGCATTGTTTAATAGATATATTAAATGTCATAAATATAAACAGTTGTTTTACAATAAATAATAAATATATTATTTTAGGATTTGGTCCCTAATAAATATTATGCGGTAGAGGCACCATTATTCCATGAAGTTCAATCTAGGTCCGTGCCCATTTAGGCATTTTTGGATTTAGGTGTGTGTGTGTGTGTGTGTGCGCGCGCGCGTGTGTGATCGTGTAAATAAGCTATTGTCAATTATAAAATTGTAAGGATCTAAAATATGTAACACAAATAATTTTCCGATTTTTAATTGTCCAAAATGACTTGAACTTCATCATTTCAGGCATAATTTGGAAGCCTATATTAGTGCTTTATTTGTGTAAAATACGTCAAGAAAAAATAATATTATTATTTAGAAAATAATATATTACACTCAACCTATTTTTTGAGTAAATTAATTTTAATATTTAGATAAAATAATATTTTATTTGGATATTTAAGATATTATATTTATTAAAATTAATGACTGCCTTTTGGAGCTCTATCTTTGTTTTTTGAAATTACACTCGCGTACATTTATTTTAGCTCGTGCTTACTAAGGAATAATCAATTTTGTTTTAAAAATTTAAATCGCCAGGTCATTATTTGGTAATTATATGCTTTCCATGAAGTTCACTAATTCGATTAATTAAATTTAAAATTGAAGGATCTTTAAAATTAAATTCGTTAAATGGTGATTCATCATTTCGGGCATAATTATTAAATATCTGTGTAATTTTGCCGAATAAATTAATTGAAATAATATATTACATCCCGCCAAAGTGGGCTCTCTCGCATTTTTTGAGATTAATTTAACTTAATAAAATAATATTTTTTTGGAATTTAAGATTATAGTGGATGTGTAATTCATGCGAATATTTTTTGAACATCCCGCGCAATTTATGGTGCTTAAGATTACTATTTTATCAAATTTAATCGCACACACGCATGTGGTAATAAATATGTGACCGATGATTATTTGAACTATTAAATTCTTCATGTGAGCAGTATTATTAAATATCTAATTTTGGTAAATTAATTGAAAGAATCCCGCCAGGCTTCTCGCATAGATTAATTTAATTTAACTACTTCATTGGACTTATCGTCGTTATTTGATTAATACACTAAGAGGATCACATGGAATCAGCATTTGTGTCCAAAGACTAAATGTCAGTGTTCCGCTTGGTCTCTTGTGATGGACCCCTCTATTAAATATAAATTTAATTTGCGCATTATGATGTGTAATTTAATTTTATGGAAATGAAATTAATTCTTTTTATCTTATTTTGTTTCAGCTCATAACTTTGTTACTATGATTTTTGCTAATATTAACTCAATTTCAATGCTTAATGAGACTAATTTTAAAGATGGGAAAGAACAGATCATGATTGTGCTCGGTTGCATGGACCAAGATCTTGCGCTTAGGACTGAAGCTCACACATTTCCTTTAGATGATAGTTCAATTGAGGCAAAATGGAATTTTGAAAGGTGGGAGCATTTAGATCTCATGTGTCTAATGATCATGAAGCGAGGCATTCTAGATGCCTTCGGGGGCACTGACGGGGGCACTCCTGCCTTGGAATTTCTCAATAAACTTGAAAATGTTTTTTCAAAAAGATAAGGCAGAGACAAGCACGAATTTTGCGAATCTTATTTCCATGAAGTAAAAGGTTAAAGGGAATGTACGTGAGTGCAGTATGGAATTATCTCTACTTGCTTCAAAACATAAAGCACTAAAGTTAGAGCTGTCGAAAGACCTCCTCGTGCATTTAGTTTTTATTTCTCTTCCAGCATAATTCAGTCAATTTTAGGTCAGTTATAACTGTCAAAAGGAGAAATGGAGTCGTCATGAGCTAATTTCATATAGTATACAAGAAGAGGATAGACTGAAGCGAGGAAGGACTGTAAGTGCTCATATGGCAGTAGGTCCCTCTAAGTAGGGCAAGAAGAGAAAGAAAGAAAAACAAACTGCAAGTGGACCTCCACAAAGAAAGCCACAAAAGAAACATGCTAAAGGCTCTACCTGTTTCTTTAGTTCGGTTGGAGGACATGTGAAAAAAGTCTGTGATAAATACCACGTCTGGCGTGCTAAGAAGGGTGCACTTCTCACCTTTGTTTATTATGAAATTAACTTAGCTTTTATTCCTAAACACACTTGGTGGATAGATTTTGGTGCTAATACTCACATAAGTGTGTTTATGCAGGGTTGCATGAGCTGCTAAAAGCCAAGTGAGGTGAAAGATACATCTTTGTGGGCGATAGTAAATCAGTTGAAGTTGAAGCTATATGCACTTTTTGATTATTATTAGAGACCGGTCATTAATTAGATTTGTTTGAGACTTTTATTTTACCGTCTTTTAGACAGAATTTGATTTATATTTCTATATTGGACAAATTTGGTTATCATTATTCTTTTGAAAATAATAAATTTAGTCTTCTTTTGAATTCAAATCTTATTGGTACTGGTTATTTGTCTAATAATGATAACTTATATTTGCTTAATATAGTGGTTTCATATAATAAAACCTCACGCATTAATTCAAGAGGTACTAGACATAAATTAATCAATCATAATTCTGCCTCTATGTTGCATAAGTGCTTAGGTCACATCACCAAACTAAGAATTGAGCGACTTCTGTCAGACGGAATTCTTGATTCCCTTGATTTACAAACTTTAACGTTTAAATAGGATGTATAAAAGGGAAGGAAACAAACATTAGGAGGATAGGTGGTAGTAGAGCTACGAAAGACTTAGAACTTATACATACTGATTTTTGTGGACCCTTCCCTACAGTCTCTTTGAATTGTCAACAATATTATATCATTTTTATAGACGATAACTCTCGTTATGGATATATATATCTTTTTCGTGAGAAATCACAGTCATTGGATGTATTTAAATCCTATAAAGTTGATGTAGAAAACCAATTTGACAAATGGATCAAAGATGTTAGATCTGATCATGCTGGCTAATACTACGGTAGATATGACGGATTTGGAGAACAACATCTAGGCCCCTTTTGCTAAATTCCTAGGTAGTGCAATACTGTCCCACAATAAACCATGCCCGGTACCCTTACCATGAATGGTGTTGCTGAAAGATGAAACAGGACATTGAAGGATATGGCGAGAAGTATGATTGTTTACTCTTCTTTATCTCAATCCCTCACGGGTGAAGCATTTAAGACTATAACTTACATCCTTAATATAATCAGACTAAAGAAGTACTAAAAACACCTTGTGAGCTTTGTACTGATCGAAAGACAATCCTAAAACATCTTCAGGTTTGGGGTTGTCCAACTGAGGCTTGGCCATATTGGCGAAATGAAAAGATACTGGAATCCAGAACGGTGAGTTGCTATTTTGTTGGATATCCTGAAAAGTCTTGTGATATAAATTTTACGATCCTACAACAAAGGCTTTTTTGATTCTAGAAATGCTTGGTTTTTGGAAGATGTTGATTTGGGAGGGGAATATATGGTTAGAGACTTGGTATTTGAAGAGGAATTTATTTTTCTTTCTATAGTCGTTACTAACAATACTTAGGATATCATTCAGGATATTGCACCAGTAAGAAATCCAGATCAAGACATTGTTGAAGAACTTCCAAAAACAGTCCGTAATGAACAAACTCAACAGCCTTAAGAACCTCTGCCATTAAGGAGATCCATTAGAGAAAGTAGAACGAGGATACTAGATGATTATATCAACTTTCTCCAAGAACATGAGGATTGACAATGGATGTTAGATGACGATCCGATCAATCTCAATCATGCAATTCAGTGTTCTAATCCTCAATAATGGATTGATGCCATGATGGAAGATATGAAGTTCATAAAGGAAAATGATGTTTGGGATCTTATCATATTACCCAAAGGTGTGAAATGCATTGGTTGTAAATGGAGATTAAAACCAAAAGGGAATTGCAGGGTAATATTGAGAGATATATGACACGTATTATCATTAAAGGATTCACCCGAAAGGAGGCCATTGACTATAAAGAGACTTTCTCTCCAATTTCATCGAAAGACGCTTCCAATACAATTATTGCATTAGTAGTGCATTTTGACCTTAGGCTAAATCAGATGGATTTTAAGACGGTATTTCTTAATGGCGACATTGATGAGAAGATCTATAAGGTGCAACCAAATTACTTTGAGTCTAGAGACCCAAAGCAAATTTTGTGCACATTAAAAAAATCTATCTATAGACTCAAAAAAGCATCTCGACAGTAGTATTTCAAATTTCATCAAGTTATTGTCTCTTTCGGGTTTGAGATGAACGGTGTTGATGATTATATATATCATAGATTTATTTTGAGTAAATATATATTTCTTATCTTATATGTGTGAGACATCTTGCTTGCTAGTAAGGATGTAGATATACTGCATGAGACCAACAAATTTCTTTCAATGAAATTTAAAATGAAAGATCTTGGCAATGCCTCTTATGTATTAGGCATACAGATACACCAAGATCACACTCAGGTTATACTTTGGTTATCACGGGTAAACTGTATTGATAAGGTTCTCAAAATGTTTGGCATGCAAGACTGTAAGCCAGGCGATACATCTGTAGCTAAGGGAGACAAATTTTGTCTCACTCAATATCCTAATATTAATGCAGAGGAATTTAAGAAGCAAAAGCTGCATTATGCATCAACTATAGGAAGTCTATTTTGGGTTTTTTTAGGAAATGAACATCACATGTGTGCAACGGAATAATATAAGAAAAACCAAAGTGATATGGATCTTACGATGAACATTAATCAAGAAGTAAAAACAAATTTATAAAATTATACCTTAGCGGAATTGAGTCAGTACTCAACCAAGATGCTCTATGGAAGTCCAACAAACACTTGCGGCTGGAGTTCTGAGCATAGAAATATATCAATGCCTCTATGGGTATCCACATGTATAAGAAGAACCCTTAGACTTTTGTCATACAAGATCTATGTTGGAAGAAGGAATGCCCTCAACGTCTCCACGGATTGCTAGATTGATCAAATGAGAGGTGGCGATGACAAAGACAAAGCTTAAGAAACAATTTCTAGCGATTGCAATGGGTCGGAATGGTTGGCAACAACAAATCGTTGGCTTCGACTTTTAGGTTGCGGAATAGTTTCGTCGTGATAAGAAGTCATATTTATAATCTCAATTGATTAGGTCAATTATATATCGAGATAACGGTTATCTCATCTATATATATACTGAAATAGTCGTTATCCATAGACCAGGTTGAAATCATACTTAGAGAATCAAACCAGAGTTAATAACATTCATCGAGATATCATGTGTATATACGACGAACCAAGGATCAATACGTCAAAATAACACGAGAATACTCGACGAATACAGGCAAAACATGTAACAACTCCATCCGTCACGTAGAATATAACAAAAGGTCCAACCGGGGGCACACGCAGCTAAACACATAGAAGGGGGGGGGGGGGGGGGGGTTGTGGGGTGAACAGATTTTTATGTCTTTTATGACAATTTTTACTTAGGTGAGTTCTGATTTAGATTTAGATTACCATTCAAGATCGTACAATCAGCACACAAGTTATTTATAGTGGTTCCCCAAGGTTTGAGTACATCCAATATCCCTCCCACCTTTCAAACAATGTGTTAGACAAGGCCGACTTCTCCAAACTCGGTTCAATGAGATTACAACATAGACCTCTCAGGGTCTCTCAAACTCCTCCAAGTCCTACCTCAGGCCCAAGGCCCTGCACTTAGAGAAATATTTTCCTATAGCTAGTGATCTGCTCCAGAACCTTCTTCCTACATTGATGAGGTGTGGTGTGATGTCCTTCCGATGGACGCTTGTCATGTGTTATTAGGCCGCCCTTGGCTATACGACCGTGATGTTACACATTTTGGTAGAGCCAACACTTATGAATTCAAATTAAATGGCAAAACAATCACTTTGAGGCTGACCATCCCAAAGGAGCCCGTAGTCTTGGCTAAGGACACCACTATTCCGGTAGAATGGAAAACGTTGAATCTAGTTGGTAGGAAAGAGTTTGGGAGAGATCCGTTCTTTGATGGAATTATGTATGTTCTAGTCCTCTTAAATGTGAAGCCCGATTCTAGCATTTTGGATGATCTACCTAGTGAGTTACGGGTACTGTTGGAGGAGTATAGGGACGTGTACCCGGATGAGTTGCCGCCCACGTTACCCCCGCTTAGGAATATCCAGCATGCGATAGATCTCATCCCGGGGTGTTCCTTGCCAAATCAGCCCCATTATAGACTCCACCCCGCAGCTCACCTGGAGTTGCTGTCCTAGATTGAGGGCTTGCTAGAGAAAGGTTTTATTAGGACTAGTATGAGTCCATGTGTTGTACCAGCCCTACTTGCCCCCAAGATGGATGGTACATGGAGGATGTGCATTGATAGTCGGGCTATCAACAAAATCACCATCAAGTATAGGTTCCCCATTCCCCGCCTAGATGATTTGTTGGATGTCTTGTCTGGAGCCAACATATTCTCCAAATTAGATCTTCGGAGTGGCTATCACCAGATTACGATACGAGAGGGCGACGAGTGGAAGATAGTGTTTAATTCGAAGGATGGTCTGTACGAATGGCTTGTGATGCCCTTTGGGTTGTCCAATGCCCCTAGTACCTTCTCCCGGATGATGACACATGTCTTTCAGCCATTCATGGGGAAGTTCGTTGTCGTCTACTTTGACGATATTCTGATTTATAGCACCTCTACTACCGAGTACATCTCCCAGATGAGAGTGATCCTTTCCACCCTGCGGAAGGAGACCTTATTTCTCAATTTTAAGAAATGCACTTTCTATGTCTTGGAGGTAGAGTTCTTAGGCTATATAGTCAGCTCTAAGGGAATTCGAGTTGATCCGGGCAAGGTTCAGGTCATTAAGGACTGGCCCGTGCCAACCACCCTACGTGAGGTGTGTAGTTTCCATGGGTTAGCCACCTTTTATCGTCGTTTCATACGAGACTTCAGTAGTATTATGGCGCCTATCACAGACTGTGTGAAGAAATGAGAGTTTATGTGGATGAAGTCCGCCACCTATGCTTTTGAACGAATAAAGGAGCTTATGACTGAGGCACATGTCTTACGTCTACCTTACTTTGCTAAAGTCTTTGAGCTCACATGTGATGCGTCTGGGGTAGGGATTGGAGGTGTCTTGAGCCAGGAGGGCCATCTCGTTAGCTATTTTAGCGAGAAGTTGTCCGGCCCTAAGCTGAACTATTCAAATTACGATAGGGAAATTTATGCTGTAGTCCGATGTCTGCACCATTGGAGGCACTATCTCCTCTCCAAGGAGTTTGTGATCCTCTCCGACCATGAGGCTTTACGTTTCATCAACGACCAGCATAAGATCAGCCCGCGACACGCTAAGTGGCTAGCTTTCTTACAAGGTTACACATTTAATCTCAAGCACCTCAAGGGAGCTGATAACCGAGTCGCGGACGCCCTTAATCGTCTTACTATTTTACTCACCTCTATGAAAGTACATGTTGTAGGATTTGATCGAATTAAGGATGAGTATGCCATGTATCCTGACTTCCAGGACTTCTATCTATCTGCCCAGGATAGCTCCCCCACGATAATATCTGCATACGTCATCAAGGACGGTTACCTGTTTAGGAACGGAAGCTATGTATTCCGCAGTCATCGTTACGACTACATATCATATGGGAGTTGCATAGTGGAGGGTTGAGTGGCCACTTTGGTAGAGATAAGACCATTACGTTAGTCGAGGACAAATTCTATTGGCCAAAACTTAAGGTTATGGTGGGACAGGTAGTGAGTAGCTGCCGCACGTGTCAGGTGTCTAAGGGTAGTAAAACCAACATAGGATTATATACACCCTTGCCTATTCCCTCCATGCCTTAGGTAGACGTTAGTATGGATTTTGTATTAGGCCTCCCCATTACCCTACGCCATCACGACTAAGTTTTTGTAGTTGTGGATAGGTTTTCAAAGATTGCTTATTTCATCCCGTGCTGTAGGACAAACGATGCGTCTCACGTCGCTAAACTGTATTTATAAGAAGTCGTTAGTCACCGTGGAGTGCCAAAGACCATAGTCTCGGATAGGGACGTAAAATTCACTAGTTATTTTTGGAAAAGTCTTTGGATATTAATGGAACAAAATTATTGTTTTCCTCTGCCTATCATCCCCAAACTGATGGGCAGACGGAAGTGGTTAATCAGAGCTTAGGAAATTTGTTACGATGCCTTGTGAGTGATCACAAGAGCACTTGGGATCTTCTCCTCCCCATTCCCAATTAGCCTACAATAATTCCAAGAATAGGTCTACGGGTCTATCTCCAAATGAGATTGTCCACGGGTATAAGGCTCCTGTGCCGCTTGACTTGGTGTCGTTGCCCCCAACGTACAAGGCAAGTCAGTTTGCACAATCCTTCGACCAGCACATCCATGATTTACACGCACGTATACGGGCCACCTGTTGGGTATTGTATCCACAACGTACCTGATTTGAAGAAGCCCCTGAACAAGCTAAGGTAAATAGATAATGTATTTGATGAAATCTTTTAAGTTGTGCTTGCAGTTATTCCACGCTAAGTACACACCAATGTCAGGGTGCAGTAGGTCAATATACACGGGTCTGCATGACGTAATCCCTCGTTGAGCAGATCAGTGTGTTGGCCTACGTGTACTCTCTCTATTGGAGTGTACTTATTTTCAAGTACAGGGCTGTGATAATGCAAGAGCAGACAAGGAGCAAGGATGGGTCAAAGAGCAGCTCATGGGTGGAAAGACGAAAAATCATCTAAGTAATAATCGACGAGAATCACCAAGTGATTTTCGCTGATTCGGGGTCAAAGAGCAGCTCATGGGTGGAAAGACGAAAAATCGTCCAAGTAATAATTGACGAGAATAACCAAGTGATTCTCGCCGAATCGTCGAGAATCACTGGATGATTCTCGCCGTCTCTATCCGGCTAAATCAGAGCGTGCAAATCTGTCGCTAAGTCAAAATCGTCGAGAATCACTGGCTGATTCTCGCCGAATCGTCGAGAATGACCTTCGATTATCACCGATTTTGACATGGGCGAATTTCTAGAACCCGCTGGACCGGACTCAGCCGCTGGTGCTGTTTTGAACCGAGCTTGGGGTTTCTTGTTGGTGGGGCCCACAACGGTCATCTTGAAGACCTAATGTATAAATACATCTGTATTTTTGAACAGTAAAAGAAGAAGACCGAAAAACGAATACACGAGCCGCCGACGTGACCTAAATCGGAAATCCTGCTCCTCCTCCGTCGCCGCTCGTGCCAGTTGATCGCCGGTGGTTTCTTCCAGATCTCCCGGCGATAGAAGCTCAGCCAAGCATAGCATCTCACGCGTCTAACCAGAGATCCTTTGTCTCTTGATTCGTTGATCGGGAAAACCTTCCCCTTCCGAATCGATCGAGACGATCGATCCTAGTGTGACCGTTATAAGACCTTGCTAGCTTTGCTACGAAGATTGAATCTCCAAAGAACAGCCGCAGCACGCCGTTGTCGCCGCCGATCCCGAGAACCAAGCCGCCGCCCTTCTTGCCGCCGCCGGTTTCGGGGAGATTCTCTCCAAGTGAGATCTAGGGTTGTGGACTCTTCATTGACTTCAAGAACACGTCATCGAATGAAGAGGGACACCTTAGTCTCCATAAGTTGTTTGTATTTCTTATACAATCTATTTTCAATTTCTTTGTAACAGACCTATTGGTCTCTAATTGTAAGGGTTGGGTGCAACCGGTGTTATGGGAGTGGTGACTCCTACGTGTGGAAGGGTTCCTTCCGTTAGTGTAAGGATTGGATTTCAATCCTGTTGGTGAAATGACTGAGTCGTCCCTGGTTGGGAGATAGGTCGAAGGGGGAAAGTGGATGTACCCAAATTGGGTAACCACTATAATTTGCTTGTGTCCTTTCTATGCTTTGTTGTTTTGTTTTCTTGTGCAGGTACGACTTTAATTCCGCAAAAATGCTGCAAGACACCTATTCCACCCCCCCCCATAGGTGAAGGTAGTTGACACTAAGTGGACTTTCAAGTGGTATCAGAGCGAGGTTGATCATCAAAAAGGTTCACATCATGAGTAGAATCCTGCCACCAGTGTCAAAAGCATGGAGCTGGATCATGGGATCTCTCCACTAAGACTTCCCACGTGCACAAAGGAGTATTATCTCGTCTGGAAGATGAGAGTGTCCTATCACTTGGAGTCTATCGATCCTCGAGCATCTCTCATCTTGTAAGAGGGTCCATTCATTCCTATGAAGACCTCCAGCTCTGGAAAGGATATCCAAATTCCCAAGTGTATTACTGAGATGTCGGAGACTGAACTCTCATTATTTAATCTGGACAAGATGATTCGTCAGATCATCTTGGATGTTTGGTCTGGACCTTCTCGATCTAGATTGGAAAAGTGTGGGACGGCCAACTCTATGTGGGTAACCATCTCAGATCTCATGGAGGGATCAGAGAAAGCAGGGATCTGCTGTCAGCAAGAGGATGAAGCCTATGTGGGGGTCCTCGCCTCTGAAGATGAAGGCAAGGATCAATCGGACAGCATTAGGGCACCGGTGTCCTTGTCAGAGACTGAAGAAGAAATTGAGGAAAGCAGTTCTGATGAAGCTGACACAACGGTCTCTGGCGATAGTAACAGTAACTCTGAAGAGCAGTTAACTTCTTCATCTTGCCCCTTTTCTCTTGAAGTTCCTGAAGACAGGAATTGTTACCCTTCAGAAAATCCTGATTCCCTGAAGAGAGCCCTTCAGAAAAGCAAACTACTTGTTGTGGAGCAAGCTCAGAAGATTGCTCGGCTGAAGATCTTGTTGGTTCTCCAATTGGCATCCAACAAGGTTAAGGACTCTAAAATCTCAGATCTAGAGAGTAGTCTAGAGAATGAGAAAAGGATAGTATCCAACTTTTCCAAGGTTGATGCTATCAAGAGAAAGGAAGAAAATGGGTGGATCTCCCGAATTATCAATTCATGGAGAAATGGGGAAACGGTATTCAGACCCCCCACTCCAGGCAGGAAGAGTACTCATCATGCCTTCAGGTATGATCACAGGAAAAACCATGGTCACTGCAAGGGTGATCTGCCCTCATGTGGAGACACCCATAGTGCAAGGGATGTCATGGCCACCCTTGAGAGAATACCTAAGGCTCATTCTGAACCCTTTGTATTCTCGGCCACTGCCCCAACTCGGCATGAATCTGCTGGTATCAGCTCTCAGTGCGCTTCTCACCACCCTAGGACACAGGAAAGGGAGGTTAGAAGTCATGCAGTTAGTTCTCATGGGGCCTCTGGAAGGGTGCTGACTAAAAGGAAGGCACCACCTCCCAGGCCTCATGATGCTCGCTACATGCATTCCTTCCACCCTTCCAAGTGTCACGGTGGAAGAGGCAATTTTGTGAGCAGATCCGGCTCTATCCCATTTAGACCTAGGACCACGACTACCTCAGTCACTGGATCAGGTCAGAAACGGAGGTACAACATTCACATGTGTTGGTGTTGTGGCAAGGTGGGACACTTTGCCATAGACTGTTGGCACAACCCCTCTGTGTCAAGGGCAAGGGCTTATCCACCTCTTCTGTGCAGAGGTAGTCTTCCTGACAGGATTTCTAAGGGAAGGCATTCGAGTTTTTATGCTAACAAGAACCTATGACCCAATACATATTGGGTTCCTAAGGTAAGGTAACACTCTTTTGCAGGGTAGTCTAGATTCCCATAAATATGATGGGAACTAGACAGAAGATGTTTCAAGAATGCATTGGAATAAGTATCTGGAATAACAGAAGTACTATCTACACTGGCATAAATCAGTCCACTGAAAATTAAAGAAGATACGTCATTGGAAGTCACTAAAACTTGCAATTGACATCAAGAAATGAATGAGGAGGGGAAACTCTTGTCCGACATCATTGGGAAAGTACTAATATGCAAACCCGGCTCACATGACCACATCTCAGCTGACATGTTCAAGATTCTTGTGGCGATTGTCTGCAGAAAGAGATTCAACTGGGGGGGGTTATGCTTTTTGAGAAGATTAAGGACACTCTTAGATCTCCAAGTGTTGGAAGAATCATCAGCCTATATCTTAATCAGTTGAACGGAGATAGGTTCAACATGAGTAAAGGAGTTCCATTGCATTATTTGAAGAAAATGGACTCCAGCGTATTTGATAGATGGGAGCGATGCATCGGGCAGGCTGCAGTGGTAGTAGAACAAGAAGAATCTCCTGTCGAGGACAGAACTGTAGCAGATTCCGTGGCTATTCCCGGTGAAGTTCCTGATGCACTGACTGCAAGAATTGAGGGGGAGCATCTACCCGCTTCTGCTAATGTCATATCTGGCATCTCTCAGATAGCTAGAGATGCAGTTGCGGATCTGCAAGAAGAAAGTGAAGATGTGGTGGAAAATGAGGCGGCCCTGAACGTGAATGATCTAGGAGTCGGAGGTGATGTAGAGGAGAATGATGAGGAAGGTTTGGAAGATGATGCAGTTGAGAATGACATCATGGATGATGTGGATGAGGAAGAAGGAAATGAGAGACAGGAAGTAATGGACCCTCAGGACGACACTGAAGTTCCATCTGAAAAGCAAGCTCCTGAGATAGTTCCTGAGAAAACTAGTGCAACAGTGGAGGGGGAGTCCTCTCAGCAGAGGCTGCTAAGTACTTCTGAGAAATCTATTGAGGCTGCAAATATTCCCCCTTTAGAGACTGTGCAAGTGTACAGCTCTACAAGTGAATCTGCTGAAGAGCAAGGCCAAGGAATGCCTCAGGGTCATCCACCACGTGCTGATCTAGCTAATCACACAGTGAATGTTATTCAAGGTATAGTGGATGAGCTCAAAGTGTCTTTTGAGCAAGCTCAAAATAAAGTGTTAAAAAGAATTAAGAAATATGAGAATCTAATGCTCAAGAACGTTGTGGAAATTAATCACAAACTGGATTTGATGGAAAAGAAGTTCGAAGACAAGTATACAGCAGCCGGCAAAGCTGTAACTCTTCTTATGGAAGGATTGAAAAAGAACACAGATACTCTCGCAGTAGTTAATCAGAATGCTCATGTAGTGGCAAATAACATCCAAAAATTTGATGTCAACATGGTGTCATCATAAAGAACAAGGCCAGGCCGGTGGCTCAAGGTTATAGACAGGAGGAGGAGGGGATTGACTTCGACCAGACCTTTGCACTAGTGGCAAGGCTCGAGGCAATCAGATTGTTCCTAGCGTATGCTTCGCACAAAGGATTCACAGTCTATCAAATGGATGTGAAATCAGCATTCTTGAACGGAGACCTGAAAGAGGAAGTATATGTCGCTCAACCCCCATGGAGTAGGGATGACAGGAAAAGCACTTCCGGGACGTGTCAATTCCTCAGAAGAAGGCTTATCTCATGGAACAGCAAGAAGCAGAATTGTGTAGCAACCTCCACAGCAGAGTCTGAGTACATCTCGGCAGGCAGCTGTTGCGCACAACTCCTATGGATCAGATACCAGTTAGCCGACTATGACCTTCAGTTCAAGGAAGTACCAATGTACTGCGACTCCTCCAGTGCAATTGCAATTGCCAACAATCCGGTATCGCACAGCAGAACGAAGCATATTGAAGTGCGCTACCACTTCATTCGGGAGCACGTGGAAAACAAGGACATCTCTCTCTGTTATGTCCCCACGGACAAGCAGATTGTAGATATTTTCACAAAGCCCTTAGACAAAGCCAAGTTCAGTCTTTTCAAAACTGAATTGGGGATGCTAAACTATGAGAAATGAAGACTACAGAAGCTCCAGGCTCGTGCATCAAGGGGGAGCCTCTGCCAGGAACTCAAGTGTGAGCACATGTGCAAGAACTGAGGGGGAGCAAGGGGTCAAATGCAACAGACCCAGATTTGCAGAAGCAGAAAAGGGGGAGATTACCCTATCGGCTAAGGCTAAGGTGGCTCCAAGTTTGCTCTCAACAAATTTGTATTGGTAATGAATATCTCTCTCAACTCAATTTTAAGTTTATGATTTTCATTCCCATACGCTCTATTCACCTTAGCTTGTAGGGTTTAGGCTTCTTCAAATAGGGGGAGATTGTTGGGTATTATATCCACAACGTACCTGATTTGAAGAAGCCCCTGAACAAGCTAAGGTAAATAGACAATGTATTTGATGAAATCTTTTAAGTTGTGCTTGCAGTTATTCCACGCTAAGTATACACCAATGTCAGGGTACAGTAGGTCAATATACACGGGTCTGCACGACGTAATCCCTCGTTGTGCAGATCAGTGTGTTGGCATACGTGTACTCTCTCTATTGGATTGTACTTATTTTCAAGTACAGGGATTTGATAATGCAAGAGCAGACAAGGAGCAAGGATGAGTCAAAGAGCAGCTCATGGGTGGAAAGACGAAAAATCGTCTAAGTAATAATCGACGAGAATCACCAAGTGATTCTCGCTGATTCGGGGTCAAAGAGCAGCTCATGGGTAGAAAGACGAAAAATCTTCCAAGTAATAATCGACGAGAATCACCAAGTGATTCTCGCGTATTCGGCGAGAATCACTAGTGATTCTCGCCGAATCGTCGAGAATCACTGGCTGATTCTCGCCGTCTCTATCCGGCTAAATCAGAGCGTGCAAATCTGTCGCTAAGTCAAAATCATCGAGAATCACTGGCTGATTCTTGCCGAATCGTCGAGAATGACCTTCGATTCTCGCCGATTTTGACTTAGGCGAATTTCTGGAACCTGCTAGACCGGACTCAGCCGCTAGCGCTGTTTTGAACCGAGCTTGGGGTTTCTTGTTGGTGGGGCCCACAACGGTCATCTTGAAGACCTAATGTATAAATACATCTGTATTTTTGAACAGTAAAAGAAGAAGACAGAAAAATGAATACACGAGCCGCCGACGTGACCTAGATCGGAAATCCTGCTCCGCCGCCGTCGCCGCTCGTGCCTGTTGATCGCCGGTGGTTTCTTCCAGATCTCCCGGCGACAGAAGCTCAGCCAAGCACAGCATCTCCGCGTCTAACCAGAGATCCTTTGTCTCTTGATTCGTTGATCGGGAAAACCTTCCCCTTCCGAATCGATCGAGATGATCGATCCTAGTGTAACCGTTAGAAGACCTTTCTAGCTTTGCTACGAAGATTGAATCTCCAAAGAACAGCCGCAGCACGCCGTTGTCGCCGCCGATCCCGAGAACCAAGCCGCCGCCCTTCTTGCCGCCGCCGGTTTCGGGGAGATTCTCTCCAAGTGAGATCTAGGATTGTGGACTCTTCGTTAACTTCAAGAACACGTCATCGAACGAAGAGGGACACCTTAGTCTCCATAAGTTGTTTGTATTTCTTATACAATCTATTTTCAATTTCTTTGTAACGGACCGATTGGTCCCTACTTGTAAGGGTTGGGTGCAACCCGTGTTGTGGGAGTGGTGACTCCTACGTGTGGAAGGGTTCCTTCCGTTAGTGCAAGGATTGGATTTCAATCCTGTTGGTGAAGTGACCGAGTCGTCCCTGGTTGGGAGATAGGTCGAAGGGGGAAAGTGGATGTACCCAAATCGGGGAACCACTATAATTTGCTTGTGTCCTTTCTGTGCTGTGTTGTTTTGTTTTCTTGTGCAGGTACGACTTTAATTCCGCAAAAACGCTGCAAGACACCTATTCCCCCCCCCCATAGGTGAAGGTAGTTGACACTAAGTGGACTTTCACCACCTTGACTACGTAATACGACTCTTATCAAGCGCACGCTAATTTACATAGGAGAGTATCAGACTTCAAAATTGGCGATCTAGTTTTAGTCTGTTTGGTTCCCGAATGCTTGCCAACTGGCACCGTTAAAAAGTTAGCACCAAAGCGCGCGGGCCCTTTTCAGATTATTAAGAAGTTAGGTGACAACGCTTTCGTTTTGGACTTGCCTGCTGATTGGGGTATCTCCCCCATTTTTAATGTTTCGGATTTAACGATGTTTCTGTCACCACCACAAGAGTTGATTTCTTTGTCGTCTTCTTCTCCCACTCTAAATTCTCATGGGTTGGGGAGTGGTAGTACGGATGATCTCTCTCTTTCGTTCCCCACAGGTATATCATCGGATGCTAAGTTGCCTTCTTTCCTGCCTACTACTAATATATTCCCCAGGTTTCCACGGACGTTTTCCACTCCAAAGATGATACTTGATGTTGAGCCTGTTACCACTGCTGATGGCGACACCCACCGCTTTCTCATCCGTTGGCGTGATCGGCCCCCTTCGGATGACTCTTGGGTACTCGAGACGGAGCTGCAAAGTTTGGATGGCGCTCTCCTTCACCGCTATCGCTTGGACCATGCAACGGAGATGCGTACATTTGAGCGGGGGAGGATTGATGGCGTGCCCCCTCCTCCACCATTTGAAGACGATGCTGACGATGCTGATGATGATCCGGTTGATAAGGCAATACAACTCAAGGATGTGAGGCGGCACAATGACGCTAACGGAAGGCTACGCTACAACCTCTGCCCGCGGCGTGCTACAGCCACTGCAAAGAATTAGCCTTAGTTATTTCTTTTCTTGAACTCTATTTTATATTTGGAATTTAAAATTATCCTATGTTTAAGTGATAATTTTATATTCATTACTTGTTTGTTATTTTTAATTTTGAACACTTTTAATGATTGGTGTGCCTTTAGCCATTCAGATGGATGAGATTACATCTCCATCATGAATGGTTAAGGCTTGTTTGTAACTCCTATATAAGGAGGCTTTCTTATGAGATAATTAGAAAAAGATTGAAACCTAAATTTCCTCCTAATTCGGCCAAGAGGAGTCTTCTCCAAGCAGCCCTCCTCCTCCCCCTTGCTAGTGGTGTGAAGCCGCCGCCCCCTTGCTCCCTCCATCCATTCGGTGCGACTCCGGCGCGGCTTCCTTAGGTGCGACTCCTTAGAAGAAGGTTGCAAACCCTTCGTTGTGACACCGGTGGATCCGTAGAGAGAGTGATTCTCCAACAGTTATCTTGTGTGAAAGTTTTCTGGTTGGGTAATCTCATCCCTCTCCCTTGTGTGATTCTCTTCTTTAGTTGTGGTGGTTTCGCACTCGTTTTCTCCGAAAAGTTAATTCAATCACTGCAAGTTTTGAATTGAAATCGCCGTTGCTAGTCTTTTTATTTTCGGATCGGGTGGATCCTATTTGCCTGAGCGGATCTTGGCCTATAGCCTTGGTCTTGTTCTCAAAAAGGAGTGGCAAACTTTGTGTTTTTCTTGCGGAATATTCCGACTCAAATTTCGATCGTTATTTTCGAGTCGACCATTCCTCCTTTGTTATTTGTGCTGCATTCTTGCGACGAGAAACTATTGTGGGCGATAGGTGCTGTGTAGGTGCGGTAGATCTACGACGTGTAGAGCGGAGATAGAGCGTTAGCTTCGTGAAGATCTCCGATTCTGACATCCCTACATCAGGGTAACAACAGAAAGATGGAATTTGAGGCAAGTAGGTGGAACCGTGCTTTTTACATGCACACGAGCGATAAAGCCCGTGTGTGAGCAAATGGCACGAATAACCACAGATTGGTACAAACAAGAAAGCTACAAGAAAACCGTTCATTTCCTTCACGCACGGTTCGGAAGAAACCGTGCGTTAACTATGCATGAACATCGTCGAGCTCAGCTCGACGAAATTCGTCGATCTCTACTCGGCGACAATTTCCAGTACAATCAAAATGCACGATCAAGATGAAATGTTTGCTAAGAAAACGCACGACCGTGCGTTTTCCACAAACCTAAATTCCAGACTTGAGCGAAAACGCACCACCTGCATTCAAACAAATATATCAAAAGAGGACCCTCTAGCAATGAAGAAATGCAACAAAAGCAACTAGCTAGCGCCTTTGGGAAGCACCATGTGCTTACACCCAACAACAGAATGCACAATTGCACACCCTTGGGCCAAAACAGTGCACAAAATGGTCATAGACTGACCGATGTAAATATAACCAAATACCGATTGAAATGCGGTGCACGAGTGCGAAATCAAGCCCAGATGAGTCCGAAAAACCCTATAAATATCGGACTCATCATCCCCATGCAGGTACTGGAGTGCCGAGTGAAAAATATTGGGAAGAATTCCTTGTTATTGCTGATGTTGCTGCTGTGCTGGCCCTCTAAGGCCAAAAAAAGAAAAGTTTACTGTTTTAATGTGTGGCCGGCCTATGTGCCGATGTATGTAATCCACACTTGTGAAGATTAACTGTAAGGCCGTATGGACAAAATTTTTTGTGTATTTTGTAGACATTCCTTGGATGTATATAAATGTGATTGTTTATATCTATAGTGGAGATTCATGGTCAGTGAGTTCAATTTTAACCCCTAATGCATCCGCTAGAATGCTCTGAGTTAGGATGTGTGTATTAGTCTTTAATATTAACCTGTAATCCCGCCGTCTATTTTTGATATATAGTGTGGGGCCCCAGCCGGACCTTCTATTATATGTCATGTAACGGATGGAGGCGTTATAATTTGGTATCAGCTTGTCTTGGTCTTCCACCTTCGAATTCGTGGTCGAATTCTTTTGAGGGATGGAGAGCACGTGTACATGCGACCCATGATAACACCTAATGAACTCAAGAATGTCCATTAAGGAATGTAAATACACATGTTTGTGGAACCTGCGCGTTCCTACATTATTGCGGTTGCTTTTGTACAGCCGCTAAAGTGTGTCTTTTACACGTAAAGGTGACTCGAAGTGGTGTGGGGCAGTCTGAGCCCCAGCATTCTGATGAGAGTGCAACACCAGTTTAGATGCCTATACCTCCGTCTGCGGAGAGTGTATGCTTAGTTGCCGAGGAGTTCTTTGCAATGTTCCAGGCACAACCTATTGAGCAGGCGCAGCTTGCGGTGATGCCGCGGCCCCTCCGACACTACTTGATGATGACCTGGTTACCGAGGCACAACGACATAAAGATTTTAGGTGTCGTGATGATGCTGAAGGAAGACCGCGTTACAACCTCCGCCCGCGGCGTGCCAAATCCTCCGTCAAGAATTAATTACGTTATTTCATGCACTTTTATTTTATATTGATGAATATAAAATTTTTCCATGTTTGGATGATAATTTTATATTCATAAATGTTATGTAATTTTTATTTTTGGACATTTCATAGTTTGTGGTGTGTATTTAACCATACGGATGGATGAGATTACATCTCCATCATGGATGGTTAAGGGCTTGTTGTAACTCCTATATAAGGAGACTCTTATGTGGATTTTAGTAATTTTTTGAATGAGAAGAAAACCTAATTCCCTAGAGAGAATTTCGGCAAGGAGGATCTCCCTAGCCGCCGGCCTTGGTGTGAAGCCACCGACCCCCCTTGCTTCCTCTTCTTACTTCGGTGCAACGCCGACTTGGCTTCCTTCGGTGCGACTCCAAGGAAGAAGGTTGCAGCCCCATTCGGTATGACGCCGGTGGTTCCGTGGAGAGAGTGAATCTCCCACCTTATCTTGTGTGATTGATGTTCCTGGTTGGGTAATCTCTTCCTATCTTAGTGATTCTTGCTTTGAGTTTGTGGAGGTTTTTGCGAACCGTCCTTTCCGTGATTTTTAAATACATCGCTTGCAAAATCTGATTTCTACTACGTTGTTATTGAATCCCTTGTATTCCGGAAAGGGAAGATCCGTTGTGGGAGCGAGACTTGTCCTAGCCTTGACTTGCTCTCCAAGATCGGAACACTTTGTGTTAAAAAGGAAATTAATCTCAACTGGAACTCAATCGCCATTTTAAGTTTGTCGCTGCTCCGAAATAAATTATTGTTGCATTTGAAACGGCTCAAGTTGGTATAATAGATGCTTGTGTAGGTGCGGTGAGTTGTGTGCTTGTTGGAGAGTTAGGTCTTAAGGACGTTGTATCGTGTCCAGCTTACGGTGAGTTGTGTGCTTGTTGGAGAGGTAGGTCTTAAGGACGTTGTATCGAGTACGGATTGAATCTTCCATATTGATTTTATCATTCGGATTTGGGTGCCAACCCGACCACTTTTCACTTGCTTTTGGTCGGAGCCCGCTTATCTTGTTTTATGTTTGTGACGATAGTTTCCGTTAGTGTAGTCGAGCACGTGTCACGGTCTCCCCTACATCAATTTGGTATTAGAGGCGGCTGTTTCAACTCCCATGTTGCAAACATCCTCGCTGCGTTCCTTGTTGGTCAACCTAATCTTTAGAAAAACAAAAAAAATATTTTCGGTGGTCTGCCAATATTTGGCTAAAATCGTTATTTTTCAGCGAAATTTCAAAAAAAAAAATTTAACGATCCACTTGTTCCTCACATCGGGAATCTATAAAAATATCTTATTTCTAATATAGCTACAGCCCTAGGAAAAATCATCTTCCCAAGTTTTTTCTAAACCTGAATGCGCACTAGGCTAGGATCGGAATACACGACACCGTCTACCTCTAGAATGGCTGCGAGTGAGCGTGGGGATCCCAACACTGAGGCCATAGCAGGGCTATGTAACGAAATGACGGAGCTTAGGAACACGTTAGCACAGATCCTACAAAATCAAGCAAGGCCACCCCCGCCACCCATTAATGTTGAGCAGCCCAACCGGCGCCAACAAACTCCTGATTCGGATTCCAATGAGGACTCTCCCCGAGTGCCCCCTTGAGAACCCCGCCACGATCGTGCTTTCGATATTACTAGGGCCATTAAGCTCGATGCCCCCACTTATGATGGCATGGGAGATCCCCCGATCTTCCTTACTTGGGTGGTGGATATGGAGTGCTACTTCGATTGGCAGACCCTCATGGACCATCAAAAGGTTCAAGTTGTCAGGATGAAGCTAACGGGACGGGCCAAAACATATTGGCTAAATGAAGAGCGTAGGCTAGGAACCGAGAATGGGGTCCCACTTATTGGATGTGTCGTGATGAAGAACCTGTTGACCGATCAGTACGTTCCCGCATACCATCAGACACAGATGTTCGACGAGCTTGCCACTCTGCGGCAGGGCTCAAACTCGGTGGCTGAGTATATGGGAGAACTGAAAGACCGTATGGTGCGTTGTGATCTGAGGGAGATCCCCGAGGTCACCCTATCCAGATTTTGTAAGGTGCTTCATCCCGATATTCAGCGGAAACTCTTACAATATGGTCACCCGGATCTGAACACGACATTCAATGCCGCCCTCGACATCAAAAAGCACTTAGCCTCTAAGGCTCACTCCCATTATTCCAATGCGAAGGGAAAGTCCAGAGCTGGGGCCTTTCCTCCACATATCAGGATAAAGGGAAGTTTCGGTCCACAGAGTCAAAGTCTGTCGTGATCACTGCTAAAAACGCTAAGAACCCCGCAAGTGAGCATATCCCCATTGGGAAAGTTAGCAAGTCTAACGCTACATGTTACTCTTGCGGTATTCAAGGTCACTACGCCCTTAAATGCCCAATGAAGACTAAAGCCATTGCCCTATTAGAGTCGACTACCGACCTTGCTTATTACGTCTATGAGGCTGCAGAGGAGACTGACCCAGATGGTGTCCCAAGTGATTTAGACGACGATCACCCCCTTATGGTGATGCGTTGAATCTTGACCACTCCTCGTTCGTTAGATGACTGGAAAAGGACGAGTATATTTTCCTTGATCTTTAAGAGTGGCGAGAAGTTGTGCAAGAGGATCCAGCGAATAAGACGCGGCTTGGCATCCGGTTTAGAAAGGAGGTACTTCAAAGCGGAAAGATTCGTAAAAATAATAACTTTATCAAGAGTAACGTACGGTCGGAATTTATCAAAAGCAAAAATAACAGCTAAAAGTTCTTTCTCCGTCGTGGTGTAATTTTCTTGAGCAGAAGTTAGAGTTTTACTACCATAGAAAATCAGATGAAAGTTCTTAGCAATTTGTTGTCCTAGAACCGCACCTACCGCATGACTACTCGCATCACACATTATTTCGAATGGTAACCCCCAAACTGGGGCGATCATAATAGTAGCATTTATAAGTTTGGATTTAATTAATTCAAACGCAGCGAGACAAGATTCATGAAAAACGAAAGGAGTTTCTTTTTTGAGAAGATGGGTGAGAGGCTTAGTAATTTTTGAAAATTCTTTAATGAATCGTCGATAAAAACCCGCGTGCCCTAAAAAACTTCTAATCGCTTTAATATTTGTAGGCGGCGGTAACTTTTCAATTACTTCAATTTTTGCCTTGTCCACTTCAATTCCCTTAGCAAAAATCTTATGGCCAAGGACTAAGACTTCACGCACCATAAAGTGGCACTTCTCCCAATTTAAAACTAAGTTGGTTTCTTTGCAGCGTTGTAAAACCTTTTCCAAATTTTCTAAACATAAGTCAAAGGAGTCGCAAAAAACAGAAAAATCGTAAATAAAATTTTTTATTAAATTTGAAATTAAACCATAAATACTTCAAAATTTTGAGTTGAGCATAATATTTTCTACGTATTTATCAAAAATAGCAAACATACACCGCTGAGAGGTACCGGCTGTGTTGGATGGTTAGTAAATCATAACCTGAAATTATTACATTTAATTTTCCACCATTTAAAATATCAAAATTTTCTATTTCGGAATTTGAAATTGGGTTTTGCTACGATAAGCGTTGTTTTTTCTTCGAAAAGTTCCGAAGGGCAATCCATATAGCAAGTGAATGTTGTCTTCTCTTTGTCCTCTATAAAATTTTCAACCCCGTCTACACCCATTAAAGGTGCGATAGGGATTTGAAAATACCAGTAATTAATAAAAAATTTTCCGAGAGACCGTCGATAAAAACTTTCTAATAAATTTACGGAAGCAATAAAAAATGTGCCCGGATAAAAATTTTTTGAAATCGTTCTAAAATTTGATCATAATTTTTCATAAAACTTAAACTATCTTGATAAAGGGCCATATTATTATTCGAGGGGAAATACTTAAAATTTTATCTTTTATTTTAAAATCTCTAATACACTTAATAATCACCTGTGATCTTTTCAAAACAAATTATACGATTTAACTCCCAACTATCGTGGCATCGTACGAAAGACCGTTAGCTTACGGTAATCGATGCAAAAAATTTTGTAAAAATAATTTTGATTGCATCCTCCATCCCGTTATATTTTGGTTGAAGTGCATCCTTTCGTCGTTGTCGTAGTTGGAATTAACATTCTCCATTTGTCGTTATTTTCATTCGTTACTTGGTTGGCCTCCGACTGTAATCCCACCCTTCTTAGGAACAACCTGGACCGGACATACCCATGGAGGAGGAGGAAGCTGACTATCAGAAATCAGATAAATTATCCCCGCATCTAATATCTTAAGCACCTCTTCCGTCACAACCTCTTTCATATTCGGATTAAGACGACGTTGTGGTTGGACTACACCCCGGGGACCGCAGGACCGGTTAGCATTATTTTCAAAAAATATTTTATGAGTACAAAAAGAAAATACTTCCATAATATTTTCTACGTATTTATCAAAAATAGCAAACATACACCGCTTATGCCAGAAATGTCGGAAATTTGCCTCTTTGTCCTCGGGTTCGATAGGGATTTGAAAATACGCTATAGCTCGACAATGCTTTTGTAGTACTTCGATAAACTGATCGTTTTCGGATTGAGAAAGATAGGCCGAGATTATAACGGGTAATTTAGAATTTTTTTCAAGAAAGACATATTTTAGATGATCAGGGAGTGGTTTTAAATCAAGATGGGGCGGTTCATCATAAGAGTTTTTCGAATTCTTTTCTTTTTCAAAAATAAGATTTTCATACTTTTTTCTACCAAAGACAGAATCATTTTCAAAATTTGCTTGTAATGACATAACCGTGTTTTCAAAATCATATGAAGAAATTTCAGAAAAAGAAGAGGAAAATTCATTTGAAGAGATGTTAGAAAGAGAAAGTGAAGAATCTTCATTTAAAACATCAAGAAAAAAGCATGAATCATCATTTTTAAAGAGTTTTTCATTGATTGGTTGATAGAAAATGTGACCTCATCATATCCCACAAGTAAAAACAACTTTCCGTTACTAACATCGATAACCGCTCGAGAAGTGGCTAGGAAGGGTCGACCAAGGATAAGAGAGACCTCGACGTCATCTTCAATATCAAGAATGACAAAATCCACCGGGAAGATGAATTTGTCGACCGTTACTAGCACGCCCTCAATGATACCTAAAGGATACTTAATTGACCTATCAGCTAACTGGATACTCATTCTTGTACGGCTAAGTGTGCCCAATCCTAGCTTTTTGAATAAAGAAAAGGGCATCAAATTGATGCTCGCTCCTAGATCGGCTAATGCATGTTTAACAAACAGATCACCAAAAACGCAAGGAATGGAAAAACTACCCGGATCGTTTATCTTTTTAGGAAGATTAGAGTTTTTAACGACCGCCGAGCATTCTTCATTTAAGGTTACATGCGTTAAATTTTCCAATTTCATCTTGTTCGTTAATAAATCCTTAAGATATTTTGCATACTTAGGCATTTGACTAATCGCTTCATGAAATTTCAAATTAATATGAATTTGTTTGCACATTTCAAGGAAGCCTTGGTACTGATCGTCTAGTTTTTCTTTCCTAAGTCGAGCCGGATAAGGAGGTGGCGGAAATTCCTTTATAACAACTGGAGCATCATTTTGAACATCATCATTTTCTTTTCCAAAATCAGAAAAAACAGAAATATCTTTTTCTTTATTTAAAGTAGATTTGTCATTTCCAAAAGTTGATTTATCATTTTCTGTGGGGATAATTGTTTCCACAACAGGAGGGACAATCACCTTTGGCTCTTCCTTGGTGGTGGGCTCGTTAATAACCTTACCGCTCCAAAGGGAAATCGCATTTGCGTGCTCCCTTGGGTTAGGTTCAGTGTTCGAGGGAAGAGTTCCAGGTGGTCTCTCGGAAAAAACCTTGGCAAGTTGCACAACCTGGTTTTCTAAACTTTTCACGGAGCCAGATAGACTTCTAATGGTAGCATCGTTCGAGCTTATATATTTAGAAAGTATTTCCTCCAAAGATGGAGTTTTTTTGAAAATTTTGGTTTTGATATTGTGGTGGTGGTGGTGGAGTGAAATCGTGTGGTGGGAGTGCAGCATTAGCAGGGTTACTCCAAGAAATATTAGGATGGTTACGCCATCCAGGATCATAAGAGTTCGAAGAATAATTAAAACCAGGAGGTGCAGAAAAATTAGAAAAAGCAGAAAAATTATTGGCAGAATTATTTTGAGCAGGCCTGGGTATGTTCCCCAGATAATCCACCTACTCGGCAGCAGCAGCATTCACATTTTCATATACCTTAGCGGCGGAGGAAGCAGTCATCTCCGAAATCTTCTTGTTCAGCATTTCCACTTGCAGCGCCAGTTGCGAAACCGAGTCCACCTCATTGACACCTGCAGGTTTATTTGGGCAAGTCCTAGGTGAGTTCCACTGAAAAGTGTTAATCACCATGTCCTCTATAAGCTCAAGAGCGGCTTCCGGAGTTTTGCGGTCCAAAGAACCAGTGGAAGCGACATCTATCATTTGCTTAGTTTCTTGATTTAGCCCATTGTAAAATATCTGGACCTGTAACCATACAGGCAGAGCATGATGAGGGCAGCGTCTCAAAAGTTCCTTAAACCTCTCCCAAGTGTCATAGAGGGTCTTAGAAGCAATTTGAGAGTACGAAGTTATATCATTTCTTAGCTTAGCAGTTTTGGCGGGGGGGGGGGGGATAACGAGAGAGAAACTTTTCAGTTAAAATGTTCCAAATACTGATTGATCCTCTTGGAAGAGAACTCAACCACTCTTTGGCTTTAGTTCTTAAGGAGAAAGGGAAGAGTCTTAGCCTTATAGCATCGTTTGAGACACCATTTATTTTGAAGGTGTCACAGATTTCAAGAAAATTGGCAATATGCAAGTTCGGATCTTCATCTTGTAATCCGTCGAACTGTACATATTGCTACACCATTTGTATGATGCTAGGCTTAAGCTTGAAGTTATTATTCGCATTTGCAGGTCGAACAATACTTATTTCTGTACCCTCCAGGTTGGACCGAGCATAATCGGACATCGTCCTTTGCTGGGCAAACGCTGGCTTAGGGTCTCCCATTTAGGAGTTGAAGTTACAATCACCGTCGGAATCCTCAACCGCTGTTTGAGAAGTGGAGCCACTGAATCGTAAGTTTCTCCTAAAGGAGCATTCGATTTCTGGGTCCAAGTCAACAAGTAGCGATGGATTCGTGCGGGTCATGCACTAAGAAAATTAGAAGGAGAATGAAGGAAAGAAAAAGAGAAAACCAGAAATAGAAACTTGGAGAAGAATGTAGAGAAAGGTAAAATTCTTTTTTTATATTTTTGCAGAAGTAATAGCGTAAGCGCTTTCTTAATATTGACGAAAAAAGCGACCCTGGCAACGGCGCCAAAAACTTGATGGGCTAAAACCCGAATAGGTAAGTGTACCTGTCGATTTGTAGTATCAAGGTCATATTTAAACACGGGGTTGTCAAGTACTGCTACTCACGCTTGAACTACTATCCTACCGAAAGAAAGTGGGTTTTGAGAAAATTTTTTCGGAGAAAAACTAAAGATAATTTTTAGACAAAAAAACTTATAATAAAAAGTTAGCATTCGATCGAAGATTCACCATGAACCGAGATGAGGGAGATAAAAAGTATAGTTTTAAGCTTGCAAATCAAACTCGACCGTGACGGATCCGAAAATAAGACAAAATCTAGCTAGAGCATTAAGTCTCCTAACTTATAGACGCTTTGATCGAAATCTCTTTACAAATCAATGGGGCCTAAAGTCGCATTATCGGGGTGATCCGCACTATTGGATTTGACTCCAATCTGGAAGATTTACGTCATCCTATTTCTAGGGTTGTGTTCAACTCCTTCCTTCTTTGAGTGATCTTTCACATTCACGAGCCTCTCGACTACTCAAATATGAGATCCAAAGCATACTACCGTATACCGAAAATACGGAGTCGACAAAATAAAAATCAAAGAAGTATCGAGTAAAATTAAGCAAGAATAAAACTATGAAATAAAAGAAACCCTCATCTCATTTTATGGATCCTCACGATCGAAGGCTAAGAGAAATTAGCTACTCTTAATTGAAAGGGAAGAAAAAACAAGATAAGAGAGGAACATTTTCATTACTTGCAAAAAAGAAGAGTACACAAAATATTAAAAAGACAAGACTATGTTATGAAGAAAACTTGCAATAATGAAAAATCTAATACAATAATGAAACTAACAATAACAACTCACAAGCACTCTCCACTCTCCAACTCAACACTCAAATTTAACTTAAAACTTCACATCCCAAAATTCCTTCCCAGGCTTGAGGGATGGGGTGGCTTTTATAGGAGATGGAGAAGCTTCTAGAATGAAATGAAGAAGAGGGGGCAAGGGGGGTGGCCGGCCATGTAAAGTGGAGAGGATGCATGCACGAATTGAATGAAGTGGAGAGAATGCATGCATGATATTTAATGAGGTGGAGAGAGAAAGGAGGTTCATTGTATTTTTTTAAGGAAATAAAATAGAGAATATAAAATGAAGAGGGGGAGATGAATGAGAAATAAATAAGGAGAGAAAATAATAAAGGGGAGAGAGAGGGGAGGGGCCGGCCATCAAGGAGAAAAAATGCATGAATGGGAGGGTACATGCATGGAATTAATTGAAAGGGAGAGGGGGAATGAGATTCATTGCATGTATGAATAGGGAAATATGAAAATAAAGGGGGGGAGAGGGAGGAGGCCGGCTATGCATTAAATGGGGAGCCATGCAAGGTGGCTAGATACATGTTCTCGGGTTGCTTCATGGAGTGGGCTGCATCATGTGAGCTGGTCGGTTGCACTTGAAGGATACATGGGCTGCTACATCATTGAAATGGGTTGCTCAATTGAGGTGGGATGCTTTATCTTCGAAGTGGCTCGGGTATCACTTGAAGGAGAGGCTTGGGCTGCACCATGTGGGCTTTGTTGTAGGCTCGGGTAGGGTGTGCTCTTGCAAATGTGGGATGTTTTGGTGGAAGACGGCTGCACCTACAAAAGAAATATAAAACATACATTAGTTATGTTAAAAACATTAATAACAAAAATAAGGTAACATAAGAATAACAAAAATGCAAAAACATGAAATGACAAAACAACAAACAAATAAAACACAAAATGCAACATAACGAACAAAAAAAGAAATAAAATATTAAAACATATTATAAAAAAAAATACAACATAGCATACATAAAAATAAATAAAAAAAGCACCTAAACCTAGGAAATTTTAAACTAAGCTAACCCAAAAAGTGATGACTAAAATCAGTTCATCACCTAACCGTAAGCAGAAGTCTGATACCAAATTGTAACACCCCCATCCGTCGGTATGGCATAGTCGGGAGCCTTAGACAGAGGTCAGGAAGGCTAAAATGCTCATGTTGTTACCATCATGGGGGTGGTGGTGAAGATGCTAAAGTGTCAGGATTCACCATTAATGTGCCCTGAGTGCACGGGGTGTTTGGCCGTGCGAGCCTACACCTGTGGCGAAGTGTGTTTATACATAATTATTTAGCTGGGCTAATGATATGCAGGGAAGGAGCACCGCCGTCCCGAGAAAGGGACGGGGTCGTTATAATTTGGTCGGCTTTAGCTGACCGTTGCCTGTTTGCTACCATGAGGTGGAATGTTGCTTACAGGTGCTGCAGAGCCGAGTGCAAAATAGCGGGCTGGAGCCCATGTTGCCATGCTGACCCTCGAAGGCCTTAGCGAATAGTTGTTTTTATTTTGTCATGTGTGGCCGGTTCTGCGAGCAGATGTATGTAAGAAACTATTTGATAAGTGAACTATTGTAAGACCATAAGACCATCTATCTTTCAGTGTATTATTATTTCAGTCCAGCGGTAGTGATTGTGGACATTCATGTAAATTGATTATTAAGTTTGTGTTCTTTCTACTTTTAAAAGCTTCCGCTAGAATACTCTGTGTTAGGACGAGTAGTCTTAATTGGATAGTTTGATTATTAATACGTAACCCTTCCGTCTGTTTGTGGTATGTGGCGTCGGGTTCCAGCTGGACCTTCTGTTATATGCCATACGACGGATGGTGGTGTTACAATTTGGTATCAGGGTGTTACAATTTGGTTACAATTTGGTATCAAACTTCTGGTTACGGTCAGACTTAAATGAATTCGTGGGCAAATTCTTTTAAGGGGTGGTGAGCACATGTGTGCGTCATCGTTATAACATCAAAAAGAACCCATGAATGTCCACTTAGGAATAGAAAATACACTTGTTTTGTGGAATCTGAGTGTTCCAATGATTGCTTTTAGCAATTTGGTTGTCGTCTAATCATGTGCCTTTGCTTCTATAGGCAGCTAGGAGCGGTGCTGGTCAATCAGAGCATCCGCAATCGGCGGAAAGGAGTGCATCGAGAGACATTCCTACAACACCTCCTTCAGCGGAAACCATCAGGATGGTTGCTGAAGCCGTATTTGCGATGATTAATGCCCAACCTGCAGGGCAAATGCACAACACACCTCCTGTCATGGAGCAAGAACCGGTTAGGGCGGCAAAGTCGAGAGTGGTGGAGCGCGCAGTAGTTGATCTGGTAGAGCCGAGGAGAGCTATGGAGAAGTAGCTCAAGCATGTAATGGTCTTTAATTCCCCAGTATTTGATGAGACTGGAATTCCAGCTCAAGCTGAGTACTGGCTCTCTACGATAAAGAGGGTTTTGACAGACACGTTAACTGAGGAGTGGCAAAAGACCACCATAGCGATCTTTCTTTTAGCGGGTGAAGCGAGGCTGTGGTGGGATGAGTTAGAATTTCACCTCTTAGTGGGTAGGCCGCTTGCTGATGTGCATATGTAGGAATTTTCAATATTGTTCCTGGCCAGATATCTACCCTCTGCTTAGAAGCTTGAGATGGAGAACCAATATCTTGGGTTGACTTAAGAATCCAGAAGCGTGGACGAGTACCTATACGAGTTTACACAGTTGGGTCGGTATGCTAGTGCTATGTTTACGGAAGAAGAGAGGAAGACCAACCGATTTTATGAGGTTCTACGCGGTGACCTACAATTACTCCTTGTTGGGTCTAAGGCACATGGCTTCCTAACCTTAGTCAATTCAGCCCGGTCATTAGAAAAGGTTATGAAGAGGGTGTAAGAGAAGAAGGGCCCAGGAGAAAAGAAGGGAGAGTTCAAAGTGCTTAGTGCAAAGTCAGGATTCCGCAGATGGAACAAGAAGTAGAGGACTTCGAACTCAGCCCTTTCATCTGGTGCATCAGGGGCAACCACAAGTCAAATCCCAGGAGCTTACTACAACTGTGGGAAGATGGGGCATTTTGCTCGTGAGTGTTAGAGCAGACGTGCAAAGTTCAAGAGGAAGTCTGGAGCGACTTATGAGGAGAATGGGAAGGCGGTGGAGTCAACCGCGTCCCATCATGCTCTAGTCCAGCCTAGAGTTTATAATCTTGGTATGCAAGAGGCCATAAAGCAGCTGACGTGGTGACAGGATTTGTATTGATTCTCGATTGTCCGGCGAGAGCCTTGTTTGATATGGGAGCTTCGCATTCCTTCTTGTCTGAATGATTTGTGACGCGCATCGAGGTCCCTCCCTCGATGGCAAAAGATAGGTTGGATGTGTTGTTGCCTAATTGGTGCTCAATGCATGCGGATAAGGTCTGTGTAGTCAAGGTTCAGATTGGGGATCAGGAGTTTGATTTGCGAGCGTTGATTCTACCGTTAGTAGAGTTCAATGTAATCTTTGGTATGGACTGGCTCACGGAGCAGCGAGCTTACATTGATTGCAACCGAAAGGAGGTTAAGTTGGGATTAAATTCTTAACGAGAGACTACGTTTGCGGGCATGAAGGGGTCAGGGAAAGTTTTGATGTCGGACCTTTAGGTGATTAAGGCAGTTCGGTCTGGGGCAGAGCTGTTTGTCACATTAGTGCAGGCTTCCACGCCTAGGCCTAGTCTGGACAGTATCCCAGATGTGTCCGAGTATCCTGATGTATTTCCAGATGATCTCCCAGGAGCCCCTCCTCAGCGGTAGATTGATTTAATTATTGAGCTGGTATTGGGTGGCAAACCGATGTCACGTTCTCCGTATCGGATAGCGCCAAAAGAGATGGCGGAGTTGAAGGTTCAACTGCAAGAGTTATTAGAGCAAGGTTATGTGCGTCCAAGTTCATCGCCTTGGAGCACACCGGTTCTCTTCGTTAAGAAGAAAGATGGGAGCTTGCAGCTTTGTATCGACTACCGGGAATTGAACAAGCTTACGGAAAAGAATAAGTATCTGATCCCGAGAATTGATGATCTATTTGATCAGTTGGTTGGGTCAACGGTATATTCAAAGTTAGATCTGAAGTCCAGTTACTACCAATTGAGTATAAGGGAGAGGGACATCCCGAAGACAGCATTCAGTAAGCGGTTTGGGCATTATGAGTTAACGGTCATGTCGTTTGGTTTGACCAATGCGCCATCCATGTTTATGGATCTGATGAACAGGACGTTCAGAGAGTACCAGGACCATTTTGTGATAGTATTTATCGATGATATCCTGGTGTACTCGCAGTGTGAAGAGGATCACTACAATCACCTGCACATGGTGTTGGAGATGTTGAGGAGAAACCAGTTGTATGCTAAGTTCTCCAAGTTTGAGTTCTGGTTATCCTCGATAGCATTCCTTGGTCATGTTGTTAGTGGAGAAGGGATAGCTGTGGATCCGACGAAGATAGTGTTGATACGGGAGTGGCCTGCTTTGACTATAGTGGCGGAGGTCCGATGCTTTCTGGGGTTTGGTGGCTACTACAGGCGCTTTGTAGAGAACTTCTCGCGGATAGCGCTACCAGTCATGACTTTGACTAGGAAGAATCGGAAGTTTGTGTGCTCTTCAGAGTGCGAACAGGCTTTTGAAGAGTTGAAGTGGCGGTTGACCACAACACCTATTTTATGTTCCCCAAGTGGAACCAAAGGGTTCGAAATCTATAGTGATGCTTCTGGAAGTGGTTTGGGCTGTGTTTTGCTACAACATGGGAGTGTGATAGCCTACGATTCACGACAATTGAAGGCCCATGAGAGAAATTATTTGGTCCATGACTTGGAGTTAGCGGCCGTGATAATTGCTTTAAAGCTGTGGAGGAACTATCTGTACGGTGTGAAAGTCGATATATACAGCGATAATAAGAGCTTGAAGTACCTGTTCGATCAAAAAAATCTAAACATGAGGCAGCGGAGGTGGATGGAGTTCCTAGGGGACTATACCTTAAAGATACATTATGTGCCAGGGAAAGGTAATGTAGTGGCAGATACGTTGAGTCGTAAGGTTCCTGCATAGGCCAACTGGTTGTCGGTACGTGATGAGAGATTGGTCCGTGAGTTGGAGTCTTTGGAGATATCTTGCGTCGACAAGCAGTCTAGTACTGACGAGAAACTGTTTTGGACAGAGGTGCAGTGTGACCTAGCTGATAGAGTTCAGCAGGCTTTGATTCAGGATAACAACATGAAGTAGATCTTGGATGAATCATTGGATAGGTCAAATTCCCAGTTTGCTTTTGAGGATGGGTTGCTAAGGAAGGACGGTCGCCTATGCATTCCTAGTGCGGATAATCTTCGGGAGGAGTTGATGTATGAGTCTCATCATACCAAGTACTCCATCCACCCGGGAAGCACGAAGATGTATAGAGACATGAAGAAATTATTTTGGTCGCCAGGATTTAAGAAGGATGTAGCACTTTATGTGGCCAAGTGCAAACTTGGGCCTTGGTTAAGGCGGAGTGCCAGAAGCCAGGAGGTTTCCTAAAGTCCTTGCCTATCCCGGAATGGAAATTTGATAACATATCTATGGATTTTGTGCATGGTTTGCCGAAGTCGCAGAGGGGAAACGGCGCCATCTGGGTGGTCGTAGATAGGTTGACAAAGGTGTTGCACTTCATCCCGATCAGGAAGATGATCCGGTGGAAAGGTTGGCCAAACTCTATGTGGAGAATATTGTACGGTTGCATGGTGTGCCCCGCAGTATTGTTAGTGATCGAGATGGACGCTTCACGTCGAATGACTGGAGGTTGGTGCATAGTCTATTGGGTACTAAGCTAAAGTTCAGCACAGCCTTTCATCCGCAGACGGATGGCCAAACCGAGAGGGTCAACCGGACGTTGGAGGACATGCATCGCATGTGCGTACTAGATTTTGGAAAGCAGTGGGAAGATCACCTGTACATGGTGGAGTATGCATATAACAACAACTTTCAGGCGAGTATTGGAATGTCACCTTTCGAGGTCTTGTACTGGAGAAAGTATCATACGTCGTTGTCTTGGTTGAAGACGGGCAAGTCGAAGCTTTACAAACGTCAAGCGGTGGAAGATGCCACTTCAGTGATACGGACAATTCAGGAACAGTTGAAGATCACTCAGGACAGACAGTCAAAGTACTATAACGCCAAATATAGGAACGTGGAGTTCAGTGTTGGCGACTGGGTGTACTAGAAAATCAAACCGTTCAAGGGTGTCTCGCGGGTTCTACGCTTGAAGAAGCTGAGTCCGAGATATCATGGACCATTTGAGATCTTGCAGCGTGTTGGCAAAGCAGCGTATAGATTGAAGCTGTCAGTGGAGTTGAGTGGGCTACATGATGTGTTCCATGTATCGGTGTTGCGTAAGGCGGTGCAATAGACATCGCAGATAGTTGTGGTTGATCAAGTGCCAGTTGATTACGAGTTGACGACAAAGGTCAAGCCTATATGTATAGAAGACGTTGAATTCAAGCGACTCCGCAACAAGGATATCCGAATGGTTAAAGTCCGTTGGGATAATTGCGGACATGAGGAGCTTTCTTGGGAGCAAGAGCAAACTATGTTGGAAGAATACCCCGAGTTATTCTGTTCAGGTAACTTTTAATTTTGTGTACCTTTACTTAATTTCGGGATGAAATTCCTTAAGTGGGGGAGATTTGTAACACCCCGAAAATTGTATTTGAGTTGGTCGAGTAAAAAGGGATTTTGGTGCCTGTATAGGGGTACACGACCTAGGACAAGGGCGTGTCCAAGGCCATGTCTGGCATGGTATTTTGGCCGATTTTATCCCGAGAAGGACACGACAAGAAACACGACTGAATGACACGGGCGTGTCATTTGACACGGGCTTGTGCCTACCGGTGTCCAGTACCCGTGTTCCATTGAGTCGTGACAGTTGGCATGACGGTTAATCGTGGCACGCCACCGATCACGGGCATGTCCAAGACAAGACACGGGCGTATCAGGCTGAGACACGGGCGTGTCTTGCCCGTGTGGTTTTTCTGCATTCGACGATCGTGCCTGGATCGAGGCACACGGCCTGGGACACGGCCGTGTGCGAGGCCGTGTTCGGCCCAAGTCTGTTGATTTTGGAGCAGAACATAGTCGTTCGATTTCTTTATTTAAAATCCAACGGCCCTGGGAAAACCCTGCTCTGTTAAGGTCGGAAATAGAGGATCAATTCCTCATTTTCTCCCTTAGTCTCTCTCTCAAGGAGTTAGAAAGAGGAGGAAGAAGGAGGAGTTTTCCGGCTGCCGGTGAAGCACCGGAGCACCGATCAGAGAACCGAGAGCGGATCCGTGGAGGGAATCTCGTTGCGAAGACTTCTATCCGGATAGTTTTCCATGGAGCCAAATCGTACTACAAGGGTAACGATTCTCTACTTGAGTATGTGAAGCTCTTCCTTTTTGCATAGGGAAATCCCGCTCCCATGAGTGTGCGGCGAGTGTGCGGTGTTCCTTTGGGTTGACGGGAATAGTCCCTCTTGTGTTGCATATAGAGTCCGGAATCAAAGTACGGGCATAGGCATTGTGTGTGAAACCTACCCGAACATGTTGATCTGGATTGGCGATGTTGCATTTATTATGATTTGTCGGAGAAGACAACGTGCTTTGGGTTTTCGGGTTTCTATGCGGTAGATTGTTAGCTGGGATACTTGGAGGTTAGCTCCAAGGCGCACCCGGAAAACTGAGCGGAATCGTTGTTCTGCTAACTTTGCGCTCTAGGAACCGGCCTTGAACATAACTGGGTTATGTGATTGATTGTAATATTAGGATCCGAGAGAAGCTTGGCCCGTATTTATGTCTTAATGTGAACTACACGGTTGAGCAACGGGCAAGTGGAATTGGACCTGGGCTATGTGGTTCGGTGCGAGAGACCCGAAAAGGGGAATGGCCGTTGGCATAGTTGGGATCCTTAGACAGTGGTCAGGAAGGCTAAAATGCTAATGTTGTTTCCATCCTGGGGGTGGAGGTGAAGACGCTGAATTGTCAGGATTCATGGTTAATGTGCCCTCAGTGCACGGGATGTTTGGCCGTGGGAGCCTACACCTATGGCGAAGTGTGTTTATACATAATTGTTTAGCTGGGCTAATGATATGCAGGGAAGGAACACCGCCGTCCCGAGAAAGGTATGGGGTCATTATAATTTGGTCGGCTTTAGCTGACCGTTGCCTGTTTGCCACCGTGCGGTGGAATGTTGCTTGCAGGTGCTGCGGAGCCGAGTGCAAAATAGCGGGCTGGAGCCCATGTTACCGTGCTGGCCCTCGAATGCCTTAGTGAATAGTTATTTTAATTTTGTCATGTGTGTCCGGCCTGCGAGCCGTTATATGTAAGACACTATTTGATAAGTGAACTATTGTAAGGCCATAAGGCCATGTATCTTTCAGTGTATTGTTATTTCATTCCAGTGGTAGTGATGGTGGACATTCATGTAAATTGATTATTCAGTTTGGTTCTTTCTACTTTTAAAAGCTTCCGCTAGAATGCTCTGTGTTAGGATGAGTAGTCTTAATTGGATAGTTTGGTTATTAATACGTAACCCTTCCGTCTGTCCGTGGTATATGGCGTCGGGTTCCAACTGGACCTTCTGTTATATGCCATACGACGGATGGGGGTGTTACACTACTACTAAATTACCATCACAGAAGTACCTTAACTTATATGAATGCCCATACAAACCTATAAGTTAAGGTTTCCAAATATAACATATCATATAAAAGATCCCATACTAATTTAGATGATAAGGATCCATGGTGTGTATGACCTAAATATATATGTATGTTTTCTATGCAGGTTATGATTCATGCAAGTGCAACTCACACACACGACTCTGTGATCACAGACCTTTAGTTCCCATTTTTTTAGAGCTAGCATCACACTCTGGTACCACCGTTGTGGTTATGGCAGCAGTGGAGCGGGCGTCTCCACTCCTCGGCGGGTATCCACACTACCAGGCCTAGACCTCCCATATGACTTTGTACACATCCTAGGTGCACTCTAGAGTTTTTTCATACTATTTGCTGGCTACCTACCAGACTTTTGGGTCGAGTCCGCATTTTTGGGGATTATCCTCCAGACCGTAGTGTAAAATAACCCACTGACCCCTCAAAACATCACACCTCACTAGAGTCACTGTACTGCCATTGGTGTGATGATTGGCCCAGTACCGCATGACCCTCCACAAGTTTATTTCTATGCACATGAAATATATTCCAACCCGAGCCTCCAGCTCGCAGGACCAAACCTGTTTTAATATCAAACTCCCGAGCCTCCAGCTCGCAGGACCAATCCATCATGAAACCCTCCAACCCATCACGGGTGAGATTGCACATCAATGCCTTAGTTCTGAATCCCTCCAACCCTTCACAGGTGAGAATGATACCATGTTCTCTTAGCCGATTAGACTACTCTTGTCTAATGTTTGTTAAACCTAGCAATTTAGGGTTAATCCCATTACTGCCCAGGGAATACACTGTGAAGGGCTCTCGGGGGCACTAGAAACTACGATGGGCTGAAGCTCAAAGCTCCCTTTCTCAAGGATATTTACTTTTATTAATGTCTACCCATGATTCATACGAACTCTCATTATTACACTGGGACAAACCTAATAATTTAGAATGTTATCAGGAGAGCGGCGGTCTTCCGCCGATCTCTATTCTAGCCACTATCCTTGGGATTTTGCACTCTACCACTCATTATCAAGAAGTGACCTATTATTGGACACCAACCAGGGTGTATCTTCTCAACAGAGATTCTATCTCAACAGACAACCTTATCCCCGGTGGGTTCTAGTATCATATTTTATATGTACTAGGCGCATCCATGACTTAATGTTGACACGTATGACGTGTCTTCCAAATCTTGGGCTAACTGCCCCTAATTATTTATCATGGTTTGTTATGACGTATGATGTTGATCTTCCTATATTTCATTATTTTTCTATGGGATTAAGGGCCTAAAATAATTCTTTTAATTGAGTGACCTGGGTAACCTTGTACATGATGTACTATCTATAATGGTCCAGCCTACCTAAGAAATTTATCAGATGTTCCATGAGATTAAATATGACTTCCTACCAAGTTTCATAATTTTCCCATGTAAAATTACATTTAATATCTACTTAATAATAAATCACAAATTGACTACTTTCCAAATAAAGTACAGTGTTTATATAATCAAAAATTCTAGGAAACTTACTGAAGATCCATGTTGATATAATAAAGCTAAATACAGAATTTCAAAATCCTAAACATTCATTTGACCTAACTTATATCCATATGAACAATATTACCAAAATGTCATTATTAGGTTTTTCAGCGTATAGAGACATCCAAATATTCTCCAATATTTTAACATGGATTTAATCATAGAGTTAAACTAATGTAAATTTTCCCATAATATTTAAACAAAAATTTCCCTTATTTTTAATTAATTTCCATAATGGGCAAAATGGTAAATTCTACTTAAACTCCAAGTTAACATTACCTAACAGTCCCATAAATTTTTCCAGAGGTGATCTATGTCCTAATATGGCTTGTGACAAAATTTCAGAATTTAATAAAATAATTGGTGCTAGATTCAAATTTATTTCCTTTTTAGGCATATTTCCCAATAATTCCAAATAATTGGATTGTTTATCCCAAAACTCCTAACCTTCCTATGGGACGTATATTTCATCCCTATAAGCCTCTATCTAGAGTTCCATGGACATGGAATGGTCCAAATGGACTAAATTTCCATTTTCTATTTTTACTATAAGCACCCCAAATGAAAACATACCTATCTCATGCATGTGCGATTTCCCAAACATGAATAGCTCAAAATGACCTGAAATTTTTACCATGGTTTTATATTGACCTAATAGACATGTCACACAAATATGGGGACATTTGGAGTAATACATCTCCAAAAACATACTTAATTTAAATATTAGTATTTCACCAAATACTATAGCAAACGTCTTACCAAAAATTCTCATTTTTGGTTAGAGCCTAGGTTTAACATAATCACTAGCATTACCAAAGGTTTAGGTCATGAGGACTTATAGTTTGTCGTGGGCATTTATTTTAAGATCTGCCCTAACATAGGACCAGTCATGGTAGAATCGTCCTACAGGGAGTTCTACTATACCAAATCCTAACTTTAGGGTGTCATTATAAATATAAGGCATAGACCTACATTTTTAATGTTGATAGCTACATCTGAATATGCATCTAATAGGCCAACATTAACATGCAATATCACTGTAAAAGTGTGACAAATTACATTGTTCATAAAAAATTATATTAATTAATTTAAATGGTTAAAAGTGACGGGATCAGCTCATCGTCCCCATCGGACAATGGCGGAGATTGAGCCATCCTGGGCCAAGTTGTTTGCTTATTCCGGCCATATGGGCCGGCACAACCACCGACGATTATCGACACTACCCCCGTTGAGGTGGTGGGTAGCGTTTCCCGGCGGTAAGGCTGTCGGAGGTGTCTCCTCCGGCGATCACGAGCTAGAAGAAAAGCTCGAAAAAAATGTCCACTCACTCACATGCTATCTGGCTTAATTGAGCTCGATGTCTTGCCTAATTGATCTAGAAAGCTTGTACGGGGTGAGGTGAGGCGAAACGAACCATGATCGGAGCCCGACGGCGGCGGCGGCAGTTGACCATGAAATTTCTCCTATCTGGCGAGCTTGCTCCAAGCTTCGATTCTCCATTATTTTCCTCGATCCAGGACTAGATTTCTACCCTCTCGACCTTCTGAAGCTGATGGTGAGGTCAAATTGAGGTTATATGGGTTGTATAGTGAGTTGTGATTATGCGATTTCGGCATCTAAATTGGATGCTGCTTCTAAATGCCATGTGGTATGGAACTTGCTGGAAATGGCTGGTAAATGCCACTGAAACTTAGAAATAAGATTGGAAAGGAGGAGGAGGGCCACATGGCCTCCATCCACTCATTTCCTCCTTTCTCTCTCTTACTTTTAACCAAAATTCCAAAACTACCCACCTGCATGTAATCTCTCTCTAAATTTAGGGGGGTAGGGGATGTCAATGATCATTTGGGATAGTCATGGGCTTTGGCTCATGGGATTTGACCATTAGAAATGGGCTTGGCCTTCATTTTTCTTCCTTTAGGCCATTTGTTGAATTGTTGACTTTTTAGGTTGACTTGGTAAACTTAATGAGTGGGCTAGCCCCACTTGATTATCATGGACCCTATGGGACCACCAAACTTGGGTTGGGACATGGTGGTGCCCCACTTGGACTAATTGGGCCTATAGGTTTGTGTGTCACTAATTTAGGGTTTGGGTTGACTTGAGTCAACTTGATGAGTGGGTTGGCCCCACTTGATGGTCATGGACCCTATGACACCACCCAACTTTGATTGGGACCTGGTGGTGCCCCACTTGGGCGAATTGGTCCCAAATGTGTGGATTTGACCAATTTAGGGTTTAGGGTTGACTTGGGTCAACTTTGGTCAATGGGTGACCCAATGATGTGTATTTTAGTTCACTAAGATTGCTTTTAGGGTTAGGGGAATAGTGGTGGGGCCATTGTGTGCTTATGAATCAATATTGGACTAGTTTGACTTGAGTTGACCCGAGCCCTATAGTGGGCACTATGTGAATCCACCCTAACTCCATGGGTCAAACTTAGCCTTACCCCATTCACCCATCGCATGTCCTAAACTAATCTAAGTTTAGGACGTCTAGTAGGGAAGGGGATGTTACAAACCCCAATAAACAAAAGAATAATTTCATCCCCAAAATTTAAGTTCTGGTGTACGGGGTTTATGTGCACAAGAATTTTAAGAAACTTTAAACATAGTTAAAATATAACTGAGGCAAAAAGCTCCAGGTACCGTTGATGCATCAAATCTATCGGCTCCCAAGTGTGCTCCTCCTGCCTGTGGTTGGACCTCAACACCTTGACAAAGGGATCCTTCTTCCGAAGAGCTCGAATCGTCGTATCATCGCTCCGGACTGGCTCCAAATGAAATGATCTATCTGGTGCTACCGGTCCTACTGCAGTGGTAATATGTTGTTATGGGCGAAGTAGAGCTCTTCAAAGTAACGAGACGTGAAAAACTTCATGCAAAGTCCCTAACTCTAGCGGCAGCTCCAGCCTATATGTCAAGGGGACTATCCGCTCCAGGATCAAGTACAGCCGCATATATCGAGGGCTGAGCTTCTTGTGACTTCGCACCCAAGAGACACCATGCATCAGACGTATCTTTAAGAACACCATGTCCCCCACCTGGAACTCCACCATCTGATGTCGGGCATCGTAGTACTTGGCCTGCCTATTCTGAGCCTCCAATATCTGATCCCTAATCAATTGTATCTGAGCACGTGTACCATCTATATATTCCAATCCAAGTGCCCTGGGGTCCTCATCCTGAACCCAAGATAGTGGTGTCCGACACTTCTTCTCGTATAGAGCTCCATAAGGACTCATTTCAATGCTTGCCTTGGGGTTGTTCTTTATAAAAAAAACTCTATCAGAGATAAAAGTCCCCGCCAAGTGCATTTTCATTATACTTCATGATGTTCATAGTCAAGATTACATGGGCATATTTTCAAGTCTTCCAATGCATTATAATTAAATAAAACTTAATCATACATTGGTTCGTAGTCCCTTACGAGCAATGACCACCAAGTACGTGAGAATCAATACTTTTGTATGTAGAGTTGAGCACATAAATCTCAGATTTCTCTTCCAGAATTGCATCATGCCTCATGGCTTATACTACATTGATTCTTCAAATGCAATATATCGTGATATTATTTATTACGAAGATCCAACTTATGTATAGTAATTAACCAACCTCCAAAATTAATATGTGATTAAGAGGTCATTATTTGGTTTCTTCCAGACTCATGACTTATTACACCTCTACATAAACGGTAATACATAATCCATAGAGTGTTCACCTTTCAAGCGTACATCAAGAGATCATTATTGATATTGATATTGATACAAATGACTCCCAATCGTTTTTTACATATGGTCTAATTCATAAATTGATAAGCGTATCTTTCTAATAATGGTGAGGTCTGACACAAATCGATTTCATCATAAAGGGAATCTTAATAAACACTCATTACTTCTCGTCTAATTTCACCATATACACCTTAGGAAACAAAAATTGATCTCTTTATAGTCATGAATTTCCTAAGGTGATCATGATGTTATCAACGAATGTGTCCCAGTTCTCGATGTTATCATAATCAAGGGATCATACTTATGCATAAGCTTCAACTAATCATCCACCCCATTTGAATTTGTTGAGTCGTTACATTTTCAATGTCATGTCATAGGAAATTAATCTTATTTATCATAACGTTACTTTATTTCAATTCTTAAGTTCCAAGATAATGATATTTGCTTAATTGAGTCATTCAAGGTTATAGTTCACCATTATGATCAAGTGACTAGCTATATCATGTAAGCGTGAATAGTAATGATATTTCATCATTGTGTTCAATTCTCCAAATTCTAGCCCCTTTTAGGATCAAACAAGGTAGTAGTAAATAATACCTAACCATAGTAAACTTAATCATTATATTTTAAATGCAAGATTTTATCTTATCAAGATTTCTAATTATAACTTAAACTATCTCCCAATGTATAAGGGTAAGTAAACCATTCAAATTTGAAGAGGATTGATTCTTTGAAAGAACACATCATCTGTAAATCATCATCGAACACTTTTGTTTTGGTTCTTGTGATCATAAGAGTCACATCCAAAGGATTATACCTATAATATACGTCTTTTAATTTTGATTTTTCACTTGACTTTAAGTTTTTCTGGGATCGTTATACCCCCAGAGTTATAGACATAATTAGTCAAATATTTGAATCCTTACTTGATGGGCTGCAATCATGTTATAGTTAGGACTCGTAATCACTCCTTCACATTACCATGATGTTACTCTATCTCGATCTGTATGTTTCTAACATAATGACCTGACTATGTCAGGTAGGCGTGGATAGCTGTGATCCACCATCATTTTCACTTCCCCTAATTCTACACATTTAATATGTGAAAGTCATAATCACTTTCCTAAGAGCCACAGTTATGCATAATTTCCAACTATCCTTCCGACTTATACTGAATTCTCAATTCACATTGGTTTTCTCTTGCAATATATCTCAGTTCATTAATCAAATCCTTAACCGATGATATAATTATTAATCGTGTATCACATCAATTGGGTTACGTTGTTAGGGCATTTAGGAATGTGCTTTGTTGAGGTAACACAGTCCTTTAATTATACATAAAACATTTGGGTCAATGTTACTAATTGATTTTAGTTTATCAAAAAGCCCGATGTTCGAATTCTTGTGGATTGTACACAACTTGTTTTATTCCTTAGGATATAGCATGTCATTATGCATCGATGAAATTACGATCTCTCTTTAAGTTGTGTCAAGTAATTATCTGATTCACAAGTCTGTGAAAATTTCTGAACATCACATGCGGTTTTCCTTGTTCTAAGATTGTGATATATTCAAGCAGGCAACCCTCTACGTATATCCCAACTTCGAGGGAGTACATAAGTCTCAGTTTTCATACGGGTAGTGTTCAAATACCAATTCTCCAAGATCACTATGTTTGCGACACAACGTTTTATAACCATGGTCTAGGGAAATCCAAGTCATTACCAATTTAGCCCAATAAATAATAGGATAAGCCCTCATACATTTTAAGCTAAATTTCTTTAATATCCATAGTGCAATCATCTTATCTATGCCTCAATCATTATGGCTAACAATCTTAGACTTGGAGTTCTATATTGGGGCTTATTGCTATGTTATATACCTTAGGCTCTTAAGGTTACTATTTACGACAATCTCTCAAGGTCAACATGTTACCCAACCAAAAATGGGTCTCTTCTGAAACTTGATTTTTTTTATTCAACCTTTGGTATTTGTCACTGTGGTTTTCTCAATATAATCAAGTCATCAGTACGAGGGTTGAGTTTACGATTACACTACTATTCCACTAATATACTATAGACATCAATTCTCCTTGAGACATTCTATCAGCTTGGGTAAGAAGTGATAATATCACTTAATAGGTGAAGTAGGGACATCAAAATTTAAGCCTTAGGTAGTGATCCTTGTATTAAAATTCTCCCTAGTATATATTTGGGTATCCTCGAACCTTAATCAATCTATATACGAGGTCAATTTTAGATTAGGATACGCTACAAAATCCTCCTGGTAAGTAAAACTAAGGTGTTGTCCTAATTGGATTGGTCTAACTCATTGTTTAAATGGACTATTTTTCGTGACTTTTTACACATGGGCACACCATTGCTTTTGCTGCATAGTTTGTCCGCAAACTATTGCTCGAGCAGGGTGACCCAGTGTTGTGGACTTCTTTCTCATATAATCATTGTACAACCCCGTATTCGCGAAGAGTGGACCCTGAATGAGGCGTGCTTAGTTTTTAAGCTTTTTGAGTATTTTGAACTCTCGGTGGCCAATTTTGGCTATAGCTTGGAAATCTACTAGTAGGGGAGGAGAAATCGGCCTTCCCCAGCGGCCCCTTAGTTGGAGTGTGAAAGCGGCAGGTTGGTAGGCACCCGCCCGGGCCATTTGGGTGTGGAGGCGGGATCAGCAGGCCCTCCCCCTCCCACTTTTCCCCTCAGGCCGGCGAGACCGGCTCCGAGCCCGACCGGTAGGCCGGGCGAGACCGGCCCTCGGGCCGGGTCTCGCCCCGCCCCGCGGGCAGCTAGGCGAGACCGGCCCCCAGGCCGGGTCTCGCCAAGTCCGGCGGGTAGGCCGGGCGAGACCGGCCCTCGGGCCGGGTCTCGCCCAGCCCCGCGGGCAGCCAGGAGAGACCGGCCCCCAGGCCGGGTCTCGCCCAGCCCGGCGGGTAGGCCGGGCGAGACCGGCCTCCAGGCCGGGTCTCGCCCCGCCCCGCGGGCAGCCAGGCGAGACCGGCCCCCAGGCCGGGTCTCGCCCAGCCCGGCGGGTAGGCCGGGCGAGACCGGCCCCCAGGCCGGGTCTCGCCCCGTCCCGCAGGGTGCGTCCCCTATTTGCTTTGGGTGACGCATTTTTCCTTCTCTACCCCCGGGCGTGGCGGTTTCCTATTGGCCCGAGGCCTTTTGGCCGTAGGGGTATTTTGGTCATTCTACCCCCAGGACTTGGAAAAACTATAAATAGACCCCCTTGGGTGCATTGGAGAAGATCTTTTTCTTAGCTTCCTCCTCCCTTAGCTTCTTCTTGGTAGAGTAGAGAGAGTTCTCCAAGGCGCCCAGCCTAGCCTTTTGGTAAGGGAGGGGAAGAGCTCAGGTAGCCTTCCGGGTGTGAGGTGGGACCTCCGTGCTAGAGCCGAGGGTCTGTTCATAGTCTCCTAAGTCTCCGGTCCGTGACGTTCTCTCGAGTGTAGTCGGTGTGAGGTCACCCCTTTCAGGGACCCCGAACTCCACAGAGGTCAATTTTGGCTTCAACACTTTGGTGCGGTGAGCGTGGAGAGTGACCAACACAGAAGATCTCGGGAGAGAGTCATGACTGGTGGTCAGGGCGGTAGTGATGATCTCGGCGAGCTCCCCAGCTCAGGACCCTTTGTGGGGAGGCAAGAGTTCAAGGCCTCCATCCAGGGTATCATGGAGATGCTGCGAAGCATTGCTCCTCAGGGTGGCAGCTCCACCCCGACCCCCCAGGAGCTAGCTCCCCCCCTCGATGAGTCGACTCCCAGGGGTCTAGGCGAGATAACACCAACAGGGGGAGAAGGAAGTGCACCAGGAAGAAGGCCTGGGAAGGAGAGGATGGGAGATGGGGTCGAGCGAGACCTCACCGGCCGGGAGCTGTTCTCAAGCCCGGCGAGTGCCAACCTCCCAGGCGAGCAGGTTGCGCGAGTGGAGGTGACGAGACCACCCCTTAGGGGGTCACCCTTCAGCGACCTGATCATCTCAGCTCCCGTTCCCGAGGGGTTCAGAGAGCCATACATGGCTTACTACACCGGGAAGGATGATCCCGTTCAGCATTTGCAGTGGTTCGAGGATGCCGTCTCCATCAGGCCGATGACGGATGCCTTCAAGTATCGCCTCTTTGTGATCACATTGAAGGAGAAGGCAAGGGACTGGTTCCATCAACTCCCTCCAAGGTCGATCTATGGGTTCGAGGACTTGAGCCGGAGCTTTCAGCTTCGCTTCTCCACCTCCAAGAAGCGGAAGAGGAGCCCCGAGTCCATCTTCCTGATAAGGCAGGGGGCCGAGGAGTCGCTGGCCCGTTACGTTGACCGGTTCCAAGAGGAGATCCTGGAGGTCCAGGAGATGCCAGGGTATGCTCTCCAGATGGCCTTCACCGTTGGGCTAAAGGAGGGCTTCTTCAAGATGAGCTTGACCCGGAAGGCCCCCCTTTCCTTTGAGGAGCTGATGGAAAGGGCGGCTGAGGAGATAGCCATGGAGGCGGCCAACCCGGCATTTGTAAAGAAGTTGGCAAAGCTAACATAGGCGGAGTCGAAGGAGCAAGGAGGCTCGAGACCTCAGGAAGGAAGAAGGAGAGAGCAGCGGAGAGCTCAGGAGGGTTCGGAACTAGGTTGGAGGCAGCAGGGAGGACCCGCTCAGGGCCCGGGAAGAGGTTACGCCCAAGATGGGGGAAACTTCCATGGGGGCCAAGGAAGGTTCAACTTCCAGAGGCAAGCCCCTACGCAGCTCCTCCCCCCACCGCAGCAAGCGATGGAGATTGGTCGAAGGGAGAGGAGGAACCGCCAGGGAAGGAGAAGGGTCAGGGTAGAGTTACCCGACTGTGACTTCCATCAGGTGGAGGGGCACGCCACGGCTTCCTGCCCCGAGTTCCTGGAAGTGAGGGGGCGAGAGGTCCTGCCCAGCCGCAGCCACCGGTGCGGGTTGAAGAGGTTCTGCCCAGAGTAGGACGGGATGATGTTTGTGAGGACCGGCTCGATGTCGAACCCCGAGGCGGTATAGCGGTGATCCATGGTGGAGTGGGGATCGAGGCCACTCGGAAGGCAAGCCTCCATGTCATGTATCGAAGGAGCGTCGCCTCAACCTCCCAGACACCGCCCCAGGAGGAGAAGATCACCTTCTCAATGAAGGACCTGCCGGATCATGAGGATCCGTTTTGCGATGCGCTGGTCATCCAGACGGCCATCGAGGGCTACACCGTCTCCCGGATCTTGGTTGACAACGGAAGCTCCGTCAACGTCGTTTTTAGGAAGGCGTTTGATGAGATGAAGGTAGAGCCAAGGAGGGTGTTGGCCTCGGACGGACCCCTGTTCGGATTCTCAGGAGAAAGAAAGGAGGTCGAAGGTGGAGTAGGACTCCAAGTAAAGTTGGGAGGGGCCTCAAGGAACTGTCGGTTCGTCATCGTTGACGCTCCAAGCAGCTACAATGCCATCTTCGGAAGGACCCTCATCAGCGCCTTTCGTTGCGTCCCATCTTTCTTCCACCAATGCATCAAGTTCAGCTCCGGAGGGATCCAGGTCAGGGTCAAGGGGGACTCCAGGATGGCGAGGCAGTGCTACGTCACGGCTGTCAACACCATCTCTTGGTTGGCCCAGGCATAGGAGATGGAGAAGGTCATGGAGAGCTTGAGCAAGATGAAAGTGCCCGAGGAAAAGGAAGCAGAAGACGGCCGTCATGACCAGGCCCCATGAGGGTGCCTCGCCTTGCGATAGTTTTTTTCATTTTTCTTATCTTGTAACAAGTGCTACCCCTGACCAGCTGAGTTGGGGGGATCACGTAACCCATCTATTTTTCCCCGTTTGAGGATATAGGATTTGGTAAGGTCTGATTGAGATTCTTAGTTCCTTTGATCCGAGACGGTCCCGCTGCCCAGACTCTCACTGGCTGGGCAGGGCCGGTGGTACCTCTCGTTGATGCCTAGTTGTCTCACCTCGAGATGGATTCCGCTGTCAGGCTCTCACCTAGCTGGCAGAGCAGGTTGATCTCTCGGAGGGTGGGAAGGTCTCACCTCAAGATGGATTCCGCTGCCAGGCTCTCACCTTACTGGCAAGGCAGGTTGATCTCTCGGAGGGTGGGAAGGTCTCACATCGAGATGGATTCCGCTGTCAGGCTCTCACCTAGCTGGCAGGGAAATTGATCTCTCGGAGGGTGGGAAGGTCTCACCTCGAGATGGATTCCGCTGCCAGGCTCTCACCTAGCTGGCAGGGCAGGTTGATCTCTCGGATGGTAGGAAGGTCTCACCTCGAGATGGATTTCGCTGCCAGGCTCTAACCTAGCTGGCAGGGCAGGTCGATCTCTCGGAGGTTGGGAAGGTCTCACCTCGAGATGGATTCCGCTGCCAGGCTCTCACCTAGCTGGCAGGGCATGTTGATCTCTCGGAGGGTGGGAAGGTCTCACATCGAGATGGATTCCGCTGCCAGGCTCTCACCTAGCTGGCAGGGCAGGTTGATCTCTCGGAGGTTGGGAAGGTCTCACCTCGAGATGGATTCCGCTGCCAGGCTCTCACCTAGCTGGCAGAGCAGATTGATCTCTCGGAGGGTGGGAAGGTCACACCTCGAGATGGATTCCGCTGCCAGGCTCTCACCTAGCTGGCAGGGCAGGTTGATCTCTCGGAGGGTAGGAAGGTCTCACCTCGAGATGGATTCCGCTGTCAGGCTCTCACCTAGCTGGCAGGGCAGGTTGATCTCTCGGAGGTTGGGAAGGTCTCATCATGGGATGGATTCCGCTGCCAGGCTCTCACCTAGCTGGCAGGGCAGGTTGATCTCTCGGAGGTTGGGAAGGTCTCACCTCGAGATGGATTCCGCTGCCAGGCTCTCACCTAGCTGGCAGGGCAGGTTGATCTCTCGGAGGGTGGGAAGGTCTCACCTCGAGATGGATTCCGCTGCCAGGCTCTCACCTAGCTGGAAGGGCAGGTTGATCTCTCGGAGGTTGGGAAGGTCTCACCTCGAGATGGATTCCGCTACCAGGCTCTCACCTAGCTGGCAGGGCAGGTTGATCTCTCGGAGGGTGGGAAGGTCTCACCTCGAGATGGATTCTGCTGTCAGGCTCTCACCTAGCTGGCAGGGCAGGTTGATCTCTCGGAGGGTAGGAAGGTCTCACCTCGAGATGGATTCCGCTTCCAGGCTCTCACCTAGCTGGCAGGGCAGGTTGATCTCTCGGAGGTTGGGAAGGTATCACCTCGAGATGGATTCCGCTGCCAAGCTCTCACCTAGCTGGCAGGGCAGGTTGATCTCTCGGAGGTTGGGAAGGTCTCACCTCGAGATGGATTCCCCTGCCAGGCTCTCACCTAGCTGGCAGGGCAGGCTGATCTCTCGGAGGGTGGGAAGGTCTCACATCGAGATGGATTACGCTGCCAGGCTCTCATCTAGCTGGCTGGGCAGGTTGATCTCTCGGAGGTTGGGAAGGTCTCACATCGAGATGGATTCCGCTGCCATACACTCACCTAGCTGGCAGAGCAGGTTGATCTCTCGGAGGGTAGGAAGGTCTCACCTCGAGATGGACTCCGCTGCCAGGCTCTCACCTAGCTGGCAGGGCAGGTTGATCTCTCGGAGGGTAGGAAGGTCTCACATCGAGATGGATTCTGCTGCCAGGCTCTCACCTAGCTGGCAGGGCAGGTTGATCTCTCGGAGGTTGGGAAGGTCTCACCTCGAGATGGATTCCGCTGCCAGGCTCTCACCTAGCTGGCAGGGCAGGTTGATCTCTCGGAGGTTGGGAAGGTCTCGCCTCGAGATGGATTCCGCTGCCAGGCTCTCACCTAGCTGGCAGGGCAGGTTGTTCTCTCGAAGGGTGGGAAGGTCTCACCTCGAGATGGATTCCGCTGCCAGGCTCTCACCTAGCTGGCAGGGCAGGTTGATCTCTCGGAGGGTAGGAAGGTCTCACCTCGAGATGGATTCCCCTGCCAGGCTCTCACCTAGCTGGCAGGGCAGGTTGATCTCTCGGAGGGTGGGAAGGTCTCACCTCGAGATGGATTCCGCTGCCAGGCTCTCACCTAGCTAGCAGGGCAGGTTGATCTCTCGGAGGTTGGGAAGGTCTCACCTCGAGATGGATTCCGCTGCCAGGCTCTCATCTAGCTGGCAGGGCAGGTTGATCTCTCGTGGAAGCCAAGTCCTTTGCTCCGAGATGGATTCCGCTGTCAGGCTCTCATCTAGCTGGTAGGGCAGGTTGATCTCTCGTGGAAGCCAAGTCCTTTGCTCCGAGATGTATTCCGCTGTCAGGCTCTCATCTAGCTGCCAGGGCAGGTTGATCTCTCGTGGAAGCCAAGTCCCTTAGCTCCGAGATGGATTCCGCTGCCAGGCTCTCATCTAGCTGGCAGGGTAGGTTGATCTCTCGTGGAGGCCAAGTCCCTTAGCTCCGAGATGGATTCTGCTGCCAGCTCTCATCTAGCTGGCAGGGCAGGTTGATCTCTCGTGGAAGCCAAGTCCTTTGCTTCGAGATGGATTCCGCTGTCAGGCTCTCACTAGCTGACAGGGCTGGTTGATCTCTCGTGGGAGCCAAGTTTGTTCCCAGAGAAGATCTCACCACCCAGGCTCCCATAGCTGGCATGGCAGGTTGACCCTGCGGAGAAGTTACACTCCGCGAATACGTTGGGTTGGATGTTTCTTTCCGAGCTTGTGCCAACCTCGAAAAGAGAGGGGATTGTGTACAACCCCGTATTCGCGAAGAGTGGACCCTGAATGAGGCGTGCTTAGTTTTTAAGCTTTTTGATTATTTTGAACTCTCGGTGGCCAATTTTGGCTATAGCTTGGAAACCTACTAGTAGGGGGAGGAGAAATCGGCCTTCCCCAGCGGCCCCTTAGTTGGAGTGTGAAAGCGGCAGGTTGGTAGGCACCCGCCCGGGCCATTAGGGTGTGGAGGAGGGATCAGCAGGCCCTCGCCCTCCCCCTTTTCCCCTCAGGCTGGCGAGACCGGCTCCGAGCCCGACGGGTAGGCCGGGCGAGACCGGCCCTCGGGCCAGGTCTCGCCCCGCCCCGCGGGCAGCTAGGCGAGACCCGCCACCAGGCCGGGTCTCGCCAAGCCCGGCGGGTAGGCCGGGCGAGACCGGCCCTCGGGCCAGGTCTCGCCCAGCCCCGCGGGCAGCCAGGCGAGACCGGCCCCCAGGCCGGGTCTCGCCCCGCCCGGCGGGTAGGCCGGGCGAGACCGACCCCCACGCCGGGTCTCGACCAGCCCCGCGGGTAGCCAGGCGAGACCGGCCCCCAGTCCGGGTCTCGCCCAGCCCGGCGGGAAGGCCGGGCGAGACCAGCCCCCAGGCCGGGTCTCGCCCAGCCCCGCGGGCAGCCAGGCGAGACCGGCCCCCAGGCCGGGTCTCGCCCAGCCCGGCGGGTAGGCTGGGTGAGACCGGCCCCCAGGCCGGGTCTCGCCCCGTCCCGCAGGGTGGGTCCCCTATTTGCTTTGGGTGACGTGTTTTTCCTTCTCTACCCCCCGGCGTGGCGGTTTCCTATTGGCCTGAGGCCTTTTGGCCGTAGGGTTATTTTGGTCATTCTACCCACAGGACTTGGAAAAACTATAAATAGACCCCCTTGGGTGCCTTGGAGAAGATCTTTTTCTTAGCTTCCTCCTCCCTTAGCTTCTTCTTGGTAGAGTAGAGAGAGTTCTCCAAAGCGCCCAGCCTAGCCTTTTGGTAAGGGAGGGGAAGAGCTCAGGTAGCCTTCCGGGTGTGAGGTGGGACCTCCGTGCTAGAGCCGAGGGTCTGTTCATAGTCTCCTAAGTCTCCGGTCCGTGACGTTCTCTGGAGTGTAGTAGGTGTGAGGTCACCCCTTTCAGGGACCCCGAACTCCACAGAGGTCAATTTTGGCTTCAACAATCATTTGTTCAAGTGATACAAGTTTGTAAGACCCCTCCCCTTACCAAGGAGGCTCGCGGTCTTATGCCTAGAACCGCCGCCTTATGGTGACACTAACTCACGGGTTAGTCAACACCGCAAGATGCTGATCCTATCGGCTAGTACGATCATAAAACCTGTTCGGCCAAATGAGAAATATAAGTATAAAAGAGTGTATAAAACAGCTAATCCACAAGTCACAGCACTATCATCTATAATGAAAATGAAAGCACAATAGAGTCTAGAATGAGTACAACAAAAGAGAAAAGGGCTTATGCCATGTACATAATATCAAATCTCTCTCTCTCTCTCTCTCAAAATGACAACAAAGTGGAAGCTAAACTATCATCACAAAACTTGTCCCACCTCACGACGAGCTTAAGTAGTAGTAGGTGGTGGTGGTATCTGTTCCTCACGTATGCCACCTCGTCCTGCTGGTCATGCTGGTACACCATCTGCTCGAGATCCTAAAATGATTTGGTCACAACCGACTGTTAGTCATAAAGACTAAGCTGTTTCCTCCACAACTCGCCCATGCAACTCCTAGGCACAGAGCAGGAGGACGAAGCAGAGTACAACAAGGGGTATAAAAGAAGCAGGTGGCAGTGGAGCTATACTAACAAGTATATAAAATATCAATCTATTTCTACTCTAGAAGTTCTATATATATAGCACATATAAGGTATGATGAACTATACAAAATGTAAGTAAGGTACTATAAGTACACAAGGTACTGTAAATAAAACAGAGTAAAGAACGACAAGTAGAATATGCAAATACTAAATTACCATCACAGAAGTATCTTAACTTATATGAATACCCATACAAACTTATAAGTTAGGGTTTCCAAATATAACTTATCATATAAAAGAGCGCATACTAATTTATATGATAAGGATCCATGGTGCGTATGACCTAAATATGAATGTATTTTATGTATACAGGTTATGATTCATGCAAGTTCAAATCACACACACGACTCTGTGATGACAGACCGTTAGTTCATGCTTTTTTGGATCTAGCATCACTCTCTGGTACCACCGTTGTGGCTACGGCAGCAGTGGAGCGGGCGTCTCCAGTCCTAGGCGAGTATACACACTATCTGGCCTAGACCTCCCATACGCCTCTGTGCACGTCCTAGGTGTACTCTAAAGTCTTTGCGTACTATTTGTTGGCTACCTACCAGACTTTTTGGTTGAATGTGCATTTTTGGGGTTCGTCCCATAGACCGCAGCGTAAAACAACCCACTGGCTCATCAAACCATCACACCTCGACAGAGTCACCGTACTGCCATCAGTGTGACGATTTGCCCAGTAGCGCATAACCCGCCACAAGTTTATTTCTATGCACATGCAATATATTCCAACCCGAGCCTCTAGCTTGTAGTACCAAACCTGTCTTAATATCAAACTCCTGAGTGTCCAGCTCGCAGGACCAACCCATCCTGAAACCCTCCAACCCATCACAGGTGAGATTGCACATCAATGCCTTAGTTCTGAATCCCTCCAACCCTTCTCTAGTGAGAATGATACCATGTTCTCTTTGCCTATTAGGCTACTCTTGTCTAATGTTTGTTATACCTAGCAATTTAGGGTTAATCCCAGGACTACCCAGGGCATACTCAGTGAAGGGCTCTTGGGGGCAATAGGAACTACGATGGGCTGAATCCCAAAGCTCCCTTTCTCAGATATTTACTTTTATTAATGTCTACCCATGATTCATACCAACTCCCATTATTACTCTGGGACAAACCTAATAATTTAAAATGTTATCAAGAGAGCGGTGTTCTTCAGCCGATCTCTATTCTAGCCACTATCCTTGGGATTTTGCACTCTACCCCTCGTTATTAAGAAGTGACCTATTGGACACCAACCATAGTTTATCTTCCCAACATAGATTCCATCTCAACCGACAACCTTATCCCGGGTGGCTCCTAGTATCATATATTATATGTACTACATGCACCCATGACCTAATATTGACCTGTATGACCTGTCTTCCAACTCTTGGGCCAACTGCCCCTAATTATTTATCATGGTTTGCTATGACGTATGATGTTGACCATCGTAGGTTTCATTATTTTTCTATGGGATTAAGGGCCTAAACTAATTCTATCAATTGAGTGACCTGGGTCACCTTGTACATGATGTACTTTTTATAATTGTCCAGCCTATCTATGAAATTTATCAGATGTTCCATGAGGTTAAATGACTTCCTACCAAGTTTCATAATTTTCCCATATGAAATGCCATTTAATATATATTTAATAATAAACCATAAATTGACTACTTTTCAAATGAAGTACAATATTTTACAATCAATAATTATTGGAAAATTACTAAGGATCCATGTTGATATAATAAATCTAAATACAGAATTTCAAAATCCTAAATAATGATTTGACCTAACTTATATCCATATGAACAATATTACCAAAATTCCACTATTAGGGTTTTCAGCATATAGATACATCCAAAAGTTCTCAAATATTTTAACAGGGATTTTATCGCAGAGATAAACTACTGTAAAGTTTTCCATAATATTTAAACAACAAATTTCCCTTAATTTTAATTAATTTCCATAATGGGAAAAATGGTAAATTCTACGTAAACTACAAGTTAACAATACCTAACAGTCCCATAAATTTTTCAAGAGGTGAGCTATGTCCTAATAAGGCTTGTCACAAAATTTCAGAATTTAATAAATTCATTGGTTCTGGATTCAAATTTATATCCTGTTTAGGCATATTTCCCAATAATTCCAAATAATGGGATTTTTGATCCCAAAAAACCTAACCTTCCTATGGCAGGTATATTTCATCCCTATAAGCCTCTGTCCAGAGTTTCATGGAAATGCAATTATCCAAATGGGCTAAATTCCCATTTTTTTTATTTTTACTATAGGCACCCCAAATGAGAACATACATATCTCATGCATGTGGTATTTCCCAAACATGCAGAGGTCAAAGAGAACTGAAATATCTACCATGGTTTTATATTGACCTAATAGACATGCCACCAAAATTTGGGGACATTTGGAGTCATACATCTCCAAAAATACACTTAATTTAAATATTAGTATTTTAGCAAATACTATAGCAAAATTCTGACCAAAAATTCTCATTTTTGGTCAGAGCCTAGGTTTAAACTATCACAAGCATGACCAAAATTTTATGTCATGAGGACTTATAGTTTGGCTTGGGCATTTATTTTAAGATCTGCCCTCGCCTAAAACCAGTCATGGTATAATGGTCCTACAATGAGTTCTACTATACCAAATCCTAACTTTAGGGTGTCATTTTAAAGGCACGGCATAGGCCTACATTTTCATGTTGATAGCTACCTCTGAATATGCATCTAATAGGCCTAATATTAACATGCAATATCACTATAAAAGTGTGACAAACTAGACTGTTCATAAATAATTATATTATTTAATTTAATTGGTTAAAACTGACGGGATCAGCTCATCATCCCCATTGCCCAATGGATGAGATTGTGTTGTCCTGGGCCAAGTTGTTGGCTTATTCCATCAACCTGGTCCGGCTCCACTGCTGGCGATTATCTCCACCACCTCCGTTGAGGTGGTGGCTAGCGTTTCCCAGCGGTGAGGCTGCCGGAGGCGGCTCCTCCGGCGATCCCGAGCTAGAAGAAAAGTTCGGAAAAATGTGCACTTGCACCCATGGTATCGAGCACAATTGAGCCCGATGTCTCGCCTAATTAATCTAGAAAGCTAGTATGGGGTGAGGTGAGGTGAAATGAACCTTTATCGGAGCACGACAGCGGCGGCGGCAGCGGTTGGCCATGAAATTTCTCCTCTCCGGCGAGCTAACTCCAAGCTTCGATTCTCCATGGTTTGCCTTGATCAAGGACTCAATTTCCACTCCTCTCGACCTTATGAAGCTGATGGTGAGGTCAAAATGAGATGATATTGGTTATATAGTGAGTTACCATTATGGGGATTTCGTCCTCTACATTCGATGCTCCTCCTAGATGTCATGTGGCATGGAGATTGCTGGAAATGGATGGTAATTGTTGCCGGAGCTCAGAAATAAGCTTGGGAATGGAGGAGGAGTGCGACATGGACACCATCCCCTCATTTCCTCCTTTCTCCCTCTTCCTTTTCACCAAAATTCCAAAACTACCTACATGCATGTAATCTCTTTCCAAATTCAGGGGGTAGGGGTTGTCAATGGTCATTTCGGCAGGTCATGGGCTTTGGCTCATGGGATTTGCCCATTAGGAATGGGCTTGGCATTAATTTTTCTTCCTTTAGGTCATTTGTTGACTTGTTGACTTTTTAGGTTGACTTTGTCAACTTGATAAGTGGGCTGGCCCCACTTGATGGTCATGGATCCAATGGTAACACCCAACTTGGGTTGGGCCATGGTGGTGCCCCACTTGGACTAATTGGGCCTATAGGTGTGGGTCTGACCAATTTAGGGTTTGGGTTGACTTGAGTCAACTTGATGAGTGGGCTGGCCCCACTTAGTGGTCATGGACCATATGGAACCACCCAACTTAGATTGGGCCATGGTGGTGCCCCACTTGGGCTAATTGGGCACATATGTGTGGTTTGACCAATTTAGAGTTCAGGGTTGACTTGAGTCAACTTGGATCAATATGTGACCCAATGATGTATCTTTTATTTCACTTAGATTGCTTTTAGGGTTAGAGGCATAGTGGTTGGGCCATTATGTGCTTATGACTCCGTATTGGGCTAGTTTGACTTTAGTTGACCTGAGCCGTATAGTGGGCACTATGTGAATCCACCCTAACTCCATGGGTTCAACATAGCCTAAAATCATTCACCCACCACATGTCCTAACCTAATCTAAGTTTAGGGGGTCTAGTAGGGAAGGGGATGTTACAAAAGATGAGTTCACTTTGGCATTTGAATAGAGTTCCAGAACTTCTCTTTTTAAAACCAAGACTGGCTCAGACAGGACAATGCTTAGGTCAGCTACCTATAGCAAGCACAGAACCTACATTACCTCCTCAGGAGCATCCTTGAAACCATTTCACACCAGCTCGGAGCCTTCAAATAAGAAATCCATTCCTTTTGGAGCCAGTGATTTGCTGAGCTTCTGAAGATTTGACGATATTTCGTTGTCGAGAGATAGTAATTAGTAATGTGATAGGAACAGTGTCTTGTCTATCTTTCCCCTTGATAATTTATTCTTATTGAGAAAGCTAGACAGGGTCTCATACAATGCCCTAGGGGCTTGCTTCAACCAATACAATGCTTTCCTAAGCTTATAAACATAAACATGTGAGTTAGAATTGACAAAAACTGAGGGTTGCTCAACATAGTTCTCATCTCTTAGGTCACCAATAAGGAAAGCTGACTTGACATCCATTTGGTAGACCTTAAATCCCTTGCGTGCAACATATGCAAGGAATTATATAGTGGTATCAAATCTAGCTACTAGAGCAAATGTTTGATCAAAACCAATACCTTCTTCTTATCTATATCCTTTGGCTACCAGTCTAGCTTTATTTTTATTACTATAACACCATTTTCATCATGCTTATTCCTATAGACCAACTTGGTTCCAATGATGTTTTGTCCTTGTGGTCTGGGAACCAGCTTCCAGATCTTGCATATCTTTAAATGGTTCAGTTCCTCTTGCATAGCGATAATCCCAAATGAATCAATGTTGGCATCTTCAAACCTTTTAGGATACACCTGAGACAAGAATCTCGACTACATTTCAATGTTCAGGCATTTGCTCCTTATTGTGACACCTTGGTTAGCATCTCCAATTACCTGATCTCTAGGATGATACCTCAAGTGCCTGGTTGCTGTAGGAATTCTTACTTCAGCATCAAGAACTTCATTGGCTGGATCATGCTAATCTTTAGCTACATCTTGGGTTACTTTTTATACTTCTGGAATGTAAACACAATTAACTTCTCCTTGTGGAGTTGTAGTAATTTCCTTGATGTTCAGGTTGTCCATCTCCATCTCTACCCTTACAGATCTAAATGAGCTGGGTAGCTCACTGTTAATCATTGATGAATCCTCAAAGACTACATTAACAAGCTATTTTACAACTTGATTTTTCAAGTTATAAACTATATATGCATTGTTATGGTTGATGTACCCAACAAATATCCATTCATATGATTTACAAGCAAACTTAGTCAAATGGAACTTTCCATTATTGAGCATAAAGCATTTACTACCAAAGATCTAGAGATAGGCTGGATTAGGTTTTTACCCTTCATAATCTTATAGGGATTCTTCTTGTGGTACTTGTTTATAGAGGCCCAATTTAGGACATGACATGTAGTGTTCACTGCCTCAGCCCATAAATATTATGGGAGAGAAGTGTCACTAAGAAGGGTCTTTCCAGCCTCTATGAGAGTTCTATTTTTCCTCTCAGCTTTCCGATTTTACCAGGGAGTTCTGTGTGAAAAATATTCCAGGTGAATCCTTGATCTTCACAGAACTTTGTCATGCCTTCAGACTAAAATTCAGTACCATGGTCACTTCAAATTTAGACCACAGAGGTGTCTTTTTCATTCTGAACTTGTCTAACAAATGTCACAAAAGTGTCAAGAATTTCTAACTTTTTCTTCAAGAAGAACACCCAAGAAAACGTGGAGAAGTCATCAACTATCATAAGTGTGTAGACTTTCTTACCTAGACTGTGAACTAGCAGAGGACCAAACAAGTTCATATGCAGGTTGTACAAGCACCTCACAGAATCTTTGGCCCCAATGCTCTTAAAGGATGCTTTGGTCCGCTTGCCCTTTTGGCATGCAGAGCAAATGCCCTCCTTGGTGCATTTGATGTTGGGACTATTTCTAACTAGCTCTTCAATGAAGAGCTGGCTAATGGACTTGTAGTTCTAGTGATCTAGTCTTATGTGTCATTGCACAAAGTATGGGACTTTCTCATTAGTAGCTAGACACACAGGGGCATCAAAACATAAACATAAAAAGTTTAAACACTAAATATTCCCACACCAAGTGCCTGTCAATATGACCTCTTGGTCACTTGACTTTTTGATCAGACACTCATCATAGTGGAAGACAATGACATAGCCTAGATCACAGAGTTATCTTATGCTTATCAAGTTGTGTTGCAACCCTTTGACATAAGACACTTTTTGTGATTGTGACTATGCCATTAGTGATCATATCATAGCCCTTGGTGACCCCTTTGTATGAGCCTCCAAAGATCACCTTAGGCCCATTCTTCACAGGAGTGTATTCTATTTAATGGCTTTTTATTCCAGTCATGTGCCTGGAACATCCACTGTCCAAGTATCATATTGATGCATAGGTACTTGGACTATCCTACAACCATAATTCAGTTAATCTTAGGACCCCAAAAGAGTTTGGGTCCTAGGTTCTTGTTAGTCTGAAAATTAGCCTGCCTACTTGCAGTATTTCTAACAGATAGACTTTCCCTTACACTAGGAACATTGGGGTTGTGGCAACATTCTATGGCAAAATGTCCCACTTTGTCATAGCACCAACACTCATGAATATTGTATCTCCTTTTCTAAATATCTCTTTTAGAAAATCTGAAAGCAGCTGACTATGGGAGAGTAGCAGCCCACTTCATTTTTCTTTTAGCAAGGATATGACTGAAAGTGATTCTTCCAGTATAAGTACTTAGCTTACTATGAATGACACTAGCAGCAATATTCTTTACAGAAGATAAGTTGTTGATTGCATCAGAGATAGCCAAGTCAGGCTTGTTGGTTGACTTACTTTTTGGTCGGAGTCTTTGCTAGAGGAGCTTGACTATTAACCACTGCGGTATTCTTGAGAGAGGGGGCTGGTGCACCAAAAACAAATGGTCCTTAGTTGGCCATCTGAATTTCCTCATGGGGAGCCTTAAAAGCACTCAAACCAATACCCTTCCTTCCACTAAACCTGTGAACATTTTTTTCACCCTGGTGTATCTTCCATTAAACCAGTGAACATATATGTTTTCTAAGACATACCTGTTGGATGGTAGCACAACTTTCTCAAAGGAGATAGCAGGATGAATAGGGGCTTTGTATTTCCACCTATTCCTTCTTCCAGTGTTCCTCTCAATGTACCTCATCCATTCTTATTTTGTTGGGAGGTGAAGGTATCAATGAGTGGTAACACTGATTTAAGCTTGGAGTACTGAGCCACTAGTATCCTCTCTTTGAGGAGCTTCTCTTCAAGATCCATAATGATCTTGTTCTTATGGTTGATGTTCCTAATTTGGAAGATTGACATAGTCTTTAGCTGGCTGACTCCGCTCCTCAACTGATCAAGCAGGGGGGGGGGGGGGGGCTGAGTCAGACTATAGGGAAGCAGCTAGCTGTAGGGAGACATTCTCCTTAGCTTGTCTTTTGACAGGCAACTTGTTGTTCTTTAGAGCATCCATGGTTAAACATTAAATGTCAATCAATTGATTGACATCTTCCTCAGATTCTGCGTCGTCATCATTACTGGATGAAGAAACCTTAGAATTGGGAGTATTCTTTTAGTCAGATTCATAGGAGCTACACATAGAATATACCTTATTTACACCAAGCTGATCTTGGCTTGATTCTCCATCTGTCATGGTCATTAAACCATAGCTGCTATTATTATCTTCATCCACCTCAGTGTCACTATCTGAGTTTGACCGAGGGACCCTGATATCTATCCTAGAAGCAAGATAAACGTAATCTTCTTAACCAACAACAGTAGCAAACAACACAATATAGGCTTCTTCTTCTTTAAAATCTAAAGATGTTGAGTCACTCTGACTCCAGATCTTCTCATTCTTGGCAATGAAGGTCTTTTCCTTCTTGCCTTTCAAATGGTGATGCACCATCTTGCTTAACTGTTTTCTTTTGACTGGGAAATCAGCTACGACATGCCTGGGCTTGTTACAATAATAGCAAACAATTTTAGTATAACTATGTTTACTAGGTTTGGAATCATACATGTCTCCTTCGAAGAACTTCTTCTCAGACTTATGGTGATTCCTCTTGTTGTGTGAAGAGGAGGAAGGTTTGTTCTTACACTACGTTCTATTCATCATCTTCTGGAACTTCCTAGAGAAGGTAGCAAACTCCCCATCTAACATTTTTCTGTCATATGAACTTGACACAGAGCTGTCTGAATTAGCAGGCAATCTTGGGGGAGAAGAAATCGTCTCCTTACTCTTCTTAGAGCTATCAGCATTGAAGGCCAATGTCTTCAACTTGGCTTGGGATCTGATGGTGGTCTCCTCCTCCTTTCTGGCAGACAGCTGGTTCTCATAAGAGAGCACCTTTCCAAACAATGTATGAGGAGAGTTTCAGCTTGCTTGGCCACTTCTCTTATGGCACAGATCTTTGTGTCCCAGTCTCTAGTTAGAGACCTTAGGAACTTAACATTGTACTCATAATTGTTGAATACCCTCTTATATTTCCTCAGCTCATTCACCACTCTGAAGAACTTTTCATAGCATTCAAATATGTTGTCCTTCTTGCTCTGCTTGAAAGCCACATATTCCTGATTGAGCAGGGATTTACTATTATCCCTAACTTCTTCAGTGACTTCGATGTAGATAATCAAGGTGTCCCACATTTCTATGGAAGTCTTGCAGTGGACAAGATTCTGAAATGTAGAATCTTCAATGGTACTTACAATAATGTTTTGTGCCCTCTTGTCCATAGTAGCCAGGATGACCTCATCCTTGGTCATCTCAGAATATTTCTTATGCATTTTGACATTAGCATCCAGAACTAAGACCTTCATGGGGATGAAAGGTCCTTCTTGTACTATTATAAAGATTCTTGGGTCAGATGCTTTTGTGAACAATTTGACTCCTTCCTTCTAGATCCCAAAGCTCTCTTTCTTATTAATTGGAAGCTTCATTGAGCCCAACTTTTTAAGGTTCTCTCCTGATCCCATAAAAAATATACTTATGCTACTCCTTGAGATCAACTCAGACTATTAAGTCCTTTTTGAGCAACCTCCATCTAATACCACTTGAAATACTTTATTTTCAAGAGTAGTTAAACACCTAGTCGGGGGTGAATACGTTTTATGTCTTTTATGACAATCTTTTACTTAGGTGAGTTGTGATTTAGATTTTGATTAGCTTTCAAGATCGCACAATCAGCACACAAGGTATTTATAGTGGTTCCCCAATGTCTGGGTACAACCACTGTCCATCTCACCTTTCTAACATTGCGTTAGACAAGGCCAACTTCCCCAAACTTGGCTCAATGAGATTACATCACAGATCCCTCAGGATCTCTCATACTCCTTCAAGTCCTTACTCAGGCCCAAGACCCTAAACTCATATAAATATCCTCCTACAACTCAGTGATTTGCTCCCGAACACCTGCCTCAGACTTTAACTCAACAGTCCTACACTCAAGCTAGGAGGTTAGCCCTAAACTCAGATCCACCACTGGAACCTACCTCAGAGAGAACTCTCCTATAACTCAGATTCTCAATAAGAATACAACAACATAGGCCTAAAGGCCATATAACTCAGATCTACAAAAAAGATCCTACCTCAGCCTGTATAGTTTAGGCTTACACTCAGATCAGTTAAGATCCTACAAAAAGAAATGTTGATTATTGATGTTGATTGACTCTAGAGAAATAATCTCTGAGTCTCCCTCTTCCTAAACTGAGATGACTGTAACGCCTCAAAAATTGTATTTGAGTCAGTCGCGATAAAGAGGTTTTTTGGTGCCTGTATAGGGGTACACGGCCTAGGACACGGGCGTGTCCAAGGCCATGTCTGGATGGTGTTTTGGTCATTTTCATCCCGAAAAGGACACGGACAGGAACACGACTAGATGACACGGGCATGTCATTGGACACGGGCGTGTCGGGAGACCCGACACGGGCGTGTCAGGGTGGACACGGGCGTGTCTGTGCCTGTGTGGCTTTTCTCAGTTCGACGTTCGTGTCTGGATCGAGGCACAGGGCCTGTGACACGGCCGCGTGCCAAGCCGTGTTCGGCCCAGGTCTGGGAAATTTTGTGCAGATTTGAGCCGTTCGTTTTCTTTAATTAAGATCCAATAGCCCAGATGAGTTCCTGCTCTGTTAAGGCCGGGAATAGGGGAGTTAATCCCTCATTTCTCTCCAAGGCTTTCTCTTTCCAAGGTGTTAGAGAGAAGAGGAAGAAGAAGGAGGTTTCCGGCCGCCGGCGGAGCATCGGAGCACCGTTTCGAAATCGGAGAGCGGATCCGTGGAGGATAGTTCGTTGCGAAGAGTTCTGTTTGTGTAGTTTTTCCATGGCGCCAAAACGGACTACAAGGGTAATGATTCTCAACTTGAGCATGTGAAGCTCTTTCTTTCTACATATGGAATCCTGCTCCCGCGAGTGTGCGGTGAGTGCGTAGTGTTCCTTGGGGTTGATGTGAATAGTCCCCCCTTGTGTTGCATATAGAGTCTGGAATCGTAAGTACGGGCATAGGAATTGTGTGTGAAGCCTACCCAGACGTGTATTGTCTGGATCGGTGATATTGCATTTCATATGGTTTTGCCGGAGAAGACTCCGTGCTTTGGTTTTTTTGGGTTTCTATGCGGTAGATTGCAGCAGGGATCATTGGAGGTTAGCTTCAAGGCGCACCCGGAAAACTGAGAGGAAACGTGCTCTGCTAACTTGGCGGTCTGGGAACCGGCCTTGATCATAGCTGGGTTATGAGATTGTTTGGAAATTTTGGGATCCGAGAGAAGCTTGGCCCACTTGTAGGACTTAAAGTCTATATGCGGCGTGAGCAACGGGCAAGTGGAATCAGACCTAGGCTATGTGGTTCGGTGCGAGATACCCGAAGACGGGGACTGGCCGTTGGCATAGTCGGGAGCCTTAGACGGTGGTTAGAAAGGCTAAATGCTCACTTGGTTTCCATCTTTGGGATGGTGGTGAATCCACGGTATTGACCGGATTCACCGTTAATGTGCCCTGAGTGCACGGGGTGTTTGGCCGTGCGAGCCTACACCTGTGGCGTAGTATAGTTGCTCTTTATTATTTTATTGGGCTAATGATATGCAGGGAAAGAGCGACGCCATCTCGAGTAAGGGGCAGGGTCGTTATAATTTGGTCGGCTTTTGGCTGACCGTTGCTTTGTTTTCCACCGTGCGGTGGAATTGTGCTTGCAGGTGCTACGGAGCCGAGTACTAAATAGCGAGCTGGAGCCCATGTTGCTGTGCTGGCCCTTAAAGGCCAAATAGAATAGTTGTTTTTATTTTATCTTGTGTGGCTGGCCTACGAGCCGATGTATGTAAGACATGTATGTATTAAGTGAACATTTGTAAGGCCATAAGGCCATGTACCCCTTTCAGTGTATTTTGGGTTTCATTCCTGTAGTGTGTTGTGGACATTCATGTTTATTGGATTTAAGTTTTGGGTTCTTTCAACTTTAAAAACTTCTGCTAGAATGCTCTGTGTAGGACGAGTAGTCTTAATTGGATAGTTTGACTATTCATTTGGTAACCCTTTCGACTGTCTGTGGTATATGGCGTCGGGTTCTAGCTGGACCTTCTGTTATATGCCATGCAACGGATGGGGGTGTTACAATTTGGTATCAGACTTCTGGTTACGGTCAAGCTTGAATGAATTCGTGGGCGAATTCTTTTAAGTGGTGGTGAGCACTTGTGTGCGTCATCGTTATAACATCAAAAAGGACCCATGAATGTCCAATTAGGAATGAAAAATACACTTGTTTTGAGGAACATGTGTGTTCCTATAGTTGCTTTTTGCAATTTTGTTTTGTCACTTATTGGTATTTTGTACGACTATGGGAGACCGGGAGTGGTGCAGAGCTGACAGAACGTCTGGTTTCTGAGGATTATAGTGCACCCAGCGACGTGCTTGAGACCCCTCCATCGTTTGAAACCATAAGAAGGATTGTTGAAGTGGTGCTCGCTGTAACTAGTGCATAACAGGGAAGCAATGTGCAACCCTTTGTCCCTGTGATGACTTCAATGTCGGGTGGTGTGTTGGATCAAAGGACTTTAAGAATGGCCAGCAGGTCAGCAGTTGAAAATGTCCTTAGTGCAGGGTACGCACTCGGTTGATGAGTATTTGCAGGCGTTTCTTTTGATAAGCCTCTACTCATGCTTTGAATTGGAGAACGAACAGTCTATAGTTGATAGATTCTATAATGGGCTGCGTGGTGAGCTGCGAATCCTACTGCTAGGACCAAAACTATTGGGATTCCGAGCCTTGGTGGAGTCGGCTAGATCTTTGGAAGTAGATATGGGGGAAACTTCACCAGATACCAGTGAGTAGGGTATCGAACCCTGCAAGTCCTATGAGGGGTGCATCTCGCAGAATGCTGAAGCAGAACGGTAGATCATTGACTAGCGAGGTTACTTTCAACTGTCATATTTGTGGCAAGAAAGGGCACTCTTTCCAAGCTTGTCGAGATGGTGCTTAGAAGACTAAGGAATCTATGTCAGGAGCGGTTGAGGACTCTAGTGCCAAGAAAACAGAGTTCAAAATTCCGGCTACCTCAAAGTCTGGATATCGTAGGTGGTATAAGAAGTCTAGGACTTCGGGTCCAGCCCCCCATATTGGTGCTTCAAGGGAAACTATAGGCCGAACCTCAGGTGCTTGTTATATCTGCGGGAAGACGGGGCATTTTGCTCGTGAGTGTTGGAGCGAACGTGCAAAGTCCGAGAGGAAGTCTGAAGTGTACAGCCTGGGTCAGTAAGAGGCCATAAAGCACGCGGTCGTGGTGACATGTAAGGTTTATAATTCTAGCATTTAGCTTTAGACACTTGTTGCCTTTGTGCATGTTAGCCTATAACCACTTGTGCTAAGCTTTGTTCTAAATTTCATTTATTCGGTGGGAGCACCGTTAGTTAAAGGGGGCTTCGCATCTCCGTTTTCCCAAAGGAATTGTTTTGCACGTCGGAATACCTCTTTCGATGGCGAAAGACGTTTCGGAGATGTTGTTGTCTTATGGTACTCAATGCGCGCTTATAGAATCTGTTGCATTTAGGTCTGGATTGTGAGTCTGTTGGATCCCTAGTTGATTTGGGCTAGGTTCACTGACTTAGGATGTGACCCATCATGTATAGCCAGTGTCAATTTGTGTCCTAGAGTCTAGGTTAAGTCCTTAGGCTCAACTCCAGGTGGACCAGCTTTCAACAAGACCATCAGAGACTCCAGACTCACAAGTTTTCAAGACTAAGTAAAGTGAGTTCGACGTTCGTCGAACTCCGCTAGACGAAAGGAGTTCTGCGCTCGACGATCTTGAGACATTTCTTAGTGCTGAGCTAGACGATCTGGGTTCTCTATTCGACGAAAATGCAGGCTCTACATCAAGCCAAAGTCAGGAGAACTTCAAATTTTTCTAAGTCCAATTTCAAGCTTCGGTCGACGAATTATATTCTGAGCTCGACGAACTTGGACCTCAAGTTCACAGCTTCTCTGGTCGACGAAGTCAGCTTCTCAGGTCGACGAATGATAATCTCTACTCGATAATTTCTGGACTCAGAGATTTTGTGTCGACACTTAGGGTTTGTGTCGACACCAGTCAACTTGTGTCGACATCAGGATTTCAGTGGACACCAACTTGTGTCGACACCAGGATTTCAGTCGACACCAACTTGTGTCGACACCAGGATTTCAGTCGACACCTGCTTATATCGACACCAGAGGACTTGTGTCGACACCAAGATCAATCTGTCGACATCAACTTATGTCGACACAACATTTCAGCAGATGCAGGATATTTTGTCCAAGTCCAGAACTATTGTCTGCTCGACGAATTTGATTCTCAGCTCGACGAATGAAGAATATCTGTTAGATGAATGAAGACTGTCTGGTCGACGAACTCTCTCAAGCTCAGCTCGATGAACTCAAGCTCAGCTCGACGAACTCAAGCTCAGCTCGACGAACACAAGTGCAGTTCGACGAATTGTGTTCTTCGTTCGACGAATCCAGATTAGGTTTTCTTCAAGGTTCCCATCCCATTTTTTGGCGCTGATTCCTGAACATTTAATGCCAGATCTTCTCGGAATGTTACCGTTAGAACGCGCATTGACTATGGACGATTACATGCCGTTTTCCATGGGACAGTTAGGAAAGTCATTAATTGCTGATTCTTTCCAAGGCTGACTGTAATTACTGCTCGACATTCAAAAGTTTGAATATTCCTCAGTCAGATATACACAGACACACAAAAAAAGAACAACATGAAGCAGTGATAGAGTTCAAGAATTACAGTACAGAAAATACTCTAAAGTTGCAGAAGAAAAAACATTTCAAAAATCTAAAGTTCTTGACTGCAATCAGCCTTGACCAGAGAACTCTCTCAAGAAGAAGAAGAAGAAGAACTAAATTCAATCAAGAGTCTTCTTCTCTCTATTCACAGGATAACTTCAAAGAACAACAATCAATCAATCTATCAAAGAGGTTCCTGAAGCAGTTCTGGTCCAGGCATTCTAGGTCATTGAAGGCCTATCACCCTGAAGCAGTGCTCCAGCATTCTTGACCAATTCAAGACCTCAGGGGGAGCAAGAGCTGCTACAATCAATCCACAAGTCTTCTCTCGGACTGTTGACAGAGAACACACTATCACCCTCTCTCCAATTCCTGTACAGTGTTTTAAATCCCTTCAAAATTATTCTGGTTGCAAGTCTCCTTCCAAAAGACTTGAGGGTTTGGTTTTTGGGGACCTGATCAAAACCCATTGGTGCTCAGGACACCTGATCAACTCATCCTGTAGTGGATTCCTACGAAGGGTTGTAGAAGAGTGGATGTAGCTAGATTGGTTGGGGAACCACTATAGCTCCTTGTGTCATCTGGTTGCTTATTTTCTTTTGTTTTCTGGCTGTGGTCTGTGATTGTTCTGTGTTTAGTTAGTTGCTGTGTTTGCTTTATCTTATTTGCTTCCCTGTTCACTTAGGAATACAACAAGAGTTGTAAAACGTTTCTAGCAAGCACCATACTCTATTCACCCCCCCCCCCTCTATAGTATATCATATCTAACCTGCACTTTCAATTGGTATCAAAGCGAGGTTGGTTAAAAATACCACATCTTCCAGGTTGGTTAACATACCACACCTTAGTGGTTGCACAGGCTAACACCTGTACCCAAAGATCCTTCTAGTTAGATCTGCTTGTTTAGGTTTGTTACTAGATTTATTTCTTCACAGAACATGGCCCAAAACAAAGATTATGTTAGCACCAGACCTCCAGTGTGTAATCTATCTAAGTTTGTACTTTGGAAGGCAAGGATTAGATTGTGCATGAACTCTATTGATGAAGACATTTTCAATTCTGTTTTGATAGTGTGTCCAAGACCTCCAGAAAATACAAGGACAAGTGTTGTTCCACCTCCTTCAGAAACAGATGCAGAAATCAAGAAATGGAAAGTGGCAGATGCTAAGGCAATGAATATTCTAGCCCAGACTATGTCTGATGAAATATTCCAAAACATAGCTGACTGCAACTCAGCAAAGGACATCTGGGACAAGCTATCTGAGATAGTCTCAGGATCTGCTGATGAGAGAAAAGATAGACGATCTCATCTCATAACCCAGTATGAGAACTTCAAGAAAGGAGTAGATGAGTCATTAGCAGATATGTATAATAGACTCAGCCTTATAGTCAATGAACTAAAGACTTTGGACAAGGAGATCTCATTGACTGAGCTCAATGATAAAATCGTAATGTGCTTCCCAAGCACTTGGTACTCAAGGATCTGGCCAATCAAGGATGCCAGAAGCCTAAATGAGATCACAACTGAAGCTCTCTTGGGCAAGCTCAAGTCTTATGAGCTGCTCATCAAGAATAGAGAAGAAAAGCAGAAGGATACCTCCCCAGCTATAAGAAAGGAAAAATCAATAGCTTTCAAAGCCATTAAAGATCAGCCTGAAGACAAAGACATAGGCAATGAAGAGCTGCTAAGCTTACTGGCCAGAAGATTCTATAAAATGGCCAAGAAGGATTTCAGGAAAAGATCATACAGAGAGCATGACAAGCCAAGGTATGACAAATCAAATAACAAAGAGATTATTTATTTTGGATGCAGGAAACCAGGCCACATGGTGTCTGACTGTCCAGAAAATCAGTGTAAGGAGAAAAAGGACAGGAAGGAAAGAAGAAAAGACAAAGACTTCAGGAAGAACAGCAATGACAAACCCTCCTCCAGCAAGAACAAACACACCAGGAAGGGGTTTGTAGCTGAAACTTGGAGTGAGACAGAAGAAGAATCTGAAGCTTCATCCAACTCTAGTGATAATGAAGATGATGCTGATGAAAAAGAATTCTGCATGATGGCTATCAATGCCTCACAATAAAATTTTGATGTAAAAGAGTCAGAGTCAGAGACTCAATCTGAAGAGGATCAGGTAATAAGTTCTTTTGATTTCAATTTTGAGGACTTCAAGTGTGAGTTTAAAGCACTATGTTTAGATTTATTAAAATGTGAGAATGAAACCATTTCTCTCAGAAATCAGTTATCTGAACACAGTACTTTAAAATCAAAAAATCTCAAACTCTCTGAGGAGTTGGAATGCTGTAGGGAGCAGATAACCTCACTGAAAGGTGTGCTATCAGAGGCCAAAAAGTTTGAAGAATCCCTCAATGGGAGAAGTATCAAACTAATGGACATCACAAGCACAGTGAACTCAAGATTCAATAGTACACTTGGCTTAGGTGCCTCATCTAGCCAACCTATAGTATTAACAACCCCAATTAAGTTTATCTCTGATAAAGCTAAGGGAGTTGTAGAGGTAGCTAGGAGGAATTCTGACTTACCTAAGAAAACAAGAGTTCAATAGAAATTGTCGAACGGATCTAGGCGATCGTCGAATGAAGATCAACGATCTCAGGCTAAATCGTCGAACTTAGGTCGACGATCTCTGAACCCTGAACTCTGCCACAATCGATCTTCGAACGGAGCTCGACGATCTGACCCAAGATCATCGAACTCAGCTCAGCGATCGTCGAGCAGAGATCAGAGTTTTGAAAAATATTTCAAGGGCAAATGAAACTTCAATCCTAGAGGTCCTACATCTCAAAGATTTAACCCTTATACTGAATGGATAATACCTCCAAGGAGATATCATCCTGAAGGCTATAAGAGTCAACCAGAGATGTCTTTTATTTCTGAATTCAAAGGTTATCAACCTAGGCCCAAGGTAAACTGGGTCAAAAATAAGTAAATTATTTTATGTGCAGGTGAAGACCTATCCAACATCAAACCAGCAATGGTATCTGGATAGTGGGTGCTCAAAGCACATGATAGGAAACAAGGACAATTTCACATCCTTCAAAGCCAAGCTTGTATCCAAAGTAATATTTGGTGATTCAAACTTTGGACTAACAAAAGGATATGGTGCCGTCCAGATTGGCACAGTCACATTCAAGAAGGTAGCCTATGTGGAAGGACTAAAGAACAACTTAATCAGCATCAGTCAACTGTGTGATGAAGGCTACCAAGTGACTTTCAGCAAATCCTTATACAAGATCAAATCAGAGAACAACACAACTGTGTTGGCAGGTAAAAGGAAAGGTAACATCTATCTTGTAGATTTCCTTTCAACTAAGGTAGATATATGCCTGTTTAATTCGATTTGTAGACCTAATGAACTATGGCATAAGAGATTAGGACATATAAACCTTAGAACCATTGCTAGGCTATCCAAGGACAACCTTGTTAGAGGACTACCTTCTGGCCCCTACAATAAGGAAGGACTTTGCAGGGCTTGTCAATTAGGCAAGCAAACCAAAAATAGTTTCAAGTCACTTAATAAGAGTGATTCACCTAGGATTTTGTATCTGTTACATATGGATCTCTTTGGATCCATCACAGTACAAAGCTTAGGAGGGAAATCTTATACTTTAGTGGTTGTAGATGACTTCTCTAGATTCACATGAGTGTTCTTTCTGAGGAAGAAGTCTGATAACTTTAAGTGTTTGACAGAGTTTCTCAAATGCATACAGACTGAGTTCAACACTCACATTACCCTGATCAGAAGTGATCATGGGACAGAGTTTGATTCTCTTCTTATGCAAGAGTTCTGTCAAAGTGAAGGGATCAGGCACACTTTCTCAGCTCCTAGAACTCCTCAACAAAATGGGGTAGCTGAAAGGAAAAATAGAACCCTTATTAAATCTGCTACTACATTGTTGTCAGATGCACACCTTCCTCTATCCTTTTGGGCAGAGGCAGTGAACACCTCCAACTATGTGTTGAATAGAAGTTTGATACATAAACTGAAGGGCAAGACTCCCTATGAATTACTCAAAGAAAAGAAACCTAAAGTAGATTACTTCAAAATCTTTGGTTGTATTTGCTACATTCATAATAATGACAAGAAATACATAGCAAAATTTCAAGCTAAAGCTGATGAAGGAGTATTTCTGGGATACTCCATGATCAGTAAAGCTTATAGGGTGTATAATAAATCAACTCTTAAAATTGAAGAATCTATTCATGTATCTTTTGATGAGACTAACATTTCATACAAGGAGAAAGAGATTTCTATCATAATCTCTTTGCAGGTTCCACCACTATGTGAGTCTGTGGATGGACTGAACCTTAACCAATAGGTGTCAAACCATCCCACTGCACAGGTTGCTGAAGATAGTGAAGAGGAAAGTCAAGAGGAAGTGGCTGAACTTCCCCCAACAGCTAGTATCATTCCCCAAGAGGAATTAAATACTGAAGCTATTGCTCAACCAACTCCACCAATTGATCTTGTCACACTTAGAGATCGCCCCAAATCTCAAGTAATTGGAGACATTTCAGCAGGTGTACAGACAAGGCATCAACTCAACCAAGACTTGATGCATGCCTGTTTTCTCTCTCAAATTGAACCTCTCACCATTCATGAGGCAGAGCAATATCCCCACTGGATCATTGTAATGCAAGAGGAACTCAATCAGTTTGAGAGATGTAGAGTTTGGGATTTGGTTCCTAGACCCCATAACTATCCAGTTATTGGAACCAAATGGGTCTACAGGAACAAGTTAGATGCTCAAGGAAATATAGTGAGGAACAAGGCTAGGCTTGTTGCTCAAGGCTACAGATAAGAGGAAGGAATAGACTATGATCAAACCTTTGCCCCTATTGCAAGGTTAGAGGCCATTACGATATTCCTTGCCTATGAAGCTTACAAGAGATTCAAGGTCTACCAGATGGATGTCAAAAGTGCATTTCTAAATGGAGTACTTCAAGAAGAGGTCTATGTAGAACAACCTCCAGGTTTTATCTCTCCAACTCAACCCTCTTTTGTTTTTAAATTGCATAAAGCTCTCTATGGTTTAAAGCAAACTCCAAGAGCTTGGTATGAGACCCTAGCAAGCTTTCTTTTAGAGCATAAATTTACAAGAGGAACCATAGATAAAACACTTTTCACTAGACATCATAAGGACCAAACAATGTTAGTACAAATATATGTGGATGACATTATTTTTGGGTCTACTGATCCCAAATTGTGCAAGAGGTTTGCTGACCTCATGCATTCAAAACTTGAGATGAGTAACATGGGTGATCTTTCCTACTTCCTTGGTCTCCAAGTGAAGCAGCTCCCAGATGGTATCTTCCTCTCCCAAGCTAAGTATGCTAAAGAGCTTATCAAAAAGTTTGGGATGGGTGATGCTTCAGGGATGAAAACCCCTATGGCTACAAATGCTTGTTGTGGATTCTGATGCAGCAGTGAAACCTGTAGATCAGAAAAATTATAGAGCAATTGTTGGATCCCTATTATACCGAACAGCTAGCAGACCTGACATAATGTTTGCCACATGCCTTTGTGCTAGGTTCCAAGTGAACCCTAAAGACTCTCACCTTATTTTCCTAAAAAGAATTTGGAGATATATAAAGAGTTGCCCTAGTCTAGGACTCTGGTATCCTGCAGAGTCAGAGTTTGAGTTAAATGGATACTCAGATGCTGACTATGCTGGATGTAGAGTGGACAGGAAAAGTACCTCTGGAACATGTCAGTTCCTTGGTATGAGACTTTTCTCCTGGTTTTATAAAAAACAGACATCTGTGTCTACATCAACTGTAGAAGCAGAATACATGGCTGCTGGTAGTTGCTGTTCACGAATGCTATGGATACAAAACCAACTATTATATTATGGTGTCAACTTAAATAATTCAGCATTATTTTGTGATAATACTAGTGTTATTGCTATAGCACAGAATCCAGTTCACCATTCTAGGACCAAACATATTGAAATAAGACATCATTTCATTAGAGATAATGTGGACAAAAAGAAAATTAACTTGATCCACATTCCTACTAATATACAGAGAGCAGATATTTTCACCAAGTCATTGGATGAGAAAACCCATCTGTTCCTTATAAATCAACTGGGAATGATTGATGGAGAAGAGTTAACCTAGTTTCTGTCTGCATTCGACGAATTTTCCAGAGTTCGTCGAACGGAGTTCGACGAATTAGGGAAAGTTTGAGAGATTCTCGTCGAACGGAGATCGACGAATTCTCTGTGTGAGGAAACAATTTTCATCGACCAGAGATAGACGAACTTTGCTTCAAGAAGACATTTCGTCGAACGGAGTTCGACGAATTGTTTTCGATTCTTCTGGATGAGATCGACGAATCATCTATCTATAATTTATTTCGTCGAGCTCAATTCGAAGAATTTTTCTTTTTCGTGGAACGGAGTTTGTCGATTCATATTCTGAAAATCTTATATCTAGGTTTTCTTCGACCTCCGTCCCGTGCTTCAGTTCCTTTGCTCTTGATCGTCGTTTCTCTCTATGTTTTTCTTGCACGACATCAATGGTGATTCCCTCAGGTGCTCTGGTTGCAATGAAGTTTGACACTGGATTCAACATGGACTTTGAGTCATTTCAACACTCTGACCCCATCTTCCTTTACATCTTGGAACTACTAGAAGAACTCAGTTTAAAGGATTTCATGACCAGGCGCATTATACTTCATGGAACGGAAATACAAGAATGGGTATATACATCTACAGTTTCTGAAGATGTTTTGACCGACAATATAGGGAACACTGCTGTTTCCCTCTCTCCCGCAGTTCTCACTGAAGTATTTGGATTAGTGAATGGAGAAGACAATCTGGAAATGGATTCTGAGGAATTCAATGATATGCTAAAACTAATGGGTTTCTCTGGGAACAACCCTAATAAGTTGTTGAAAAAGTAATTATCCGACGCCTACCAATTTCTCGTAGATATTACGGGAAAGATTCTGATGGCCAAGCACTCTGCTCATGAATATATTACCCGTCACCAATTTCTAATAATGTGTGCAGTAGTGAATAAGCGACAGGTTGATTGGAGTAAGGTGTTCTTTGAATTGATTAAAAAGAAGAACAGCAAGAAGGAAGTCTGCTTTGGCAGAATTTTGGGCATATTTCTTCAAGCGAAGGCTGCTGAATGTATGGTCTCCCCGACCATCTTCATAAATGCCAGCAAGCGCCTCACTTGCGCTCTATTTGGCAGGTGGGAGAGGACCATCTCCAAGTCCTCAAAGGCTTCTTCCTCCTCCCTCCAAACTTCTGAGAGCACAAGGGCTGTAAAGGCCGCTCTCCACCCTGCTGAAGAGCTTCCTCCATCTCAACCATCTATTCCAGCACCTCTTCCTCCAAAGAAGCCTCCTCATGTACCTACCCCTCATTCATCTCCACCACTTGACCTGACAAACATTCCATCTCCACCTCCATCTTCCTCCTTGCAAGTTGATCATCAACCCACACCTCCAGCTTCCCCTCAGGACATTCCTATTCCTACACCTCCACAATCTCCTCTTCCCCCACACTTATCCACCATCCCATCTTATAATATACCATCAGATGCAATCATGCAAGATGCCCCCCTCCATCTGTTATTCCTCCTCCCATTCCATCCCCTTCCCCTTCCCCATTCGCTCCATCTACCCTCATTCCTTTGCTCACACCTCTCATCAAATCCTTGATCCAAGAGGCCATTACACCTCTTGTGACCTCCATTAATTCCTTATCTGCCCAGATCTCTCTTCTATCTGCTGTCCCCTCTTCATCTAGGGGCCTGTCTCCAGGTATTCCTGAACCCAGGCAGGGGGGAGATGCTTTGTGATGAAGTTGTAGCAGATGCAGATACAGCAGTAGCAGCAGCAATCACAGCAGTTCCCTCTCCAGCAGATTCAGATTCAGATAAGGATACACCAATTTTGACAGACCTTGATGCTGAGATGTCTGAGTTAATTCAATTTATGAATACTGACATTGATTTGGATGAGTCAGTTTCTCAAATAACTCCTGTTGGTGATTTCTATTTAAATCCCACAGTGAATTTATCAGTTTTGTTGAGAAGTTTTGACACTGTACATATGAAATTCCCTCCAGCAGATTTCTCTAAGCCTTATTTGGCTATGGTACCATATACCTCTCCGGCTAGTCCAGCAGTTGCCAAGCAACTCTTTGACAATTTTGCTCTCTCTGCCTCTAGCTCAAAAGTCATTCCTGAAGATACATCAGTGCCAGTCTCAGCACCAGATTATATTATGGATGACTCTCCTATGTCTACTCTAGATGAGCTTATTCAGGCGGACATTGAAGAAGAGAATAAGGCAGTAGCTGATAGCTCTGTCTCTTTTGTTTCTGAATCTTGTACAGATAATTCTTCTCCTGTTGCCGAACCTCTTATTCCTGAACCTTCTGCCCCTCCTTCAGCAAAGGCTGTTGTTTCTGATAAAGCTTTAAAAGCTTTGGATGCATTGTATGATACCCCTCAGGATTCAGAATCTGATGATGATGATATTGATTCTGATGAGGATGCAGCTAGTAGGAAAAAGAGATTGTTGGCAAAGAAGAGAAAGGCTGCTCCTCCTCCCAAGCCAAATCCCACTGTAGACACTCCCTACTATATTCTGCACAATGTGACTCTATATAATGGAATGCCAGCATGGATGCGGCTCTCCAAAAACCAGCAGAAAGATAGAATGAGAAGCAGGAGATACTCCCCTCCTCCAGTACATAGATACAGGAAGGATCCTCCTCTTCCTCCAGTAGCTGGTGCCAGTGGCTCTAGCTCCCAGAGATCTGCCCCAATGAAAACCTAACAAAGACAGTCAGGGAGATCTTCTGGAAGCAGCCAGCAGAGGCCATCCTCCTCAGGAAGTCAACAGCATAAGCAGCAGCAGAAGCAACAAAGTTCTGAAGCTCATAAAGCTGAAAGCCCAAAAAGACCTCTCTCTCCTCCAATTCCTTTTGAAGATCCAGAGACTGCAAATACAGCAAGAATGGCTAGATACCAAGAGCTGATTGGTCTATCATTGATAAATAAAGCTAAAGCAGAAGGAAAAGATATTTCTGGTCTTTCAACTATGTCAAAGTATAGAAAGGAAGAGCTGAAAAGATTTGACAAAGGCAACAAACTATTTAATGTTGATGATTATATGAAACTTCATCTAGAAACAGTTGTCCCCAGGGCTACATCATTGAAAATTATTGGTGCAGTTGATATGACCATAACAGTGGCTCAAGCTCAAAATCCTAACAGAGAAATCATTTTCAAGAAGCCAGGAGAAAAGAAAGCAGAAGACAAACCTCAGCAGAAGAAGCCAAAGAAGTAATTTTCTTGTTGTTTTAATTTCTGTCTGTTATTTGTCTTTAAACTGTGCTACCTGTTAAACAAAGCTGTGTGTATATATATATCTTTTGCATGTGTTATAATTCTCTATCAGATATATCTCTTTTCTTGCTTTGTTTTTCTGTCTTGAGTCTCTGTTAGTGACCTCACCCAAATAGGGGGATATTGTTGGATTCCTAGTTGATTTGGGCTAGGTTCACTGACTTAGGATGTGACCCATCATGTATAGCCAGGGTCAATTTGTGTCCTAGAGTCTAGGTTAAGTTCTTAGGCTTAACTCCAGGTGGACCAGCTTTCAACAAGACCCTCAGAGACTCCATACTCACAAGTTTTCAAGACTAAGTAAAGTGAGTTCGACGTTCGTCGAACTCTGCTCGATGAAAGGAGTTCTGCGCTCGACGATCTTGATACATTTCTTAATGCTGAGCTAGACGATCTGGGTTCTCTGTTCGATGAATACTCAGGCTCTACATCAAGCCAAAGTCAGGAGAACATCTAAATTTTTCTAAGTCCAGTTTCAAGCTTCGGTCGACGAATTATATTCTGAGCTCGACGAACTTGGACCTCAAGTTCACTGCTTCTCTGGTCGACGAAGTCAGCTTCTCACGTCGACGAATGATAATCTCTACTCGACGATTTCTGGACTCAGAGATTTTGTGTCGACACTTAGGGTTTGTGTCCACACCAGTCAACTTGTGTCGACACCAAACTTGTGTCTACACCAGGATTTCAGTCGACACCAACTTGTGTCGACACTAGGATTTCAGTCGACACCAGCTTATGTTGACACCAGAGGACTTGTGTCGACACCAAGATCAATCTATCGACACCAACTTATGTCGACACAGCGTTTCAGCAGATGCAGGATATTTTGTCCAAGTCCAGAACTATTCTCTGCTCGACGAATATGATTCTCAGCTCGACGAATGAAGAATGTATGTTAGATGAATGAAGACTGTCTGGTCGACGAACTCTCTCAAGCTCAGCTCGATGAACTCAAGCTCAGCTCCACGAACTCAAGCTCAGCTCGACGAACACAAGTGCAGTTCGACGAATTGTGTTCTTCGTTCGACGAATCCAGATTAGGTTTTCTTCAAGGTTCCCATCCCATTTCTTGGCGCTAATTCCTGAACATTTAATCCCAGATCTTCTCGGAATGTTACAGTTAGAACGCACATTGACTATGGACGATTACATGTCGTTTTTCCATGGGACAGTTAGGAAAGTCATTAATTGCTGATTCTTTCCAAGGCCGACTGTAATCACTGCTCGACATTCAAAAGTTTGAATATTCCTCAGTCAGATATACACAGACACACAAAAAAAGAACATCATGAAGCAGTGATAGAGTTCAAGAATTACAGTACAGAAAATACTCTGAAGTTACAGAAGAAAAAACATTTCGAAAATCTAAAGTTCTTGACTGCAATCAGCCTTGACCAGAGAACTCTCTCAAGAAGAAGAAGAAGAAGAATAACTAAATTCAATCAAGAGTCTTCTTCTCTCTATTCACAGGATAACTTCAAAGAACAACAATCAATCAATCTGTCAAAGGAGTTCCTGAAGCAGTTCTGGTCTAGGCATTCTAGGTCATTGAAGGCCTATCACCCTGAAGCAGTGCTCCAGCATTCCTGAACAATTCAAGACCTCAGGGGGAGTAAGAGCTAATATAATCAATCCACAAGACTTCTCAGACTGTTGACAGAGAAGACACTATCACCCTCTCTCCAATTCCTGTATAGGGTTTTAAATCCCTTTAAAATTATTCTGGTTGCAAGTCTCCTTACAAAAGACTTGAGGGTTTGGTTTTTGGGGACCTGATCAAAACCCATTGGTGCTCAGGACACCTGATCAACTAATCCTATAGTGGATTCTTACCTAGGGTGATAGAAGAGTGGATGTACCCAGATTGGTTGGGGAACCACTATGACTCCTTGTGTCATCTAGTTGCTTTTTTTCTTTTATTTTCTAGCTGTGGTCTATGATTGCTCTGTGTTTAGTTAGTTGCAGTGTTTGCTTTATCTTATTTGCTTCCCTGTTCACTTAGGAATACAACAAGAGTTGTAAAAAGTTTCTAGCAAGAACCATACTCTATTCACCCCCCCCCCCTCTAGAGTATATCAGATCTAACCTGCACTTTCAGAGTCAATAGTTTGATTTGCAAGCGTTGTTACTAATGCTAGGAGAGTTCAACGTGACATGTAGTATGTTCAGGCTCTCGAAACAGCAGACATACGTTGATCGAAGTTGCTAGTGGGTCAGTTGAGAGCTAGTCATGAGACGACAAGTGCTGGCGTGAAAGGGAGTTGAGTAAGATGGTGATGTCTGTCCCTCATGTGGTTAAGGTGGTTCGGTGTAGGGCCAAACCGGTGTTACGCTCTCCGTATCATATAGCGCCAAACGAGATGGCGGAGTTAAAGGTGCAACTGCAAGAGTTGTTGGAGCAAGGATATGTGCGTCCAAGTTCGTCGCCTTGGAGCGCACCGGTTCTTTTCGTTAAGAAGAAAGATGGGAGCTTGCGACTTTTTATCGACTACCGGGAATTGAACAAACTTACGGAGAAGAACAAATATCCAATCTTGAGGATTGACGATCTATTTGATCAGTTGGTTGGGTCAACGGTATTTTCGAAGTTAGATATAAAATCCGGTCACTACCAATTGAGGATAAGGGAGAGCGACATCCCAAATACAGCATTCAGTACGCAGTTTGGGCATTACGAGTTCACGATCATGCCGTTTGGGATGACGAATGCGCCATCCGTATTTATGGATCTGATGAACAGGACGTTCAGAGAGTACCTGGATCGTTTCATGATAGTATTTATCGATGATATCCAGGTGTACTCGCAGTGTGAAGAGGACCATTACAATCATCTAAACATGGTGTTGGAGATGTTGAGAAGGAATCAGTTGTATGTTAAGTTCTCCAATTGTGAATTCTGGTTATCCTCGATAACGTTCCTTGGTCATGCTGTTAGTGGAGAACGGATAGCTGTGGATCCGGCGATGTTAGTGGCGATACGGGAGTGGCCTGCTTTGACTATAGTGGCAGAGGTCCGAAGTTTTCTGGTGCTTATTGGCTACTACAGGAGCTTCGTAGAGAACTTCTCACGGATAGCGCTACCACTCACGACGTTGACTAGGAAGGATCAGAAGTTTGTGTGGTCTCTGGAGTGCGAACAGGCTTTTGAAGAGTTGAAGAGGCGGTTGACCACAACGCCTATTTTATGTTCGCCAGTTGGAACCGAAGGGTTCCAGATCTATAGTCATGCTTCAGGTAATGGTTTGGGCTGTGTTCTGTTATAGCCAGGGGAGATTGATAGCCTATGGTTCACGACAACTGAAGGTTCATGAGAGGAATTATCCGGTCCACGACTTAGAGTTAGCGGCCGTGATATTTGCTCTAAAGCTATGGAGGCACTACCTGTACGGTGTGAAGGTCGACATTTATACCGATCATAAGAGCTTAAAGTACCTATTGGATAGAAAGGATCTGAACATGAGGCAGCGGAGGTGGATGGAGTTCTTAGGGGACTACACCTTCAAGATTCATTATGTGCCTGGGAAAGGAAATGTAGTGGAGTATGCGTTGAGTCGCAGGACTCCGGCGCAGGCCAACTGGTTATTGGTACATGATGAGAGATTTGTCCATGTTGGTGGCTTTGGAGATATCTTGCGCCGACAAGCAGTCTAGTGCCGAGGCGAAACTATTTTGGACAGAGGTACAGTGTGACCTAGCGGATAGAGTTCGGCGGGCTTTGGTTAAGGATAGCAGCATGAAGCAGATCTTAGATGAATCTTTGGATGGGTCAAATTCCCAGTTTGTGGTTGAAGATGGGTTTCTAAGGAAGGACAGTCGTCTATGCGTTCCTAGTGCGGATAATCTTCGGGAGGAGTTGATGTACGAGGCTCATCATACCAAGTACTAAATCCACCCGGGAAGCACGAAGATGTATAGAGACATGAAGAAATTATTCTGGTGGCCGGGTTTGAAGAGGGATGTAGCACTTTATGTGGCCAAGTACCGTACTTGCGCATTGGTGAAGGCGAAATGTCAGAAGCCCGGAGGTTTCTTGAAGCCCCTACCTATCCCAGAATGGAAATTCGATGACATATCTACGGATTTTGTGCATGGTTTGCCGAAGTCACAGAAGGGAAACGACACCATTTGGTTAGTCGTAGATAGGTTGACAAAGGTGTCACACGTTATTCCGAAAAGGAAGGAAGATCTGGTGGAAAAGTTAGCGAAATTCTACGTGGAGAATATTGTATGATTGCATGGTGTGCCCCGCAGTATTGATAGTGACAGAGATGGACGCTTTACGTCGAAGTGTTGGAGGTTGGTGCATAGTATGTTGGGAACTAAGCTGAGTTTCAACACAACCTTTCATCCACAGACGGATGGTCAGACCGAGAGGGTCAACAGGACTATGGAGGACATGCTTCGCATGTGCGTCCTAGATTTCGGAAAGCATTGGGAGGATCACCTGTACATGGTGGAGTGGGCATACAACAACAGCTTTCAGGCAAGTATTGGAATGGCGCCTTTCGAAGCCTTGTATGGGAGAAAGTGTCGTACGCCGTTGTCTTGGTTGGAGGCAGGCGAATCGAAGTTGTATAAACGCCAAGCGGTGGAAGATGTCACTTCAATGATACATACAATTCAAGAACGGTTGAAGATCGCTCAGGATAGACAGTCAAAGTAATATAATGTCAAGCATAGGAATGTGGAATTCAACGTTGGTGACTGGGTGTACTTAAAAATCAAGCCGTTCAAGGGTGTATTGCGGGTTCGACGCTTGAAGAAGTTGAGTCCAAGATACCTTGGGCCATTTGAAATCCTGGAGCGTGTTGACGAGGCGGCATATAGATTGAAGCTGTCAGCGAATTGAGTGGGCTGCATGACGTGTTCCACGTATCGGTGTTGCGTAAGGCAGTGCAAGAGCCTTCGCAGATCATTACGGACAATCAAGTACCGGTTGGTTATGAGTTGACAACAAGGGTCAAGCCAGTACGTATTGAAGATGTTGTAGTCAAACGACTCCGCAACAAGGAGGTCCGAATGGTTAAAGTCCATTGGGACAATTGCGGACGTGAGGAGCTTTTTTGGGAGCGAGAGCAAGCTATGTTTGAGGAGTACCCCGAGTTATTCCACTCAGGTATTATTTAGATTTGTGTACCTTTACTTAATTTCGGGATGAAATTCCTTAAGTGGGGGAGATTTGTAACGCCCCGAAAATTGTATTTGAGTCGGTCGCGATAAAGGGATTTTTGGTGCCTGTATAGGGGTACACGACCTAGGACACGAGCGTGTGCAAGGCAATGTCTGGCTGGTGTTTTGGTCGTTTTCATCCCGAGAAGGACACGGCCAGGAACACGGCTAGATGACATGGGCGTGTCATTGGACACGGGCGTGTGCCTACCCGTGTCAGTACTCGTATCCCGTTGGGTCGTGTCCGTTGCCGTGGAGGTTATACGGGACACGCCCCAGGACACGGGCATGTCGGGAGACCCGACATGGGCATGTCAGGTTGGACACGGGCGTGTCTAAGCCCGTGTGGCTTTTCTCAGTTCGACGATCGTGCCTGGATCGAGGCACATGGCCTGGGACACGGCTGTGTGCCAAGCCGTGTTCGGGCCAGGTCTGGGAAATTTTGTGCAGATCTGAGCCGTTCGTTTTCTTTAATTAAGATCCAACGACCCAGATGAGTTCCTGCTATGTTAAGGTCGGGAATAGGGGAGTTAATCCCTCATTTCTCTCCAAGGCTTTCTCTTTCCAAGGTGTTAGAGAGAAGAGGAAGAAGAAGGAGGTTTTCGGCCGCCGGCGGACCATCGGTGCACCGTTTCGAAATCGGAGAGCGGATCCGTGCAGGAAAGGTCGTTGCGAAGAGTTCTGTCAGTGTAGTTTTTCCATGGCGCCAAAACGGACTACAAGGGTAACGATTCTCAACTTGAGCATGTGAAGCTCTTTATTTCTGCATAGGGAATCCTGCTCCCACGAGTGTGCGGTGAGTGCGTAGTGTTCCTTGGGGTTGATGTGAATAGTCCCCCCTTGTGTTGTATATAGAGTCTGGAATCGTAAGTACGAGCATAGGCATTGTGTGTGAAGCCTACACAGACGTGTATTGTCTGGATCGATGATGTTGCTTTTGATATGGTTTTGCCGGAGAAGACTCCGTGCTTTGGGTTTTTCGGGTTTCTATGCGGTAGATTGCAGCAGGGATCCTTAGAGGTTAGCTTCAAGGCGCACCCAGAAAACTGAGCGGAAACGTGTTCTGCTAACTTGGCAGTCTGGGAACCGGCCTTGATCATAACTGGGTTATGAGATTGTTTGGAAATTTTGGGATCCGAGAGAAGCTTGGCCCGCGCGTAGGACTTAAAGTGTATATGCGGCGTGAGCAAAGGGCAAGTGGAATCTGACCTAGGCTATGTGGTTCGGTGCGAGGGACCCGAAGATGAGGACTGGCTGTTGGCATAGTTGGGAGCCTTATACGGTGGTCAGAAAGGCTAAATGCTCACTTGGTTGCCATCTTTGGGATGGTGGTGAATCAACAGTATTGACAGGATTCACTGTTAATGTGCCCTGAGTGCACGGGGTGTTTGGCCGTGCGAGCCTACACCTATGGCGTAGTATAGTTGCACTTTATTATTTTATTGGGCTAATGATATGCAGGGAAAGAGCGCCGATGTCCCGAGTAAGGGGTTGGGTCGTTATAATTTGGTCGGCTTTTGGCTGACCGTTGCTTTGTTTGCCTCCGTGCGATGGAATTGTGCTTGCAGGTGCTGCGGAGCCGAGTACCAAATAGCGGCCGGAGCCCATGTTGCTGTGCTGGCCCTTGAAGGCCAAATAGAATAGTTGTTTTTATTTTATCATGTGTGGCCGGCCTGCGAGCCGATGTTTGTAAGACATGTATGTATTAAGTGAACATTTGTAAGGCCATTAGGCCATGTACCCCTTTCAGTGTATTTTGGGTTTCATTCCTGTAGTGTGTTGTGGACATTCATGTTTATTGGATTTAAGTTTTGGGTTCTTTCAACTTTAAAAAGCTTCCGATAGAATGCTCTGTGTAGGACGAGTAGTCTTAATTGGATAGTTTGACTATTCATTTGGTAACCCTTCCGACTGTCTGTGGTATATGGCATCAGGTTCCAGCTGGACCTTCTGTAATTTGTCATGCGACGGATGGTGGTGTTACAATGACTTAGTCCTATCTTCTTCACAGCTTCAAGGATGAATCTTCAAGAATGTTCTGCTTGAGCTGTGAAGAACATGCAGCTAGGGTTTGCTCTGTTCCTTCCGCTAACTCAGAGAGATAACTATCTGATCTTTAATATAAAATTAAATGTGCGGAGAAGGGGTGAAAGAAAAGAGAATGTGTGGAAGTGAGGCTAATAATATTCTCCAATTCTATTTTTGGTAAAGGCAATAGTACCTTATCGATTATAGTATAGGATATTAAGGTTTTAATATCAAGGTCGTATTTCTCAGGGCTATTTAAATACTTCTACTTTGAGGAGGTTACTATTATTTTATCAACAATTCTTTTGGGTTTGTTTAACTTAGCTAAAAAGAGAACTAATTTTCTTGCAACTAATGATAAAGGGATTAGTACTTGATTTTGAATCACTTCAAAATAAAAAAATCAAAATGAAATAAAAACCTTGATCTTAATAAAGTAAGAGGTCCTTGACCATGGGGGTTCCCGAAGTTTTAACATGCTCCTCTTGGAGAAGTGCCCAACAGATTTAGGAAGATCCGAACGAACTCTCATCTCGTATTCGAATGGCCTATGCTCACTTTAAGTGATGAACTCTGCTATTGTATTTGACTCCAATCCGGTAGATTTACGTCATTCTCTCTCGAGATGTGCATGCAACTATCTTTACACTTGGGTGATCGATTCAGTCTACGAGCCTAAGTGGAGATTATATATCAAAAATATATCCCCACTAATATATTACAAACCAAGAGTAAATCTAAGGCTTATACTTTAAAAAGAGAAAGAAAGCTAAAACATCATTACAGATCAACTCATTATCACATCATCGTGATTGAGTACTAATGAGGATTTAGTTACTCATGAGGTAGTAAAAAATCATGTTAAGAACATGCTTAATAAGAAAGAGAGTGTGAGAAAAGGAATAACGGGCTATTTTATTTCTTATTTCACAACAGTCACAAAGAGGAAATAGGGACATTACAAAAAGATTTTCCAAACAAATCACAAGTGTGATAAAAAAGATTGCAAGAATGTTAAAACACAAAAACATTACGCTAAAATACTTTGAAATAAACTCTCAATAGCTCTCTACAGAACTTCAATTTTCTCCCCTAACACTTGGAGATTATGGATATTTATTGAAATTATTCGGGAAGTACATGCCCCCTTACATGCCCGGGTCAGGTGTGTACCTGGGGCGTGTAAGATCTGGCGTGTATTTTTTAGATGAAATTAAAGTCTGAAAGTGACTGGCGCAATGGTTGGATTTCACGCCAAGATGACACGCCCATGTACGAGGGGCGTGTCGGATTCGGCATGACGGTAGAGCGGGGAAAAGTCGCGCTGCAGTGATTGTTCGTGACTTTGTGGGACATGCCTCAGACATACGCCCGTGGTGGTGGTACACGGGCGTGACCGAGGGAGTGTAAGCTGAATTTTCCTTGAACCTGACTTCGAACCGATAGCTTCATTCCATCTGGGTTATACACCCTAAGTACATGTCATGGTAGGGCGGGACATGGGGGCGTGTAACGAGAGCCCCAAAAACTGAAAAAAAAAACTGAAAAAACAGAATATAAAATAAGTTAGAACAATAATTGAGAAAAAAAAACCAAAAGGAACCTAAAAATAGGAAAGATAAAAGATTTAAACCAGAATATACATATTTTTGCACTAATAAACTAAGCTAAATTATGCTTCATCAATCTTGTTGTTGAAGATGTGAATGATAACAGCTATATGTCTTGAACTTTCAGATCAACATCCAAAGAAACTTCCTCAAGCTCTGCAACTTGGTTGAGAGGAAGATGATCAAGCTCTGGATTTCCAAAAGTTTTCTTCCTTTCTTGGAACTCTGAGTATGTATCCCGCCATCCAATGGCGCTTTGAGGAGTGGGACCACCTGGAGTTGGTAACTACAGCTTCTCTTTTGCATTAATTGTTATAATAGGCAAGTAGTGTCATTTGTAGTCTACTTTTATGTTCCCACAACTTTTAAATTACTGTTGACATCGCCATGACACAGCACCTGTGGACTTAGCCAAATTTAGATAATTCTGCATAGACGTTGAGTGAAGACTTGACACTCAATGCCAAAATACTTGTACAGAATTTTGCACAACCAGGCATTGAGTGATCATTCACACTCAACGAATATCAACAATTGTAGTCTAACTCACTAGGAGTTCAGTGAGCCTTGATCACTCAACACATCTGGATTTGATTGCTTTTCTCTATATTAAGGCATTGAGTGAGTTGTCTTCACTCAACGCTTTCTTCCTTTAGCTATTTTATTGAAGAGGCATTGAGTGAACTGCCTTCACTCAATACTTCTATCCTTAGATAGAGTTTTTGTTGAATAAGCATTGAGTGAGTTGTCTTCACTCAACAAATCTATCATTTGGCAAATTTCCAAGTCAAATAACTCTGCGGCTATGACTTAACAGTGTTCAGTCAATGTTTTCTCTTCATCATGTTGAGCGAACTGCCTTCACTCAATAGTTTAGGACTTAGCCAAAATTCTTGTCGGATTCTCTCTGGCTTTGACTATTTGAGCTTTACTCAACACTTCTGGCTCTAGGCATTGAGTGAACTGCCTTCACTAAACGCTTCTAGACTTAACCAGATTTCTGCTTTGGCAATACTGAGGGTTTGACTGCCTAGGCTTTACTCAATTTTTAAAGCAGTCTAGCATTGAGTGAACTGCCTTCACTCAATGCATCTGGACTTAGGCAGATTTCTGGCATGTCAGCATCCCGTCTTGTGTCCACTTATCATTGTTTCTTAGACAACCTCTTTAAATAGTGAACAAAGAGCAACCTGCATACATAGAACTTAGAGGATGTATCAAATACAATTATGTATATGCCATTATCTTATAGTCCTTCTTCAAATCTGGGACATTGTGATCAATGGACCCAACAGTTACTCATTGAGACCATTTTATTCACGTATCCTAACTCAGAGTGCATTGTAGCGAAAATAATTTAAGTTAATTGTAGAATCCACATCCCAGGAATGTCCACTATAATCATAGGAATGTATATAAACATATAACATGTTCTAGTCTTAAGGCCTTACATTGTTTCTTTTACAAAATATGTATTTCATACATCGACACACAAGCCAGTCACACATGAAAGCAGTAAATGTTTGCCTTTGGGACTTCAAGGGCCAACCAATCACACCTTAAGGGACATTATACCGCAAAGTTCCACTTGGCTCTCCAGTACCAGCATAGCACGGTCCACCAAAATATGGCTAAATAACGCAACGATCAGCATTAGCTGACCAAATTATAAAGGACTCCACTCCTTACTCGGGGTGGCAGTTCTCCTTCCCTGTAAGTAGCACATATATATCTTTTGGCAACAGAAATGTGCATTTAAGCACCATTTTCCATGGGCATAGGCTTGATCGGCCACATTCCACGTGCACTCATGGCACATTCTCGATGTACCGGACTTTTTTTGGGTCCCACCACCATCAACAGTCCCAGACTTGATGGTTCACACTTGAGCATTTCTTATCTTTCCAGCTCATAGCCTAAGACTCTCATTATGCCAACGATGATAGCCAAGTACTTTAGGCAATCTAGTATGAGATCGACATAATGCAATCATAGTTTTGGTTTTGTCGTTGCTCAAATCGCCATGCCATCGCCTAAGAAATCAAGGTCAATCGATAGAACACGGGTTAGCCTCCCCTTTCCCATTCGGCTCTTTGGCCTCTTTAGCTAGGCACTTTATGCTCAACATCTTCAATTGTATCTCACATTGACCCTAGGAATTGAGCTACAATGATCACATCAAGGGCTCTCACGGCCAAAGTATTTGGGCTCTCCAGGCTCAACGAATTCTCATACTACACACCTTATCTGGCAGTCACAGACTTCGCAACCACATTCAGGTTGCCTCTCAAAGCCACCTTAGCGAGGCTCGTAAGGCTCTCAGATTCAAACAATGGTCCTAGGTCTCCAAGAGACATGACTATCATAGCTCACTGGGAGCTATCACCGGTGGTAGCCCAACCGCCGTGCGGTAGGGGACAGATGTCATTTCTTCCCCACTTAATGGGTGTTTTCCTAGAGAGTATCACCAGTACTATCAATATAGTATCCTGCACACCCCTTGACCCCCGAAACTACACGTTTATCCATAGAATTTTCTCCAACATACAAATCAATCATCACCAATCCAGGCCAATCTGTCCAGATGGGCTTCACACAATATGCTTATTCCGTAATTTGATTTTGGATTCTATATGCAATTTCTACCGGGGATTATAACAATCTACCCGCTGGAAACAACCATTTTCTTCACCTTTTGGTGAGGGTCTCCATGCACGTATGAAAATTGAGTACTTCACTTGTCCATGGATAAAGTAATTACCCTCATTGATCGATTAGGAGCCATGCTCTTGCTCTTGATCTGGATGGAACTGATCACCACAGCTTCCTCTCTGCAGATATGGTTTCGAATCATGATTCTGATCACAAGAACGCATTCTCAATAAGGATGGATCACCCTTGCTCTTGCTTCCTAGCATTTCCCTTCTCTTTCCTGAAGAACCAAGATAGAGAGAGAGAGAGAATGAGAGAGGAATGAGAAATAATCTCATCCATAGCCTTTTTTAGGAAGCTACTGCTGCATTGTATCTTGTTATCGCCGCGTGATATCATTTGGTGGTTGCGTTGGCCTCATCCAGCATTGCTCAACAGCTTATACTACCTCTACGCGTAGCTTACAACCGCCAGGCGATTTCAACAAGATATCTAGTTAACATAATTCGGTGATCGCCTCGCGATACATCGTTATTGACACATGGTAGGCTATCAATGATTCGTCGAGTGCATTGAGTGGTATCGATGAGTGTAACCTTTCTACTGTTGCACGGTACTTCCCTGAAATGAGGGTTGATTTAATTCAGTTGGATACCATCATCGTTAACTCTAACGCATGGCGGTAATGTAACTCCCCTGAATTGTTAATAATTATTTTGATCTCCTTAGTATCATTTAATGACTTATGGGCGTTATGTTGACACATAGTTAACGGGCCGTCGTTGTTGGTGTGTGATTTTATTCATTGGCGTTATATTAACCACTTTAGTGGAATTTGTTAGTGTAACACCCCCATCCGTCGCATGGCATATAACAGAAGGTCCAGCTGGAACCCGACGCCATATACCACAGACAGTCGGAAGGGTTACTAAATGAATAATCAAACCAACCAATTAAGACTACTCGTCCTAATCACAGAGCATTCTAGCGGAAGATTTTTAAAGTTGAAAGAACCCAAAAATAAATCCATCAAAATGAATGTCCACAGCTACAACAACAGGAATGAAACCCCAAATACACAGAAACAGGTACATGGCCTTATGGTCTAACAAATGTTCACTTCATAAATAGTGTTTTACATACATCGGCTCGCAGGCCGGCCACACATGAAATATATAAATAAAACTATTCTACGGCCTTCTAGGGCCAGCACAGCAACATGGGCTCCAGCCCGCTATTTGGCGCTCGGCTCCGCAGCACCTGCAAGCACATACCACCGCACGGTGGCAAATAAAGCAACGGTCAGCTAAAAGCCAACCAAATTATAACGACCCCGCCCCTTACTCGGGACGGCGGTGCTCTTTCCCTGCATAACATTAGCCCAACAATATACATATAGCGCAATTATAATTCGCCACAGGTGTAGGCTCGCACGGCCAAACACCCCGTGCACTCAGGGCACATTCATGGCGAACCCTGACCCATCAGTGCATTCACCACCACCCCCAGGATGGTAACAACATGTGAGCATTTAGCCTTTCTGACCACCGTCTAAGGCTCCGACTATGCCAACGGCCAGTCCCCGTCTTCGGGTCTCTCGCACCGAACCACATAGCCTAGGTCCAATTCCACTTGCCCGTTGCTCACGCCGCATGTCCAATTTAAGGAACTTTGCGCGGGCCAAGATTCTCTCGGATCCCAAATTTTCCAAAACAATCTCATAACCCAGTTATGATCAAGGCCGGTTCCCAGACCGCCAAGTTAGCAGAACACGTTTCTGCTCAATTTTCCGGGTGCACCTTGAAGCTAACCTTCAAGGATCCCTGCTGCAATCTACCGCGTGGAAACCCGAAAAATCCAAAGCACGGAGTCTTCTCCGGCAAAACCACCTCAAATGCAACATCACCGATACAGACAAAACACGTCCGGGTAGGCTTCACACACAATGCCTATGCCCGTACTTACGATTCCGGGCTCTACATGCAACACAAGGGGGACTATTCCCGTCAACCCCAAGGAACACCACGCACTCACCGCATACTCGCGGGAGCGGGATTCCCTATGCAGAAAGAAAGAGCTTCAAGCGCTCGAGTTGAGAATCGTTACCCTTGTAGTCCGTTTAGGCGCCATGGAAAAACTACGCGGTTAGAACTCTTCGCAATGACCTTCCCTCCACGGATCCGCTCTCCGATTTCGAAACGGTACTCCGATGCTCCGCCGGCGGCCGGAAACCTCCTTCTTCTTCCTCTCCTCTCTCACTTTGGAAGGGGAGAACTTTGGAGAGAAAAATGAGGTAATAACTCCCTATTCCCGGCCTTAACAGAGCAGGGTTAAATCTGGGCCATCGGATCCTAATTAAAGAAAATGAATGGCTCGGATCTGCACAAAATTCCCCAGACCTGGGCCGCACACGGCTTGGCACACGGCCGTGTCCATGGCCGTGTGCCTCGATCCAGGCACGATCGTCGAACTGAGAAACGCACACGGGCCAAGACACGCCCGTGTCTGACCTGACACGCCCGTGTCGGGTTCCTCGACACGCCCGTGTTCGTGGGCGTGTCACGCATAACCGCCACGGCAACGGACACGACCCATCAGGACACGGGTAGGGACACGGGTTGACACACGCCCGTGTCAGATGACACGCCCGTGTCATCTGGCCGTGTTCCTGGCTGTGTCCTTCTCGGGTTGAAAACGACCAAAAAATCACCAGCTAGACACGGCCTTGGACACGCCCGTATCCTAGGCCGTGTACCCCTACAGACACCAAAAACTCTTTTTTCCGCGACCAACTCGCCCACAAAATTCGGGGCGTTACAAATCTCCCCCACTTAAGGAATTTCGTCCCGAAATTAAGCAAAGGTACACAAAAGCTAAATGATACCTGAGTGGAATAACTCGGGGTATTCCTCCAACATAGCTTGCTCTCGCTCCCAAGAAAGCTCCTCATGTCCGCAATTATCCCAACGGACTTTAACCATTCGGACCTCCTTGTTGCGGAGTCGTTTGACTGCAACATCTTCAATTCACACTGGCTTGACCCTTGTTGTTAACTCATAGTCAACCGGTACCCGATTGTCCGCAACGATCTGCGAAGGCTCTTGCACTGCCTTACGCAACACCGATATGTGGAATACATCATGCAGCCCACTAAACTCCGTCGACAGCTTTAATCTATACGCCGCCTCGCCAACACGCTCCAGGATTTCAAATGGTCCAAGGTATCTCGGATTCAGCTTCTTCAAGCGTCGAACCCGCGATACACCCTTGAACGGCTTGATCTTCAAATATACCATGTCGCCAACGTTGAATTCCACATTTCTATGTTTGGCATTGTAATACTTTGACTGTCTATCCTGAGCAATCTTCAGCCTTTCCTGAATTGTCTGTATCATTGAAGTGGCATCTTCCACCGCTTGACGTTTATACAACTTTGATTCGCCTGCCTCCAACCAAGACAACGGCGTACGACACTTCCTTCCGTACAAGGCTTCAAAAGGCGCCATTCCAATGCTTGCCTGAAAGCTGTTGTTGTAAGCAAACTCCACCATGTACAGGTGATCCTCCCAATGCTTCCCGAAATCTAGGACGCACATGCGAAGCATGTCCTCCATAGTCCTGTTGACTCTCTCGGTTTGGCCATCTGTCTGCGGGTGAAATGCTGTGCTGAACTTTAGCTTAGTACCCAACAGACTATGCACTAACCTCCAGTCATTTGACGTGAAGCGTCCATCTCGATCACTAACAATACTTCTAGGCACACCATGCAATCGTTCAATATTATCCACGTAGAGTTTGGCTAACTTTTCCACTGGATCCTCCTTTCTCATTGGGATAAAGTGCGACACTTTTGTCAATCTATCTACGACCAACCAAATGGCGTCATTTCCTTTCTGCGACTTCGGCAAACCGTGCACAAAATCCATAGATATATCGTCGAACTTCCATTCTGGGATAGGAAGGGATTTCAAGAAACCTCCGGGCTTCTGGCATTCCGCCTTCACCAATGCACAAGTACGGCACTTGGCCACATAAAGTGCCACATCCTTCTTCAAACCCAGCCACCAGAATAATTTCTTCATGTCTCTATACATCTTAGTGCTTCCCGAGTGGATTGAGTACTTGGTATGATGAGCCTCATACATCAACTCCTCCCGAATATTATCCGCACTAGGAACGCATAGACGACTGTCCTTCCTTAGCAACCCATCTTCAACCACAAACTGGGAATTTGACCCATCCAAAGCTTCATCCAAGATTTGCTTCATGCTGCTATCCTGAACCAAAGCCCTCTGAACTCTATCCGCTAGGTCACATTGCACCTCTGTCCAAAACAGTTTTGCCTCGTCACTTGACTGCTTATCGACGCAAGATATTTTCAATGCCTCTAACTCTTGGACCAATCTCTCATCATGTACTGATAACCAATTGGCTTGTGCGGGAATCTTACGACTCAACGCATCCGCCACTGCATTTCCCTTCCCAGGCACATAGTGTATCTTGAAGGTGTAGTCCCCTAAGAACTCCATCCACCTCCTCTGCCTCATGTTCAAATCCTTTTGGTCCAATAGGTACTTCAAACTCTTATGATCGGTGTAAATATCGACCTTCACACCGTACAGATAGTGCCTCCAAAGCTTAAGAGCAAATATCACGGCCGCTAACTCTAAGTCGTGGACCGGATATTTCCTCTCATGAACCTTCAGTTGTCGTGAACCATAAGCTATCACTCTCCCATGCTGTAGCAGAACACAGCCCAAACCACTGCCCGAAGCATCACTATAGATCTCGAACCCTTCGGTTCCACTTGGCGAACATAAAATGGGCGCCGTAGTCAACCGCCTCTTCAATTCTTCAAAAGCCTGTTCGCACTCCGGAGACCACACAAACTTCTGATCCTTTCTTGTCAACGTCGTGAGTGGTAGTGCTATCCGCGAGAAGTTCTCTACGAAGCGCCTGTAGTAGCCAGCAAGCCCCAGAAAACTCCGGACCTCTGCCACCGTAGTCAAAGTAGGCCACTCCTGTATCGCCACTATCTTCGCCGGATCCACAGCTATTCCTTCTCCACTGACAACATGACCAAGGAACGCTATCGAGGATAACCAGAACTCACACTTGGAGAACTTTGCATACAACTGACTTTTCCTCAATGTCTCCAACACCATGTGTAAATGCTTGTAATGATCCTCCTCGCACCGCGAATACACCAGGATATCATCGATAAATACTATCACAAACTGATCCAGGTATTCTCTGAACGTCCTATTCATCAGATCCATAAATACGGATGGCGCATTCGTCAACCCAAATGGCATAACCGTGAACTCGTAATGCCCAAACCGCGTACTAAATGCTGTCTTTGGGATGTCGCTCTCCCTTATCCTCAACTGATAGTAACCGGACTTCAAATCTAACTTCGAATATACAGTTGATCCAACCAGCTGATCAAATAGATCGTCAATCCTCGGGATTGGATATTTGTTCTTCTTCGTAAGTTTGTTCAATTCCCGATAATCGATACAAAGCCGCAAGCTCCCATCTTTCTTCTTAACAAAGAGAACTGGTGCGCTCCAAGGCGACCAACTTGGATGCACATAACCTTGCTCTAGCAACTCTTGCAGTTGCACCTTCAACTCTGCCATTTCTCTTGGGGCTATCCTATAGGGGGAGCGTGACACCGGTTTGGCACCCGGTACCAGCTCTATAGTAAAGTCTATCTCCCGCTGAGGAGGGGCTCCTGGGAGATCATCTGGAAACACATCAGGATACTCGGACACAACTGGGATGTTGCCCAAACTAGGTTTAGGCGTCGCAGTCTGCACTAGAGTGACATACAGTTCTTCCCCAGACCGAACTTCCTTGAACACCTGAAGGGCCGATATCAGAACTTTCCCTGACCCCTTCATGCCCGCAAAAGTAGTCTCCCGTTCAGTGTCCAGACCCAACTTGACTTCTTTACGGTTGCAATCAATACATGCACTTTTCTCCGAGAGCCAATCCATACCGAAAATTACATCGAACTCCACTAATGGTAGAACCAACGCCCGCAAATCAAACTCCCGGTCTCCAATCCGAATCTTCACAACACAAATCCTATCCGCACGCATTGAGCACCCATTAGGCAACAACACATCCAACTTGTTTTCTGCCATCGAGAATGGAACTCCGATGCGCGATATAAACTTTTCAGACAAGAAGGAATGTGATGCCCCCGTATCAAAAAGGGCTCTCGCCGGAAACGCAAAGATCAACACAAAGCCTAGCACTACCAAACGTAAGCTAACAAATACGAAGGTAACAACTATAAAAGTTAAACCACTGTAATTTAACTCATACCTGTCACCACGTCTGCTTGCTTAATGGCCTCCTGTAGGCCAAGGTTGTAGACTCTAGGCAGGGCTGGAGCATGATGGGATGCGGTTTACTCCACCGCCTTCCCCTTCTCCTCATAAGTCGCTCCAGGTCTCCTCTCGGACTTTGGACGTCCGCTCCAACTCTCTCGAGCAAAATGCCCCGTCTTCTCGCAGTTGTAGCAAGCCCCGGGGACTCGACTTGTAGTTGCCCCTGATGCATCAGCCGAAGGGGCTGAGTTTGAAGTCCTCCGCTTCTTTTTCCATCTGCGGAAACCTGTCTTGTTACTTGGCACCTTGAAATCGGTCTTCCTTTCTCCTGGGTCACTCTTCTCTTGAACCTTCTTCACAACCTTTTCCAACGATCGGGCTGAATTGACCAAGGCTAGGAAGCCCTGCGCCTTAGGCCCAGCAAGGAGTAACTGTAAATCGCCGCGAAGACCCTCATAGAATCGGTTGGTCTTCCTCTCTTCTTCTGAAAACATAGCACCAGCATAACGACCCAACCGTGTGAACTCATGCAGATATTCGTCCACGCTTCTGGATCCCTGAGACAACCCAAGAAATTGATTCTCCATCTCCAACTTCTGAGCAGAAGGTACAAATCTGGCTAGGAACAATCTTGAAAATTCCTCCATCGGCACATCCGCAAGCTGCCTTCCCACTAGAAGATGAAACTCCAACTCGTCCCGCCACATCCTCGCTTCTCCTTCCAAAAGAAAAGTCGCTATGGTGGTCTTCTGCCACTCCTCAGTCATTGTGGCCATCAACACCCTCTTTATGGAAGAGAGCCAGTCCTCAGCTTGAGTTGGTGTTCCAACCCCATTAAACCTCGGAGGATTAAAGCCCATCACGTGCTTTAGCTGCCTCTCCGTAGTTCTCCTCGGCTCTACTAACTCAACTGCCGCGCGTTCCACCACTCTCGGCTCTGCCGCCCTAACCGATTCTTGCTCATTTGCAGGAGGTGCACGATGCATTTGCCCTGCAGGTTGGGCATTTATCATTATGAACACGGCTTCAGCCACCATCCTGATGGTTTCCACTGAAGGAGGTGTAGCAGGCACGTCCCTTGGTGCACTACTTTCCGCTGATTGCGGACGCTCTGACTGACCAGCACCGCTCCCAGCTGCCTAAATTAGCAAAGGCCCACGATTAGACAACAAACAAATTGCTAAAAGCAATCATTGGAACACTCAGGTTCCACCAAACAAGTGTATTTTTCATTCCTAAGTGGACATTCATGGGTTCTTTTTGATGTTATAACGATGACGCACACATGTGCTCACCACCCCTTAAAAGAATTCGCCCACGAATTCATTTAAGCCTGACCTTAACCAGAAGTCTGATACCAAATTGTAACACCCCCATCCGTCGCATGGCATATAACAGATGGTCCAGCTGGAACCCGACGCCATATACCACAGACAGTCGGAAGGGTTACTAAATGAATAATCAAACCAACCAATTAAGACTACTCGTCCTAATCACAGAGCATTCTAGCGGAAGATTTTTAAAGTTGAAAGAACCCAAAAATAAATCCATCAAAATGAATGTCCACAGCTACAACAACAGGAATGAAACCCCAAATACACAGAAACAGGTACATGGCCTTATGGCCTTACAAATGTTCACTTCATAAATAGTGTTTTACATACATCAGCTCGCAGGCCGGCCACACATGAAATATATAAATAAAACTATTCTACGGCCTTCTAGGGCCAGCACAGCAACATGGGCTCCAGCCCGCTATTTGGCGCTCGGCTCCGCAGCACCTGCAAGCACATACCACCGCACGGTGGCAAATAAAGCAACGGTCAGCTAAAAGCCGACCAAATTATAACGACCCCTCCCCTTACTCGGGACGGCGGTGCTCTTTCCCTGCATAACATTAGCCCAACAATATACATATAGCGCAATTATAATTCGCCACAGGTGTAGGCTCGCACGGCCAAACACCCCGTGCACTCAGGGCACATTCATGGTGAACCCTGACCCATCAGTGCATTCACCACCACCCCCAGGATGGCAACAACATGTGAGCATTTAGCCTTTCTGACCACCGTCTAAGGCTCCGACTATGCCAACGGCCAGTCCCCGTCTTCGGGTCTCTCGCACCGAACCACATAGCCTAGGTCCAATTCCACTTGCCCGTTGCTCACGCCGCATGTCCAATTTAAGGAACTTTGCGCGGGCCAAGCTTCTCTCGGATCCCAAATTTTCCAAAACAATCTCATAACCTAGTTATGATCAAGGCCGGTTCCCAGACCGCCAAGTTAGCAGAACACGTTTCCGCTCAATTTTCCGGGTGCGCCTTGAAGCTAACCTTCAAGGATCCCTGCTGCAATCTACCACGTGGAAACCCGAAAAATCCAAAGCACGGAGTCTTCTCCGGCAAAACTACCTCAAATGCAACATCACCGATCCAGACAAAACACGTCCGGGTAGGCTTCACACACAATGCCTATGCCCGTACTTACGATTCCGGGCTCTACATGCAACACAAGGGGGACTATTCCCGTCAACCCCAAGGAACACCACGCACTCACCGCATACTCGCGAGAGCGGGATTCCCTATGCAGAAATAAAGAGCTTCAAGCGCTCGAGTTAAGAATCGTTACCCTTGTAGTCCGTTTAGGCGCCATGGAAAAACTACGCGGTTAGAACTCTTCGCAATGACCTTCCCTCCACGGATCCGCTCTCCGATTTTGAAACGGTACTCCGATGCTCAGCCAGCGGCCGGAAACCTCCTTCTTCTTCCTCTCCTCTCTCACTTTGGAAGGGGAGAACTTTGGAGAGAAAAATGAGGGAATAACTCCCTATTCCCGGCCTTAACAGAGCAGGGTTAAATCTGGGCCATCGGATCCTAATTAAAGAAAATGAATGGCTCGGATCTGCACAAAATTCCCCAGACCTGGGCCGCACACGGCTTGGCACACGGCCGTGTCCATGGTCGTGTGCCTCGATCCAGGCACGATCGTCGAACTGAGAAACGCACACGGGCCAAGACACGCCCGTGTCTGACCTGACACGCCCGTGTCGGGTTCCTCGACACGCCCGTGTTCGTGGGCGTGTCACGCATAACCGCCACGGCAACAGACACGACCCATCAGGACACGGGTAGGGACACGGGTTGACACACGCCCGTGTCGGATGACACGCCCGTGTCATCTGGCCGTGTTCCTGGCCGTGTCCTTCTCGGGTTGAAAACGACCAAAAAATCACCAGCCAGACACGGCCTTGGACACGCCCGTGTCCTAGGCCGTGTACCCCTACAGGCACCAAAAACTCTTTTTCCCGCGACCAACTCGCCCACAAAATTCGGGGCATTACAGTTAGACTCATTGGAATTCGAGTGTCGGCTTGGGAAAATTAAAGTAATTAATTTTATGCTTGTTTGTGAAGTTTGGCTGCGATCCGAGCTTGATTGGTATCTCAGTGAATTTTATAAGGATTATGGTTATTTTAGCTTCGGGAAATTTTAACCCGAGTTTGGTTTGTTGCATCCTGATTTCGACTTCTTTATTGGATTTTTACCACTAACATTTAGCTTTGGTGCGAATTTCATGGAAAACTGAGGTGTTTTAGTAATTCTCATTGTTTGAGTTTTTCTTGTTCATTACGGAGCATATATCCCGAAAACTCTCTCTGAGATCTTCGCGTGCATGGTAAGATTTTCTCGTTTCATGGATTTTTGACGTTAGGGTATTTGACCTAAACCCTTGTTTTCCCAGATAAGTTTTAGAGATTTTAGACTCAGAGTTCTTGCGGCCGATCCTTGAAGTGGAGTGCTTGATATGCATGATTTTAGGAGATCTTGAGGCAGGTGGTTATCCCTCCCCATATAACATCCCTCAAACTTCTAGACCACTAAGAGTAGTTTTGTCATGACTAGGTCAAGACAAAACACTAAGAAGTCCAAGAAGACCAAATGAACTTAAGCTTGAAGGTGAAAACCACCTTGGGCAGTAAATAGTAATTTTCAATTACCCACCATAGGCTTGACTTTAGGGCTTCAACTTGACTCCTAGACCCCACAATAACACTCCTAAACCTTTAAGTGGTCCATAGGGTCACTAAGGACTCATTGGGGTCAACCCAAGTGGTCAGGTCGACCAAAGTTCACCCTAACCATAAATTGGTCCACCTAAGCTATATAGGGCCAGTTAACCTTCCCTTAGCCAGATTGACAAAACCTACACCTTCCTAACACTTAAAGGAGGTCAATGGGTCACCAAGGACCCATTGGGGTCAACTAAAGAGGTCAAGTTGACCAAAGTCAACTCTAGTCCCAAAATTGTCAAAGTGGCCTAACTAAGGGTCAAGTGGCCTCCAAGGTTCCCAACCAACCCTACCCAACCCTTACTAGACCTTAAGTGAGGCCAATGGATCACAAAGGACCTAAAGGGGTCTACCCAGAAGGCCAGTTTGACCAAAGTCAACTTAACTTAGGTTTAGGCAAAACTAGCTCAAGTTCGCCTATCCTAGCCCAATAAATTTGGGCTAAACCCAATTGAGGTGATCCACTAGCCTCATGAGGTTTAATATTATCCAAAATGCCGCTCATTTTCTGGAATTAGTGACTAGGAGAGAGAAACCTCCACTTCCCTTTAACGGAGGAGAGAGAACATGAGGAGAAAGATGTCATTCATTGTCAGGGGAGGTCAATGGACTCTCCAATTGATTCCAAAGGCTTGATTAATTCTCCCTAGTTAGTTTAGAGGAGTTTACCAGTCATGGATGACCCCCAAGGTGGCTGCATTCAGTGAACTTCAATTGGTCAAAACCTTCAAAATGGCCATTAATGGCCATTGAATCCAGACCCTTCCCCTCCCCCAAATGGCTCCCTTAAAAGCTTCCCCAGACCCAGGGCAGTCCTTTCCACCATTATATTGAAGGTTCTGAGCCCTCTGGAAGTACAGTTGTAGAGCACTCGAAGCTTAAAAATCTGGCAATGGCGTTCCGTCGATCGGCATGGCTTCAGCCCTCCCAAAAGGTCGACTTCTCCCCCTCTCCCGTTATGCTAGCCTCTTAGATCGACTAAGGGTAATATCGGGCTCAATTGAGCCCGATCAAGTTAGAAATTCCTGAATAAATTCCATGAAAATGAGGGGATGCGGGCTCGCCTGAAATGGCCACTCTGGTGGCTTTGTCATCGCCCATCGATATCCCCCACCTCAACGGAGGTGGTGGTGGCTGTGGCCGGCCAGGGAGATGGTCGGGTGGCTGGGAAATGGGTTTGGATGTTGCTCCAGGATGGAGGAATCGGGATCGTCGGCTCAAGCTAGAAGATCAATTAGATTCCATCCAAGGCGCGCCAAGATTTGTGCTAAATTTAAGTTTAATTTCATTTCAAAATGTTTTTTGTCACAACTCTGCTGTGTTTTTTAAATAAATATTAAAAATACATAGAGCCACCTGCTGGAGAAATGGTCAACATTAAAATTATATCCCTTAAGGTCTAGTTTATTTGAAAGTTGATTTCAAACCTTTTGGGTCAGTGGGTTGACCACAACACTCAATATGGTGCAGCATGTACCTAGGTTTGACCAGAGACTAATTTGAGTACACACTTCAATCCAGAAATCCAACTCACCTGAGATTTGGACTGTGGGTCAGTCTTACCTATATCTCTGACATGTCCAAAAATGGGAATTTTTGGAAACAAAAATTCAATAATTTGTGTAAATATTTAATAATTCATGCATGAATTAATTATGAGGTCTATTCACCTCAATACCACCCAAAATTTTGGAGGAGGACCCATAGGGTCATGATAGGTCACTATTAAAGATTTTAGCCCATTTTGGGAAGATTTGATTAGGTATTGATGCAACCAAAATTTGGCCCCTTAAGGTAAAATTAGGGCAAATGGTTGTTTGATAGGTAGAGTGTCTAACACTCACCCAAAGATGATAAAATCTTATCAAGTGTCTCAAAGTCATCTAAAAACCCCCTCAAGAGAACTTGAGTTGTTTGGGGTGGAGATACCAAAAGACTAGAGTGTAAGCCATAGGGTGGGGTTTGGGCCCAATGAAGGATATGGCACTACATGTCCTTGCAAAGTCATGTAACCTATTAGACATGTGTATAAGGAGTAGCTTAACCCTAAGATGTAATTCTAGGACCTTTTAGAACTTACATCCATCTTAGAATAGCTTAGGACTAATTAATTAACTTTTGATCATGATTTTATTTCCTAATCATATGACCATGAATGATCTTGAAAGTTAGGCTTTGATCATATATTATTGCTAACAAGCTCCAAAAGTTTTAGTGTAAACTTTGGGTTAGCATTTATGGTACTTCTTTCACTATCCTAATAGTTGCCTTAATCACTTAAGAAATTATTATGATCTATTTATTCATTTTAAATTCATGAAAACTTGTCCAAATAACCTTTTAGAGCATATTAAATCTTGGGAAAATTATTTCATGTTGTTTGGAAGAGATTACAAGTATATTTCTTCACAAAGTGCCCTATTAGGGATTTATTTGAAGTATTCATCTATATAGCTTACTGACCTTGGAATTGTATGAAGCTTTGTCAGTAATGTTTTATTATCATATTAAAGCTATGGTAATTTCTGTGTAATTTTTGGATAATGTTCAGTGATACCTACTTCTTTGCTTTTATTTATCACAATTATCTTGAATTAATTAATTAGGGGCTAATACATTTATGGAAATTTGTGAAACATGGTAATCTCTTGTATTTTGAAATATTTTAGTGTTCATAATTTTTGAGTGACCATAACTTAAGGAAATCTAGTACTTCATGTTCAAGACCACCCATGATCTAATTTTGGGAAAACTTTAATAAATGCTAAAAAAACTAGAAAATTACAAGTTATTGTATTTACTCTAAATATGCCATGATAGACCTTCGATAAAAATTCTAGGGCAATTGGATGAAAATTTGAAGGGGTCACCACGCATGCTCATCATATAGCTTAGGTTGGTCTACACATAATAAAACTGCAAAATTATGATAGCATGTATGATGGACAGAGAGTTGGGGTTAATACTATACTGATTTGGTCAGGTGGAAATGAGTTCATCATTAGGAGTCATGATGGGGAGGGTGTTGGGTTGACTAGTGTTAAGTGGAGCTCGGAATCCACGAAATATCATCTTTCCTGTGGAGAGAGAGGGGCAAAATATACTAGGATAAGATTTAGTATAACATTAAATGGGATTGGCTAGAGGTAGATACCAACAATACTAAGTAACTTACGAAATGGAGCTTTGGGCTCCATCCCATCGTAGTTCCTAGTGTCTCCCGAGAGCACTTCACAGGGAAAGCCTTGGGCAGTCCGAGGTTAATCTTAAACCGTAAGACTAAAATGAATACAAGAGTAATTAGAAATATACTGGGTCTTTACTTTCACTCACCCCGGTGACTCGAGATGTTATCTTGACTAGGTTATCCGAGCAGTAGCCTCGGTGGTTATGGAAAGGGGGCAGGTTAGCCTAGCGAACCGAAGGCTCGGAAGGTAGTTGCAACGGGCAAGTTAGTCCGGGGAGCCAAAGGCTTGGGAATTCATGTGTGCAGGTGAATAAAGTGGTGGGTCTTCGGTATTTGACAGCCATTCACATCGACATAAATACGATGACTTGCAGGGTGTGGTTTACATTTGCCAAGGAAAATACTAGCGGTTGGTCAGCATAGTACGTGGTGACTCTGGTGTGTCCTTCAGAGGCGTACGTAAGGGCTAGGCCTGGTATTGTGAATACCCATCTAGGAGTCGGGTGGCCTGACCCACTATCTCCGATGGCCACGACGGAGGCTCTTGGGAGTGAAACAAGCTTCCAAAATGTGGGAACTAAAGGTCTGTGTGCATAGTGTCGTGTGTGTGCGTTACACTTGCATGAGTGATAGCATAACATATCACTACACACATACTTGCATATAACCTGAGAACCCCATCATATAAATTGGTATGGTACTTTTTATACGATGAGAGTCTTGCAAAAGACCCCTAAACTTATAAGTTTGTACGAGCATTAATATAAGTTAAGGTTACTTATTTCTTAATTTACTTTTCATACACTTACTACTCTACTCTACTCATTTACATTACTGCTTCCTTATTATAGATCTACTAGCTCTCTTTACCATTTATAGCTCTACATATGTTACAATATACCTGCTAGATAGTTCCATCGTCACTTGCTTTATTCCTGCTCTCAACCCTCCTAAGCTTCCATGTCTCTCCTCATGCACGATGCCTAGGAGTCATGGGGGAAAGGTCGGGATGATAGTTGGCTTAGTCTTTATGAATAACGGTCAGTGGACGAAACATTATAGTGGCTCCGGATGGGAGACAGGGAGCTGCAGCAGGAGAGACAGCCCCAACGGAGTGTGGTGCACATGGAGGTGGGCCAATCTAGCACCGGGGCACTAGGTTATGGCTCCGTAAGTGTTATTTACTTAGCTTTCGCGAGAGAGTGTTGTAGTGAGGATTAGGTGTACCGGGCATACGCCTGTTTATATTCCTACTATACTAATCTATTTCAATCCTTATATTATCTTGTGGACTTGCTGTGATTTCTATTTCATATATATGTTGTGATTTTGTGGACTAGACTTAATTCTCTGATTTGTTGTACTTCTACTTGTTGATGATCGTCAATGCCGGTAGAATCAGCGTTCTGTAGTGGCGACCCTCCCGAGTGTTAGTGTCACCATAAAATGATGGTTCTGGGTGTAAGACTCAGTAGCATAGAAAAAAATGGGATCTTACAAACTGGTATCAGAGGAAACATCGATCGAAAGAGAAGAAGTCAACAAAAACCCTAGGCCACCCCGCACGAGCTATTTTGAGGACAAAGTAGTAGCGGAAGCAATGGTGTGCCCATAAGGGAGAATCACATGCAAAAGTCCACCTTTCATTACTTCCACTTGTATATTAACTAACAATTGGAATTTTCCTTCTAGCCTACAACGAACCCTACTCCTTAGGAATAGAACATGATTCCATCCCTGTCAGCTCCGACTCCGTTCCAGCAGACGGACATGTGGCAGACACTGACGGCTATTCTGAAGTCCTTCTAGTCTCAGCAAGCTCCAACCTAATTGTAACACACCAAAAAGGAATAAGGGGTACCAGGCTAAACAGTTGACCAGAGCTCGACAGAAATAGTCGAGCAGAGGCTCTACAAAACTTTGAGTAGAGCTCGACGAAAATAGTGTTGTCTGGTGTTATGTCCAGCTCGACGAACTCAAACTCTGTTCGACGATTTCTCTCATGTTCAAAGATTTGCGTTCGACGAATGTGGTCCCGTTCGACGAAATGTCAAAATCAGATGTCGTCGAAGTGGTGACTCGTGTCAGGTGGCTGGTGTGCGGCCGCTGAGCGGTGATGGACTTTTCAGCTTCAACTCGAGCCGTTGCTTGGTTTTGATGAGTTTATCGTATGGCTGGGATGTAATTCGAGGCCACTTATGTACAGGAATATGAAGGAGGAAATCATTATTTCCTTTTCTATTCTCTCTTTCCAATTCTGGAGTAGAAAACTCTCGGCTGGAGCTAGTGTCACAACCCGCATTTTCTCCATATTTAAATAAAACATCAGAGTAAGAGAAAATATGAGCCATGATTCCACGTCGTGTAGGGGACAACTACAGACATTCAGGCAACCAAGTCCTCACATTTACTCTAATAAAAGATCTTTATGTTTTAAGTTAAAACATATTTATGCTCTTGAGTTTTCTGACCGTGTCCCTCAGTCGGGTGGAACATCTAGTAAATAGGAGAGAAAATATAGATTTATATAGCGAAAAATACTAAGCTTGATTTATTTATTAACCTATATGAGAATGAGCACATAGCATAAAATGTAATTAGATATGACCTCTAAAGTTAATATAAATAAAATAGATTTTTTATAATGCTTCAAAGTAGTATGTTTTATGGTTTAAAAGTTACGTCATGCAAACATTTCAGTAGGCAACTTTATATACTTAAACGTAACTACATGCATCATAACATAAAACCTCCCCAGAGAGCAAGTACAAACGAGCAATAAGTAACAATAGTAAAAATAATAAGTAAACTGTCATAAGAATTCCTAGACTATGGGCGTCAACAACTGACACGAACCCATAGAGAAACAGTCATGTATAACAAAATAACTACCTCAATACTCTGAGATGGAAACAAACAGCCGCAGCAACTCGCAGCACCCGAAGCATAACTCTATCAGCTAAACCAGCTACTGCTCTAGGCTTGAGGCTTCAAAAGAAGAACATCTCAGAAGCAAGCTACAAGTAGTGCAAAAGAGTAAAAGGAAGACCAACAAACCTCGAAGTGAACGAGGGATAATAAATCGACAGCAACAAAAGTCAGTAGCAAAGCAATATAAACAAAATAGTAAATCTAACTGAGCACGAAAGGCTAATTACAACAACTTGATAGAACAGAGTGTCAAACATTAGAAGTTCATATATTCATCCCTCTTTATTATTCATGTTCTTTATAATTTTAAATGAGACTTATCAGCTCAACCGGAAAGAGTAATGTGTCGGCAAAAAGGTCCACAACGCGCACAAACCAAGCCAAATAGGGCACTATGCCGTGGGAGAAATCCCAACGCGTAGAGAGCAACAACTAAGGTAATGTGCCATGGATTAAGGTTCACAATGCGCACAGACTCAACCATAAGGCACTATGTTGAGGGAGAAACCCAAACGCGCACAGACCATCAGAGTTTTCTTTAGTTGTATATTTATCTACGTAGATTTTCTTTTATTCAACATGGACTCACGGTCAACAAACTATAAATCAACTCTTAATGAAACCGATACTTCAAAAGGATACTTATCAACTAGGACTTACCCGATGAGATTTTAAAGTGGGTCAACAAACGACTTGGACTACATAAGGGCATTGCATGGGTTAAGCAAGGTGAAGTACAATCAAAACAACGGTATGTGCAAGGTGTCACAACGATAAAAATGACTCAATAAATAAAGTGACTTGACAACTACATTTGTTTACCAAATCTACGGGAAAAAATTTGGGATACATGATTCTAGGTGAAACACAAATCATAATCCAAGATAAGTAACTAGAAATTCAAGGATAAGGTTAACTTAAACATGTCAAACTAAGTAATATAGCTAAAATTTGGAAGAAAAGATCAAGAGCAAGAGCAAAAACACCACTTGCCTCGATTTCTACTACAATCGGTCTTCTAATTTGATCCACGTCACAGATCTAGCAAAAAGAAGGCACGGGGAATCGAAATCTACAAAGATTTGGCCAATAGAGAGGTTAGGGCCGAAAACCATACGAAAAAGTTCCACAAAACGAGAAATACTTAGCACGATCATGAAGATCTCGGCAAGAGCTTTCCGGATCTATGCTCAGTTTCCGATTTCGAGTACCGTAGCTCCGACGACGGCGATCCGAAGCTTCACAAACTTAGAACCCTCGTCGACACTCTCGCTCTCTGGTTCGGTCTAGACTTAGGGAATAAGATGATGTTGTTCTATTTATCCTTAAGTATATGAATATATATATATATATATATATATATATATATATATATATATATATATATATATATATATATATATATATATATATATATATATATATATAATTTTGTCTAAACAGGAAGGAGGCGGACAATTTAAGTGCGGGTGCGCGGAAAATGAAAATAGAGGCTAAAGAATGCTCTAAATCGAAAATTGATCAGCACGGAAGTTGATCTCATCGAGACGAACAAAATCCATGTTAATCATTTTTTCATATGATGTCGTTTTGACCCTCAAAACGACACTCGAATAAAGGTTGAAACGGATTTCTCGGGACGAATTTCGAATTTTTCGAGTGCAGCATAGGACTTCTCGAGAAGGGGCAGGGATTTCTCAAGAACAAACTTAGAGTTCTCGTGTACTAACTTCAGGATTTCCCGGGATTGTTTTGAGTTCTGGAGTACTGGCTTTAGGATTTCCAGGAAGGTTTTGAGTTATCGAGTATTGGTTTCAGGATTTCCCGGGAAGTGTTGCAGACTACTCGAGAAGAACGGACGACCAACAAAATTACATGAACAGTGTTTTTTTGTCCTCGTGAATAGTGAATTTTGCAAATATATCCTTGATCAAACTTTAGGATTGAATAGTAGTTTACATTTTTGAAAGTGCTTTAATATTATAATAATTATTTTTTTATATTTTTGTACAAGGAAATAGGAGTTCAAAAAGGAGGCCCGAACGTGCATCGAATTAAACGAAATTCGCACTGTAGGCAACACTGACGCTACGAATCCAACGGCGAAGACAGGAACAAAATCCGACATGTCGTTCTTGAGATATAAATTTTCAAAGTCTACGGCGATCATAAATTTTACAAAACTTCGAAAAATCGCCGAGGCTCGAATATCGCTCGGATCGCGACAAAAATTTACGAGCATGTTAAAAATTAATTAATTTAATTTCCTAATATGAAGCTTTCCATTTTCGACAAGGATTTACGAATTTCGCCGACTCGACCGAATAGACGTGAAAACCCATTAACGGCGATGTGTCATCAACTCCACGTTAACGTAACAGCCATTACGTCATTATGACCTCACCACGAGGATTAAATAATTGTCGAAAAATCTGGGGCGTTACAGTTATCCCTCCAAAAAGGAAGTTTCGTAACAAAACTTGGAACACGAAATGAAACAAGAGGGTAGAGGGAGAGACATGATAGAAGAATTCATTAAACAATAATTCTAACGTGGGAAGGCTGGGAGAATAGCTGAGGATTAGAGTATAGTAGGAATATATTATACTCTCATCACGGTCAGTAAAATCAAGAACTTAAATATGTTTTAACTTAAAACATAAAGCACTTCCATTAGGGTAAATGTGAAGACTTGGTTGCCTGAATGTCTGCAGTTGTCCCCTACACTGCGTGGCATCACGATGCATAATTTCTCTTACTCTGACGTATTATTTAAATACAGAGAAAATGTGGGTTTTGACAGCTAGGGTTTGGGTTGGATATTGCTAAAGTTGCTGGAGCAGATTTTGGGGTTGAAAACAAGATCTGAACCTAGATTCATGAAGGGGGAAGTGAGACGATCATTTCCATCCACGGAGAAAAGCTTTGTCATGGCTCCGAAGAAAACTCCAAGGGTAATGATCTTCCTCTTTGGACATGTGAAGTCTTTAATTTGGCATATGCATGGATTTCCCCCACTAAAGGGTGGAATGTTGAGAGATTTTCGTTTGGTTGATTCTTGATATCCCCAAAAAGTCTTGCATATAGATCCGGAAATGTGTAATACTGAATAGGCATACAGTGTGAAGCCTATCTGGACAGGATGGTCTGGATTGGTGATATTTAATTTTGCGCACCGGATAAGATTCCGCATATAAACGAGTATTTTTTGGAGTCGGTTGGTTGTGCCTATGAAGTGGAGTAGCAGGAAGTATTGGAGTGGAATTCTAGGAAAATACCCTCGATGTGCATGTGTTGTATGCTATGAAAGTCCAGTGTTTCTGGAACTACAGGTGGCTGCATGGTTTCTAGATAGTTGGTACAGATATGGTTGAGGCTAGGTACATAAAGGTATTTTGTTTCTAACGCCAGGACATAGTGGTTGTCGCAGGCGATAGCTCCTAGCGAACCAGTGAGTGTGAAGCCAGTCCTTTGGGAACGTTGTGGCTATTATGATCTATGCGTTCTTAAAGTACGGTGAGCCGAACGGACAAGGGGATGTCGACCCATGTCAGTCTAGACATTGAACGTGCGATTTGAGCAACGGGAAAGGGCTGAACAGTATCCGCGTTATGGTTGTCTAACTTGAGTCCCTAAGTTATTGGAATTGTTGGGATCACATAATGATAGTCTTGGGTTGTTCGCCATCAAGACTAAAGTCTCCTTCCATAGGTCGTGGAGCATGAATGCTCATGATTTTTCGTTGGGTCTAAGACCTGAGAACGGTGGTGGGATCCTGGTTTTCCGGTACACCGATAATGTGCCCTGAGAGCATAGAGCGTCGGGCTGTGTGGTCGACATTTGTGATATATTGATTGTGCATGAGAGCGCATCTTATGATATATCTTCTTGTGAAAATACTATGCCTGCAGGGAAGGAATACCACAGCCCCTGGAAAGGAGTAGGGTCGTTACAAATTGGTCAGCTAAATGTTGACCATTGTTTTGTTTACCACCGTTGTGATGGATTGTCCCCTGTTGTGTCGGCAAGTGTACCGATCGTATTTAAGTAATAAATTTGAGGAGTTGAATCCTCGGATATCGATCTGTCGAGGAGTGCAAGTAGGGAGTGTGATTTCGCTATTTAAAAAGTGATTGTAATTGTTAACATAAACAAAGGGGGTTTTGGTTTGGAGTTTTCTAAGTTTAACACTAATAAACCTATTGCAGGTCACCGTCACCGTGTCTCTTTGGTGGATTACTCAAGCAAGTAATATGAAAGATGGATGAGCCAATGAGGGTCGCAGTCATCTCTTCGCCATGCACTCTTCTAGCAATCGCTAGAACGACACTATCTCAACAAAAACACGAAAAACTGAAGCTCAGCAACACAATCATGATCTAAGATATAACAACACATAGACATGCTGAAATACTTAAACTAAACAGTGTTCTTAAGCAACAATAAAACAACCACAAGTTCAAAACGAAGTACCTACAAGAGCAGGGGGAGAAATATAACCAAACGCACGAAGGCTTTCCGAGATTCGCGGCCAGAGTCAAGGGATGTCGAGCCTTCTTCGAGCTCGGTATACGGATGAAGTCCGGGGTCCAAAATGTCTGTCACATCCTTCCAATAACCAATCTTCTTCATGAATAGTCGATGGGCTAAATATATCCGGAGAACTCCACAGATGCAGCACCTTATGAGCTTGAAACGGAGCTTGGAGTTTGCAGAAGAAAATGGTGGTCGGAGATTAAGCTATTGCAAGCTTTTGGGGCGAGAATGGTGTCCGGATCATCTCTCCAAGGAGGAGAGAGAAAATATCGATTGGAGGGAAGTTTTCCCGCTCAGAGGGGTGGAAATGGCGTGCTGGATTGGACTTTTCTCCCCTTGGAACGATGAAATCTGCGTCTTAAATAGAAAAATCAGAAATAATGGTCACACATGGTTTGACGCATGACCGTGCTCAAACCGTGCTATAATAACATTCAGAACAAGCCTGCGGAAGGATAAGCGTTGACCCATACGTTTTACTCTCGCAAGGACATTTCCGCCCGTGCGTGAAGAAAATCGCATGGGTGACAACAAAAAGCTGGAATTCGAGGAAAGTAGGTGGAACCGTTCGCTTTACACGCTCTCGGGCGATTTCTCCCGTGCGTGAACAAATCGCACGATTAACCATAGATTGATAAAAACAAGAAAACTACAGAAAAATAGTGTGTTTCATTCGCAAACGGTTTCGAAGAAACTGTGTGTTAACCATACGTGAAGATCGTCGAGCTCAGCTCGACGAAATTCTTCGAGCTCCACTCGACGACAATTTCTAGTACAATAAAAATGCACGATCAACAAGAAACATGTGCTAAGAAAACGCACGACCGTGCATTTTCCACAAACTTGAATTCCAGACTTTGGGGCAAACGCACCAGCTGCATTCAAACAAATAATTTAAAAGAGGACACTCCAACAATGTAGAAATGCAACAAAAGCAACTGAAAAGAGCCCCTGGGGAGCACCATGTGCTTACCCCCAACGACAGAATGCAATATTACACACCCTTGGGGTAAAACAGTGCACAAAATGGTCATAGACCGGCCGATGCAAATATAACTAAATACCGATTGAAATGCGGTGCACGAGTGCGAAAACAAGCATAGATGAATCCGAAAAACCCTATAAATATCTGACTCATCACACCACCAGACTTAAACATTTGCTCGTCCCGAGTAAATCATTTATCCGGGAACTAGAAAACAGCTAGCTGGCTTAGAAATTTCCAAATAAAGTAAAGCGAGAAATCAAATACTTTGTGGGCGTAGAAAATATAATTGGTAAAATTTTTAATTATACTACAGATTATATAAATTTTGACAGGCGTAAATAAATATTGTAACCCCATTAAAAATGGAATTCTGGAGAATCGTTCGGTCAAACATAGGAAGAAAATACGTCGGCCACTCAGTTGAGCATTGCCAAAGACCGGGGCTCGGGATCACCTCCAAAGTAATCCATCAATGTCGGGGACCATACGCTTGCCCGTTCACACTATCTCCATGGCGCTAGTTTGACTCAAGCGTGAATCCGTAGCACTTTAGGGTATAAATGGGGCTTGGGTTTCGGTGGGGTAAACAAAGATAAAAAAGAAGGATACGCAGCTAACCCAAATGAGCTCAACAAAAAGATATCCTCTCGCCAACAATACATGCAGGTGCACCACACCACCAGACTTGAACTTGATAACATGAGTGTGTGCCCCGCCTACCGCCACAAAATATCAAATAGGATTTTCAATTACACATTTTCTTTTCACTTTTCGTTTTCACAATTAATTTTTATACATATATTTTCTTTTTTACATCATCTTTTTATTTCAACAACTTCAGCAGATAAAAACTTTGGAGCACATCCATATATTCACAAAGAATATCACCACATAAACACCCCAAAATGAAGATAAAAAACACTAAAGCTCAACTTGGATGTGCGATTAGGATTGGCTATGAGGCTTTGGTGAAAAAAATGGTGGAGCTGAATCAAACGATGGGTAGGCATAATGGGGCTAGCGAGGATAAGACATTAGGAACGTTACAAAGCTCAATCGGGCCAAAAAGATGGCCTACATCACGCTCACACTAGACTAAGCATGCACCAATGCTTCGAGAGTAGCTTTGGGCAAGTTCTTAGCCAACAAGAAAAATGATACTTCCTCCCGACTCGAGCAATACGAGGCTAGTGACGGCTACACACATTCCTACACCACTGTTCGATTACTCCAGATTCAACACTTTTTAGTAGTACAAACAATATTTACAAATGCAGAAAAGTATAAATCTATGAGCATAAAGAAAAATTAAATCTATACTATTTCTACACGCCATGAGTACTCGATTAGGAGCAATGCACGAGTTTCGAGCTACTCTATCGTAAAATCCTAAGCCAACTGACTATTATGAAGTTAACAAAAAAAAAAATTTTACTTGAGCTGAGCGCGTGTTTAAGATCGCGCTCATGTGGGTGTAGGTGCACGATGCGGTCAAGATATCAAGAAAACAAAAAATAAAAATGTGCTTTTGGTATGAAAGCGATAGTAGTGCATGTGCACAGGTAACCAACATAACTCTCCCCCACCAGACTTAAACTAAGGAACTGATCAAAGATTTGCAATAAAAATAGAGAAATAAAAGTTGGGGGAGAGGTTACCGCATGCTCAGCAAATGAGCATACCAAAAGGTCGGCGTTAATTTTAGCAGAAAGTCCACTGCCCAAACGAACTCCACCTGCACAAGAGAATACCTCCAACCAAGCATACTATAAATATATAATCACAGCAGCATAATTAAACAAATTAAAAGCAGGGAAATTGGATTGTCTCCCATAAGCCACTTTTCTTTACCGTCCTTAAGGTGGACCAAATACCTGTATTTTTTAGTTATATAAATATTTTTCAGAGCAAAAGTTCAAAACGTAATGAAAAATTCTAAAGTTACACACAGCATTAAGGAATAAATAAAACTAGAAAAAGCAGGAAAGGGGCCCCAGAGATCCTTCACTCCTCAGCTGAACGCTGACTTGTGATAGATCCCCCCAGTCATGCGAGATGAGGGCAAGGCGAAAGCTTTAAAGCCCAGGGAAGACGAATCTCCCCTGCCCTAACCTCTTCCTTCTCACATCGGCAGACACAATTCTGCGCCTTGCGCATGAGCAGTTCTTTTCTTTTCAGATCCATATATGTGGATCGCCAGGGTGGTAAAAGCACAACAACCAATTCAGCAACATGTCTATCTTTCTCATCTGGGGGCATCCTTTCCTCACTCGCGACGGGTGAAAGATCAGCCCAAGTCTCCTGTTCAATAGTCTTACAAAATTTGATCGGACCAATATAAGTTTTTAAGTCTCTCTTCTACACGCTCCCTACAGTCGTGCTCAGCTCACGTTCATTATTATCCGAGTCTTGTTTCACTCCCAGTAACTCCGCACTTATTTCTGCTTCGGCTGACATCAACATTTCTTCCACTTTCACAGACTTTTCTTGCTCATTCAGCGAAATACATGTCTCATTAGCTGTAGATAAATCATTAGATAACAAGACATTCAATTTCAGAAGTTCTCCAGGTTCATTTGAAATTATAGGGAGAAGTGATGGTGGTAAAGGTAAATCAACCTTGGAAGACAAGGTGACACCGCTCACATTAAATTGCAATGTAGCTTCACTAAATTTTATTAATGGGACCCCTAAGATGGATTTCGATGTATTTCCCATGGGTCCTAGCACCTAGAAGTCAGTGACTACAATAACCCCATTCAGTTTCACTTCCACCTCCTTAATTTCCCCATCGGTCTTTACTACCGACCCATCGGCAAGCACTAGTGACTTTCGGACACTCGATTCAACATTTAAATGAAATTGCTTAACATCTTGCAAAGCAAGAATGTTGCACGAATGCCCGGAATCACATAAAGCTACCGTCTCCATCTTATTAATCTCACACTTAACAGCCATTTCATTTTTATTGCACTCCTCTGCCTCTCCAGCACTCTTCCCTTGCTCACGGGGATTTTTCTCTGTATCACTTAATTGGGAGGGTGTCGCGAGTATGCTCGGAGAACACCTGTACATGTTGCCCCAGTTGTGTTTCCAAGTTCCTCATGGAAACATTTTGAATGGCCATATTAGATTGGGCCATATCCACAAATTTTTCCATCATTTCCTTCAACGCACTCTTACGTGCCACCTGCGCATTCTGATTATAACCCGGATGCGGCAATCGCGGCTAGCTATTAGAGGTTTGAGCATCAAATAGATGTTGGCCTCCCTGCCACCTTTGACCGGGAGCATTTTGATTCCACGAGAAATTAGGATGATTTCTCGCGTTGGGGTTATACGCATTATTATAAGGAGTAGTGCGGTTTTGATTATTTATAAAATTTACGCACTCGTCTGAAGTTACACCTGATGAATCAGTAAAGGTCTCTCCAGCAGTGCACTCATAAGCACGATGGTCGGGGTTACCACAACCCTGTCATGAAATGTCCTTAAACCGAGCTGGAGGAGGGGCCAATCTGGTCAACATTGTCCTTCCATCCAAAGTATGTTTGCTTGCTTACGCTTGTTGCACCACCGCATTCACTTCAAACAAATTCCTCTCCCCTCTAGGGATATTTCTTCCAGCGTTACAGTATGTACTCTGCGAGGCAGTGTCGTGAAGTAGCCTCAATGCCTCATCAGGAGATAGGTTCATTATTGTGCGTCCAACTGCTGCGTCGATTATAGCCCTAAAATTAGGCTCAATAGCAAAGTAGAATATTTCAATTAAATTCCACGGCTCACTGACGTGCTGGGGGCATCGACGCTGCAGGTTAGCGAATATCTCCCACACCTCAGACAACGTTTCTTGGTCCAGCTGCCGAAAGGTTGCAATATCCCTATACACATTCATAATCTTATCCACCGGGTGGATCTTATCCAAGATCATGGAGGAAAGGGCCTCCCATGTAGTAGTGGTCCCAGGAATAATAGTATGGAGCCAGGTTTTGGCCTTGTCCCTTAGCAAAAACGGGAACATCCTCTTCTTTACTACATCATCAGAAATACTGGTATAGCAGAATGTGCCGCAAATCTCCGAGAACTCCGCCAGATAGAGCTGCGGATCCTCACTCGACATGACCAAGAACTGAGTATTATTTCGGATCATATTTAGGATGGCAGGTTTAATATCGAAGTAGTTGTTTACGATGGCCGGTTTGAAGCCAGGGTAAACACTTACCGCAGTAGGGGTTGTGAAATCACGCATTGTCCTAATGTGTGGTTGGACCACCTCTTGGACCTCAACAACCCGCTTCACCGTGGCGATTTCGTCTGTGGCCAAGATCTTCCATCCTTTCTTCAACAACAACAGCACGCAGGCGAGCTCGCCTCACACGTGCGGTTTCAAGCTCACACAAAAGATCTTCAACCCTATCACTAGAGTTGGGATCTATCATACAACACAAAAAATCCTTTCAAAAATACCAAAAATACCTACAAACTTTTTCAAAAGAAAAATAAACGCAACGGTTGCACTCCGCGGCAACGGCGCCAAAAACATGTTGCATCGGCAAGTGTACCGATCGTAGTCAAGTAATAAAGTTGAGGAGTTGAATCCTCGGATATCGATCTCTCGAGGAGTGCAAGTAGGGAGTGGGATTTCGCTATTGATAAAGTGATTGCAAGTGTTAACATAAACAAAGGGGGTTTTGGTTTGGAGTTTCCTAAGTTTAACACAAATAAACCTATTGTGGGTCGTCGTCACCGCGTCTCTTTGGTGGATTGCTCAAGAGAGTAATATGAAAGATTGATGAACCAATGAGGGTCGCAATCACCTCTTCGCCGTGCACGCTTCTAGCAATCGCTAGAACGGAAGTATCTCAACAAGAACACAAAAAACTGAAGCTCATCAACACAATTATGATCTAAGATATAACAACACATAGACATGCTGAAATACTTAAACTAAACAGTGTTCTTAAGAAACAATCAAACAACCACAAGTTCAGAACAAAGTAACTATAAGAGGAGGGGGAGAAATACAATCAAACGCACGAAGACTTTCTGAGATTGGCGGCCAGAGTCAAGGGTTGTCAGGCCTTGTACGAGCTCGATCTACAGATGATGTCCGGGGTCCAGAAGGGTTATCACCTCCTTCCAATAACCCATCTTTTTCCTGAATAGTTGCTGGGCTAAATCTATCCAGAGAACTCCACAGATGCAGCACCTTATGAGCTTGAAACGGAGCTTGGAGTTTGGAGAAGAAAATGTTGGTCAGAGATGAAGCTATTGCAAGCTTTTGGAGGGAGAATTGTGGACGAATCAACTCACTAAGGAGGAGAGAGATAATATCAGCTGGAGGGAAGTTTTCGTGCTCTGAGGGGCGGAAATGGAGGGCTGGATCGGACTTTTCTACCCTTGGAATGATAAAATCTGCGTCTTAAATAAAAAAATCAGAAATAATGGTCACGCACGGTTTGGCGCACGACCGTGCGAAAACCCTGCGATATTAACTTTCAGAACAATCCCGTGGAAGGAGAAGCGTTGACCCGTGCGTTTTACTAGAGCACGAACATTTTCGCCCGTGCGTGAAGGAAATCGCACGGGTAACAACAGAAAGCTGGAATTCGAGGAAAGTAGGTGGAACCGTGCTTTTTACATGCACACGAGCGATAAAGCCCGTGCATGAGCAAATGGCATGATTAAACAAAGATTGGTACAAACAAGAAAGCTACAGGAAAATCGTGCATTTCCTTCTCGCACGGTTCGGAAGAAACCATGCGTTAACCATGCATGAAGACCGTCGAGCTCAGCTCGACGAAATTCGCCGATCTCTACTCGAATACAATTTCCAGTACAATCAAAATGCATGATCAAGAAGAAATGTCTGCTAAGAAAACGCACGACCGTGCATTTTCCACAAACCTGAATTCCAGACTTGGGCGAAAACGCACCACCTGCATTCAAACAAATATATCAAAAAAGGACCCTCCAGCAATGCAGAAATTCAACAAAAGCAAATAGCTAGCGCCTCTGGGGAGCACCATATGCTTACCCCCAACAACAGAATGCACAATTGCACACCCTTGGGCCAAAACAGTGCACAAAATGGTCATAGACTGACCGATGTAAATATAACCAAATACCGGTTGAAATACGGTGCACGAGTGTGAAATCAAGCCCAGATGAGTCCGAAAAATCCTATAAATATCGGACTCATCATCCCCATGCAGGTGCTGGACTGCCGAGTGAAAAATATTGGGAAGAATTCCTTGTTAATGTTGTTGCTATTGTGCTGGCCCTCTAAGGCCAAAAAAAGAAAAGTTTATTGTTTTAATGTGTGGCCGGCCTGTGTGCCGATGTATGTAATCCACGCTTGTGAAGATTAACTGTAAGGTCATATGGCCAAACGTTTTTGTGTATTTTATAGACATTCCTTTGATGTATATAAATGTGATTGTTTATATCTATAGTGGAGATTCATGGTCAGTGAGTTCAATTTTAACCCCTAATGCTTCCGCTAGATTGCTCTGAGTTAGGATGTGTGTATTAGTCTTTGATATTAACTTGTAATCCTGCTGTCTGTTTTTGATATATAGTGTGGGGCCCCAGCCGGACCTTCTATTATATGTCATGTAACGGATGGAGGCGTTATAATTTGGTATCAGCTTGTCTTGGTCTTCCACCTTCGAATTCGTGGTCGCAATCTTTTGAGGGATGGAGAGCACGTGTACATGTGACCCGTGATAACACCAAATGAACTCAAGAATGTCCATTAAGGAATGTAAATACACATGTTTGTGGAACCTGTGCGTTCCTACATTATTGTGGTTGCGTTTGTACAGTCGCTAAAGTGTGTCTTTTACACGTATATGTGACTCGAAGTGGTGCAGGGCAGTCTGAGACCCAGCATTCTGATGAGAGTACAACACCAGTTAAGATGCCTATACCTCCATCTGCAGAGAGTGTACGCTTAGTTGCCGAGGAGTTGTTTGCAATGATCCAGGCACAGCCTATTGAGCAGGCGCAGCTTGCGGTGATATTGAGGCCCCTCCGCCACTACTTGATGATGACCGGTTGCCGAGGCACAATGACATAAAGATCTTAGGTGTCGTGATGATGCTGAAGGAAGACCACATTACAACCTCCGCCCGCGGCGTGCCAAATCCGCCGTGAAGAATTAATTACGTTTTTTCATGCACTTTTATTTTATATTGATGAATATAAAATTATTCCATGTTTGGATGATAATTTTATATTCATAAATGTTATGTAATTTTTATTTTTGGACATTTCATAGTTTGTGGTGTGTATTTAACCATACGGATGGATGAGATTACATCTCCATCATGGATGGTTAAGGGCTTGTTGTAACTCCTATATAAGGAGACACTTATGTGGATTTTAGTAATTTTTTGAATGAGAAGAAAACCTAATTCCCCTAGAGAGAATTTCGGCCAAGGAGGATCTCCCTAGCCGCCGGCCTTGGTGTGAAGCCACCGACCCCCCTTGCTTCCTCTTCCGACTTCGGTGCGATGCCGGCTTGGCTTCCTTCGGTGCGAATCTGAGGAAGAAGGTTGCAGCCCCATTTGGTGTGACGACGGTGGTTCCGTGGAGAGCGTGAATCTCCCACCTTATCTTGTGTGATTGATGTTCCTGGTTGGGTAATCTCTTCCTATCTTAGTGATTCTTGCTTTGAGTTTGTGGAGGTTTTTGCAAACCGTCTTTTCCGTGATTTTTAAATACATCGCTTGCAAAATCTGATTTTGACTACGTTGTTATTGAATCTCTTGTATTCCGGAACGGGAAGATCCGTTGTGTGAGCGAGACTTGGCCTAGCCTTGACTTGCTCTCCAAGATCGGAACACTTTGTGTTAACAAGGGAATTAATCTCAACTGGAACTCGATCGCCATCTGAAGTTTGCCGCTGCTCCGAAATAAATTATTGCTGCGTTTGAAACGGCTCAAGTTCGTATAATCGATGCTTGTGTAGGTGCGGTGAGTTGTGTGCTTGTTGGAGAGGTAGGTCTTAAGGACGTTGTATCGAGTCCGGCTTACGGTGAGTTCTGTGCTTGTTGGAGATGTAGGTATTAAGGACATTGTATCGAGTCCGGCTTGAATCTTGAATATTGATTTTATCATTCGGATTTGGGAGCCAACCCGACCCCTTTTCACTTGCTTTTGGTCGGAGCCCTCCTATCTTGTTTTATGTTTGTGACGATAGTTTTCGTTAGTGTAGTCGAGCACGTGTCATGGTCTCCCCTACATCAATTTGGAATCAGAGGCGGCTGTTTCAACTCCCACGTTGCAAACATCCTCGCTGCGTTCCTTGTTGGTCAATCTAATCTTTAAAAAAACAAAAAAATTATTTTTGGTGGTCTGCCAATAGCGGGCTAAAATCGTTATTTTTCAGCGAAATTTCTAAAAAAAAGTTTTAACGATCCGCTTGTTCCTCACATCGGGAATCTGTAAAAATATCTTATTTCCAATATAGCTACAACCCTAGGAAAAATCATCTTCCGAAGTTTTTTCTAAACCTGAATGCGCACTAGGCTAGGATCGGAATACACAACACTGTCTACCTCTAGGATGGCTGCGAGTGAGCATGGGGATCCCAACACCGAGGCCATAGCAGGGCTACGTAATGAAATGATGGAACTTAGGAACATGTTAGCACATATGCTATAAAATCAAGCAAGGCCACCCCCGCCACCCATTAATGTTGAGCAGCCCAACCGGCGCCAACAAACTACTGATTCAGATTCCGATGAGGACTCTCCCTGAGTGCCCCCTCGAGAACCCCGCCACGATCGTGCTTTCGATGGCATGGGAGATCCCCAGATCTTCCTTACTTGGGTGGTGGATATGGAGTGCTACTTCGATTGGCACACCCTTACGGACCATCAAAAGGCTCGAGTTGTCAGGATGAAGCTAACGGGACGCGCCAAACTTATTGGCTGAATGAAGAGCGTAGGCTAGGAACCGAGAACGGGGTCCTACTTATTGGATGGGCCGTGATGAAGAACATGTTGACCGATCAGTATGTTCCCGCGTACCATCGGACACAGATGTTCGACGAGCTTGGCACTCTTCGGCAGGGCTCAAACTCGGTGGCTGAGTATATGGGAGAACTGAAAGACCGTATGGTGCGTTGTGATCTGAGGGAGATCCCCGAGGTCACCCTATCCAGATTTCGTAAGGGGATTCATCCCGATATTCAGCGGAAGCTCTTACGATATGGTCATACGAATCTGAACACGACATTCAATGCCGCCCTCGACATCGAAAAGCACTTAGCCTCTAAGGCTCACTCCCATTATTCCAACGCGAAGGGAAAGTCCACAGTTGGAGACTCTTCCTCCACATATCAGGATAAAGGGAAGTTTCGGTCCACAGAGTCAAAGTCTGTTGTGATCACTGCTAGGAACGCTAAGAACCCCGCAAGTGAGCGTATCCCCATTGGGAAAGTTAGCAAGTCTAACGCTACATGTTACTCTTGCGGTATTCAAGGTCACTACGCCCTTGAATGCCCAATGAAGACTAAAGCCATAGCCCTATTAGAGTCGACTACCGACCTTGCTAATTACGTCTATGAGGCTATAGAGGAGAGTGACCCAGATGGTGTCCCAAGTGATTTAGAGGACGATCACCCCCTTATGGTGATGCGTTGTATCTTGACCACTCCTCGTCCGTTAGATGACTAGAAAAGGACGAGTATATTTTTCGTGATCTTTAAGAGGGGCAAGAAGTTGTGCAAGTTGATCATTGATAGTGGCAGTTGTGTAAACGTCATCTCTGAGAATGTCGTTACACGTATGTCCTTGACTACGCAGCCCCACTCGACTCCCTATCAGGTAGCTTGGATTAATAATGTTACCGCCACGGTCACCAAGCGATGCCTTGTACCTCTCTCGATCAAATCCTATACTGACGAGGTGTGGTTTGATGTCCTTCCAATGGACGCTTGTCACGTGTTGTTGGGCCTCCCTTGGCTTTACGACCGCGACGAGACACACTTTGGGTGAGCCAACACGTATGAATTTTAATTTAATTTCAAGGTCATTACGTTGCGGCCGACCGTCCCGAAGGAGCCTGTAGCTTTGGCTAAGGACACCACTATACCGGTCGAGAGGAAGACGTTGAGTCTAGTGGATAGAAAAGAATTTGTGAAGGATCCCTTTCTTGACGGGATGATGTACGCACTAGTTCTTATGAGTGTGAAAGGGGATTCGAGAGCATTGGACGATTTGCCTACAGAGTTACGGGTATTATTGAACGAATATAAGGACGTGTACCCGAATGAGCTTCCTTCGGTGTTACCACCGCTGAGGAATATACAACATGCGATAGACCTTATCCCTGGTTCCTCCTTATCGAAACAGCCCCACTATAGGCTTCATCCCGCCGCGCATAAAGAGCTACAGACCCAGATCGAGGATTTGATGAAAAAAGGGTTCATTATGACTCGTATGAGTCCATGTGCGGTACCTGCCCTTCTTTCTCTCAAGAAGGTTGGTACGTGGAGAATGTGTGTTGATAGCCATGCTATCAACAAGATTACCATCAAATATAGATTTCCTATTCCGCGATTAGATGACCTCCTAGATGTCTTATCTGGCGCAACCATTTTTTCAAAGTTAGATTTGCGGAGTGGTTATCACCAGATCAGGATCCGTGAGGGGGACGAATGGAAGACTGCGTTCAAGTCAAAGGATGGGTTATACAAGTGGCTTGTGATGCACTTTGGGCTATCCAATGCCCCTAGTACTTTCTCCCGGATGATGACACATGTCTTTCAGCCTTATATGGGGAAGTTTATGGTCGTCTATTTCGATGACATCTTAGTCTTTAGTACCACCACCGCTGATCACGTCTCCAACATGAGGTCGGTTCTTTCCACCCTGCGGAAGGAAACATTATTCCTTAATCTTAAGAAGTGCACGTTCTATGTCACTGAAGTGGAGTTCTTTGCCTACGTAGTCGGTTAGGAAGGCTTTAGAGTTGAACCTAACAAGGTTAATGTCATTAAGGATTGGCCCGAACTGACCACGTTACGAGAGGTGCGAATTTTCCATGGGTTAGATACTTTTTACCGTCGTTTCATTCGAGACTTTAGTAGCATTATGGCCCCCATTAGTGATTCCATGAAGAAAGGTGAGTTCACTTGGACGAAGTCTGCCACTATTGCTTTCCAACGCATTAATGAGCTTATGACTGAGGCACTTGTCTAACGTCTACCTGACTTCACAAAGGTCTTTGAGCTTACGTGCGACGCTTCTGGCGTGGGAATAGGAGGTGTCTTGAGTCAGGAAGGACACCCTGTGAGTTATTTTAGTGAGAAGTTAGCGGGCGCCAAGTTGAATTACTCAAATTACGATAGGGAGTTTTATGCTGTCATTAGATGTTTACACCATTGCAGGCGTTATCTCCTCTCTAAAGAGTTTGTGATCCTCTCCAATCACGAAGCATTGCGGTTCATCAATGGACAACATAAAATCAGCCTGCGTCACGCAAATTGGGTATCTTTCCTGCAGGGTTACACTTTTAGTCTCAAACACCTTAAGGGAGCTAACAATCGAGTCGCGGAATCTCTTAGCCGCCTGACCCTGTTACTCAACACTATGGAGGTTAACGTGGTAGGATTCGAGCGAATCAAGGATGAGTACGCCACGTGCCCAGATTTTCAGGACGCATATTTGTCTGCCCAGGATAGCACCCCCACGGTTATATCTGCGTTCGTCATTAAGGATGGCTATCCATTTAGACATGCGAAGTTGTGTATTCCACAGTCATCGTTACGCCTCCTTATCATCTGGGAATTACATAGTGGAGGGTTGAGTGGCCACTTCGGCAGAGACAAGACCATTACGCTAGTTGAGGAGAAATTCTATTGGCCAAAACTTAAGGTGATGGTGGGAAGGGTAGTTAGTAGTTGTCGTACCTGTCAGTTATCCAAGGGCACTAAAACCAATGTAGGATTATATACGCCCTTGCCTATACCTTCTACACCATGGGAAGACGTGAGCATGGACTTTGTCTTAGGCCTACCAACTACTTTGCATCATAACGACTCCATTCTTGTAGTTGTGGTTAGGTTCTCTAAAATGGCATACTTTATTCCGTGTGCTAGAACCAACGACGCATCTCATATTGCAAAATTATATTTTAAAGAAATAGTTAGTCACCGGGGAGTGCCGAAGACAATAGTCTCGGATAGAGATGTTAAGTATACGAGCAATTTTTGGAAAACACTTTGGGTCTTAATGGGTACCAAGTTATTGTTTTCCTCCACCTATCACCATCACACCGATGGGAAACGGAGGTGGTCAATCGGAGCTTGGGAAGCCTTCTTCGATGCCTAGTGAGCGATCACATAGGTACATGGGATCTTCTTCTTCCCCACGCCCAGTTGGCCTATAATAATTCCAAAAATCGTTCCACTGGTCTGTCTCCAAACGAGATTTTTCACGGGTACAAGGCCCATGTGCCTCTTGACTTGGTTTTGTTGCCCCAACATACAAGACAAGTCAGTTTGCACAATCCTTCGCCCAACATATTCATGACCTACATGCACATATACGAGCTACCTTGACTGCTCAATACGAGTCTTATCAGACGCACGTTAATCTACATAGGATGGTGTCGCACTTCAAAGTCGGCGATTTAGTCCTAGTCCGGTTAGTTCCCGAACGCTTTCCATCAGGCACCGTTAAAACGTTAGCACCAAAGCGCGCCGGCCCTTTTCAAATTATAAAGAAACTAGGTGACAACACTTTCGTGTTGGATTTGATAGCTGATTGGGGTATCTCCCCTATTTTTAATTTCTCGGATTTGACGCCGTTTGTTTTGCCTCCACCTGAGTTGAATTCTTTGTCGTCTTCTCCCTCTACTAAACTTTCTAATTGGTTGGGGAGTGGTAGTTCGGATGATCTCTCTCTTTCGGTCCCTGCAGGTATAACATCGGATGGTACGTTACCTTCTTTTCTTCCTACTGCTGACATGTTTCCCAGGTTTCACAAGACATTTCTCGCTCCAGATATGATACTTGCTACTGAGCCACTTACTACTCCTGATGGAGCTACCTATCGCTTCCTCAACCGTTGGAATGACAGCCCCCCTTCAGACGACTAATGGGTACTCGCGATAGAGCTTCAACGTTTGGATGCCGAGCTTCTCCACTGCTATCTCTCGGACCACGCATCGGAGATACGCGATTTTGAGTGGGGGAGGATTGATGTCGCGGCCCCTACGCCACTACTTGATGATGACCAGGTTGTCGAGGCACAACGACATAAAGATCCTAGGTGTCGTGATGATGTTGAAGGAAGACCGTGTTACAACCTCCGCCCGATGCGTGCCAAATCCGCCGTGAAGAATTAATTACGTTATTTCATGAACTTTTATTTTTTTTGATGAATATAAAATTATACCATGTTTGGATGATAATTTTATATTCATAAATGTTATGTAATTTTTATTTTTGGACATTTCATAGTTTGTGGTGTGTATTTAACCATACAGATGGATGAGATTACATCTCCATCATGGATGGTTAAGGGCTTGTTGTAACTCCTATATAAGGAGACTCTTATGTGGATTTTAGTAATTTTTTGAATGAGAAGAAAACCTAATTCCCCTAGAGAGAATTTCGGCCAAGGAGGATCTCCCTAGCCGCCGGCCTTGGTGTGAAACCACCCCCCCCCCCCTTGCTTCCTCTTTTGACTTTGGTGCGACGCCGACGTGGCTTCCTTCGGTGCGACTCCGAGGAAGAAGGTTGCAGCCCCATTCGGTGTGACGCCGGTGGTTCCGTGAAGAGAGTGAATCTCCCACCTTATCTTGTGTGATTGATGTTCCTGGTTGGGTAATCTCTTCCTATCTTAGTGATTCTTGCTTTGGGTTTGTGGAAGTTTTTGCGAACCGTCTTTTTCGTGATTTTTAAATTCATCGCTTGCAAAATCTGATTTCGACTACATTGTTATTGAATCTCTTGTATTCTGGAACGGGAAGATCCATTGTGGGAGCGAGACTTGGCCCAGCCTTGACTTGCTCTCCAAGATCGGAACACTTTGTGTTAACAAGGGAATTAATCTCAACTGGAACTCGATCGCCATCTGAAGTTTGTCATTACTCCGAAATAAATTATTTCTGCATTTGAAACGGCTCAAGTTGGTACAATAGATGCTTCTGTAGGTGCGGTGAGTTGTGTGCTTGTTGGAGAGGTAGGTCTTAAGGACGTTGTATCGAGTCCGGCTTACGGTGAGTTGTGTGCTTGTTGGATAGGTAGGTCTTAAGGACGTTGTATCGAGTCCGGCTTGAATCTTCCATATTGATTTTATCATTCGGATTTGGAAGGCAACCCGACCCCTTTTCGCTCGCTTTTTGTCGGAGCCCTCCTATCTTTGTTTTATGTTTGTGACGATAGTTTCCGTTAGTGTAGTCGAGCACATGTCACGGTCTCCCCTACATCATGCGGTGATGCCAGGATAGGTTGGTGTGAGGCTCGTACCAGCTGCTGCTGTTGTAGATCCACGAGTGGCGGAATGCCAACTGAAGCAATTTATGAGCTTCAATCCTCGTACGTTCATGGGGGCGGGATCCCCAATGCAGGCAGAGGATTGGCTTATTGTACAAGTCAAGAGGATTTTGATTGCGATAAGACCTGAGGAGGAATAGAAAGTTACCTTGGCCACTTTCCTGTTTGAAGGAGAGGCTCAGATTTGGTGGGATGAAATGTAGCAGCACCACTTGGCAGGCAGACACCTGACGAAAGTTTATATAGAGGGGTTTTCGAGGCTGTTTTTGGCAAAGCACTTGTCATCAGCTCAGCGCATAGCCATGGAAAATGATTTCCAGCGTCTAACTCATGGAGAAAGAAGTGTTGATACCTACTTACATGAGTTTACAAGGTTGGGACGCTATACGAGATCTATCTTTGATGACGAAGAGCGTAAAACCAATAGGTTCTATGAAGGGTTGCAGGATGAGTTGATATTCCTGCTCTCGAGTTTGGTGAACCAGGGGTTTCAAGCATTGGTTGATACGACTCGTGTATTGGAGAAAGATATGAAGCGAGTACAGGGCAAGATGGACTTGGCGGTGGCAAAGTCCGACTTCAAAGTGCCGCACCCGAGAAAAACAAACTACCGAAAGAAATGGGGTAAGTGATCAAAGTCTTCTACACAGGCTCCCTATACTATTGCATCTGGAGCAACTTCTAGGCAAGACCCTCGTTCCTTTTATACTTGTGGTAAGGTGGGTTGTTGGGACCTATGTCCACATGAACCCAGATTTGATGAAGTCATCCTGGAACTAAGATGAATTTGGTTGTATTTGATGCTTTGTTTGAGTTATGTGGTTGCAGGACTCCAATGGGAAGTGTAGACCAATGTCAGTCTACAATGGGTCACCAAACACAGGACCATACAATGTAATCCTTCATTGTATGACTCAAAGTGTTGACCCATGTGTAGCCTCTCTATTGGGATACACTTCATATTCAAGCACTTGGACTATGTGAATAGAGTTGGATGCTGATTTCACCAAAGAAGAAAGAATTTTCACCTTGAAATTTTTTCTAAGTATTCTACTCGTGTAGGTCATTAACTACTCGAGTGAAATTCTTGTTGTATACTCGAGTCAAAATTCTTATAATCGAGTAAGTATATCTCCCTCTCGTGAAGTTAAGTCCATATACTCGAATAGACTGTCACATACTCAAGTAGCTTACTTAACTACTCGAGTAGATCATTCTTCTTACTCGAGTAATACAGATTTCACTCTTCAAGTTTTTCTAAGTAAACCACTCGTGTAAGTATATATATATACTCGAGTAGTTATAGATTCTGACTCGTGTAACTATCTTCTATCTCAAGAGTAAATTTTTTATATACTCGAGTAGTATAAGTTATATACTCGAGTAGTTCACTTACTACTCGAGTAGTTCAAGCTTCATACTCGAGTAAGCTATACTTCTCTTCTCCTAAATTTATTCTAAGTCATTTACTCGAGTAAGTCTTTTCATATACTCGAGTAGACTATATCCTCTCGAGTAGTTCAGTCTGACTACTCGAGTAGCTCATTTTCCAGTGTTCAGAAATTTTTCCAAGTCCTATCACTTGAGTAGTTCGTCAAACCACTCGAGTAGTTTTTCTCACCTACTCGAGTAGTACAACTTGTACTCGAGTAGTTCAACTCCACTTACCGTGAAATTTTCTGTATACTCGAGTAGATCTTCTAAGTACTCGAGTAGTTGATAATATGTACTTGAGTAGTTATCTTCAAACCTACTCGAGTAGTTATCTTCAAACCTACTCGAGTAGTCATGAATTATATACCCGAGTTACTTTCCTTCACTTACTCGAGTAGTGTTTTACCTACTCGAGTAGTTATATAACCACTCATATATATCACCACCTTTTCTCCGAAATTTCTTCTAAGTCCATATTTGACAGATTTTCAAATTCCGTGACATGATTGGTCCACGTGTATATCATTAAGACTGATTATGACCATTATTAAAAACAAAAAATAAGGTCCTGTCTGCTCGACAAACCCTGATAAGAATAACAAGCTTTCAAGATCAAAAATTATTGAGATTTTTCTACAGCTGTTTCTCTCTCCAAGTCGCTGTTTCCTCTCTCTCTCTCTCTTCACGGAACGAAAGCCGCCGCCGCCGCTGTTCTTCTTCGGCAAGGGTTTCGATTTTCAGAGGAAATAGACTGAAGAAGTTTTACAGATCGAGATCGTTTCTCAACTGCTCATCCTCTTCCCGATCGTGTAAGACAGAGAGGATTCCAGATCTGTAGCCGAGATTTTCTTCATCTTTCTGAAAGTGCCACAAAGCTTACAAGAAGAATATCCCGGTTGCTTGCTTGCAGATGTGACAGAGAAATCATTATTTGTATTTTCTTAAACAATTTTTCATTCTTGTAGGAGAAGTTTTCTCCGAGTGTAGGAGTTTTCAACTCCGAGTTTGTAGGAAGTTTTGGCTTCCGAGTTGTAGATCCAGTTGGTTGGATTGAGATTGTAGGAACTTTGTTCCGAGGGTAGGATTGATTTTCAATCCGAGATAGTGGAGTAGGCTAGTCTAGTATATTGCTAGATGGGTGAGGGAAAGTGGATGTACCCAAGATCGGGGAACCACTATAAATCTTGTCTCGTCTGTGATAATTTTGAAGATATATCTGTGCTTTGTTTTGAGATTTTTTAATTCCACAAAAGATGCACAAATCACCTATTCACCCCCCCCCCTTTAGGTGATTTAGGTTGACAACTATTAGCTTTCAATTGGTATCAGAGCAAGGTTGATCGTTAAAAGATTAACACCTTGATCAGTTCCTGCAATAGTTGTTATTTGAGATCTACCTATCATGGACAAGGCAAAGGATTTTGCCAAGCTTCCCCTATGCAACAAGAACAACTTTCCCATGTGGAAAGAAAGGATCAAATTCTTTATGGAAGCTGTGGATCCGAGGATCTTCATGATAGTTGAAGAAGGTCCTTATATCCCCATGACTGTCTCCACTATGGATCCTACCATGAAGGTTCCAAAGAAGCTGATGGATTTAGATAAGGATGAGATTGCACTTGTCTCTCTAGACACGAAAGCTAAAAACAATATAGCAAGTGCAGTTGATGACTCAATGCTGCAAAACTTAATCCACTGCCAATATGCAAAGGAGACGTGGCAGTCCTTGGTTACCTTGATGGAAGGAACAAAAGAAGTGAGGGATGATCGGAGATCCCTCCTCAATCAGAAGTATGAAGCCTTCCGGCAGGGAAGTAAAGAAACCATTGCTGATACCTTTGAAAACTTTTTCAATATAGTGAATGGCCTAAGAGTCTATGGCAGAGTATTCACTAATGGAGAACTGAATGACAAGTTCCTGAGATCCCTGACCAAAGAATGGGACAACAAGGTCTGTGCCATCAGGGAGTTTGGGAAGCTGGCTGAGACAGACCCACAAAATCTCTTCAGGAAGCTTATGTCATATGATCTTCAACTCAACACCAGGAAAGCTAAAGAAGAGAAGAGCAGGTCTGCTCTCAAAGAAAAGTTTGTTGATCTAAAAGCAGACACCTCTAGAAAGACAAAGGCTGCCTCCCCTGCTCTAGCTCCAGAAATTAGTGAAGAAGAAGAAACTTCTGAGCCTAGTACCTCAGGCTCTGAGCTATCAGAAGGAGAGTTCTCATTGCTCTCATGTCAGTTCAAGAAATTCTTGAACAATAAGAAGCAATGGAAAGGCAAGGATGGCTCCTATAGAAGATCACGACATGATGGTGATCGGCAAAGAAAAGGCTCAAGTAGCCATGACAGGTATTCCTCTAAACAGAATAAATATGTTTCGACTGACATTATTTGCTATTATTGTAATATGCCAGGACACGTCATCGCCGACTGTCCTCATAAGAAGAAGGAGGGTGGTAGAAGAGAAGAAAACAAATCCTCGTACAACAAAAAGAGGAAAGAGAAGAGCCTGATAGCCAAAAAGTGCAAGACTCTTAGTGACTCCGACTCATCTGAGTCGAGTGAAGAAGAAGAAGCTTATTTTGGGCTTATGGCTCAAACAGATGATGATCAAGAGCCCCAGTTCACTGGGAAGGTAAACTCTCATACCCCACTTTCAGATTCTGAAGTCTCTGAACATGATTGTGAGGATAGCTCCTCTGACGATGAGTTAGAACTAATGGCCCAATACAAGGAGTTAATCATGGCATACGACAAATGTCGTCGAGTCATGAAGACTCAGGCTAAAGAGATCAAATCTCTAAAAGCCGAAGAGAGCATCTTGAGAGAGAAAGTCGCTAAGACTTACTCCCTCGAAGAAAACTTCAATAATGCTATTGAAGAATATAACAAGGCTCTTGAGCACCTTGACCTCAAGGAGAAAATCATCAAGGAATTGGAAGCCCAACTTGCAGCAAAAAAGAAATTGGTTGAAAGTTTCTCGAACCCCAAGACGGTTCTTCCATTCGTTGATGAATTCTCAGCCAAGGCCAAGGGTGCCGGATTAGGCCATGAAGAAGCTCCTAGTAAATCCTCAAGGAGAAATAAGTCTCAACGGAAGAATAACGCTGCCAAAAAGACCTTAGCCAAAGAGAAGGGAAAAGTCCCCCCCCCCCCCAAGATTAGACTACATTCAAGAAATTCATCTTTCCTTCAAATGAGTTTGATTTTGACTCATCCTACGGGCACTTTGCTAGGCCTACCTATGTAGAGCCAAAGTCCCGCTATCTAGGATGGACTCGACCCAGAAACTTTGGCGAAAGTTTCTTTAAGACACCTTATGAAGAAGTTATTCGTCAGAGCTATGGCCCTTTCAATCATGGGCATAACTTCAATAAGGCACCAAAGACAAAGCCTGTTGTAGAAAGGCCACCTAAGGAGAAGAAGACATGTGATTATCATTATCACGAAGCTTCTTCCTCCAAGAATGTTGCCCCTGCTAGACCACAATTCCAAAAGGTCAAGCAGGAGATCATGAGGCAAAGGTACAACAGATTTGACTGTTGGTGTTGTGGCAAGGTTGATCACTTTGCCATAGATTGCTGGTTCAATCCCAGAAACGCTGCAACTCCTCATGTCAGCAATATGAGAAAGACCGCTCATAATGCTAACACTCGTAGGGGGAGTACTCTAACCCAAGACCAAGGACCCAAACGTGTTTGGGTTCCTAAGGCAAATTGATTATGATTGCAGGTATGTCCAAAGGCCAACAAAACTCCAATTTGGTATTTGGAAAGCGGATGCTCTCGGCATATGACCGGGACTAGAAGACTCATTCAGAACTTTACTCCAATCGTGAACGGACCAAAGGTCATCTTTGGAGGTTCAGACCGTGGAATTACTAGAGGCTATGGTATGATCACTAACGGCAATGTATCCTTCTCAGATGTGGCTTATATCGAAGGATTGGAACACAATCTCATGAGCATAAGCCAACTCTGCGATAAAAGATACATAGTTGAATTCCATGCTGATAAGTGCTTGATAAAATCAGTTGACAATATGGAAACGATTCTATCCGGCACTCGAAGTAGGAATATTTTCTGTTTAAATTTCATTTGTATAGATTCCTCTACACCAGTGTGGCTTTTAGCAAAAGATAGTGCGTCTCTTGGTGACCAATGGCACAAGTGACTAGCACATATTAATATCAAAACTATTAATAAATTATTTTCAATGAACTGAGTACGTGATGCCCCAAATGTCAAGTGCGTCAAAGATAGACCTTGTCATGCGTGCGTAAAAGGCAAGAAAACAAGGGCTACCTTTAAAAGCATTATTGGCAAAGATTCTAATAGATGTCTTCATCTACAGCACATGGACTTGTTTGGTCCATTGTAAATTAGAATTTTGGGAGGTAAGGATTATATGTTGGTAATTGTTGATGATTACTCGCTCTTTGCGTGGGTGTTCTTTCTGAAACACAAGTCAGATACCTTTGACATCTTTACTAATTTTGTCAGGCAAGTACCGAATGAGTACAACCGCTCAATAGTCAAAATCAGAAGTGACAACTGAACAGAGTTCAAATCTTGTGCCATGACAGAATTCTGTGAAAGCTTAGGTATCTTTCATGAGTTTTCCTCTCCTCGTACTTCACAACAAAATGGAGTGGCTGAGAGAAGGAACAAAACACTCATAGAGGCCTGCAGGACAATGTTGAGTGATGCTTCACTTCCGGAGTACTTCTGGGCTGAAGCCGTCAACACTGCATGACACGTGCAAAATCGAGCACTCATAAACAAAAACCACGATAAGACACATTACGAACTTATGAAAGGCAGGAAACCAACATCTCATATTTTAGAATCTTTGGCTATAAATGCTTCGTACATAACAATGGTAAGTATCATGCCACCAAGTTCAACGAAAAGAATTTTGAAGGTATTTTTGTAGGTTATAGTAGTCATAGTAAGGAATATAGAATATTTAATAGAAAAACCCTGGTGGTAGAAGAATCGATACATGTTGTATTTGACGAGACTAGTTTGCTGCAAAGTAATTCCTCTAGTGTGCTCATTGAAGATGCATGTGCAATGTTGAAAGAAACTAGCTTGGATGAACCGTCCGAAGACAAAGGCGAAAAGTTCATCAAGATCAGCACTCCAACCCCTATTGGAGAGGCTGATGAACAAGATGAAGAAGTCATCCAAGATGAAGAAATCACTCCGGTGATAGAAGACAATCAAGATTCAAGAACTCTAGAGCTCAGACATCTGACGGATCACCCCATGGACCAGATCATAGGAGATCCCCGAGATGGTGTCAGAACTCATAGAGGTACAACTAATGAGAATCTTTATTTAAGTTTTATTTCGCAGGTTGAACCAAAGAAGTTTGAGGAAGCAAACTCAGATGCATCGTGGATATTGGCAATGGAAGAAGAGCTAAATCAGTTCAAACGCAGCAATGTATGGAAGCTTGTTCTAAGAACCAAAGGAAAAAAAGTCATTGTAACAAAATGGGTCTACAGGAACAAGATGGACGAAGACGAGACGATCATAAAGAGCAAGGCCAGACTTGTCGCTAAAGGCAATCGTCAAGAAGAAGGAATCGACTTCAACCAGATATATGCTCCAGTGGCAAGGCTGGAGGCAATAAGGTTGTTCCTAGGATATACTGCATTCAAAGGCTTCACCGTCTATCAGATGGACATTAAGTCTCCTTCCTAAATGGTAACATAAAGGAGGAAGTGTATGTGGAACAACCTCGAGGTTTCGTTGATCCTAACTTTCCTGATTACGTTTATTTCCTGCACAAGACCCTATATGGTCTGAAACAAGCTCCTAGAGCTTGGTATGAGATGTTGTCTAGCTTTCTACTTGAGAACAAGTTCACAAGGGGAAAGATAGACAAGACATTATTTCTTATGGAAATAAAAGGCAAGAGTTTGCTAGTGCAAATCTATGTCGATGACATTATTTTTGGCTCTACAGACGACAACCCTTGCAAAAAGTTCTCAAAACTTATGTAAGGGACGTTCGAAATGAGCAGTATGGGAGAGCTGAAGTATTTCTTAGGACTTCAGGTGAAACAATCTGAAGATGGAATTTTCATCTCGCAGACCAAGTTCACCAAAGAGCTGATTAAGAAATTCGGAATGGAGAACGCAACCTCTATGAGGACTCCAATGGGCTCAACTATGTCTTTGGACAAGGATAAAGGGAAACCTTTTGATGAAACCAAGTACAGAAGAATAATTGGATCCTTGCTCTACCTTACTGCCAGTAGACCCGACATAATGTTTCAACATGTGTCTGTGCTAGATTTCAGGTGAACTCTAAGGAATCTCACTACGTTGCTGCAAAGCGGATTTTGAGAAACCTTAAAGGTACACCAAATCTTGGCTTATGGTACCCAAGACGTAATGACAGCGAACTAATTGGTTTTTCAGATGCATATTTTGCAGGAAGCAAAGAGGACAGGAAAAGCACCTCCGGGACATGCCAATTCTTTGGAAGAAGGCTAATCTCCTAGAGTAGTAAGAAGCAGAACTATGTCATAATCTCAGCAGCCGAGTCAGAGTACATCTCTGCAGGCAGTTGCTGCGCACAGTTACTCTGGATAAAGAATCAGTTCGAAGACTATAACTTGAAGTTCAAGAATATCCCATTATTTTGCGACTCTTCCAGCACAATTGCAATAGCCAACAATCCAGTCTCGCACAGTCGGACAAAGAATATCGAGTTAAGGTATCACTTCATCTAGGAGCATGTATAGCATGGGGGCATTGATCTCCAATATGTCTCCACAGACAGGCAAGTTGTAGATATTTTCACAAAGTCGTTGGACGAGACCAAGTTCTCATTCTTCAAAACGGAACTTAGGATGCTCAACAAAGAAGATTAGAGAAGTCTGGATTTCAAGTAAGCACGAAATTAAAGGGGTTAGTCAAAATCTTGCATTTCAAAAATTTTACTCTCTCTGACTCGAGATAGACTTGACCTACTCGAGTAATCAAAGGACCTACTCGAGTATTCCATTTAACTTACCCGAGTAAGGCAACTCATGTACTCGTGTAGTACACTTCATCTACTCGAGTCAGTCGATTCATCTACTTGAGTACCTCCTTTATCTCTCGTGTATGTGTCTCTCTTGTTTTTCAAATTTTCTTATAAGCCAACCAAGGCTTATGCTGCCTTTTTCTTTTAAGTTATTTCCTTATTGTTAGGATAATTAGACATAAACCTAGGGTATATAAATTCAAAATTCCAAATTCATTCTACACGAAATCATTTCCAATCTCTCGAGTACTTGTCTACCGCTTCGTCTTCCTTCGCTAAGTTGTAGAGCCGCAACTTTTCCTCTTCACCCCGACAGAGCCTTTCCAAGTTTCTAGATCATGACCGCCATCTCCAAGATTGGTGTAGGTTCGGAACTTGTTACCGCCGGGATTGCAGAGCTATCAGACGATTTCCACAATTTATTGGTTCTTCTAGATACCGCCGGACTTTACTTCGATCTCCAAGAACCATGCCGGATCCTCTTCCCCGAGGTAGCAGAATTCTTCACCAATCTGAAGGTCAAACGGAATGGAAAACTTCTTAAATCCAAGGTGAAAGGTCTTAAAATTAAACTTACCGCGACAATTGTCTCTCAACTCCTCTGTCTACCAGTAGTCACTGCAGCAGACGACATCGATGAAGAAGATTCCTACAGAACCTGCTTAATCTGTGGGATTTCGCCTGAAGTTCAGTGTATCAAACGGTCAGACATGAATGCAGAAGGAAAGTTTCTGGTTGATGTTATTGGAAAGATTCTGCTGTGTAAGACCAACTCCATAAGAGACATTCCACTGTATTTCTTCGACATAATGCAAGCCATTGTCTGCCGCAAAAAATTCCAGTTTGGCATGCCGCTTCTGGACAAAATCAAGGACAGCTTAAAATCCCCCAACTTCGCCAGAATAATCTCTCTGCTCCTCCATGCAACAAATCCTCAAGTATTCAACTTCTCCAAAGGGACCCCTCTTCATCACATGAAGAAGGTCTCCATTTCTTCTATTCAGAGATGGGAGCTCAAACTGAAGAATGCTGCCCAAGCCACCAAATTTCCAGAAGATCCAGTAATAGAGGAAAAGACTCCCTCTCCCTCTCCTCATCTGGTGGCCAGCTCCTCTTGTGCACTAAGAGAGGGGGAGCCTGTTCCTTCTATCCCAGTCAGGAAGCCCTCTCCATCAAAAACTACCTCATCTCCTCAGCCAGCAACTTCTCCCCTACCTCAAACACCACAAACTCCTCCAGCAACTCCTTCAACTCAGATACCTCCAGAATCTCTTCCCTCAATAGCTGCTACTATAGATGCAATGATTGCAGAACTCACTGAAGAACTGCTGCCTATTCCTCCTCCTCCTCTATCTCCTCCAGCTCCATCCTCTGAATTCACAAGGACTCAACTCCTGGACAATATCCAGATAATTCTCCAGCCAGGACACCAGCAAAATATCATGATGCCCTCAAAGACCAGCAAGACACAATTCTCTTTTCTGATGAGCCCTCCCCTGAGCCCGCTGAGGCTCCTCTCAGAAACCTAGATTTCTCTATCCCTCATGTAATGGAAGAAGGGGATGCTATCATTCATACCACAAGAGCTCACAGCTCCGTGATCATTGAAGAAATCACTCCATGGGTAGCTCCTCCTCTTCCTTCTGCTGCTCCTTCATCTGCTCCCCCTTCAACTGCTACTGCTACTTCTGCCTCACCAGATTTGCTGTCCTAGATCTCTCTCCTGCTACAAGACCATAAAAAATACTTTGATGAATCTCTAGCTATCATTACAGCCAAAGTTACTACCTAGAAGCATAGATGAGCATAGGATTCACTGAAATCCAGCATAATACTGACCAGCTCAGATACCTATTTCAACTTGGTGGAAAAGCCCTCGACCACACAATAACTAGTTTTGGAGAAGTTATGGAACAGGGTGTCACCCTTACAAATAATCAAATAGAACTGGACAAGAGAAATGAAGCCAACAAAATGAAAATCTGTGAAGAAGTTGGTCTATTCAAAGACACTGCCATAGAGAAGCTATCAGTCGAAGTCAGAAAGTGGGAGGGATTAATAAAAGAATATCTAGAAAAATCTGCTGATCTCCAATAGGAACTATGGGAAACTCAAGTGAAGGAAATTAAGGCTGATGTGTTAGCCCAGATACAGAGTGTCAAGTTCCACACTTATGACACTGATGTTTGGATGCACAACTAAATTCTGCCAGAATTTGCTGCTGATCCCACCATTATCCCTCATCACCTAAATCCACTAGCAGCTGTTGATGCTGCTGCTCCTGCTCCTCCTCTGCAGCCCACATTTTCTCCAAGGCCTGGTGATTCTGTTGCTCCTCCAGAATCTTATGCTCAGGATTAGTAAGATGATCCTGCTGATATCTTTCTCAACGCCCCTCCTGAGATATTGACTTACAAGAAGAAAAGGAAATATGGTGAAGGCCCTTCTGCTAGCAAGTCTGTTACTGCTAAAGCTCCTGAACATGCTGAGGTCTGGTCTCCTACTTCCAAGTCTCTCATCCTGGAAACTCTTAAGTTAGTTGTGGACTTTCATGAAAGCAGAAACATTCACTACAGTTCCTATGAAAGGGAGTTGTATGAGAAGTCCATGACTAAAAGGATATTCTATGACAGAGAATATGGAAGAAATAATCCAGCTGCTCCTCCCAGACCACCCAAATATTATCCTAAACCCTACAGCTATCAGAGAAGACAACAAGAGAAACTAGACACACAACAGCATCAAGGCTGATTTTCAAGGATTTTTGAGAGTGTGAAATGATTGACTGTAGAACTGATAATTTTGGATATTCTTATTTATATAATTCTAAGTTTTTGCTCTCATTGTCTTTTTCATAGTTTCTTGCTCACTTGTACACATTTTTCTACTTAGCACTTTTTATGTCGATAATTCACCTTAGTGTAATGGGTTCTGACTTCAACAAATAGGGGTAGATTGTTGGGACCTATGTCCACATTAACCCAGATTTGATGAAGTCATCCTGGAACTAAGATGAATTAGGTTGTATTTGTTTCTTTGTTTGAGTTATGTGGTTGCAGGACTCCAATGGGAAGTGTAGACCAATGTCAGTCTACAATGGGTCACCAAACACAGGACCATACAATGTAATCCTTCATTGTATGAGCCAAAGTGTTGGCCCATGTGTAGCCTCTCTATTGGGATACACTTCATATTCAAGCACTTGGACTTCGTGAATAGAGTTGGATGCTGATTTCACCAAAGAAGAAAGAATTTCCACCTTGAAAATTTTTCTAGGTATTCCACTCGTGTAGGTCATTAACTACTCGAGTGAAATACTTGCTGTATACTCGAGTCAAAATTCTTATACTCGAGTAAGTATATCTACCTCTCGTGAAGTTAAGTCCATATACTCGAGTAGACGGTCACATACTCGAGTAGCTTACTTAACTACTCGAGTAGATCATTCTTCTTACTCGAGTAATACAGATTTCACTCTTCAAGTTTTTCTAAGTAAACCACTCGAGTAAGTATATATATATACTCGAGTAGTTATAGATTCTGACTCGTGTAACTGTCTTCTATCTCAAGAGTAAATTTTCTATATACTCGAGTAGTATAAGTTATATACTCGAGTAGTTCACTTACTACTCATGTAGTTTAAGCTTCATACTCGAGTAAGCTATACTTCTCTTCTCCTAAATTTATTCTAAGTCATTTACTCGAGTCGTTATATTCCCACTCGTGTATATCACCACCTTTTCTCCGAAATTTTTTCTAAGTCCAGATTTGACAGATTTTCAAATTCCGTGACATGATTGGTCCACGTGTATATCATTAGGACTGATTATGACCGTTATTAAAAATCATATATAAGGTCATGTCTGCTCGACAAACCCTAATAAGAATAACAAGCTTTCAAGATCAAAAATTATTGAGATTTTTCTACAGCCGTTTCTCACTCCAAGTCGTTGTTTCCTCTCTCTCTCTTCACAGAACGAAAGCCGATGCCGCCATTGTTCTTCTCTAGCAAGGGTTTCGATTTTCAGAGGAAATAGACTGAAGAAGTTTTACAGATCGAGATCATTTCTCAACTGCTCATCCTCTTCCCGATCGTGTAAGACAAAGAAGATTCCAGATATGTTGCCGAGATTTTCTTCATCTTTCCGAAAGTGATGCAAAGCTTATAAGAAGACGGTCCTGGTTGCTTGCTTGCAGAACTGACAGAGAAATCATTATTTGTATTTTCTTAAGCAATTTTTCATTCTTATAGGAGAAGTTTTCTCTGAGTGTAGGAGTTTTCAACTCCGAGTTTGTAGGAAGTTTTGGCTTCTGAGTTGTAGATCCAGTTGGTTGGATTGAGATTGTAGGAACTTTGTTCTGAGGGTAGGATTGATTTTCAATCCGAGATAGTGGAGTAGCCGAGTCTAGTATATTGCTAGATAGGTGAGGGAAAGTGGATGTATCCAAGATCGGGGAACCACTATAAATCTTATCTCGTCGGTGATAATTTGGTAGATAGATATGTGCTTTATTCTGAGATTTTTTAATTCCACAAAATACGCACAAATCACCTATTCACTCCCCCACCCCCTTTAGGTGATTTAGGTTGACAACTATTATCTTTCATGGGTCATCTAGCCTGTGATTGTCGGGTTGCTCCGCCAAAGGGTTAGAAGAAGACCGGAGCGTCTTATGCGGAAAAGGGAAAGGCAGTGGTGGAGTGCTCTACATCCTAGGTGCAGCCCCGAGTATATAATCTTGGCCAACAGGAGGCCATAAAACAAAGTGATGTCATCACATGTATGAGTTAAGATACTTTGTTGTTACTTTTGATACTTTTTGTGTAGATTGTGTATGATGTGTTTATATTAGGCTTTGTCCTGATTCGATAATATCTGGCAAGAGCACTATTTGATACGGGTGCTTCACATTCATTTTTATCTGTGGACTTTATGTCACGGACCGAAGTGCCAATTTGTATGACGGCAAATAGTGTGAACATATTATTACTGAACGGATGTGTGATGCATGTAGATAGGACTTGTTTTGTGGAGGTACGGATAGGAAGTTGGGATTTCAGATTGGACGGATCTATGCAACCAATATCAGAATTTGATGTGATCTTTGGTATGCACTGGCTCTCGGAGCAACATGCCTTTATTGATTGCAATTCAAAGGAGATCACACTGGGACAGAATATCGAGCTAGAGGCGAAGTTTTCCAATATGCAAGGATTTAGCAAATTATTGATGCCTGCTCTCCAACTCATCGATGTTGTTAGGAAGGACGCGGAGTTATTCTTCACACTTATTACGGCTGTTGAGCCAAAATCCAGTGTGAGTGAGGTTTTGATTATTTCGTAGTTTGCTGATATGTTTCCAAAGGAGCTTCCGGGGTTACCACCCTAGTGGGAGATTGACTTCTCTAATGAGTGGGTGTTAGATGCAAAACTTGTGACCCGCTCGCCAAATCATGTAGCGCCAAAGGAAATGGCGGAACCAAAAGTTCAACTACAAGAGTTGTTGGAACAGGGATATATATGCCCAACTATGTCACCATGGAGCGCACCTGTTCTTTTTGTGAAAAAGAAGGACGGTAGTTTGCGATTGTGCATCCACTATCGTGAATTGAATAAACTGACAGAGAAGAACAAGTATCCAATACCTCGAATTGATGACTTGTTTGATCAGCTAGTGGGATCATCCGTCTATTCTAAACTGGACTTAAAATCTGGTTACTACTAGTTGAGGATTCGGGATGGTGACATTGCCAAGACTGCGTTTTGAACACGCTACGGAAATTATGACTGCAATGTAATGTCGTTTGGGCTAACAAATGCGCCATCGGTGTTCATGGACCTAATGCACAGAACATTTAGAGAGTACTTGGACTTGTTTGTATTCGTCTTCATTGATGATATTCTAGTGTACTCTCAATCAGAAGAAGATCATGTGAACCATTTACAGATGGTGTTGCATATTCTGAGCAGGAATTGGCTCTATGCCAAGTTCTCAAAGTATGAGTTTTAGTTGTCGTCGGTGACTTTTTTGGCCATGTGGTGAGTGGAGAGGGAATTGCAGTGGATTCGTCAAAGATAAGAGCCATACAGGAGTGGTCGGTGTTGTCTTCTATGCCCAAAGTCAGGAGTTTCCTTGGACTAGCAGGCTATTACAGACGTTTCATAGAAAACTTCTCACATATCGCTTTGCCTCTTACCACATTAACGAGGAAGGATCAGAAGTTTGTTTGGACACAGGATTGCATGCAAGCTTTTGAAGAGCTAAAAAGTCGCCTGACCACGGCGCCACTTTTGACATCGCCATGTGGTTTGGATGGCTTTGAAATCTATCGTGATGCATTAGGGAGCGGGTTAGGCTGTGTTCTTCTTCAGTTTGGAAAGGTGAACTTTTATGGCTCATGTCAGTTGAAAGTGCATGAGCGGAACTATCCCGTCCATGAATTGGAGTTGGTGGCGGTGATTTTTGCACTTAAACCGTGATGTCATTATTTATATGGCGTGAAGGTGGATATATTTACGGACCATAAGAGCCTAATGTATTTATTAGATCACAAGGATCTCAACATGCGGCAACGTAGGTGGATATAATTCCTCGAGGACTACACCTATACGATTCATTATTCTCCAGGGAATGGAAACTTCATCGCAGATGACTTGAGTCATTGGACTCCGGCAAGGGTAACTTGGTTGTAGATGCATGATGAGAGTCTGATCCAAGAGTTAGAAGCTTTAGAGATTTCTTGTGTTGACAAGAATTTCATAGCAAATGCGTGCTTGCACTGGACGGAGGTACAATATGATCTTGTTAACAGTGTTCGGCGAGCAACGAAACTTGATGAAAGTTTGCAATGCTATGCAGTGGAAGGGTCAAATGGCCAAGTATTTTGCGATGACGGACTTTTGCGAAAAGATGGTCATTTGTGCATCCTGAATATGGGCAAGCTAAGAGATGAATTGATGTATGAAGCTCACTTCACAAAGTATTCAATTCACCCAGGGAGCACAAAAATGTATAAAGACATGAAGAAGCTGTTCTGGTGATCGGTCATGAATAAATACATAGCACTTTACTTGGCTAAATGTCAGATATGTGCCTTAGTGAAAGCTGAATGCCAAAAGCCTCGAGATTTCCTGAAGTCACTACCTAATTCAGAATGGAAGTTTGATGATATTTCGATGGATTTTGTGCACGGTTTGCCGAGATCTCAACGCAGTAATGATTCGGTTTGGGTGATCGTGGTCCGGTTGACTAAAGTGGCTCACTTCATTCCGAACAAGAGGGATGATTCAGTGGAAGTCTTGGATAAGCTTTATGTTGAACAAATAGTACGGTTGCACGGTGTTCCCCGTAGCATCGTGAGTGATTGAGACGGGTGCTTCACTTCAAATGATTGGATACTAATCCATCAATTGTTGGGGACAAAGTTAACATTTTGTTTGGCCTTTCATCCACAAATGGTTGGCCAAATTGAGAGGACCAATAGAACGATGGAGGACATGCTCTAAATGTGCGACTTGGATTTCAGGAAGGGATGGGAAGACCATCTCTATATGGTAGAGTTCGCCTATAATAATAGCTATCAAGCTAGTCTAAATATGGCGCCTTTCGAAACTTTGTATGGAAGGAAGTGACGTACTCCATTAGCACGGGAAGAAACATGTGAATCTAAGTTGTATAAGGGTAAGGAAGTCAAAGAGGCTAATTCGAAAATATGCTTTATTCAGGAGAGGCTATTGATAATACAAGATCCACAGGCAAAGTACTATAATGCCAAGCACCGAAACGTAGAGTTTACGGTTGGCGAATGGGTATACTTGAAAATCAAACCTTTCAAGGGCGTGTCCAGGATTCGGCTCTTGAAAAAGTTAAGTTTGAGGTATATTGGTCCGTTCGAAGTACTGGAGCGAGTTAGAGAAGATGCCTATCGGCTAGCTCTTTCGGCAGAATTGAGTGGATTGTATGATGTGTTCCACATAACAGTACTTTGAAAGTCCATGAAGCATCCAGCTTAAGTGATTACGAATGATCGCGTACCGGTCTAATCCGGGATAACGATGAAGGTTAGGCCCTTTTCAATCTAGGATAAAGCAGTTAAGCGGCTGAAAACAGAAATTGGGATGGTCAAGGTCCGGTGGGACAACTGTGGTCATGAAGAGCTAACATGGGATCGAGAGCAGACCATGGGTGCGAATTTCCCGAGTTTATTAGCTAAATATTGAACATTTGTTTTGGTAAAGAAAATATATGTAGTAACATATTTATTCTGATTTCTGCATGTTGTATTAAATTTCAGGACAAAATTTCTGTAAGGAGGAGGTTTGTAACACCCCAAAACGAAATAGGGGGTACCAGGCTAAAGCGTCAAGCAGCGATCGACGAAAAGCATCGAGCTGCGCTCGACGAAAAGCGTCGAGCTGCCCTCGACGAAAAGCGTCGAGCTGCCCTCGACGAAAAGCGTCGAGCTGCGCTCGACGAAATGCGTCGAGCAGGGCTCGACGAAAATAGTCAATCAGAGCTCGACGAAAATAGTGTTGTCTGGTTTAATGGCCTACTCGACGAACTCAGACTCCGTTCGACGAATTCTCTGTTATTCTACGATTTGCATTCGACGAATTTTGTCCCGATAAACGAAATGTCGAAATCAGATGTCGCTGAAGTGGCGACTCGTCTCAGGTGGATGGTGTGCGGCCGCTGAGGGGTGATGGACTTTTTCAACTTCAACCCGAGTTGTTGCTTGGTTTTGATGAGTTTATCATATGCCTGGAATGTAATCTAATGCCACTTATGCAAAGGGATAGGATGGAGAAAATCATTATTTTCTTTTCTATTCTATCTCTTTCCAGTTCTAGAGAATAAAACACTCAGCTGGAGCTAGGGTTAGGGGTGGATACTGCTAAAGTTTCTGGAGCAGATTTTGTGGTTGAAAACAAGATCTGAACTTAGATTCGCGAAGGAAAAAGTGAGGCAATCATTTCCATCCGCGAAGGAAAGCTTTGTCATGTCTCCGAAGAAAACTCCAAGGGTAATGATCTTCCTCCTTGGACATGTGAAGTCCTTAATTTGCATATGCATGGATTTCCCCCACCAAAAGGTGGAATGTTGCAGGATTTCTGTTGGGTTGATTCTTGAAATCCCTAAGAAGTCTTGCATATATATCCAAAAATGTGTAGTACAGAATAGTCATACTGTGTGAATCCGATTTAGACAGGTTTGTCTGGATTAGTGATGTTTTATTTTGTGCACCGGAGAAGACTCCGCGTATAAATGAGTATTTTGTGTAGTCGGTGGGTTGTGCCTATGAATGAAGTAGCCGGAAGTACTGGAGTGGAATTCTAGGAAATAACCAACCTGAAGTGCATGTGGTGTATGCTATGAAAGTCCAGTATTTCTAGCACTGCTGGTGGCTGTAGGTTTTCTGGATAGTTGGTCCAGATATGGTTGAGGCTGGGTATAGAAAGGTTTTTTATTGCTAACTCCAGGCGATAGTGGTTGGCACTGGTGATAGCTCCTAGCTAATCTGTGAGTGTGAAGACTCTCCATCAGGGACGTTGTGGATATTGTGAGCTATGAGCTCTTAAAGGCCGGTGAGCCAAACAGACAAGGGGATGCCGACCTGCGTCAGTCTAGACATTGAATTGGCGATTTGAGCAATGGGCAAGTGTGGAACTATATCTGCGTTATGGTTGTCTAACTTTAGTGCCTAAGTTATTGTCTTCGTTAGGATCACATTACAAGAGTCTTGGGATGTTCGCCATCAAGACTAAAGTCTCTGTCCATGGGCCATGAAGCATGAATGCTCAAGATTTATCGTTGTGTCTGGGACCTGAGAACGGTGGTGGGACCCTGGTTTTTTGGTACACCGATAATGTGCCCTGTGTGCACGGATCGTCGGGCCATGCGATCGACGTTTGTGATATATTGATTATGCATCAGAGCACATCTTGTGATATATCTGCTTGTAAAAATGTTATGCCTACAGGAAGTAATACCACTGCACCGGAAAGGGTAGGGTCGTTATAAATTAGTCAGATGAATGCTGACCGTTGCTTTGTTTACCACTGTTGAGTGGATTCTCCCCATGTAGGTGCTGGAGAGCCCAGTGAAAAATAATGGGATGAAGCCTTTACTGCTCCTGCTGCTGTGCTAGCCCTCGAAGGCCAAATAAAGAAAAGTTTAATGTTTTCATGTGTGGTCGTCCTGCGGGCCGATGTATGTAATCCACACTATTGAAGATTAACTGTAAAGATGTAAGGCCAAACTTTTTGTGGATTTTGTATACATTCTTTGGATGTATATAAATTTGTTGTTTATATCTATAGTGGACATTCATGGTCAGTGAGTTCAATTTTAACCCCTAATGCTTCCGCTAGAATGCTCTGAGTTAGGATGCGTGTACTAGTCTTTGACATTAACCTATAACCTCGCCATCTATTTGTGATATATGGTGGGGCCCCGGCCGGACCTTATATTATATGTCATTTAATAGATGGAGGCGTTACACCTATAGCCAATCCGGGCTAACTAGCTCAGCGCCTTCAGGGGGATTTCTCCTCCATCCTATCTTTGGACGGAGTCAGCATCCATACATAGAAGTGGCTGGACATTATTTATGATATGTTGGCTGGGATTCGATGCCTGATGGAGGATGCTTTAGCCTTGGCAGTTTCCTTCCTGGAGTCACATGTGAAGAGATGGTGGAAGTCATAGTTAGACACCACCTTTGCTGGAATACATTGCATAGACATCTCCTAGGAAGAGTTCAGAGTAACTCTATTAGAGCATTTTGTATCTCAGTCGGTGACTGATGAATTGGAGGCAGTTTCCTGCAGTTGTGGCAGGGCAACAGGATGTTGTTGGAATACTACCAGGAATTCACACACCTATCCCCTTTACGGACTCATATCAGCTAGATGACGTTTGCTACGTGAACAGGTTCTACAAGGGCCTTATGATGACATGAGGCAGGCCCTCCTCTTTGTCTCTAATGGAACTTGGACAGGATTTTGGAGATGGCAAAGTAGTTGAAGGTAGACCAGCTTATAGTTCGGGGACGGAAGAGACCTGCTATTGACTTGTGATTAGTGCGGGCAGGAGAGACCAGCCCAAAGGTCATGTCATTAGGAAAGGAGGAATGGGATGAACCCCCGTCGAGAGGATAGGCAGGAGCAAAGGAACTCAGTGGTGTTAGATCCTCAGCCCTTGAAAATGCGGGAGATGGCAAGGGCAGTGGTGGAGGCACCGATATGCTTCTGGTACAACAAGCCGGGGCACATGCGGAGGAACTGCTCATGAGGGAAGCATCCCCTCCAGTACATCAGGATGACCCACTTGAACAGTAGTTTTATGGTCGAGGATGCGGCCAAGGATGTGGATTAAAGGGCAAGAGACTGCCAAAAGGATAGAGGGCAGGTATATGCCTTGGACCTGGCTCAGCCCCGGAACCCGAAAATGGTGATAGTAGGTATGCAAGTAAATTTAAAGTTTCTACCCTTTCTAGAAGTTAGAGTAATTGAATATAAAACTATAGAATTAGGAAGGAACCTGAAACTAGGTAACTAAGAAGAAAATCTTAAATAACTCAGGGGTAGTGATGGTGTGTGGCATGCCCGCCCACAACCTATTCAACACTGGAGCATCGCACAATTTTGTCTTGGTGAAGATAATCAGAGACATGGTCCAAATCGAGAACTTTGAAGGAGTTGTTAGGATGGTACGTCTTCCCAACGGGACGAAGATCTAGTCTACTACCAAGTCCATTCTAGGAGTGACCATTGATGATGAAACTTTCAAGGCCCCAACAATGATCCTAAGGATGCAGTATTTTGATCTCGTCCTGGGCATGACATGCCTCACCAGGAACCATGCGCAGATTGATTGCCCAGCAAGGAGAGTCGTGTTGAGATACGTCAACACTTACCCGACCTTCGAAAGTATTGTCCCAGCTTCTCGCCTTCAACTCTCTTTTATTCAGGCCATCAAGGCCCATCTGCACGGAAATGAAGTCTATCAGGTGCTATTCGAGATGGCTAAGGCAAAGGATCCGTTGCGAGTATCCCGATGGTTCGCGATTTTGTAGATGTATTTCAGAGAAGTTGCTAGGGTTTCCGTCGCATCGAGAGAAGGATTTTCAGATACAGCTCGTGTCAGGAGCTAGGCCTGTATCCAGAGCTCCATATTGGATGGCCCCGAAGCAGTTGGTGGAGTTTCTAAGTCAGTCGTACGAGCTAGTGGAAGATGAATTTGTCCGTTAAAGCTCCTCACCATGGGGACTCAAGTGCTATTTGTTGAAGAAAAAGGATGGGACACTCCGAATGTGCATCGATTACAGGGCACTAAACAGGCTGACGGTCTGGAACACATACCCACTGCTGAGGATTGATTTGTTGTTCGACCAGCTAGAGGGGCTCACTTGTTTTCGAAGCTTGATCTAAGGTCAGGATACTAACAGCTGCAGATTCAGGAGGAAGACATCTCAAAGACCGCTTTCAGCAGTAAATACGGGCTATATGAGTTCATCGTGATGCCCTTCGGGTCATGAATGCACCATCTGTGTTCATGAGTTTTCATGAACTTGGTATTCATCAAGGACTATCTGGATGTCTACATCATAGTATTTATTGAAGACATCCTCATTTATTCGAGACCGAGAGGAGCATGCACACCATTTGCACTGACTCTGGAGAGACTTTGGGAGCACAAGTTGCATGCCAAGCTCAGCAAGTGCTAGTTTTGGCTGAAGGAGGTGGCTTTATTGGGTCATATTATCAGTGGAGATGGACTGGCAGTGGATCCAGCAAGGTTTAGGTAGTACGGGATTGGCCACTGCTGAAGACGGCCACTGATGTGAGGAGTTTCCTAGGCCTTGTTGGTTACTACCGGACGTTCGCAGAGGATTCTCCCGGATAGCTCTCCCGCTCACATCCCTAACAAAGGATACCCCTTTTATTTGGACACCGTAGTGCGAGGCTGCTTTCCAGGAGCTGAAGGGTCAGCTACATCGACCCCCTTATCTTACCTTCCATCTGGGAAGGAAGGATTTCAGGTTTATGTTGACACGTCATACCAGGGATGGGTGTCATTCTGATGCAGAATGGGCACGTGATATCTTATGCCTCCAAACAACTAAAGAAATACGAGCATAACACCCCCAATGAATAACCTGTTATGGGAGCGTTTATCTTCGCCATGCCATGAGATCTGGCGACACTATCTCTCTCTGCGGCGTCCACTGCGATATCTTCTTAGACCATAAGAAATTTAAATACATGGACACAAAGAAGGAACTGAACATTCGACATAGACGCTGGGTAGACTTTTTGTCAGACTATCACTACAACCATGCACTACCATCTCGAGAATGCCAATGTGGTAGTAGACGCTCTGAGCCGGAGACCACTACACTAGGAGCAGGGCCTTAGTTGATGGCTATGGAGCTGGTACAGATGTTGGAGGAGTTGCAGATATCTCAGGTGTTCGAGGATGATCTAGAGCTTTACGAGGAGTACCTTGCGTCGATGAGTACCACCGATGACATCCGGATCGCATTAGGGACAGGTAGAGGCTGGATGCGATGATGGAGCAGATTTTCAGGGCCTTGGAGGAGGGCACGACAGGGATACTTACTCCCTGAGAGATGCTCAATATGCTTTGGAGAACAGGCTTATATACTGGAGGAGGCCAAATTTGGGAGGATATCATGACAAAGGCTCACATGCAGCAGATATTCAGTGCACTCGTGGATCACTAAGATGGCAGCGGATCTGAAGAGGACAATGTATTGGTCGTGCATGAAGAAGGGTTTTACTTACTTCGTGATGCACTGCGGTCCTGCTAGCTTATAAAGGCAGAGTGCAAGTGTTGAAGACAAAAATTACCCCAACGGGAGTTCAAAACTGGGGTGCAGCCAACACAAACTTCTCTCGAGCCTCGACCCTTGACTAGTTCCAAAGAACCTAAGACTGACCTAAAGCATCAGCAGGGAGGTCTCACCTCATACCCGGAAGATCTCTAAGAGCTTCTCCTCCAAAGCCAAAAGCTGGGCTAGGAGCTCGTCAGAAAGCACTGGAGATTTGGAAGATAATGAGAGCTTGCTTTCTAAGGAGCTCTTATGGGTCTATTTATAGCCTTTGGTGACCTGAGATTACTGAAATACCCTTAGTTGACCTGCCAATAGCCAAATCCCGTTGTTTAACCTAAGGGTAATTAGGTCATTTTACCCCGGGCCATGGGCCCCACTCGTCGAGAACTCTGAGCCGCAAACCTTCCTGTTCAGAGCTTGGCGCAAGCGATCTCCCCTGCTTATGGGCGAGAGCTCCTCCAAGGCAGGAGCTTGGCGCAAGCGCAAGCGTTCCCGCCCACTCATTGGCGGGAACTTCTTCAGGGCGGGAGCTTCTTCAGGGCGGGAGCTCTTCTTTTCGGGAGCCTGAAGCTAGTCCAATCCTGACCGTTGGTGCCTCCGGGTCCTACTCAGCGAATATGGGGTTGTACACAATCCCCGCTCTTTGTGAGCTAGCTCTACGCTCAAAAAGACACGTCCAACCTGTAAATATTCGCTGAGCACGTGTCATCATCAGAGAATCTTTTGGTGGTCCATACCTGTCACAACCCGCATTTTCTCAACGATAAAATCATATCAGAGCTAGAGAAAACGCGTGCCGTGATGCCACGTCGTGCAGGGGATAACTGCACACGCTCAGGCAAAACTCCACACCTTAAATTTTAAGGAAAATCGTTGATTAATTATGAAAGGAAAGCAGTTATGTTGATTGGCCGTATCCCTCGGCACGGTGGATCAGCTAGTCCACAATTAAAAGTATAAGTATACGCAGCAGAAAATAGTTTGGCTCAATTAAGTTGACACCCTAGTGAGCATGAGTGTCCCCGAGGGACAACTCATGGTAAGCACGACTCTAAAGTGAATATAATAGATATAAAAAGTAGTCTTTTACGCTAAGGAAATATAGTGACTTTGTTGTATAATTATGCTATGCATGATATACATATAATAATGCTTTTAGGGTTTAAAATATCTAACATGCAACCTAGCAAAAATCCTTCCCAGAAGCAAGTAAACAACCACTAATAGGCAAAAATAGCAGTTTAAGTTCATACCCAGCATCGCAAGAAGCCACCAGTGGGCGCCAACAACCTGACACGAACCCACTGGTGAGTATGTATGTCTATACAGAAAAGTAAAGAACTACCTCACAGAATCGGGATCAGCTGTCTCCGCTACCCAAGAGGCCACAAACCAGCCCCTCCAAAAGAACTAGCCGCTAAACCGGCTACAACCTGGACCTGAGGCATTCAAGAAAAGAACACCTCAGCAAGGAAATAATCAAAAGTGTAAATAAAGCATAAGAGTTAAGAGCAAAGAGAAGGGTTTACCAACCCGATAACAAGTTGCTATAAGCAAAAGAAAGAGCATGACAGTAAGAAAAGAGCACTGTCTAAAGCACAGCAAAGCACACCAAGTGTGAGCAATAAAAGCAACAAGCTCAACAAAAGAGTCTAACATTCCTAATACGTGGGTAAGTGGCAGTGGTCAAAAACATGGATCTGAATACATAACCAAAATCAGATCCAACAAAAAGTGCTAAGGGGTCGCCAGTGGCAGCTTTAGGGTCCCACACACCAACCCAAACCAGGGCAAACAGGCGGTGGCCACAGCTCTCCACGTCAAAATCCACCCCTCGAGAGGCCACTAAAACTCCACCACCTGCCACAACCTAAGAGTCGGCAAGCAAAAATTGCCGAACACCCAATACCACCCCCCTAAAGGAAGGGAAAAGTCACACTAACAATCCTAAGGTACACATGAACTCAGGACAGAAATGTCGAGCCCACTCGACGCAGCGTTGAGTAAACTCCACTCACCTGACGCCTAAAAATATTTAGCCGCAAGACCTACGCTGAGTGACGGCGTGGAGTGAGCTCGGCTCACTCAACGCTGTCAGCGCTTTCCACTTAGGGTAAACGTAAGTCTTGCTAAAATCGCAGCTTAAGCCATCTCATGCACGAAAAACAGAGAGTTGGAGATTTAATCCCAACCCACCGTTCCGTCCTAACTACACGGAGCTACCGCAACTAACCCTAAACTGCAACTAACAACAACCTCACCCTAACTCTAGCTACCCACTGGACACTAAACCTCCGAAAAAAAAAGAACATTGATTAAAATTCCAGAAAAAGAAATGAAGAATCAGCACTTGATTAAAAGCTTGATGTAATAACTCAACCTGCTGCCCTAGGGAGGAAAAAGGACAAAGAGAACAGAGCTTTGCAGAAGAAATGAAAAAGATCAAGGGTTAGAAATAAATTTGGCAAGGGCAAGGGGCCACTTGCCTCTACCTCTTCGGAAAAACAAACAACAGCCGCACCACGGCTTGGCTCCGGCGGCAAGATCGGCCACCTAGAAGACCAAAGCTGAAACATGAGGGAAGAAAGAAATCAGATATTTAGAAATTCCTGGAACCGAACCCTAAATCAAGAAAAACTTACATGGAAGGGAAGATCTAGCCGAGAGCAAACCGAATCCGCTATCACACGAGAAGAACGGGCTCTAACCCTCCCGAAATCGCGGCCAAAACAACCATTGCCTCCTCTCAAAACCCTTCGCTGGAAGCTCTCCAGACTCGGGAACGATGAAAATGAGGAGGAAAAGCAGTCCACGGCAACAAAAGATGATTTCAGGAAAAAAAGTACGGAACACGCCCAAGACACGCCCGTGACATGGCCCAACACGCCCGTGTCACGGGGCGTGTACTCACACACTCGACGAACGTCGATCTCCACTCGATGAAAACATGGGACACGCCCCCCAGACACGCCCCCCAGACACGCCCGTGACACGGCCCGACACGCCCGTGTCACGGGGGTGTACTCACGCACCTACCCACTCGACGAAAGTCGATCTCCGCTCGACGAAGCAAGGGACACGCCCTGTGACACGCCCGTGTCACAGGCCGTGTACCAACTCGAACACCGCCCGACGATCGTGGAGCGTCGATCGTCGAACAGAGAGACACGCCCCAATGTCACGCCCGCGTTCGACACGACACGCCCATGACAGGGTCGTGTTCTCACTAAACACCGCCTGACGACCATCGAGCGCAGCTCGACGAACCGAAGGGGGACACGCCCGTGTCACGGCCGTGTTCCTACAAAAAAACCCGTCGACCAAAAATTCGTCGACCGGAGAAACGGGAGCTCTGCCCGAGCACGACACGCCCTGGGTCACGGGCGTGACCCAGGCCGTGTCACCCAAACTTACACAGAAAAGAAACCTGCTAACACCTAGCAAACAAGAGACAAGGCACCAGCCTACAAGCTCAGCCACAACAGACCACGCACAGCACAGCAAACATTACAAACATGCAGTTAACAAAACAACGCCGAAACGACGCGAAGGCAAACGATCTCGGATTTCGACCAAAACTCGCACCGTAGCTAAACAACCAAGCCACGAAAACAACGGCGAGGTCGAAAACAACATCCGACGATCGAACACTCGGGCTAACACCTCCCGAAGCCAAAACTCAAGCATTTCTCTAAGAGGCCCAACCGAGTCACCAAAATAGACTCGGCTAGCTGGGGGAAACTTGCCAACTGGCTACAACCAGGCTACCTACACCTACAGAGCTAGGACCGCGCTCTACAACGGCGAAGGGCCGGAAATGCGTCATCGTAACGCCAATCCAAAATCAAACAAAACACAGAAAAACCGGGGGCGTTACAGCCACTCCCCTAAAAGAAAGTTTCGCCTCGAAACTTTACTCACAACACTCCTATGAAGAAGGAGAGAGAAAGAGCCAGGAAAGGACTATAAAATCATAAATAAAACAAGACATACCAGGCACAAGCTCAGGGAAACAGATGAGGGTAAGCCTCCCTCATAGCCGACTCAAACTCCCAAGTCGCGCTTTCTACATCCTGATTTCTCCATAAAGCTTTAACCATCGGAATCGACTTCTTCCGTAGCGCACAAACCTGAGAATCCAGAATGCGGACAGGCACCTCCACATAAGAAAGATTCGGCTCCAACTGAGGCACAGAATCCAAAACCTGTCTGCCATTCGATACATATTTCCGCAGCTGACTAATATGGAAGTCATTATGCACGCCAGGGAAATTTGCGGGCAACGCCAGCCTATAAGCTTATATCCCAATCCGCTCAACAATCGGAAACGGCCCCACGAACCTCGGGTCCAACTTCCTGTTCTTGCCAAAACGCTTGACTCCGATCAACGGGGAGACCTTTAAGAACACCGAGTCCCCCACCAAAAATTCCAAATCCGATCTACGCCGATTGGCATTTTTCTCATATCTCTCCTGGGCTATCCAAAGCTTTTCCCGTATAAGCTTCACAGCAGTTTCCATCTCCTCGAGTGCTTCTGGACCCAACAAAGGCCTCTCGCCAACCTCAGCCCAAAACAAGGGAGTCCTGCAGCGCCTCCCATATAAAGCTTCAAAAGGAGCCATTTGCAAGCTTTATTGATAACTGTTATTATACGCAAATTCCATAAGCCGCAAGCGCTCATCCCACGCTCCTCCGTGGTCCAGAATATAGCATCGGATCATATCTTCCACAATCTGATTTACTCGCTCCGTCTGACCATTGGTCTGCGGATGATAAGCTGTGGAATATCTCAAATCTGTACCCAACCTTCTTGAAGGCTCTTCCAAAAACGAGACGTAAACCTGGAGTCTCGATCTGATATGATACTCACGGGTACACCATGTAATCTAATAACCTCATCCAAATACAGCTCGGCTATCTTCCTCATCGGATAATCGATCTTAAGGGTACGAAGTTAGCACTCTTCGTCAATCTGTCTACGATCACCCAAACTGAATCATGCCCTTTAGGAGATCTCGGTAAGCCTGTAATGATGAAATCCATCGAGATACTCTCCCACTTCCACATCGGAATCTCTAAGGGAGTTTGCTTGCCACCAGGCCTTCCATGGTCGGCCTTCACACGCCTGCAAGTGAAGCACTCCAGAAACAATCTGGCTATGTCCTTCTTCATCCCATACCACCAGGCAATCTGCTTTAAATCATGGTACATTTTGGTAGACCCTGGATGGTAGGCAACACTAGATCCGTGGGCTTCTCTGCACATCATATTCCGGATATCACCAACTGCGGGAATGCAAAACCTGCCACGATACTTCAAGGTACCCGCATCATCTATAGAGAAATCTGGTAATTCACCTTTTTCAGCTCGAAGGTACAAATGCAAAAGATCGGGATCATCTTTCTGATGCAGTCACGTAAATGCAATCCACGAAGGTTCTGCCACTGCCAAGCTACTCTGCGAATCGCAGCTTCCCACAGAAATGTCCATCAAAAGAAACTCTTCCACAAGGCGCTCGGCGGAGAGAAATCTTTCCTGACTTCCGACTTAGGGCATCGGCCACCACATTCGCCTTACCCGGATGATACTGGATTTCAACATCATAGTCGGCCACGTACTCCAACCACCGCCGCTGGCGCAGATTCAACTCTTTCTGAGTGAAGACATACTTCAAACTCTTATGATCCGTGAAAATCTTGCACTGCGCGCCATACAGCAAATGCCTCCACACTTTCAACGCATAGATCACGGCTGCAAACTCCAGGTCATGCGTAGGGTAATTCCTCTCATGAGTCTTTAGCTACCTCGACCCGTACGCAATCACCTTCCCGCCCTGCATCAAAACGCAGCCCAGTCCGACGTGCGACGCGTCCACATATATAACATACTCACTATCTTCAGTAGGCAAAGACAAAACTGGAGCTGAACATAACCTTCTTTTTAATTCCTCAAAAGCCTCCTCACACTTGCTATCCCATATGAAGGCTGCAGTCTTCTGCGTCAACCTGGTCAACGGCGCAGACAAAGTAGAGAATCCCTCTACGAATCTCCTATAATATCCAGCCAAGCCCAAGAAGCTTCTGATCTCTTTGGGAGTAACAGGCCTCGCCCATTCCATAACAGCAGCGATCTTTTCTGGGTCCACCGATATTCCCTCCTTATTCACCACGTGGCCGAGAAAAGAAACTTGAGGCAACCAAAATTCGCACTTGTTCAGCTTGGCGTAAAGCTTATGGTCTCTCAGTGTCGCCAAGACCAGTCGCAAATGCCGATCATGCTCCTCCGCATCTTTAGAATACACCAAAACATCGTCGATAAAGACAATCACAAACTTATCCAGGAAGCCTTGAAAACTCTGTTCATCAGATCCATAAAAGCTGAGGGCGCATTAGTCAACCAAATGACATAACTAAAAACTCAAAATGACCATGACGAGAGCGGAACGCCGTCCGCGGAACATCTACTCCCGAATCCTCAACTGGTGATAGCCCGATCGAAGATCTATCTTGGAAAACACGGCACTACCACGCAGTTGGTCAAACAGATCGTCAATTCGAGGCAAAGGGTACCTGTTCTTAATAGTAACCTTGTTCAGTTCTCTATAGTCGATGCATAGCCTCATCGACCCATCCTTCTTTTAACGAACAGCACGGAGCACCCCATGGTGAAGAACTCGGCCTAATGAACCCTTTTGCCAACATCTCATCCAGCTGAATTCGCAACTCTTCCAGCTCTCGCGCGGGGCCATGCGGTACGGCGCCTTGGCAATAGGACGCGTGCTTGGCTCCAAATCTATAGCAAACTCGACATCTCGATCAGGTGGAAGACGGGGAAGATCATCAGGAAACACATCGGAGAAGTCACACACCAAGGGATCTCTTGCAAACACGACACTCTAACAACAGCCCCTACCAGAGAGACCACACAGGCAGAACAACCAGAATCAAGCAACTTCCGAGCACGCAACAGCAGAAATGACTGGAGACTCCTGGAGAGAATACCCATAAAACGCTCCCTGGGCTGACCGTTGTCCCTGACGAAGTCCAAGCGCTTACCCTGCACTGGATCACAGCATCGTACCTTGACAACCAGTCCATGCCCAAGATAACATTGAAGTCTCCAGGTCAATCACTTCAGATCTGCCTTGGCTAGAAAATCCCCCAACAAAATCGGACAATCAAGGACACCCAGGTCCGTAACCACAGAGTCACCGGAGGGGAACTTAACGCAAAAGGCCACCAACAACGATCTAGGCCCAAACTGAACCGCTCCACGAAGGCTCTAGCCACAAACGAGAAGTGGGAGCGCCTGAATCGAAGAGAACGCGCGCCCAGCGGTCTTTACCTTAAATCGTCCTACAAATAGCGCACGCATCTAAGGAAACAAACGCTAAAACGAAAACAACAAAACTACAACCATAAAGGGATCATAACGAAACGACTGAGGAGAAGTCAAACCTGAGAAACCTGGGTCGAAGTCTGTGCTTCGTCTGCCGAAAGCACATTCAGCTTCCCCTTTCATCTATCCAATTGCTGAGGCGATGGCAAAGCCTGGAGGGGTACTGGCTGCAGAATAGGCTGGGACTGTGGGCACTTGTCTTGAGATGACCCTTCTGCCCACACTGAAAACAGACTTATCTCTCGACCAGCAACGGGCAGCCTCATGCCCCTTCCTTCCACACAAGGCACACACCAAGTCTCCTCTGGGAGCACCCTGAATTGCGTGCAGTGACCTGTTCTTCTTGCGCTCCAAACCTTTTGAAACACTTCTCAAAGGGGTGGCCTGGTCGGCCACAGAAACTACAAACCTCTTTGCTCTTCTTTCTTGAGACCGCATCGGTTCCTAAGGGCTCTTCCCTCCACTGGACTTTCGCTTATCCTTCCACAACTGCTGACCTCTATTCTTGGCATTCTCAATGGCCTCAACCCTCAAGGCAGCTTCGACCACGCTGGCATAACTGACTGCACCGTAGGCATTCGCTAACTGCTGAATGTCACTTCTCAGTCCACCAGAAACGCTTCACTCGGTCTGCTTCAACACTCACCAGACCAGGAGCAAACCGACTCAACTTACTGAACTCAATCTCATACTCACTGACCGTGAGTTTCTCTGCTTCAAATGGGAGAAAGTCATTCATCAGCCGGTCCTCTCGACTGAAGGCAAAAACTTACTCAACAGCATCCCCTTAATAACTCCCAAGAGCATCCTGCCACCAAGCTCTCTTTCTCTCCCTCAACCACCAATTCTTTGCTAAGCCCTTGAGCTGGTAGGCAGCGAGCATCACTCTTGATCATCCGAAATCCCCGAATAAGAGAACATCTCCTCAATAGTAATCAGCCAGTCATCCAAAATCATGAAATCTGCTTGCCCATCATAAGTAGGGGGTCTCAGTCGCTGAAACTGGGATATAAACGCCATCTCAGGGGCACCACAACCAAAGGCACGGGGGGGAAGAGGGGCAGGAACAGCTACCCCTCAGCGGGGTCCGGAACTCTCGGGGCCTGTCCCGCCACCACTGCTACTAGGGACTGAATCTGAGCCTGCATAGCCACCACCTGCCTCGATAGGGTCTCATTACTCTGCCGCAGGTTTCTACCAACGCCTCGCCTCGCACTCCTGACGTCTCACCCTCGGATTGGGGGTTCGACCTCGTTGCAGGACGTCTCCGCCATCCTATAATCGCACAAGCTTTAGACGAAACTTAGCCCACAGCTAGAACAAAACTACCCGGTACAGACAAACACACTTAAATATGAACTTCAACCGCAAAACTTGCTCTGGGAGTTTTTATCATGATGATGTTATGCTTAACCTAAGATGGTTCACCACCATCATACTAACTCATGTGCCTAAACCATGAATGCATGTATTTGTATTCTTTTTGACTCAAACCATGTGTGTACATATGTCATCTTGCAAATTTTAGCTTAACACGTGTGCTTATGAAATGTTATGTTATGCATGATGTGCTATGCATTCTAAAAAAAGGCCTTAATGCATGCCATGGGCGGCGTACACATGAAAATGTATGGGTCCTCATACTACATAACATTCCCATGCAACGAAAAAAGAAAACGTGCTAGCCGCATTCATGTGCTGAGGTTATGCATCTCATACTACATAACCCTCACATGTTGCCTCCTATGGTGGATCCCATATACAAAACACATATTTAGCACCCATACTACATAATATGCCCCGTATACTTCTTTATGCTCATGAGTGTAGTGTTCGTGCTTTAGCCAAGACGTGCTGATGACATATCGGTGTGTGTATGGTATGACGCTAAACACTAATGCAAACAAGGGGAAAGGTTGCCCGACCATTTGTAAGCAACCTCCCTCTGATACCAACTGTCACAACCCGCATTTTCTCAACGATAAAATCGTATCAGAGCTAGAGAAAACGCGTGCCGTGATGCCACGTCGTGCAGGGGATAACTGCACACGCTCAGGCAAAACTCCACACCTTAAATTTTAAGGAAAATCGTTGATTAATTATGAAAGGAAAGCAGTTATGTTGATTGGCCGTATCCCTCGGCACGGTGGATCAGCTAGTCCACAATTAAAAGTATAAGTATACGCAGCAGAGAAAATAGTTGGTTCAATTAAGTTGACACCCTAGTGAGCATGAGTGTCCCCGAGGGACAACTCATGGTAAGCACGACTCTAAAGTGAATATAATAGATATAAAAAGTAGTCTTTTTACGCTAAGGAAATATAGTGACTTGTGTTGTATAATTATGCTATGCATGATATACATATAATAATGCTTTTAGGGTTTAAAAATATCTAACATGCAACCTAGCAAAAATCCTTCCAGAAGCAAGTAAACAACCCACTAATAGGCAAAAACAGCAGTTTAAGTTCATACCCAGCATCGCAAGAAGCCACCAGTGGGCGCCAACAACCTGACACGAACCCACTGGTGAGTATGTATGTCTATACAGAAAAGTAAAGAACTACCTCACAGAATCGGGATCAGCTGTCTCCGCTACCCAAGAGGCCACAAACCAGCCCCTCCAAAAGAACTAGCCGCTGAACCGGCTACAACCGGACCTGAGGCATTCAAGAAAAGAACACCTCAGCAAGGAAATAATCAAAGTGTAAATAAAGCATGAGAGTTAAGAGCAAAAAGAAGGGTTTACCAACCCGACAACAAGCTGCTATAAGCAAAAGAAAGAGCATGACAGTAAGAAAAGAGCACTGTCTAAAGCACAGCAAAGCACACCAAGTGCGAGCAATAAAAGCAACAAGCTCAACAAAAGAGTCTAACATTCCTAATACGTGGGTAAGTGGCAGTGGTCAAAAACATGGATCTGAATACATAACCAAAATCAGATCCAACAAAAAGGGCTAAGGGGTCGCCAGTGGCAGCTTTAGGGTCCCACACACCAACCCAAACACGGGCAAACAGGCGGTGGCCACAGCTCTCCACGTCAAAATCCACCCCTCGAGAGGCCACTAAAACTCCACCACCTGCCACAACCAAAGAGTCGGCAAGCAAAAATTTGCCGAACACCCAATACCACCCCCTAAAGGAAGGGAAAGTCACACTAACAATCCTAAGGTACACATGAACTCAGGACAGAAATGTCGAGCCCACTCGACGCAGCGTTGAGTAAACTCCACTCACCTGACGCCTAAAAATACTTAGCCGCAAGACCTACGCTGAGTGACGGCGTTGAGTGAGCTCGGCTCACTCGACGCTGTCAGCGCTTTCCACTTAGGGTAAACGTAAGTCTTGCTAAAATCGCAGCTTAAGCCATCTCATGCGCGAAAAACAGAGAGTTGGAGATTTAATCCCAACCCACCGTTCCGTCCTAACTACACGGAGCTACCGCAACTAAACCCTAAACTGCAACTAACAACAACCTCACCCTAACTCTAGCTACCCACTGGACACTAAACCTCCGAAAAAAAAGAACATTGATTAAAATTCCAGAAAAGAAATGAAGAATCAGCACTTGATTAAAAGCTTGATGTAATAACTCAACCTGCTGCCCTAGGGAGGAAAAAGGACAAAGAGAACAGAGCTTTGCAGAAGAAATGAAAAAGATCAAGGGTTAGAAAATAAATTGGCAAGGGCAAGGGGCCACTTGCCTCTACCTCTTAGGTAAAACAAACAACAGCCGCACCACGGCTTGGCTCCGGCGGCAAGATCGGCCACCTAGAAGACCAAAGCTGAAACTTGAGGGAAGAAAGAAATCAGATATTAGAAATTCCTGGAATCGAACCCTAAATCAAGAAAAACTTACATGGAAGGGAAGATCTAGCCGAGAGCAAACCGAATCCGCTATCACACGAGAAGAACGGGCTCTAACCCTCCCGAAATCGCCGGCCAAAACAACCACCGCCTCCTCTCAAAACCTTCCGCTGGAAGCTCTCCAGACTCGGGAACGATGAAAATGAGGAGGAAAAGCAGCCCACGGCAACAAAAGATGATTTCAGGAAAAAAGTACGGAACACGCCCAAGACACGCCCGTGACACGGCCCGACACGCCCGTGTCACGGGGCGTGTACTCACACACTCGACGAACGTCGATCTCACTCGACGAAAACACGGGACACGCCCCCCAGACACGCCCGTGACACGGCCCGACACGCCCGTGTCACGGGGCATGTACTCACGCACCTACCCCACTCGACGAAAGTCGATCTCCGCTCGACGAAGCAAGGGAACGCCCTGTGACACGCCCGTGTCACAGGCCGTGTACAACTCGAACACCGCCCGACGATCGTGGAGCGTCGATCGTCGAACAGAGAGACACGCCCCAATGTCACGCCCGTGTTCGACACGACACGCCCGTGACAGGGCCGTGTTCTCACTAAACACCGCCTGACGACCATCGAGCGCAGCTCGACGAAACCGAGGGGGACACGCCCGTGTCACGGCCGTGTTCCTACAAAAAAACCCCGTCGACCAAAAATTCGTCGACCGGAGAAACGGGAGCTCTGCCCGAGCACGACACGCCCTGGGTCAAGGGCGTGACCCAGGCCGTGTCACCCAAACTTACACAGAAAAGAAACCTGCTAACACTAGCAAACAAGAGACAAGGCACCAGCCTACAAGCTCAGCCACAACAGACCACGCACAGCACAGCAAACATTACAAACATGCAGTTAACAAAACAACGCCGAAACGACGCGAAGGCAAACGATCTCGGATTTCGACCAAAACTCGCACCGTAGCTAAACAACCAAGCCACGAAAACAACGGCGAGGTCGAAAACAACATCCGACGATCGAACACTCGGGCTAACACCTCCCGAAGCCAAAATGCAAGCATTTCCCTAAGAGGCCAACCGAGTCACCAAAACAGACTCCAGCTAGCTGGGGAAACTTGCCAACGGCTACAACCAGGCTACACAAGGAACCTACAGAGCTAGGACCGCGCTCTACAACGGCGAAGGGCCGGAAATTGTCATCGTAACGCCAATCCAAAATCAAACAAAACACAGAAAAACGGGGGCGTTACAATACCGTGCTATATATAGATATGCGATATACTGCCAAAATCCGCCACCGAATCGCTGCTCACCTTGTCTGAGTTCTCGCTTCTTCGACAATGCGTTCCAAGTCTGTGTTGACAAACGGCCACGCAGGGACCTTCAAGACCGTATCAATGGGCCAAGGCACGATCCAAGGCTAACTGTGCCATGGTTTCCCCCTGGTTGGCGAGAAAGTCATCAACCGCTGAGCTCTCAGGCTAAAGAAGAAAAAGAAAGAGAAGAAGAGGCGAAGGAGGTCTAGAGAGACTTGTCTCACGAGAACAGGGGCTCGCCTACCCGACCCCAAGTCGTGCGGATGATCCCTCTCCGTTGAAGGTATGTCTCTGACTCGCTAATCATTGATAAAAACCACTAGCTGTTTACGTAAGAGGATTTGCAGCTGACGCAGTACTTCTCGCAGGAAACGGCCCCTGACGATGTCAAGCTCCCGCAGGAGCCCTTGGACTTATCATCTCGTCCTCTCCGAGACACAACCGCGGGTCTCAGATGTCGCTCCTCCGGCTAACTCCCCGAAGAAACTATAGGTACCGTTCACTCTATCACTCCTAATGCAGTCTCGATTGTGAATTGACCTCCCGCCAGCACCAGCTTCCGCCAAACCGGGTCTCTCCACCCGGTAAAACGAAGTAAGGGCCCGCTAATCGGCCTGCCCCTGCGGTTGATTCCACCCTATCGGCGGGAGGAGTGGCTGTCGAATCTCCGTAGCTCCCCAGGATGCCAGCCATCAAGCGGGAGAGGACAACTCCCCTGCTTCCGGCCAAGCCGGATCACCACGCGTAAAATCTTCCCCCCGGGAAAAGTAAAGCCAACCACCTCCTCTTTGGAAACTGAGGGGGGGGGGGCTGGGCTTTCTCGCTGCGTCGGCCGGCGGTTCTTGCATACTGCAGGTATGCAGTATGCTTATCATAATTATGCTTAGCTCTCGCCATGATCGTGGAACTCTTTTGCCAGGTGATCCGGGTCGCTGTCGGGAGCTGATGTAGAGGATGAAGATGACGACGAAGACAGAGAGGAGGAGGATGGCGACATCTCCCCCTTCCCTTCGTCTGACAAGATGGAGGAAATCTTGACCGGTGCCGGGAGCACTAAAAGGCGGGGGAAGAGGGTTGTAGCCATCCTGTCTAAGCTTGTGAGGCGGGAGCGGGCCCATGACTACACGGTGAGAGAGTTTCGCGAATTGGTGGCGAGGAGGCTGGAGGCTCTGGAGCGAGACTACTTCGTAGGCAGACAGATCGGCCAGGTGGGCGTACCGCCAAGTACTGTCCCGAGAGGTGTATCGCGTGGATCCGAGACCAGTCCTACCAAATTAACCTATGGGCACCATCCTATCGTCCTATTTCAACCCGTAGGAGCCACTGAGGACTAGGCGCGAGAGCAAAGATGATGGCGGTGGGAACCTTATTGATTCGCAAAGTCTCATCCTTTCTTACCCCCTGGCCTCTCCCTTCCCGAATGTACCCTGTTGCTTTTTTATCAGTCGTTGTAACTCATAACTTTGTTATTATTATTATTTTTTATTCGGCTGTCGCTCGGCGAGAGTGAACCCTGCTTCCGCTCGCTTTACTTGTCACATGTTATCTCAAATGCCTGCCTGCGCGAATCAGATTTGTCGGTAAGTCGCTGTCAACCTGGGCGGGAAACTGAGGCGTCGCCAACTTAGGATGACAGCTGTACCCCCACCGCCTTTTTGGAATATCCATTATGATTACAGTTTTCTATAAATATGGAAGTCCACCCACCGTATTTATTTCTCCGATCCGGAACCCTTACTTTCCCCTAGTTGCTCTCGAGACTTGCCGAGAACTCCAACTTGCTTCCGCTTCCCTCTCCCGTTCTCGCTTAGCTCTCGCTCTTGCCTCTCTTCTGAAGACCTCGCCCTCACCCCACAAGCACGTTGCCGCATGGAAGTAAGGGACACTCTAATTGCACGGAAGCCTTCCAAAAGCATCAGTTCAGTTCCCTTATAGCCTAAAACCATGGAGGAGTTCCAACTAATCTTGTCCTGCTATATTTCTGTCGGGTTCACCGCGCGAAACCCTGGAAACCGCGACTGGGTGAAGAGTGCGGGGGTGGGGGAGCTCGCCATTCCACATGAGCACTTTGAGGTGGGCTTCCGCCTCCCGCTCTGTCCAGAGATGCGTCAGGCCCTCCGATACTATGAAGGGGTTCCCGCGCAGTTAAATCCTAACTTGGTCACTATCCTTGTGGCGTTCATCTTCTACATGCGATCGGAGAGGATCAAGTTCAGCCTCCCCATCTTCCGGAAGCTATTTACCTTCTGCGCTAAGGGGAGGGAGGACTGGTCTTCTTCTTGGGGCAGCTGCTCAAGACAACCGGTCTCGCCAACAAGCACCATCACTGGGGAGGGAAGTTTGTTTTCGTTTCCAGCGATTTCTGCAACGTTCCTCTCGCGCCCATTCAGTATGAGGACGTCGCCTACAAGCTGCCCTCCTTGGACTCGCGCGGAGCGCCCTCCTTGAGTTCTTCAGAACCAAGTATTTCGACGTCCAGTTCCTCCGGCGGGGCGTCGATTCGCTCCCCCCCCCCCCCCGTGCCCCCGGGCGAAGGTAAGGACTCGCCTTTGACTCGCTATCTCCCCTTTTTAAAGATAGTGCTGAGTGATGTCGCCTCTGCAGGAGAGCGCGAGATCCCCCTGCGCTAACCCTTCGACGAGGCTCATGCTGCCGAGAGCCAAACCGTGAGAGATCCGCTAGCTCTCGCGAAGTCCGCGGCTCAAGCTTGCCGGGACGAGCCGCCCCCGCTTCCTCGACCGGCACCGGGAAGCGGAAGCCCGACTTCCCATTGCCCCCAGTGCTCAAAGACCCAAAATAACCGCTGGCAAGAAGGGTAAAGCCATAGCGATTCCGCCCTCCCGACCTCCGGCTACAGTCGTTCCGTTGAAGAGATCTTGCAGGCCGCCAGCGAGATTGCTATTACCAGGAGTGGTGTCGAGGCACCTGCTGAGAACCACCCAGCCCCTGGTGAGGCAGATGGCGAGGGAGCCACCGCGGAGACCTCTACCCAGTCTCCGCCTAGAGAGGTGCCATGGGGTCATCGTAATTTTGTTCTTGGCACAAAGTGCCTTGATGCGGAAAAGAAACCACTGCTTCAGTGGGACCCCTGATACCAACAGGGTCTCGATCTCGTCTCTTTACCCAGTTGGGCGGAGCGAGAGGAAGTCACCAGCGAGGACTTCTCCTTGGGCTACACCCTCTACACAGCCGGCAGAATGCCAGCATCTACGATAAAATGACCACCCGGCTCCAGTCCTACGACTCCACCCGGGCCCTGATGCGCGGGATCGAGCTTGCCCATATGTGCACGTGTCGAAGTATCACTATCAACCGCAACTTCCAAGATATGTTCAAGGCAAGGGAGGAGGCGATGGCTCAGGAGGCTGCCTTGAAGAAAGAGATGGCAGATGCAAAGCAACTGTTGTCCTCGCGTCCGGTGGAAGAGGTAAGCGAGACCTTTCGCGGCATTAGCTCTCGCCACTATAGATTTCAACCTTTTTCCTCTCATGCTAACCTCTCGCTACGCAGGATTCCGCTCAGGCCGTGGCTCTTCGCGCGGAGCTAGCCCAGACGTGATACAAGAACGTCCTGCTGAGGGACCAGCTCCGGCGCATGGAGGGCGACTACGGCCCCTCCTCTCCTCCGCTGGACGAACGTTGAGGAGCCGTCACTATTCAGACTACGACATAGACAAGCTCCTTCAGGCCAACGCTCAAGCGACAGTCAAGCTGACCCTGGAGACACTGCGAGACGTAGGTTGCTTGGACGGGAGAGGCAAGACCATCACCGCTCGCCAGCTCATCCCTTGCTCTTCGATCCCGTCCTGAAGCCCCCAGGCGCGCCCGATTCCCCCCTTCGGATGTCCTGAAATCCCCTTTCGCGGTGGCGAGACATCCGGGGAGGGCTCAGGCGAGAGTTCTCGCGGGAGTTCAAGTGAGACCTCGGAGGGGTGCAACGCGTCTCCCTGAAGGGCCCCCTTTCATTTCTCTTTTGGTTGTAATGAGCGAGATGCTCTAGACTTTTAATTACATTGAGTAAATACATTGTAAATATTTTGTAAATGTTTGTATGTCCTCCTTTTCTTCTTTTTTTTTAATGTGTTTGATACAACTGTTGAGGCCGAGTGCTTCACAAGCATGCTTCCGCCGAGGCCCTTGGCCCCCTAGGGTAGTCTCCCTTAGCGATGGATAGGCGGGATCCTACCGAGAGAGCCCAGGGCTTAGACGTCTCGTTTCCATGCTCTACCGAGAACCATCTGCCGGGAACATTGCTCGTAGGCCCTTTAAGGCGAGACCGTCCCTCTTTACCTTGCGTGAACTGTTCGAAGCTTTCGCCTAGCACTTCCCACTGTCTGACCCAGGATACTTTGTCAGGAGCCTTCCCACCGAGAACTTCCTTCGGCGAGATCTCCTTGGCGGAGACCTCCCCGCCGAGACCTCCTCTGGCCGAGACCTCTCCTTGCCGAGACCTCTCCTGCCTGAAGGGATCCTACCTCTTTTCATTCCGTGTTCCGGGTGCCTTTCTTGCAGTCCTCAGAACATCCAAGTCGAAGTGTCTCCTAGGATCAAAAACTTCCCTCCCACGGGACAGCCTTCGGGCCTGCCAGCTAATGAGAGCCTGCGCAGCGGGTCTACCTGGGGCCGAGCCGAGCTTGGGGCGCCGACGAAGTTTCCACAAACATGACCTATCCCCCCACAAGCGAGCCTTCGGACCTGCCAACTAGATGAGTGCCTGCGCAGTAGGTCTACCTGGGGCCGAGCCGAGCTCGGGGTGCCGATGAAGTTTCCACAAACAAGACCTATCCCCCACATGCGAGCCTTTGGACCTGCCAGCTAGATGAGAGCCTGCGTAGCGGGTCTACCTGGGGCCGAGCCGAGCTTGGGTTGCCGATGAAGTTTCTACAAACAAGACCTATCCCCCACAGGCGAGCCTTCGGACCTGCCAGCTAGATGAGAGACTGCGCAGCAGGTCTACCTGGGGCCGAGCTGAGCTCAGGGTGCCGATGAAATTTCCCACAAACCAGGCATATCCCCCACAGGCGAGCCTTCGGACCTGCCAGCTTGATGAGAACTTGGGCAGCGGGTCTACCTGGGGCCGAGCCGAGCTCGGGGTGCCGATGAAATTTCAACCAACCAGACCTATCCCCCACAGGCGAGCCTTCAGACCTGAAAGCTAGATGAGAGCCTGCGTAGCGGGTCTACCTAGGGCCGAGCCGAGCTCGGGGTGCCGATAAAGTTTCCACAAACCAGACCTATCCCCCATAGGCGAGCCTTCGGACCTGTCAGCTAGATGAGAGCCTACGCCGCGGGTCTACCTGGGGCCGAGCCGAGCTCGGGGTGCCGTTGAAGTTTCCATAAACCAGACCTATCCCCCACAGGAGAGCCTTCAGAACTGTCAGCTAGATGAGAGCCTGCGCAGCTGGTCAACCTGTGGCCGAGCCGAGCTCAGGGTGCCGTTGAAGTTTCCACAAACCAGACCTAACCCCTACAGGCAAGCCTTCGGACCTGCCAGCTAGATGAGAGCCTGGGTAGCGGGTCTACCTGGGGCCGAGTCGAGCTCGGGGTGTTACAAAACACATAATTACATCCTATCATAAAAATTTCGCAATAGGCAAGAGAAAAACATGTCAATTGATGTAGTATAACAAGCTTGATTTTGGATACATAATTACACCCTCCCCATCTCACGGGTAGAAGCGTTTTAGGTCATCGCCGCTCCAGGTGTGGCTTAAGGCCCTCCCCTCCACGTTTTGGAGGTAGTAACCTCCTGTTCCAAGGACTTCCTTCACTATGTAAGGCCCTTCCTAGTTCGGGTTGAGCTTGCCCATGAGAGCCGACCTTCCTGCCGCGTCAACCTTTCTCAGCACCAGATCTCCTTCGGCAAACTGCTTGACCCTGACATGCTTATCGAAATACTTGACCATTCGCCGCTTGATCTCTTCTTGCCTGATGACTGCCACGTCCCGCAGCTCTTCCACCATGTATAGCGAGAGGCGTAACCCCTCCTCGTTCGCCAACCTCCACATCTCGTCTCCTTCGCCTGCGGCTGCGACCTGCGGGGACCGAACCTCGAACACCACTGTTAGGACCGCCTCACACCCGTGAGAGAGCTTGAAGGGGGTCTCACCGGTGGCCATGTTGGGAGTCGTTCGCAAGGCCCACAGGACCGAGGGAAGCTGCTCCACCCAATTTCCCTTTATGTTTTCCACTTTCGACTTGAGCAGGTTCACAATATTCTTATTTGCCGCTTCCACCTGGTCGTTGCTCCGGGGTGGTGTACAGAGGCAAATCTGAGATCTATCCCCAGTTGGGCACAGAAGTTGACGAACTCTTCAATAGCAAACTGGGGATCGTTATCTGTCACTATCACTTAAGGCAGCCCGTGTATATCCCCAGTTTTGGGGCAGATTTGGAATCTGGCAGTAGGCACATGGCCTGGGACACGGGCGTGCCCCAGGGCGTATCAGTCTGGAGTCGATGACTTGGCCGCTAAGTCGACGAATTTCGGTCGACACTGTGTCGAGACAAGACACACGGCCTGAGACACGGGCGTGTCTCAGGGCGTGTCGTGCCCGTGTTGACAATCGGCCTGGGGTGTCGACGATTTTCGCTCGACAAAGTGTCGAGACGAGGAACATGGCCTGAGGCACGGGCGTGTCTCAGGGCATGTCGAGCCCGTGTCGACAAACGGCCCGGTGTGTCGACATTTTCGCTCGACGAAGTGTCGAGACAAGGCACACGGCCTAGGACACGGGCGTGTCCAAGGCCGTGTCGGGTGGTCTACGAACTTCGCTCGACGAAGTGTCGAGACCGTGAACACGGCCTGCAGCCCAGGCGTGTTCGAGTGGACACGGGGTAAGACACGGCCATGTCCAAGAACCCGTGTTGTTCTCGGGTTATTTTCGAGCTAAATCGATGAGGGCACATGGTCGACCACACGGTCGTGTCCGTTTGAACACGGGCATGTCAGGTCGAACATGGGCATGTTGGTATGGACACGGGGTAAGACACGGCCCTGGACACGGGCGTGTGCCAGGCCTTGTTCGGTCCAGATTGTATATTTCAGGCCCGAATCAAAGCCGTTCGTTTCTTTAATTTGGGATCCAACGGCTGGGGGTTGTCCCTGATGGGATATACACGGGATTGGACCCTTGAAACCCTCATTTCTTTTGAGTGGTTATCTTTCTAAAGTATAGAGAGAGAGGAGAGCCAAGGGAGGAAGAAGAAGCTAGATCCGGCCATTGGAGGAGCTTCGAAGCTCCAAATCGCGAGCCGACTTCGGATCCACGGAGGCGAAGAGAGTGCGGTGCTTTTCATCTGCTTACTTTTCCATGGCGCCAAAGAAGAACGCTAGGGTAACGATTCTCTTCTTGAGCATGTGAAGCTCTCCTTCTTTGCATAGGAAGCCCGCTCTTGCGAGTTTGCAGTGAGTTGGAGGCGTTCCTTCGGGTAGATATGTAAAGTCCCCGTTGTTTAGAGTCTGTATTCGAGAATGGACATAGGCATGATGTGTGAAGCCTACCCGGACATGATTGGTATGGATCGGTGTTGTTGCATTGCATAAATGCCGGAGAAGACTCCGCGCGTTTGGTTGTTTTCGGGTTTTCTACGTGGTAGATTGCAACAGGGAGTCTTGGGGATTAACCCAAAGGTACACCCAGAAAACTGGGCGGATGCGTGATCCTACCAACTTGTGGGCCTAGGAGCCAACTTGTACATAAATGGGTTATGTAATATTGTACGTTCGATTCACGGGCTTCGGGGAAACTTAACTCGTGCCGATGATATTAAAGTGTCGTGGCAAGTGAGCAACGGGTTGAGTGGAACCGTTCCTGCTTTATGCCGAGGGCATAGAGGTCGGGTCTTGCTGTCGATGATATTAAAGTGTCGTGACATAGGCTGTTGATGACATTAAAGTGTCGTAACATTTGCCTAAAAGACCATATTTGCTCACGAGATATTGCCGTCCTGGAGATGGTGGTGAGTTAACGGCTTAGACTGCGATCACCGAGAATGTTCCATGAGAGCACGGGGCGTGTGGCCATGCGTGCCAACGCCTGTGATGCAATGAATGTTTATACTGCTTGGTTATGATAATAACAATGCAGGGAAGGTGTATCGACGCCCCGAGTTGGGGGCGGGATCGTTATAATTGGGTCAGCATTGTTGACCATTGCCTCGTTTTCCACCGTGCGGTGGTTTGTGCTTGCAGGTGCAGCTGGACCAAGTGGTCAATAGAGGGCTAAAGCCCAAATTGCGAAGCCGGCCCTCGAAGGCCTAATTTGAGTGTTTACTGCTTTTACTCATGTATGACCGGCCTGCGTGCCGTGGTTTGTAAAACATGTAATATCAAGTAAACCATTTTGTAAGGCCTTAAGGCCTGTGCTTGTGTATGTACAACATTCCTATTTGGTATTAGTGGACATTCATGCTTTTGAGCTGGGTTCTTTATTGCAACTTTTTAATCTGCTTCCGCTAGAATGCTCTGTGTAGGACGTTATGATTGGTTGGATGGTTTCCATGAGTAACCACCCGGTCTGTCTGTGGTATATGCATCGGGCCCCGGCCGGACCTACTGCTATATGCTATGCGACGGATAGGGGGTGTTACAATTTGGTATCAGACTCCTGCTTTTGGTCGGGCTTAAAATGAATTCGTGGGAGAATTCTTTTTAAGTGGTGGTGAGCACATGTGTGTGCGTCATCGTTATAACAGTAAAAGAACCCATGAATGTCCACTTAGGAATGAAAATACACGTGTTTGGGGAACCTGTGTGTTTCTATAATTGCTGTTTGCAATTTTATTTGGTCTCTTAACGGTGTTTTGTACCACTATAGGTGACCAGAAGTGGTGCTGGGCCATCGGAACGCCGAGTTTCTTAGGCTAGCAGTGCACCTAATGAAGCTCCTGCAACACCTCTATCGGCTGAGACCATACGATTGGTGGCCGAAGCAGTGTTGGCCATGATTGATGCGCAGCCTGCAAGGCAAATGCAGTAGCCCGCTCCTGCGATGGAGTAGGTACCGCTGCAAGCGGCTGAGCAGCAAAGAGTGGAGCAGGTGATAGAGGAACCGGTGGTGCCAAGGAGGTCAACCGAGAGACAGCTTAAGCATGTAATGAGCTTTAATCCTCCGGTATTTTCGGGGTTGGGAACCCCATCTCAAGATGAAGACTGGCTCTCCAGGTTGAAGAGAGTCATGCCAGCAACAGAGACGGAGGAGTGGCAAATGACCACCATTGCTACGTTCCTTTTGGACGATGAAGCGAGAATGTAGTGGGAAGGTTTGGAGCTTCATCTACTGAGAGGTAGACAACTTGTTGATGTCTCGATGGAGGAGTTCTGAAGATTATTCTTGGCTAGATATCTCCCTTCGGCGCAAAGGATAGCGTTGGAGAATGAGTTCCTGAAATTGGTTCAAGGAGACAATAGCGTGGATGAATATCTCCACGAGTTTACCCATTTGAGTCGTTATGCTAGCTCCACCATTGCGGATGAGGAGCGCAAGACGAATCGCTTCTATGAAGGGTTGAGAGATGAGTTGAGGTTACTACTCTCGGGGCCGATGACGCAGGGTTTCTTGACCTTGGTCAACACGGCCCGATCCTTGGAGAAGGACATGAAGAATGTACAAGCAAAGAAAAGCTTGGGTGATAAGAAGTCGGAGTTCAGAGTGCCGAACTCCTCAAAGTCTGTGTTCCGGAAGTGGAACAAGAAAGCTAGGACGTCGGGTCCAGCCCCCTCTGCTGGTGCTTCTGGGGCGACTACGGGTCGGATCCCGGGCACATGTTACAACTGTGGGAAGTCGGGGCATTATGCCCGTGAGTGCCAGAGCGGACGTTCCAAGTTCGAAAGGAGGCCGGGAGCGACTTATGAATAAAAGGGCAAGGCGGTGGAGTCAACCGCATCCCGCTATGCTCCGGCCCAACCAAGGGTATACAATCTTGGCCAATAGGAGGCCATCAAACAGGCGAATGTGGTGTCAGGTAAGGTTTAATTTATAGCAAGTTAATTCCTTTAAATACTTATTATGCACATGTTACCTTACCACTGCTTGTTTAGGATTCGTTTTGATTTGTGAAAATATGGCAAGAGCACTCTTCGATACGGGAGCTTCACACTCCTTGTGTACAACCACGTGTCCGGCGAGCGGGTCCCGCCAGGGAAGTCGAGCAGACCTAGCCCCGCGACCCGCACCCAAGCGGCAAACAGATATACGGCAGGAGGGCTGGCCCGCTCCCGCCCATTTCAGGCGAGCGAGCCGGGCGAGGCGAGCGAGCGGGTCGCGTAGAGAATCGCTGACCAAAGCGGACGGGTTCGGCGACCCGCGATTAGCGAGCCGATCGGGGGGTCGCGATGGCCGCCGGCCAGCCCCTACACGCGACCTGGTCGCCTGTTTGCCCCGGCAGAAGACAGGCAGGTCGCGGCGGTCCTGCTCGCGCTCGCCCTGGAAGAATAGGCAGACCGCTGGAGCCAGGTCGTGCCCGCCTCCCGCGGAGGGGGATCGGAGGCGAGCCGACTCCCCAGGGGTGCAAATAGCCCCTCAGAACGGCGGAGCCACGCTATTGGCAGACCAGGTTGGACTGTGCATAGCCACTCAGGACAGCGGAGTTTGGCTGTTGGCAGACCCAACCAGGGGCTTTTTGGTATTTTCAGGTCAGTTCTTTTGGTTATTGGCAGTCCGGATTCCAGAAAACTATAAATAAGACCCAAGGGGTACCTCAGAGGGCACGCTTTGAGTGCCTCCTTACTCTCGTTTTCAAGTGCTCTCCGAGGGTACCTTAGCTCGGCTTCTGGCTAAGGAGGGGAAGCGCTCAGAGATCTTCCGGGTTTGTTGTGGGACCTCCCTGCCGAGCCCTTGGGTCTGTTTCTTCTTGTCTTCTTCGTTGTTTTTCTTGCAGGAGCAAAGTAGGCGCGAGACCACCCCTTCCCCAATGGTCGAACTCCACAAGAGGCCGGATTCCGGTTTCAACATTTTGGTGCGGTGAGCGTGGAGAGTGGTCAGTGCAGAAAAGCTTCGGCGAGCTCAATGATGAGAGGACAAGGATCTGACAGGCAGGACTCCCCCCCCCCCCCCCCCCCCGCCTCTCGCAACGGTGGGGATGTTGGAGGACTTCAGGAACGAGGTGCTGGGCCTCGTCAAGTTCGCACTCGGCGCGCGGGCCGAGTACTCGACTCCGGCAACCCAGATCGCGGCCGCCCCCTCTTTGGGCGAGGACGCCCCTGGCCGGCGAGCTGGAAAGGAAGTGGCCGGGGAAGGCCGAGGGTGCGAATTCCCGGGGCGCGAGCTTTTCCCCGGCTCGGCAAGCCGAGGCAGGTTCGGCGAGTTGGGCTCGCGAGACTCGCCGGCTCGCCCAGTGGGGGGGGGGGGGGCAGTCCTTTCAGCGAGCTGGTCTCCTCAGCTCCAGTCCCAGATGGGTTCAGGGAACCCGAGATGTCTTACTACACTGGGAAGGGAGACCCGGTCCAGCATGTCCAATGGTTCGAGGATGTGGTCTCCATCCGACAGATGTCGGACAGATTCAAATGTCGACTCTTCGCCATCACTCTCCGGGAGAAGGCGAGGGAGTGGTTCCACCAGCTGCCGGCTAGTTCCATCTACTGCTTCGAGGACTTGCGCCGAGGGTTCATGCTGAGGTTCACTACTTCGAAGAAGAGGAAGAAGGAGTCTGAGTCTTTGTTCCACATTAAGCAAGGAGTGAACGAGACGTTGTTGAGCTACGTGGATCGATTTCAGGAGGAAGTTACCCAGGTCCAGGAGATGCCGGGCCACAGTCTGATGATGGCCTTTACCCTGGGCCTGCAGCAGGGGTTCTTCCGAATGGAGCTGAAGAGAGTTCCCCCTCTCTCCTATGAGGAGTTGATGGAGAGGGCGGCGAGAGAGGTCGACGGGGAGGCGTCGAATCCGGAGTTCGCAAGAAAGCTAGCCAGGTGGGCCACCGAGGAAGAGAAAGAGTCGAGAGGAGGAAAGGCATAGGAGGAGAGAAGGGGAGAACCTAGGCAGAGGGAGCAAAAGGCAGCTCTAGTGGCAACAACAGCCGAGGTGGGGGCACCAGGAGCCCGACCGCCGGCTGGGCTGGAGACCTGAGTGGCAGGGGCAGGGGCCACCAAGAGGATACTACGGAAGGGGTCACCATCCGGGGAGGCAGGAGCAGTTCCACCCTCCGGGCTGGAGGCAGGGCCAGAGGCCCCGACTCCCCGATCAGGAGGAGGCCATGGCCATAGCTTTGGGAGCAAGGAGGGGGATCATGAGGAGGAGGAGAAGGGAGGTCAGGGTGGAGCTGCCCTATTGCGACTTCCATCAGGAAGAGGGGCACGCAACAGCCACGTGCCCGGAATTCTTGGAGATGAGAGGGAATAGGGAGCGGCAGCAGCAGCAGCAGGAGGCGCGGCAAGAAGTGAGGATCGAGGAGGTCCTGCCTCGGGCGGAGGAGGATCGTTGCGAAGACCGGGTGGATGTCGGGACCCGAGGAGGGATCAGAGTGATCCACGGGGGAGTGGGGATCGAGGCTTCCCGCAAGGCAAGCCTCCACACCATGTACCGGCGGAGCGTCGCCTCTACATCCCAAACCCCGCCGCCGGAGGAGAGGATCACCTTCTCCAGGAGTGATATGCCAGACCACGAGGATCCGTTCTGTGATGCGCTGGTCATCAAGGCCGCCATCGAGAATTTCACTGTCTCTCGGATCCTCGTGGACAATGGGAGCTCTGTCAACGTCGTCTTCAAAAAGTCATTTGACGCGATGAAGGTGGAAGCTAAGAGGGTGCTGGCCTCAGACGGGCCCTTGTTCGGGTTCTCAGGAGAAAGGAAGGAAGTAGAGGGAGGAGTTGGCCTCCATGTCACCTTGGGGGGGCAGTCCCGAAACTGCAAGTTCGTCATTGTGGACGCCCCCAGCAGCTACAGCTCCATCTTCGGGAGGCCTCTGATCATCGCCTTTCGATGCATCCCCTCGTCTTTCCATCAGTGTTTGAAGTTCAACACTGAGGGGGTCCAGGTCAGGGTCAGGGGGGACCCAAAGGTGGCGCGGGAGTGTTATGTCACTGCGGTGAACACCATCTCTTGGTAGGAGGGAGCCGAGGAGATGGGGCGGAGGATGGAGGAGGTCGAGCAGGAGGCAGGAGGGGAGGAGCCAGAAGTGAAGGACCACGCAGGAGAGGCGGTAGGAGGAGATCTGGAGGAGGTGGCCGAAGTGAGGGGCGCGGGAGAAGAGATGGAGGTAGAGGTCCCCATTCCAGAGGAAGGGGATGCCGATGGTTGGGGGGAGCGGTACAGGCTGGAGGCGGCAGAGGAAGTGGTGGAACTGGAGGTGCTCGCCCGGGGAGGTACGATGGAGAAGGTTCGCGTCAGCGGAGGGCTAACCCTGGAGGACCAAGGCAGGATGCTGGAGTACATCCAGAAGAACGTGGACATCTTCGCCTGGAACGCCGCGGAGATGCCGGGGGTTGATGCGGATGTGGCCTGCCACTACCTCAACCTGGACCCGGGAACACACCCCGTTCAGCAGAAGAAGAGGTCCACGGCGGACAAGCTGGCGGAGCCCATCAGGGAGGAGGTGGCAAAGCTTCTCAAGGCTGGCTTCATGTCCGAGATTCAGTACCCCGGCTGGGTCTCCAACGTTGTGATGGTTAAAAAAGGAGACGGTCGTTGGCGATTGTGTATCGATTTTTCCTTACTTAATAAAGCTTGTCCTAAGGACTGTTATCCTTTGCCTCGGATCGACGCGCTGGTTGACTCAGCCGTTGGCTTTTCTGTAATGAGTTTTTTAGATGCCTTTTCAGGTTACCATCAGATCAGGATGCACCCCGCGGACATCAAGGATGTCTCGTTCATCACAGGGGACGGATGCTACTGCTACAAGATGATGTCATTCGGACTGAAGAATGCTGGGGCCACCTACCAAAAAATGATGGATAGGGTCTTCAAGGAGCAGAGGGGGAGGAATTTGGAGGTATACGTGGACGACCTCATGATCAAAAGTCGGGATGTGAACTCCCACCTCCGGGACCTGGAGGAGACCTTCGTCACCCTACGCAGATACAAGATGCGGTTGAATCCCCTTAAGTGTGTCTTTGGGGCCCGCAGGGGAAAGTTCTTGGGGCACCTCCTCACCCCCGCGGGGGTCGAGCCGAATCCAGACAAGGTCAAGGCTATCCTGGATTTGGGGTCCCCGCGGAATGCGAAGGAGGTCCAACGGTTGACGGGGAAGCTAGCAGGGCTGAGTCGCTTCCTTTCTCGGGCAGGGGAGAAGTGCCCCCCCCTTCTTCAAAACGCTGAGGGGTGGTCAGAGGTTTGAATGGACCAAGGAATGCGAGGAGGCATTCCAGGCCCTCAAGGCGCAGTTGACACAGGCTTCGCTGCTCCAAGGGCCGAAGGACGGGGAGGATTTGTTCTTATATCTCGGGGTCAGGGCGGAGGCTCTGAGCTCCGTCTTGGTTCGAGAAGAGGGAAAGAGACAGTTCCCTATCTATTACGTCAGCCGGGTCCTGAGGAAGGCCAAGCTCCGGTATCCGATCTTGGAGAATCTTGCATTCGCCCTAATCATCTCGGCTCGGCGGCTACGACCTTACTTCCAGGCACACTCAATCCGAGTGGTGACCGACCATCCCTTCCGCAGCATCTTCGAGGGGGTGGAGCATTCAGGCCGGCTGGCTAAATGGTCGGTGGAGCTGAGCGAGTTCGATGTCTCCTTCGTTCCGCGGCTCTCGATCAAAGCTCAGGCGATGGCCGACTTCCTGGCCGACTACGTGGTGGAAGTAGCAGAGGAAGAGCTCACCCGCCCGACTCCTTGGAAAGTGAGAGTTGATGGAGCCTCAGGGAGGCATTCCCTTGGAGCGGGGGTGGTCCTAGAAACCCCTCAAGGGACTCAGATTGAGCAGACGGTGGTGGTGCACTTTCCCATTACCAACAACCAGGCCGAGTACGAGGCCGTGATAGCAGGGCTGAGCCTGGCCAGGGAGCTGGGGGTGCTGGATGTGGAGGTCCTAACCGACTCCATGGTGGTGACTTCCCAGATCAACGGGGAGTTCGAAGCAAGGTAACCCACCCTGAAGTTGTACTTGGCCAAAGTGAAGGGGGTCATAGGCACCTTCCAGACCTTCTCCATCCGACACGTGCCAAGGGGAGAGAACGAACAAGCCGACCAGTTAGCAAAGCATGGTCCCCGGGCAGGGGGAACCATCACCGACCTGTTCCGCCACTCCATCGAAGAAGGGGAGCTCATGGAAATCGACCAACAAGCTTCATGGATGGATCCAGTAGTTGTTTTCCTCTCCACGGGAGAATATCCGGAGGGGGTGGACAGGAAGAAGCTAAGGCACAAGTCAGCTTACTACCTACTTAAGGACGGGCAGCTATACAGGAAGACCCTCTCCGGGATGCTGGCTCGCTGCGTGGCCGAGGGCGAGGCACAGAGGATCTTGGAGGAAGTCCACTCCGGGGAATGCGGGAGTCATTCCGGGAGTCAGACCCTGGAGGGAAGGATAGTCAGGCAAGGGTATTTCTGGCCCACCCTGGGTCGAGACGCCGCGAAGTTCGCAAAAAGATGTCATAAGTGCTAGCTGTTTTCCCCTCTTCAGCTACAGCCGACCCAACGCCTCAAGAGTATCACGGCCCCCTGGCCCTTCGCAATCTGGGGAATGGATTTGGTTGGGTCGTTTCCCCAGGCCAGCGGTCAGAGAAGGTTCCTCCTAGTGATGATCGACTACTTCTCGAAGTGGATGGAGGTGAAGGCGTTGGCCAAGGTGACCTCCCAAGTGATCAGGAACTTTGTTTGGGGGGAGATCATCTGTCACCATGGGCTGCCCCGGGCCATCGTCACAGACAATGGGCCCCAGTTCACCAGTGCTGAGTTCACCAGTTTCTGCGAGCAGCTCGGAATCGACCTCAGGTTCGCCTCGGTCCACCACCCCAGGAGTAACGGGCAGGTGGAGGCCGCGAACAAGATCATCGTCAACCTCCTCAAGAAGAAGGTGGAGAACCTGAGGGGAGGCTGGGTGGAGCAGCTCCACGCAGTTCTTTGGGCCCTAAGAACCACCCCTAACACGGCTATAGGGGAGACCCCCTTCAAGCTCTCCCATGGGTGCGAGGCGGTGCTCCCCGTAGAATTTGAAGTCCAAACGCCGCTAGTCGGGGCGGCCAGAGAGGGCCGAGAGGAATGGCGAGCCGAGAACGAGGGGGAGCTAAGACTCTCCCTTGACATGGTGGAAGAATTGAGGGACCTTTCAGCCATCCGACAGGAGGAGGTAAAAAGAAGGATGGCCAAATACTTTGACAAGCATGTCAGGGTCAAGCAGTTCGCGGAAGGAGACCTGGTGCTGAAGAAGGTAGACGCGGCAGGGAGGTCAGCGTCCGTAGGGAAGCTCAACCCCAGCTGGGAGGGGCCGTTTATTGTGAAGGAAGCTTTGAAGTCAGGGGGCTATCGGCTCCAAAATGTAGAGGGCGAGACCCTGAGTCTCACCTGGAGTGGAGACGACCTGAAAAGGTTTTTTCCCTAAGCGCCTGTAAGCAACACGTTGGTTATAATGAATTCCTTTGCCCCCCCCCCCCCCAGTATTGTCATAGCCAGCTTGCATAGAGAATTGGAATGTGTTTGGACCCCGAGAAGATCCCGCTGCCAGGCTCTCACCTAGATGGCAGGGCCGGAAGTCACTCGGTGTCATCCCTAGCCTCGAGAAGATCCCGCTGCCAGGATCTCACCTAGCTGGCAGGGCCGGAAGTCACTCGATGGAATGTGTTTGGACCCCGAGAAGATCCCGCTGCCAGGCTCTCACCTAGCTGGCAGGGCCAGAAGTCACTCGGTGTCATCCCTAGCCTCGAGAAGATCCCGCTGCCAGGCTCTCACCTAGTTGGCAGTGCCGGAAGTCACTCGATTGAATGTGTTTGGACCCCGAGAAGATCCCGCTGCCAGGCTCTCACCTAGCTGGCAGGGCCGGAAGTCACTCGGTGTCATCCCTAGCCTCGAGAAGATCCCGCTGCCAGGCTCTCACCTAGCTGGTAGGGCCGGAAGTCACTCGATGGAATGTGTTTGGACCCCGAGAAGATCCCGCTGCCAGGCTCTCACCTAGCTGGCAGGGCCGGAAGTCACTCGGTGTCATCCCTAGCCTCGAGAAGATCCCACTGCCAGGCTCTCACCTAGCTGGCAGGGCCGGAAGTCACTCGATGGAATGTGTTTGGACCCCGAGAAGATCCCGCTGCCAGGCTCTCACCTAGCTGGCAGGGCCGGAAGTCACTCGGTGTCATCCCTAGCCTCGAGAAGATCCCGCTGCCAGGCTCTCACCTAGCTGGCAGGGCCGGAAGTCACTCGATGGAATGTGTTTGGACCCCGAGAAGATCCCGCTGCCAGGCTCCCACCTAGCTGGCAGGGCCGGAAGTCACTCGGTGTCATCCCTAGCCTCGAGAAGATCCCGCTGCCAGGCTCTCACTTAGCTGGCGGGGGCGGAAGTCACTCGATGGCAATGATTTGCGACCCAGAACGAATCACGCTGCCGGGCTCCCACCTAGCCGGCAAGGCCGGGAACTACTCGAATGGTGTTAATAGCAGGTCGGAATCACAAAAGTTAACCAAAAAGGGAGGGGTCTAACATATCCCCCCAGCCCCAAGAAAGGCGGCCGAACGGAGGCGAAAACCTGGGCGAGGGTCCACAAGAAGTTTGATAACTCAGACAAAGGACGAGCCGGCTCGCCTCGCTTGATGGGCGAAGCAGCCGCATCATCAGGGCTGGGCCGCAGAGGCAGGCCACCCTGCACGGTAATAGCAAATATACAGAGGCAGGCGAGAAAGCATTTATAAAAGCAATAGTAGATAAAAATCACGAAGTCTAGGCACAGCTCGCGCGTACGTCTCAAAACAGCTAAACGTACATGATATATACATCTAGTAAACAAATGTCAAAAAAGCGGGGGTGACGCGAGATTCGGGGCGAGAAGTCCTAAATGCGCTGGAAGGACAGGTCTCCAGGGTCATATACGGGGAGGAACAGCGCCGGAACCACGTAGCCCGTCGAGAGCTCCGTCGCCTCGCTCTTGAGGAGATCCGCGCGTCGCAGCATCTGCATCGTGTACTTTGCAGCGCTGGCGGCGTTCTTCTGCATCAGCACCTCCAACTCGTGGTCGGAGTGGTGCGCGAGCGGGCAGCCCCTTTTATCTGGCGGAGGGACAGCGGCGGCGGCCTCCAGCTCGCGTACCCGTGCCTCCAGCACTGACTTGTCCTGAGCAAGGGTGGCGATCTCAGCACCCATCCGACTGGCCGTCGCGGCATCCTGAAAAGAGGAAAAGAAAGTTATAAGGTGGATTCGCGAGAAAGGGCGGTTGTTGAGGGTGAGCACATACCACCCCGCCCAGGTACTGCGCGAGGGTCTCCTCTGCCGCGTCGGCCCGCCTCCTCTGAAGGTCCGCGTCTTCCTGAGCAAGCTTTCGGGCCTCCTCCCTCTCGTCCGCCAGCTTCTTCAGGGAGGTGGCGTTCCGCTCCAGCTGGGTGCAGCGCCTCCCTACCATATGAGCTAGCTCCAGGCCGCGTAGCTGGGCCCGCGCGCTCTCGTGAACCAATACTCGCGTCGCCTCTTTGTCGTAGATGGCGGCGTCTTCTCGCGAGTACAGGCCGAACGAGAAATTATATCGCCTCCCCGCCGATGGTGTCCTGCTCCAGCCAGCTCGCAGCAGAGTCGAGACCACCGCGCAGTTCGACTCCTTGTCCCATGACAGGAGCGGGACGCCGAGCTCGTCCAGGTATTTCTCGCCGTAGCCGAAGTTGCGATGCCCTCTCGGCACCGGCTTCGCGGCGGTTTGCGACCCGTCTGGCGGCCCCGAAGCACCCGCCGCTCCGGCGGGAATGTCGCTGGTCGAAGCGACCACGGGAGGGGAGCCCTCAGTCGGCAGATCTGCCGGAGCCTTGCCTTTCCTTTGGCTCACAGCGGGTTGCCGACCCGAAGTCTTCGCCACTTTCGGCGGGGGAGTGGGCTGTCCGCCGCCCGGCTGCTTCTTGGCCGGGACCGACGGGGGGTCACGCTGAGCAGCGTCCGCGGCCTGCGCTCGGCGAGAACCCCGGGGGCAATCCGAGCGCTCTCGTAGGGGGATGAAGAGGGATGTCCTGCTCGCCTGCCAAGAAGAGGGGATGAGACAGAGAAGAAAAGGGTAAGGCAGAGCAGTGGCGAGTGGCAAACCTCCACCAGGTGGAACGGCGGCAAGGTCGTCGAGGTTGCGGCGCAGGTACGCGACCTCGAAGTTCTTCCCGGAGAAGAACCCACACAAGTCGGCTTCATGGCCTCCCAGGCTCGGCAGGCGGTAACTCGCCTCGCTGAGCTGCACCGGCGAGTAGGGAACGTTGCCGAAATCCCCCTTGACGAACAGAAATTTCTTGAGCCAGTTGTGACTCTTGTTAACGGTCTCCCGCACCTTGAGGTGAGCGCTGGAGAAGTAGGCGGTGCCATCCCGGTTCGCACGGAAGGAGAATAGCTTGCGGAAAACTGCGAGGTTAAACTCGATCCGCTCCTCCCGCAGGAAGCAGGCGAACCCTACCATAACGGCTACAGAGTTCGGGGTCATCTGGCCTATGACGACCCCGAAGTATTTCAGTACCTGACGAACCTCTGGCCAGAGGGGGAGGCGAAGACCCACCTCGAAATGGGGCAGGGGGATGGCGAGCTCGTTCCCGGATAGATCGTTGATCTTCTCCCCCTCCCCGGGTCGTCTCGCCGAGAACCCAGCCGGGATGTGGTCGCCTAGGGCCTCTAAGTATTCGCGCTCTGAGATAATAGCGCGGGGAAAGTCGTGCTCCGAGAAGGTCCAGGCGCACTTGCTTCACCCGTCCGCGTCGCCGCCGCCGCCCATGCCGCCGTTCAAGCGAGACAGCCCCGATGAGCGAGCGCGAATCGTGCTTAGCGAAGAACAGGAGGCGAGTGGATGCTCCGAAGCGATGAAAGGATAAGAACCGGCCACGCCTATTTATAGGGGGAAAGAAAGGGCGGGAATTTTCCCGCCAATGGGAGGGGTGCGAGTAGCAAAAATCGAGCCTGACGGTTCGACTCCCCGACGCGCAGCCACAGCGCCAGGACCGTTTAACAGTAGGTCTCGATTGGCCGCGTCCGCGCGAAGAACGAGCGGGCGAGTCTCAGCCCTAGCCCCGCCAAGGATCCCGAGCGAGTCGGGGAGACTCGTGGCTGGCGAGCTCCTCGGCTCGCTCCCGCCACGATCGGAATGGCGGGTTGAGCGAGGTCGTCCCCAGACCTGCCCTCGCCACGGGAAGTGGACGAAAGGGGGGAAAGACGCGAGTACCCTCGAGCCCGCCTCAAGGAAAATAAAAACAGCAACATGATAATTTTGGCATACATTAGAGATCAAACAGTCAGGCCCATAGGCGGGCGAGGAGAGTCATAAATTGTTACAAACACAAGATGAGGCTTTGAAATAGTAGAAACTCCGCGATATCCCGCGAGCGGGGGGAGAAAGGCTGGATCAGTACTGGATCCACTTCCACCTGCCCCGCCGCTGCGTTCCCGATCACGGCGGCACGCGAGGATAGTGGTAATCGCGAACCGCCACCAGCTCCCACTGAGCCAGGCCGACTTGCTCTGAGGCATTCCTAAGACGCTCCTCGGCTCGCGTAATGTGCACGCCCGGTGAAGTGACATCGTCGCCTTCTGCTGCGCGCGGGGCTCCCTCCAAGGCCGCGAGCCGGGCCTCGGTGTCGGCCTTGTCTTGATCGACCATTTTCACGAGCTCCTAAAGCAGCAGCGTGTGTTTCTGGAACAGCCGCGTCACCTGCCTCTTCATCCCCACCGCATCGGTCGGGTCGCCCAGGTAGTCAGAAACACTGTCCACGTCGGGCGGAGGCGAATACCCTTCGCTCATCTCAGTTTCGGAGGAGACCATGTTGTAGCCTACAAAAGGGCGATTCAGAAGGAGCGAGCGAGGACAAAGCCAACGGTGAGTACTAGCTTACCAGGGGTTGGCACGTCGTCCGCGCCGATGGATGGACGAGAGGAGCCCGGTCGACCCTGAAAGGCTTCTCCCTCGAGGGCCTCAAGAGATTTTCCCAGTCCGTGGGGAGCCGACGAGCAAGGGGTTTTCGGAGGAGGGCGGTCCAGACCTGGGGAACTAGCAACCCTCTCAGACGACAAGGGAGGGGGGCGATCCTCCCCCCCCCCCCCCGTTCCCCACCTCTTCACAAGGAATTGCATGCAAGACAAAAGATCAGAGATATAACGATAAACCGAAGAAGGTCACGTACCCCAGGAACGACCTCAACACCCGCCGCCGAGCTGGAGCCCGGACGGTCACCCGTCGGAGACCGCCTAACAATCTTTCCCTTCGCCGGCCTAAAGAGAGGGCCGGGAGACCCACGTGCTGGCTAAGGGGCGGCCTCGAGGGCCTCCTCCCGAGTCTTCTGGCCCGCTGCCGCCAGGCGAGCTCGCACCTCTTCGCTGACGGGCATCGAGAAACTGTAGTCTGTTCAAGAAAAATGAGGGGATCTGGGGAGCCCCCCTGGGCACAGCGTTATATTTATAGCTGGACAGTGGGGCCCCACCAGAAGATTCCCTGCCAGCTCAGCACAGTACTCGCCGAACACGCAGGTTGGATGATTCTTTCCGAGCTTGCATCAAGCTCAAAAAGAGCGGGGATTGTGTACAACCACGTGTCCGACGAGCGGGTCCCGCCAGGGAAGTCGAGCAGACCTAGCCCCGCGACCCGCACCCAAGCGGCAAACAGATATACGGCAGGAGGGCTGGCCCGCTCCCGCCCATTTCAGGCGAGCGAGCCGCGCGAGGCGAGCGAGCGGGTCGCGCAGAGAATCGCTGACCAAAGCGGACGGGTTCGGCGACCCGCGACTAGCGAGCTGATCGGAGGGTCGCAATGGCCGCCGACCAGCCCCTACACGCGACCTGGTCGCCTGTTTGCCCCGGCAGAAGACAGGCAGGTCGCGGCGGTCCGGCTCGCGCTCGCCCAGGAAGAATAGGCAGACCACTGGAGCCAGGTCGTGCCCGCCTCCCGTGGAGGGGTATCGGAGGCGAGCCGACTCCCCAGGGGTGCGAATATCCCCTCAAAACGGCGGAGCCACGCTATTGGCAGACCAGGTTGGACTGCGCATAGCCACTCAGGACAGCGGAGTTTGGCTGTTGGCAGACCCAACCAGGGGCTTTTTGGTATTTTCAGGTCAGTTCTTTTGGTTATTGGCAGTCCGGATTCCAGAAAACTATAAATAAGACCCAAGGGGTACCTCAGAGGGCACGCTTTGAGTGCCTCCTTACTCTCGTTTTCAAGTGCTCTCCGAGGGTACCTTAGCTCGGCTTCTGGCTAAGGAGGGGAAGCGCTCAGAGATCTTCCGGGTTTGTGGTGGGACCTCCTTGCCGAGCCCTTGGGTCTGTTTCTTCTTGTCTTCTTCGTTGTTTTTCTTGCAGGAGCAAAGTAGGCGCGAGACCACCCCTTCCCCAAGGGTCGAACTCCACAAGGGGCCGGATTCCGGTTTCAACACCTTGTCCGAAGGATTTATATCACGCATCGGAGTCCCTTCTTCGATGGCGAAGGATAAGTTGGATGTGTTGTTGCCCAATGGGTGTTCGATGTGCGCGGATAGGATCTGCGATGTTAAGATTCGTAATGGGAATCAGGAGTTCGATCTGCAAGCATCGTTACTTCCGTTGTTGGAGTTCGATGTTATTTTTGGCATGGACAGGCTCTCGGAGCAGCAAGCTTATATCGATTGTGGTCGCAAGGAAGTCAAGCTGGGAGCAAGTCGTGAGACGAATTTTACGGGCTTAAAGGGGTCGAGCAAGACGTTGATGTATGCTCTTCAGGTGGTGAAGGCGGTTCGTGCTAGTGCAGAACTGTTCTTTACATTAGTGGAGGTTGCAAAGCCGAAGCCCGCGTTGGATAGTATTTCAGTGGTATCGGAATACCCTGATGTGTTCCCCGCATATCTTCCTGGAGCCCCACCGCAGCGGGAGATAGATTTTACGATTGAGCTAGTGCCAGGTGCAAAGCCTGTGTCACGATCTCCGTATCGGCTAGTGCCTAAGGAAATGGCGGAGCTGAAGGTTCAAAAGAGTTATTGGAGCAAGGTTATGTGCACCCAAGTTCTTCGCCTTGGAGCATGACGGTCCTCTTTGTTAAGAAGAAGGACGGAAGCTTGAGGCTTTGTATTGATTATCGGGAACTCAACAAGTTGACGGAGAAGAACAAGTACCCGATCCCCCGGATCGATGATCTTTTTGATCAGTTGGTAGGGTCGACGGTGTACTCGAAGTTGGATCTCAAGTCTGGGTACTATCAGATGCGAATAAGGGAGAGTGATATCCTGAAGATAGTGTTCAGTACGAGATATGAGCATTATGAGTTTACGGTCATGCCATTTGGGCTGACTAATGCGTCGTTAGTGTTCATGGATTTGATGAACAGGACCTTCAGGGAGTACTTGGACCATTTTGTGATCGTCTTCATCGACGATATTTTGGTGTACTCGCTGAGTGAGGAAGATCACTTCAAGCATCTTCATTTGGTTTTGGAGACGCTGAGGAGGAATCCGTTGTATGCCAAGTTCTCGAAGTGCGAGTTTTGGTTATCCTCAGTAGCGTTCCTCGGTCATATAGTGAGTGGAGATGGTATTGCAGTGGATCCGACGAAGATTGTTGCGATACGGGAGTGGCCTGAGCTTGCTACGGTAGTGGAAGTCCGGAGCTTTCTGGGGCTTGCCGACTATTATAGGCGCTTCGTATAGAACTTCTCGTGGATAGCGTTACCTCTCACTACTTTGACGAGGAAGGAGCAGAAGTTCATTTGGACGCCGGAGTGCGCGCGAGCTTTTGAGGAGTTGAAGTGTCGGTTGGCCACGACGCCTGTGCTGAGTTCGCCGATTGGACCGAAGGTTATGAGATTTATAGCGATGCTTCGGGCAGTGGTTTGGGTTACGTACTACTACAACACGGAAGTGTAATAGCTTATGGCTCGAGACAGCTAAAAGTGAATGAGAGGAATTATCCGGTCCATGACTTGGAGCTTAGCTGGCATTTTTGACACCTCTTTGCAAACTCCACGGTATACTTCCTTAGGGTGGCCAGAAGTACCCCTGCCTGACCACCCTTACCTCCAACATCCTACCTCCAGAATGACTGCCACACTCGCCTGAGTGTACCTATCCCAAGATCTTTGGGATCTCTTTTTCGGTTACACATCTTGCCAGGAGCCCTGACAACATCTTACGATGCAACCCCCTTCTATCATCAGGTAATGAGCGGCCTTGCGCCTGAAGCTTTTTGCATCCTTAACCTCTTCTGTCAGCCTTCCTGTGTTCAGGAAGGTTACCAACGGGTCCACCCACGAGGATCGCCAACCTACCTCCATCAACTCCCCTTCCTCAATTACTGGCCGAAAAAGTTCAGTCAGGGTCCCTCCTCCTCGAGGTCAAAACTTCGCCAATCGATAGGCGGCCGCGCTCTCCTCCCTGGGGACATGTTGGATTCAGAATGACCGGAACCCACAGATGATCGCCCTTACCTTGGATAGGTGTTTTATGAGGGTAGGTTCCCGCGCTTCAAACTCTCCTCGGATCTGCGACGCTACTACCATCGATTCAGTGAAGGCATCCACGTCCTGGATCTCAAGCTCCATTGCCAAGAGAAGGCCGGCGATCATGGCCTCATACTCTGCTTGGTTGTTGGTCACCGGAAAGTGGTAAGCCATCGCCTGCTCTATAGCGACTCCCTGGGTGCTTATCAGCACCACTCCTCCCCCGAGGGAATGTTTTCCCGAGGCCCCATCAACCATCATCTTCCACGCTTCCTGTGGATACTGCTCTCCCTCCTCGACTTCGACAACATAGTCTGACAGAAAGTCAGCCACCGTTTGAGCATTAATGGAGATTCTCGGAACAAAATAGATGTCAAACTCGCTTAGTTCGATGGACCACTTGGCAAGTCTTCCCGAGTGCTCTACCCCTTCAAATATCTTGCGAAGAGGATGATCGGTCACCACCCTAATCGAGTGTGCTTGAAAATACGGCCGGATTTTCCTTGCAGAGACGACCAAAGTGTAAGCCAACTTTTCAAGGATGGGGTAGCGGAGCTCTGCCTTCTTCAAGATCCGGCTGATGTAGTAGATTGGTAGTTGCTTCTTTCCTTCTTCCCTTAATAGGACGGAGCTCACCGTCTCCGCTCCTACTCTAAGGTAACAAGGTCAGATCCTCCCCTTCTTTTGGGCTTTGAAGTAGAGGAGTCTGAGAGAGATGTCTCTTCAGCCCTTGGAAGGCTTCTTCGCACTCGGCGGTCCACTCAAACCTTTGGTTCCCTCACAGCACTTTGAAGAATGAAGAACACTTGTCTCCTGACCTGGAGAGGAACCTGCTCAGCCCATCCAGTTTGCCTGTCAAGCGCTGGACCTCCTTGGCATCGCGAGTTGATTCCAAATCCAGGACGGCCTTTACCTTGTCCGGGTTGGGTTCTACCCCTGCTGGAGTCAAGAGATGCCCAAGGAACTTCCCGTGGCTGGCCCCAAAGACACAATTCAAGGGGTTGAGCATCACCTTGAATCTCCGCATGGTGGTGAACGTCTCTGCTAGATCCTGCAGGTGCGAATCCACGCACTTGCTCTTGATCATAAGGTCGTCGACATAGACCTCCAAGTTTCTCGCTCTTTGATCTCGGAAGACCCGATCCATCACACGTTGGTATGTAGCCCCTGCGTTCTTCAACCCAAAGGGCATCATTTTATAACTGAAGCATCCCTCCCTCGCGATGAAGGAAACATCCTTGACATCAGGAGGGTGCATCCGGATCTGGTGATAACCTGAAAAAGCATCCAAAAAGCTCATATTTGAAAAACCGACGACTGAATCAACCACCGCGTCGATCCGAGGCAGGGGGTAGCAATAGTTAGGGCATGATTTATTTAACAAAGAGAAATCGATACACATTCGCCATTTCCCACCCCCTTTCTTAACCATTACCACATTGGAGTTCCAGCCTGCATACTGGATTTCTGAGATGAAGTCGGCCTCTAGGAGCTTTCTGACCTCTTCGCGGATGGGTTCCTCCATCTTGGTGGTGATGGCTCTCATCTTTTGGCATATGGGGTGAGTGCCGGGGTCCAGGTTCAGGCGGTGACAGGCCACGTCCGCGTCGATGCCCGACATGTCTACCGCGCTCCAAGGGAAGATGTCGATGCAGGCCCCGCTCCCGGTCTTCTCCGCTGACCCGCACCCTCTGTTCCTGCCCTGCGCTAGTGAAGATCTCCATTTCCACTACTTCCTTGGTCGGCTCCAGCCGTGACTTCTCCCAGCTGACCCTTGATTCTTCTTCTAGCTCCAACTCCTCCCTTCCTACTTCCTCCTCAACCTCCATCGCCTCCTCCGGCCCCTCCTGCTGTTACTCGACTTCCACGGCCCTCTGGGCCTCTCTCTCTACTCCTCCTGCTACTTGCTCTTCTACCTCCATCGCCTCCTCCAGGCTCTCCCGCTGCTGCTCGACCTCCACGCCCCTCTGGTCCTCTCTCTCAGCTTTCTCCTGCTTCTTCGCAGTTTCCTTCCTCGCATCCTCTAGGCTTATCCCCTCTTCCTCGATGTCCTCCTCCTACTCCGCCATCTCCCTCTCTAGCTCTTCTGCTCGGCCATCAAGGACACGGTGTTGAAGATAACATTTACTGAGCTCCTGTTGTCCACCAGTATACTCGAGACCGTGAAATTCTCCACCGCCGTCTGGATCACCAGGGCATCACAGAACGGATCTTCATAGTCTGGCATGTCTTTTGATGAGAAGGTGATCTTTTCTTCCAGTGGGGGAGCCGGGGAGGTAGAGGCGACCCCCCTTCGGTACATGGTTTGAAGGCTCCCCTTGCGGGTTGCCTCTTTCCCAACTCCTCTGTGGATCACCCTGATTCCTCCCTGGGTTCCCACGTCTACCCGGTCTTTAAATCTATCCTCCATCTCCACATGTTGTACTTCCACGATCCTAACCGTCGGATCCCGCCTCCCTGCTCCTCTTGCTTCTCTCATCTCTAATAACTCAGGGCAGGTGGCCGTCGCGTGACCCTCCTCCTGGTGGAAGTCACAAAAGATCAACGCCGCCCTACCCCTTCTTCCTTCTCCTCCTCTACTCCCAGCTCCTCGAACTCCTCTACTTGCTCCTCTTCCTCTGCCCACCTCCATGGCCTCTTGCGGTGGCGGGATGTGACCCCTTGGCTCATGCCTCCACGCCGGTTGGTCGAACCTCCTTGGTTCCTGTAAGTTATCTCTTCACTGGTATCCTCCTCCTTGGCCCTGGGGGCGAACCTCCTGGGGCCTCCAACCCAACCGGTTGTTCGGCTCCCGGGACCGCCATCCCTACTGCTACCCATGTCTTCGGGGTTCTTCCCTCCTCCTTTCTTCTCTTTGCTTCCTCTGCTCCCTCGGCTCCTTCTGCCTTCCTGCTATAGACTCCTTCACATCATCTTCCGCCAGCCTGGCCAACTTCCTGGCGAACGCTGGGTTTGCCCTCTCGAAGTCTATCTCTTTTGCCTCCCTCTCCATGACCTACTCAAAGGAGAGGGGGGACACTCTCTTAAACTCCAGACTAAAGAATCCCGGCCTCAGCCCCAGGGTGAAGGCGAGCATCAGCGCGTATCCTGGGACCTCCTGGACTAGGAGGATCTCTTCCTGAAACCGGTCAACATAGTGATCCAATGTCTCATCCTGCTTCTGCCTCACTACAAACAGGCACTTCGCCTCCTTCTTTCGCCTCTTTGATGTTGAGAACCTCAACAGGAAACTTCTTCACAGATCTTCAAAATAGTAGATCGACCTTACTGGCAACTGGTGGAACCAATCCCGAGCCTTCTCCTTCAACGTGATGGAAAATAGCCGACACTTGAAGGCATCCTTCATCTGCCTTATCGAAACGACATCTTCAAACTACTGCACGTGCTGTATAGGGTCATCCTTCCCCAAGTAGTAGGACATGTCCGACTCCCGGAACCCCTCAGGTACCGGAGCTGTGATGATGAGCTCGCTGAAAGGGCTCTCGCCTCCTACCTGGCGAGAGGGCATGTCCCGCGGCCTCGGTTGGCTGGCCCGATCCACGAGACCGTGCCCAGGGAAGAGTTCTCGCACAGCTGCCTCCCTCTTGCCCAAATCTGCCAGAGTCTCCTTGCCTGGGCGCTATCCTGGGAAGAGATCCCACGCGACCACGTCCCTCTCGCCAGCCTCCGCCGGGACCTCCCTCCCTGGGCGCTGTCCAGTGGCGTTCTCGCCCAAGAGCGGGACCTCCGCTATCAGAATCTGAGGTGTGGCCCACTCGCTTCAGGACGAGAAGGACAAGTTGATGGTCCGCAGGACTTCTCGCCTGAAGTCTTCTAACATCTTCCTCGTCGCCTCCTCTCCCTAGGTGCGGGAGCCTCCAGAACCAGACCCTTCACCTTCACCTCCAGCCATGGGACAAAACTCAAGGCTTCCTTGTATCAGCTGCCTTCCACGCTCACCGCACCAGAATTGTTGGAGCCAAAAATGACCTCAACGGGAGTTCAAAACTGGGGTGCAGCCAACACCTACTTCTCTCGAGCCTCGACCCTCGACTAGTTGCAAAGGACCTAAGACTGACCCAAAGCCTCCATAGGGAGGTCCCACCTCATAACCGGAAGATCTCTGAGAGCTTCCCCTCCAAAGCCAAAAGCTGGGCTAGGAGCTCCTCAGAAAGCACTGGAGATTTGGAGGATAATGAGAGCTTGCTATCTAAGGAGGCCTTATGGGTCTATTTATAGCCTTTTGCTGACCTGAGATTACTGAAATACCCTTAGTTGACCTTCCAATAGCCAAATCCTGATGTTTATCATGAGGGTAATTAGGTCATTTTAACCCGGTCTCTGGGCCCCACTCAGCGAGAACTCTGAGCCGAGAACCTTCCTATTCAGAGCTTGGCGCAAGCGATCTCCCCTGCTTATGGGCGAGAGCTCCTCCAAGGCGGGAGCTTGGCGCAAGCGCAAGTGTTCCCGCCCACTCATGGGCGGGAACTTCTTCATGGCAGGAGCTTCTTCAGGGCGGGAGCTCTTCTGGTCGGGATCCCGAAGCTAGTCCAATCCTGAACGTTGGTGTCTCTGGGTCCTACTCAACGAATATGGGGTTGTACAGTAAGAGACCGGCAGGATTATTGCTGCCACTTCCAGTGCTGGAGTGGAAGTTTGAGGAAATTGCCATGGATTTCATACATGGGCTGCCTTGATCTCATGAGGGGAATGACTTAATTTGGGTCATCGTTGACAGGTTGACAAAGGTGGGCAGGTTTATTCCAGTTAGAAAGGATGCTCTGGTCGGTGATCTGGTGCAGTGATTTGTGGAGCAGTTTGTCCGCTACCATGGATTGCCTAGGACGATCGTGTCAGATTGGGATGGACAGTTTACATCCAAGGAATGGAGTTTAGTTCAGGCCTATCTTGGCTCTCGTTTGACTTTCAGCACAGCTTTCCACTCTCAGACAGACGGGCAGACAGAGTGAACCAACTGGACACTGGAGGATCATCTGCGCCTATGCATTTTGGACAGTGGAGAGCCTTGGGAGAGACAATTGTCGTTGATCGAGTTCTCCTACAACAACTATCATCAGTCCAGCATAGGCATGGCCCCTTATGAGGAATTGTATGGATGGATATGCATGACCCCACTATCTTGGATCCAGGATGAGGATCCAAAGCCACTTGGCATGGAGTTCGTGGAATACACAGATGCTTAGGAGAGATTGATCCGTGATAGGATGCTGGAGGGCCAGAGCAGATAGGCCAAATACTACGATGCGTAACATCGTCAAGTGGAGTTCCAGGTGGGAGACCAGGTATTCTTAAAATACGGTTGATGCATGGATTCTTGTGGGTTCATGGGCAGATAAAGCTCAGTCTGAGATATATAGGGCCTTACAGGATCCTGAAGCGGATCGGCCCCTTGGCTTACAGACTGGAGCTGTCGTCGGAGTAGGCAGGATTGCATGATGTCTTCCACGTCTCTTCACTTCATAGGGCTTTACTAAGACCTGAGAAGCTTATCTCCACTACAGATGGACCGGTGGCTTTGGTTCGATCAGTCGGCATGGAGTCGGTCAGGATCGACGATACAGAAGTGTGGTCCTTACGGTGCAAGAAGGTTCCGCTAGTGAAGGTCCTGTGGGGGAATCATGGGCAAGAGGAGCACACCTGGGAGCCATTGGACATGATGCAGTAGAGGTACCCGGATCTCTTCGAGTCAAGTATACCTTCAAATTTCTAGGGATGTTACATACTTTTATTTTAAAAGAAACCTCGTAGTCCTGACCTTAATTTCGGGGACGAAATTTTTATTTTTATGTATTGGGATTTGTAACAACCCTCAAACTTCTAGACCCCAAAGAGTGTTTTTGTCATGACTAGGTCATGACAAAACCCTAAGAAGCCCAAGAAGACCAAATGAACTTAGGCATGAAGGTGAAAATCACCTTGCGCTGCAAATAGTAATTTTCAATTACCCACCAGGGGGCTTGACTTTAGAGCTTCAACTTGACTCCATGACCCAACCATAATACACCTAACCCTTTAAGAGGTCCATAGGGTCATTAAGGACCCATTGGGGTCAACCCAGGTGCTCAAGATGACCAAAGTCAACCCTAATCCTAAATGGGTGAAACTAAACTATATTGGGCCAGTTAACCTTCCCATGGCCTGATTGACCACACCTACACCTTCCTAACATTTAGAGGAGGTCAATGAGTCACCAAGGACCCATTGGGGTCAACTAAAGAGGTCAAGTTGACCATAGTCAACTCTAGCCCCAAAATGGTAAAAGTGCCCTAACAAAGGGTCAAGTGGCCTCCAAGGTGCCCAACCAACCCTACCCAACCCTTCCTAGACCTTAGGGGAGGCCAATGGGCAACAAAGGACCTAAAGGGGTCATCACAAAAGGCCAATTTGGCTAAAGTCAACTTAACCTAGTTTAGGTCAAACTAGCTCAAGTTGGCCTAACCTAGTCAAATCCATTTGGGCTAAACCCAATTGAGGTGGTCCACTAGCCTCATGAGGTTTAGTATTATCCAAAATGCCACTAATTGTCTGTAATTAGTGACTAGGAGAGAGAATGATCCACTTCCCTTTAATGGAGGAGAGAGAAAATGAGGAGAAAGAGGTCATTCAAGGCCATGGGAGGCCAAGGGCCTCTCCAATTGATTCCAAAAGCTTGATTCATTCTCCCAAGTCAGTTTAGAGGAGTTTAACATCCATTGTTGACCCCTTAAGTGGATTCATTCAGTGAACTTCAATTGGCTGAACCTTCAAAATGGCTATTAATGGCCATTAACTCCAGACCCTTCCCTTCCTCCAAATGGCTCTCTTAAAAGATTCCCCAGACCCAGGGTAGCCGTTTCCACCATTCCATTGAAGGTGTCGAGCCCTCTGGTAGTACAGTTGTAGGGCACCAGAAGCTTCAAAATCCGGCAATGGTATTCCGTCGATCGACAAGGCTTCACGCCTCCCAAAAGGTAGACTTCTCCCCCTCTCCCTCTGTGCAAGCCTCTTAGATCGACTAGGGGTGATAACGAGCTCAATTGAGCACGATCTAGTGAGAAATTCCTAAAGAAATTCCATAAAAATGTGCGGGTTCACCGGAAACGGCCCCTCCAGCGGGCGTATCGCCGCCCATCGATATCCCCCACCTTAACGGAGGTGGTGGTGGCGGTGGACGGCTAGGGAGGTGTCCGATTTTAGGGAAATGGGTTTGGATGTTGCTCCAGGACGGAGGAATCGGGACTGTCAGCTCAAGCTAGAAGATGAAAAGATTTCGTCCTAGGCGCGCCAAGATTCGTGCTAAATCTAAGTTTAATTTCATTTTAAATTATTTTTATGTCACAACTTTGACGTGTTTTTTAAATTAAATATAAAAAATAATTAGGTCCACCTGCTGGAGAAATGGTCAACATCACAATTGTAGCCCTTAAGATCTAGTGTATTTGAAAATTGATTTCAAACCTTTTTGGTCAGTTGGTTGACCACAACACTCAATATGGTGCAGCTTATACCTAGGCTTGACCATAGACTCACTTGAGTGCCCCCATCAATCCATTCATCCAAATGACTTGAAATTTGACCACGGGTCAAACATAAATATATGTCTGACATGTCCAAAAATGAGAATTTTTGGAAAAAATATTTCTATAGTTTGTGTAAATATTTTATAATTCATACATGAATTAATTATGAGGTCTATTTACCTCAATACCACCCAATATTTTGGTGGATGACCCTTAGGGTTATGATAGGTCACTGGTAAATATTTTTGCTCATTTTAGGGTGATTTGATTAGGTATTGATGCAACCAAAATTTGGCCACTTAAGGTAATATTAGGGCAAATGGGTGTTTGATAGGTAGAGTACCTTACACTCACCCAAAGATTATAAAATCTTAGCCAGTGCCTCAAAGTCTTCTAAAACACCCCTTGAAGAGAACTTGAGTGGTTTGGGGTGGAGATACCCTAAGACCCTAGTGTAAGCCCTAGAGGTGGGGTTTTGGCCAAATGAAGGATATGGCACTACATGTCTTCGGAATGGCATGCAACTTGTTAGAAAAGTGTATAAGGAGTAGCTTAACCGTAAGAAGTAATTCTAGGACCTTTTAGAACTTACATCCCTCTTAGAATAGCTTAGAACCAATTAGTGCACTTTTGATAATGATTTTATTTCCTAATCATATGACCGTGAATGATCATGAAAGTTAGGCTCTGATCATATATTGTTGATAAAAAGCTCTCGATATTTTAGTGTAAATTTTGGGTTAGCATTTATGGTACTTCCTTCACAATCCTAATAGTTTTCCTAATCACTTAAGAAATTACTATGACCTGTTTATTCATTTTAAATTCATGAAAACTTGGCCAGAGAACCTAGGGCATATTAAAGCTTGGGAAAAGTTATTTCATGTTATTTGGAAAGATTACAAGTATGTTTCTTCAAAAAGTGCCATATTAGGAATTTATTTGAAGTATTCATCTATATAGCTTACTGACATTGGAATTATATGTAAATTTGCCAGTAACGTTTTATGATCATATTAAAGCTCTGGTGATTTCTGTGTAATTTTTGGATAATGTTTAGTGATACATCCTTCTTTACCTTTATTTATCGCAATTATCTTGAATTAATTAATTTTGGCTTGTTACATTTATGAAAATTTGTGAAACTTTGTAATCTTTGGTATTTTGGCATCTTATAGTGTTCCTAAATTTTGGGTGGGCATAACTGAAGGAAATCTGGTACTTCATGTTCAAAAACAACATGTGGTCTAATTTTGGAAAAAATTTAATAAATCCTAAAATATTTAGGAAAATTATAAGTTTCTGGATTTAGTCTAAATATATCATGATAGACCCTCGGTAATAATTCTAAGGCAATTGGATGAAAATTTGAATGGGTCATCACTCATGCTCATCATATAGCTTAGGTTGGTATGCACATAATAAAACTGCAGAATTGTGATAGCATGTAGATAAACATAGGGAGTTGGGATTAATAGAATTGTTGTTGCGCAAAAACGGCACCGCCTAGTTAACGGGTTATTCGATCTCATAAGCTAGGTGAAGAAGAGTGTTGCGGGGATAGAGGAGAGGAGGAAGCTTCTTAGTGATCGAGAGTGGAGCAAGCATTTGTTCAAGGGTTGCGAGGATAGAGGAGAGTAGGAAGCTTCTAAGTGCTCGAGAGTGGAGCAAGCGCTTGTTCAAGGGTTGCGGGGATAGAGGAGAGGTTTGCTGAGAGCATCGGAGAAGGCTAATGATCAGCAGAGGAGGTTGATCATGAGCTGTCGAGCAGACGGTTACTTTGATGGTTGTGCTTGCAGGTTGATTCCGAGAGAGTTGAGCTGAGCTGAGAAGAAGAAAGGAGCCTGCTAGCAATGACAACAACAGACTTCGCCCGCCGCGGCTTGAATGCCACTCTTGCGATGGGCTTTCCTTTGATTAATATTGAGTTATTACAGCTTGTATTACACCTTTACAAGAAAGCAAATAAAGAGTACACTGGGGAAGCTGTTAGCTAAGCAAGAAGGTGCCAGAGAGGAGGCCGCGCAGACTGGGGGCTGAGGCCGGCAGGCCGCGCGGTTACAAGAAGAGGGGATGCAGACTGAGGAATTCAGTCCTCCCGGGGCTGATGGCTTGAGCTTGTCGTGGGCTATCCTCGAGCGCGAGAGTGATCACCCTGTCCAGAGGTCCCTAAATGAGAGGTATGGGAGTCTATTTATATGCCAGAAGAGGTAACGGCTTTCGGTGATGTTTCCCCCGATGAGACGGTAACTTGTACGAGAAGAGGATGGACTCCGTCGAGTCTGCGAAGTCCGTACGAGGTCGCACGGACTGGAACTGGCCTACTGCCTGGAGGACTGGGAAGAGACCTCCCCTGCTTAGCTGACCGAGCCCGTGCCAAGACTATGTGGGCTGAGGGACCACGCGCCCGCTACTGGGAAGCAGGTGCTGGAGATTGAGTGGCGGACTGCGAAACGAGTCCGTCGCTGCTGAGTTGAGCGAGCTCGAGCTAATGGTGCGAGCTGAGGGATATCTGCTGAGTTTGCAGTTGATGAACTGAGTCCACACCTGCTGGGGAGAAGCGGATGCTGGCGGCTGGCTGCTGAAGCTAGAGTTGTGGTTCATCAGCGTAGGCGGACTGGAAGGTTTGATTGCACTTCGAGTCCACCCAGATCGCGATGAACGTGATATGTTCGTTGATCTTTGCAGGTAGCCGGAGAGCTGGAGAATCCATTCTCCTTAGGCAGACTGATAGACTCCGTAAGCTGAATTGGCCGACTGGGCGACCTGGCATACTGATGAGGCAGGTCGCCCCTTCTACTGAAGTCATCCATCTGTTGAAAGGAAAGGCTTGCTGCGCCTGCTGGGTGACAATTGATGGGCGACCTGCTGAACTGATGAGGCAGGCCGTGCGTATTGGCGAGGTGGAAACTCGGGTAGCTGATTGGCGGCGGTCAGGTCGCCAATCTCGCTATGCGGCGAGCTGGAGGGTTGTCAACGCTGGTGATGTTCTGCTGCCTAGAGGAAGGCCGCTTATCGTTGTGGCGGTCAGGGTCGATAGACATCCGAGTCCGGCATAGGGGCACCTGTTGAGATAAGCTTGTGGTTAAGCTGACAAGGCGCGCGGCCTGCATGGGCAGATTGAAGGAGCAATCTGCGGCCCCTGTCGACCAAAGAAACAACACGCAGCTTGGGTTGTCAGACCGCTGAGATCGCCCAGGCCGTGCGGCCTGAGCGGACAGAAAAACATGTCCTCCTATCCTAAGATGTTGCGACATCCAGGAGGAACCTGGAGCAGGCTGCGACCAGCGAGCTGGATTCCTTGGGAAGGATCGCCGATTTCTGGGTTAACATAATCCCCGCACTTTTTGAAGTTCAAAAGGGAACTTTAAAAAAGTTGGAGACCCGCAAAAATCGTGATCCACCCCAAAGGAAAGGAAGGGGGCAAGGAGTTTGCCAATGCCTATCTTTTTCCTGCAAGAGAAAAGTTAGTGTAGGCATGTATGGAAGGTATATCCTGCATGTACCAAGGTTTGCCTTTGCAGAACAAAGAAGATGCATCTTCTACTGAGTTCTACAAAATCAAGGTGAGAGGAAAACATAGAAGCATAATAACTTGCAAGTACCTGATGGAGGCTTGCAAGCACCTGTTATCCTCTGCAAAAGGAAGAGTAAGTGACATTCGTGAAGAGGAAAATAAGTTGCAACTACCTGAAGGGGGACTTGCAAGCGTTTGTTGGTATCAGCAAAAGAGAAGTTAGAAGCAAATATGGGAGTAAAGAAAAAGCCAAAAATACATGAAGGCAACTTGCAGGTTTTTGCTGGTCTCTGCAAGAAAAGTGTTAGAAGCAGACATGATATATGAAGGTTGCAAGTACCTGTAAAGAAACTTGCAAGCATCTGCTGATCTCTTCAAAATGAGAGTTAGAAGCAGACATGATATATGAAAGTTGCAAGTAACTGTGAAGAAACTTGCAAGCATCTGCTGATCTCTAAAAAATGAGAGTTAGAAGCAGACATAATATATGAATGTTTCAAGTACTTGTAAAGAAACTTGCTAGCATCTGCTGATCTCTGCAAAATGAGAGTTAGAAGCAGACATGATATATGAAGGTTGCAAGTACCTGTAAAGAAACTTGCAAGTATCAGGTGATCTCTGAAAAATGAGAGTCATAAGAAGATATGATATATAAACGTTGCAAGTACCTCTAAAGAAATTTGAAGGTGCCTGCTAATGATTTTAAAGAGAAGAGTGAGCAGCAGATATAATATAATGAGCTATGCTGCAAGTACCTGAGCGGAACTTGTGAATGCTAACTGTTGATGAGATAAGATGGATATGATCAAATTACAAAGGAAATGCTTAGTGAACTCTGCTGATAATTGAATGAATATCAAACCAGAATATTGATCTTCTTGCTATATTAGAGATATCATAAACATGAAGTCCAGATCAATAAGTCAAGTGTTGACTGTTGATATGATAGGATGGATATGACCAGATTAGAAGAGAAGAAGCTTGACGAATTCTGCCAATCTTAACTAGATTCCAATAGCAAGACTTGAGGATCATGGAGAGTTAGATTCCTTAATAAATGTTTGATGCCATTAACACTTGATAAAAGTAATGGAGCTTATGAAAGTGCAGCTAGATCTGATATACTCTAGAGGGGGGGGTGAATAGAGTATATGGTGATTTTAAAACTATTTACAACTACTGTTGTATTTTAGGTGTGTGTGTGGAGAAGCAAATACAATAAACCAAGATGCAGCAATTATCTAATCACAGCACATTCACAGAGCAAGGCTAGAAAACAAAAAGGAAAAGAAAGCAACCAGGCGACACAAGAATTTTATAGTGGTTCCCCAAATCTGGGTAGTCCACTCTTCTACCACCCTGGTATGAATCCACTGCAGGAAGGGGTTGATCAGGTGTCCTGGCAACCAATGGGGTTTTGATCAGGTTCCCAAAAACCAAACCCTCAAGTCTTTTGGTGGGAGACTTGCAACCAGAATAATTTTGAAGGGAATTAAAACCCTGTACAGAGGTGGAGTGAAAGGGTGATGAGATCTTCTCTTTTTCAAGTCAAATGAGAAGACTTGTGGATTGTTGTTTAGCAGCTTTGCTCCCCCTGAGATGTAGAATGAATCAGGAAGAATGCTGGAGCACTGCTTCAGGGTGATAGGTCTTCAAAGACCTAAAATTCCAGGTCTAGAGAAAGTCTCCAGGAACTTCTTGTGACTGATATGAATGTATTGTCTTTGAAGTTATCCTGAGTAAAAGCAGATGAAGAAGACTCTCGATATTGATGTAGTGTTCTTCTTCTTGATCAGTTTTTCTCTGGGCCAAGAATGAAATCCTTTTTCATGTATTGTCTGAATCATTGTCTGTTTTTTTGTTTTCTTGTATGTTGTTGTACCTGTTATTACTGACTATTTCTGTATATATCTCTGTCTCATAAGAAACATTCGAATTTTGAATATCGTGCAGTAATTGCAGACGGCCTGGAAAGGAAGCAGCAATTAATTATTTCCCCAACTATTTCCATGGGAAAATGGCATGTAATAATCCAGGATTAACTGCGCATTCTAACGGTAGTATACTGTGAAGAACTACCATTAAATGTCCAGGAATCAGTGCCATGGAATGAGACGGGAACGGAAGAAGTCCTAGTCTGCAATCGTCGACCGAAGAACATAATTCGTCGAGCTGAGTTTTGAGTTCGTCGAGCTGAGCCGAGTTCGTCAAGCTGAACTGAGTTCGTCGAGCTGACAGTCTTCATTCGTTGAACAAACAATCTTCAATATCAGACAAACATTATTCGTTGAGCAGAGAACCAAATTCGTCGAGCTGAGAATAAAATTCGTTGAACTGAGAAAAGTTCTGGACTTGGACGAAAAACTCTGCATCTGCTGAAATGCTGTGTCGACACAACTTGTTGTCGACAGATTGATCTTGGTATCGACACAAATCCTCTGGTGTCAACATAAGCTGGTGTCGACTGAAATCCTGGTGTCGACACAAATCGTCTGGTGTCGACACAAACCCTAAGTGTCGACACAGATTCTCTGATTACAAAGATCGTCGAGTAGAGATTGGCATTCGTCGACCTGAGAGGCTGTGAACTTGAGGTCCAAGTTCGTCGAGCTCAGAATATAATTCGTCGACCGAAGCATGAAGCTGGACTTAGAGAAATTCTGAAGTAGTCCTGAAAAGCTTGATGTAGAATCCCGGTGTTCGTCGAGTAAAGAACATAGTTCGTCGAGCTCAGTACTGCGAATTGTCTCACGATCGTCGAGCGCAGAACTCCCTTCGTCGAGCTGAGTTCGACGAACGTCGAACTCATTCACTTAGTCTGAAAATCTGATAGATCTGGAGTTCCTGATGGTCTTGAAGAAGGCTGGTCCATCTGGAGTTGAGAAAGAGGACTGTCTTAGACTCTAAGAAAAAAACGTGACCCAGACAATACATGATGGGTCACATCCTAAGTCAGTGAAACTAGCCCAAATCAACTAGGGATCCAACAATCTCCCCCTATTTGGGTGAGGTCACTAACAGAGACTCCAAGCAAAGAATAAACAGAAAAACAAAGCAAAATTAAGAGATATATCTGGCAGAGAATTTACAACACATGCATCAGATATATATATATATATACATATAGGCTTTGTTTTAATGCAAGAAACAGTCTGAAATAGAAGCAGAAATGAAATAACCACAAAATTACTTCTCGGTCTTCTTCTGTTTTGGCTTGACATCTGGTGCTTTATCTCCTGGCTTCTTGAAAATGATTTCCCTATTGGGATCTGAAGCTTGAGCCTTGGTCATAGTCATGTCAGCTGCGCCTATGATGTTCAGTGAAGTGGCTCTGGGGACAACTGCTTCTGGGTGAAGATGCATGTACTCATCAACATTGAGTAGCTTGTTTGCTTTCCCAAATCTCTTTAGCTCATCTCTCAAGTACTGAGACATAGTAGTTAAGCCTGTTGTGTCCTTGCCTTCAGCTTTAGCTTTGTTGATTAGAGATAAGCCAATGATCTCTTGGAACCTTGCCATTCTGGCTGTGTTGGCTATTTCTGGATCTTCAGGAGGAGAATAGGGCCTTTCAGCTTCATGTTCCTTGGATCCCTGGTGTTGTTGCTGCTGTTGTTGAGGGTGTTGACTGCCTGAAGATGGTGGCCTTGGCTGACTACCACCAGAGGATCTCCCTGATGGTCTCTGATAAGTTTGAATAGGAGCAGATCTCTGAGAGCCAGAGCGAGAGGCACCTGCTGCTGGAGGAGGAGGAGGATCCTTTCTGTATCTATGAATTGGGGGAGGAGAGTATCTCCTACTCCTCTTCCTTTCTTTTTGCTGGTTCTTTGATAGCCACATCCATGCAGGCATCCCTTTGTAAGGAGCAACATTGTGCAGAATATAGTATGGAGTGTCTGCAGTGGGATTAGGCTTGGGAGCAGGAGGAGGAGGAGCCTTCCTTTTCTTAGAGAGCAACTTCTTTTTCTTTTTAGCAGCCTCCTCATCTGATTCATCATCATCATCATCATCATCAGAATCTGAACTCTGAGGGATGTCATACAGAGCATTCAACTTCCTCAGAGTGGCATCAGGAATGATAAGAGGTTTTTCTTGAGGGAGGATAGAAGGTTCAGAGGGTGAGGGTTCAACAGCAGTAGAGACAGAGCTTGCAGCTGCTGCCTTGTTCTCTTCTTCAATGTCTGCCAGAATGAGCTCATCCAGATCGGGCATGGGAGAATCATCCATGACAAAATCTGGTACAGGGAAGATTTCTAGAATGGACACAGAAATTGGAACAGCAGTAGGAGCAGTAAAGGTGTCACAAAGTTGCTTGGCAACTGCTGGACTAGCTGGAGAGGTATACTGGACAATTGCCAAATATGGCTTAGCAACCTCTACTGAAGGAAGCTTCATATATACAGGATCAAAGATATGAAGTATCTCAGATAAATTAACTGTGGGATTTATAAGGAAATCACCAGCAGTTGTTATTGAATCTACTGACTCATCAAAGCTACTGTCAGTGTCCATGAATTGAATAAAATCAATTGTCGTATCTGTAACTGCAACTGCATTATCAAACACTGAATCAACTATATCTATATTATCAAAAACTGTATCTGCAGTATCTGTATCAACTGTATCAACTGTATCAACTGTATCAACTTCTGCAGATGCTGCACCAGCTTCATCATGGAGCATCTCCCCCTTCTTGGGTTCAGGAGAACTTGGAGCCAGGCCCCTGAATGAAGAGGGGGCAGCAGAAAGGGCTGTGATTTGTGCAGATAAAGAATTAATGAAATTTACCAGAGGTGTAATGGCCTCTGTGATGAGTGCTTGAAGGAGGGGAGTCAGAAGAGAGATGATGGAGGGAATGGTGGAGGAGTCCAGAAGTGGAGAAGGAGTGGTGGAGGGGATAAAAGTAGAGGAGGAATGAAGAATATGTGGAGGGGATAATGGAGGGAGAACAAGTTGTGGTTCAGTGGGTATTGTGTAGGATGGAATAGTTGATAGGTGTGGGGGAAGAGGGGATTGAGGAGGTGAGGGAATATGTGTTTCAGTGGGGGAAACTGGAGGTATAGGGATATGTGCAAGATCAAGCGGTGGAGATTGATGTTGGGGTGGAGCCAATTTAGGTGCAGGAGGAGTGGGAAGAGATTTGGTAGGTGGAATGGCCTCTTCAGTGTCAGGGTGGGGAGTGACCTTGACGGTCCTGGTGCTCTCAGAAGCAATGATGGAGGAGGAGGAACCCTTGGAGGGTTTGGTGATGGTCCTCTCCCATCTGCCAACCAAGGCGCAGGTGAGGCGCTTGCTGGCATTGATGAATGTGGTCGGGGAGACCAAACATTCACTGGCCTTTTACTGGAGGAAAATCCCCAGGATTCTGCCGTAGCAGACTTCCTTCTTGCTTGTTTTCTTCTTGATTAGGTCAAAGAAGACTATGCCCCAGTCGACCTGACGTTTGTTGAGCATTGCGCACATAATCAGGAATTGATGGCGAGTGATATAGTCATGTGCCGAGTGCTTGCCCAACAAAATTTTTCCTACAATGTCGGCCAAAAATTGATAGGCGGCAGACAGTTGCTTCTTCAGAAGCTTATTAGGGTTGCTGCCAGAGAAACCCATGACTTTCAACATATCAGCATATTCCTCAGCGTCCATTTCCAAGTTGTCCTCACCATTGATCAGTCCAAAAATTTCAGAGAGTACTGCTGGAGACAGGGAAACGGCAGTGTTTCCAATATGTCCTGTCAGATTTCCGTCTTTAGAAACTGTGGCAGTGTACACCCATTCTCTTATCTCGGTTGAGTGTAGCTTGATGCTGCGTGTCATGAAATCCTTGAGATGCAATTCTTCAAGCAATTCTAGGATATAAAGAAAAATTGGATCTGAATGTTGGAAGGACTCAAAGTCCATGGAGAATGCTGCATCAAACTTCATCGCCGCAAGTGCTCCTGGAGGAATCGCCATTGATGACCTGCAAAGAAAATCACAGAGAAAACGGCGATCAAGAGCAAAGGAACTGAAAGCGTGGGACGGAGGTCGAAGAAAACCTAGATATAAGATTTTCAGAATATGAATCGACAAGCTCCGTTCCACGAAAAGAGACAGATCTTCGAACTGAGATCGACGAAATAAGTTAGAGGTGAGTAGTTCGTCGAACTCATTTAGAAGAATTGAAAACAGTTCGTCGAACTCTGTTCGACGAAATGGTTTCTGAAGCAAGGTTCGTCGATCTCTGGTCGACGAAAATTGTTTCCACACGGAGAATTCGGCGATCTCCGTTCGACGAGAATCTCTCAAACCTTCCCTAATTCGTCGAACTCCGTTCGACGAACTCTGGAAAATTCGTCGAATGCAGACAGAAACTAATTTAACTCTTCTCCATCAATCATTCTCAGTTGATTTATAAAGAACAGATGGGTTTTCTCATCCAAAGGTTTGGTGAAGATATCTGCTCTTTGTAGATCAGTAGGAATGTGGATCAAGTTAATTTTCTTTTTGTCCACATTATCTCTAATGAAATGATGTCTTATTTCAATATGTTTAGTCCTAGAATGATGAACTGGATTCTGAGCTATAGCAATAGCACTTGTATTATCACAAAATAAGGTTGAATTATTTAAGTTGATACCATAATCTAGGAGTTAGTTTTGTATCCATAGCATCTGTGAACAGCAGCTGCCAGCAGCCATATACTCTGCCTCAGCAGTTGATGTAGACACAAATGTCTGTTTTTTACAAAACCAAGAGACAAGTCTCATACCCAGGAACTGGCAAGTTCCAGAGGTGCTTTTCCTGTCCACTCTACATCCAGCATAGTCAGCATCTGAGTATCCAGTTAACTCAAATTCTGACTCTGCAGGATACCAGAGTCCTAAACTAGGACAACTCTTTATATATCTCAAAATCCTTTTTAGAAAAATAAGATGAGATTCTTTAGGATTCACTTGGAATCTAGCACAAAGGCATGTGACAAACATTATGTCAGTACTGCTAGCTGTTAAGTATAATAGGGATCCAACAATTGCCCTATAATGTTTCTGATCTACAGGTTTCCCTGTTGCATCAGAATCCACAATAGCATTGGTAGCCATAGGTGTTTTCATTCCTGAGGCATCACCCATCCCAAACTTTTTAATAAGCTCTTTAGCATACTTAGATTGGGAGAGGAAGATACCATCAGGGAGCTGCTTCACTTGGAGACCAAGGAAGTAGGAAAGCTCACCCATGCTACTCATCTCAAATTTGGAATGCATGAGGTCAGCAAACCTCTTGCACAATTTGGGATCAGTAGACCCAAAAATAATGTCATCCACATATATTTGTACTAATAAGATTTGGTCCTTATGATGTCTAGTGAAAAGGGTTTTATCTATGGTTCCTCTTGTAAATTTATGCTCTAAAAGAAAGCTAGTTAGGGTCTCATACCAAGCTCTTGGAGCTTGCTTTAAACCATAGAGAGCTTTATGCAATTTGTAAACATAAGAGGGTTGAGTTAGAGAGATAAAACCTGGAGGTTGTTCTACATAAACCTCTTCTTGAAGTACACCATTCAGAAAGGCACTCTTAACATCCATCTGGAATACTTTGAACTTTTTGTATGCTGCATAGGCTAGGAATATTCTAATGGCCTCCAACCTTGCAACAGGGGAAAAGGTTTGGTCATAGTCTATTCCTTCCTCTTGTCTATAGCCTTGGGCAACCAGTCTAGCCTTGTTCCTTACTATGTTCCCTTGTGCATCAAATTTGTTCCAATAGACCCATTTAGTTCCAATAACTGGGTAGTTATGGGGTCTTGGAACCAAATCCCAAACTCTACATCTCTCAAATTGATTTAGTTCCTCTTGCATTGCAAGAATCCAGTGGGGATCTTGCTCAGCTTCATGGATGGTGAGAGGTTCAATTTGAGAGAGAAAACAGGCATGCATCAAGTCTTGATTGAGCTGATGTCTTGTCTGTACACCAACTGAAATGTCTCCAATCACTTGAGATCTGGGGTGATCTCTAAGTGTGACAAGATCAGTTTGTGGAGTTGGTTGAGCAACATCTTCTGTAAATAATTCCTCTTGAGGAATGGTACTGGCTGTTGATGGAAGTTTAATTACTTCCTCTTGGACTTCTTCTTCACTATCTTCAGCATCCTGTGGAGTGGGATGAGTTGGAACCTCTTGGGTAAGGTTTAGTCCATCCATTGACTCACACATTGGTGAAACCTGCAAAACACTATTGGTAGAAATGTCTTTCTCCTTATAAGACATGTTAGCTTCATCAAAAGACACATGGACAGATTCTTCAATTTTAAGGGATGATTTGTTGAAAACCCTATAGGCCTTGCTTACTTGGGAATATCATAGAAAAATCCCTTCTTCAGCCTTAGCCTCAAATTTTCTAATGTATCTTTTGTTATTAGTGTGGATGTAACATATGCAACCAAAAACTTTAAAGTAAGTGATTTTAGGTTTCTTTTCTTTAAGTAATTCATAGGGGGTCTTATGTTTTAGTTTATGTATAAGACATCTGTTCAGGACATAGTTAGCTGTGTTTACAGCTTCTGCCCAAAAGGATAGAGGCATGTAAGCATCTGCTAACAATGTACCTGCAGCTTCAATGAGTGTCCTATTTTTCCTTTCAGCAACCCCATTTTGTTGGGGAGTTCTAGGAGCTGAGAAGCACTGCCTGATACCTTCCTTCTCACAGAACTCATGCATAAGAAGAGACTCAAACTCTGTGTCATGATCACTTCTGATCAATGCAACATGAGTAGAGAACTCAATCAGTATGGTCCTAAGAAAATCTGTAAGAACTTTGAATGTATCTGACTTAGCTCTCAGGAAGGCTACCCAACTGAATCTGGAGAAGTCATCAACAATGACTAAGGTGTAAGACTTCCCTCCTAGGCTTTGTACTGCAATGGGTCCAAAAAGATCCACATGAAGCAGATACAATATCCTAGGTGAATCACTTTTATTAATGGATTTGAAACTAGTTTTTGTTTGCTTGCCTAGTTGACAAGCCCTGCATAGGCTTTCCTTCTTGTAGGGACCAGAAGGTAAACATCTAACAAGGTTGTCTTTAGATAACCTAGATATGTTCTTAAGGTTTACATGTCCTAGCCTTTTGTTCCATAACTCATTTTGGTTACTAGTGATATTGAGTAAACAAATATCAGTTGTGGCAGAAATGAAATATACTAAATATATGTTTCCTTGTCTAAGTCCAATTAAAACAGTTTGGTTTTTATCATTTATAATAGAGCAAGAGGTAGAGTAGAAATGTACCTGATAACCTTCATCACATAATTGACTTATGGATATAAGGTTATGTTTAAGTCCTCTTACATATATTACCTTTTTGAATGTCACTGCTCCAATGCTTACTCTTCCATACCCTTCTGACTGACCACTCTTTGAGTCTCCAAATATCACCTTTGATCCTAGCTTGGACTTATAGCTGGAGAGATTTGCTTTGCTGCCAGTCATGTGCTTAGAGCAGCCACTGTCCAGGTACAAGGTCTGACTTAGCCTTGGACAGCTCTTCACCTGTACCTGCATCAAAAATAAAGCTCAATTGTTCTTGACCCAGGTTACCTTGGGTCCTTGGTTTGGCTGAAAAGTAAAACTAGAAATGACTGATAAGGCAGGTTGAGACTTATAACCTAGAGGGTGATATCTCCTAGGTGGGATTATCCAATCAGCTACTGGATTAAATGTCTTGTTAGCTGTTTTAAAATTTCTATAGGAGAAATGATTTATATTTGGTCGTTCTGAGATCGACGAATTATTGTAAGTTCGACGACCAGAGTTCGACGAATGGGGATGAGATCGTCGCCCTCCACTCAGAGAATGACCATGGTCATTTTCTGCGTCCCACGTTCGTCGACCTCTGCTCGACGAACCATACACAGTTCATCGATCGCAGTAGGACGAATAATTATTTCTGAAGTTTGCGCTCAGCGTTCGTCGTTCGGGGTTCGACGATCTTGCAGGATTTCATCGATCTAAGTTCGACGAATTCTGCTGAACTTGGTTTTTAACAGCTTTCTTCTGTTTTCTGTTTCTATTGTCTAGGGGATTTGACTTGTTTTCTGACCTGGGTTTTTCAGTTAGTTTCTCTTTACCCTTAGCAGTAATAAACTTTATGGGAGTAGAAAGTATATTCTTCTTTATTATGGGGGGTAAACCTGATGAAGCACCCAAGCCCAGCCTGCCATTTAATCTGGTATTTACTGTGCTTGTGATATCCATCAGCCTGATGCTTCTCCCATTGAGAGATTGCTCAAGTTGTTTTGCCTCACATAATTCAGATTTTAACTTGATTATCTGTTCATTAGCTAGTGTCAATTGGTCAGTTAGTTTTCTATTTTCTGTGCTGACAGATTCAAGGTTTTCTAGTCTAGTCCTCAAGGTTTTTATTTCTTTCTCTGAGTTTATTAGATCCATGCACATAGTTTTAAATTCTACTTTAAATAAGTCAGAATTGAAATCAAAACTAGAAATCACCTGATCAGCCTCTGAGTCTGAGACACCTTCATCTTTAGAATCCTCTTCTGATCCACAGTTGCTTCTGGAGGCATCTATTGCCATTAGGCACACCTCCTTGGATCTGGCTTCTTTCTCTTCTTCACTGGAGCTCGAGGTGGATGTTTCCTCTTCTGTGTCACTCCAGGACTCAGCAACAAATCCTTTGTCTTTCCTTTTATACTTGTTGGAGGAGGGTCTGCTGCTTTGTTTTCTTCTAGAATCCTTGTCCCTGCCCTTGTCCTTTTTCTGATTCTCTGGGCATTCTGAAATATAGTGCCCAGGCTTTCTGCATCCAAAACACACAACCTCCTTAGTTGTTGTCTTGTCATATTTGGGCTTATCATCCTGTCTGGATGACTTTCTTCTAAAGTCCTTTCTTGCCATTTTGTAGAATCTTTTGGCAAAAAGACTCATTAACTCCTCATTGGATGTAGATGTTTCATTGTCTTCAGAAGCTTTGAGGGCCAAGCTGTGCTCCTTCCTAACTGGGGTAGTTGCCTTCTGTTCTGCTGCCTCTCTTGATTTGACAAGCTGCTCATATGACTTCAGCTTGCCTAACAGAGATTCTGTTGAAATCTCATTGAGGCTTCTGGCTTCTTTGATTGGCCAGATTCTGGAGTCCCATGAACTAGGGAAACACATCAGTATTTTGTCATTTACCTCAGTTAAGGTGATGTCCTTGTCAAGAGTCTTGAGTTCACTGATGATTGAACTTAATCTATTGTACATCTCAGCCACAGATTCTGTCTCATCCTTTTTGAAATTCTCATAGAGAGAAATGAGACTGGATCTCCTATCCTTTCTTTCATCAGCTGAGCCTGCTACCATTTGATTGAGAGAGTCCCAAATGGCCTTGGCTGAGGTGCACTCAGCCACCTTATGAAATATGTCATCTGACATTGTTTGGGCCAGAATATTCATAGCCTTTGCATCAGCCATCTTGGCTTTCTTGTAGGCTTTAGTATTGTCTGGAGGTGGTACTGCACTCAGATTAGTTGATGTGCTGGCAAAAGTTGCAGGAGCTGGAGGAACACCTGTTGAAATGACAGAAAAAATGTCCTCATCAATGGAGTTCATATATAATATAATTCTTGCCTTCCAGATGTCAAACTTATTAAGATTGCACACTGGAGGTCTGATGCTTGTATATTCCTTGTTTTGGGCCATGTCTGTGAGAAAGATAAGTCCAATAACATAATAAAAAAACAGATCTAACTAAGGGATCTTTGGGTTCAGGTGTTAGCCTGTACAACCAATCAGGTATGGTAATTTAACCAACCTGGAAGATGTGGTATTATTAACTAACCTTTCTTTGATACCAATTGAAAGTGCAACTAGATCTGATATACTCTAGAGGGGGGGTGAATAGAGTATATGGTGATTTTAAAACTGTTTACAACTGCTGTTGTATTTTAGGTGTGTGTGTGTGTGGAAGCAAATACAATAAACCAAGATGCAGTAATTATATAATCACAGCACATTCACAAAGCAAGGCCAGAAAACAAAAAGGAAAAGAAAGCAACCAGATGACACAAGAATTTTATAGTGGTTCCCCAAATCTGGGTAGTCCACTCTTCTACCACCCTGGTAGGAATCCACTGCAGGAAGGGGTTGATCATGTGTCCTTGCACCAATGGGGTTTTGATCAGGTTCCCAAAAACCAAACCCTCAAGTATTTTGGTGGGAGACTTGCAACCAGAATAATTTTGAATGGAATTAAAACCCTGTACAGAGGTGGAGTGAAAGGGTGATGAGATCTTCTCTTTCTCAAGTCAAATGAGAAGACTTGTGGATTGTTGTTTAGCAGCTTTGCTCCCCCTGAGATATAGAATGAATCAGGAAGAATGCTCGAGCACTGCTTCAGGGTGATAGGTCTTCAAAGACCTAGAATTCCAGGTCCAGAGAAAGTCTCCAGGAACTTCTTATGACTGATATGAATGTATTGTCTTTGAAGTTATCCTGAGTAAAAGCAGATGAAGAACACTCTTGATATTGATGTAGTGTTCTTCTTCTTCTTCTTGATCAGTTTTTCTCTAGGCCAAGAATGAAATCCATTTTCTTGTATTGTCTGAATCACTGTCTGTCTTTTTGTTTTCTTGTATATTGTTGTACCTCTTATTACTGACTATTTCTGTATATATCTCTGTCTCATAAGAAACATTCGAATTTTGAATATCGAGCAGTAATGGCAGACGGCCTGGAAAGGAAGCAGCAATTAATTATTTCCCCAACTGTTTCCATGGGAAAATGGCATGTAATAATCCAGGATTAACTGCACATTCTAACGTTAGTATACTGTGAAGAACTGCCATTAAATGTCCAGGAATCAGTGTCATGGAATGAGACGGGAACGGAAGAAGACCTAGTCTGGAATTGTCGACCGAAGAACATAATTCGTCGAGCTGAGTTTTGAGTTTGTCAAGCTGAGCCGAGTTCGTCGAGCTGAGCTGAGTTCGTCGAGCTGACAGTCTTCATTCGTTGAACAAACAATCTTCAATATCAGACAAACATTATTCGTTGAGCAGAGAACCAAATTCGTCGAGCTGAGAATAAAATTCGTTGAACTGAGAAAAGTTCTGGACTTGGATGAAAAACTCTGCATCTGCTGAAATGCTGTGTCGACACAACTTGTTGTCGATAGATTGATCTTGGTGTAGACACAAATCCTCTGGTGTCGACATAAGCTGGTGTCGACTGAAATCCTCGTGTCGACACAAATCGTCTGGTGTCGACACAAACCCTAAGTGTCGACACAGATTCTCTGAGTACAAAGATCGTCGAGTAGAGATTGGCATTCGTCGACCTGAGAGGCTGTGAACTTGAGGTCCAAGTTCGTCGAGCTCAGAATATAATTCATCGACCGAAGCATGAAGCTGGACTTAGAGAAATTCTGAAGTAGTCCTGAAAAGCTTGATGTAGAATCCTGGTGTTCGTCGAGTAAAGAACATAGTTCGTCGAGCTCAGTACTGCGAATTGTCTCACGATCGTTGAGCGCAGAACTCCCTTCGTCGAGCTAAGTTCGACGAACGTCGAACTCATTTCACTTATTCTGAAAAGCTTATAGATCTGGAGTTCCTGATGGTCTTGAAGAAGGCTGGTCCATCTGGAGTTGAGAAAGAGGACTGTCCTAGACTCTAAGACAAAAAACTTGACCCAGACTATACATGATGGGTCACATCCTAAGTCAGTGAACCTAGCCCAAATCAACTAGGGATCCAACATCTTATATAAGTAGAGAGCTTGTAAGTCATCATCTGATAGAGATTATGTAGGCAACACATATAAGATGAGCACAAGCAAAATGAATGATTGCTAGTCCTTTTGGTATGTCGGATTTAACCTTTTCAGCTGTGAAAGAGGCAGTTGATAAAAAGAGATCTATACTCGGAGATGACCAAGAAAGATTGGATGCTGCCACAGGAGATCACCCATGGGCCTTATGCATCGCTTGTCTGAGAAAGGTCATTAGGAGTATAGTCATACTTAGAGAGGAGTAGCCGCGCATCCTGTAGAAGGGCACAAAAGAGAAAATCATGGGAAATCCTGAGAATGTTCTCAAGATACACGACTCTCACGCCTCGGGTTACAGCATCACTGATCAATGAGACTAGTTGCGCCAAGTGGCCTAAAGAATTGCTTGTCTGTGGAAAGATCAGGGGAGTTGTGGATCCCGCGAAGGCACGGATTGAGAGTACCATAGAGTGTTCGGCCATCATAGTTGTAAGATTATCGAAGAGACAAGGCTACGCTTGGTCTCCATTGTTTATCAAGCAAATATCATCGTAACTGTAATGTATCCTTAACGAAACACATCAGAGCTAACACATGGGCCATCCAGACGAACACTTTGTGTAAGATACTGGCTAGGATCTGAACTCATGTATTCCTCCATATGAGAGTTAGATAGCCCCCACTACACATATGCGAAAACTCCCCGCGATATGTGGTCATTGTGGCCTTACGCTCGAATCCAATCTCAAGGGGGACTATAACAAGACTCGGTGATATCTCAGTGGTACAATCAACTCTTGGTACGTTCTTGGTGCTCGGACAATAGCTTCAAACTTGAGTGGCCTTTCATGAAGACCATGGATAAGAGCCACTCTTTACATTTATTGACCAACAATCTCAATGTCCAAGATTTCTCTCTGTAATCGATTAACGAACTGAGAATAAGTCTCATTCTCACATTGCTTGATCACAAAGAGGGCTTATGGACTACCCTTTCTTAGTTGAAGTTGAAAATCTGAGCAAGAAGTCCCTTCACAGATCAGCAAAGGAAGTGATGCACTGAGGTAGAAGACCATAGAACCAATCCCTAACTTGTCCATCAATGGTGGTTACAAGGACCTTGCATTTGGTTGGATCTTCAAGCATCTTGAGAGCTACGACTGATTAGAAAGCTTTAAGGTGCATCACTGGATCAGTCTCTCCAGTGTATATTGGTAGTCGGGGCTCTCTGAAATTAGCTGGAGAAATTTCATGACGAACATTCTCTATAAATGGCGAAGGCTCTTCCTGCTCTGCTACAGCATAAGGTTAAAAGGGAGCATAAGTTGTAGCTGTAAAAGAAGCAGGAGGATAAAAGGGAAACGTTACTGCAGGAGTGAAGACAGGAGCTGATGGGTAAGGAAAACTCCCCTAAAAGTTGAGAAATCTTGCAGGACTTCCCCGGGCTGCTTCCCGGAATAAGTTTTGACGAGCTGGAAACTCTTCATCTTGAGGTCGTAAATGGGATGTAGGCCCTTGTGGAAACGTTGCCATATAAGGAGGATAGACTGGTGGGTAAACTGGAGGATAAGCTTGTTGATTCTCCAATGTTGGGGTTGGATTGATCGGAGCAGCTGGAGCAACTAGAGCTACTGCAGGTTGTATCTGCAAATGTTGGGTGATTGTAGCAAGAATTTGGTTGATCGCCTGGAATTGCTGAGCATTTTCACGGCATGATTGCTCGAAGGCCTCCCAGAGAGGATTGTTTTATAGGACTTGATCGAACAAGGTTCTCGACTGAATGATGATTTAACAAGGCTAACTGTCGTTGTTCACCATCTATTCGGATCTGAAGGTCGTGAGATAACTGTTGATGCGCGAAAATGGCACCGCCTAGTTAACGGGTTGTTCGATCTCACAAGAAGGTGAAGAAGTGGGTTGCGGGGATAGAGGAGAGGAGGAAGCTTCTGATTGCTCGAGATTGGAACAAGTGCTTGTTCAAGGGTTGCGAGGATAGAGGAGAGGTTTGCTGAGAGCAGCGGAGAAGGCTGATGATCAACGGAGGAGGTTGATCAGGAGCTATCGAGCAGACGGTTACTTTGATGGTTGTGCTTGCAGGTTGATGCCGAGAGAGTTGAGCTGAGCTGAGAAGAAGAAAGGAGGAAGCTAGCAGCGACAACAACAAACTTCGCCCGCCGTGGCTTGAATGCCTCTCTTGCGACGGGCTTTCCTTTGATTATTGTTGAGTTATTACAGCTTGTATTACACCTTTACAGGAAAGCAAATAAAGGGTACACTGGGGAAGCTGGCAGCAAAGGAAGAAGGTGCCAGAGAGGAGGGCGTGTGGACTGGGGGCTGAGGCCGGCAGGCCGCGCGGTTACAAGAAGAGGGTATGCAGACTAAGGAATTGAGTCCGCCTGAGGCTGATGACTTGAGCTTGTTGTGGACTGTCCTCGAGCGTGAGAGTGATGACCCTGTCTAGAGTGTCCCGAAATGAGAGCCATGGGGGTCTATTTATGGGCCCGAGGATGTAATGGCTTTCGGTGATGTTACCCCTGGTGAGACGGTAACTTGTGCGAGAAGAGGATGGAGTCCGGCGAGTACGCGAAGTCCGTACAAGGTCGCGCGGACTGGAACTTTCTTCTGGAACCTATCTGCTACCTGGCAGACTGGGAATAGTCTGCGCTTGCTAAGCTAATCGATCCCGCACCAAGACTGTGCGGGCTGAGCGACCACGCGCCCCCTGCTTGGAAGCGGATGTTAGAGATTGAGTGACGGACTGCGAAACCAGTCCGCCACTACTGAGTTGAGCAATCCCGCACCAAGGGTGCGAGCTGAGGGATGTCTGTTGAGTCCACAGTTGATGAACTGAGTCCGCGCATGCTGGGGAGAATCAGATGTTGGAGGCTGGCTACTGAAGCTGGAGCTGTGGTTCATCAGCACAAGCAGACTGGAAGGTTTGACTGCACTTTGAGTCCGCCCAGCTCACGATGAACGAGATATGTCCGATGATCTTTGCGGGTAGCCGGAGAGCTGGAGCCTCCGCGCTCCTTAGGCGGACTGATAGAGTCCATAAGCTGAATTGGCCGACTTGGCGACTAACGAGGCTGGTTGCCTCTTCTGCAGAAGTCCGTTGTCTGTTGAAAGGAAAGGCTTGCCGCACCTGCTGGGTGACAAGGGATGGGTTACCTGCCAGACTGATGAGGCAGTCTGCGCGTGTTGGCGAGGTGGAAACTGGGGTAGCTGATTAGCAGCCTGGGGTCTGGTCGCCAATCTGGTAATGCGGCGAGCTGGAGGGTTGTCGACCCTAGTGAAGGTCTGCGGCCTAGAGGCAGACCTCTTATCGTTGTAGCGGTCTGGTCGGATAGACATCCAAGTCCGGCAAAGGGGCACTTATTGAGACAAGCTTGCGGTTAAGCTGACAAGGCGCGCGGCCTACAGGGGCAGACTGAAGGAGCACTTCGCGGCCCCTCCCGACCAAAGAAACAACGTGCGGCCTGGGCAGTCAGACTGCTGAGGTCACACAAGCCGTACGGCCTAAGCGGACAGAAAAACCTGTCCGCCCATCCTAAGACGTCGCGACCTCCAGGAGGAACCTAGAGCAGGCCGCGACCAGCGAGCTGGCTGCCTTGGGAAGGATCGCCGATTTAGGGGTTAACAATAATATTGATTTGGTTAGGTGGAAATGAGTTCATCATTAGGAGTAATTATGGGGAGGGTGTTGGGTTGACGAGTGTTAAGTGGTGCTCGGGATCGACGAAAGATCGTATTTCCTATGGAGAGAGTGGTACAAAATATACTAGGGTTAGATTTAATATAACATTAAATGGGATTGTCCATAAGTAGATACCAATAATAATAAGTGTCTTGTGAAAGGTAGCTTTGGGCTTCAGCCCATCGTAGTTCATGGTGCCACCGACAGACCTCACAGGGAATTCCCTTGGCTGTCTGAGGTTAACCTTAAATTGTAATACTAAAATGAATATAAGAGTAATTAGCAATATACTAGGACTCCAATTTCACTCACCCCGGTGACTCGGGATGTTAGCATGACTAGGTTGTCAGAGTGGTAGGCTCAGTGGTTGTGGAAAGGGGGCAGGTTAGCCCGGCGAGCCGAAGGCTTAGAAGGTAGTTGTAATGGACGGGTTAGTCCAGAGACCCGATGGCTCGGGAATTAATGTGTGCATGTGCATAAAGTGGTGGGTCTTCGGTATTTGACGAGCGTTCACACCGTCTTCGATATGATGACTTTGGCGATCATGGTTTACACTTAGCCAAGGAAATACTAGCGGTTGGTCAGCATAGTACGTGGTGACTCTAGTGTGTCCTTCAGATGCGTACGTAAGGGTTATGCCTGGTAGTGTGAATACCCATCTAGGAGTGGGGTGGCCCGACCCACTGTCTCCATTGGCCATGGCGGAGGCTCCTCGGAGTGAAGCTAGCTTCCAAAATGGTGGAACTAAAGGTCTGTGTGCATAGAGACATGTGTGCGTGTTGCACTTGTATATAACCTAACACCCCATCGTATAAATTGGTATGGCACTTTTTGTATGATGGGAGTCTTGCAAAAGACCCCTTAACTTATAAGTTTGTATGGGCATTCTGTTGGGTATTGTATCTACAATAACCTAGATTTATGTGAAGTCACCCTTGAACTAAGATGAATTAAGTATGTATTTGATGCTATTTTCTAGTTGAGTGTTGGCTGGTCATTATTGCTATACGTGGACTAATGTCAGTTTACAATGAGTCACTTAACACATGACCATGTGCTCGATCCCTAGTTGATTTAGGCTAGGTTCACTGACTTAGGATGTGACCCATCATTTATAGCCAGGGTCAATTTGTGTCCTAGAGTCTAGGTTAAGTCCTTAGGCTCAACTCCAGGTGGACCAGCTTTCAACAAGACCCTAAGAGACTCCAGACTCACAAGTTTTCAAGACTAAGTAAAGTGAGTTCGACGTTCGTCGAACTCCGCTCGATGAAAGAAGTTCTGCGCTCGACGATCTTGAGACATTTCTTAGTGTTGAGCTAGACGAACTGGGTTCTCTGTTCGACGAAAACTCAGGCTCTACATCAAGCCAAAGTCAGGAGAACTTCAAATTTTTCTAAGTCCAGTTTCAAGCTTCGGTCTACGAATTATATTCTGAGCTCGATGAACTTGGACCTCAAGTTCACAGCTTCTCAGGTCGACGAAGTCAGCTTCTCAGGTCGATGAATGATAATCTCTACTCGACGATTTCTGGACTCAGAGATTTTGTGTCGACACTTAGGGTTTACGTCGACACCAGTCAACTTGTGTCGACACCAGGATTTCAGTCGACACCAGCTTATGTCGACATCAGGATTTCAGTCGACACCAGCTTATGTTGACACCAGAGGATTTGTGTCGACACCAAGATCAATCTGTCGACACCAACTTATGTCGACACAGCATTTCAGCAGATGCAGGATATTTTGTCTAAGTCCAGAACTATTCTCTGATCGAAGAATTTGATTCTCAGCTCGACGAATGAAGAATGTCTGTTAGATGAATGAAGATTGTCTGGTCGACGAACTCTCTCAAGCTCAGCTCGATGAACTCAAGCTCAGCTCGATGAACACAAGTGTAGTTCGACGAATTGTGCTCTTCATTCGACGAATCCAGATTAGGTTTTCTTCAAGGTTCCCATCCCGTTTCTTGGCGCTGATTCCTGAACATTTAATGTCATATCTTCTCGGAATGTTATCGTTAGAACGTGTATTGACTATGGACGATTACATGCTGTTTTTCCATGGGACGGTTAGGAAAGTCATTGATTGCTGATTCTTTCCAAGGCCGGCTGTAATTACTGCTTGACATTCAAAAGTTTGAATATTCCTCAGTCAGATATATACAGACACATAGGAAGAGAACAGTATGAAGCAGTGATAGAGTTCAAGAATTACAGTACATAAAATACTGTGAAGTTGCAGAAGAACAAACATTTCGAAAATCTATAGTTCTTGACTGCAATCAGCCTTGACCAGAGAACTCTCTCAAGAAGAAGAAGAAGAAGAACTAAATTCAATCAAGAGTCTTCTTCTCTCTATTCATAGGATAACTTCAAAGGACAACAATCAATCAATCTGTCAAAGAAGTTCCTGAAGCAGTTCTGGTCCAGGCATTCTAGGTCATTGAAGGCCTATCACCCTGAAGTAGTGCTCCAGCATTCCTGACCAATTCAAGACCTCAGGGGGAGCAAGAGCTGCTACAATCAATCTACAAGTCTTCTCTCTGACTGTTGATAGAGAAGACACTATCACCCTCTCTCCAATTCCTGTACAGGGTTTTAAATCCCTTCAAAATTATTCTGCTTGCAAGTCTCCTTCCAAAAGACTTGAGGGTTTGGTTTTTGGGGACATGATCAAAATCCATTGGTGCTCAGGACACCTGATCAACTCATCCTGCAGTGGATTCCTACCTAGGGTGGTAGAAGAGTGGATGTACCCAGATTGGTTGGTGAACCACTATAGCTCCTTGTGTTATCTGGTTGCTTATTTTCTTTTGTTTTCTGTTTGTGGTCTGTGATTGCTCTGTGTTTAGTTAGTTGCTATGTTTGCTTTATCTTATTTTCTTCCTTGTTCACTAAGGAATACAACAAAAGTTGTAAAAGGTTTCTAGCAAAAACCATACTCTATTCACCCCCACACCCCCTCTAGAGTATATCAGATCTAACCTGCACTTTCACCATGTAATGTAATCGCTCATTGTGTGATCCACAGTGTTGACTCATGTATAACCTCTCTATTGGGATGCACTTCATTTTCAAGAACTAAAGCATGGAAGAAAAGAAGTGTTGATAATCTTAATACAAAGAAGAAAAGAAATGTTTTCTGAAATTTTTCCTAAGTCCATTTTCCGAAAAGAAGAATACATTTCCTAAGTCCATTTTTTGAAAAGAAGAAAGCTTTTCGAATGGTCCAGTCAAATTTCTCGAGAAACTAAAACTTTTCTGGAGAAACAGAAAGACTTTTCAAAAAACTCTAAAAACTTCTTAGTTCTATTTTTCGAGAAATGTCCTGTTGATTTCGCGAAAAAGCTAAGTCCGTTTTTCGAAATAGGGATGTTGTTTTCAAAAAACCAGACTCTTGTTTCGAAAAAGAAAAGTTGTTTTCGAAAAATCAGTTCCACAGTTCAGCGTATTATGCATGAAGTATTTTCTTGAGAAAGGTGTGCCATTTTTCAAAAGATCAAGTTCTTTTCAAAAAATCAAGATGTCTTTCGAAGAATGCAGTTGTAGAGAACTTAATTTTCATTTTGAACAATCAGACGGGATTTCAAATATTAATTTGTGTTTAATATGATTGATCATTGATTGGCCCGCGAACAGACTCTTACTGTGGTTGGTTCGGTGAGTCGATCGCCGCGGGCTTGCTAGGGTAGGCAAGTGCACCTATCGCAAGTAGTACTCGATATTCGGGAGAATACCGAGGTCGTATTTTTCCCGGGAACGGGTTGATTACCCCTACTCCTCCGAAAACACTATTATTTTACCGTAATAGAAGTTGAGGGTTTTAAGTAAAATAGGAACGAAAATAGATTTTAAGAAAGTAGTCGATGAAGAGATAACTCCCGGTATCGAATTGCGTTAGGATTAAAAATAGATTTGAATAACTAGATATCTAAGGTTTCAATTTAATTAATGCGGAAACTTGGCCATGGAGGTTCAAAATAATGAGCTCACCTATCTCTAGGAATATCGCTCACCTAGACATTAAGGCTATTCGACCGGGCTCTCGTCCGACGAAGGATTCCCCTTAATGCCCGCAGTACGCTAAGAACCCCGCTATTGGGTGGGGAACCCGATCCGGTAGAGTTAGCGCGCCTCCTCTCTCGAGGGTTAGTGCGGAACTCTATCTACCCAGGGGTGATCTGTCCATATGCACGGCCTCTCGGCTAGCTAGCGTATGGATAACGAAAATAGAACCCACACATCGATATGTGGGTCTACGCGTCATTAACCCTGGGTAAACCTTAAGTTTTTAATTAAATTGAAAAATTAGACATTTGGTTATTTAAAACATTTTAGATCCCAAAGCTCTTCGATACCGAGGGCTAAAAGAAATTAGCCACTCATCGGAATGGGGATAGCTTATATGATTGGTTGTGCGAGCGTCCTAAACTATTCGCTGAAAGGTTATAAAGAAAAAAAGAAGAAAAGCAAAATAACCTAATTTTAGAAAAGTTGTTACAAATAAACACACCCGCACTCATTCAAACATATAAAAGGAAGAAATAAAACTAATTTACACATAAGAGAAAATTGCATAATTGACATTTGCAGGTCCCACTCAAACGAGTGGGGGCGGGAAATAAAAGCTGAAAAGTGCATAATTGAAATTTGCAAGTCCCACTCAAACGAGTGGGGCGGAAAATTAAAGCTGAAAAGTGCAAGTCCTACTCAAACGAGTAGGACTGGAATGAAAGCGAGTCCTACTCAAACGAGTAGGAGAAAATAAATGCGATTACAGGGCTTTCTTAAATATTTACATCAAAATAAAGTCCGACCATTAAACTCCTAGCGAGTAGGCGGAAAATCAAAACCAGCCATTTAACTCAAGTGAGTAGGCGGAAAAAAATAAAGATTGAAAATTACAAGTCCTACTCAAACGAGTAGGACTGAAAATACAGACCGGCCATTAAACTCAAGTGAGTAGGCGGAAAAATAAAAAATAAAAACTAAAAACACTTGCTTGAATAAAATCCAGCCAATTAACTCAAATGAGTAGGCGGAAAAATAAAAATTACACACGCACTCTACTTGAATAAAATCCAGCCAATTAACTCAAGTGAGTAAGCGGAAAAATAAAAACAACACACGCACTCTACTTGAATAAACACACACACTCTTGCATGAATTAACTAAGACGATAAAGATTATCTCATACACTCACGCACTCGGGCTACAATAATTGCAAAAATCAAAGTTATCGAAAAATTAAAATGACTGCATTTCTACCGCTGAAATGCAGTAGAAATGCATAAAAAGGCAAAATAAAAATTGTTTGAGGAAAAAGTTTTCAAATTAAAGAGAGAAAGGCAAGTGCCCGAAAAATTAAAACGTTTACATTTTTACCGTTAGATTTTGATAGAAATGCTTAAAAAGTGAAAATAAAAATTGTTCGAGCGAAAATATTTTTTGTAACTACTTAAAGTGAAAGTTGATGAAAAATATAAATAATAATTTCTACATTACTATAGCCTTGTAAAATGGTTTAAAAAGAAGGAGTAAGCTAAAAAGAAGCAGTAGTTTTATGGTTAAAACAAAGTAAAGGCTAAGTTAAGATTAATGAAGACTACCTTTTTAATGTTTTACAAGTTCATAAAAACGCATTTTGAAGCATGAAAATCCCAAGTCTAACCAAATTTTGAAGAGTTTGAGAATGAAAACGGCCATAATAACGGCTATAAATTTTGTTATAATTGAAAAGAAAACGTGAACATTTGCGTTTTAAAACATAATTTTTGCAATTTTAAGCTCATACACACACACACGCATTATGAAAATAAAAATGAAAGTATATAAGATTGATGAAAAGGAGGCTATTGGAGAAATTTCAAAGCATATAAAGATGAAATAATAACGATTTTTATTACAAAAAAGGGTGATTACAAGAGTTCAAACATACAAACTTAAAAAGGAGAGGGAGGGGGGATCCTTACATAGCACTAAAGCAACTCCAACAGCAGCCCTAATACATCAAAATGGTTCGGATTTTGGGAACCCTGAACTCATACAGCAGCTGCCTTTTTATAGGCAAAAATTTCCAAGTACACGCCCTCCGACACGGGCGTGTCGGGGGGCGTGTCAGCACTATTTTACCGCGGGATTCAGCGATCTGACGGATTTGACGGCGATTTGACTTTCCGGCCGAAAACGCGGCGGTCACGCCCCCGGTCACGGGCGTGACGGTGGGCGTGTCATTCGACGCTTTAAGGCGATGTTGACTTCGGGATTCGCCGGCGGCACTTTGTCGGGCGGACACGGGCGTGGCGTACATCGGACACGGGCGTGTCCTTCTTGGGTTCGACGAACGTTGAGCGCGAAACATTGACCTGGCTGGCACGGGGCGTGTCGGGCTGCCACGGGCGTGTCGCACATCAGACACGGGCGTGGCCCTCTTGGGTCGACGAAAGTTGAGTTGAAATCGTCGAGCGGGATGGACACGGCTGGGTCACGCCCCGTGTCGGATTGACACGGGCGTGTCGAATCATGGAACACGGGCGTGTCAGTCTTTCCTCTTCAAAAGTGGCCTCTTTTCGGGATTTTGAGCTGTCACGCCCTGGTCACGGGCGTGACCAATATGTCACGGGCGTGACATGTCATTTTTGCAAATTTTGACTTTTTTTTCCTGACAAATAAAATAAAGCAAGTTAGTATAATATTTACAAAAATAGAAACATTTTATTGAATAAAAACAAGTAGAAATGACAAAAATTAAATAAAACGACTTAAGTAATGTACATAAAATTAGGTATATTTACAATTCATCAAATTCCCCCATACTTAAGCTTTTGCTATTCCAGAGCAAAAGTTTGAGATGAACTTATAAGGAATAAAAAAAACTCTAAGTTTAGCTATCGCTTAATCAATTATAAGAGAGATATAAATAAATAAACGGGGCGTAAGAGTTAAGTCCTAAATTTATGAAGATGATTTAAATAGCACAAAAGTTTTGGCCAAAAGACTTCTTGATATAATCAAATAGAAAGCAATAATTGTAATGGTTAGATTAACAAGAATAGTTTGGAATTATATGAACTTTTAGCCTATAGGAGTTTTACTGGAAATAATGCAATTTACAAATTATGCTCTCAAACCGATTTTTGAATTAAATCTAGAATCGTGAAATTGGCTAAGGGGGTTGATGTTGGTTTATGAAGAGGGGTTTGATTTTTGAGGCGAGGTAATTTTTTCTCGAACCTCCATGTTTTGTTTTTGGAATATTAGGAAAACGAAATCTTATTTTCCTAATATCGATTTTTTTTTTCAACTTCATAATAAATTTTAACCCAATGTATATGTGTAGGAGTAATGAATTTTATCCTCTTACTTCATAGCATATAATCTTTTTAATCTATTGGGTGCCTATGTTTACGGAACGAAATCTTATTCCCATTGACATAGGATCTTTTAAGGATAACAATTTTATCATGCCAAGTCAGTCATGATAAGGACGGTGAGAAAAGAAAACTAGATTTTTTATTAAAAAAAATTTTCAGAGCAACCTTAATAAATTGTAGGTTCCAATTTTTCAGAAAGCTAAAAGTAAACATAATTGAATCCTATAATCGTTATTTTCTAACATAATACACGTGCTCCTATCAATGAAAAATTAGAAGTAGTGCCTAAAACGAGTTCGCTATTTTTAACAAAGCATAATGAATTCTTTAAAACTTAACCCCGAATATTTAAATTTTCAATCAATAATTAACAAACGAATAACAAACAAAGAATTGATAAAATTCACATATAAATAAACTCAAAGCAAAATTTTGGATAGCAAGAAAATTAAGGATGGTATATTTGATTTATTTGTTTTCAAAATATTTTTTGGTTTTTTAGAGTTTTTTCTGTTTTTTCATCATTTTTTTTGTGTTTTTTTTTTATTATCTCTTTTTTTTGTATTTTGGTTTTGGTTTAGTCAAATTTTTTTTTTTGAATTTTTGTTATTTACACAGATTTTTACAAAATGAAACTAAAAATGTTTTTGGAATTTTGGTTTTATGAATTTTTTTGGAGTTTTTGTTTTATAATTGTTTTTGAAATTTTTTTTGAATTTTTGTTATTTACACAGATTTTTACAAAATGAAACTAAAAATGTTTTTGGAATTTTGGTTTTATGAATTTTTTTGGAGTTTTTGTTTTATAATTTTTTTTGAAATTTTTTTTTTTTTTTTTTGTGTTTTACAATTTTTTTGGGATTTTTGGTGTAAAAAGAATAAAACAAAAACATTTTAAAGACAGAAAAAAAAACTTAGGTTTTTGGGATTTTGTTTTCATTTTCAAATTTTTTTGAAGTTTTTGTTATTTTTATAGGTTTTTTTTTGTTCATATATATTTTTTATGTTTAAAGTGCAGAAAATAGAAAGACAGTGAAGAAAATAGAAAGACAGTGCAGAAAATAGAAATATGAAAAAGAAAGCGAGAAAACACCCACATACTTAAGTCCAACATTGTCCTCAATGTTGTAACGTAAGTATGCGGAACAAAACAGGGAAGATAATATATACAAAGAAAAGAAAGAAAAGGGGGGGGGGGGTAGAAGCTTCCCTGAGAGGAGGTGGGGAAGGCGCAGTTTAGGAACCCTGCATTAGGAAGAAAGATAGCAAAGAAAAACGTAAAGAGATAGCGAAAAAGACAAACATGGGGTGCCTCCCAGGAGCGCTTTGTTTATAGTCGCGTAGCTTGACTATGTTGGCGGTTTATATATCTAGGAGGGTTATGGATTCGAAGTTACCGCCCACAGGAACGCCTGCTATGTATAATTTTAAGCGATGACCATTCACTTTAAACGAGCCTTTATCCGGGTGGGAGACGAGTACGGTCCCATAAGGCCAAACCTCTTCAACTTTGAAGGGGCCGGACCAACGTGATCTAAGTTTCCCGGGGAAAAGTCTAAGTCGTGAGTTATAAAGAAGGGCAAGATCGCCCGGAGAAAAAGTTTTTGGGGGCTTGAGTTTTCGGTCGTGATAAAACTTAGAACGCTCTTTATAGAACTTATTGCTCTCGTAAGCGTTGGCACGCCATTCATCGAGCTCGTTTAGTTGCAGTTTTCTATTTTGGGCGGCTAAGTTAGCGTCGAGATTTAAAGTTTTAAAGCCCAAAGTGCGCGATGTTCTAATTCTACGGGTAGATGACACGCTTTGCCGTACACTAATCGATACGGCGTGCAACCAATTGCGGTTTTGTATGCGGTACGATAAGCCCACAACGCATCGTCGAGTTTGATGGACAAATCTTTCCTATTAAGTGAAACGGTTTTCTCTAATATGCGCTTTATCTCCCGATTTACTACCTCTACTTGGCCACTAGTTTGCGGGTGGTAGGGGGGTGGCAAGTTTGTGCGTGACGCCGTATCTAGCTAACGTCTTAGCCATCTGGGTGTTGCAGAAATGCGTCCCCCTATCACTTACAATAGCGCGCGGAGTGCCGAAGCGAGAAAATAGCTTTTTAGAAATGTAACGACGACTCGCGCATCGTTGGTGGGGAGAGCTTGTGCTTCCGCCCATCTCGATACGTAGTCGACCGCTACTAAAATATACATATTTTTGAAAGACGGAGGTAGGGGACCAACAAAATCTATGCCCCATAAATCGAAGACTTCGCACTCTAAAAACATGTTTTGGGGCATCTCGTCGCGACGAGAAATGTTACCCGACCGCTGACAGCTATCGCATGCACGCACAAAATTGTGAGCATCTTTAAATAGAGTGGGACAAAAGAAGCCCGCCTCTAGCGCCTTCCGCGCAGTCCGGTTAGCTTGATAATGCCCACCAGCCGGTCCCTCGTGGCAGTGCCTAAGGATTTGCGTGCACTCCACACCCGCGACACATCTTCGGATGCTTGGTCCGCGCAGAGACGAAAAAGGAAAGGGTCCTCCCAAAAGAAATATTTCAAGTCAGAAAAGAATTTCTTCTTTTGCTGGCTTGAAAAGTCTTTTGGAAGTACCCTCGCAACTAAATAGTTTGCAAAATCTGCGAACCAAGGCGGGGAAGAAGAACTAGTAGTTATGGCTAGGAGGCGTTCCTCGGGGGAATCTGTCATTTATGTCAGATTCGTCGAGCGCTTCCGCAGCGGGATTTTCTAAGCGGGAGAGGTGATCGGCGGCTAAATTTTCCCGCCCCTCTTATCCCGGATCTCTAAATCGAACTCTGCAAGAGGAGGATCCATCGAAGAAGGCGGGGTTTGGCGTTCGTTTTTGCTAACAAATATTTTAAGACGGAATGGTCGGTAAATACGATAACTTTGGATAACGTTAGATACGAGCGAAACTTATCGAAAGCAAATACGACGGCTAAAAGTTCCTTTTCCGTTGTTGTATAATTTCCTTGTGCGGAAGTGAGGGTCTTGCTAGCGTAGTAAATAGGATGAAAATATTTGTTTATACGTTGGCCAAGAACGGCTCCTACGGCAATATCACTAGCGTCGCACATAATCTCGAACGGAAGGGTCCAATCGGGCGCCACTAAAATAGGTGAATTGATAAGTTTTTGTTTTATGAAATTAAATGCAGACTTGCATTCGCTATCAAAGACAAAATTTGATTCCTTTTCCAAGAGGCGAGTAAGCGGCTTTGTTATTTTTGAAAAATCTTGAATAAAACGCCTATAAAAGCCCGCGTGCCCTAAGAAACTCCTAATAGATTTAACGTTGGAAGGCGGGGGAAGTTTTTCTATAATTTCAACTTTGGCCTTATCGACCTCCATCCCTTAGACGAAATCATATGGCCGAGAACCAAACCTTCTCGAACCATAAAGTTACATTTTTCCCAATTTAAAACAAGATGCGTGTCCTCGCATCGCTGAAGGACACGGTCTAAATTATGAAGACAGGACGGGAAAGAGCTTCCGAAAACAGAGAAGTCATCCATAAAGACTTCCATAATGTCTCCTACCAGCTCGCCAAAGATCGCCAACATACATCTTTGGAATGTAGCAGGCGCATTGCAAAGGCCAAATGGCATTCTTCGATATGCGAAGGTACCAAACGGGCAGGTAAAAGTTGTTTTCTCTTGGTCATCGGGGGAAATGGAGATTTGGAAAAACCCCGATAATCCATCGAGAAAACAAAAATACGGATGACCAGACAAACGCTCTAAAATTTGGTCTAAAAACGGTAGTGGGAAATGATCCTTACGAGTGGCGTCATTTAGTTTTCTATAATCGATGCACACCCGCCAACCCGTAACAGTACGAGTTGGGACGAGTTCATTGTGCTCATTCTCCACTACGGTAAGACCGCCCTTTTTGGGCACCACGTGAATGGGACTAACCCACGTACTATCCGATATGGGATAAATAATCCCCGCATCTAATAATTTAATAATTTCGGCCTTAACGACGTCTTTCATGTTTGGGTTAAGACGTCGCTGCGGTTGAATAGTTTTGCGGCAATTATCTAGAAGAAAAATCTTATGGGTGCAGAAAGACGGGTTAATCCCTTTGAGATCAGAAATTTGCCAAGCAATTGTGTGGCGATGTTTAAGCAAAACTCCCAATAAATCAGAAGTCTCCGATTCGCTCAAATGCGAAGAAATGATAACAGGGAGTGTATCATCTTTCCCCAAAAAGGCGTATTTGAGTGAATCGGGTAGGGGTTTGAGTTCAAGGCAGGGCGGTTCTTCTAACGAGGTTTTAATTCCTATGTCTTTCTTACCAATTGGTTCGAAAGGCAAGTCTATAGACGTATCCTCATCGCAGTTAAAATTTTCGAGCGCAAAAAGATCGTCGTTTAAAAACGTAGACTCAAAAATAGGGGAAGAAACAATCTCCGAGATATGTGTCTAAATTATAACAAAAGTCATCGCTCGATGACGAGTCTCCTATGGAGGGATTAATAGAGAAAGTAACTTCGTCATCTCCTACCCGAAGGAGGAGACGACCGTTACTGACATCAATTAATGCGCGGGAGGTGGCGAGAAAAGGGCGACCGAGTATAATTGGTACATCAGTGTCCTCCTCGATGTCCAAGATGACGAAGTCTACCGGAAAGATAAACTTATCAACTCGGACAAGTACGTCCTCCACTACCCCGACGGGAAACTTAACCGAGCGATCCGCTAGTTGGATTCGCATTTTAGTAGGGGCCGGAGTGCCCAAACCTAATTTTTGAAAGAGCTAGAACGGCATCAAATTAATGCTCGCGCCTAAATCTGCAAGAGCGTATTTTACTAATATATTGCCAAAAAGGCACGGGATGGAGAACCGTCCCGGGTCATTTCTTTTTAGGGGCAATTTATTAGTAAGAGCCGCTGAGCAGTCAGCATTAAGAGAAATATGCGAAATATTTTCTAATTTTTGTTTATTGGAAAGAAGTTGTTTTAGGTATTTCGCATATTTAGGCATCTGAGAGAGTGCCTCGCAGAATGGAACATTAATATGAATTTGTTTTAATAATAAAATAAATTTTTCAAATTGCGCGTCCTTACGCTCACTATTAAGTTTATGCGGATACGGCAAGGGCGTTTTAATAATTTTTTCATTTAAAATTTGTAAAGGCGGCGAAATCAAAGAAGGGGGAAGAGGGGTCGGAGGTGAAATATGTACCTGAGGATCGGTCACCTCCTTTCCGCTACGGAGGGTTATAGCGTTGATATTTTCCCGCGGATTGGGCTCCGTGTTTCCCGGCAGTGCCCCGAGCGCGCGCTCGGACATCATTCGCGCTAGCTGTCCAACCTGGAGTTCTAAGTTTTTTAGCGATCCGGTGATGTTCCGGATATTTGACTCGTTGGAAGCTATATATTTAGAAAAATTATCCTCCATCGGGGAGGGTTTTGGAAGAGGGGGAGGCGGCAGAAATCCAGGCGCGAAAGAATTGGGGGGGGCGCTGCGCATTATTCGGATTGCTCCATGAGAAGTTGGGGTGGTTCCTCCAACCCGGATTATAGTTATTGCTATAAGGGTTGTTATTGGGGTTGAAGGAAGGTCGCCCAGCATTTCCCACGTAGTCTACGAATTCATTTGCTACGCCGGCATTAGGGGGAATCGCCCAAGGAGGAGTGGTGGAGGCAACAGACATCTCCGCCACCTGCTTTGTCAGCCTTTCAACTTGAAGGGCTAAGTGGGCAGTGGCATCCACTTCGAAGAGGCCGGCCGCCTGCTTGGGACGTCCCCGAGGGACGTTCCATTGGTAGGCGTTCATAGCCATCTCCTCAATAAGAGCTTGGGCAGCCTCGGGGGTCTTATTATTCAAGGTACCCCCGGCAGCCGCGTCAATCATTTGACGCGTCTGATAATTAAGCCCATTGTAGAAGATTTGGACCTGCAACCACGCAGGCAGCGCGTGGTGCGGACACTTGCGGAGGAATTCCTTAAAGCGCTCCCAAGTCTCAAAGAGAGACTCAGAATCATTCTGCATGAACGAAGAAATGTCCGCCCGTAACTTTGCAGTTTTGGCGGGCGAAAAATACTTCGTTAAGAACCGCTCCGCAAGCTCGGCCCAGGTGGTGATACATCCTCGTGGGAGGGAATTCAACCACGCCTTAGCTTTGGATCTGAGGGAGAATGGAAAAGGCGCAAACGAATGGCGTCATCAGTGACGCCATTAATCTTAAAAGTGTCGCAAATCTCCAAAAAACTAGACAAATGAACGTTCGGGTCCTCATCCGGCTGTCCATCGAACTGCACGGCGTTTTGGATCATTTGGATAACGCTCGATTTGATCTCAAAATTATTGTTCGCCACCGTCGGGCGGACAATACTGGACCCAGTATCGTCCAAATTGGCCGGGCGTAATATGACATTGTACGCTCGAGGGCCGCGTTCGGATTGGGGTCGGCCATAGGAACGACAGAGGGTTCTCCGATGGATTCTGCGGGATCCAAAGAGGGATTTCGGCGTTGAGACCGAATACGCGCAAGAGAGCGTTCGATCTCAGGATCGAAATCCAAATTTTCGGACTCCGAAGGCTGTCCACGGGTCATACACCCGAATGAAAAGTAGAAAAATTAACTCTCTTTTTTTTCGGATTTTGAAGAAACGTTTTTTAAGTTTTTTTTTTTAGTTTTTAGAAATAAAAGTAAAAGTAATAGAGTTCGGATTCGGAATAACAACTCAAAGAGAAGTCCCCGGCAACGGCGCCAAAAACTTGATTGGCCCGCGAACAGACTCTTACTGTGGTTGGTTCGGTGAGTCGATCGCCGCGGGCTTGCTAGGGTAGGCAAGTGCACCTATCGCAAGTAGTACTCGATATTCGGGAGAATACCGAGGTCGTATTTTTCCCGGGAACGGGTTGATTACCCCTACTCCTCCGAAAACACTATTATTTTACCGTAATAGAAGTTGAGGGTTTTAAGTAAAATAGGAACGAAAATAGATTTTAAGAAAGTAGTCGATGAAGAGATAACTCCCGGTATCCAATTGCGTTAGGATTAAAAATAGATTTGAATAACTAGATATCTAAGGTTTCAATTTAATTAATGCGGAAACTTGGCCATGGAGGTTCAAAATAATGAGCTCACCTATCTCTAGGAATATCGCTCACCTAGACATTAAGGCTATTCGACCGGGCTCTCGTCCGACGAAGGATTCCCTTAATGCCCGCAGTACGCTAAGAACCCCGCTATTGGGTGGGGAACCCGATCCGGTAGAGTTAGCGCGCCTCCTCTCTCGAGGGTTAGTGCGGAACTGTATCTACCCAGGGGTGATCTGTCCATATGCACGGCCTCTCGGCTAGCTAGCGTATGGATAACGAAAATAGAGCCCACACATCGATATGTGGGTCTACGCGTCACTAACCCTGGGTAAACCTTAAGTTTTTAATTAAATTGAAAAATTAGACATTTGGTTATTTAAAACATTTTAGATCCCAAAGCTCTTCGATACCGAGGGCTAAAAGAAATTAGCCACTCATCGGAATGGGGATAGCTTATATGATTGGTTGTGCGAGCGTCCTAAACTATTCGCTGAAAGGTTATAAAGAAAATAAGAAGAAAAGCAAAATAACCTAATTTTAGAAAAGTTGTTACAAATAAACACACCCGCACTCATTCAAACATATAAAAGGAAGAAATAAAACTAATTTACACATAAGAGAAAATTGCATAATTGACATTTGCAGGTCCCACTCAAACGAGTGGGGGCGGGAAATAAAAGCTGAAAAGTGCATAATTGAAATTTGCAAGTCCCACTCAAACGAGTGGGGGCGGAAAATTAAAGCTGAAACGTGCAAGTCCTACTCAAACGAGTAGGACTGGAATGAAAGCGAGTCCTACTCAAACGAGTAGGAGAAAATAAATGCGATTACAGGGCTTTCTTAAATATTTACATCAAAATAAAGTCCGACCATTAAACTCCTAGCGAGTAGGCGGAAAATCAAAACCAGCCATTTAACTCAAGTGAGTAGACGGAAAAAAAATAAAGATTGAAAATTACAAGTCCTACTCAAACGAGTAGGACTGAAAATACAGACCGGCCATTAAACTCAAGTGAGTAGGCGGAAAAATAAAAAATAAAAACTGAAAACACTTGCTTGAATAAAATCCAGCCAATTAACTCAAATGAGTAGGCGAAAAAATAAAAATTACACACGCACTCTACTTGAATAAAATCCAGCCAATTAACTCAAGTGAGTAGGCGGAAAAATAAAAACAACACACGCACTCTACTTGAATAAACACACACACTCTTGCATGAATTAACTAAGATGATAAAGATTATCTCATACACTCACGCACTCGGGCTACAATAATTGCAAAAATCAAAGTTATCGAAAAATTAAAATGACTGCATTTCTACCGCTGGAATGCAGTAGAAATGCATAAAAAGGCAAAATAAAAATTGTTTGAGGAAAAAGTTTTCAAATTAAAGAGAGAAAGGCAAGTGCCCGAAAAATTAAAACGTTTACATTTTTACCTTTAGATTTTGATAGAAATGCTTAAAAAGTGAAAATAAAAATTGTTCGAGCGAAAATATTTTTTGTAACTACTTAAAGTGAAAGTTGATGAAAAAATATAAAATAACAATTTCTACATTACTATAGCCTTGTAAAATGGTTTAAAAAGAAGGAGTAAGCTAAAAAGAAGCAGTAGTTTTATGGTTAAAACAAAGTAAAGGCTAAGTTAAGATTAATGAAGACTACCTTTTTAATGTTTTACAAGTTCATAAAACGCATTTTGAAGCATGAAAATCCTAAGTCTAACCAAATTTTGAAGAGTTTGAGAATGAAAACGGCCATAATAACGGCTATAAATTTTGTTATAATTGAAAAGAAAACGTGAACATTTGCGTTTTAAAACATAATTTTTGCAATTTTAAGCTCATACACACACACAACACGCATTATGAAAATAAAAATGAAAGTATATAAGATTGATGAAAAGGAGGCTATTGGAGAAATTTCAAAGCATATAAAGATGAAATAATAACGATTTTATTACAAAAAAGGGTGATTACAAGAGTTCAAACATACAAACTTAAAAAGGAGAGGGAGGGGGGATCCTTACATAGCACTAAAGCAACTCCAACAGCAGCCCTAATACATCAAAATGGTTCGGATTTTGGGAACCCTGAACTCATACAGCAGCTGCCTTTTTATAGGCAAAAATTTCCAAGTACACGCCCTCCGACACGGGCGTGTCGGGGGGCGTGTCAGCACTATTTTACCGCGGGATTCAGCGATCTAACGGATTTGACGGCGATTTGACTTTCCGGCCGAAAACGCGGCGGTCACGCCCCGGTCACGGGCGTGACGGTGGGCGTGTCATTCGGCGCTTTAAGGCGATGTTGACTTCGGGACTCGCCGGCGGCACTTTGTCGGGTGGACACGGGCGTGGCGTACATCGGACACGGGCGTGTCCTTCTTGGGTTCGACGAACGTTGAGCGCGAAACATTGACCTGGCTGGCACGGGGCGTGTCGGGCTGCCACGGGCGTGTCGCACATCAGACACGGGCGTGGCCCTCTTGGGTCGACGAAAGTTGAGTTGAAATCGTCGAGCGGGATGGACACGGCTGGGTCACGCCCCGTGTCGGATTGACATGGGCGTGTCGAATCATGGAACACGGGCGTGTTAGTCTTTCCTCTTCAAAAGTGGCCTCTTTTCAGGATTTTGAGCTGTCATGCCCTGGTCACGGGCGTGACCAATATGTCACGGGCGTGACATGTCATTTTTGCAAATTTTGACTTTTTTTTCCTGACAAATAAAATAAAGCAAGTTAGTATAATATTTACAAAAATAGAAACATTTTATTGAATAAAAACAAGTAGAAATGACAAAAATTAAATAAAATGACTTAAGTAATGTACATAAAATTAGGTATATTTACAATTCATCAATCATCATTCCTTAAATAATTTCAGACCGTTAGTGTATATCCTATATAAAGTCTTCTCAAGATTCATCAACCATAAAAATAATGGTAACAAGAAGCAATTACAGAATTCAGAATCGCCGCATATTGTAAATTGGGAAAAGCCGCACGCCGCCATCGTTTCTTGTCTGTCACTTCTTCATCAATCGAGCAATTCAACAGAAAAAAAGATTTGACACATCATAAGTTCAAGTTTCTTCAATCATTCATTTGGCCGTTTCGGATCCAAAGAATTTCAGATCGTGTTCTTTCAAGACTTCTTCCTCAACATCTTCTTCAAGTATTTCAGTTTTAAGAGGGAAGAACTCTGAAGATTTCAGATCTGGAAGTAAAAGTTTATTGTTGTTGTAAAATTTATTTCAACTGTTGTAGGAGTCTTGTCTCCGAGTTTGTTGAAAGATTATTCTTCCGAGCGTAGATCCCGTTTTGGGGTATCGAGTTTGTAGGGGTGTGTTTAATCCGAGTTGTAGGAGAATTGCTCAAGTGTAGGATTGTTTTAATCCGAGATATAGTGAAGTATCCAAGGTTAGTCATGGTGTTAGATTGGTGAGGTGGAGAGTGGACTTACCCAAGACTAGGGAACCACTATAATTCCTTCTGCCTTCTGGCGTGTGCTTGATTGCTTTTTGTGTTAATATCTCTCAAACGTTTATTGTGCAAAAGATGTAGATCTCACCAATTCACCCCCTCTTGGTGATTTAGGGAGACAACTAGATACTTTCTATTGGTATCAGAGGGAGGTTGTTCTCAAAAAGGTTCACACCTAGAATAGAACTACTTCTAGTTGTCATAGAAATAATCAAGCATGGACAGATCCAAGGACTCCACTAATCTTTCGGTGTGCACAAAGGCTAACTTTCCCATGTGGAGACAAAGAGTAAAATTCTTCATGAAAGTTGTTGATCGTCGCATCTTCATGATAGTGGAAGAAGGCCCTTATGTTCACATGACAGTCTCTACCATAGAACTAACCAAAAAAGTACCAAAGAAATTGATGGATCTCGACAAAGATGAGATAACCCTTTTCTCTCTGGACAAGAAAGCTAAAAATATCATCGCAAGTGCAATCGATGACTCAATGTTACAGAACCTTATTCACTTCCAATCTACCAAGAAATAAGACAGTCTTCGATCGTCCTGATTGAAGGGACAAAAGAAGTAAGGGATGACAAAAGATCCCTTATGAACCAAAAATATGAGGCCTTCAGGCAAGGCCCCATGGAGACAATTGCTGACACATTTGAGAACTTCTTCAAAATTGTCAACGGCCTGAAAAACTATGACCAGGTGTTCATAAATGGAGAACTAAACGACAAGCTCCTAAGATCCTTAACTAAGGAATGGGAAAATAAAATTTGTGCCATCAGGTAGTTCGGGAGACTGGATGAAACTGAGCCCCATAACCTCTTCGGAAAGCTAATGTCCTATGAGCTTCAAATCAACACAAGAAATATTGAGGAAGAGGGCAGCAGATCTTCATCAAAAGTGAAGTTTGTTGCACTGAAGGTAGCTAGCTCAAGGAAGGCTAAAGCAACATCCTGTACTACAACTCACAAAGAAAGTGAAGAAGAAGACTCAGAGCCAAGCACCTCGGGCTCAGAACTATCTATTGGGTACATTGAAAATTGTGTACCTGATTTGGAGAAGCCTCACCTGACTTAATGATATACATCAGGGTGTATTTGATGGTGTATTGAGTTTGGTTGTGCAGGCAGAAGAATGTAGAAATTATTCTAAGTACAAAAGTGTCGCGACAATTATTTTGTGTCGACACCTTTGAAGGAGCTGTGTCGAGACAAGTAGCAAGCCTGTGTCGACACATAGGACTTGTGTCGACACCCAGAGTTTAAGCCGACATATTTAGATATTGTTGCATTGACAATTATAAAGAAGCAGCTATGTCGACATCCAGGACTTGGGTCGACATTTGTAGAGGCTGTGTCGATACACAGAACTTGTGTCAACACATTCTACAAAGGCTGTATCGAGAACCTGATAAAGAGTTGTGTCAACAGTTCCTGAAGTATGTCGACACATTCTACAAAGGCTATGTGTCGAGAACTTGATGAGGAGCTGTGTCGACTATTTTTGAAGTATGTCGACACATTCTACAAAGGCAGTGTCGAGACTGAATGAAGACCTATGTCGATAATTTCTGTAGTTTGTCGACAACACCAAAGGAAGTGTGTAGATACCCCAGGTATTAGTGTCGATACATACTTCATCTGTGTCGACACGTACTGTTCTTATATCTTGACACATTCAGCTGAGTTGAATAACTCTAAATGACAAATCTCAAGACTAAAGACTTGTCAGCTGCCAGAATTATCACGGCTTAATACACATGTCAGAACTGTCAGATGTCGGTCAACTACAAGGTCAGCCGGTTGCCTCTGATGTAAACTATAAATAGAGCTGAACTATGAGAGAAAATTAATAATAGAAGAGAGAGAGATATTAAAGTGGAATTCTCCAAGAAGAATTCACGGATTCCAATAAAGCAAAAATATTCTGATTCAAAATCAGAGAAGGTGATTGCTTCACAGCAGATCTGTTAGAGATTGCAAATTTAATTCTGCAAGGTGGAAGAAGTTGGATCTACACCAACTTCTCAAGAAGATTCAACCTAGGTTCTCTCTTTCAAGAAGCTTTGAATAAAGCTAAGTCCGATTGAATCAGATTCATTACTGCAAAGAACAGTAGAAAGCATATCCATTAAGATCTAATCAAGATTACCTCATCTCTCTCTAAGTGGAGGAAGGAACATCTTCTTAATCAATATTCTGTAGGATCTATTTTAGATATGAGTGTAGGAGATAAGTTCTTTGAGTTGTAAGCTTGTAACTATAAAGGCGTTGGTAGGGCTGTTTGCCTGAGGTAGGAGATTAAGTTCTCTGAGCTATAGGCCTAGTGATAAAGGCTGAGGTAGGGCTTTATTTCCTGTGTGGTAAGAGTGTGGATTCACTCTGAGGTAGGGTTCTTGGGAAGAGCCTGAGTTGTAGCACTTGTTGAAGTGTGAATTGTAAGAACTACTTTTTGTTCTGAGTTGTAATATCTGAGTTTCTGAAAAAGTGGAAGGAAGTTTTGCTGAATCTAGTATACTGCTAGATAGGCGAAGGGGTAAACTGGATGTACCCATCATTTGGGTAGCCACTATAAAAACTATGTGTATGATGTGATTGGATGATTGTGTGCTGTGAAAATTATAGATTTTATTTATGCTGTTATCACATTATTAAATGTCTATGTAGAATAAGGATTGAACCTATTCACCCCCCACCCCTCGAGGTGTTTAGTTAATCTTGAAACCAATTCTATCAAGTGATATCAGAGCCAGGTTCCTCAAAATTTAACTTAATAGTCTAAGTGTATCTCCAAGACTGTAATAAGATAGCCAAGATGGGTTTAGGTGAAAATCGCAAAGAACTTGGATCCATGAAACTTCCCATTTGTAGAAAAGAAACCTTTGGCATATGGAAATAGAAGGGTCAGATTATTCATGGAGGCAACTGATCCAAGAATTTACATCATAGTTCAAGAAGGGCCTTTCATCACTATGAAGACATCTATTCTAGATGCAAATCTGAAAACTCCAAAGAGTTATTCAGATATGACCAAAGATGAGATCATCTTAGTCACTTTGGATAAGAGGGCACAGAACATAATTGTTATTGTCATAGATGATTCTACATTTAAGAATTTAGTCCCTGCAAAACTTCAAAGGAAATGTGGAATACCTTAATTATCTAAATGGAGGGGACTGAAGATGTAAGAGAAGATAGGAAATCCATCCTCAATCAAGAATATGAGAGTTTCAGACAAGCCATGATAGATAGCATAGCTATATGCTATGAAACGTTATTTAGAATTGTCATCTGAGGTGATGACTTATGGAAGAGTCTTCAGCACTTATGAACTTAATGACAAGTTTCTCAGATCATTAACCAAGTATTGGGATACCAAATTCTGTGCCATCAGAGAAGTAGTCAGACTTGCAGATACTCCTCCATCAACGTTTTTGGAAAATTGATGTCCTATGAGATACAGTTGATTGTCAGAAAGGAAGAGGAAAAGTCCAACATGTTTTATGGCAAAGATAAGTCTGTGCCCTTCAAAGTTGAAGCTACAAAGAAGGGTAGGAGAAAGTCTCCCTCTCCTCCCAGAAATGTTTCTGATACTGTGTCAGAAAGTTCAGACACTAACACAATAGATGGCCATAATTCTGATGAGGAGCTTGCTGCCATTTTTAGGCAATTCCATTAGTTTCTGAAGAAAAAGAACTGAGGAGAAGGCCTTCCTCTTCCTCTTACTCCAAGGATGACAGCTACAAGGGAAAGAAGAAAACCTCTAAGGAGGAAAGGTATGGCTCTAAACCTAGTAAACAAACTTCTACTAAAATTTTTTATTATTATTGCAGCAAGCCAGGTCATGTTATAACAGACTGTCCTGTCAAAAGAAAGGAGTCTGGTGAGAAAAAGAAACTCCAGCATAAGGGTAAAAAGGAGAAATCTTTTGTGGCCAAGAAGGCAAAAAGCTGGACTAAATCCTCTTCATTAGAGTCAGGAAATGAAGAGGATGTTGAGGCCTACATTGGGTTGTTCTCAGCTGATGATGATTCTGTAGAAACAGAATTCTTGCACATGCTGGATGATATCAATAAAGTAGAAGACAGCTAATGTATAGGGCTGATGGCTATAGCTGAGGATGGACAACCAGGAGCTGCCTGGTCTTAGTAACTTACAGTCTTCACCTTCAGTGTCAGATTATGTTACAAGCCCAGAGTCAGAAGCATCTTCTTCAAGAGATAAAGATGGCTCTAAATCTGAAGGAGACATCAATCAACTGATTGATGACTATTGAGAGCTCATGCAAGCCTTTAAATAAAGCAGGCGCCTAGCCAAACATCTAGCAAAGAAAAATGTCAGTCTGAAGTTGCCTGCCTCATACTCAGCAAAAGTACTAGATCTGAAGCTTAAAGAAATTAGTAAATTAAAGAACATAACTGTTATTCAGATAGATACCATTACTTTCAAGAATATTCATATTAGGAATCTTAAAAGTAGACTCCAAAAGGAGAGGGAGCTAGTGGCTAAGTTTTCTAAACCTAGTTCTGTGTTACCTTCGATAGATTCCTTCTCTTCCCAAAAGGGTAAGAAGGGTTTAGGTTTCAAAGGAAGAATAAGAGCTGCCAATTCCAAAAGGAAAGGCAAAGCTCCAACTCAGCCACTTGCTTCTAAGCCTAAAATTTCTTTTTGAATGGTGGTACAACCTTCTAACAGGTATGACCATTGTTAGAAACGAACAAAAAACAAATCGGAAGTGGTTTAATAGAAACTTATAATCCCAAAAAAAGATATCTATTACAAAGGTATGACCTCCCTTATATAGAATGGAGGAGACAAGAGAGAATACAAATAATAGATGTGGGACTAAAAATTTACAGGACACGAGCGGACTATACAGACAAAAACCGCACAAGCCGCGCGTTAGACAGAAGGGCTAACCGCTCGGCTACTACCAGAGAGAGAGAGATCGCCATGGGAGACCGCTAGACTGCCCGGTCTCCAAGTCGCCAGAGACAAACCGCTAGACCACTTGGACCTCAGACAGCAACACACAGCAACCAAACCGCTGAAGGGAAACAGTAAAACCGCGCGGTCATCAACCCGCCATGCCAGACCGCCAGACCGCCCGGTCACCAACTTCAACACTCCCCCTCAAGCTGGAGCATATATATCGATCATGCCCAGCTTATCACAAATATGAGGAAACGAGGCGGATACTGGCTTGTTGAAGATGTCAACCAGCTCTTTATCAGAAGTGACAAAGGGAGTGCAAATTTGTTCCTTCAAAATCTCTTCACGAATGAAATGACAGTCGACTTCAATGTGCTTGGTTCTTTCATGGAAGACCAAATTTTTTGAGATGTATATGGCGGCCTTGTTATCACAGAACATAGGTAGACGATGGTTGTAGACCTCTCCTAAATCCAGCATGAGACCTCGTAGCCATTTTAACTCACAAGTGGTCGATGCCATACTCCGATACTCTGCTTCAGCACTGGACCTGGAAACAACAGACTGCTTCTTGCTCTTCCAGCTTACCAGATTTCCCCCAACAAAGGTGCAGAAACCTCAGGTAGACTTGCGATCCCCTTTGTCATAAGCGTAACTCGCATCTGAGTAGGCTTTAACCCTCAGATGACCATTCTTCTGAAAGAGTAATCCTTTCCCAGGCGCTGCTTTGACATATTCCAAGATCCGCAAGGCGGACTGTAGATGGAACTCCCTAGGTGCTTGCATGAATTGACTCACCTTGCCCACAGCATAGGAAATGTCGGGCCTGGCCACTGTGAGATACATGAGCTTACCAACTAGATGCCTGTACCGCGTAGTATCTGAAAGAAGAGGAGAATCATCTATCCAGGTTTTGTCTTCTCCAATTGCCATGGGGCATCGGGCAGGTTTGGCTCTAGTCAATCCTGCTTCTTTTAATAGATCAAGGGCATACTTATGCTGGGAGAGGACTATGGAGTTGGGCTTCCGAGAGATTTCGATCCCCAAAAAGTACTTCGGAGAGCCCATATCTTTCGTGACCAGATGTTGACGAAGATGCCGCTTTGTCAAGGCTACCCCTTCCTGATCATCGCCAGTGAGAAGAATATCATCGACGTACAGAGCAAGAACCACCAGTCCCGAGGAGGTTTTGCGAATAAATAGCGAGTGATCAGCAGAGCTGCGCGCAAAACCAACGGCCACCACGATGCCGCTGAACTTGTCAAAACAAGCGCGAGGGCTCTGCTTGAGGCCATAGATTGCCTTCTTCAGCCGCCATACTCGTGTCTCCCCCTGAGCAACATACCCAGGAGGATGCTCCATGTAGACGGCCTCCTGAAGATCACCATAAAGGAAGGCATTCTTTACATCCAGCTGGGAAATCAGCCAATCTTGGTTGATAGCCACAGAGAGAAGGACCTGTATGGTGCTGAGACGAGCAACGGGAGAGAAGGTATCAAAATAATCAACACCATAGGTCTGAGTGAATCCTTTAGCCACCAGGCAGGCTTTGTAGCGATCAACACGGCCATCGGGGAGGAATTTCACCACAAAAACCCAGCGACAGCCCATAACATCCATGCCAACAGGAGGAGGAACAAGAGTCCAGGTACCCCATTCAGTGAGGGTAGCAATCTCGTCATCCATGGCAGCCTTCCAATGCGGAAGGGTAAGAGCTTCCTGATAGGAACGGGGGGTGGAAGTAGAAGAGATAGCCAGAGCAAAGTCCCTGCGAGCAGGCGTCAGACGAGCATAGGAAACAACAGCAGCAAGAGGATGCTGGGTACAAGCCCGAACCCCTTTACGAAGGGCAATGGGAAGGTCCAGGTTAGCAGGTACCGCAGTATCCAGAGCATCCGTGGTGGAGAAAGCTGGCCCGGGAGAAGAGAGCGACGACATCAAAGAGGATGAAGGTGGAGGAGAAGGAGCGGGGGAAAATGGGGGAGATAGTGGAGGTGGTGGAACAGTAGAAGGAGTGGAGGGAATAGGGGGGTTGGTGGTAGAAGGAGCGTGGGTGTGTTGAGGAGTAGCAGGAGGAGAGGAAGAAGCAGAAGAGAAGTAAGAGGCATTTTCAAAAGGTAACATCCGCAGAGACAAATTGTTTGCGGTTACGGGGTCAAAGCAACAATAAACCTTCTGAGTGGGAGAGTACCCCAGAAAGATACATTTGGTGGACCGAGGGGAGAGTTTGTCGTGGGTGGTAGAGGGAGCATGCACAAAGGCTGTGCAGCCAAAGATACGTAGAGGAAGAGGAAATGGTTCTTTTCCCGGATAGAGAATGAAGAAAAGAGTTTGACCATGGAGAACGGTGGAGGGAATCCGATTGATGAGATAGCAAGAGATGGGAACAGCATAGCCCCAGTAGGAGCGAGGGACATGCATTTGCGTAAGCAAAGTGCGAGCGAGATCAAGGAGGTGACGGTTTTTGCGTTCCGCCACGCCATTTTGTTGGGAAGAGTAAATGCAACTGGTTTGATGAATAATCTCATGTTGCGTACAGAAAGATGAAAAAGCCTGACTAAGTTATTCTTTGGCGTTATCCGAGCGTAATATTTTAATGGAAACTTCAAACTGAGTTTGAATTGAATGATAAAAGGATGTCCATACATCAAAAAGTTCAGAACGGTCTCGTAAGAGATAGACCCAAGTACAGTGAGAAAAGTCATCAATGAACGTAACAAAGTAAGAACTACCACGCCCAACGGTAAGGGTAGGAGCAGGACCCCAGATGTCAGAGTGAACGAGATCAAACGGACGGGTAGATCCAAGATCTTGCTTTGGGGGAAAGGAAGAGCAGTGATGCTTGCCAAGTTGACATGCGTCACAATTAAGAGGAGGATGTTGGGAAGGGAGGTGGGGGAGAAGTTGGCGAAGAAGGCGAGGGGGGGCATGACCAAGGCGAAGATGCCATTGGAGAAGATCTGTAGAGGAGGAGGAGAAGGTAGATAGAGCAGAGACGTTGTCGAGGAAGTAGAGGCCGCCGCTCTCAGTCCTAGTAGCAATCGTCCGTTGGGAGGCCGGATCCTGAAAAGAACAAGAGGTAGGAGTGAATGTGACGGAGCACTGTAGTTACTTGCATAAAGATGTAACTGATAATAAATTGCAAGGAAACTGGGGCACATAGAGGGTATCGGTAAGGCAGAGAGACGGAGTGACTTGAACCATACCCATCCCATTGACCGGGGGTAAGAACCATCCGCAACTATGATAGGGGGCAACCGATCATGTGTGTCAAGATGAGAGAAACAGTGAGGATTGCCTGTCATATGAGCTGTAGCACCAGAATCGATCAACCAGCTTCCACGTGTAACAGTGTGGGCACTACCAGAAGAGGTGACCACCAAGGCGGACATCTTGGAGGTGGAATCCATTGAAGAGAGACGAAGAGAGAACAGGAAGCAGCGGCGACAACAACAAGTCGTAAGCCGGGCAAACAGAATCAGGCTGCGTGGCTAGGAAGGCCGCAGGCAGGAGAAAACAGGTCGGGTGGCAATAGAGAGGCCGCAACGACTAGAAAGTAGGAGTGGCAAGAAGCAAACAGGTCGCGGCGACTAGTAAATAGGTCGCGGCGACTTAATGACAAGGTGCGGCAAAGAAGAGCAGCTAGAGAAGAGAGGCAAGGAGAAACAAGCCGCGCGAACAGGGCAGCGGCCAGAAGAGAAGGCAAGCCGCGAAGACAGGTCGTGGAAAGCAGAAACAAGCCGCAAGAAATAGAGAGAGCACACAATCCAGAGGAAAAGACCGTGTGCTCTGATACCATGTTAGAAACGAACAAAAAACAAACCGGAAGTGGTTTAATAGAAACTTTATTATCCCAAAAAAAGGTATCTATTACAAAGGTATGACCTCCCTTATATAGAATGGAGGAGAGAAGAGAGAATACAAATAATAGATGTGGGACTAAAAATTTACAGGACACGAGCGGACTATACAGACACAAACCACACAAGCCGCGTTGTTAGACAGAAGGGCTAACCGCTCGGCTACTAACAGAGAGAGAGATCGCCATGGGAAACTGCTAGACTGCCCAGTCTCCAAGTCACCAGAGACAAACTGCTAGACCGCTTGGACCTCAGACAGCAACACACAGCAACCAAACCGCTGAAGGGAAACAGTAAAACGGCGCGGTCATCAACCCTCCATGCCAGACCGCCAGACCGCCCGGTCACCAACTTCAACAACCATGATAACATTTATGGTTACTGTGAGCAAGGCAGAAGAAATGGCAAGAGTGCTAGTGCCTATTGGGCAGCCCATGAGAAAACCCAAATGGCTCAAAGTGGACCATTTTTGTTTGGTGTATCAGCCCCAACACTCAAGAACAAGATGCTAGCTGACTTACAAGTTCTGCCAGCTCAATTGCAAGCTAAGGGAAAGTCTGTTAGCAAAATAGACTTAGGTATATCTGAAGCTATTAGGTGTATGCTTTTTGAAAAGAAGGCAACTACAAATAGGGTTCAAGATATCCCAAGTACTTCTGCTGCCAAACATGTCCTTAAGCAAACTATGGCTGAAAGACCTAAGAAAAGAGCTGATGTACCAGCAGGGTTGAGAGCTGCACACAACATTGCAGTGAAGCCAGTTCTTAAAAGAAGGTACAATATGCATGAGTACTGGTACTGTGGCAAGGTGGGCCACTATGCCATTGATTGCTGGCACAATGAGAATGTTCAGAGAAGTATAGGTGGCTTACCTGTTAGAAGAACTTCAGGAAGGCATGTTCAGTTTAAATCTAACTTGCACCTAGGACCCAATCAGATTTGGGGTCCTAAGGTTAGATAACATATTTGTTGCAGGTATGTCCAAGTGGTCATACCCCTATATGGTACTTAGACAGTGGATATTCCAGACATATGACTGGAACAAAGAGCATGATAAAAGAATATACTCTTATTAAGAATGGTCCCAGAGTTACCTTTGGGGGCTCAGAAAAAGGAGTAACTAAAGGTTTGGGTAAGATAACTAATGACATAATAACTATCACACAAGTAGCTTATGTGAAAGGTTTGAAACATAACCTTATAAGCATAAGTCAACTTTGTGACTTGGGCAACGACATTTATTTTCTCAAGGATGAGTATCAAATTAGAAGGTCAAGTGATCAAGGTGTTATCTTGACTGGCACTAGGAGAGGAAATATTTACTGTCTAGACTTTGAGTGTGAGAGTAAGGACACTCCTATATGTCTAGTTGCAGATGAGAAAGTTTCTCATTGTGTCAAATGACATAAGAGGCTAGCTCATCTAAACTACAAGACCATAGGCAGACTCTTTAGTGAAGAATTGGTATGGAATGGTCCTGAAGTTAAGTGCATTAAGGAGGGAATTTGCTCAGCTTGTCAAAAGGGCAAGAAGAACATGTCTTCCTTCAAAAGTCTTGATATCAAGGACTATGTGAGTTATTTATATATCCTGCATATGGATCTATTTGGTCTTATTCCAGTTCATAGTCTCGGTAGGAAAGTTTATACTCTTGTGGTTGTTGATGACTTTTCCAGGTTTGCATGGGTATTCTTCTTAAGGAGAAAATCTGAAACCCCATATATCTTCCAGATTTTTGTAAAGCAAATTCAGAATGAATTTAATAGTTTTGTGGTTAAGATCAGAAGTGATCATGAGACTGAGTTTTAGTCTAAATGCATGACAAAGTTCTGTGAAGGTCTTTAGATTCATCAAGAATTCTCCTCTCCTAGAACTCCCCAGCAAAATGGAATTGCTGAAAGAAAGAACAGAACACTAATTGAGGCAGGTAGGACTTTGTTAAATGACACTTCTCTCCCAGAATATTTCTGGGCTGAGGCAGTAAATACTGCTTTTCATGTTCTCAATAGAGCTTCCATCACTAAAAGCCAGAAAAAGACTCCCTATGAGATTTAGAAAGGCAGAAAACAAAACTTATCCTATTTTAAAATTTTTGGTAGCAAGTGTTATGTACTAAACAATGGTAAGTCTCATTTGACTAAGTTTGCTGCCAAGTCCCAACAAGTGATATTTGTTGAGTACAAAAATAATAGTAGAGCATATAGGATCTATAAATTGACTACACAAGTTGTAGAAGAATCTGTACATGTTGTCTTTGATGAGTCTAAGTTAATTAATTGTGAGCTTCCAACCACTTCTTCTAGTATTTTAGGCTTAAAACATAAGATGAACAATCTGACCATCAGGAAAGATAAACCAGCAAGCTAAGAGATTGAAGATGATGGATACTGTCTAGGGGGAGCTCAAGACTTACAAGCTGAAAATTTAGAACAGCCAGATGAAGACATAGAGGATCAACAAGCTGAAGAAAGATTACCTCTAGCTTTGAGACTTTTAAGAAATCATCCAGCTCATCAAATCATTGGTGATGCAAGTCATGGTGTAATGACTAGAAGTAAGAGCTTGAACTCAGCACTGTGTTCAAGTTTTCTACAACAAATGGAACCAAAGAAGTTTGAAGAGATTATCCAAGATTCATTATGGATTGGTGCTATACAGGAAGAGCTGAACAAATTCAAGGGATGCAATGTTTGAAAAATGGTTCCTAGACATAAAGGACATAATGTAATAGGGACCAAATGGATCTACATGAATAAGTTAGATAAAAATGGAATTATTGTCAAAAACAAGGCCAGATTGGTTGCAAAAGGCTACATGCAGGAAGAAGGAATAGACTTTGACCAGACCTTTGCCCCAGTAGCAAGGCTGGAAGCAATAAGACTATTCCTTGCCTATGCAGCCTATAAAGAATTCAAGGTCTTTAAAGTGGATGTCAAGTCAGCATTCCTGAATGGAGATCTAAAAGAGGAAGTATATGTGGACCAGCCATCAAGTTTTGTAGATCCTCACTTTCCTGATCATGTTTATAGACTTAAGAAAGCTTTATATGGGTTGAAACAAGCCCATATAGCATGGTATGAGACATTATCTACTTTTCTCTTTAAGAACAAATTCTCAAGCGGGAAAATAGATAAGACCCTATTCCTGAGAGAATCAAATGGCAAGATCATCTTTGTCCAAATATATGTTGATGACATAATCTTTGGATCTACTGAGAACAACTTTTGTCGGAAGTTTGCCAAACTTATGCAAGAGAAGTTTGAGATGAGCAGCATGGGTGAACTAAAGTTCTTTCTAGGACTACAAGTAAAACAGACTGATGATGGATTATCAATATCCCAGTCTAATTTCACCAGGGAGTTGATTAAAAATTTTGTCAAGGAGACTGCTTCCACCATGAGAACACTAATGTGGTCAAGTATACTTAACTGCAAGTAGGTCTGACATCATGTATGCAACATGTTTCTGTACTAGATACCAGGCATGCCCTAAAGAGTCTCATTACTTTGCTGCTAAGAGAATTTTAAGATATCTTAAGGGCACACCAGATCTTGGTCTATGGTACCTTAGGAATAGAAATTTTATGCTAACAGGTTTTTCAAATGTAGACTTTGCAGGCTGCAAAGAAGACAGGAAAAGTACCACAGGTACATGCCAATTCCTAGGAGGAAGACTTGTGTCATGGAACAACAAAAAGTAGACAAGTGTTGCTATATCCACAGCCGAGTCAGAATATATTGCAGTTGGAAGTTGATGTGCTCAGTAGCTATGGATACAACATCAACTGGAAGACTATGACATCAAGATAAGTAAAACTCCACTATATTGTGATTCTACTAGTACTATATCAATGGTTAGAAACCCTGTTTCACATAGTAGAATAAAGCACATTGAAATTAGGTAGCATTTTATTAGAGAACATGTTAAGAAAGAGGACATAACTTTAGAATTTATTTCTAGTGATACTCAAGTAGCAGATATATTCACTAAACCTCTAGATGAAAGTAAATTCAATTACTTTAAAATTGAATTAGGCATGTTGAACCTAGAATAAAATGGTAAATTTAGAAAAATTCTACTCAATATATGACTAAGTAAATTAGTGTCGACACATAAAATAGTCTACGTCGACACTCAGTAGTTGGTGTTGACACATAAAGAAGAGTTTGTCAACACTCAAAAATTAGTGTTGAAACATATAGTTGTTGTCACTCAGATGTTGGTGTCGACACATAAGGTTATATGTGTCGACACATAGAGATTAGTGTCGCCACGTAGAGTTGTTGAGACCCTAAACTCTTTGTCGAGACTTTGGCTATCTGTGTCGACACAATCTAAATTGTGTAGACATACAAAACTCTAATTTCAGCCCGCCTTTTGTCCTTCCCTATTTAGAAAAGTATAAATAAGTGGAAACGAGACCTTGTCGACTACGCTCTCAGAAATCTCTGGACTAAACCGTATGTGTCGACAAGAAATTCATCTTCCATCTCTTTAACTTTACTTCACTCATCTCCAATGGCACCCAAGTTGGACAACAACGTTAACGAAGGTTATGAGCTCGTTCGAGGAGCGTTCACAAATGCTGAGTAAGAAATCAAGATGGTTGTGGACCTAACCCAGGAATTCGGACTTGACTATTTGTTTTCTGAATCGACAAGAATTTGGAAGAAGGAAGTTCTTGAGTTCTATTCCAATGCTACGTTGAACTCAAAGGGGAACAAGATCAAGTCTACTGTTCATGGCGAAATAGTCAAAATAACACTCAAAACTCTGAGTAAATCCCTTCATCTTCCAAGGATAAAAGAAGAGACTGAGGTTGATTAAAATTTGATTGTTGAAGGCCTTAAATGGTGTGGGCTGCCCGCAAAAACAAACATTGGATCGTCCATGACAAGGAAAGGGATGAACTCCAAAGGGAAATTTCTATCTGAAATAATTGGCAAGGTAGTTCTCTGCAAGACTGGGCGGCATGATAAGATATCTTCCCACATGTTCAGCCTCATGACAAGAGTCATATTTCAGGTGAAGATCGACTGGAGTAGTGTAATCTTTAATAAGATTAAGGACAGTCTTAAGAAGCCAAATCTGGGCAGAATCTTAAGTTTGTATCTGGCAGCGAGCATACCTGAAGTGCTAAACCAGATTGTTGGTTCCAAAATAAATCACATGAGAAGAATGGATATAAGAATCCTCTCTAGATGGTACAGAGTATTGTCCAAGGAAGTCCTTGCACCAATGCAGAAGTCCAAACAGGTCACTACATCAAAGAGAGATATAGTGCAAGTTGAGGAGTCCTCCAGTGACTCAGAAGAGAGAATTGAATTCAGTTCTGATGAAGAGACCACTAACCTACCCAGGATGTCTCCAACTCATACACTTGGAACTGAAGCTCAGATCCAGGGGGAGGCTGTCCATCAGATAGATAATCCAGAGATTTCTGTCCCTGCAGAAACTGTCATTGAAGGCCAGCTAGACAGTGAGACTGTAAACCTCACTATAATGGAAATGGTTCATGACATCAACACAGCTGCTAACCCTTCTGAAAGAGAGGCACATTATGTGTATATTCCTGATGTGCTAAAAAAACCTCAATCTCATGAGACTGAAGTAATTCAAGACTTAGTAACTGACTTCCAGTAGGAGCAAGAAGCAGTACATAAGGAAGAAATGTCTATAGATATACCAGCTACTGCAAGGATTGAGGGGGAGGCACCAGACCTAGCCCCAAGACTAGATATAGATGTTCTAGGAACAACAGTGGAACTTTAAATATCATCTGATTTTGAAGATGTGGAAGCAACATCAGTTCTTAAGAAAAGAAAGTTTATGGAGTTAAAGAAAAAAGTGCTGGATATTAGAGAGCCTTCAAGGCTGGCTCCTCATCTACTGCTTCTTCAATAGATTTTAGTTCACTCTTGGTACAGCTACCAGTCAAACTTGATGAACAAAGACATGTCTTAGAAAAGTATGTGGATGAAAGCCACAAGGAGCTACAGTTCAATCTGGCCCAGGATATCAAATCTATACGATTTGAGGTAAACATGCTTAAGAAAGACATTGCAGATTACTTCCATAAGGGAGGCAATACTGTGGTGTATCTTGTCAAATAGCAACATACTATTAAAACTGAAGTTGATGATCTGGTTCTCCAGCAAGGGATTGTTCTCGAAAATCAGAAAAGACTCAATGAAATTTTGTTGGAACTGCATACCATCTCTCTGACTAAATTGGATGAACAAACCACTACCATAGAAGCAAATATGACCACCCAAGTATCTACTATTGAAAAACAGATTGAACTAGATTTGGCAACAATTACTACTGCTATAAAAACTTTCGAGTCTACAATTTTTGCTCTAGTAAAGAATTTTAAAGACTACTACATAACTGGAAATTATCATATTACAGATCAAATAAGATTTCAAAAGAATGATATCCATAGAGAAGTCATAAAGGGGGAGAGGGTTTTAGTTCAAGCTAGCTCTGAACATACAAAATGGGTAACTAATAGTATCCGAGCTACCTTGGGATATCCACCATAATGTGATGATAATAATACTGCCGACTCTGGATGTCAACCTGAGTATTTGGAGGGGATACAATATGAAGTAGCTCAAGACATATATCCCCCTTCTGATTTTGAAAAAATCCAACAAGCTATCTAGACTTTGTACAACCCTCCACTAGATAAAATGCCAGTAATTTTTGAGCATGTAGACATGACTGACTCAGTTTTACTGAAAGAACAAGAGGCTCAAATGTCTAAGAAAAGATTCAGAGAACAGGCTGGGCTAGGCCTGATTTTGAGAAATGAAGTCCAACCTCAAGAAGTACCCTCTTAACTGCATGGAATGCAGTTGCTGAAAATCAGTATGATAGGGGTAAGTGGTACTCCAAACAAGAATGTGATAAATATCTTGCGCAACAAGTGAAAATCTACAAATTCAGGAAGGACTCGAAGGCTGGAAGGATCCCTGCAAACTCCATAGTGCCCTGCTAGTACTTCCCTAAACCAATCCATTACTTTGAAAGGAAAAAGCTGAAAGCTACACAACTTAAGGCCAAAGACATTAAGGGAAAGAAGCCTGCTACTGATGTTGAAGCTGAAGTCAAAGCTATTATTCAGACAAACAAAGGAATTGTCATCAAGGAACCTAATCAACTTTAACCTTAGATTGACTAGATTTGGAAGAAAATGTCCATTTTTTATTGTTCATACAAAAGAAAACATTAACCTTGTATTCTCTCCTTGATTATGTGAAAATGAAATTCTGGGATGACAACAATTTATATATCTATGTTTCTGAGTTGCATGATTTTCCTTATGTTATTTCTTTTTGAATATTTGTGTGAAACATGCTATCTCTGCTTTTGAATAATTTTGTTTGAAATGTCTGAATATATCATGCTTATCATTTTTGTTATATTGGTGTATATCATTGACTATGGGTTATGGCATCTCCAAATAGGGGGAGATTGTTGGGTACATTGGAAATTATGTACCTGATTTGGAGATGCCTCACCTGACTCAACGATATACATCGGGGTGTATTTTATGGTGTATTGAGCTTGGTTGTGCAGGCAGAAGAATGTAGAAAATATTCTAAGTATAAAAGTGTCGAGATAATTATTTTGTGTCGACACCTTTGAAGGAGCTGTGTCGAGATAAGAAGAAAGTCTGTGTCGACACACAGGACTTGTGTCGACACCCAGAGTTTAAGTCAACACATTTAAATATTGTTGCATTGATAATTATAAAGAAGCAGCTATGTCGGCATCCAGGACTTGGGTCGACATTTGGAGTGTTGTGTCGACACACAGGACTTGTGTCGACACTTTCTACAAAGGCTGTGTCGAGAACCTGATAAAGAGTTGTGTCGACAGTTTCTTAAGTATGTCAACACATTCTACAAAGGCTGTGTGTCGAGAACTTGATGAAGAGCTGTGTCGACTATTTTCTGAAGTATGTCGACACATTCTACAAAGGCAGTGTTGAGACTGAATGAAGGGCTATGTCAATAGTTTCTGTATTTTGTCGACAACACCAAAGGAAGTGTGTCAACACCCGAGTATTAGTGTCGACATATACTTCATTTGTGTCGACACATATTGTCCTTATGTCTTGACACATTCCTCTGAGTTGAATAACTCTAAGTGCCAAATCTCAAGGCTAAAGACTTATTAGCTTCCAGAATTGTCATGGCTTATTAGACATGTCAGAACTGTCAGATGTCGTCAACTACCGGATCAGTCGGTTGCCTCTGATCTAAACTATAAATAAAGCCGAGATATCAGAGAAAATTAACTACAAAAGAGAGAGAGAGAAATTAAACTGGAATTCTCCAAGAAGAATTCACGGATTCTAGTACAGCAAGAAGACTCTGATTCAAAATCAGAGAAAAGGATTGCTTCACAGCAGATCTGTTATGGATTGCATATTTAATTCTACAAGGTGGAAGAAGCTGGATCTACACCAACTTCTCAAGAAGATACAACCTAGGTTCTCTCTTTCAAAAAGCTTTGAATAAAGCTAAGTCAGGTTGAATCAAATTCATTATTGCAAAGAATAGTAGAAAGCAGATCCATCAAGATCTGATCAAGATTCCCTCATCTCTCTCTGAGTGAAGGAAGGAACATCTTCTTAATCAATTTTATGTAGGATCTATTTTAGATCTGAGCGTAGGAGATTAAGTTCTCTGAGTTGTAAGCCTGTAACTATAAAAGCTGAGGTAGGGTTGTTTGCCTGAGGTAGGAGATTAAGTTCTCTGAGTTGTAGGCCTGGTGATAAAGGCTGAGATAGTGCTTGATTGTCTGAGTGGTAGGAATGTGGATTCAGTCTGAGGTAGGGCTCTTGGGAAGAGCTTGAGTTGTAGTACTTATTGAAGTGTGAGCTGTAAGAACCAGTTTTGGTTCAGGGTTGTAAGATCTAAGGATCTGAGAAGGTGGAAGGAAGTTTGGCTGAATCTAGTATACTGCTACATAGGCGAAGGGGGAAATTGGATGTACCAATTATTTGGGGAAGCACTATAAAAACTATGTGTATGCTATGATTGGATGATTGTGTGCTGTGATAACTGTAGATTTTATCTGTGTTGGGATCACATTATTAATTGCCGAAGTATAATAAGGATTAAACCTATTCACCCCCTCCTCTAGGTGTTTATTCTATCTTGAAACCAATTCTATCACTATCTGATGGAGTGTTCTCTCTTCTCTCCAGGCAGTTCAATAAGTTTCTAAATAAGAAGAAACAGATGAGAGGCAATGACTCCTCTTACATAAGATCACGTCACGCTAGTGGTCTTCAAGAGAAAGGTCATAGAAACGACAGGTATAAATCTAAACAGAACAAACATTTTTCGGCTAACATTGTGTGCTACTGTTGTAATAAGCCAGGACATGTGATCGTCGACTGCCCTCACAAGAAAAAGGAGGGTGGAAGAAAAGAAGAACACAAATCCTCCCATAGTAAAGAAGAAGGGCTTCATAGCAAAGAAGCTGAAGACCTTCAGTGACACTGACTCATCTGAGTCAAGTGAGGATGAATAAGCCTACTTCGGGATCATGGCTCACTCGGACGAAGAAGAAGTTGTCCCCCAATTTCATGGGGAGGTAAATTCTCATACTATTATTTCAGAGTCTGATGCTCCTAACGATGATCATGAGTACTATTTCTCTGATGATGAATCATAACTCATGGGTCAGTATAAAGAGCTGATTAATGTCTATGACCAATGTTGAAAAGTTGTTAGAACTCAGACCAAGAAAATCAAATTCATTAAGGCTGAGGAGATCACTCTAAGGGAGGAAGTCACAAGAATGGACTCACTCAGAAAGGAATTCGACGTCGCTGTCGAAGAATACAACAAAGCACTCGAGCACCTCAACCTGAAAGAGAAAATCATCGAGAAGTTGGAAGAATAGCTTGCTACTGAAAAGAAACATGTTGAAAGTTTCTCCAATCCCAAGACAGTCCTTCCATTCATTGTTGAATTCACTACTCCGGCTAAAGGAGCTGGATTAGGCCATGAGGCGGCTCCTAGTAAATCCTCTAGGAGGAACAAGACTCAAAGGAAGAACATGGCTGCTAAGAAAGCCTTAGCTAAAGAGAAGGTGAAGGCCCCTCTATATCAAACTTCGTTTAAGAAGGTAATCTTTCCAACGAATGAGTTTGATTTCGAGTCATCCTATGGTCATTTTACCAGGCCTACTTATGCAGAGCCTAAGTTATGGTACCAAGGATGAACTCGTCCCTAGAATTATGGTGAAAGTGCATTTAAGGCACCTTACAAAGAAATTGAAATGAGAAGTTATGGTCCATATTTTCATGTCCATAACAACAAGAAGGCACCTAATTCCAATCCTGTTGTACAGAACTAAAAGGAGGTGCATAAGACTTGTGAGCACCATCATCATAAGGCTTCTACCTCTAGTTCAGCTGCTCCTGCTAGACCTCATGTTCAAAAGCTCAAGCAGGAGACCTGGAAAAGATACAACAGGTTTGACTACTAGTATTACGACAAAGTTGGTCACTTTGATGTGAATTGCTAGTTTAATCCAAGAAATTTTGAAACTCCTCAAGTTAACCATACGAGGCAAACCACTAGTAGTGTTAACTCAACAAGGGGGAGTATGCTAACAGGAACCTAGGACCCAAATCTTATTGGGTTATTAAGGCAAAATGATCTACTATCGCAGGTATGTCCAAAGGTTAACAAGACTCCAATCTAGTATTTGGACAGTGGATACTCTCGGCACATCACCTAGATAAGAAGCCTACTTCAGAATTATACTCCAGTCAAAGATGGTCCAAAGGTTATCTTCAATGGCTTTGACTGAGGAATTACAAAAGGCTATAGTACAATGTCTAATGGTATAGTTTCATTCACTGATGTCGCTTATGTGAAAGGATTATAACATAATCTAATCACCATAAGTTAATTATGTGATAAAGGCTTTATTGTTACCTTTTCTAAGGATTAGTGTCTGATAAAGTCGGCCTCTACTATGGATATGAGATTAACAGGCACAAGGTGTAGACACTTCTACCCCGGTATGTTTTGTCGCTAAAGATAGTGCATCTCTTTGTGATCAATGACAAAAGAGACTTGCACATATAAATTTCAAAACCATCAATATTTTATTTTCTCAAGACCTAGTACGTGACACACCGACTATTAATTGCATTAAAGAGAGTCCATGTCACGCATGCTAGATAGGCAAGCAGACAAGGTCTACTTTTAAGAGCATTGCCAATAAAGATTACACAAGGTGTTTACATTTACTGCACAAGGACTTATTCAGTCCAATGCAAGTTCGTAGCTTAGGAGGTAGGTCATATACGCTAGTAATTATTGATGATCACTCACACTTTACTTGGGTGTTCTTTCTGAAACAAATGTCAGATACCTTTACCGTGTTCACGAATTTTGTCCGGCAAATCCAGAATGAATTAAATTGCTCAGCGGTTAAAATCAGAAGTGACCACATAATAGAATTCGAATCTAGGGCCATGAAAGATTTCTATGAAACTCTAGGTATCTTTCATTAGTTTTGCTCCCCAAATACTGCACAACAAAATGGAGTTGTAGAGAGAAGTAATAAAACACTCATTGAAGCATGCAATACAATGTTGACTGACTCCTTTCAACCAGAGTACTTATGTGCTGAGGCCGTCAATACAGCATGTCATGTACAAAACAGAGTATTGATCAACAAGAATCATCGTTAGACTCTCTATAAGCTACTGAAAGGCAGGAGACCGACTGTGTCCTACTTTAGGATCTTTGGCTACAAATGCTATGTACTTAATAATGGGAGATATCATCGTACAAAGTTTGGAGAAAAATGCTTCGAAGGTATTTTGTAGGTTATATTAGCCATAGTAAGACTTATAGAATTTTTAATAAGAAAACTCTGGTGGTAGAAGAGTCAATTAATGTTGTATTTGATGAGACGAGCTTGCAACATAGCAGCTCTTCTAGTGTCTTTGCGGAAGATGCTGGTTCAAGGATGAAAGAGTTAAGCTTGGATGAGGCAGTTGAAGAAAGTGCTCAAAAGTTCATCAAGATCACTCCTCCAACTTCAATTGGAGAAGAAGATCACCAAGATGAATAAGTTATCCAAGTGGAAGAAGTAACTCCAAAAACAGTGGAAGCTCTTGATACAAGGACTCTAGGGCTCAAAAACTTGAGGGATCACCCAGTTTATCAAATCATAGGAGATCCTCATGCTGGTGTAAGAACTCAAAGAGGTACTACTAATGAAAATTTGTATTTGAGTTTCCTCTCGCAAGTTGAAGCAAAGAAATTCAAAGAAGCAAACCAAGCCGGATCTTAGATAGTTACAATGGAAGAAGAACTAAATTAGTTCAAACACTGCCAAGTCTAGAAGCTTGTACCAAGACCCAAGGAAAGGATATAATTGGAACAAAGTGGGTCTACAGTAACAAGATGGATGAAGATGGAACCATCATCAAAAACAAAGCCCGACTCGTAGATAAAGGATACAAACAGTAAGAAGGTATCGACATTGATCAGACCTATGCTCTAGTGGCAAGACTCGAAGACATCATGTCGTTCCTCGCATATGCTGCACTTATGGGCTTCATTGTCTATCAAATGGACATGAAGTCCGCATTCCTCAACGGTAATATAAAGGAAGAAGTATATATATTCAATAACCCCATGATTTTGTTGATCCTAATCACCCAGACTATGTTTATTTTTATTTAAAGCTTTATACTTTTAAAACATTCTCCACGAGCTTGGTATGAAATGCTGTCTAACTTTCTTCTTGAGAACAAGTTCACAAGGGGAAAGATAAATAAGACATTATTTCTTAAGGAAGTAAAAGGCAAGATTTTCCTAGTGCAAATCTATGTCGGCGACATTATCTTTGGCTCTACTGATGACTACCTTTGCAAGAAGTTTTCCAAACATATGCAAGGGAAGTTTTAAATGAGCAGTATGGGAGAGCTAAATTATTTCGTAGGACTTCTGGTGAAACAATCTAAAGATTTAATTTTCATCTCTCAGATGAAGTTCACCTAAGAGTTTGTTAAGAAATTCGGATTGGAGAATGCAACCTCCATGAGGACTCCAATGGGTTCAGCTATGTCTCTAGAGAAGGACGAGAAAGGAAAACCTTTCGATGAAACCAAGTACATAAGCATAATTGTATCCTTGCTCTATCTTACTGCTAGCAGACCTGGAATAATGTTTTCAACATGTGTGTGTGCTAGATATCAGGTGAACACTAAGGAATCTCATTATGCCACTATAAAGCGAATTTTAAGATACCTTAAAGGAACACCCAATTTTGGCTTATGGTACCCAAATAATAATGATAGAGAACTAATTGGATTTTCAGATGCAAACTTTGCATGTAGCAAAGATGACAGAAAGAGCACCTCCAGGATTTGCCAATTCTTAAAAGAAAACTCATTTCTTGGAGTAGCAAGAAACAAAATTGTGTCACAATGTCAACATTCGAGTCAAAATATATTTCTGCAGGAAGTTGTTGTGCACAACTTCTCTGGATAAAGAATCAGTTTAAAGACTACAACTTGAAGTTCGGGGACATTCCTATGTTTTGTGACTCCTCCAGCGCTATAGAAATCACCAACAATCCATTTTATCATAGCCGGATTAAGCATATCGAATTGAGATATCATTTCATTCGAGAGCATGTGGAGAATGGGGACATTAACCTCCAGTATGTCCCCATAGATAGACAAGTTGTAGATATTTTCACAAAGCCGCTGGATGAGAGCAACTTCTCGCTCTTCAAGACAGAACTTGGTATGCTCAACATGGAGTCCTGAAAAGCTCACAGTTCAAGATAAGGAAGGATTCAGCATCAGCCGCCTCAGAAAATGCTAAGTAAAATTCTTACTGAGCAAACAATCAGAAAAATGCAGGCTCAGGAGTGGATTTCTTGAAAAGACTTGGTTTTCTCGAAAAACACTTTGATTTCTCAAAAGGACTTATGGATTTTTCGAAAAACTTCTTGGATTTTATGAAAAAACATTCTTGGACTTTTCGAAAAATACACTTAGATTTCTCGAAAAACTATGAGACTTCTCAAAAAACTTTTATTTCCTTTTCAAAAAACTCCATACCGTTCGAAAAAATAATGTCGATTTTTCAAAAAACGTCCTAATCTATTTGCCGAAAATTCTGAGAATTTGAACCGCTATCCAGGTACACCTGTCCTTATTTAACAAAATTTATAATTATACATATAAATAGGGTTATACATAGATTATCCAAATATCCGAAATTTGAAGAATAGGGCTTTTTTGAAGAATGACGATTCAGTTCTTCAGGTTCCGCCATTCTTCCCGAAAATTTCTTCGTTCTTCTTCAACAAGTCTGAAATCTCTTAATCTCTGTAATCCATGGCTCCTAATGTGAAGATAGGGTTCGACAGTGAGTTCGTTCACACCGGAATTGCCAAACATTTCGTTGATTTCCTGAATCTTATTCTACTTCATAAATCTGACGGCCTCACTTTCGTTCTAGAGCAACCTTGCAAAGTTTTTATTCAAGATATCGAGGAGTTCTTCAGAAATGCAAAGATTAAGAGAGGTGGGATTTTATTGAAGAGCTCAGTCCAAAATATGAAGATCAAGATCAAGGCTTCTTCCTTAACAGAGTTTCTGTAATTACCCTCCATTGATGAGGAAGTCTACTTCAAAGAACCCGACTACTCTAGGGTTATGTCCTTCTGTGGTCTCCCTGAATCCACAACTTCCATTTGACGACTGAATATGAATGTAGAAAGCAAGATCCTGGGTAATATTCTAGGAAAAGTCCTACTCTGCAAAACTCACTCCATTGGATATATATCCACAGAATTCTTCAACAAGATGACAGCAGTAATTTTTCGCAAGAAGTACCAATGGGGACAAATGCTCTTCAACAAGATTAAGGAAAGTATAAAGACACCCAATTATGCCAAGATCATCACCTTGTATCTCCTTCAAGTACACCCAGAAACTTTTGACATGTCCAAAGGTGTGTCTGTTCACCACCTTAAGAAAGTCACGCTGGCCTCCATAAACAGATGGGAGATCAGAATTCAATGGCAAGGTCAGGCTCCACCTATTTCAAGAATTATACTTGATGATGAGGACAAGATCCCATCTCCTACTCACACTTATACAGCTGGCATATTTAGTGTAGCTGTTGAGGGGGAGCCTGCTCCTTCAGTTCATGCAATACCAGAGACTGAAGACCAGACAGATGTTCTGTAGCCCAGGTTCTAGAGAAAGTTGATGATGATGATGTGGTAGAGGAAGAAGAAGGTCATGCTCAGTCAGATGATGAGCAGATCACATCTGCACATACTGATGGCTCAGGTATGAATATTCCTTCTTCTTCTGTTCAAGAAAATCTCACAAATGCTCAAGTGAATGTCAGAGTCTCCTCTACTGATGCTGACATTGCCAAAATGATAGAAGAACTCAATTCAGATGATCCCCTGTTCATCTCTCCTAAGATGCCTACTAAAAAGACTTCTGCAAAGACCCCCTCCAGAAGATATACCAGACGACTATCTTCCCCAGGCATAGATTGAGGGGGAGAATGAATTTGTATTAACTGATGAAGAAGAGATTATACCAGAACCTGCAGAACCTCCCATGAGGAGTTTGGATTTCTCGCTCCCCACTATCCTAGGTGAGGAAGGTGATGAGATACTACATTTCCGCATAGGCAAGAGTTCAGTTGTCATTGAAGAAATTCCTATCTGCACAACTCCATCTCTTCCTCTTCCACCTCCTCCAACTGAAATCATTACAGATGATACCCTTCTGGGTAAAACTGAATCTATGCTTACAAAGCAACGAGAGTACTTTTATACGCCTCTCAAAGAAGTCACTGACAAAGTCACTGCTCTATATAAAGAGATGAGCAAAGTTTTTGCTGAGATCCAACATAATACAGATGAGTTTAAAAGGCTGCTACAAATTGGTGGAAAATGAATAGATCACACCATTACTAGTATTGGTCACGTCATGGACCAATCACTTACTCTCGCAAATAATTAGATCCTATTTGAAAAGAAAACTCAAGAACACAACTTCAAGACTTGTGAAGAAGTTGGTAAAGTCAAAGAAGATGTCATCGCAACCCTTTCTATAAAAGTTAGAAAGGGGGAGGACAAAGTAAAAGAATATATCTAACAAAATCTGGTGAAGACGTGAAGGTACTGTGGGATGCTAAACTTAAAGAGATAAGTACAGATGTTTAGAAACAGATTTATGGTGTAAAGTTTGAAAGTGAGGGTTAGATCAAAAATACTCTAGTGGGGGGGGGGTGAATATAGTATTTAGGTTTTAAAAAACTTTTTGTTAGTCAATCAAACAATCAGTCCTAAGATAAATTATTCTACCACAGGCTCAGCAAAATATAAACTAACTAAGCATAAACACAGCAAACCTAACTAGCACAGCCACAGCAAGAACAAAAAAAATGGTGCAACCACACAACACAAGAATTTTATAGTGGTTCCCCAAACTAGGTACATCCACTCTTCTACCACCATGGTAGGAATCCACTAGTAGTTTTTTTGATCAGGTGACTACCACCAATGAGCTTTTGATCAGGTGCTCAAAAACCAATCATCAAGTCTTTTGGTCAGGTGACTTGTAACCAGGAATAACTTTTGAAGGGAGTTAAGAATCCTTTATACAGTGGGGGATGAGAGAGTGATTATGTCTTCTCTTTCTCAAATATAACTTAGAAGACTTTTGTGGATCTTGATTTTAGCAAAGTGCTCCCCCTGAGATACTGAATGGTTCAGGAAGTTGAAGCTTTGCTGCAGGGTGATAGGTCTTCAAACTTTTGCTTTGACCAGAAAAGCTCCAGGAACTTCTTGACAGATAGAGTGTTTGTTATCCTTTGGAGAATCCTGGAATGAAGACAGAAGAAGACTCTTGATTTGACTGGTTGTTGCTCTTCTTCTTCAGCTTGATGTTCTTTCTCTGGTCTAGGACTTGTTTCTCTGTATCACTATATTCGGTATTCTCTGTGTCTATCCGTCACGAGAGAGAGGAAGAAAATCCCTTTTATATTTTCCATATAATTTTCCTTTGAAATTTGAATTCCTTTCTTTATTCAATGCTGACGGACTGGAGAATATTTTAATTGATTGGTTTCCCCAACTGTCCCATTGAAAATTGGCAAGCAATAATCCTGATGAAGTCCATAATTAATGCTCCGTCTAATGGTAATATTCATAGAATATTTTAGCATTGATTACTCGGGAATTACTGCAATAAACTAATTACAGAAGGATGGAAATAAACAAGTCTAGATCTGCACAAAATACGTCAAACATGGAATAGAATTTGTCAACCTGAGTCCAGAGTTCGTCGAGCTGAGAAGTCAAGTTCGTCGACCAGATAACAGTTGTTTGTCGAGCTGAGATCCAGGGTAGACAACTGCTTTATCTGGAACTTTGTTAATTCTGTGCATCAAAATCGTCTAGCTTAGAGTTTGACTTCATTGACTGGAGTGGAGTGATGTTTCTTGGACTTAAGAATGTAGAAGTAACATGTCCAGAAATCATCGACCTGAGAGATGGGTTCGTCGACCTGAGAACTAGTTTCGTCGAGCTGAGAACCTATAACTGCTACTTGATAGATCTTGCCAGGAATGTGTTCTACGTTCGTCGAGCTGAGAAGTTGAGTTCGTCGACTGGAGTGTGATTCTGGACTTAGAATACTGAGATGTTTCTGGTCTAAGATGTTGAAGTAGAATACCCAGAGAACGTCGACCTCGGAAATAGTTTCGTCGACCTGAGAACTAAGTTCGTCGACTAGATAATAGAGATTCTGGACTTGAGTGTTGAAATATAGTGTCTATAAGTCGTCGATCTGAGTACCAAGTTCGTCGAGCTCAGCTCAGAGAATTTTCTCTGAGTTCGTCGAGATGAGCACGACTTTCATCGACCTAAGTTCGATGAACGTCGAACTCATTTTTGAGTCTTTGAAATTTCTCTAAGTCTTGAGTCTTTGGAAGTGTGTTGATGGCTAGTCCATGCAGTGTTGACTCTAAGGACTTGGCCTAGACTCTAGGACATAACCATGACACTGGCTATACATGTTGGGTCAAATAATCCTAACTTAGTGAACCTAGCCCAAATCCAACTAGGGATCCAACAATCTCCCCCTATTTGGGTGAGGTCACTAATTACAGACACAAATTCCATACAAAGCAAAATAAGAATATATCTGGAAGGAAATTTGAAATATGCAGCAGATGTATATGTACAGAAAGCTTTGTATCATTTCTTTTTCTTCTGCTCCTTGTGCTTCTCCTCTTTAGCCTTTTCACCAGGCTTAGTAAACTTGATTTCCCTGTTAGGTTCTGCAGCTTGAACCTTTGTCATTTCATGTCAGAATCCCCAATGATACTAAGAGATGTAGCCCAGGGCACTACTGCTTCTGGATGCAGTTTCATATAATCAGCAACATTAAAAAACTTATTAGCCTTAGCAAACCTGTTTAGTTCTTCCTTTCTATACTTGGACATTATAGAGTATTGAGAGGGATCCTTCCCTTCAGCTTTAGCTTTGTTAATCATGGAAAGGCCAACCAGTTCCTGGAACCTGGCCATCCTAGCAGTTGTAGCTGCCTCTGGATCTTCAAATAGTACAGGAGGAGAAACAGGTCTCTTGGGGCTTTCAGCCTTTTGATGTTCAGGGAATTGTTATTGTTTGTGTTGTTAATGTTTTTGTTGATGTTGTTGTTGTTGCTGCTGTCTGCTTGAAGAATAATGCCTCTGTTGGCTGCTTCCTGAAGATGAGGACCTACCCTGATGTCTTTGATAAGTTTGAAACTGGGTAGTCCTTTGAGTTGAAGAATTGGAAGCACCAGCAGCAGGTGGAGGAGGAGGAGGAGGAGGATCCTTTCTGTATCTTTGTGTTGGTGGGGAATATCTCCTGCTTCTCTTTCTTTCTTTCTGCTGGTTTTTGGACAGCCACATCCATGCTGGCATGCCCTTATAAGGTGTGATCTTTTGAAGTATATAGTATGGTGTGTCATTTGCAGGATTTATTTTTGGTGCAGGAGGTGGAGTAGCCTTCCTTTTCTTAGATACTTTCTTTTTCTTTGGCTCATCATCTGAGTCCTCCTCCTCCTCCTCCTCCTCATCATCATCATCAGTAAAATCCTAAGGATTATAATACATTGCATTTATTCCTTTCTGGGCTTCAACAGATATCAGAGGTTTCTCAGCCTGGGAGAAAACTAGAGGAGGAGCTGGAACTAGAGCTGGAGCAGGAGCTGGAGAACTATACAAAACAGTGCTTTCAGCAACTATCTTATTTTCTTCTTCAATGTCAGCCATGATCAATGCACAAGATCAGGCATGGGGGAATCATCCATAACAAAAACTAGAACAGAAGGAGATGAAATAATGGGGGAAACAGCTCTGGGTGGAGATGGAATGGCTGGAATCTCTAGAGTAGCAAAAATGGCCTTAAGTTGCTTGGCAACTTTGGGGCTTATAGGTGAGGTATATGGAATTATAGCCAAAGATGGCTTAGTGCTGTCTGCTGGAAGGTTATTAAAATAAGCTGTATCAAAATTGCTCAACAATTGTAAAAGATCAACTATGAGATTTATAATAAAATCACCAACAGTTGCTTTTTCTGGGACCCGCTCATCTATTTCCATATCAGATTCAATAAAATGAATTAAATCAAATAATTCTTCATCAGCATCTGTTGCTGCTAGTACTGCTGCTACATCTGCTGCTACTGGTATTGCTGCTGCATCTACTGCTACTGGTACTGATACTGCTTCTTCATGGAGTATCTCCCCCTGCCTGGTTTCAGTAGATACTGAAGCCTTTACCCTAACTGAAGAGGGAGCAGCAGAGAGAGCAGATATTTGGTCTGCAAGGTAGGAAATGGAGGTAGCAAGAGGTGAAATGGCCTCTGCTATGATGGTTTTGAGAAGGGGAGTGAGAAGGGAAATGAGAGAGGGGATGATGGAGGGATCCAATAGTGGAGAGGCAGAGGGTTGTGTAGAAGGTGTAGCAGTGGAGACAGAACTAGGAATGGAGGAGGATGGTGGAGGTGGAGGTGGTGCATCTTGCATTGGGTCATCCTGATGAGTAGATGCATTGAGGGGGGATGAAGGCAGATGGAAGAATGGGATGTTGTCCAGATGGTGTGGTAAGGGAGATGAAGTTGGTGATGTAATGGGTGTGCCATGGGGAGATTGAGGTGGGGTTGGTTGTGGTGATTGAGAAGGAGAGAGTTGTTGAGAGTCGTGATGAGGGGAAGAGGGGAGGTCAGTGATATCTATTTGTGGAGAAGTTGCAGGAGATGGAGCTGGAGTAGGAATATGAACTGGTTGTTATGGTTGTTGTTATGGTTGGTAAAGAGAAGGAATGGTGGAAGAGGAGGCAAGTTGGTGTGCCATCTGAGGATAAGGTTGGATGGCTGGAAGTGATGGAGGTGGAGGAGGGACCTCCTCAGTAGGGTGGGAAGTGGCTAAACCAGCCCTAGTACTCTCAGTAGCCCTAGTGGAAGAGGAAGAAGACTTGGAGGGCTTGGTGATGGTCCTCTCCCACCTTCCAAAGAGAGCACAGGTGAGTCTCTTAGAGTCATTGATGAATATGGTCTGGGAGAACAGGGATTCAGCAGCCTTTTCTTTTAGGAAGATCCCTAAGATTCTTCCAAAGCAAACCTCTTTCTTTGTATTCTTTTTCTTGATTAGATCAAACATGATCTGAGCCTAGTTGACTCTCTTCTTGTTAACCATGGCACACATAACCAGGAATTGGTGCCTGGTTATGTAGTCATGTGTAGTGTGCTTGCCCAGCAACACTTTGCCCACAATGTCTGCTAGAAACCTGAACTCAGCAGATAAGTGTTTCTTCAGCAGTTTGTTTAGGGTTTATCCACAATAACCCATCAGACTCAGCATCTCATCATATTTTTCAGTATCAATTTCTAACTCTTCTTCACCATTACTTAAGCCAAAAATTTCTGTTAGGACGGCCGGAGTAAGGGAAATAGCATTACCCGATACTGTCCCTGTGATAGTGTTCTCATCTATAGTAGAGGAAGTATAGACCCATTCTCTGATCTCAGCGGCAGATATCTTGATCCTTGTGGACAACAGATTCTTCAATTGCTGTACTTTAAGAAGTTGCAGGATGTCTGGGAAGATTGGGTATGAATGTTGGAAAGAATTAAAATCGACATCAAAGCCGGTGTCAAATTTCATTGCGGCAAGATTTCCCGCTGGAATCGTCATTGGTGCACCTGCAAGAGAAAAACGAAGATCAAGTGCAAGAGAACTGAAAGCGCGGGATGGAGGTCGAAGAAAACCTAGATATAAGGTTTTCTAGAATATGAATCGACAAACTCCGTTCCATGAAAATGAAAGAATTTGTCGATCTGAGGTTGACGAAATAATTTGTAGTTAAATAATTTGTCGAGCTCAGTCTGAAGATTTGAAGACATTTCGTCGAGCTTCGTTCGACGAAAGTTTTCTGAAGCATATTCGCCGATCTCCATTCGATGAAAATGACTTCACTCACAGAGAGTTCGTCGATCTCCATTCGACAAATATCTCAGGAACATTTCTCTGTTCGTCGAACTCCGTTCGACGAACTTTGAAGAATTCGTCGAGTGCAGACAGAGACTAAACTATGTATTTTCCATTGATCATTCCAAGCTGATTTATAAAGAACAAATGGTTTCTTTCATCCAGAAGTTTGGTGAAAATATCAGCTCTTTGTAAATCAGTGTAGATATAGACAAGTTTAATTTTGTTTTTGTCCACACACTCTCTAATGAAATGATGCCTAATGGTTATATGCTTAGTCCTTTTATGATGGACTGGATTTTGTGCTATAGCTATCGCACTTGTGTTATCACATAATAGAGTTGAATTATTTAAGTCGAAACCATAGTCCAGGAGTTAGTTTTGGATCCACAACATCTAGAAACAGCAACTGCCAGCTGCTATATATTCTGCTTCAGCAGTTGATGTGGACATAGATGACTGCTTCTTGCAAAACCAGGACACTAATCTCATACCAAGGAACTGACAAGTTCTTGAAGTACTTTTTCTGTCCACCCTGCATCCAGCAAAGTCAGCATCTGAGTATCCAGTTAACTCAAATTCTGACTCAGTAGGATACCAAAGGCCTAGACTAAGACAACTTTTTATATCTCTCAAAAATCGTTTTAAGAAAATTAGGTGAGATTCTTTAGGGTTCACTTGGAAGCTAGCACAAAGATAAGTAGCAAACATTATATCAGGTCTGCTAGTTGTCTGATATAGTAGGGACCCAACAATGCCCCTATATAACTTCTGGTCAACAGGTTTCCCATGTGGATCAGAATCTATTACAGCATTGGTAGCCATGGGTGTTTTCTTTGCTGAGGCATCAGCCATCCCAAACTTCTTTATAAGCTCTTTAGCATATTTAGCTTGGGAGATGAAAATGCCATCAGGTAGCTGCTTCACTTGGAGACCAAGGAAGTACGAGAGCTCACCCATGCTTACTCATTTCAAACTTTGAATGTATGAGGACAGAGAATCTCTTGCATAGTTTGGAATCTATAGACCCAAATATAATGTCATCTACATATATTTGTACTAACAAAGTTTGTTCCTTATCGTTTCTAGTGAATAAGGTTTTATCTACTATGCCTCTAGTGAATTTATGCTCTAATAGAAAGATAGCTAAGGTCTCATACCAAGCTCTTGGAGCTTGCTTTAGACCATAGAGGGCTTTATGCAATTTAAATACATGAGAGGGATGTGTTGGAGAGACAAAACCTAGAGGTTGTTCAACATAAACCTCTTCTTTCAGTACTCCATTCAGAAAAGCACTCTTTACATCCATCTGATATACCTTGAAATTCTTGTAGGCAGCATAGGCAATAAAGATTATGATTGCCTCTAACCTTGCAACTTGTGCAAATGTTTGGTCATAGTCTATCCCTTCTTCTTGCCTATAACCTTGAGCAACAAGCCTAGCCTTATTTCTCACAATTACACCTTGGGCATCTAGTTTGTTTTTATATACCCATTTAGTTCCAATGACTGGTTGGTCTTGAGGTCTTGGAACTAACTCCCAAACTCTACATCTCTTAAATTGATTTAGTTCCTCTTGCATAGCAATGATCTAGTAGGGATCTTGCTCAGCATCTTTTATGGATTGAGGTTCAACTTGAGCGAGGAAACAAGCATGCAACAAGTCTTGGTTGAGTTGATGCCTTATCTGTACACCTGCTGATATGTCTCCAATCACTTGAGATCTAGGGTGATACCTTAGTATGACAAGATCAGTGGGTGGAATTGGTTCAGCAACAGCATCTGGAATCAATCCCTCTTATGGAATTATGTTTGTTGTTGTATGAGGTTCAACTTCTTCCAAGGGTTCTTCTTCACTATCTTCATCAACTTGTGGAGAAGGATGTGTTGGAACCTCTTGGGTGAGGCTTAGTCCATCCAAAGTCTCACACAAGTGAGGTAACTGCAAAGGGTTACTGGTCGAGATCTCTTTCTCCTTGCAATACATGTTAGGCTCATCAAAAGTTACATGTATAGATTCTTCAATTTTTAAAGATGATTTGTTAAATACCCTATAAGCCTTGCTTACTTGGGAATATCATAGAAAAATTCCCTCTTTAGCCTTAGCTTCAAACTTTCTAATATATTTTTGTTATTATTATGTATATAGCATATGCAACCAAATACTTTAAAATAAGTGATTTTAGGTTTCTTGCCTTTAAGTAATTCATATGGAGTCCTATTCTTTAGTTCATGTATCAAACTTCTATTCAGGACATAATTTGTTGTGCTTACAGCCTCTGCCCAAAAGGATTGGGGCATGTAAGCATCTGCAAGTAATGTGCCTGTAGTTTCAATTAGGGTCCTATTCTTCCTTTCATCTACCCTATTTTGTTGGGGAGTTCTAGGAGCTGAGAAGCAGTACCTTATACCTTCATTCTCACAGAACTCATGCATAAGAAGAGACTCAAACTCTGTACCATGATCACTTCTGAACAATGCAACATGAGTAGAGTACTCAATCTGTATTGTCCCGAGAAAATCAGTAAGAACTTTAAAGGTATCTGACTTAAATCTCAGAAAGAACACACAAGTGAACCTTGAGAAGTCATCTACAATAACTAAAGTATATGATTTCTCTCCTAGGATTTGTACAACAATGGGTCCAAAGAGATCCATGTGTAGCAAATATAAAATCCTAGGTGAATCACTTTTATTGTAATAACCCCATCCGTTTACATAGTATATACTAGAAGTTCCGGCCGGGGCCCCACACCATATACCACAAAACAGGCGGTGAAGTTGCGGTATGATACCAGAGTAGCCTAGCGCACCCTAACACGTTGTATTCTAGAGGAAGCCTAAACACTAAACTTGAACTCCACACCTAAATGTCCAACATATAAAAGCTCCTCAATTAGATATAACATTGGAATGTTTTACAAATACAAACAGTTGGCCTTATGGCATTACAGGGCTTTCACAACAGTGGCCTCAACATTGGCACGCAGGCTGGCCACGTATAAATAAAACACAGCATTTATAAGTTTAGCCTTCGAGGGCTAGCAGCAGCAATAAATACAGCAGGGACTTCAGCCCTTATGCGTCCCGCTCGGCTCTCCAAAACTTGCACAGGGACAGCCCACCCAACGGTGGAAAACAGAGGCAACGGTAAGCATTTAGCTGACCAAATTATAACGACCCTACCCATTTCCCGGGGCAGTGGTATTCTTCCATGCAGGCATAACATTTCACAAGCATATATATATATATATATATATTTCTCAAATAATGTGCTTTCACGCACACATTCTGTCACAACCGTCAGCCACTCGGCCCGACGATCCGTGCACTCAGGGCACATTCTTGGTGTACCGGCGAACCAGGGTCCCAACACCATATCTGGGTCGCAACCCAATGATAAAACATTGAGCATTTACTCCATGGCGTGCAGCCGGAGTTCTAGTCTTAATGAATCGGGATTGGCCCGTAGCCCCCCATTGTGTCATGGCGCGCATGCCTAAGACTCTTGCTATGCGTTCCAACAGACCGCACTTTCAGGTCTCATGTCGAACGGACATAGCGCAGGTCGGATCATCCACCCCCGTCGCTCAAATTGCCTTGCCATCACCGAGCACAGCGTAAGACTCGTTGCTATATAAAAGGCGCGGGTTTTCACTGATCATGTTCTGGCATTCAAGCCTTGGTGTTTTTCCTGGGCGCACCAGTACTTACTCTTACACCCATTTCATATCACAGCATTAGCGGGTCTTTCCCGGGCACACCAGTATTTCCTGCTACTCCACTTCACAGGTACGACCCGCAAATATAACAAATATCAAGGGTATTTCCAGGATTACCATGCCAGTACCTCCTGCTACTCCCCTTCACAGGTACCACCCATGAACATCAAGCATTACAAAGGGTATTTCCTAGACTTCCAATCCAGTACTTACTGCTACTCCCCTTCACAGGCATAACCCCGTAGCACAAGCATTATACGGGTATTTTCCGGGACTACCACTACAGTACTTCCTATTACTTCCCTTCACAGGCACAACTCGTCGACTCCTAAACTACATGTTTATCACGGAGACTTCTCCGGTGCGTATGCAACATCACTAATCCAGACCAACCTGTCCAGATGGGCTTCACACAGCATGCCTACTCCGTACTTCATTTCCGGTTCTATATGCCAAATGATTGGGGATTTCATGAATCAACCCAAAGACTCCCACAACAAGCCACCCTCTGGTGGTGGAATCATATACACATGCCAAACAGGAAGCCTTCATATAGCTAAGAAGAAAGGTCGTTACCCTTGAAGACCGCTTTGGCGCCATGATCTCCTAGCTGGCAAGAAATAACCGCAACGACTTTTCCTCCACAAAGATGGCCTCGGATCTCTCGTCGGAATTCCGTAGCACCACTGGTGACCAGCCCCACTTCCTCCTCCTCCTTCTTCCTCTCTCTTTCTCTCTTTAGGATTTTAGAAAGATGAAGGCAATATGCAAATGAGTTCTTTCATTCTCATCCACGGCCTTAAGGAAGCAGGAAGGAAGCTCAGCCATGAGATCCCAGCTGAAGAAAATGGACGGCCACGAAAAAGCCTCAAAATCACTTTTCAGGTCTGACACGCCCTATGACACGCCCGTGTCACAGTCCGTGTACTCTAAGCGGTACACAAACCACCTTATCCCAAAACAGGTCACGGCTAGGGTACACGACCATGTCACAGGCGTGTTCCCTCTGTCGAGAACTTTTGTCGACCAAAGACTCGAGTGTCGACAAAAAGGAGGACACGCCCTAGGTCACGCCCGTGTCACATGGCGTGTCCCTCACGAACACTTCGTCGAACGCATTTTCATCAAACTCATGACGTCTCCGCACCCGAGCATGACACGCCCTGGGACACGCCCATGTCCAAGGCCGTGTAACCCAAAATTTTCCCATTTTGAAACTTGGGTTGTTACAACCCTCCCCTCCTACACGAAATTCCGTCCTCGAAATTTGCACACAGGAAGGAAACCAGCAATCAAAATGTTATAACATCTAAATTTTATGTTACAACAAAATTTGTAGTATACAACCATTTTATAGAAACAGCTCGGGAAATTCAGCTCGCATGGTTTGCTCTTGCTCCCATGTTAGCTCCTCATAGCTGCAATTATCCCACCGGACTTTGACCATCCCGACCGTCTTCTTTCGCAACTGTTTCTCGGCTCGATCCTCGATTTGAATGGGCCAAACCTTTGTCATTAGCCCATACTCTACCGGCACACGATCATACTTGATCACTTGAGCTGGATCTATAACGGCCTTCCGAAGCACCGAGATGTGAAACACATCATGTAATCCACTCAAGTCTGCCGACAGAGCTAGCCGATATGCAGCCTCCCCGACTCGCTCGACCACTTCAAATGGACCAAGGTATCTAGGACTCATCTTTTTCAGACGTCGAATCCTGGATATGCCTTTGAAGGGCTTGATCTTCAAGTATACCCAGTCGCCTACCGCGAATTCCATGTTCTGGTGCTTGGCGTTGTAGTATTTCGCTTGTCGATCCTGGGCTATGAGTAGCCTCTCTCGAATAGTACGTATGGTCGAGTTTGCTTCATCGACTTCATTATGATTTTAAACTCTAGCTTCGCCTGCTTCTACCCAAGCCAAAGGAGTACGGCACTTCCGTCCATATAGAGCTTCATACGGTGTCATACCGATGCTCGCTTGGTAGCTGTTATTATAGGCAAACTCCACCATATAGAGATGATCTTCCCATCTCTTTCCAAAGTCTAGGGTGCACATCCGGAGCATATCCTCCATCGTCATGTTGGTCCGTTCAGTTTGGCCATCAGTTTGGGGATGAAAGGCCGTACTGAATGTCAACTTCGTGCCCAACAGTTGATGAACTAGCCTCCAGTCGTTCGATGTGAATCACCCATCTCTATCACTTACGATGCTCCGAGGAACACCGTGTAGTCGCACAATCTGCTCAACATATAATTTTGCCAAACTTTCCACCGAATTATCCCTCCTGTTCGGGAGGAAGTGTGCCACTTTCGTTAGCCGATCGACAATCACCCAAATCGAATCATTTCCGCGCTGAGATCTCGGCAACCCGTGCATGAAATCCATGGAAATATCATCGAACTTTCATTCTGGAATCGGCAACGACTTCAAATAACCGCCCGGCTTCTGGCATTCCGCCTTCACCATAGCATAGGTTTGGCATTTGGCCACATAATGAGCAACATCTTTCTTTAGCCCTGGCCACCAAAACAGCTTTTTCATATCCCTGAACATCTTTGTGCTCCCTGGGTGGATTGAGTACTTTGTATATTGCGCTTCATACATCAGTTCTTCCCTCAATTTACCGAAATTCAGGATGCACAAATGACCCTCCTTCCGCAGAAGACCGTCATCCCAGGAGAACTTGTCCTCTGGCCCATCATTAGCATAGCGTAGTAGATCTTCATCTAGCCCCGTTGCTCGTCGAATCCGGTTTGCAAGGCCACACTGCACCTCCGTCCAGTTCAAAAAGTCATTGGCGGTGGAATTCTTGTCAACACAAGAAATCTCTAACGCTTCCAGCTCCTGGATAAGACGTTCACTATGCATTTGCAACCAACTCGCTCTTGCCGGAGCTCTCCGACTCAAGGCATCCACAACTACGTTTCCCTTTCCGGGAGTATAGTTAATCTCAAAGGTGTAGTCCCCAAGGAACTCCAACCACCTTATTTGTCGCATATTCAGGTCCTTCTGCTCCAATAAATACTTTAGGATCTTATGATCGGTATAGATCTCCACCTTCATGCCATAAAGATAGTGCCGCCACAGCTTTAGTGCAAAGATCACCGCCGCCAACTCTAAGTCGTGGACGGGATAGTTTTGCTAGTGCACCTTCAGCTGGCGTGAGCAATAAGCAATCACCTTCCCATTTTGCAGAATAACGCAGCCTAAGCAGCTCCCCGAGGCATCACTGTAGATTACAAATCCATCGGTACCATATGGAGATGACCACACAGGCGCTGTGGTCAACCGAACCTTCAGCTCTTCAAAAGCTCGTGCGCACTCTGGCGACCAAACAAACTACTGATCTTTTCTCGTCAGCGTGGTTAGCGGCAAAGCGCCCGCGAGAAATTTGCAACAAATCTTCGACAGTAGAATGCTAGTCCAAGGAAGCTCCTGACCTCGACCACTGAAGACAACACTAGCCACTCATGTATGGCCCTTATCTTTGCTGGATCCACTACTATGCTCGCTCAACTCACCACATGGCCCAAAAAAGCCACTGACGATAGCCCAAACTCGCACTCCGAGAACTTGGCGTAGAGCTGATTCTGCCTCAAGGTATTCAACACCAACCGCAAGTGGTTTTCATGCTCGGCTTTCGATCGAGAGTAGACCAGAATATCATCAATGAACACTGTCATGAACAGGTCTAGGTACTCTCGGAACGTGCGGTGCATCAAATCCATAAACACCGATGGCGCATTGCACAGTCCAAACGGCATCACCGTAAACTCATAATGCCCATAACGCGTTCCAAATGCGGTTTTGGGAATGTCACCTTCCCGGATTCTCAACTGGTAATAACCAGACTTCAAGTCCAACTTTGAGTAGACGGTCGATCCCACCAGCTGATCAAACGACTTATCAATCCGTGGAATTGAATATTTGCTCTTCTCTGTCAGCTTATTCAGTTCACGGTAGTCAATACATAACCGCAAACTACCGTCTTTATTTTTCACAAAAAGCACAGGCGCGCACGAAGGTGACATGCTGGGGAGTATATAACCTTGCTCCAGCAATTCTTGCAGTTGGACTTTCAACTCAGCCATCTCCTTTGGCGCAACGCGATATGGCAAACGGGCCACAGGTTTTGCACCTGACACCAACTCGATCGTGAAGTCAATCTCACGCTGGGGTGGTAGCCTAGAGAGATCCTTGGGAAACACATCTGCAAACTCCGATACAATCGAAACATTGCACACACTGGCTTTATGCTCCACAGCCTGAATTAGCGTGAAGTATAACTCCGCATCCTTCCGAACAGCTTTGACAACTTGGAGTGCAGACTTCAACGTCCCGCCAACTCCTCGCATACCCGTGAACCTCGTTTCCTGCTCGGTATTCTGGCCTAATGTGATCTCTTTGGACATGCAATCAATCAAGGCATGCTGCTCCGTGAGCCAATCCATACCAAATATCACGCCGAATTTCGATATTGGCAATACAGATGCAGTTAAGCAGAAATCCCGACTTCCTATTTGCACTACCACATCACAAGCTTGATCCACAAGTATCATACAACCATTCAGCAACACCACTCTGATGTTATCTATCTTCACACGACTAGGTATCTCAAGCCGCGCTATGAACTCTTTAGACAGAAAAGAATGCGACGCACTTGTATCAAACAGTGCTCGTGCCAGCGTGTTCCGAATGATCACAAAGCCTGTGATGATCATCTCACACACACAAACCGCATACAAATTTGTAATAAACAAAGCATGCAAGCAATACAATACACAAAAACTTAACTTGTACATGTGATGACGTCACTCTGCTTGATGGCCTCCTGCAGGCCAAGATTATAGACCCGGGGCTGCGCCTGAGGTGCAGAGGATTCCACACTGCCTTGACCTTTGCAGCATATGATGCTTCCGCCTTCTTTTCACTCTTTGGCGGCACCCGACACTCACGGGCTATATGCCCCACCCGTCCACAATTAAAGCATGTACGAGTTTCCGGCCTTGATGTGGCACCCGACGTTGCTCCCTATGCAACTGAAGAAGGAGCTTGTCCCGCCGACTTGGGCTCTTGCCTCATTTCTTCTTATAAAATGACTTCACCGATCGGGACACCTTGAACTTTGGCTGTATCACAGCCAAGGCCCTCTTCCCTTGCACCCTTTTCATATCTTTTTCCAGCGCGCACGCAGTGTTGACCAACGCCTGGAAGCCTTGGTTCACCGAACTAGAAAGTAGGAACATCAACTCGTCCCGCAGTCCTTCATAGAAACTATTTATCAAAAATAGAACCCGCATACCGCACCAACCGTGTAAACTCATGCAGGCACGTTTCCACACTGCCTTCTCCTTGTGTTAGCCTTTGTAATTCATTCTCCATGGCAATGCAATATGCCGCCGGAAGGTGCTTTTCCAGGAAGAGTCGAGAAAATTCCTCCATGGACACTTGTGTCAACAGACTACCAGCCAAATGGTGTAACTCCATCTCATCACACCACAAACGAGCTTCGCCTTCCAATAAGAAGGTAGCTAAGGTGACCTTCTGATTCTCCTCCAACCCAATCGCCATCATTATCCGCTTGACGCGCGATAGCCAATCCTCAGCCTACATAGGAGATACCACTCCCGAAAAAATAGGCGGATTGAAGCTCATGAACCACTTCAACTGTCGTTAAGCTGCCCGAGGGTCCACAACCGCAATAGGTTCTGGCCTCGCCGACACCTGTTCTGGCCTCAATGCCGGCTGTGTCTGCCCAATCAGCTAGGTTTGGATCATGGCAAACAAAGCCTCAGCAATTAATCATACAGTTTCCGTAGAAGGCAGAGGTGTAGGCACCTCGGCTAGTGTCGTACTGTCATCAGAATGTTGGGGCTCCGACTGCCCAGCACCACTTCACGTCATCTATAGCTGAACAAGACACACACATGAGCAACCCCATCCATTTACATACTATATACTAGAAGGTCCGGTCGGGGCCCCACAGCATATACCACAAAATAGGCAGTGAAGTTATGGTATGATACCAGAGTAGCGCATCGCACCCTAACAAATTGCATTCTAGCGGAAGCCTAAACACTAAACTTGAACTCCACACTTGAATGTCCAACATATAAAAGCTCCTCAGTTAGATATATCATAGGAATGTTTTACAAATATAAACAGTTGGCCTTATGGCCTTACAGGGCTTTCACAATAGTGGCCTCAACATTGGCGCGCTGGCCGGCCACATATAAATAATACACAACATTTATAAGTATAACCTTCAAGGGCTAGCAGCAGCAATCGCAAATGCAGCAGGGACTTCAGCCCTTATGCGTCCCGCTCGGATCTCTAACACCTGCACAGGGACATCCCACCCAACGGTGGAAAATAGAGGCAACGGTCAGCATTCAGCTGACAAAATTATAACGACCCTACACCTTTCCCGGGGCAGTGGTATTCTTCACGGCAAATATAGCATTTCACAAGCATATATATATCTCATATAATGTGCTTTCACGCACACATTCCATCACAACCGTCAGCCACTCGGCCCGCGATACGTGTACTCAGGGCACATTCTTGGTGTACTGGCGAACCAGGGTCCCACCACCGTATCAGGTTCGCAACCCAACGGTAAAGCATTGAGCATTTACTCCATGGCGTGCAGCCGGAGTTCTAGTCTTAATGTACCGAGATTGGACCGTAGCCCCCCATTGTGTCATGGCGTGCAGGCCTAAGACTCTTGCTATGTTCTTCAACAGACTGCACTTTTAGGTCTCATGTGGGAGGGACATAGCGCAGGTCGGATCATCCACCCCCCATTGCTCAAATCACCTTACCATCACCGAGCACAGCGTACTCGCGGCTATATAAAGGAGCGGGTTAGTTTCACTGATCCTGTTCTGGCATTCAAGCCTGGGTGTTTTTCCTGGGCGCACCAGTACTTAATCTTACACCCATTTCATATCACAACATTAGCGGGTCTTTCCTGGGCACACCAGTATTTCCTGCTACTCCCCTTCACAGGTACGACCCCGCAAATATCACAAATGTCAAGGGTATTTCCTAGCTTACCACGCCAGTACTTCCTGCTACTCCCCTTCACAGGTACCACCTATGAACATCAAGCATTACAAAGGGTTTTTCCTGCACTTCCAATCCCGTACTTCCTGCTACTCCCCTTCACAAGCATAACCCCATAGCACAAGCATTATACGGGTATTTTCCTGGACTACCACTCCAGTACTTCCTGTTACCTTCCTTTACAGGCCAAAACCGTCGACTCCTAAACTACATGTTTATCATGGAGTCTTCTTCGGTGCGTATGCAATATCACCAATCTAGAACAAACTGTCCATATGGATTCACACAGCATGCCTACTCCGTACTTCATTTTTGGATCTATATGCCAAATGATTAGGGATTTCATGAATCAACCCAAAGACTCCCACAACAAGCCACCCTCTGGTGGGTTAATATATGCACATGCCAAAAAGGAAGCCTTCATATGGTTAAGAAGAAAGGTCATTACCGTTAAAGACTGCTTCGGTGCCATGAGCTCCTAGCTGGCTAGAAAGAACCACAACGGCTTTTCCTCCGCAAAGATGGCTTTGGATCTCTCGTCGGAATTCCGCAGCACCACCGATGACCAGCCACACTTCCTCCTCCTTCTTCTTCCTCCCTCTTTCTATCTTTAGGATTTTAGAAAGATGAAGGCAATATGCAAATGAGTTCTTTCATTCTCATCCACGGCCTTAAGGAAGCAAGAAGGAAGCTCAACCATGAGATCCCAGCTGAAGAAAATGGACGACCATGAAAAAGCCTAAAAATCACTTTTCAGGTCCGACACGCCCTGTGACACGCCCGCGTCACAGGCCATGTACTCTAAGAAGTACACAAACTGCCTTATCCCGAAACAGGCCATTGCTAGGGTACACACTCGTGTCACAGGCGTGTTCCCTCTATCGACCACTTTCGTCGACCAAAGACTCGAGTGTCGACACAAAGGAGGACACGCCCTAGGTCATGCCCGTGTTACAGGGTGTGTCCCTCCCGAACACTTCGTCGAACGCATTTTCGTCGAACTCGCGACGTCTCCGCACCCGAGGAGTACACACCCTGGGACACACACGTGTCCCAGGCCATGTCACCCAAAATTTTCCCATTTTGAAATTTGGGTTGTTACATTTATTAACTGACTTAAAGCTAGATTTAGTTTGTTTGCCTAGTTGACAAACCCTGTAGAGGCCTTCCTTCTTCTAGGGACCAGAAGGAAAACCTCTCACAAGGTTGTATTTAGATAGCCTAGCAATGTTTTTCATGTTTACATGTCCTAGTATTTTATGTCATAAGTCATTTTGATTACAAACTATATTAAGTAGACAGATATCTGAGTTTGCTGAATAGAAATCAACTAAATAAATATTTTCTTGTCTATTTCCAATTAAAACATTTTGTTCTTCTTTATTAGAAATAATACAAGTTTTTTAGTTGAAATGTACCTGATAATTGTCATCACATAATTGGCTTATTGAGATGAGGTTATGCTTGAGTCTTCTTACATAAGTCACCTTTTTAAATGTGACAGCTCCAATCCTTACTTCTCCATAGCCTTCAAACTGGCCACACTTTGAATTACCAAAGATTACCTTTGGTCCCAGCTTAGACTTGTGGTTGATTAGGTTGTCCTTACTGCCAGTCATGTGTTTGGAGCATCCACTGTCCAGGTACCATATTTGATTAATCACTGGACAACCCTTTTCCTGCAATGAAAACAGTTAGTTATTCTTGACCCAGGTTATCTTGTGTCCTTTATATTGTTGAAAAGAAAAGCTTGAAAATTATCCGATGAGGAAGATAGCCGAGCTGTATCTGGAAGAGGTTGTCAGATTGCATGGTGTGCCCGTAAGTATCATATCAGACCGAGACTCCAGGTTCACGTCTCGTTTTTGGAAGAGCCTTCAAGAAGGGTTGGGTACAGATTTGAGATATTCCACGGCTTATCATCCGCAGACCAATGGTCAGACGGAGCGAGTAAATCAGATTGTGGAAGATATGATCCGATGCTATATTCTGGACCACGGAGGAGCGTGGGACGAGCGCTTGCGGCTTATGGAATTCGCATATAACAACAGTTATGAAGAAAGCTTGCAAATGGCTCCCTTTGAAGCCTTATATGGGAGGCGCTGCAGAACTCCCCTGTTTTGGGCTGAGCTTGGCGAGGGACCTTTGTTGGGTCCAGAAGCGCTTGAGGAGATGGAAACCGCGGTGAAGCTTATTCGGGAAAAGCTTCGGATAGCCCAGGAGAGATATGAGAAGAACGCCAATCGTCGTAGATCGGACTTGGAATTTGCTGTGGGGGACTCGGTGTTCTTAAAGGTCTCCCCGTTGATTGGAGTCAAGCGGTTTGGCAGGAATAGGAAGTTGGACCCGAGGTACGTGGGGCCGTTTCCGGTTGTTGAGCGGATTGGAGTATCAGCCTACAGGCTGGCTTTGCCCGCAAATTTCCCTGGCGTGCATGATGTCTTTCACGTCAGTCAGCTGCGAAAATGTGTGGTAAATGGCAGGCAGGTTTTGGATTATGTGCCTCAGTTGGAGCCGAATCTTTCTTATGTGGAGGTGCCTGTTTGCATTTTGGATTCTCAAGTTCGAGCGTTGCGGAAGAAGACTATTCCTATGGTTAAAGTTTTATGGAGGAATCAGGATGTGTAAAGCGCGACTTGGGAGTTGGAGTCGGCTATGAGGGAGGCTCACCCTCATCTGTTTCCCTGACCTTGTACCTGGTATGCTCTGTTTTATTCTTATTTATTTGTAGCCCTTTCCTGGCTCTTTCTCTCTCCTTCTATGTAGGAGTGTTGTGAGTAAAGTTTCGAGGCGAAACTTTCTTTTAGGGGGAGTGGCTGTAACGCCCCCAGTTTTTCTGTGTTTTGTTTGATCTTTGGCTGGCGTTACGATGGCGTATTTCCGGCTTTTTGTCGTTGTAGAGCGTGGCTTTAGCTCTTAGGGTTCCCTGTGTAGCCTGTTTGTATCCTGTTAGCAAGATTCCCCAGCTAGCCGGAGTCCGTTTGATGACTCGGCTGGGCCTCTTAGGGAATGCTTGTGTTTCGGCTTCGGGAGGTGTTATCCCGGGTTTTGTTCGTCGAATGCTAATTTCAACTTCGCAGTTGTGTTCATAGCGTGGGTTTTTAGCTGCGGCGTGAATTTCGTCTTTTTCAGAGATGTTTCGGGTCTCGTGTTGTTTTCAGAGATGCTTGTGTTCGTCGAATGCTAATAATTATTATTATGTATTGTTTTTTTATTATTAAAGCTGCTGTGTATATATAGTCTTGGGTTAGAATTAGGGCTCGGTTCCTCTTGTCTTTTCTTTTTCTCTGCTTGGAAGAAGTCGCCGCCTGTACGAGAGGAAGAGCACCGCCGGCCTACCCTAGCCTTCGGACGCCGTTTTCCTGGAGATTTAGCGGTCGAAATTCAATTTCGGGAGTGGATCTGGACTGCCCTCGCCTGGATCTGCCTTCTTTCTGCTCCTCAGCTGGTGCTCTGCGGCTAGATCCGAGAGTGGGGGATGCCGCCGACCTAGCTTTTCTGGTATTGAGGCAAGTGATGTCCCCTCATCCTTGCCACAATTGATCTTTGCTTTTTTTTTCTTGGATTTAATTTCATCTTTTTCCTGCTTAGATCATAGGGGTACGCTAGGGTTCGTTCCCGATCATGCCGCGGTTAGTGTAGAAAGTTCCAGTTAAAATCTCAGTTTTCCTGAGGGGTTGTGTCTATTAGGGGCAGTTTTGGTTCGGTTCAGGTCGAGTAGTTGTGATTGTCGATGGTTGTTGTACCATAGGGAGACCTCGTTCTCGTTTCTGGTGGTGTCTGGATCTGGCGCCTGAAGCCAGTCAGGGTGTCGACACCGTGGTGTCGACACCAGCCAGTCAGGGTGTCGGTGTCGACACCAGCCAGTCAGGGTGTCGACACCGTGGTGTCGACACCAGCCAGTCAGGGTGCCAGTCAGGGTGTCGACACCGTGGTGTCGACACCAGCCAGTCAGGGTGTCGACATCGTGGTGTCGACACCCGCAGCGGCAGTTTCGACACCTTGTGTCGACACCGGCCGCAGTGGTGTCGACACTTGGTGTCGACACCCGCAGTGGCAGTGTCGACACCTTGTGTCGACACATTGTGTCGACACCGGCCTCAGTGGTGTCGACACTTGGTGTCGACACCCGCAGCGGCAGTGTCGACACCTTGTGTCGATACCGGCCGCAGTGGTGTCGACACTTGGTGTCGACACCCGCAGCAGCAGTGTCGACACCTTATGTCGACACCGGCCGCAGTGGTGTCGACACTTGGTGTCGACACCGGCCGCAGTGGTGTCGACACTTGGTGTCGACACCAGCATCTATTGTGTCGACACCTTGTGTCGACACCGGTTTGTCGTGGTGTCGACACATCGTGTCGACACTGGGTGCTACCCTGGTTTTGGGGTCAGGGAGACTCGGGGTTGGTTTTGCTTAGGCGTGCAAGGCCGCGTCGGTTGGACCCGACGTTTTTGCCTTGTGTTCGTGTGTTTCTTAGGACTGTTAGTGGGACTCTTCCCTAGGAGGGGGGCATTGGGTGTTCGGCTAATTGCTGCATGCCGACTCTTGGGTTGTCGCAGGTGGTGGAGTTTTGGTGGCCTCTGGAGGGGTGGTTTTATGTGGAGAGCTGTGGCCACCGCCTTTTTGCCCCGGTTTGGGTTGGTGTGTGTGGGACCCTAAAGCTGCCACTGTTTGACCACTTAGCCCTTTTTGGGTCTGATTTGGTTATGTATTCAGACCCATGTTTTGACCACTGCCACTTACCCACGTGTTAGGACTGTTAGTCCCTTTCCTGTTTATGCTTTCCTTTCTTTTGGCATATATGTATATGTCTTGTTCCTGTTGTAGACTCTCTTGGTAGGGCATAATGGCTTTATTGCTCGCACTTGGTGCGCTCTGCTGTGCTTTAGACAGTACTCTCCTCTTACTGTCACCCCTTTTCTTTTGCTTATTGCAGTTTGTTGCCGGGTTGGTAAACCCCTCTTCTTATTTGCTAATTGATCTATTGCTCTATTTTTTCCCCTTTTTGATTATTTCCTTGTTGAGGTGTTCTTTTCTTGAATTCATCAGGTCCAGGTTGTAGCCAGTTCAACGGCGAGTTCTTTTGGAGGGGCTTGTTGGTGGCCTCAAGGGTAGCTGAGATAGCTGATCCCCGTTTTGTTGTGAGGTAGTTCTTTACTTTTCTGTATAGACATACATACTCGCCAGTGGTTTCGTGTCAGGTTGTTGACGCCCACTGTTGGCTTCTTGCGATGCTGGATATGAATTTAAACTGCTGATTTTGCCTACTTGTGGTTGGTTACTTGCTTCTGGGAAGGATTTATGCTAGGTTGCATGTTAGATATTTTAAAACCTAAAAGTATTATTATATGTGCCCCATGCATAACATGTTTCTAAATCAAAGACACTATTTTTCCTCAACGTAAAACACTATTTTTCATATCTACTATATTCACCTTAGGGTCGTACACGCATAAGTCGCCCCCCGGGGACACTTATGCTCATTTAGGGTGTCAACTTAATTGAACCAAAGTATTTTCTGCTGCGTATAAATATAATTTTAACTGTGGACTAGCTGATCCACCGGGCCGAGGGATACGGCCATTCAACATAACTGATTTTCTTTCATATTTAATCAACAATTTTCCTTAAAATCTAACGTCTGGATTTTTGCCTGAGCGTGTGCAGTTATCCCCTGCACGACGTGGCATCACGGCACGTGTTTTCTCTTACTCTGATACGATTTTACCGTTGAGAAAATGCGGGTTGTGACAATGGGCTTAGTAGGACACTCACTATCATAATGACCCTAAATCCCCAAGAGAAAATGTAGCGTTCATTTTGCTAACCCTTCCTACCATAACTCTCTCACCCGTTGGGTTTCTACCATTCCTGACGGTCACGACTATGGAGTTTTAGTCAGTGGATCAGCACTTCCCCTTATCCTTATAGGTGGAAGTGGGAGGCGGTCCTAAAATGGACTTTCCCTTCTGATACGAGCGAGACTTATTTTTAAGAATGTTGTTCTTCTCTATATCTAATGTGGCATTAAAAGTGACGTTTAGGTTAGTGTGACCATAACACAGTAATTTTCCCTTCATGTCGGGGTTTAACCCCTTACGAAATCTAGAGAGAGTGATCTCAGACATCTCCTTCATGCCACACCTAACCATCATATCCTTAAGAAGACTCGTATACTAAGAGACCGACCTATTCCCTTACATAAGGGTAGCCAAATCATCAAACATCTGTGTTCGATGGTACTTAGGAATGTACTGTTCTGTCAGCATGTCCTTCATGACTGCCCAACCAATGAGTAATTCACCATTCTCACTTCTCAGACGTCATTCCTCATTTAAACAGAATATTTTTGCTCTACCTAATAACTTCATTCTTGCCACTCGCACATTATCCACATCAATCAGATTGTACCACTCAAAGTAACACTCTATTTCCATAACCCAGTCGAGGAAAACTTGGGGTTCTCCCAGTCCATCGTATGATGGGGGTTTGACCCGGACGGCCCTAGTAATATCAAACTCATACGTTGCTCGTGGAACTTGTTCATTATTATTGTTAAGGTTAGGGTTATTATTTCCTTCCGCACGTTGGTTGGCGGGTTGATTATGGGGAGTCGTGATACTTAATCTCAGATCGTGAAGCGTCTCCCTAATAGCCGTCATTTGCTCAGTGAAATCCTGGCGGATTTCCTCAAGCGCTGTGAAACAGTGACCCTCATCCTGTTCGTTCGCCATATTGGAAGAAGATGGGGAATACTCCGTACCTAATCTATTACGCATGCAACCTACACAGTAGTTCTGGCCTAATGATAAGGATAACAGAAAGAATTGTTTCTTCTTACTATCTAGGTAGAATTTTTTTTTGATTTTCTTACTGGAAATAAATAAGAGACTTTTAGAATTATTTTTGGATTTTTTGCAAAAAAATAAAAAATTTAGGCCGTTACTGGCAAACCAGTGGAATTTTTTTTTAATTTTAACCAAACGTCGTGCAAGACAAGTGCGTGTTGACGAACAAGGCAAGAGGGGGAGGGTGCCAATTAGGAAATTGACTTGAACCTCCCTCTGATATCAAATTGATGCAGGCCCACACGTTGACACCGTAAAATCTACGAATTAAACACAACTGTCTCTCAAAGTTCGAGTTCTGCACTCGCACAATTTTTTTAACGCAGCGTACACTCAAGCAATTATTTTAATTAGATGTTAATGTATGGGTAGCCAATCCGATTTGGATCGAATAATAGGCTATAGACCAATATTATTTCCGGCTAAAAGGACCCACACGGTCTGATCGAGAGATGGTTGTACCAAAAGAGATCTACAAAAAATTATGCGGTAGATCGCTCCCAACAAAAAGTAAACGAGGTTCGTCAATCCTCTTGAAAATTAAATCAATCAAGATAAACACAAAACTCTTTCGAAGAAATCCACGATTATTTAAAGCTATCAAGATTCAATGCCAAAGTTCCCACCACAAGAAAAATCTGGGAAAAAGAACGCACTGAGGTATAAGTTTTCGTTACCCAATCAGAATGGATGATTTTGATTCACTAATTTGGATCGCTCCTCTATGGCTCTGCCAGAGTCACGCCGGATGGAAAGAAACTTGTCTGCCTTCGTCGCTTCACGCCGGACTTCGAATCACACTGAGTGATCTCTTTTTCCTTGGCCAAATTTCACCCAAGAGATTGAAGGTTGGACGACATTGATGAAAGTTGCTAATGGTAAGATATTTGGGGTGATGGAGGTGGTCGGGTATTGAGAAGGTAGAGATAGGAAAGGTGTTGGCTAGAGAGTTTATGGAGGAGATCGGTTTTGATAGGGAGGGTGGCCGGTTGGTTTTCGTGAAAGAGAAGAGTGCTCGGGTATGAGATGGGGGTGGCTTGAAGGTTGGTGGCTAGGGTGAAGAGGAGGGGTTGGCGGCTAGGGTGAGGGAAGGATGTGCTTGGCAGAAATATTGAAAGAGGAGAGAAAGAGAGGGATTCTCAAGGAGAATTAGGATTCAAATTCTTTTCATTCAACTTAATAAAAGTTTAACAACACAAGGACTTATATAGGCTACAACCAAACTAGGCTACATGCAGCCCAAAATAAAGTGAAAAAAACTCAAATGTTTAAATAAAACATAATGAAATAAAAATACTCAAAAATAGAAAAATAAATTCAACTAAATATTAATATATCGTCTTGCGCCGAGGGCGGAGATTGTAGAGTCGTTCCACAAGATCGCCATGATGTCGCAAGTCTTTGACTGGAGACGGAGAACAATCCTTCGTTTGCATGCCGTCACCATCTTCATCATGTTGGGGGCCGTGGTATCCATTAAAGTATCTTGTGTGTACCTAAATCACCGCGAGGGGGGTGAATAGGTGATGTTTGTGTCTTTTCATGGAATAAAAAATCACATAAAAACAAGCACACAAATATAGAGATTTTATAGTGGTTCCCTGAGTTGGGTATGTCCTCTTTCCCCCCTCTCCTATCAACCACGAAAGGCTAGATTCGACTACTTCACCGAACTCAGATTTTGTCAAATCTTATACGTCGGAGCCGTAAATCCTACAACTCAGAGACAACTCTCTTACCACTCGGAGAACAACCTCTCCTACAACTCGATCCACAAACCGGATCAACAACCTCGATCCACAAATGGATCTACTCACTCGATCCACAAATGGATCTACAAACTTGGAGATAAATCTCCTACAATATTTAAAATAGTATTATAACAACAACGATTACAAGTCTTCGCTCTGACGTTCTTCGTAAAAGTAGATCTTGAAGCTTGGAGAACTCGGAAAGTTGAAATCTTGAAGAACTTGAATTTTGAGTCTTCACGAGTATAGATCTAGAGGAATAAAAGTCTTTAGAAGGCAAAATCCAGATGTAGAAGTCGAGGAAGATGACATCTTTCTATGTTTGCGGTATTTGGCCGATCAGAAGTGTAGCGTGCGGAAGGAGGACGACGATCCCTGATTTGGAATGTTTTTCTTGTTTGAATCGGTGATCAAATTAGAACAAAAATAATATTAGCAATTAAGAGGAATATTCCTAGGTATTTATAGAGATAAACCATCCAACGGTATAAAGAAATTTTCCAAAAATGAAAGCGGAAATTACTGTGCATGGCCGACAACAACCCATGACTGGTTTTTGAAAATTTTGGAAAATTGACCTAAGTCAAATTCATCGAGTATCGTCGAGTATCATAATGATACTAGTCGAATATATCATGATGTACTATGAAAATGACTTAGCCAGAACATTCCAGGCCAGCTGGACACACAACGTCATGGCGAGGAGTCATAATCGACAAATTCGTCAAATATCAGCAGGTACACTCGACAAATTCGTCGAGTATCAGCTGAATATCTCGATGCTCTCAACATTTTTGATCACTCAATGTCATGGCATGCATTCGTCATCATTTATATGTCTCAACTATCTCGACGTTATGATATTCGACAAAAATGACTTGGAAAAATCTAGACAAGTAGTGTCGACTGGACTCGATGAATTCGGCGTGTATCACTTAGCATATTTGACGAATTCGACGAGTATCGTTAAATACATGCGACGAATTCGACGAGTATGCACAATGATTTTAATGACCTGGTTATTTAGGCCAAGCATCGCTACAGGGCTGTAGCCTGTGCCACCCCAACAAAACTCCGTCCTGTTTCTCAGCACGGTGGGTTATTGAGAACGCTGGGCTTTGATCCCGCGCCTCCTTAACAAGGCAACTTCAAAAGCCCTCATCACCAATTGAGTTTCAGCTCAATTGGTGATGAGGGCTGTTGAAGGTGCCTTGTTAAGGAGGCGCGGGATCGAAGCCCCGCGTTCTCAATAACCCACCGTGTTGAGAAACAGGCAAGAGTGGGGTTGGGGTGGCACAGACTATAGCTCTATAGCAACGCTTGGCCTAAATAACTAGGTCATTACAAAACTATTTACATCGTTAGTGGGGACGAGTCGATCCACTAAATCAAGGGACACAGTCATTAAAACTTGATTTAAATCATGTTTTAAAACTATAACACATGAATTTTCATGAAAAGTACTCGGAGTAGGTTTTGCATGATCGGCTGCAGTTGTCTCTTGTATGACGTGGCATCACGGCGCTTATTTTCTCGTACTATGATGTATTATTTAATACGGAGAAAATGCGGGTTGTGATAATGATACTCGGCAAATTTTACTTAACAGATTTTTCACTTCTCCTAAGAATTTACCCTAGGTATAAACGACGAGTTTGGCGGGTATTGGTAAGTATACTCAAAGAACTCGGCTTATATCAACGACGATACTCGTCGAATTCGACTTGTATGCATAACAATAATCTTCGAATTGTACTTAGGTAAAATTCTTATTTTTCCTGGGTCTACCCCTGACCATCCTTGAGCCTTCTCTTGTACTAGGGATAAAAGTACACCCCAATAGAGAGATTACACGTGAGTCAACACATTGGCCTACAAAATGAGAAATTACATTGTATAGTCCTGTGTTTACTAACCCACTATAACATGACATTGGTGTGTACTAGGAATTGTAGACTTGCAAGTACATAACTAAACAGTAGCATCAAATATAATTTTAATTCATCTTAGCTTGACTGGACCATTCTTCAAATCAGGGTTATTATGGATACAATACCAAACAATCTTCCCCTATTTGAAGAAGCCAAAATCCTACAAGCTAAGGTGAACACTGAAAGATATTATACCTAAACACCTAGAGGGGGGGTAAATAGGTGACCAAATTCATTTTAACGTTTTATGGCAGCAATCAGTTTCTAACACAGATGTATATCTAATTTTGCACAGCAATCACAGCAAATCACAACACACAGTAGACACACAGTTTTATAGTGGTTCCCCAAGGTTTGGGTACATTCACTTTCCCCCTTTGCCTATCTAGCAGTGTACTAGATTCGGCCAAACTCCTCCACTATCTCAGAACCCAAAACTGGTTCCTACACCTCAGGCCCAAGGCCCTACAACTCAGCTTATTCACAAAGCCTACACTCAGCCACAAAGGCCTACACTCAGCCACCAAGGCCTACACTCAGCCACCAAGGCCTACACTCAGAGATTTCAATCTCCTACACTCAGGCACTCAAGCCCTACACTCAGCCTTTATAATTGCAGGCTTACAAGACTCAGATCCAAAAGATCCTACAAGATAAAATGAATACAATAATGTTAACTCAGCAACTCAGAGACAAGAGAGGGGAGTTGTGAGATTCTTGATGAGTTCTTGGAAGAACTCAGCTGAAATCAATCTGACTTGGCTTTCTTCAAAGCTTCTTGAAAGTAGAACACAATAAGACTGATTCCTCTGCAGTTGATCCTTGATCTCTGCTTCTTAAGATTCAGACCAATCTGAATCCTTCTTCTCAGCTGGGTTCCAACAGCTGATTTCTTGGATGGAGCTCTCTCTCTCCAACTTCTTAGATCTTCACTTGATAGCTAGATCTTCTTTGTATTACTTGTCTGAACAGCTATTTGATCTATCTCAACTCCTTGTTCTGTAAACAGTGTAAGCCAATTTATAGGCCTTCTTCATGGTAACCGGCTGGTCCGGTCCATAACTGATTTCTGACAACTCTGACAGGTGTTGTAGACCGGCTGGAATGGCAGCTGTCAAGTCATCCAGTCAGTTCTTGAAAATTCTGTAACTGTCTAGAAGTGTCGAGACTATCTGTCTTTAAGTGTCGACACTTATAGACCAAGTGTCGACACATGTTGTCTAAGTGTCGACACTAGCCTACAAGGTGTCGACACAATTCTTTGTGTTGTAGATTTTATATCTCGACACTGCTTCTTCTTCATGTGTCGACACTAAAATTGAGTGTCGACACAAGTACTTGTACTTCAGTATTTTGCTGAATTCTTGTAAGTGTCAACACTACTCCTTTGTTTCGACACATCTCCATGTGTTGAATCTGATAAGTGTCGACACAGCTTCTTGGTGTCGACACATGTCTTCAGTGTTGATACTTGTTGAGTGTCGACACAGCTCCTTGTGTCGACACATTCTTCTTCTGTCAAGTCTCTGGCTGAGTGTCGACACATCTTCATAGTGTCGACACTTGTACTTAGAATATTTTGTTGAACTTTGCTGTTCTTTGCTAAGTGTCGACACAGCTCCTTGTATAGACACTTTCTTCAAGTGTTGAGTCTTCAGCTAAGTGTCGACACATTGTTCTGGGTGTCGACACTTACTTCCAGTGTTGACTCTTCTGCTAAGTGTCGACACATTGTTCTGGGTGTCGACACTTACTTCAAGTGTTGACTCTTCTGTTGAGTGTCGACACATTGTTCTGGGTGTCGACACTTGTACTTAGTTTCTGCTGACTTTTGTTGAGTGTCGACACAGCCTCCAAGTGTCGACACTTTCTCGTGTAGACACAGTTTCACTGGGTGTCGACACAACTGCTATGTGTCGACACAGCTTCACGGGCTTTTCTTCATTGAGTGTCGACACAGCTCCTTGTGTCGACACTTTCTGTCTGGTGTCGACTCAGCATCCCTGGTGTCGACACAATGACTCCAAGTGTCGACACTGCTTGCTTGGGTGTCGACACAAGTCTTCTTAAGTGTCGACACTTTCCCTCTGGGTGTCGACACATGTACTTAGAAACTTTTTCTTCTTTCCTGCAAATACGTAGCCTGCACAAGTAAACTCAAAACACATCAAATACATTTTGATGTATATCATTGAGTTGGGTGAGGCTTTTTCAAATCAGGTACATTTGAACCAATGTACCCAACAAACATAACGAATAATAAAACTTTAATGCAAGCAAAAATATAAATGTAATTAAAATAACTACTCATTCCAGACAATTTAAGGAAATCATATATATAAATATATATATATCTGTGTGTTTATAGTTTTGGGAGGGCAACCCCACAACACATAACAATTAGAATATGATTTCCAACTCTGCCTGTTCTGCCTCTTCGCTCGGTGCCTTTCAAAATAATCCCTTAGATTTGGATAGTATCTAGGAGGAGCTAGAGGCATCGGATCAGCACCATGGTTGTTCCTGAAATATATTCTCCTATTTGTGCATGCCACCTTGTCCTTGTTCCATTCATCTTGGTCATAGTGATGTGGATGTTTTTTCTTCTCCAAGATCTACCAAAGAGAATATATCCAATATGATTCCTTTGGTGATAGGGCTCCAGACCTCCTATGTTTCTCTGAACGGTTCTTCTCTTGTTAATTCTGGCCTTATTGGTTATAACCTGACTTCAGAAGAGCCTTCCCCATATTTTCTTTTCTTGTTGTTGGGTACATTGGTTTAAATGTACCTGATTTGAAGAAGCCTCACCCAACTCAATGATATACATCAAAATGTATTTGATGTATTCTGAGTTTACATGTGCAGGTTAAGTATTTGCAGGAAAGAAGGAAAAGTTTCTAAGTCCATGTGTCGACACCCAGAGGGAAAGTGTCGACACTTAAGAAGACTTGTGTCGACACCCAGACAAGCAGTTTCGACACTTGGAGTCATTATGTCGACACCAGGGATGGTGAGTCGACACCAGACAGAAAGTGTCGACACTCATTGAAGAAAAGCCAGTGAAGCAGTGTCGACACTTAGTAGTTGTGTCGACACCCAGTGAAACTGTGTCTACATCAGAAAGTGTCGACACTTGGAGGCTGTGTCGACACTCAGCAAAAGCTAGCAGAGACTAAGTACAAGTGTCGACACCCAGAATAATGTGTCGACACATAGCAGAAGAGTCAACACTTAGCTGAAGACTCAACACTTGAAGAAAGTGTCGACACAAGGAGCTGTGTCGACACTTAGCAAAGAACAGCAAAGTTCAAGAATATTCTAAGTACAAGTGTCGACACTAATGGAATGTGTCGACACTCAGCCAGAGTCTCGACAGAAGAAGAAAGTGTCGACACCCACAGCAATGTGTCGACACTCAACAAGTATCAACACTGAATACATGTGTCGACACCAAGAAGCAGTGTCGACACTTAACAGATTCAACACATGAAGATGTGTCGACACAAAGGTGTTGTGTCGACACTTAGAAGAATTCAGCAAAATACTGAAGTACAAGTACTTGTGTCGACACTCAATTTCAGTGTTGACACATGAAGGAGAAGTAGTGTCGAGATATAAAATCTACAACACAAGTAGTTGTGTCGACCCCTTGTAGACTAGTGTCGACACTTAGACAACTTGTGTCGACACTTGGTCTATAAGTGTCGACACTTAAAGACAGATAGTCTCGACACTTCTAGACAGTTACAGAATTTTCAAGAACTGACTGGATGACTTGACAGCTGCCATTCCAGCCGGTCTACTGCACCTGTCAGAGTTGTCAGAAGACAGTTATGAACCGGACCAGCCGGTTACCATGAAGAAGGCCTATAAATAGGCTTATACAGTCTACAGAAGTTGTTGTTGAGATTGATTGAACACAAGTCCAAGTTCAGATTTAAAGAAGATCTAGCTATCAAGTGAAGATCTAAGAAGTTGGAGAGAGAGAGCTCCATCCAAGAAATCAGCTGTTGGAACCCAGCTGAGAAGAAGGATTCAGATTGGTCTGAATCTTAAGAAGCAGAGATCAAGGATCAACTGCAGAGGAATCAGTCTTATTGTGTTCTACTTTCAAGAAGCTTTGAAGAAAGCCAAGTCAGATTGATTTCAGCTGAGTTCTTCCAAGAACTCATCAAGAATCTCACAACTTATCTCTCTTTCATCTAAGTTGTTGAGTTTATACATTTTGTATTCATTATAACTTGTAGGATCCTTAGGGATCTGAGATTGTAAGCCTGCAATTATAAAGGCTGAGGGTAGGAGAGTTAAATCTTTGAGTGTAGGCCTTGGTGGCTGAGTGTAGGCCTTGGTGGCTGAGTGTAGGCCTTTGTGGCTGAGTGTAGGCCTTTGTGGCTGAGTGTAGGCTTTGTGGAAAAGCTGAGTTGTAGGACCTTGGGCCTGAGGTGTAGGAGCCTGTTTTGGGTTCTGAGTTAGTGGAGAAGTTTGGCCGAATCTAGTACACTGCTAGATAGGCGAAGGGGGAAAGTGGATGTACCCAAAGCTTGGGGAACCACTATAAAACTCTGTTTCTACTGTGTGTTTGTGGTTGGCTGTGATTGTTGCATATGTGTTGTGATATAGTAGATAGAAATCTGTGTTAAAAATTGATTGCTGCCATAAAAAAGTTAAAAAGAATTTGGTCACCTATTCACCCCCCCCCCTCTAGGTGTTTAGGTACTATATCTTTCAAGTGGTATCAGATCTAGGTTCCTCAAAAAGGACTAACAGTCTGAGTAGATCCTGTTGGCAGATTCAGGTTAAGTAAATTACAGATTCAAGAAAATCAAGAACCATGGGTTCCACTGAAAATCACAAGGAATTGGGATCCATGAAACTACCTATATGTTGGAAGGAAATCTTTGGCATATGGAAGGAAAGGGTGAGGCTGTTTATGGAATCCTCAGACCCTAGGATTTATATCACAGTAAAGGAAGGGCCATATGTGCCCATGAAGGTGTCAGTCTTGGATGCAAATCAAAGAACACCAAAGGATTTCTCAGAAATGACAAAGGATGAAATTGTTCTAGCCACTATGGATAAGAGGGCTCAGAACATCATAGTGAGTGCCATAGATGATGCAACTTTTCAGAATCTAATACACTGTAAGATAGCCAAAGAGATGTGGGATACACTTATTGTGTATATGGAGGGTTCTGAAGAAGTTAGGCAAGACAAAAAATCCTTGCTAAATCAGGAGTATGAAAGTTTTAGACAAGGAAAGGGTGATAGCATAACTGAGTGCTATAAGAAGTTCTACAGGATAGTGAATGAACTCATGTCCTATGGCAGAGAGTTCAATAATTATGAACTCAATGATAAGTTTCTAAGGTCCCTAACTAAAGATTGGGACACCAAGATCTGTGCCATCAGGGAAATGGCAAAGCTGGGAGAAATTCCTCCACCAACACTTTTTGGCAAACTGCTGTCCTATGAAATGCAGTTGCTGGTGAGGAAAGAAGAGGAGAAAGCAACAAGAAATGAACACAAAGAAAGAACAGTGGCCTTCAAGACAGAAGCCCCCAGAAAGTACAGATGTAAGTCACCTTCTCCACCTTCAAAAGCAGCTGATTCTGAGTCAGATGAGTTAGTCAGCACAAAATCTAAAAGCAGTGAAAGTGATGAGGACTTTGCTGCCTTCACTAGACATTTTCAGAAGTTCTTGAAGAAGAAATAGTGGAGGACAAGGCCTTCTACTTCACAGGGAAAAGAAGACTTTTATCAGAATAAAAAGGCTTCAAAGAAGGACAGGAAAAAGACTAAGTCTAGCAAGGCTACACTTTCAAAAATAGTGTGCTATTGCTGCAATAGACAAGGTCATGTTGTTGCAGATTGTCCAGAAAAGAGAAAGGAGTCTAGTGACAAGAAGAAGACTCATTTCAAAGGCAAGAAAGAAAAGTCATTTGTTGCCAAAAAGGAGAAGACCCTGTCAGATATCTCTTCATCAGAAACTGAGTCAGATGCTGAGGCATATATAGGGCTGTTTGCTGAAGAAGAAGAAGAAGAAGAGTTCATGCAGATTATGGAGTCTATATATGAACAAGAAGACAGTCAATGCCAAGGGCTAATGGCATTGACAGAATGTGACAAAATCCTGGAGCAGCCAGGACCTAGTAAGGTACAACATTGTTCTTCCAGTTCAATTTCTTGTGCCAGTACAGAATCAGATTCATCTTCATCAAGTGATGAGAGTGTATCTGAGTCTGAAGAAGATATTCATCAGTTGATGGATGAATACAAGGTTCTGTTGCAAGCTTACAAGAAGAGCAAGTCCCTAGCCAAAAGTCAGGCAAAGGAAATTGCTAATCTTAAAGCTGCTGCAACTAAGTTTGAGAAGTCATTTGATCAAAAGCTTAATGAGATAGCCAGACTGAAGCACATAACTGTGATTCAGATGGGAACTATATCATTTAAGAATGATCAAATCAAGAGTCTGGAGATTAATCTTCAGAAGGAGAAGGACTTAGTTGCTAGGTTTTCTAAACCTAAGTCAGTTCTACCTTTAATTGATGAATTTGTTCATTACAAAGGCAAGGCTGGACTGGGTTTTATTAAACCTGCAAGGACTGTCCAGTCCAAGTCCAAGGGCAAAGCCCCAACATTCAACAAGTCTGTTGTAGATAAAACAGCAAAGACAGTACCTAAGCAAAGGTACAATAAGTTTGAGTGTTGGTGTTGTGGCAAGATAGGCCACTTTGCAATGGATTGTTGGCACAATGTTAGTGCCAAAGTAAGTAGCAAACTGTCTGTTGGAAAACCAGCAGGTAGTCTTGTCAGGATGCAAACTAACAAATACAAAGGACCCAAGAATACTTTGTGTTCTAAGGTTCATTAATCTGTTTTGCATGTGAGTCCAAGTTGTCATGCCCCAATATGGAACTTGGACAGTGGATGTTCCAGACATATGACTGGAACAAGGAGTTTACTCAAGTGGCTTATGTTAAATGGTTGAAACACAACCTAATAAGTATAAGTCAATTAAGTGATGTAGGGTATGACATCTCATTTGTTAAGGATGGTTGTCATATCAAGAGGTCAAATGATCAAGAGATCATTTTGACTGGCTATAGAAAAAGAAATGTCTACTGCTTAGACATTATGTGTGAGACCAATGGTTCTCAAGTGTGTCTTGTAGCTGATGAGACAGTCTCTCATTGTGTTAAATGGCACAAGAGGCTTGCCCATCTTAACTACAAGACAATTGGCAAACTCTTTAGCAAAGAGTTAGTGAGGAATGGTCCTTAAGTTAAGTGTGTTAAAGATGGTGTTTACTCAGCTTGTCAAAAGGGCAAGCAGACTAGATCCACCTTTAGAAGCATAGAAAACAAAGATGTTGTGAGGTTTTTATACCTCTTGCATATGGATCTCTTTGGTCCAATGCCAGTTCACAGCCTGGGTAGGAAGGTCTATACCTTTGTAGTTGTAGATGACTACTCAAGCTTCTCCTGGGTGTTCTTTCTTAGACAGAAATCTGAAACACCCAATGTCTTCAATAGCTTTGTTAGACAAATTCAGAATGAACTAAATAGTACAGTGGTCAAAATAAGAAGTGACCATGGTACTGAGTTTCAGTCTGATAGCATGACAAAACTATGTGAAGACTTTGGGATATTTCAAGAGTTTTCTTCACCAAGAACACCTCAGCAAAATGGCATTGCTAAGAGGAAGAATAGAACCTTGATTGAGGCTGGTAGGACTCTATTAAGTGATACATCACTACCAGAATACTTCTGGGCTGAAGCAGTCAATACTGCATGCCATGTTATTAATAGGGCTACCATTACTAAAGGCCGCAACAAGACCCCCTATGAGGTTGTGAAAGGCAGGAAACCAAATCTATCCTACTTCAGGATCTTTGGTTGTAAGTGCTTCATACTTAACAATGGAAAGTCTTACTTGACTAAGTTTGCTGCCAAGTCCCAAGAGGGAATTTTTGTTGGGTACAGCAACAATAGTAAGGCTTATAGAGTCTACAACTTGTCTACTCAAGATTGTAGAAGAGACTGTACATGTAGTATTTGATGAAACTAGGCTTATTAACAATGAGTTGTCTAGTAGTGTATGCAGCCCCACAGGTTTAACAAAGAAGATGGACAAGCTCACTCTAGAAGAAGAATCTACTGCAAGACAGCAAGTAGAAGACAGTGGTTGTTGTCCAGGGGGAGTACTACATGTACCAAATGCAGAAGAAGTACAAGGAGTACAACAAGATGATGAAACTGAAGAGGTTCAACCAGAAGTTAGGATGCCTCCAGCCAATAGGCATCTTAAAGATCATCCAGTAGAGCAGATTATTGGATATCTAAGACAAGGGGTACAAACAAGGAGCAGAAACCTGACTGCAGCAATCTACTCCAGTTTTCTATCCCAAGTTGAACCTAAGAAGTTTGAAGAAGCCATCAAAGACCCTCTTTGGATTGAAGCAATGCAAGAAGAACTCAATCAGTTCTAGAGATGCAAGGTCTGGGAGCTTGTTCCTAAACCTAAAGACCACAATATAATTGGAACCAAGTGGATCTATAGGAACAAGATGGATGAACAAGGAGTCATCATTAAGAATAAAGCAAGATTAGTTGCTAAAGGATTTAGGCAGGAAGAAGGTATTGACTTTGATCAAACCTTTACTCCAGTAGCCAGACTGGAAGCCATAAGGATGTTCCTGGCCTATGCAACTTATCAAGGATTCAAAGTTTACCAAATGGATGTCAAGTCAGCATTTCTAAATGGTAATCTTAAAGAAGAAGTCTATGTGGAACAACCCTCAGGTTTTGTTGATTCTACTCTACCTAATCATGTCTATAGACTTAAGAAAGCTTTATATGGGTTAAAGCAAGCCCCTAGGGCTTGGTATGAAACCCTATCTAGTTTCCTCATTGAGAACAAGTTCTCAAGGGGGAAAATAGATAAGACTCTATTCCTTAGGGAATCTAGAGGCAAAGTAATACTAGTCCAAATATATGTAGATGACATTATATTTGGGTCTACTGAAAGTAGCCATTGCAAAAAGTTTGCAAAGCTAATGCAAGGTCAATTTGAGATGAGTAGTATGGGAGAGCTAAAGTTCTTCTTGGGTCTCCAAGTAAGACAGACTAAGAGTGGTTTAACTATATGCCAGTCAAAGTTCACCCTAGAACTTATAAGGAAGTATGGTATGGATTCATCCAGCACCATGAAGACTCCTATGGGGTCAAGTATGTCTCTTAGCAAGGATGATACAGGAAAGCCTATAGATGAAACCTTGTATAGAGGGATAGTTGGCTCCCTATTATACTTGACTGCAAGTAGACCAGATATCATGTATGCTACATGTGTCTGTGCAAGGTATCAAGCCTGTCCTAAAGAGTCTCATTTGACTGCAGTAAAAAGGATATTGAGATATCTAAAGGGCACTCCTTATCTAGGCCTCTGGTACCCTAGGAATGGGGATTTTGATCTAACACGTTATTCAGATGCAGACTTTGCAGGATGCAAAGAAGACAGAAAAAGCACTACTAGAACCTATCAATTCCTAGGTGGAAGACTGATTTCATGGAGTAGTAAAAAGCAAACAAGTGTGGCTATCTCCACTGCAGAATCAGAATATGTGGCTGCAGGAAGTTGCTGTGCTCAACTTCTATGGATACAACATCAGCTTGAGGACTATGGATTTCAGGTAAGTAGAACTCCACTCTTTTGTGATTCTACTAGTGCTATTTCAATAGCCAATAATTCTGTATCCCATAGTAGAACAAAACATATTGAAATTAAATATTATTTTCTTAGGGAGCATGTAGAAAGAGAAGATATTTTACTTGAATATGTTAGAACAGATAATCAACTAGCTGATATGTATACTAAGCCCCTAGAAGAAACTAAGTTCAATAGGTTTAAGATTGAACTAGGAATGATAAACTTAGAGTAAGTTTATAGAATTGGAATTGGCTAAGTAAAACGGTGTCGACACACAGAGATATCTGTGTCGACACAGAAAAGTGGTGTCGACACTTCAGGGAAAATGTGTCGACACATCTAGGAAGTTGGTATCGACACTTCAGAATAATAGTGTCGACACATGACAAGTAGGTGTCGACACATCCAAGGTGGTGTCGACACTTAGTGTTTACTCAGAATTATCTAAGTATAGTCTCGACTATGTGTCAAGTTAAGTGGTGTCGACACATAAACAAGTGTCGACACATATAATCTGTTGACTAAACTTGTGTCGACACATAGGTGTCGAGACATTATAAGTCAGTGTCGACACTTATTGCCAGTGTCGACACAATCTAAGTTAGCTGCTCGCCTTTTCATCTTCAAACATAGAAAAGTATAAATAGGATTTTGCCTTAGTCTGTCGACACGCTTTCAAAAGTCTCGAGACCAAAACTTGTGTGTCGACACCTCTCTTCTCTCCAGTCAAATTCATAAAACCCTAATGGCGCCAAAGCTTGAGGAGAACGTCAATGAGGGTAATGAACTGGTGCGCGACGCATTTGTTGATGCAGACCCGGAGATCAAGAACGTTATAACCCTAGTTGTAGACTCAGGGTTAGAATATCTTGTTTCAGAGCCTACAAAGATCTGGAAAAAGGAAGTCTTGGAATTCCTAAATGGAGCTAAGGTAGATGAAACTGGATTCAAGATCAAATCCAGGGTTCATGGTGAGTAGGTGAAGGTATCACCTAAGAGTATGAGGAAGATTCTACAGCTACCAAGATCTAAGGAAGAGGATGAAGTTACTGCTTCAAAGACCAGGGAAGCTCTTACTTGGTGTGGACTAGATTCAAAACTGAAAATTGGATCTATTTTTAATAGAAAGGGCATGAACAGCCAAGGGAAATTTCTGTCTGAGATTGTTGGCAAAGTAATTCTCAGTAAGCCAGGAGGGCATGATAGGGTATCTGCCTCTATGTTCAGTATTATGACAAGGATCATCTTCACTTTGCAAACAGATTGGTATGTGATAGTTCTTGAGAAGATAAAGGAAATCTTGAAGAATCCCAACCTGGGCAGAATTTTAAGTCTTTACCTTGCTGGTGTTATACCTGAAGTTATGGGTCAGGCTGCTGGAAGCAAAATCAATCATATGAGGAAGATGGATTTAAAGATATTTTCCAGATGGGACAGGGTGTTGACTAAGGAGATGCCAACCCCTGAGACGATAATTTCTGAAAAAGTATCACCTCCAAAGAAGAAGAGGAAAGCTGCTCCAGTGGCTCAGGTTCCAACTAGCAGCTCTGAAAGTGAAGAGCAAGTGGTTTTTACACCAGATGAGGATGAGGAAGGAACTGCTGTAAAGTCTCCAGCTCCTCAAGATGTTGCTGAGATCCAGGGGGAGCTACCTCAAGCTAGCCCCATACACAAGGATCACATCCAGGGGGAGCCTCTAGTTGTAGAAGAACCAACTACACTAGAAAGTGAACAAGCAACCAACACAATACTAGAGGTAATCACTGAACTAAATGCATTAGATTTTCCTATAGAGGATACTAATTTGTCTGATGTTCATCAGCAAACTCAGCTGGATAGCCAAGTCCCAGATGCTGTCATGGAAGACACATCTGTTGAAGTTGTAGTTACTGATCCAGTGGTTGAAGAGCCAAGATTTTCTCCTGCTCATTCTCCACAAGAATACACCATGGAAGATTTATTTCTAAATCTAGATCAAGAAGATTTTGATAAGGAAACTGCTACTGAAGAGAAGAATGCTCCAGTTCAGGGGGAGCAAGTGCAAATTCATGAAGAATCTGCAAGGCAAGATACTGAGAAGGCATCAGATGTACAGAAGGAGATTCACTCAAGCTCTAAGGAGAGGGTAGAGATAGCTAGCTCCTCAGCATCTGAAGATGAGGAGGCTGCAATGGCAAAGAAACAAAAAATTTATGTATTCAAGAGAAGGATCCAGAGTTATAAGAAGACTCTCCAAACTGTTGCTCCACAGTCTGCACTACAGCCAGCCCCAGCTTTTGATTATAGTGCACTGATGGTTGCTATGCAGATCAAGCTGGATGAGCATATAAAAGCAATAGAGACTTATGTGTATGAAGGGCAGAAATCATTACAGTTTGATTTGGCCCAGGACATAAAGTCAATAAGATTTGAGATGAATCTTAACAAGAAGGAGATGACAGACTGCTTCCACAAAGGGGGAATGCAGTGGTGTACTTAGCTACACACCAAGAAAAGATAAAAGCACAAGTGGATGACATGGCTGTGAAGCAAGGTTATGTTCTTGAAAATCAGATAAGAATGAATGACAACCTTACTGCATCTCACAATGCAATAGTCACAGAACTGAAGAATCTAGCTGCAGGGCAGACTCCAGCTATAGCAAAGGCAGATTTTGACAAAGTATTCCTAGAAGAAATCACTGCTCTTAAGACTGCCATCCAAGATTCTCAAAAGTTGATAACTGACAAACTCCAAAGGTTAAAACCTTTCTTCAAATATGGAGTTAATTATTTGGATAATCAAGTAAGATTTCAAAAAGATGATGTGAGAGATCATATAGAACGAGAAGTCATAAAGGGGGAGAGGGTTTTAGTCAAAGCTAGCTCTGATCATGCCAAGTGGATATCTAATTCCATCAGAGCTACACTGGGCTATCCTCCTCTTTGTGATGATGACAATGTTGCTGAATCTGGAATTCATCCTGCATATCTAGGAGGGGAGCAACCTGAAGTGGCTCAAGTTATCTACCCTCCTCCAGATTTTGACATGATTCATGCTGACATACAGTCCATGTATAGCCCACCTGGGGGTAAGGACAATGTCATTATTGAGAAAGTTGTTCAGCCTATATCTGAAGCTATGCAAGAAGCACTGCAGAAAGAAGAAGAGACTAGATTGTCTAAGAAGAGGTTTAGGGAACAAGCTGAACAAAGACCAGACTTTGAGCAGTGGAGCCCTACCTCAAGGAACATTATATTGACTGTCTGGAAAGCTGCCAAAGATAACATTCAAGACAGGAATAAGTGGTTTTCTGAAACTGAATGGAGGAAACATGAATCAAGGCAGGAGGCCATAGTTCAATATAGAAGGAAGGCCAAGATGGGAAAGCTACCTTCTACTGCTCTGGAGCCTAGCAAGTACTTTCCCAAGCCTTATCATTATTTTGAGAGACAAAAGATTAAGGCTGAGGAACTTAAGAAGAAAGATCTGAAAGGCAAGAAGCCTGCTGATGCTGAAATTGCTGAAGCTCCTGTTCAAGCCAGAGTTTAAGCTGGAAAAGGAATAGTCATTAAGGAGGCTGAACAGAAATAGCTTAGAAAATTTCTTAAGTTTACTATGTATTCTTTTGATATAAAACATTCTGTAAACTTTAGAATTTTGTATATGACAAAGTATTGGAACAATATTTTGTGTGATAAATTTGTTGTGTAATAAATTTGTTTCATAATTGTTCTGTGATGATGTCTATGTATACATTTGTGATTGATACATGTTTATGATTACCCTGCTATATATAATCCTGCTTTACATCATTTTGTAATTTAATTATGAATGGTGTATATCATTGACTAAGGGTTATGACTTCTCCAAATAGGGGGCGATTGTTGGGTACATTGGTTTAAATGTACCTAATTTGAAGAAGCCTCACCCAACTCAATGATATACATCAAAATGTATTTGATGTATTCTGAGTTTACATGTGCAGGTTAAGTATTTGCAGGAAAGAAGGAAAAGTTTCTAAGTCCATGTGTCGACACCCAAAGGGAAAGTGTCGACACTTAAGAAGACTTGTGACGACACCCAGACAAGCAGTGTCGACACTTGGAGTCATTGTGTCGACACCAGGGATGTTGAGTCGACACCAGACAGAAAGTGTCGACACAAGGAGCTGTGTCGACACTCAATGAAGAAAAGCCAGTGAAGTAGTGTCAACACTTAGCAGTTATGTCGACACCCAGTGAAAATGTGTCTACATCAGAAAGTGTCGACACTTGGAGGCTGTGTCGACACTCAGCAAAATCTAGCAGAGACTAAGTACAAGTGTCGACACCCAGAATAATGTGTCGACACACAGCAGAAGAGTCAACACTTAGCTGAAGACTCAACACTTGAAGAAAGTGTCGACACAAGGAGCTGTGTCGACACTTATCAAAGAACAGCAAAGTTCAAGAATATTCTAAGTACAAGTGTCGACACTAATGGAATGTGTCGACACTCAGCCAGAGTCTCGACAGAAGAAGAAAGTGTCGACACCCAGAGCAATGTGTCGACACTCAACAAGTATCAACACTGAAGACATGTGTCGACACCAAGAAGCAGTGTCGACACTTAACAGATTCAACACATGAAGATGTGTCGACACAAAGGTGTTGTGTCGACACTTAAAAGAATTCAGCAAAATACTGAAGTACAAGTACTTGTGTCGACACTCAATTTCAGTGTTGACATATGAAGGAGAAGTAGTGTCGAGATACAAAATTTACAACACAAGGAGTTGTGTCGACACCTTGTAGACTAGTGTCGACACTTAGACAACTTGTGTCGACACTTGGTCTATAAGTGTCGACACTTAAAGACAGATAGTCTCGACACTTCTAGACAGTTACAGAATTTTCAAGAACTGACTGGATGACTTGACAGCTGTCATTCCAGCCAGTCTACTGCACATGTCAGAGTTGTCAGAAGACAGTTATGAACCGGACCAGCCGGTTACCATGAAGAAGGCTTATAAATAGGCTTATACAGTCTACAGAAGTTGTTGTTGAGATTGATTGAACACAAGTCCAAGTTCAGATTTAAAGAAGATCTAGCTATCAAGTGAAGATCTAAGAAGTTGGAGAGAGAGAGCTCCATCCAAGAAATCAGCTGTTGGAACCCAGCTGAGAAGAAGGATTCAGATTGGTCTGAATCTTAAGAAGCAGAGATCAAGGATCAACTGCAGAGGAATCAGTCTTATTGTGTTCTACTTTCAAGAAGCTTTGAAGAAAGCCAAGTCAGATTGATTTCAGCTGAGTTCTTCCAAGAACTCATCAAGAATCTCACAACTTATCTCTCTTTCATCTAAGTTGTTGAGTTTATACATTTTGTATTCATTATAACTTGTAGGATCCTTAGGGATCTGAGATTGTAAGCCTGCAATTATAAAGGCTGAGGGTAGGAGAGTTAAATCTCTGAGTGTAGGTCTTGGTGGCTGAGTGTAGGCCTTGGTGGCTGAGTGTAGGCCTTTGTGACTGAGTGTAGGCCTTTGTGGCTGAGTGTAGGCTTTGTGGAAAAGCTGAGTTGTAGGGCCTTGGGCCTGATGTGTAGGAGCCTGTTTTGGGTTCTGAGTTAGTGGAGAAGTTTGGCCGAATCTAGTACACTGCTAGATAGGCGAAGGGGGAAAGTGGATGTACCCAAAGCTTGGGTAACCACTATAAAACTCTGTGTCTACTGTGTGTTTGTGGTTGGCTGTGATTGTTGCATATGTGTTGTGATATAGTAGATAGAAATCTGTGTTAAAAACTGATTGCTGTCATAAAAAAGTTAAAAAGAATTTGATCACCTATTCACCCCCCCCCCCTCTAGGTGTTTAGGTACTATATCTTTCACTTGTAAATTGGGGGAGCAGGGTCTTCTGTCCTCTGAACCTCTGGGAATAATGCAGTAGCAGCAACAATATCCTGATCAACATTCTATAGATTCTGTGTGTCTGACCATTACTGAGAGTAATCCTGGGGAGGATGAACTCATCAGCTGCTGGTATAGACACAACAGGAACTTGATTTTCGATAAGCTGATTATATTGCTACACAGTATTATCATATATGTTGTCATTTGTCTCCTTGAATTTTTGTCCCATAGAAGTTCCCAGCAAATCGACCTTAGTTGTAAGGGTATTCTCCCCCTTTTTGGCTTCGACGGCGATGACTTTGGCATAGTTGTGCATGTATGTATCAAAATGCACCATCGATCAATTGTGAGCATCAATCATTATAAGAACATTTGAATCAGTATTCTTCAATACCACCATGTTATTTTTCAGTCCTGACATAGTGTGAATGATGGCTTTGCCACCCTGAAAAAACCACGAATCCAGCTTCTTATCCAGCTTGATTTTTTCAACTTTGACCTATGCCAGGCCATATAGCAAATATTTTTCAGAATCCTTAACTCTTTTCATAACCTTCTGCAACAAAGACTCAAACTTAGCTTGTTGCTTGGCCAACATCAGTCCAACTACTTTCAGAATAGAGTCATTTATACTGGAAGATGTAATCTCAGCAATCTGTGGCACTGGAACATTGACTGGCATCACAGAATCACTGGAGGACTCTTTGATCGGAGAAAGATGAGCTTTTGAAGCTAGTACAGGATCCTCAGCAACTAGGACAGGAGTATTCTCTTATGCAGCTCCTTCCTCATCCGAAAGATCAATTACGCCTTCGGGCACCGTTGGCATCCTACCAAGTCTCTTCTCCAGGTTGAGGATGAAACGGTCAATCTCAATGGAGATAGAGATCAGGGACTGAGTTTCCTCCCTATCAGAAACTGTAATAGGTGTCATATTTGGGAGAGGAACTAGTAGGTTGTCCACAAACATTGGCTCAGCAGTAGTAACACTTGTACTCTCAGTCGCAACAACATCAATAGCAGTAGTCTTATCCGAATCAACTATATTCTCTTCAACAACAATCTTAGATTCATTAGCAGAAACATCAATCTTGTAATCCTCAACACTTAGTTCAGAATCAACATCAGTCTCAACATCTAATCCATCAGCATCTTCTTGATCTGACGGAGCTGGAACCTCTTTGTCAGCTGCCTCTTCTAGATCAACAGCAGGGACTGACTCTATATCTTGAAGCACTATATTCTGCATCTCTGTCACTGTATCAGTAGGTGCACTCAATTGGACTGTGATAGTCGCCACTTGTGTTTCAACAGAATCCCCCTCAATTCATGTAATCAATCCTTCAGGAACTTCATTGGGGTGTAGAGTAGGAGTCCTGAGCATAGGAGCATGTCCTTCCTCCTCCACTAGCAAGTTAGGGGCTCCCCCTTGCTTGACTATCCTCCAATCCCATCAAGATAAGATAGTTGAGTCGATCTTCTTTAAGTGATGGATAGGTACCCCTTTGGACATATAAAACCTGTCACCATCCATTTTATTCAAGTACAGGCTAATAATCCTTCCAAAGTTGGGTGTGCGGAGACTGTCATTTATTTTCTCAAACAGCATCACACCCCAGTCCATTCATTTTCTACAAATGATTGCTACAAGGATCTTGAACATTTCTAAAGAAAGATAGTCGTGTGAACCAGTCTTGTATAATAGTACTTTTTCGATAATATCTGATGTTAGCTTTCTTTCTTCATTCATTCCTTTTCTTTTGATCTCTTATGTAACTCTTAGCAAACCATAGAATAGCATATCCCTTGTTAAGTCCTCCTCTTCGAGGTCATCTGCTTCACAAACTAGAAGCTGCAAGTATTGAGTGAGGTGTGATACTCTGACTTTAATTGCGCTCTTCAGAATTTTTCTCTTGATAACTATATCCTCATGGCGAAGTTTTGTATTGTGGAAAAATTCTAGAACTTCCTTGTCCACAACTTTGCATGGGTGTTCTAGGATGAAGGAGAGTCCAGCGGTCTCCAACATTAGAATGACATTTCTGAATTCATCTAAAGCATCAACAAACCCTATGCGGACCAACTCACCTCCCCCTAGCAATCCACTGGTGTTTCTGGGAGCCATGGAGAATCAAGAATAGCAATTTGGAGTTGGAAATATGTAGAACTGCTGCTTGTCGGAGATGGTGAAACAGAGGTTGTCGGAAGCACACCACGCACAAAATCGGCGGGAGAGTCACTCTCTTTAGTCGGTTACAACTTGGAAGATGATCACAATCCTAACAATGAAGATGAAACCCAGTCGATGGTGTAGTGGTCACGGGAGGCGAAAGTTCTGGAGCGGATTCTGTCATTCGACGAGTCGGAGGATAGTTTCGTCGAAATGTTTTGTAATCCAAAAGTTTGGAGTCTGTCTCGGTTGCCCCTCTTTTACTATTCAACTATATATATATATATATATATATAATTTTAAAATTGTCAAGAAGGCTACCTAACTTCGCGGCTTTTTGGATCCAATATAGAAATTTGCAATTTTTCCTAAGTTGAATTCAGCGAGAATCACCGAAGTTTAGTTAGATTCGGCGAGTATACATTGACATCCGACAAATCGATGAGTTTGCTGTCCGATATTAGCTGAATTTGCCTTGGAAATATTTTTTCTTTCCTAAAGTAATTCCCAGTAGATTTCCTCCTTCTTTCTTGGTCTTCGTTATGAGTCGAAATTTATTATACCTAGTTCCGTTTTGAAAAATGAGAACTTGGCCTCATCTAGCGGGTTCATGAAAATATCTATGACCTGCTTGTTTATCGGGAAATATTTGAGGGCTATGTCCTTGTTCTACACATGCTCCCAGATGAATTGATAGCACACCTCAATGTGCTTCGTCCAGCTGTGGGAGACTGAATTGTTTGCGACCGCGATTATGCTGGATGAGTCACAATACATTGGAATCTCTTTGAACTTTAAATTATAGTCTTATTGTTGATTCCTTATCCATAGAAGTTGTGCGCAACAACTACCCGCGGAGATATATTCTGACTCGGCAGTAGATGTTGCCACACAATTTTGCTTCCTACTGCTCCATCAGATAAGCCGTCTTTCGAGGAATTGACATGTCTCAGAAGTTCTTTTCCTATTATCCCTTCTTCCTGCAAAGTCGGCATCTGAAAAACCCATCAGCTCTAAATCATTATTTCTCGGGTACCATAAGCCAAGATTGGGCATACTCTTAAGATATCTTAAAATTCGCTTTGCAGCTACATAATAAGATTCCATAGAGTTCACCTAAAATATAACACAGACACATGTTGAAAACATTATGTCTGGTCTAATGGAAGTGAGGTAGAGCAATGTTACAATTATGCTTTTGTACTTGATTTCATCAAAAGGTTTCCCTTTCTCATCCTTGTCCAGAGACACAGTTGAACTCATTGTAGTGATCATTGAGGTAGCATTCTCCATTCTGAATTCTTAAGAATCTACTTATTGAACTTCGTTTGAGAGATGAATATTCCAACTTTAAATTGCTTCACCTAAAGTCCTAAGAAATACTTCAGCTCTCACATAGTGCTCATTTCAAACTTCCCTTGCATTAGTTTGGAAAACTTTTTGAAAAGGTTGTCTTCCGTAGAGCCAAAAATAGTATCATCGACATAGATTTGCACTAGCGGAATCTTGTCTTTTACATCCCTAAGAAATAATATCTTGTCTATTTTTCCCCTTGTGAACTTTTTCACAAGAAGAAAGCTAGACAACGTCTCATACCAAGCTCGGGGAGCTTGCTTTAAAGCGTATAAAGCTTTATTTAAAAAGGACACATAAATAGGGAATTGAGAGTTTAAAAATCTGGGGGTTGTGCTACGTATACTTCCTCTTTCAGATTCCCATTGAGGAATGCTGACTTCACGTCCATTTGGTATATAGTGAAGCCTTTGAGGGCAGTATACGCAAGAAACAACGTGATCGCCTCGGGTCGAGCCACTAGAGAAAAGGTCTGGTCGAAGTCGATCCCCTCTTCTTGTATGTATTCTTATGCTACAAGTCTGGCTTTATTCTTGATGATTACTCCTTGTTCGTCCAGATGTTTCTGAATATCAACTTAGTGTCGATCACGTTCTGTCCCTTGAGCCTGGGTACCAACTCCCGGACTTTACAATGTTCAAATTGATTGAGCACCTGTTGCTTTACTAGTATCGAAGAAGCATCCTTGTTTGCCTCTTTAAACTTCTGCGGCTCAACCTGAGATAGAAAACTAAGATGCATAATTTCATTACCAGTACCTCTTCTGGTTCTCACACAGTCGCCTGGCTCTCCTATAATTTGATTAGCTGGATAATCTCTGAGGGGTATAAAATATAGATTCCTTGTTCTCCCTCCAGCAGGCTCTACAACATCTGGTGCATCCTCTGTAGGTTGTGGCAATTCTTCCTCTAGCGGTTCTTCATCCACCAATCCTGGATCGGTGAGCTTGACTGAGCTTGGAGCTTCTTCCTTGATAACTTCATCCAAGCTTAGCTCCTTGAACCAGGTACTTGCATCTACACCAATAACACTAGACGAGCAACTTTGGAGCATGTTTATCTCATCAAATTCAACATTTATTGACTCTTCTACCACCAGAGTTTTCTTATTAAAAATCCTATATGTCTTACTATTGTTATTATAACCTACAAAAATACCTTCAAAACACTTTTCACTAACCTTTGTGCGGTAATACTTCCCATTATTAAGTGCCAAGGATTTACTTCCAAAGATTCTAAAATAGGACATAGTCGGTTATCCGCCCTTCAATAGATCATAGGGGGACTTACGATAGGTTTTGTTTATAAGTGCTCGGTTTTGCACATGACAAGATGTGTTGACTGCTTCAGCCCAAAAGTATTCTGAAAGTGAAGTGTCATTCAACATAGTTGTACATGCTTCAATTAGGGTTCTATTCCATCTCTCAGCAACTCAATTTTGTTGTGGAGTACATGAGGAGGAAAACTTATGAAAGATACCTTGACTTTCACAGAATTCTGTTATGGCACCAGAATCAAACTCGGTTTCGTGGTCACTTCTGATTTTGACCACTGAGCAGTCTAGTTCGTTCTGAATTTTCCTGACAAAATTGGTGAAAGACAAGAAGGTGTCAGACTTGTGTTTTATAAAGAAGACCCTAGTAAAATGCAAGTATTCATCAATAATTACTAACATGTAGACCATACCTCCAAAATTGTGAATTGGTATAGGGCTAAATATGTCCATATGAAGTAAGTATAAACTTCTTGAGGAATCTTTTTCAATAATACCCTTGAAGGTAGCCCATGTCTGCTTACCCATTTGACAGGAGTGACATGGACTCTCTTTAAGGTACTTAATGCTAGGGGCATCACCCACTAAGTTATGAGAAAATAGCATATTTATTGCTTTGAAATTAATGTGTGAATTTCTTGTGTCATTGGTCATAAAGAGACTCACTACTTTTATCCATAAAACACACTGGGGTAGAATTTTCAAAGCAAAGAAAATTCAAACAGAAAATATTTCTGCTACGAGTGCCTATTAATTTCGTCTCCAAATTTGCAGACGATTTTATCAAACACTTGTACTTGTAGATCTAAACGATGTAGCCTTTATCACATAGTTGACTTATGCATATAAGATTATAGTGTAATCCTTCAACATAAGCTACGTATGTGAAAGAGAATATGTTGGTTGAAATCATACCATAACCTTTTGTTGTTCCCCTGTCTAACCCTCCAAAGATCACTTTTGGTCCGTCTTTGACTGGGGTATACTCAAGTAAAAGGCTTCTTGTCCAGGTCATGTGCCGAGAGCATCTACTGTCAAAATACCAGATCAGATTTTTGGTGGCCTTTGGACATACCATCAAAAACAGATCATTTTACCTTAGGAACCCAAACATATTTGCATCCTTGGTTCCTGTTCAGCTTAACACCACTAGGAACATTAACCTTGCGAGTGGTCGGTCTCGTATTGCTAACTCGTTGGGTTACATAATTAGCTGGGTTATACCAACAATCTGCGGCAAAATGACCAATTTTGTAGCAGCACCAATAGTCAAACCTATTGTACCTCCTTTTTTTGCTCCTTCTTTACCTTTTGGATTTGAGGTCTAGCAGGGGCAGCATTCTTTTAGGTGGAGGCCTCCTGATTGCAGTATATACTTGAGCTCCCCATCTCCTTAGCCTTAGGTACAACATTCTTTCCTTTTGGTGCCTTCATAATATTGTGTCCATGGACATATAAACCATAACTATTCATCTCAATTTCTTCAAACTACACTTTGAAAACACTAGCACCATAGTTACTGGGATGGTTCCATCCCTGGCATCTATTCTTGGGCTCTACATAAGTAGGCCAGCATGATGACCATGTTGGGTTTCTCTATGGGGGTGGCACAATGCTTGTGCACGCAGCGGAAAAATAAAACATCAAGAAAAACCCAAAGAGATGTGGATCGGGCCATGAACAGTTGAATCAAGAAGTTAACAAAACTAGGCAAAAATTACCTCGGTGGCGTTGAGTCACAACTCAACGGAGATGCTCCAAACTTTATCTGCTTGCTGGTGGCGAGTTCTACGTGGAATAGTATCCACGTTTCTGCAGAAGTCCACACGAGCGGGAGAACGCCGAGCTTTCCGTCGCACGGAAGATCGGGATGGAGAAGACCGCACCTCGGCTAATCCACGGACTGCTAGGTCCACGCCAGGAAGAGCAGCACCAGCGACAGTCGCCGGAGAAAAAGGTGGCAGCGGAGCGAACACAGCGGCGGAACTCTTCCGACGGCGGGATCGGGATCGGCGGAGCGAACGAGCGGAACGTTTCCGTCGGGGTCGATTCGCACAGTAGCCAAAAGGATATATCACCCGATAAAACCTAAGTGTTCTATTTATACTAGAGGTATAAATAAACCCAGGAAAATCGCTATCCGCAGACCACCCAGAACTAGGGTTCAGAATTGGCGAGTATCAATCGGTGAGAATCGGTGACAATCGGCGAGAATCACTGAGCAGGTTCGGCGAGAATCAATCGACGAGTATCACACTGGATCGGCGAGAATCAGAGTTCAATACTCGACGATTCTCGCCGATCGTCGAGCCGCGCTCGACGATACACAACGATACTCGACGATCGTCGAGCCGCGGTCGACGACAATTGTCGAAGTAGTCGATCGTCGAGAATCAACAATTGATTCTCGACGATTCTCGTCGATCGGCGAGAATCAGAGAGACGATTCTCGCCGATCGGCGGGAATCAGAAGACGATTCTCGACTAATGTCATCAACCCTCGGACGATAATCCCAATCAGCCCTTCAAGGCAACATTTGCCCAACCCGATGATCCTATGAGGCAACACTTTGCCCATAACCCTATTCAGGTCGGTGATTGGTAACCTTTACCAACACAGTCAGTCAACCAACTTCTCCACATCTATTGTGTGCGACCCTGCAGGCTCATATCGCGTTGGCAGTGAGATTACATGCTTGATCACTTCCAGATCATCATGGTGACTCCAACAGACTCCCACTTGATCTCGAAAGTATCAAAACAAAAACCTCACAAACAATGAGCGGCATCTAGCAATGCATCATTGCTCCCCAAGCAATAAGAGTTTATAACTCATAAGCCTATATGACCAATGTATCAGCGTTGTCTTTGTCCCTTTGTCCCTTACATCCAGAAAGAACTAGAGGCATGGACCGTGTCACCCTCGTAATAGCTCAATCCAAGTTTCTTGATCCAGGACGGACTTCCAGAGAATGGTGAGTCCAATATCACATATTGACTCAACCAAGCATGGACATGCATTTCTCAGTCCAGATCCATCAAGGGGCCCATGGATGCAACTCCTGTCATACAGGAGGACAAATCCCATATCTGCTCACACACAAACACCCAAATGATTCGTAACATGCCCAACAACCACCCTTATCATCAACCTTTCTCAAGGAAGACTTTAGATGGCATCAAAGCACGCTCTTCCTCACTTGATGAATGCTGTGACTTCAGGTCAAAGGATCACAACACCATTGTCAATTGAGACCTACTCGTGACACGATTGGATGACAATCCACAGAGTAGTCTCAGGTTGGGTCTGTCCAGTACAACTTGTTCACTAATAAGTACCCACGTGATGACTTGATATCACAATATCATGACCTGTGAGAACCAGTCATCAGTCAACACACGTACTAGCCTTCATGTATCATTATCACCCTTAGCTTCTATGATGATACTCGACCAGGGACCTTTAAGAATGAAGCTCCAAAAATCATGGGCTCTCACATTCAAGTCACGTACTTGATGTCCCATGGAAGCTAACATTCTAAGGGTATCTATTATGTTAACATTTAACTATCATATATAGAAAAATTCATAATAAAAGAATTTGCCATTTAATTATAAAAGAAAAACTAGGTATACAGTTCATCATATGAACAAACAGCCAACAAAATACAAGATTACATGCAACCCACAAGATTCTCGCTAGAGTTGATTATTTAGGTATCGTATACCCATCGATCTAGTATGACCATCATGCTTTCTCTGCGCGAGAGGCTTTGTCAGCGGATCCGCAATATTTTCCTCAGTCGTCACTCTGCAAATGTTTACATCTCCTCGTTCGACAATCTCACGAATAAGATGAAAACGCCGGAGTATGTGCTTGGAGCGCTGATGAGATCTAGGTTCCTTAGATTGTGCAATTGCACCATTGTTATCACAGTAGAGAACTACGGGACCAACAATGCTAGGAACTACATCAAGCTCGCCGATGAATTTCCTAATCCATACAGCCTCCTTCGCTGCATTAGCTGCTGTGATATACTCGGCCTCTGTTGTAGAATCAGCAACTGTCTCTTGCTTGGAACTCTTCCAGCTTACAGCTCCTCCACTCAGGCAAAACACAAAACCTGACTGAGACTTGGAGTCGTCTCGATCAGTTTGGAAGCTAGCATCCGTGTAACCACTTACAACGAGCTCTTCCTCTCCACCATACACCAAGAACACGTCCTTAGTCCTTCTCAAGTACTTCAGGATATTCTTGACTGCAATCCAGTGACACTCACCGGGGTCCGACTGATACCTGCTAGTCATGCTCAAAGCAAAGGAGACATTGGGTCGAGTACATAACATCGCGTACATGATAGATCCAATTGCCGAAGCATATGGAATCAATGTCATGCGGTCCTTATCTTCACAAGACTTTGGACACTGGTCCTTAGAGAGATTCACACCATGAGACATGGGCAAAAATCCTTTCTTGGACTCAAGCATGCTGAACCGCTTCAACACCTTTTTGATGTACGTACTCTAGGTCAAACCCAGCAACTTCTTCGATCTATCTCTATATATCTTAATACCAAGTATATAAGTCGCTTCACCCAAATCCTTCATTGAAAAGCAGTTCCCTAGGTTGTTCTTAACAACTTTCAGGGTAGGAATGTCATTCCCGATCAACAGTATGTCATCTACATACAATATCAGGAAGACAACAATGCTCCCACTGATTCGCGTGTAAACACAAGGCTCATCTTCATTCTTGATGAAACCAAACTCTTTGATTTTCTCATCAAAACGAAGATTCCAACTTCGAGAGGCCTGTTTCAGTCCATAAATGGACTTATTCGGCTTGCATATTTTAGTGGCTTCATCTGGGGATACAAAACCCTCGGGTTGTGTCATATACACTTACTCAAGGAGGTTTCCATTAAGGAAAGCCGTTTTGACATCCATCTGCCAGATCTCGTAGTCATAATACGCAGCAATAGCAAGCAATATCCTAATGGACTTTACCATGGCAACAGGGGAAAAGGTCTCATCATAGTCAATACCATGAATTTGCTTGAAACCCTTAGCCACCAGTCGCCCTTTGAATGTCTGTACATTCCCATCCATGTCGGTCTTCTTCTTGAAGACCCACTTGCACCCTATGGGTCGTACCCCTTCAGGTGGTTCCACCAAGTTCCAAACTTGGTTTGCATACATGGAGTCCATTTCGGATTTCATAGCCTCAAGCCATTTGTCGGAGTCCGGTCCATTCATAGCCTATTGGTAGGTTGCTGGTTCATCATCATGATCCATAAGCAACACATTACCTATTTGAGACACGAGAAATCCATATCTCTCAGGCTCAAACCTCGGTCTACCAGATCTACGTAGGAATTGTGTTCCCTGAGCAGGTTCTCCAGCTACAACATCTTGTAGTCCTGTCTCAGAATCCAATTCCGGTTCATTCACTACATGTGGCTCTTGAACTTCTTCAAGCTCTACCTTTTCAGTCTTTCTTGATAAGAACTCTTTCTCCAAGAAGACACCAGTCCTTGCGACAAACACTTTGCCCTCGGATGGTAGGTAAAAGTAATACCCTTTCATTTCCTTAGGATATCCCACCAGATAACATTTATCCAATTTGGGTTCCAGCTTGTCAGGCATTTGACGTCTCACGTATGCCTCACAGCCCCAAATTTTAATGAACGACATACTACGACGCTTCCCAGTCCATATCTCATATGGTGTCTTCAGAACCGTTTTCATTGGAGCGCGATTCAATGTCATTGCAGCAGTCTCTAAAGCAAAACCCCAAAAGGAAACAGGCAAGTCTGCATGACTCATCATCGAACGTACCATGTCTAACAGAGTACGATTTCTCCTCTCAGACACACCATTATGTTGTGGTGTTCTAGGTGGAGTGAGCTGTGATACAATACCACATTCTTTCAGATGATCACGGAACTCATGACTCAGGTATTCGCCACCTCGATCAGATCGGAGTGCTTTAACCCTTTTACCCAACTGGTTTTCTACTTCATTCTTGAACTCTTTGAACTTTTCAAAGGTCTCGGATTTGCACTTCATAAGATACACATATCCGTATCTACTGAAATCATAAGTAATTGTAACAAAGTAGAAATACCCTCCTCTAGCCATGGAACTCATGGGTCCGCATACATCACTATGTACAACACCCAAGAGATCCTCAGCCCTCTCAGTAAAACCAGTGAAAGGAGCTTTAGTCATCTTGCCTAACAAACAAGATTCGCATCGCTCAAATGATTCATAATCAAATGAGTCCAAAAGTCCATCTCTATGGAGTTTGGATATGCGCTTCTCGTTGATATGGCCCAAACGACAATGCCAGAGAAACGTAGGGTTCGAGTCATTTGTTCTTAGTCTTTTATTGTTTTCTACATTACAGATCAGATGGTCCAAGTTCAAAATGTAAAGACCATTAAACAATTGGGCTACAGCATAACAAACATCATTCTTAAATATAGAACAACAATTGTTCTTAATTATAAAAGAAAATCCAATCATGTCCAAACATGAAATAGATATAATGTTTATAGTTATCGCCGAAACAAAATAACAGTTATCTAGTTCTATTACAAGCCCACTGGGCAAAGAAAGACGGTAAACTCCTACGGCTACAGCAGCAACTCTTGCTCCATTGCCGACGCGGAGGTCCACCTCCCCTTTACTCAGCAATCTTCTCCTTCCCAGTTCCTGCACATTTGTACAAATGTGAGAACCACATCCGGTATCCAATACCCAAGATGAAGGAGCAGAAAGGTTTATCTCTATAACGTAAACATTAGAAGCGGAAGTCATACCTCCCCTCAATTTCTGCAGACCCTCAATATACGAAGGACAGTTCCTCCGCCAATGACCAGCCTTGCCACAGTGGTGGCATTTCCCTTCCTTCACCGTGCTCTTCTTCTTGATCAGTGCTGAAGACTTGGGCTCAAGATATGACTTAGGTCCTACTTTCGTCTTCATAGAGCCCTTGGCTTTGCCCTTGCCCTTATGCACCATCAGTATGGGGCTGGCAGGCTTGGCCTTCTTCATGTTGATCTCGGCAGTTCTTAACATGCCTAGGAGTTCGGGCAGTGTCTTGTCTATCTCATTCATATTGTAGTTCAAGACAAACTGCTCATAACTGTCCGGCAACGATTGCAGGATCAGATCCGTGGCCAACTCTTGGCCAAGAGGAAAACCCAGCCTTTCAAGGTTCTCTATATACCCAATCATCTTGAGTACGTGAGTCCCTACTGAGTCTCGAACTCCCATCTTGCACTGAAACAACGCTTTCGTGATGTCGAACCTCTCTTGACGAGCTTGCCCTTGAAACATTTTCTTGAGATGCTCGTCAATCTCCTTGCACCCCATGTTCTCATGTAGCTTCTGAAGCTCAGAGTTCATGGTGGCAAGCATAAGGCACTCGACATCCAAAGCATCGTCAGTATACTTCTTATAAGTATCTTTCTCAGCACGGGAAGAGTTCCCGGTCGGCACCTCGGGGGCTTCTTCTTCCAAGACATAGAGCTTTCGCTCTTGCCTGAGAACAATTCTCAGGTTCCTATACCAGTCCATATAACTTGTCCCACTGAGCTTATCCTTCTCAAGGATGGCTCTCAGAGACAACGTGGAGTGTGCAACGCTTGCCATGGAATTCTACAGGAATTTATGCAGAATAAAATCAGTACCTAAATTTCAATTACAATTTATTCTAATTAGGACTTCAATTAAAATACTCCCACTATTTTATTCGAAATGATAGCCCTCACTAACAATTCGGAGAGTTAATGCGAGCTACTCTCTTAGTGGACAAGATCCGTATTTCACCAACACTATGAGTCCGCTTTGGCGTTCCTCTCACGATGCGATTATTTAGGTAGGCAACGCTTGCCAATTGCATCCTCATGCAATTCTTGTATGGTTGGTGAATAACTCCTTATTCGCATCCATCATATGATGCATGCCAACCCTATGCCTCTAGGCACTCAACCTTTGAGGTCACCTAGTTAAGCTGGACCCGATGTCGACAGTGGGATATCACAATTATCCGCTCGCACCCTTACCAAGATAGATTAATGCACCTTGCTTTGGCAAGCCCACACTTCATCGATCGAGGCAGGAAGAGTGTCAGCCATCGGAAGGCATCCGAACACTTAATATTTGATGAAGGGATTTCAAATATAGGTTAACAATTAACCATGATCAACATTTGATCGACGTGCACATCCAAAGAAAAACAATTCTTCTAAAACCACATGCATCCCTTATGTGCACATCCTGACACCATCAACATTTGATAGAAGGAAGGGCTAAATCTGAGCATCCGGAAATTTCCAAATCCTCAGATTTATATGCATTGGACAAAGGCAAAGACAGCTCAACTTAAAGCAGTAGACAAGCTCATCTCTCTTTGTTGGATTCAAAATCCAAAACAAAATCGAGGGATGGTTACTGCTAAGGAGATCACTATTTCTAACACTTAGAAATCCACCGAAATTCCAATCGTTCTTCGCGAGGAGACCAAGACTAAATCTAGACATTTAGAACACTTCTAAATCCCTAGGTTTACACGCACTGGAATAACAAACTTCCAAAACAACAATCATGGCCGGAACCTCCCTCTGATACCACTGTTGGGTTTCTCTATGGGGGTGGCACAACGCTTGTGCACGCAGCGGAAAAATAAAACATCAAGAAAAACCCAAAGAGATGTGGATCGGGCCATGAACAGTTGAATCAAGAAGTTAACAAAACTAGGCAAAAATTACCTCAGTGGCGTTGAGTCACAACTCAACGGAGATGCTCCAAACTTTATCTGCTTGCTGGTGGCGAGTTCTACGTGGAATAGTATCCACGTTTCTGCAGAAGTCCACACGAGCGGGAGAACGCCGAGCTTTCCGTCGCACGGAAGATCGGGATGGAGAAGACCGCACCTCGGCTAATCCACGGACTGCTAGGTCCGCGCCAGGAAGAGCAGCACCAGCGACAGTCGCCGGAGAAAAAGGTGGCAGCGGAGCGAACACGGCGGCGGAACTCTTCCGGCGGCGGGATCGGGATCGGCGGAGCGAACGAGCGGAACGTTTCCGTCGGGGTCGATTCGCACAGTAGCCAAAAGGATATATCACCCGATAAAACCTAAGTGTTCTATTTATACTAGAGGTATAAATAAACCCAGGAAAATCGCTATCCGAAGACCACCCAGAACTAGGGTTCAGAATCGGCGAGTATCAATCGGTGAGAATCGGCGACAATCGGCGAGAATCACTGAGCAGGTTCGGCGAGAATCAATCGATGAGTATCACACTGGATCGGCGAGAATCAGAGTTCAATACTCGACGATTCTCGCCGATCGTCGAGCCGTGCTCGACGATACACAACGATACTCGACGATCGTCGAGCCGCGGTCGACGACAATTGTCGAAGTAGTCGATCGTCGAGAATCAACAATTGATTCTCGACGATTCACGTCGATCGGCGAGAATCAGAGAGACGATTCTCGCCGATCGGCGGGAATCAGAAGACGATTCTCGACTAATGTCATCGACCCTCGGACGACAATCCCAATCAGCCCTTCAAGGCAACATTTGCCCAACCCGATGATCCTATGAGGCAACACTTTGCCCATAACCCTATTAAGGTCGGTGATTGGTAACCTTTACCAACACAGTCAGTCAACCAACTTCTCCACATCTATTGTGTGCGACCCTGCAGACTCATATCGCGTTGGCAGTGAGATTACATGCTTGATCACTTCCAGATCATCATGGTGACTCCAACAGACCATAGGATTACTCAAGGTCAAACTAATTCATCAAAAAGATTACCTTCCTAAACGAGGGTTGACATATGGGTGCCTTCCCCTTTTCCTTATTGCTAGACTTCCTGACAACCTTACCCTTTCCAGCTACGTGGCCAAGACCACTACCCTTCTTATGAGCTGAAAACTGATTAATGAGAGGGAGAACATTCTTCGGCTAGGAGTAACTCTCAATGAGTTTTCTCTCCACCGCTAGCTTTTCCACCAGATCATCAAGATATTTTTCTTTTAGAATCAATGTCACAGCGGAGCCCTTGAGTCCCTATTTCAAGGAGTGGTCTTCATCTCTGAGAGGAAGTAATTTTGCAACTTCTTCCTTCAGATTCGTTTCCACTTCCTTTAGGGAGGCAATCTCCTTTAACTTCTTTCGTACTACCTTACAACATTTGTCAAAAGCCTTTAATAGGTGCTCGTGCTGAGCCATCAATTCTGATTCATCCTCATCAAAAGTGTAGCCTTCATGACCATTAGTGGATGTTTCAGACTCAGAGAGTATGGTGTGCGAATTTACCTTCCCATGGTACTCAGTGTCGCCCACTTCCTCTTCTGATTATGCCATAATCCTGATGTAGGCTTCCTCATTTTCTGAGCATGACTTACTCGAGTCACTGTCACTAAGAGTCTTCGGCTTCTTAGCGACAAAGCTCTGTTCTTCTTTTCTCTTTCCCTTGAAGTATCTCTTTTCTTCCTTCTTGGAACCATCCTTCTTCTTATAATTACACTCTGCAATCACATGTCCTGTCTTATTACAATAGTAGCAAACAATCTCAGAGGAAAACTATTTGTTCGGTTTTCATTTATAAATGTCCTCCTTGTTGTAGTTGTTCCTCGTTCAATCACCATCATGACGTTATCTTCTGGAATCTGAAGAGGATGACTCATTTTTATTTGTCTACTCTTTCTCAACAGTTTCTTGAACTTTTTGGAGATTAGAGAAAATTCTCCATCTGATAACTCGGAGCCTAACATGCTTGGCTCAGAGACTTCTGGAGTATCAGGAGCTCGTATCCTTAGGGGTGACATAGCTTTTGACTTTCTCGAACCTTCAGCCTTAAGAGTGACTGACTTTTCTCTGATAGAGGTTCTGTTACTTTGCTCCACCTTCTTCTTAGTGTTCATCTAGAGTTCGTAGGAAAGCAATTTGCCAAACAGGGTCTGGGGGTCGATTTCCAGCAGCTTCCCAAATTTCCTAATAGAAACAACTTTGGTATCTCAGTCCTTAATCAGGGATCTTAGAAATTTGCCATTAAGCTCGTCATTAGTCAATGTGCGACCAAAGTTCCTGAGGCTATTGACGATCTTGAAAGAATTTTCGAAGATGTCAGCAATAGAGTCACTTTATCCTTGCTTAAACGCTTCGTACTCTTGATTCAGTAAAGTTCTTCGATCATCTCAAACTTCTTCAGTCCCTTCCATCAGAACTATTAAGCAATCCGACATTTTCTTGGCAGACTTGCAGTGGAATATGTTTTGGAGCATAGAGTCGTCAACTGCATTTGAAATGATGTTCTTCGCTTTCTTATCCAAGAAGACCAAAGCAATTTCATCCTTCGTTAAATCCATCATTTTCTTAGGGATCATAATTGTCGGATTTAGAGCTGAAGCTTGAGTAGGTATATGTGATCCTTCTTCCACAATCTGAAAAATTCTGGGATCCCCAGCTTCCATGAAGAACTTAACTCTTTCTTTTCACATGGGAAAGTTCTCCTTCATGCATACATGCATCTTCATAGAAGACATGTCCTTACTTCTTTCCATGGTGAATATACGAAATCTCTAAACGCTAGATTAGGGATCTTGTTCAAGGTGTTAGCCTTATCGAACAAAAATCTCCCTCTGATACCAATTGAAATTATCTAGCGTCTACCTAAATAACCTAGCGCCGGGGGGGGGGGGGGGGGGGGGGTGATGAATAAGTGATGTTTGTGTCTTTTTGCAAAATAAAAAATCACTTAAAAATAAGAACGCATGCACAAAGATTTTATAGTGGTTCCAAAGTTGGGTACATCTACATTCCTGCCTTGCCTATCTACCACGAAGAGCTCGATTCAACTACTTCACAAAACTCAGATATCATCAAATCTTACACCTCGGAGCCGCAACACCTACAACTTGGAGAAAACGCTCCTACTACTCGGAGAATAACATCTCCTACAACTCGATTCACAAGTCGGATCTATAACCTTGATCAACAAAAGTATCTACTCACTTGATCCGTAAATGGATCTACAAACTCTGAGATAAATCTCCTATATTACAAGTCTTCGCTCCGACATTCTTCGTAAAAGTATATCTTGAAGCATGCAGAACTCAGAAAGTTAAAATATTGAATAACTTGAATCTTGAGTCTTCACCCGTCTAGATCTGAAGGAATAGAAGTCTTTAGAAGGCAGCAATCTAGATGTAGAAGTCGAGGAAGACGAGATCTTGTTGTGCTTGTGGTATTCGGCCGATTGGGAGTTTCTCGTGCAGAAGTAGGCCGACGATCGCTAATTTGGAATGTTTTTCTCATTTGAATCTGTGATCAAATTAGCACAAAAACAAGATTAGCATTTTATAGGAATAACCCTAGGTATTTATAGAGATACACCCTCCAACAGTATAAAGAAATTTTCCAAATACGAAAGCAGAAATTTTTGTGCATGGCCGACACCATCCTGTAACTTGTTTTTAAAAAATTTCAGAAAAATGACCTAAGCAAAATTTGTCGAGTATCATAATGATACTCGTCGAATATATCTTGATAAACGATGAAAATGACTTAGCCAAAACATCCCAGGCTGGTTGGACACTAAACACCATGGTGAAGAGTTATACTCGACGAATTAGTCGAGTATCAGCAGGTATACTTGATGAATTCATTGAGTATCAGCTGAAAGACTCAACGCTCTCAACGCTTTTTGATCACTCAATGCCATGAAATGCATTTGTCGAGATGACTCAATGCTCTTGACGTCGTGATATTCGACGAAAAAGACTTGGAAAAATCAAAACAAGTAGTATCGACTGGACTCAACGAATTCAGCGTGTATCAGTTAACATATTCGATGAATTCGGAGAGTATCGTTAGATACATTCGACAAATTCGATGAGTATGCACGACGATATTCAGCAAATTTTACTTAACAGATTTTTCACTTCTCAAAATAATTTACCCTAAGTATATACGACGAATTTGACGGGTATTGGTAAGTATACTCGACAAATTCGGCGTGTATCAACGACGATACTCGACGAATTCGACGTGAATGCCTAACCATACTCGCCGAATTTTTCTTAGGTAAAATTCCTATTTTTCCTGGGTCTACCCTTGACCATCTTTGAGCCTTCTCTTGTACTTGGGATACCCAATAGAGATATTACGTGTGAGTCAAAACATTTGCCTACAGAATGAGAAATTACATTGTATAGTCCTGTGTTTATTGACCCAATGCAACCCAACATTGGTGTGTACTTAGCATTATAGACCTGCAAGTACATAACTAAACAGTAGCATCAAATACAATCTTAATTCATCTTAACTTGATTGTACCCTTCTTCAAATCAGGGTTATTGTGGAAACAATACCCAACAGTCGAGTATCCTTCAAATCATTGAGTGAAGTTTGGCATCAATTGTATTCATCGATTTAGTGTTTTTGCCAAGTGTCTCCTAATTCGTCGAGTATTCTCGACCAATTGGTGTGTACTTAGAATTATTTTGTTGAGTAACCTTCCTATTTGATGAGTGATTCTAACGAATATGTGTGGACTTGGAAGTTTTTCGGCGAGTGATCTTCCAATTCGTCGAGTATAACATAATAAACTTTGGGGTTTTCTTTCGTTATCAGTATTTTGGAAGTTTATTTGTGGCTTTTGGTTGGCAGTGGACAAAGGACAACCACCTCAGTGCCGGTTTGTGAATCATTACGCTAGGTGGGTGTTTCTTGTTTTTTTTATTATGGACTGTTGGGTTGTGTTGGACAATGTCGACACCACCACAATGCCTTCTTGAGATTTTTTGGTCTGATGGTATGTGTTGGACAAGTGGCCACCGCCTTAGTATCGGGTTTCTTCTACCTATGTTAATGATTCATGCATTTAACTAATTAGTCATTTCTTATATATATACATATGTTTATAAGCATACTCTTTGTTGATGTTAACAAAACATAGCTCTTTGTTGCACTTGGTGCACTTTTACATAATTAACTTTTTGAATTCTTCATTTGTTTACTGAGTTTTGACTTAGGTGTTGTGGTTTGACGGTTTTCTGTCTTGGGTTGGTAACTCTTGGAGTTCTCTTGTTTATTTACTTTTGTTCTTTATTGACACTTGTTTATTTTTGCTGGGGCATTCTTTCTTTTGAATGTCTCAAGCTCGGAGCAGTAGCGGCCTGAGCAGCTAAAGTTAGTGGTTTTTGGTGTGGGTTTAGTAGCCATGGTTTTCTTCACTCACCTTCGTGAGGTAGTTTTGTTTTTCTTATTTTATTTCAGAAATACATTTTATTCTGTGGGTTTGTGTCAGGTTGTTGGTGCCCACAGTCAATTATTGCAGATGTAGACTATTTGCTAGCTGCAATGCTAATTTCTTGTTGTTTGTCGTACTTGCTCTTTGGGATGGTTTTTTGTTAGGATTGTATGTTAGCTATTTTCAAAGTATAAAAAGATAAATACTATTATCTCATACTCGTAGCATCTCTTTAAATTAAATGTAAATCTATTTTAGTGAACGTAAAAGCTCTTTTGGTACTTATATTAAGGGTCTGTTTGGGACAGCTCTGGCGGATTGAAAAGCTGCTGTCCGGATAGAGCTGTTTTGAAATAGATTTCTGGGGAGCAGTTTTGAAAAGCTGCAGAGTGTTTGGGTGTTATGTGCAGAAGTGCGCTTTGAAGAGCGATTTTCTCTTTTTTCTGTTTGGAGAAACAGCTTTTGGAAGCTGTTTTTTAAAAAACGAAAATACATAGATATTTAAAGATAACTGATAACATGTCTCTTTTACATAGTTGTAGAAAATAGAAAAAAAAGATCTTGCAACATCCGGCGACTCCTTTTTTCAATCTTTTCGATCACCTGTTCGAAAATAAATTGATATGAATCAAACTTTTGATATTTTTAACTCTTTCAATTTTTAGTAAGCGTTGGATCGAATTTTTACCTGCGCGCGCTGTATATCTCTTCGGCAATGTTATCTCGTACTGTAGACATATGTTCTTCTCCAGCAGCATCACGCATATCGCTTTCAATTTCATCATCTGCCGCAGGTTCCTCAGCCTCTGAGGGAACGAAAGAAGACTCATCAGCATCACAAGCATTAAACTCAGGGTCCCAGCGAGAAGGATGTCTCCGAATGAAGTTATGTAGGGTCATTGTCGCTAGCACAATGGAACGTTGTTTCTTGAAGTTGTATTGTGGCATTTTGCTCAAAATGTGCCACTTCTTTTTCCACACTCCAAACGTTCGCTCGATCACACTGCGAAGAGATGAATGCACCAGTCTCACCATGTTTCAGTTCCTTCCACAACTTCCAATCCTTCTTCAGATGATCCCATTTATTTTTCATCTGCATGCGATCGTAGCTTTTCCCTGTGCGTTCTTTAAACCCCGTAATCAGATTTTTCCACCTTCTTTGCTGAAGTGGGTGGTTGGCCGATTTCCCAAACCAATCTCTTTTATGCAGAGATCACAAAATAACGTCACTTCACCTGACTCCGAACTCGCTATGATTCCGCCTTCCTTTGGTTTTACCATTATGCTATGAACTAATAAAATTGAAATAATAATTACTAATAATACACACGTACACAAAACATCGAGCGTAATAATTCACCATGTACACATAGGTATAAAAAACAAACACACAACACACACGCACACACACGACCACACACTCATACACATTCAAAAAAAAAAAACAAAAACACACGCATAGACAAACACACACGCACACACACGACCACACATACGCACAATCACCAACCAAAAACAAACAGACAACACACACACACCCACGCGAGTTGCAAATCATATAGTAGGTTTTGTATATCAAAACTTCTTAATAACTTTGAACACACAATCTTAAATGATCACCAGAATGCGTGGCATGTCTTTAGGACCTTATTGAAATCTTAAAATAAATTTATAATATATCCTATCAAATAGCTTCAATAATTCATTTAATATTTATAATTGTTGTATTACTATTGATCTTGAAGCAGTTCCTTTGGACATTGCGTAACGACAACATTAGTTCATCACTCCTTAAAATTGCCTTAATATGTATCAAAAAATAATTTTATAGAGTGTTCATTGACCATATATTGCTAGAGGACCCATGTACAAAAGTATCATACAGTAGGTTTTGTATATCAAAACTTCTTAATAACTTTGGACCCATGTACAATCTTATGCAACCATGCAAAATGAATATCAAGATGAGAATCAAAATGATTGAATACGTCTAGCATTGGTGGGTACCCCTAAAAATTCAAAATGGTCGGATTGGACCCAAGAGACCAGCACAACACCATGATTCCGATAGGCTAAAACCTATGTTTGATTCAAAATGCTTAAAACCTAAGTTTGATTCAATATGAAAAAGTGCTAAAACCTATGTTTGCACCGCTTGTTATCATCTTCCTCATCGAGAGGAAGAACATAGGAAAAAACCTATAATGTGCAAAGCAAGAGAAGAGGTATACCTGAGCGAGAGGAAGATGACAGCTGAAACCTGCAGGAAGCCAGCAGATGGAGGGGAATCAGGCTGATGCGGGACGAAATACTAGCTGATATTTGTCGGTGGCGGAGAAAAGGGACGGAGGCACGCTGATGCAGAGGAAAACACGCCGTCGACAGAGGTGTGCGCCGATAGGGATACACGCCGTCGTGAGAAGGAGAGATCGAGAGGGACACGGCGTCGTCGTCGGCGAAGCAGGATCTCCAAGATCGGGAGGAGGGACGCGGCGTCGCCGTCGTGAGAAGCCGAGATCGGTGTCGCGCTGCGAGAGATCGGTGTTTAGGGTTCTGCGAGAGATCGGGAGGGACGTCGTGACTCGTGAGTAAAAACCACGGGGAAATAGAACGCGGTTCGCGAAAAAGCTGAACGCGGGGGTGGAGCGGCTTCCGCAAAACAGCTCCGGGAGCCGGTTTTTGAAAAGCGATTACTGTGAGGAGCTGTCCCAAACAGACCCAATAACAGCTCTGGCGGCTGGAAAAGAACTTTTCCAACCGCCAGAGCTGTCCCAAACAGACCCTAAACCTATAGGTGTGCATACCATGACTTTCATGCTCACATAGAATAATAAATTTTATAAACGAATTATTTTCAACTATGTATATGTATATTTTCACCCGTGTACTAGTTGATCCACTGAGCCGAGGGATATGACCATTAAAACTTAAACTCAAGCTACATCTTCATCATAACAAACTTGAGAATTTCATGAAAAGTGTTAGAAGTAGATTCTTCCCTGAGCATATGTAGTTAACCCCTGCATGATATGGAATCACAACGTGTACTTTCTCTTACTCTGATATATTATTAAATGCTGAGAAAATGCGGGTTATGACAGTTGGAATCAGAGGGAGATTTTTTTGTCAAATTGGTCGAATGACAATCTCTGATAAGTTTTAGTTATCCTATCTCATTGCGTACACACACTGATGTGTCATCAGTATGTCTTGGCAAAAGCCTGAACAGTACACTCATAAGCATGACATGAAGTATACAGGGCATATTATGTAGTATGGGATGCATAATATGTGTTTGTATATGGATCCTCATAGGAAGCAAACTGTGACTATTATATAGTGTGTGATGCATAACAATCATCACATGGATGCCCATTAGATTTTGCTTTTTCGTTACATGTGATATTATGTAGTATGGTATGCATAATATTTCATGGGTACGCCACTCATAACATGCATTAAGGCCTTTACTAGAATTCATAGCACAACATGCATGACATAATATAGCATTAACACGCGTGCCAAGTCAAGATATACATTATGACATAGGTACACATATGATTTTAAAACAAAGGAATAAGAATTCATGCATTCATATTATATGCACATGAGTAAGTAGGATGATGATGTATAATCCTAATTTAAAGCATAACATCACTTTGGAAAATCCCAGAGCAAGGGAGTAGCATGAGCAAGTATCTATGTGTAACATCCCTCAAACTACTAGACTCCTAGGATGATTTTGTCATGACTGGATCATGACAAAACCATAGGAAGTGTCAAAAGGATGAGTTGAACTTGGGAATTATTGTGTGAACCACCTTGGTCTACAAATAGTAGAATTCAAATTACTAGCTTAGGGATGACCATAGGGCTTCACCATGACCCCACCATAACATCACTAACCTGTTAGAGTTCCATTAGGTCCATGGGTACCCACTAGGGTCAACTAAAATGGTCAAGTTGACCAAAGTCAACCCAAACCCTAATCAGGTCAAACTAAGCTCATACAAGGTCAACTGACCTCCCCTTGGCTAAAGGGACCCACCTAGACCTTCCTAAGAACTAAGGGAGTACAATGGGTCGCCAAGGACCCATTGAGGTCAATCAAAGAGGCTAAATTGACCCAAGTCAACCCTAGCCCCAAAAAGGTCAAAGTGCACTAACTAAGGGTCAAGTGACCACCAAGATGCCCGAACAACCCTACCCAAGTCTTCCTAGACTTTAGGTTAGTCCAATAGGTCACCAAGGACCCATTGGGGTCAACCCAAATGGTCATGTTGACCAAAGTCAACTCAACCTTAGTTTGGGTCAAATTATCTCAAGTTGACCCAACCTAGCCCAATCCACTTGGGCTAAGCCAAATTGGAGTGGTCCACCAACCTTAGGGGCTGATATTTACATGGAATGCCATTCATTTTCTAGAAATGGTTACTAGGAGAGAGAAAGCTCTTTTCCCTTTAATGGAGGAGAGAGAAAGAGAGAGAGAAAGAGGGTCATTCATGGTAAGGAAGGCAAAGGGCCTCCTCTCTTCATCTACAAGGCCTGATTCATCTTCCCCCCATCAGTTAGAGGAGATCAATAGTCTTCCCCAGCCATATAAGGGCTGAATGCAGTGAACCCACCATAGACAAAAACTTTTCCCTTAATGGCCATTATTGGCTTTGAAGCTATGACCCTTCCCCTCCCCCTTTTGATGCTTTTAAAAGCTTCCTTAGGACTAAAGGAGTCATTTCCACATCTTCCCTGAAGATTTCGATCCATTTGGTAGTGTTATTGCAGAACACCTGCAAGCTCAAGATCCGTCCATGGCTTTCCGAAGATAGGCGTGCCTCCAGCCCACCACTAAGGTCCTCCTCTACTCCTCTCTTCGTGGGCTAGATCTTTTAATCTTTTAGGAGAGAAATCGAGCTCAATTGAACCCAATTGGGTGAGAGAAAATTCTGAAATTTCATGGTTTTCAACCTTGCGGGATCGCCGGAAATCGCCCCTCCAGCGGCCGTGCCGGCCCCCGGGGATAGCCCCCACCTTAACGAAGGCTGTGGCGATGGTGGTCGGCCTGGGAAGTGCCAGGGTCACCGGGTGGCTGGGAAAATGGCTTGGAATGAGCTCCAGGTTGGGCTGATCGTGGCACTTGGCTGGAGGAAGAAGACGATGCCAGGGCCCTCAGATCATGCTTTAAGATTCGTTCTTTATTTCTTTTTATTTCATTTGCTGTAATTGTTTACCAGGCTGCTTTAAATTAAATATTAAAAATATCTAGCTCCCCCAACAGAAAAAATGACTAACATGTACATTATATCCCGTGAAGTTTAGTTTAATGTAAAATTTATTTGAACTAATTTGGATAAATTGTGTGACTACAGCACTCATTTTGGTGAGGACTATATCTAGTCTATGCCACAAACTATTTTGAGTGCCCCCATCAATCCAGCCATCCAAATTACATGAAATTTTGGATGGTGGTGACTATTACCTATAAGGAGTACATATCAAAAATTGAGAATTTTTGGAAAAATGTTTCCAAAAGTTTTTGAAGAAATGTAATAATCCATTTATGAATTATTTAAAGGGTCAGATACCTCCAAACTCTCCCAAATTTTGGTGAGTTGTCCTTGCGATCATTATAAGGCACCGTATAAATTGGCATCTCATTTGGAGATTGTTTAGATTGGAGATTGTTTAGATTGGAAATAAACAAACCCTAAGTTGGACCAATAAGGGATATTTAGGTGAATGTGTCCCCAGTGGGTTTAAGTGGCCAAATCACCTCAACAAATGTTGAAACTTGGGCCACCGATTTGTTATGTTAGTAAACACCCTCACATGGATTATGGAGGTGGATAAGGGTGGATTTTCCCTATGACTGTAGTTCAAACCCTAAGGGTGAACTTTGGGTATTTGTGAAGGACATAGGGTGTTATGTCCTTGGATGGACTTGTTGATTAGTACATGTGATCCTAGGGAGGTGAAATGCCCTAGGAGGGGATTTGGTGGTCTTTGGACACATGCACCCCACTTAAAGCACTTAGTAGATATTTAGGTCTTTACACCTTAGGGAATATTCAATGGGTCATATGACCATGGGTCTTTGTGATATTTTGGTAGTAGTATTGTCATAGTGGTATATACCTCTGGAATTTATTATAGGGTGTCTAGATAACATTAGCTCACCCTTGTAGCTATAAACTCCATTTTGCCCTTTTGATGATATTGACGTAATTATGGTTTATATGTCTTAGAATAATTTTAAACTCTGGAAAAGCTGATCAAATATCATGTAGATGCCCTAGTGAATTATTTGGTATAGATGAACATTTCTTTTTAGTACATAATGTGTAAAGTAAACTAGTGCACCTTACATTGATAAATAGAAAATAAATACTATAGCTTTCTGGAAAATTGTCTTACCTAGCCAGAGTACTTTTTAGGGCATAAAGCAGCTTGGAAAAATATTTACATATTGTTTAGTTAAGATTACAAGGATGTTCCTTCACAAAGTGCCCCATGATGGATTTGGTTGAGATATTTTTATATATAGTTTTCAAACCATGGAATTGCATAACATTTAGTCAGTAAGGTTTTATGATCATAATAAAGCTCTGTTAATTTTTGTATAATTTTTGGACAAGTATTTATGGTACTCCCTTCATTACCCCTATTTATTTGAATTACCTTGGATTATTTATTTGGAGGATAATTCCTTTATAAAAACATATGAAATTTGGTATTCACTGATATCTGTCTATTCTATAGTGTTAATAATTTTTATATGGTCATATCTTAAGTAAATCTAGTGCTTTATGTTCAAAATCACTCATGGCCATATTTTTTGGGAAATTATATAAATGCCAATTTATTTTGGAAAATTCCAAGTTTCTGGATTTAGGCTAAATATATCATGATACGCCGCCAATAAATATTTTAGGGCATTTGGAAGAGAATTTGGAGTACCTCCTATCATGTACATCATATAGCTAGGGTTGCTGTACATTTAGAAAAATTGCGGAAATTGTGGTAACATGGGATATGGTCATAGGAAGCGGGGAGAAATGCATGCTGATTTGGTAAGATGAAAGAGAGCTTCATTAGGAATCATGATGCAGAGAGAGTTGGGTTGTCTAGAGTAAAGAGCCGTTCGGGATCGATGAAAGATCGTCTTTCATGTGGAGAGAGAGAGAAAGAGTCCAAACACACTAGGGTTAGATCCAGAGTAATATTAAAAGGGATCGGGAATCGGGTATTAACCAAAAAAAGTAAGTGCCTTGTGAAAGGGAGATTTGGGCTTCAGCCCATCGTACTTCCTAGTGCCCTCGAGAGGCCTTCACTGTAATGCCTTGGGTAGTGCAAGGTTAATGTAAGCCGTAAGAATAAATGTAATGGAAGAATAATTAGAAATACTCTAGGGTTACACTTACACTCACACTCCCTAGTATTGTGGGAGTTAGGTTAGGTCTCACGAGTAGTATGCTCGGTGGTTTTTGTGATGGGTAGGTTAGCCCAGCGAGCCGATGGCTCGGATGGTTCTGAGACAGACGGAATAGTCCGGGGAGCTTTTGCTCGATTGTTGGTTGTGACGGACGTGTTAGTCCCGGGAGACTTGGCACGGAGGTTTATTCATAAGATTACATGTGCATAAATTCCAAGGTGTTGGGTCTTCGGTGTTGGAGGGTCGATTCACCGACGCCAATACGTTGACTCGACAAGTGTAGTTTAGCACTTCGCCAATTTAAGTCTGGTGGACCAGTCGGCAAAGAGTATGCAGGAGCTCCGCTTGGTGCACTATCATCGAGGCTTACGATAGGTCTGACTTGTAGTACGATTACCGGTTTAGAGGTGGCCGAGGCCCAACCCACCACTTCTGTTTGTCACTACGGAAGTATCCTGGGAGGTTAGGCTCCAAAAAGGGGGAACTAAAGGTCTGTGTGCATAGAGTCGAGTGGGTGTGTTGCACTTGCATGTTCACATCATAGCATACTTGCATGACATATCATCATCATTGCATATAAACCCTATCACCTATTGTATAAAGTGGTATGGGATGCTTTATACAATAGGTCTTACAAAACGACCCCTTAGTTTATAAGTTTGTGTAGTGTACTTATAAGTTATGGTTATTTTCCTTTGGATATTTACCACTTGCCTATAACTGACACCCCACCGTATAAATTGGTATGGGAGTCTTTATATGATGGGAGTCTTGCAAAAGACTCCTTAACTTATAAGTTTGTATGGTCATTCATATAAGTTAATGTTATATGTTTCTTGTTTACCTTTCTCATACTTACAGCTTTACTGTACCTGTTTATATAGAACAGTTAGACTATTTCCCCCATCACCTGCTACTTTGTTACTCCCCACCTTCATTACCTCCTCTTTCCTCCTCCCCACTCTATGCCTAGGAACCATGGGGAGAGGGGTATGAGATGATAGGACTTAGTCTTTTATACTAACGGTTTTCGGACCAAACCATTTTAGGGGATCGTGGAGCCCAGCTTGGAGGTTTAGCCCAGAGGTCTGCACGCTTGGATACGGGACAGTCTAGCACCGGAGTTCAGACGGCTGGGATAGTGAGTTTTGTTCTCCTGTAGTTGTTATAGATTTGCTTTTGCGATGAGTGACTTTTAGTGAGGACTTTGATGTATCGGGCATGGGCCCTATTTCCAGTACTATTATTATTATTGCTGTGGACTCTCCCTTCGTTGAGGATTATTACTTTATATGTGATTTTGTGTACATGTGTTAGAGTTCTAATTTCATGTACTCTCATACTTTTGTTATAATTCTGTGATCAATATGGTAGGCAGGATCGGCGTTTTGTAGCGACGACCTTCCCAGGCATGATGGTGTCACCACAAAGTGGCGGTTCTGGGCCTAAGGCCTCGTGGTTTAAAAAGAAAAAAATGGGGTCTTACAAGTAGTATCAGAGCAGACCTCGATCGAAACGTAGCAGTCCACTAACCCTGGGTCTCCCCCGCACGAGCTTAGTTTAGGGACAAACTAAGCAGCGGAAGCAGTACTGTGCCCATATTGGGGATCACCTGTAAATTGTTCACTTTTAACTATGTTTGGGTCAATTGCTTACAAATGGTCTTTATTACGCAGCCTCCAGCGCAACCTACACCGCAGGGAAGAGTCCAGGAAACTCTGAATGTTGCACCACCTCCCCCGTCCCCCACTCTATTTCTACAGTGGAAGGTGGGGCAGACTCTGACAGCCATTATGGAGGCTTTCAGGGCCCAGCAGGTTCCGGCTCCGCAGCCAAACTCGGGGGCCAATTGGATGAGCATCTTCCGAGGACTTTCTCCCCCATCTTACTTGGGGACAGAGTCGGATGTACGGATAGAGTGGCTTGACATTATGTATGAGATGCTGACCGGGATACTATGCCTTTGCGAGGAGAGGGTGCCTTTGGGGGTCTCTTGCTTGGAGTCCCATGCCAAAAGATGGTGGAAGACAATGCTGGACACGACATTTCTAGATAGGGAGGTTGCTGAAATTACTTGGGAGGAGTTCAGGGCTGCTTTGTTGGAGCACTTCATTCCACTGTCGGCAAGAGATGAGCTGGAAGACAGGTTCCTGCAGTTGATGCAGGGAAACAAGATGGTATTGGAGTACTATCGGGAGGTCAATAATTTAGCCCGGTTTGCGGACTCCTATCAGCTGGATGAGGAAGGATACATCAAGAGGTTCTATAAGGGTCTACGAGAGTAATTGAGGGAGGCTCTTTTGTTTGTATTCGACGGGCCTATACCTCGGATGTTGGAGATGGTAAAGTGGATTGAGGCAGATTGGCACACAACTTGAGGCAAGAAGAGGCCAATTGAGGATCAGGGCCGGAGAGACAGAAATTGTCAGCTAAGTGGTCGCATTGCTGATGGGAGAGATAGGAGGAGGGTAGAGGACAAACCTTGTCAAGAGGTGAGACAGGAGCCGAGGGAGCCGGTGGTAATGGCTCCTCAACCTCTCCAGATGCAGGAGATACAGAGACCCGGGGGTATGGTAATACCCCCGCCCGAGTGCTACAACTATCATTAGGTAGGGCATATCCGGAGAAACTGCCCCAGAAGGGGGGTGTAATGCCCCCACTCGTCACATGGAATATAATGGTGGGTCCGGCCTGGGCCCCATGCCATATATCACAGACAAGTGACGAAATTACGTGTGAAAATCAAAATCTACTCGTATCCTAACTCAAAACATTCTAGCATAGCATTTTATGTTATATGAACTCATCACAGCGAATGTCCAATAATATATAAACTCCACATTTATATGTATCAAACAGGAATGTATACAACACACTCACACATGGCCTTAAGGCCTTACAATTTCCTCTTTACACATATACAATTTCATACATCGGCACGCAGGTCGGCCACACATGAAATCCAAACAATCTTCGCACGACCTTCAAGGGCCTTAAGCAGCAAGCCTTCATTCCGCTCAAACCAATTTAATCAACATCATCTGCAATTAGCCATCCACCCCAAGAGCGTTAAACAAAGCAACAGTCAGCATTAGTTGACCAATTATAATGACCCTACCCCTTACCCGGGTAGTGGTTCCTTCCCTGTATGCATTGCCATCATAACATCTATCAAGCTACCAATCACAACCATGTCACAAACGTCGGTAATCACCCGACGCTCCGTGCACTCAGGGTACCTTATTACTGTACCGGATATTCCAGTCGTCCATCGCCGATCAGAGGTTTTAACTTGTTGGTTGGTCAGTCCTAGTCCCCCAATCCCGCAGGCTGGCGACATTCCGTCCATCCCACTCAGAGGTACTAACCTCACAGCATTACCATAACAAACCATAGCAGATCGACCCACCCTAGTGGTGTAGCAAGCCAGGTTTATCTGTGCTCCCCAAGCATTACCACCAATCGACCTCCCAACCAATTCCAGATCGACCCACCCTTATGGTGTAGCAAGCCGGGTTTATCTCGTCTCCTGAGACATTGCCACCAATCGACCCCCACTAATACAGATCAACCCACCCTTGTGGTGTAGCAGGTCGGGTTTATCCCGTGATCCCCAGGCGTTGCTACTAATTGACCTCTCACAACAACCAGGAGCTTATGCAAAGCACCCATAATCAACATTCATACATCCATACAACAGAGGCTACATGCATATATCTTACACAGCATAAAATCCACAAAGTTTTCTCCGGTTTACCCATAATCATCACAAATCCAGACTAACCGTCCAGATGGGCTTCATACAGCATGCTTATACAGTACTCCACACTTTCGGCTCTAGATGCATACTCAACCAAGGAATCACTTACGATATCGACCTCTTGGTGGAGGATTCCATGCATATGCATAAAGAAAGGACTTCGATGTCCAAGAAGGAGATCGTTACCCTTGAAGATCGCTTTGGAGCCATGAACTAGCCAGATGGAAATCACCCTCTCGGTCTTGCCTTCACGAGTCCAAACTCAGATCTTGAATTCGCACTCCGCAGCTCCTCTAGCAGCTGGCTTTCCCCTTCCTCCTTTCCTTCCCTTTCCCTCTCTCACACTCTCTCTCTCTCTCTCTCTCTCTCTCTCTCTCTCTGAGAAGAAGAAGAAAGAATGAAATGAAGGAATTAATCCCCTATTCTCGGCCTTTTATCCATAGGGAAGATGCTTAGACCCTTGGATCCAGGATTGGGAAACGAATGGCTTCGATTTGCCCAGAAAAAGGCTGAACACGGCCTGACATGCCCTATGACACGCCCGTGTCACAGGCTGTGTCCCTTAAGTGGCACACAACCGACTCAAATCCAACCAGTACACGGTCATGTGACACTCCCGTGTCGCACCTTACATGCCCCTGTCATGCCCGATATGCCTGTGTGTAACAGTCTTGTACCTCACACAGCAGAACCTCAACTCACCCGAGTGGGACACGGCCATGGTACACGCCCGTGTCCCAGGCCGTGTACACCAGGACACACCAGTAACCTCAGGCAAACGCATCCCTGGCTGAATCCCGCAAAGGACACACCCTGTGACACTCCCGTGTCACAGGCCGTGTAATCCCCTTGCTTATCGCTCGACGATTGTCGAGCGCAGTTCGTCGACCAGAGGGGGACATGCCCTCTGACATGCGTGTGTCACACAGTACACGTCCGTGTGGCATGGCGTGTTCCCGCCCGTGAACTTCGTCGAACGAAATTCGTTGACCACGTGCTCAACTGCTCAACCCGAGCATGACACGTCCTGGGACACGCCCGTGTCCCAGGCCGTGTCACCCAATCCTGAACCCAAAGTGGGCTTTGGGGTGTTACAATCCTCCCCTCCTTTAAAAAAATTTCGTCCCAAAATTTGGCTCAACTACAGACGCTCATCTAATCATATCATCAGCAACTGATCACTCGAATAAAGCGAGCCTGGTGAGAGCTCAGAGTCCACATCTTGTCTCGCCCCAAGGCATCGCACAAAGCAAACATCACATTCAGAACATACACACACACACACACATATCTCTCACATGTGCACATCCATCCACAATTTCATCTAATGATATATAGCCAAAACCCTTATATATATCCACCATGATTGATCTATCACTTAAATAACACAAAATGTGTACCAACATGTACACGACAGATAATATATATGTTCACAACCATCTCATTATTCGTTCCTTATATACAGCGGTCGTGACAACATCCAAGTAGTACGGGTCACGAGTCTATGATTACTTTCGCTCACACGCATTATCTTGCATATATTGTTTAAAAGCCTCTTGGAGTTCCAAATTAAACACACGAGGCTGAACTTTACCAATTGAGCTCTGCGGCTCTTGGACTTCCAAATTATGCAGTCGAGGTTGCATCTGGGATGTAGATGACTCAGACACTACTTTACCCTTTTCGTCATAAGACGCACCTGTCTTTTTCACACACTTGGAAGGGGAATTCCAACAAAAATGGGCTATATGTCCTTGCTTCCCACAGTTAAAACATGTACGTGTATCAATACGTCCTTGCCCATAGGTTGCCCCCAAAGAAACAGTCGACGGAGTTGATTCAGCAGGCCTGAACCTTTCTTATCTCGTCGCTTAAACTCCGACTGTTCCGACTGCAGAACTTCGAATTTTGGCTTCTCCACTACCAGGCCCTTCTTCTCTTGTACCCGCTTCAAATCCTTCTCTAGTGCACAGGCCGTATCGGCCAACGCATAGAAGCCTTGGTTCACCGAACTCGGGAGTGCCAACCTCAACTCATCCCGCAGTCCCTCATAAAAGTGATTTGTCTTTCCCGCTTCCTCAATGAAGGTAGACCCCTCATAGCATCCCAGTCTTGTAAATTCATGCAGGTACGTATCAATATTGCTCTCACCCTACACTAGACGTTGAAACTCGTTCTCCATCGCAATTCGTTGTGACACTAGCAAATACTTGGCTAGAAATAATCTGGAGAATTCATCAATTGAGACCTCCTCTAATCCTCGACCTGCCAAGTGATGCACTTCCACATCATCCGACCACAGTCTCGCATCTCCTTCCAGCAGAAAAGTGGCTAAGGTCACTTTTTGCTCCTCCACAGTCCTAATTACAGTCAGGATCTCTTTAGTCTTGCAAGCCAATCTTCCGCCTGCATTGGGGAAGTTGACCCACCAAATGTAGGTGGATGAAACTCCATAAACCTTTTCAACTGCTCATCTATTGCTTGCTCGTTCACCACAACTTCAGCACGCTCTTGCCTTACACCATGCCATACTGCACCCCTGCAGGCCTTGCCTGCCTAAGTAGGTTGTGCCTGTAACACTGCAAGCACCGTCTCAGTCACCATCTGTATGGTCTCCGCCAAGGGAGGAGTAGGCTCTTCAATGGGTGCTGCACTCTCATCGGACCGCTGGGGCTCAGACTGCCCAGCACCACTCCTCGCCACCTATCAATGTACAAAACTCCTTTAATCATCTGTTTCATAACGGTAATTATACATTGAATACATGGTGACGCTCCTCACATACATGTATAACATTACTAGTGGACATTCTTGAGTTCAATTATGTTCTTCCCTCCCAAACAATCTAAACCTGGCTCTGATACCACTTTGTGACGCCCCCACTCGTCACATGGAATATAACGGTGGGTCCGGACGGGGCCTCATACCATATTTCACATACAAGCGGTGGAATTACGTGTGGAAATCAAAATCTACTCATATCCTAACTCAAAACATTCTAGCGCAGCATTTTATGTTATGTGAACTCATCACAGCGAATGTCCACTAATATATAAACTCCACATTTATATGTATCAAACAGAAATGTATACAACACACTCACACATGGCCTTAAGGCCTTGCAAGTCCCTCTTAACACATATAAAGTTTCATACTTCGACACGCAGGCCGGCCACACATGAAATCCAAACAATCTTCGCATAGGCCTTCAAGGGCCTTAAGCAGCAAGCCTTCATTCCGCTCAAATCAATTCAATCAACAGCACCTGTAATTAGCCATCCACCCCAAGAGTGGTAAACAAAGGAACGGTCAACATTAGCTGACCAATTATAACGACCCTACCCCTTACCCGGGGTAGTGGTTCCTTCCATGTATGCATTGCCATCATAACATCTATCAAGCTACCAATCACAATCATGTCACAAATGCCGGTAATCACCCGACGCTCCGTGCACTCAGGGCACCTTATTGGTGTACATGATATTCCAGTCGTCCACCGCCGATCAGAGGTTTTTAACTTATTGGTTGGCCAGTCATAGTCCACCAATCCCACAGGCTTGTGACATTCCGTCCATCCCACTCAGAGGTACTAACCTCACAGCATTACCACAACATAACCATAGCTGATCGACCCACCATAGTGGTGTAGCAAGCAGGGTTTATCTGTGATCCCCAGGCATTACCACCAATCGACATCCCAACCTATTCTAGATCGACCCACCCTTGTGGTGTAGCAAGCCGGGTTTATCTCGGCTCCCCAGGCATTGCCACCTATCGACCCCCACTAATATAGATCAACCTACCCTTGTGGTGTAGCAGGCCGGGTTTATCCCGTGCTCCCCAAGTGTTGTTACCAATTGACCTCTCATAACAACCAGGAGCTTACACAAAGAACCCATAATCAACATTCATACATCCATACATCCATACAACAGAGGCTACACGCATATATCTTACACAGCATCAAATCCACGGAGTTTTCTCCGGTTAACCCATAATCATCACCAATCCAGACTAATCGTCAAGATGGGCTTCACACAGCATGCCTATGTCATTCTCCTCACTTCAGGCTCTAGATGCAAACTCAACCAAGGAATCACATACGATATCCACCTCTTGGTGGACGATTACATACATATGCATAAAGAAATGACTTTGATGTCCAAGAACGAGATTGTTTCCCTTGAAGATCGCTTTGGAGCCATGAACTAGCCAGATGGAATTCACCCTCTCGGTCTTGCCTTCATGAATCCAAACACGGATCTTCAATCCACACTCTGCAGTTCCTGCAGTAGCTGACTTTCCCCTTCCTCCTTTCCTTCCCTTGCCCTCTCTCTCTCTCTTTGAGAAGATGAAGAAAGAATGAAATGAAGGAATTAATCCCTCATTCTCAGCCTTTTATCCACAAGGAGGGGGCCTGGACCCTTGGATCCAAGACAGGGAAACGAACGGCTCTGATTTGCCCAGAAAAAGGCTGAAGATGGCCTGACACGCCCCATGACACGGCCGTGTTGCAGGCCGTGTCCCTTAAGCGGCACACAACCTACTCAAATCCAACCAGTACACGGCTGTGTGACACGCCCGTGTTACACCTTACACGCTAGTGTCATGCCCGAAATGCCTGTGTGTAACAGTCGTGTGCCTCACACAGCACAACCTCAACTCACCCGAGAGGGATACGGCCATGGGACATGCCCGTGTTCTAGGCTGTGTACACCAAAACACACCCGTGTCCTCAGGCACACGCATCCATGGTTGAATCTCGCAAAGGACACGCCCTGTATCATGCCCGTGTCACAGGCCGTGTACTCCCCTTGCTTATCGCTCGACGATTGTCGGGCGCAGTTTGTCGACCAGAGGGGGAGACACCCTCTGACACGCCCGTGTCATACAGTACACGATAGTGTGGCATGGCATGTTCCTGCCCGTGAACTTCGTCGAATGAAATTCGTCGACCACGCGCTCAACTACTCAACCCGAGAATGACAAGCCCTGCGACACGCCCGTGTCCCAGGCCGTGTCACCCAATCCTGAACCTAAAGTGGGCTTTGGGGTGTTACAGGGGGCAGCCCTACCAGCACCACAGGCTGCGCCGAATTCTCAGCAGTTTGGAGGTCGAGGATGCGGTCGAGGATGTGGATTCCAGGAAGGAGACCGCAGACAGGATAGAGGGAAAGTGTATTCCTTGGATCTGGCTCAACCTCGGAACCCGGAGCACGTGATAATAGGTATGCCAGTAATTTTAAGTTCTTTTCTTTCCTAAAAGCTAGATTCATGGATATAGAATTGTTAGAATTAGGAAGGAAAACCATAACTGGATTTCTAAGATATTTAACTACCTCTGGCATAGTCTTCGTCGGCTGCAAGATCACTTATACGTAATTATATATAGGTGCTTCACACTCATTCGTGTAGGAATCCTTCGTGGAAGGACTAGAAGGAGTGTGGCGACTCATAGGCTTGACGGTGAGGGTGCGTCTACCCGACGGATCGAAGCTATTCACCTCTGCCCACTACAACATTGAGGTGGAGATCGGCGGAATGGCATTCTAAGCACCAGCGACGATCCTAAGGATGCCATCCTTCGATCTGATCCTGGGCATGACATGGTTGCACTGGAACCATGCCCAGATCTACTGCCAATCAAAGAGGATCACATGAGGCATGGGGATTCCTATGTCATCATCGACGGTAACAGATCTACCACCCCTCTATTGTTATCATCCGTACAGGCCGCCAAGGCCCCCTGCAGGGAGATAAGGTCTATCAAGTGCTGTTTGAGATGGCCGAGGCCAAGGATTCCATCCCTAGTATCCCGGTGGTACGGGATTTTGCTAACGTGTTTTCAGAGAAGCTGTCTGGGATACCCCCGCATCGTGAGAAGGAATTCCAAATACAGCTCGTGTCGGGGGCTAAGCCGGCATCTAGAGGTCCCTATCGGATGGCCCCGAAGGAATTGGTGGAGTTTCGAAGCCAGCTTCAGGAGATAGTTGAAACCGGATTTTTCCGGCCAAGCTCTTCACCATGGGGAGCTCCAGTACTGTTCGTCAAGAAGAGGGATGGGACGCTCTGATTATGCATCGACTACAGGGCTATGAATAGGCTAACGTTCCGGAACACGTATCCTCTACCGAGGATTGACGAGTTGTTTGACCAGTTGGAGGGAGCCCACTGGTTCTCAAAGTTGGATCTCAGGTCAGGTTACTACTAGTTGCTCATTCAGGAGGAGGATATCCCGAAGACAACCTTCAGCCGTAGATACGGGCTATATGAGTTTACCGTGATGCCCTTCGGGCTCACGAATGCACCATCGGCTTTCATGAGCTTGATGAACCGGGTGTTTGAGTCTACCTCGACCGGTTTGTCATAGTATGTATTGATGACATCCTCATTTACTAGAGGACAGAGGAGGAGCATGCAATACATATGATACTGACTATAGAGAGACTGCGGCAGCAACGCCTTTATGCGAAGTTCAGCAAGTGCCAGATCTGGCTGATGGAGATGGCCTTCCTAGGCCACATTATTAGTGGACCGGATTGGTAGTGGACCCAGCTAAGATTCAGGCAGTTCAATATTGGCTGTCGCGGAAGACAGCCACAGACGTGCGGAGTTTCTTAGGACTTGTCGGTTATTACCGGAAGTTTATGGATGGATTCTCTCGAATTGCCCTCCCACTCACATCTCTGACGAAGAAGGACGTGATCTTCTTCTAGACCTTGTAGTGCGAGACGACTTTCCAGGAGCTGAAGGATCGACTCACCTCGGCTCCTATCCTTTCCCTTCCATCGGTGAAGGAAGGATTTCAGGTCTATACCGATGCTTCCTACCAGGGCATGGGTGTAGTGCTGATGCAGAACGGCCATGTGATTGGTTATGCTTCCCGCCAATTGAAGAAGCATGAGCAGATCTACCCGGTGCATGACCTTGAGATGGGAGCAGTCGTGTTTGCTCTGAAGGTCTGGCGGCACTACCTCTACGGTGTCCACTGCGACATATACTCTGATCATAAAAATTTGAAGTATGTGGACACGCATAAGGATCTGAATATCAAGCAGAGGCGATCAGTGGAGTTTCTAGCAGATTACTAGTACGAGATGCACTACCACCCAGGGAAGGCAAATGTGGTGGCCGATGCGCTAAGTCGGAGAGCCGCCACGTCCGGAGCTGAGGCCCAGATTAATTCGATGGAGCTGGTGCAGATGTTGGAAGATATGCACATCACGCAGGTATCGTATGATGACCCTGAGCTCTATGAGGAGTATCTAGCCACGATGAGCACCACAGATGAAATTCGAGACCGAGTCAGAGATGGGCAGAGGCAGGATGCCAAGCTGGAGCTGATATTCCGTTCCTTGGAGACAAGCACTGCTGCAGTTTATCGATGCACTCTTGGCAAGTGTATCGATCGCTGTCAAGTAATAAAAGTGAGGATTTTGATCCCCAAATATCGATCTCTCGAGGAGTATAAGTAGGGAGTGTGGTTTTACTATTCGAAAAGTGATTGCAAGTATCATTGTGGCAAAGAGGGTTTAGTTTTGGTTTCCAAAGTTTAACGCTACTAAAACTAATGAGGTTGATGTCACCACATCGCTTTGGTGGATTACTCTAGAGAGTAAAAGGGAAGATGGATGAGCTAATGAGGGTCGCAATCACCTCTTCATAACGCACGCTTCTAGCAATCGCTAGAATGGCACAATCACAACAAGTGCAGGAAAAATTAAAGCTTAACAACACAAGCAATGATTAAGACATAACAACATATTGACATGTTGAAACCTTAAGAAAAACATTGTTCTCAAGAAACAATCCCACTATCACAAGTTCAGAAAGATGTAACCACAAGAAGAGGTGAAGAAACACAACCGAGCGCACAAAGGCTTTCCGAGATTCACGGACGGAGTCAAAGGTTGTAGGCCTTGTCCGAGCTCGGTCTACGGATGACGTCCGGGAACCAAGAAGTGTTGTCACTTCCTTCGAATATCCCGTCTTCTTCGTGAATGATCGCTCGGCTAGTTCTGACCGAAGAACTCCGCAAGTACAGCAACAACGAGCTTGGATGGTAGCTTGGAGGTCGGAGAAGATGAATGTGGCCGGAGACGCAACTATTGTAAGCTTTCTGAGGAGAAACGGTGGTCGGATCAACACTCCAAGGAGGAGAGAGAAAATGGCGGTTGGAGGCTAGTTTTCCCGCTCAGAGGAGCGGAAATGGTGGGGGAAGGGGAGTTGGATCCTTGGAAAGGGAAATCTGCAACTTAAATAGAAAAGTCAGAAAACATGGTCACACACGGTTTGGCGCACGGATGTGCGCAAAACGTGCGATATTAACTTTCAGGATAGACACGAGGAAGGAGAAGCATTGACCCATGTGTTTTCCTTAGCATACAGGCAATTCTGCACGTGCGTGAAGGACATAGCACGGGCAGCGACAGAGCGCTGGAAAACAGGGACACATAGGAAAACAATTCATTCTACTCGCGCACGGGCGCTGCCGCCCGTGCGTGAATAAATAGCACGATTAGACACAGAAAGGAACAAACTAGAAAGCTACAGGAAAACCGTGTGTTTCCTTCGCACACGGTTTCGAAGAAACCATGCTTCAACCGTGCAAGAGGAAATTCTTCAAGCTCAGCTTGACGTTCTTCCAACTGACTACAATTCACGCTTTCGCGCAAACCGTGGGTGAAAGAAACGCACGACCGTGCGTTTTCCTTGAGACAGAATTCATGCCTTGGGGGAAAACGCACCACCTGCACAACAAAGCCAAAGCTGGAGCACAAGCTCCCAGCTCCAAATACTGCAAAGAAAACACCATGAAAGATCCACGGGGAATACCATGTGCTTACCCCCAATAATAAAATGTGCAATTGCACACCCTCGAGCCAAAACAGTGCACAAAATGGTCCATGACCGAACGATGCAAATATAACCAATATCTGGTTGAAATGCAGTGCACGAGTGAGAAAACCAGCCTAGATGAGTCTGAAAAACCCTATAAATATCGGACTCATCACACCACCAGACTTAAACATTTGCTTGTCCCGAGCAAATCATCCCTCCATGGGCTCGAAAATAGCTAGTTGGCTTAGAAATTTCAAGAAAAAGGTAATGCGAGAAATCAAATACTCATGGGTACAGAAAATATAATAGATAAACTTTTCAATTATGCTACGAAGTTTATAAATTTCGACAAGTGTAAATAAGTATTGTAGCTACTCAAAACTAGAATCCTGGAGAATCATTTGGTCATGCGTAGGAAGAAAGTAGGCAAGCCACTAAGTTGAGCATTGTCGAAGACCTGGGCTTGAGACCACCTCCAAAGGAATCCACCAATGCCGGGAACCATATGCTTGCTCGTTCACACTCTCTCCACAGCACTAGTTTGACTCGAGCGCGAATCCGCAGGACTTTATGAAGATAATGGGTCTTAGGCGTATATGTAGGTAAGGATGAAAAAGGTAAACAATGGCTACGCACAACCCAAATGAGCTCATACAAAAAATCCTCTCCCCAAGCAATACATATAGGTGCTCCGCACCACCAGACTTGGACTTGACATACGGGTGCGTGCACTGCCTACCAGCATAAAATCTCAAATGGAATTTTCATTTAAATGTTTTCTTCTTTCATTTCAAACTACTTTCTTTTTCTCATTTTCTTTTCTTTTTCAGAAATTTTTATATCACATTGAGCCACAGAATCATGAAATTTGCACCTCGCAAACACAAAACAGCACCTCAACAACATCACCAAATGCAAGAAGTGATATACTAATAGCTCGAACTAGGGGCATGCTACTGGGATAGTCTTTTAGGCTTTGGTGATCACGGAGTGGGGCTGAATCAACAAGAGAGGAAGGCTCAAAATAGGCTAACAAGGATTACGTTAGGACTGGGTACAAGGCTCAACCGGTCCAAAATGATGACCTACATCACACTCACACTTGACTAACCATGCACCAAAGCTTCTAGAGTAGCTTGGGGCAAGTTCTTAGCCACCGAGAAAGATGATACTTCCTCCCGACTCGAGCAATACGAGGCCAGTGGTGGCTACACACATTCCTATACTACCATTCGATTTCCCAGATTCCACAGTTTTGAGTAGTACAACCATTATTTACAAATGCAGAAAAGCATAAATCTACAATCATAAAAAAATTAAATCTATACTAGTTCTACACATCATGACTCCACAATTAGGAGCACTGCACGAGTTTCACACTACCCTATCCTAAAATCCTAATCCAACACCACTATCTTAAAGTTAACACAAAAGAAATAAATTAAAATTGGGTCGATCACGTGCTTAAGTGCGCGCTCATGTGGTGTAGGTGCATAATGCTATCATGATAAAATGAAAAATGAAAATGAAAATACTCTTGTGGTATGCAAGTGCATGTGCAAACGTGACTCGCGAATCCTTCCCCCACCAGACTTATACTAAACAAAATATCCATGATTTTCAATAAAATTAAAGAAATGAAAGTTGGTGGAGAGGTTACTCATGCTCAGCAAATGAGCATACCAGAAGATTGGCGTTAAACTTCAGCAATAAACCCACGGCCAAAACATATTCCACCTGCAAAATATAATATCTCCAACCACAAAAAGCTATACACAATTATGCACAACAACTAAATTGCACAAATTTAAAGCAAGCAGTAGCATTGCGTCGTCTCCCATAATCCCTTTTCTTTACCGTCCTTAAGGTGGACCAAATACCTGTATTAACAATTATATAGATATTGTTCAAAAGCAAGAGTTCAGAATGCATGAAAAAAATTCCAAAGTTACACACAGCATGAAGATAAATAAAACAAGATACAGAAAGAGAGGGCGAGACGATGGCGAGGTGATCCTTCACCTGTTACGTGAGATCCTTCACTCTTTAGCTGAACACTGACTTATAGTAGATCCCCCTAGTTACGCGAGATGAGTGCGAGGTGAAGGCTTTAGGGACCATGGAAGACGAGTCTCCCCTACCCCTAGCCTCTTCCTTCTCGCGTCGACGGGCAAAATCAGATTCCTTGCATATAAGAAGTTCTTTTCTTTTCAAATTAACAGACAGGGATCACCAGAGTGGTATATCTACCCAACCAAATTAGCAACAGGCATATCTTCATCATCAGAGGGCATCCTTTCCTCACCCACGACGGGTGAAAGATCAGCCCAAGTCACCTGTTTAACAGTTTTATAACATTCATTAAGCTTAATCGAAGTTTTTAAATCCATTTCCTGCACGCTCCTAATAGTCATGCACAGCCCCCGTTCCTTTTCTTCAGAAACTTGTTTCACATCAAACAAGTCCACCTTCTCTTCTCCGTTAGCAATCATCAACATGTCTTTTACTTGCACAGCCCGATCTTGCCTATTCAGCAAAACATCGGTCTCCTCAGCTCTAGATATATCATAAGATAATAAAACATTTAATTCCAACAGTTTTTTAGATTCACTCAGGATTAGAGTGTTAAGTGATGGCGATAGCGACAAATTAACATTAGAAGCCAAGGTGATGTCGCATGTGTAAAAGCACAGTGTCGCCCCGTTTAGCTTCACTAGCTTTTAACTATTTCATATGGGTCCCAACACCTGGAAGTTGGTAACAACCACAGCCCAATTTAGTTTCACCTCAACCGCTTTAATCACCACGTCTGTTTTAACCACCGACCCATCAGCTAGCACAAGAGATTTTTGGATATTAGTCTCGACATTTAAATTAAGCTTCTCAACATCTTGCAGAGCAAGAATGTTGCACGACAAACCTGAATCGCAAAGTGCTACTGTCTCAATTTCATTAATCTCACACTCGACGTACAGCCACTTCATTAATACTGCACTCCTCTACCTCCCCAGAACTCTTCCCTTGCTCACGAGGATTCTTTTCCGTGTCGCTTGGGAGCGCGCCGTGAGTACGCTCGGAGCACATGGAAAAGTTGCACCAACTGTGTCTCTAAGTTCCTCATAGAGGCAGTTTGGGTGGCCCTGTTAGATTGGGACATCTCAACAAACGTTTCCATCATTTCTTCTAGAGCACTCTTACGTGCCCCTTGCTCGCTCTGATTATAACCCGGCAGCGGCGGTCGCGGCTGGCCATTGGAGGCTTGAGCATCAAATTGATGCTGGCCTCCCTGCCATATTTGACCTGGGGCATTTTGATTCCACAAGAAATTCGGATTATTTCTCGCGTTTGGGTTATACAAATTATTATAGGGCGCAGCACGGTTTTGACTGTATATAAAATTAACACTTTCATCAAAGGTTATACCTGCTGGTTCCGCAAATGACTCTCCAGCTGGGCATTCAAAAGCGTGGTGGACAGGATTTCCACAACCCTGGCATGATATGCCCCCAACCGGAGCTGGAGGAGTAGTCGATCTGTTCAGCATCCTTCTTCGATCCATCATAGGGTGGCTTGCTTCGTCTTGCTGCATCACCGCACTCACATCAAACAGATTTTTCGCCCCTTGGGGAATTTCTTCTCGCAGTACAGTATGTGCTATGGGAGGTCGTGTCTCGAAGAAGCCGCAAAGCCTCTTCAGGAGGAAGGTTCTTAATTGTGCTGTCGGTTGCTGCATCGATCATAGCCCAGTAGTTCGGCTCAACACCAAAATAGAATATTTCTACAAGATTCCACGACTCGTATCCGTGTTGTGGACAACGGCGTTGCAGGCCAGTGAAACGCTCCCACGCCTCAGACAACATCTCTTGGTCCAGCTGCCAGAACGTAGCAATTTCCCTTCGGGCATTCACAATTTTGTCCACTGGGTGGAACTTCGCCAAAAACATAGAGGACAGTGCCTCCCATATGGTAGTGGTCCCAGGGGCAATTGTGTGAAGCCAAGTCATAGCCCTGTCCCTCATCGAAAATTGGAATAGCTTCATCTTAACTACCTCATCAGAAATTCCAACATATCGGAAGGTGCCGCAAATCTCTGAGAATTCTGCAAGATCAAGCTACGGGTCCTAACTCAGCAAACTAGAATACTGCGTATTATTTCTGATCATATTCAGAATCGCAGGCTTTATCTCAAAATGGTTTTTGGCAATGGCTGGTCCGAAGCCTGGATAAACAATTCCCGCATTCAGGGTAATGAAATCGCGCATCGTCCTAACACGAGGTTGGACCATCTCCTGACCCTCAACAACTCAATCACATTGGCCATTTCATACTTGGCCCAAGTCTTCCATTCTAACTTCAGCAGCAGCAGCACGCACGAGAGCTCTCCTCACTCGTGCGATCTTAATATCAACTCCCAAATTTTCACCCCTATTACCAAGGTTAGGATCTGTCATACAACAAGAAAAATCTATCAAAGCGTCAAACAATTGCAAATTTTTCCAAAAGAAAAATGCACACAATGGTTGCACTCGCCGGCAACTGCGCCAAAAACTTGATGCACTTTCGGCAAATATACCGATCGCTGTCAAGTAATAAAAGTGAGGAGTTTAATCCCCGAATATCGATCTCTTGAGGAGTGAAAGTAGGGAATGTGGTCTTACTATTGGAAAAGTGATTGCAAGTATTATCGTGGCAAAAGGGGTTTAGGTTAGCTTTCTTAATCTTAACACTAATAAAACTAATGCGGGTTGCCGTCACTGCATCGCTTGGGTAGATTACTATAGAGAGTAAAATGGAAGATGGATGAGCTAATGAGGGTCGCAATCACCGCTTCACAACGCGCGCTTCTAGCAATCGCTAGAACTATACAATCACAACAAGCACAGGAAAAACTGGAGCTTAACAACACAAGTAATGTTTAAGACATAACAATATATTGACATGCTGAAACCTTATGCAAAACATTATTCTCAAGCAACAATCCCATTATCATAAGTTCATAAAGAAGTAACCACAAGAAGAGGTGGAGAAATACAATCGAGCGCACGAAGGCTTTCCGAGATTCACGGCCGGAATCAAGGGTTGTCGGGCCTTGTCCGAGCTCAGTCTACGGATGACGTCCGGGAACCAAGCGGGGTTGTCACTTCCTTCAAATGTCCCGTCTTCTTTGTGAATGATTTCTGGGCTAGTTCTGACCGAAAAACTCCGCAAGTGTAGCAAAAATGAGCTTAGATGGTAGCTTGGAGGTCAAAGAAGATGAAGGTGGTCGGAGATGCAACTATTGCAAGCTTTCTGAGGAGAAACGGTGGCCGGATCAACTCTCTAAGTAGGAGAGAGAAAATGGAGGCTGGAGGCGAGTTTTCCAGCTCAGAGGAGCGGAAATGGCGGGGGAAGAAGAGTTGGATCCTTAGAAAGAGGAAATCTGCAACTTAAATAGAAAAGTCTGAAAATAGGGTCACGCACGGTTTGGCGCACGGTCGGGTGCAAACCGTGCGATATTAACTTTCAGGATAGACACGAGGAAGGAGAAGCGTTGACCCGTGTGTTTTCCTTAGCGCACAGGCAGTTCCGCACGTGTGTGAAGGAGATCGCACGGGTAGCGACAGAGCGCTGGAAAATAGTGACACACAGGAAAACAGTGTGTTCTAATAGCGCACGGGCGCTGCCGCCCTTGTATGAACAAATCGCACGATTAGCCACATAAAGGAACAAACTAGAAAGCTACAGGAAAACCATGCATTTCCTTCATGCACGGTTTCGAAGAAATCGTGCATCAACTGTGTGAGTGGAAATTCATCGGATCGGCTCGACGATCTTCCAGCTGACTACAACGCACGCTTTAACGAAAACCGTGCGTGAAAGAAACGCACGACAGTGCATTTTCCTTGAGACAAAATTCATGCCTTCGGGGAAACGCACCACCTGCACAATAAAGCCAAAGCTAGAGCACAAGCTTCCAACACCAAATACTGCAAAGAAAACACCAGAAAAGAGCCACATGGAGCACCATGTGCATACCCCCAATAACAGAATGTACAATTGCACACCCTCAGGCCAAAACAGTGCACAAAATGGTCCATGACCGAACGATGCAAATATAACCGGTATCCAGTTAAAATGCAGTGCACGAGTGAGAAAACCATCCCAGATGAGCACGAAAAACCCTACAAATATTGGACTCATCAATTACACGTTGAGGGATGGTTTGGTGTGCTTCAGAGGAATGGTTTATATACCAGAGGGAAGCCATTTTCGGGAGGATATCATGATGGAGGCCCACTGCAGCCGCTATTCGGTACACCCGGAAATTACGAAGATGACTACGGACCTGAAGAAGACCATGTACTGGCCAGGCATGAATAAGGATATCACCTACTTCGTGACCTACTGCGAGACATGCCAGCTGTTGAAGGCATAGTGCAGGAACCCTGCGGGATTGTTGCAACAACTCTCGGTGCCGGAGTGGAAGTTCGATGTTATCGTGATGGATTTCATACATGGGCTTCCCCGATCTTGGACGGGGAACGATTTGATCTGGGTGATAGTCGATCGGCTATAAAGGTAGCCAGATTTATCCCGAACAGGAAGGATGACTCGGTTGGTGTGCTGGTATGGAAGTTTGTGAAGTAGTTCGTCAGTTATCACGGTGTTCCCAGTAATATCGTGTCAGATCGGGATGGACAGTTTATGTTCAGGGAGTGGCGATCAGTGCAAACCTACTTGGTCACTCGGCTGACCTTCAGTACAACCTTCCACCCTCAGACAGACGGGCAGACGGAGAGCTCCAATGGGACTTTGGAAGATCTACTTCGCCTATGCATTCTGGACTGCGGAGAGCCCTGGGGGAAGCTGTTGCCACTAGTCGAGTTCTCTTATAATAACAGCTACTATTATTGGGTACAACAACAATAGTAGAGCATATAGGGTCTATAACTTGACTACACAAGTTGTAGAATAATCTGTTCATGTTGTCTTTGATGAGTCTATGTTAATTAACTGTGAGTTGCCAAGCACTTCTTCTATTCCTGCAGGTTCAAAAGGTAAGATGAACAATCTGACCATCAGGGAAGATAAACCAGTAGGCCAAGAGATTGAAGATGATGGATGCTGTCCAGGGGGAGCTCAAGACATACAAGCTGAGAATGAAGAGCAACCAGCTGAATACATTGAAGATCAGCAAGCTGAAGAAAGATTGCCTCGAGCTATGACACATTTAAGAGATCATCCAGCTCATCAAATCATTGGTGATGTAAGTCATGGTGTAATGACCAGAAGCTTGAACTCAGCACTATGTTCAAGCTTTCTGTCTCAAATGGAACTAAAGAAGTTTGAAAAGGCTATCCAAGATTCATTCCGGATTGGTGCTATGCAGGAAGAGCTGAACCAATTCAAGAGATGCAAAGTTTGGAAACTGGTTCGCAGACCTAGGGGACATAAAGTGATAGGGACTAAGTGGATCTACAAGAATAATTTAGAAGAAAATGGCATTATTGTGAAGAACAAGGCTAGATTGGTGGCAAAAGGCTACGGGCAGTAAGAAAGAATAGACTTTGACCAGACCTTTGCACCAGTAGCATGGCTAGAAGTAATAAGACTATTCCTTGCCTATGCAGCCTATACAGAATTCAAGGTCCTTCAAATGGATGTTAAGTTAGCATTCCTGAATGGAGATCTAAAAGATGAAGTATATGTGGACTAGCCATTAGGTTTTGTAGATCCTCACTTTCCTGATCAAGTCTATATACTTAAGAAAGCTCTATATGGGTTGAAACAAGCCCCTAGAGCATGGTATGAGACATTGTCTACTTTCCTGATTGAGAATAATTTCTCAAGTGGGAAAATAGACAAGACACTATTCCTGAGGGAATCAAAGGGCAAGGTCATCCTAGTCGAGATATATGTTAATGACATAATCTTTGGATCTACTGAGAACAACCTTTGCAGAAAGTTTGCCAAACTTATGCAAGGGAACTTTGAGATGAGCAGCATGGGTGAGCTAAAGTTATTCTTGGGACTTCAAGTAAAACAGACAGATGATGGCTTGTCCATATCCCAGTCTAAGTTCACCAGGGAGTTGATTAAAAAATAGGGCATGGAGACTGCTTCCACCATTAAAACTCCAATGGGGTAAAGTATGTCTTTAGGCAAAGATGAGGTAGGGAAACATGTTGATGAGTCTTTGTATAGAGGGATAATTGGCTGCTTACAATACTTGACTACAAGTAGGCCTAACATCATATATGCTATATGTGTTTGTGCTAGATACCAGGCATGCCCTAAAGAGTCTCATTATTCTGCTGCAAAGAGAATTTTAAGATATCTTAAGGACACACCAGATCTTGGTCTGTGGTACCCTAGGAATAGATATTTTCTGCTAACAGGTTTTTCAGATGCAGATTTTGCAGGCTGCAAGCAAGACAGGAAAAGTACCACTAGTACATGCCAATTCCTAGGTGGAAGATTGGTGTCATGTAACAGCAAAAAGCAGACAAGTGTTGCTATATCCACAGCAGATTCAAAATATATTGCATCTGGGAGTTGCTGTGCTCAGACGTTATGGATACAACATCAACTTGAAGATTATGACATCAAGATAAGTAGAACTGCATTATATTGTGATTCTACTAGTGCTATATCAATTTTTAGAAACCCTGTTTCACATAGCAGAACAAAGCACATTGAAAATAGGTAACATTTTATTAGAGAACGTGTTGAGAAAGAGGACATAAGTCTAGAGTTTATTTCTACTCATACACAACTAGCTGATATATTCACTAAACCTCTACATTAAAGTAAATTCAATCATTTTAAAATTAAATTAAGCATGTTGAACCTGGAATAGGATGGTAGATTAAGAAAAATTCTACTCAACATATGATTAATTAAGTTATGTGTCGACACATAAAGTAGTCTGTGTCGACACTCAGAAGTTGGTTTCGACACATAAAGTAATCTGTGTCGACACTCAGAAGTTGGTGTCGACACAGAGTTTTTGACACTCAAATGTTGGTATCGACACATAAAGTCGTATGTGTCGACACTTAGAAATTTATGTCGACATATAGAGTTGTCGAGACACTAACTTCCTGTCGAGACTTTAGCAGTCTGTGTCGACACAATCAAAATTGTGTCGACATACGAAACTCTATTTTTAGCCCGCCTTTTGACCTTCCGTATTTCGAAAAGTATAAATACGAAGAAACGAGACCTTGTCGAGTACGCTCTCAGAAATCTTGAGACTAAACCATCAGTATCGACAAGAAATTCTTCTTCTCTCTCTTCAACTTCCACTTCTCTCATCTCCAATGGCACTCAAGATGGACAACAACATTAACGATGGTTATGAGCTAGTTCGGGGAGTGTTCAATGATGCTAAACAAGATATCAAGGCGGTTGTGGACCTAATCTAGGAAGCAGTACTGGATTATTTGGTTTCAGAACCAACAATAATTTGGAAGAAGGAAGTTCTAGAATTCCATTCCAACACTACATTGAATTCAAAGGGGAACAAGATTCAATCAACTATTCACGGAGAAACAGAAAAAATAACCTAAAAAATCTGAGCAAATCACTTCAACTACCAAGGATTAAAGAAGAAACAGAGATTGATTCTACACTGACTGCAAATGGCCTCAAATGGTGTGAGCTGCCCTCAACCACAAACATTGGATCATCCATGACTAGGAAAGGGATGAACTCCAAAGGGAAGTTTCTATCAGATATTATTGGGATGGTAGTTCTCTACAAAACTGGGGGGCATGATAGGATCTCTTTCTACATGTTCAGCCTCATGACAAGAGTCATCTTTTAGGTGAAGACTGACTGGAGTGTTGTAATCTTTAATAAGATTAAGGAAGGTATTAAGAAGCCAAATCTAGGCAGAACCTTAAGTCTGTATCTGGCTGTCAGTATATCTGATGTACTAAACCAGATTGTTGGCTCAAAGATTAATCACATGAGGAGGATGGATATAAGAATCATGTCTAGGCGGGACAGATTATTGTCCAAGGAAGACCCTGCACCAAAGCAGAAGTCCAAACAGGTCCCAAAATCAAAGAGAGTTACAATGTATGCTGAGGAGTCCTCCGGTGACTCAGAAGAAAGAGTTGAATTCAGTTCTGATGAAGATAACACTGAACTACCCAAGAATTCTCAAACTCACACACCTGGAACTGAAGCACAAATATAGGGGGACTGTCCATTTGACAGATAATCAAGAGATATCAGTCCCTGGGAAAACTGTCAATGAAGCCCAGCTAGACAGTGAGACTGCAAAACTCACTATAATGGAAGTGTTTCATGACATCAACACAGCTGCTGACCATTCTGAAAGAGAGGCACAGGATGTGCATATTCCTGATTTACCAGAGAAACCTTAGGATCCTGAGACTGATGTAATCCAAGAATTATAGACTGACTTCCAAGGGGAGCAAGAAGAGGTATACAAGGAAGATATTTCTGTTGATGTATACACTGCTGCAAGGGTTGAGGGGGAGGTGCCAGACCTAGCCCCAAGACTAGATATAGATGTTTCAGGCACTACTGTGAAACTTGAGATATCATCTAATTCAGAAAACGAGGAAGCAGCCTCAGTACTTAAGAAAAGAAAAATCATGTAGCTAAGAAAGAAGAGTTCAGGTTATAAAAAGCCTTAAAGGCTGAATCATCATCTATGATGAACTGTAAATATGCGTATTTTTATGCACATTAATTTAGTCATTTTCATTTATTTTCGTCGTTTTTACTTATTTTTGTTCAATAAAATGTTCCTATTCTTGTAAATTTTCTCCTAACTTGTTTTATTTTGATTTTCAGAAAAATTCCAAAATCTGCCAAAAATTGGGAAGTACACGCCCGTGACACATGGGTCACGCCCGTGACCGAGCCGTGACTGTGCATTTCCCGTTAAATCGTAAAATTTCTGAAGAAAAGGCTTGACACGCCTGGCGACACGCCCGTGTCACCCGACACGGGGTGTGACCCAAGCCCGTGTCCTCTCCTCTCGACGAATTCCACTCGACGATCGTCGAGTGTCGACCCGACTGTCACGCCCATAGTCACGCCCGTGACATGGGGCGTGACCTTTCCAGCTGGCCCGACAAGGTGCTGCCGAGGACATTTGACGCAACCCGCGCCCGGTTCTACCTCCCCGACACGCCCTAGGTCACGCCCGTGACCTGGGGCGTGACTGCTGCGAACTCAGCCCGAAGTCAACTTTGCTGTCCAATCGCCAGCCGCCTTCATGAATAGTACTGTCACGCCCCCATGTCACGCCCGTGACCGAGGGCGTGTACTTAGAAATTTTTTCCTATAAATAGCCCAGTTCTGTAAGGTCCAAGGGTTCAGATTTTTGGGCCAATTTAGTGTATTTTTGTGGGCTGCATCCGTGATTTTCAAGGCTATGTAAGGAGATTTCTCCCTTTTTTATTTCATTTCTTGTTTTGTCTTAGCTTTAACCCTTGTAATAGCTTGTAATAGTTCCTAAAATTCAATAAAATGTTAGATTTTCTCTTCTTACTTAGCTTTGGAATGAAACTTGTGCCCACTTTCTTTCTTCTTTTTAATCTTTGTTCTTCACTTGTTCTTCACTTGTTCTTCATTTATGAAAAGTGTGTGTGTGTGTATGAGTGTAACATGCTTACTTTACATTTTTTTTTACTTGTTTTCATGCTTAGGTTAGGATTTCCTCTTTACATGCCTTTGATTTTTCAAGATAGGTTTTATTAGAAACTCATGAAATGATGAATTAGGTTTTCCTTTTTTTCTTGTCTTCTTCAACATCTTCACTCTTATGAGTGTGTAAAAGAGTTAAAGTTTCCTTTGTTTTTTTTTACTTAGCTTCATTTTGGAATGAAAACTTTTTTTCTTCTTTCACTTTTATTTCAACTTTTTTAGCTCTTTTATGAAATCCTAGGAATGAAAATGTTGAAATTTTTATTTTCCAAAAACTTTGGTTTTTAATTTGTTTTGAAAAACTTTTGTCTTCTAAAATTTTAATTTCTTCTTTTTATTTGTTTTTGGCAAAACCTATGCTTGAAATAGTTAAAATTTTAATTTTTAGGTAACTTTGATTTTTCATGAAGTGTGTGTGAGTGTAGGTGTATAATTTTTATGCTTTGATTTAAATTATGTAGAGTGTGTGAGTGTAGGTGTTAAATTTTCATGCTTTGTTTTAATGCTTTCTTTTAATGCTTTATTCAAATTATGTAGAGTGTGTGAGTGTAGGTGTATAATTTTATCGCTTTCTTGAATTTCAAATGGAGTGTGTGTGTTCGTGTGCATTTATTTCCGCCTACTCGTTAAGAGTTAAATGGCGCATCGTCTTCATTTTCAGTCCTACTCATTTGAGTAGGACTTGCAATTTTTCTTTCTTTATTTTTCCGCCTACTCACTTGAGTTTAAATGGCCGGACTTTATTTCAGTCCTACTCGTTTGAGTAGGACTTGCAATTTTACTTTATTTTTTTTCCGCCTACTCACTTGAGTTAAATGGCCGGACTTTTTAGCCCTGTAATCGCATTTATTTTCTCCTACTCATTTGAGTAGGACTCGCTTTCATTTCAGTCCTACTCGTTTGAGTAGGACTTGCAATTTTCAGCCTTTATTTACCGCCCCCACTCGTTTGAGTGGGACTCGCAAATTTGAATATGCAATTTTCTTTTATGTGTAACTTAGCTTTTGTTTAATTTATAATTTGGAGTGTGCGTGAGTTCTCGTTTAGTTAACTTTTTAGCTCTCTAAATATTGTTATTTTTCTTTTGTCTCTTTCTTATAATCGTTTAGCATTTAATTTCGAACTCGCGCCTCACTAAATTATAAGCCGTCCCCATACCGATGTGTGGCTAATCGCTATTAGCCTCGGCATCGAAGAGCATTGGGACATTTAAAATGATTTATAATAATTAAAGTTCTTTATTTTCATTTTAATTTAAGCACTTAGGGTTTACCCCGGGTTTACGACGCGTAGGACCACATAATCGATGTGTGGGCCCTATTTCCGTAGTCCATATGCTAGCTAGCCGAGAGGCCGTGCATATGGACCGATCACCCCTGGGTAAATAGAGTTGCGTGCATTCCCTCGAGAGAGGACTAGCGTAATTCTACCGGATTGGGTCCCCCACCCAATAGCGGGGTTCTTAGCGTAAAGCGGGCGTTAAGAGGAATCCTTCGTCGGACTAACGTTCGGTCGAATAGTCTTAACGTTTAGGTGAGCGATATCCCTATAGCTAGGTGAGCTCACATTTGTGGAACCTCCACGGCCAAGTTGTCTTATTATTAATTTGAAAACCAAGTCTTTTTATTATTAAAAATTGTTTTAGTCTTAATCCGATTCGATGCCGAGCGTTAACCCTTCATCGAATATTCTCTAAATCGTTTTTTCGCACCTTTGCTTTTTCGCCTTTTATTAAGTAAAAAAAATCCACCTTATTTTCAGTAAAATAATAGTCCTCCCGGAGGAGTAAGAATAGTCAACGCGACCCCGAGAACAATACGACCTCGGTATTCCCCCGAATATCGAGTACTACTTGCGATAGGTGCACTTGCCTACCCGAGCAAGCCCGCGGCGATCGACTCAACGAACCAACCACAGTAAGAGTCTGTTCGCGGGCACATCAAGTTTTTGGCGCCGTTGCCGGGGAATCTCTTTTCGAGTTGCTATTTCGAATTCCGGAGTCTATTAATTTTACTTATTTTCTAAAAAAACAAAAAAAAAAAAAACTAAAAACTTTATTTTTAAAAAAAAAAAACACAAAAACAAAAGAGTTTATTTTTGTTTTATTTTTGTTTGGGTGTATGACCCGAGGACAACCCTCAGAGTCTGAAGATTTAGACTTCGACCCTGAGATCGAACGCTCTCTTGCGCGTATCCGATCTCATCGCCGAAATCCTTCTTTAGATCCCGAGGAATCTATCGGAGAACCCACTGTTGTAGTTATGGCCGCCCCTAACCTTCCCCCGGCGGCCGAGCGTACTATGTCTTATTACGCCCGGCCTAACCTGGATGATTCCGGGTCAAGTATTGTCCGCCCTGCGGTGGCCAATAATAATTTTGAAATAAAGTCAAGTGTCATTCAAATGGTCCAAAACGCCGTGCAGTTCGATGGACTGCCGGATGAGGACCCGAATGTCCACTTGTCCAATTTCTTGGAGATATGCGACACCTTCAAGATCAATGGCGTCACTGATGACGCCATTCGTTTGCGCTTATTTCCTTTTTCCCTTAAGTCCAAAGCCAAGGCGTGGTTGAATGCCCTCCCGCGAGGATGTATCACCACGTGGGCTGAGTTGACGGAACGGTTCCTAACGAAGTACTTTCCGCCCGCCAAAACTGCAAAGTTGCGGGCGGACATTTCTTCGTTTGTGCAGAACGATCCTGAGTCTCTATACGAGACTTGGGAACGATTTAAGGAATTCCTCCGCCGTTGCCCGCACCACGCGCTGCCAACGTGGTTGCAAGTTCAAATTTTTTATAATGGGCTGAATTTTCAGACGCGTCAAATGATTGACGCGGCTGCCGGGGGAACGCTTAACAACAAAACCCCCGAGGCCGCCCAGGCTTTATTCGAAGAGATGGCTATGAACGCCTATCAATGGAACGTCCCGCGGGGACGACCAAAGCCGGCGGCTGGTCTTTTTGAAGTGGATGCCACTGCTCTCTTGACCCTTCAAGTTGAAAGGTTAACGAAGCAGGTGGCGGAGATGTCTGCTGCCTCCTCCACTCCGCCTTGTTTTATTCCCCCTAACGTCTGCGTAGCTGAAGAGTTCGTGGACTTCATGGGAAATTCGGGTCGTCCTCCCTTCAACCCCAACAACAACCCTTATAGTAATAACTATAATCCGGGTTGGAGGAATCACCCCAACTTCTCGTGGAGCAACCCGAATAATGCTCAGCGTCCCCCTATTTCTTATGCGCCCGGATTTCTTCCTCCCCCTCCTCTTCCGAAACCCTCCCCGATGGAGGAAAATTTTTCGAAGTATATTGCGTCCAACGAGTCAAATATCCGGAACATCACCGGATCGCTAAAAACACTCGAACAACAGGTTGGACAGCTAGCGAGGATGATGTCCGAGCGCGCGCTCGGGGCACTGCCAGGAAACACGGAGCCCAATCCGCGGGAAAACGCCAACGCTATAACCCTCCGTAGCGGAAAGGAGGTGGTCGATCCAAAACGGACCGACCCTCAGGTACATATTTCACCTCCGACCCCTCTTCCCCTTTCTTCGCTCACGCCACCTTTACCTATTATAAAAGAAAAAATTATTTTAAACAAGGCTCTCCCGTATCCGCATAAGTTAGAAAACGAGCGTAAGGACGCGCAATATGAAAAATTTATTTTATTATTAAAACAAATTCACATTAATGTTCCTTTTTGCGAGGCTATCTCGCAAATGCCCAAATATGCGAAATTTTTAAAAGAACTACTTTCTAATAAACGCAAATTAGAGGATATTTCGCATGTATCTCTCAACGCTGTCTGCTCGGCGGCCCTTACTAATAAATTGCCCGCAAAACAAAACGACCCGGGACGGTTTTCCATCCCGTGCCTTTTTGGCGATATATTAGTAAAGTACGCCTTAGCTGATTTAGGGGCTAGCATTAATCTGATGCCGTTCTCGCTCTTTTCGCGTTTAGGTTTGGGTACTCCTAGTCCTACGAATATGCGCATCCAATTAGCGGATCGCTCGGTTAAGTTCCCTATCGGGGTAGTGGAGGACGTCCTTGTCCGAGTCGACAAGTTTACCTTCCCGGTAGACTTCGTCATCTTAGATATCGAGAGGACGCCGAGGTACCAATAATACTCGGTCGCCCTTTTCTCGCCACCTCCCGCGCACTAATAGATGTTAGTAATGGTAGCCTTCTCCTCCGAGTAGGCGATGACCAAGTTACTTTCTCTATTAATCCCTCGATGGACAATTTGTCATCGAGCGACGATTTCTGCTATTCTTTAAATACTTTTTTCGGAGATCGTTCTTCTCCCATTTTCGAGTCCGTATTTTTAAATGACGATATTTATGCGCTCGAAAATTTTAACTGCGATGAGGATACGTCTATAGACTTGCCTTTCGAACCAATTGGTAAGAAAGACATCGGCATTAAAACCTCCCTAGAAGAACCGCCCATCCTAGACCTCAAACCCTTACCCGCCTCGCTCAAGTATGCTTTTTTGGGAAAAGGTGATACGCTCCCCGTTATCATTTCTTCGGACTTGAGTGATTCGGAGACTTCCGATTTATTGGAAGTTTTATTTAAACATCGCCACGCAATTGCGTGGCAAATCTCTGACCTAAAGGGGATTAGCCCCTCCTTTTGCACCCATAAGATTTTCCTAAACGATAATTGCCGCAAAACGATTCAGCCGCAGCGTCGTCTTAACCCAAACATGAAAGACGTCGTTAAAGCCGAAATCATTAAGTTATTAGATGCGGGGATTATCTACCCTATTTCGGACAGTGCATGGGTTAGTCCCGTGCATGTCGTGCCCAAGAAGGGCGGTCTTACCGTAGTGGCAAATGAGCATAACGAGCTTGTCCCAACTCGTACTGTTACGGGTTGGCGAGTGTGCATCGACTATAGGAAACTTAATGACGCCACCCGCAAGGATCATTTCCCTCTGCCATTTCTAGACCAGATTTTAAAGCGTTTATCCGGTCATCCGTATTATTGTTTTCTTGATGGTTTATCGGGGTTTTTCCAAATCCCCATTTCCCCCGATGATCAAGAGAAAACAACTTTTACTTGCCCGTTCGGCACCTTCGCCTATCGAAGAATGCCATTTGGACTCTGCAACGCGCCAGCTACATTCCAAAGATGTATGCTAGCGATCTTTGGCGAGCTAGTAGAAGACATTATGGAAGTCTTTATGGATGACTTTTCTGTTTTCGGACGCTCTTTTCCCAATTGCCTTAATAATTTAGATCGTGTCCTTCAACGGTGCGAGGACACAAGCCTTGTTCTAAATTGGGAAAAATGCAACTTTATGGTTCGAGGAGGTTTGGTCCTCGACCATATGATTTCGTCTAAGGGGATAGAGGTGGATAAGGCCAAAATAGAAATTATAGAAAAACTTCCGCATCCAACAAACGTAAAATCTATTAGGAGTTTCTTAGGCCATGCGGGCTTTTATCGACGCTTTATTCAAGATTTTTCAAAAATAACAAAGCCGCTAACTCACCTCTTGGAAAAGGAATCACGCTTCATCTTTAGTAGCGAATGCGAGTCCGCCTTTAATTTGATAAAACAAAAACTTATCTCTTCACCAATTTTAGTGGCCCCTAATTGGTCCCTTCCGTTCGAAATAATGTGCGACGCTAGTGATATTGCCTTAGGTGCCGTTCTTGGCCAACGCGTAGAAAAACATTTGCATCCTATTTATTACGCTAGCAAGACGCTCACTTCCGCACAAATAAATTACACGACAACGGAAAAGGAACTCTTAGCCGTCGTTTTCGCTTTCGATAAGTTTCGCTCGTATATAACGCTATCTAAAGTTATCGTTTTTACCGATCACTCCGCGCTTAAATATTTATTAGCTAAAAATGATGCGAAGCCCCGCCTTCTTCGATGGATTCTCCTCCTACAAGAGTTTGATTTGGAGATCCGAGATAAGCGGGGAGCAGAAAATCTAGCGGCAGACCACCTCTCCCGTTTAGAAAATCCAGGTGCGGAAGCGCTCGTCGAATCTGAAATAAATGACAGATTCCCCGAGGAACGCCTTCTTGCAATTAATAAATCTTCGTCATCTTCGCCTTGGTTCGCAGATTTTGCAAATTTTTTAGTAGCGCGGGTCCTTCCAAAAGAATTTTCCGGTCACCAAAAGAAGAAATTCTTTTCTGACTTGAAAAATTTCTTTTGGGAGGACCCATTTCTTTTTCGTATCTGCGCGGACCAAGCGGTCCGAAGATGCGTTGCGGGTGTGGAGTGCTTACAAATTCTTAAGCACTGCCACGAGGGTCCAGCCGGTGGGCATTATCAAGCCAACCGGACCGCTCGGAAGGCGCTAGAGGCGGGCTACTTTTGGCCCACTCTCTTCAAAGACGCGCATAATTTTGTGCGAGCATGCGATAGCTGTCAGCGGTCGGGTAACATCTCTCGTCGCGACGAGATGCCCCAAAACATGTTTTTAGAATGCGAAGTCTTCGATTTGTGGGGCATAGATTTTGTTGGCCCCCTACCTCCGTCTTTCAAAAATATGTATATTTTAGTGGCGGTCGACTACGTATCGCGGTGGGCGGAAGCGCAAGCTCTCCCCACCAACGATGCGCGAGTCGTCGTTACATTTCTTAAAAAATTATTTTCTCGCTTCGGCACGCCTCGCGCAATTGTTAGTGATAGGGGAACGCATTTCTGTAACGCTCTTATGGCTAAGACGTTAGCTAAATACGGAGTCACGCACAAGCTTGCCACCCCCTACCACCCGCAAACAAGTGGCCAAGTCGAGGTAGTAAATCGAGAGATTAAGCGAATTTTAGAAAAAAACCGTTTCGCTAAATAGGAAAGATTGGTCCGTTAAACTCGACGATGCGTTGTGGGCGTATCGGACGGCATACAAAACCGCTATTGGATGTACGCCGTTCCGGTTAGTCTACGGCAAAGCGTGTCATTTACCCGTAGAATTAGAACATCGCGCACTTTGGGCTTTAAAACTCTTAAACCTCGACTCCAACTTAGCCGCTCAGAATAGAAAACTGCAACTAAACGAGCTCGATGAATGGCGTGCGAACGCTTACGAGAGCAATAAATTCTATAAGGAGCGCTCTAAGTTATATCACGATCGAAAAATCAAGTCCCAAAAATTATTTTCTCCGGGCGATCTTGTCCTTCTTTACAATTCACGCCTTAGGCTTTTTCCAGGTAAATTAAAATCTAGATGGTCCGGTCCCTTCTTAGTTGAAGAAGTTTTTCCTTATGGAACCGTACTCGTCTCCCACCCGGACAAAGGCTCTTTTAAAGTAAACGGTCATCGGTTAAAGTCTTACATCGCGGGCGACCCAGTGATCGGTTTTAGCGAAACCATAACTTTCCTCCACATTATAAACCCGCCAAAATAGTCAAGCTACACGACTATAAACAAAGCGCTCCTGGGAGGCACCCCTCGCTTATCTTTTTCGCTCTTTCCTTATTATCTTTGTTATTTTTTTTCTAATAAACGCAGGGTTTCTGATCGGCCTTCCCCACCGCGTTTCAGGGAAGCTTCTACCCCCTTCCCTTTCTTTTTTTTGTACATATTGTCTTTCTTTTCTGTTCCGCATACTTACGATACAACATTGGGGACAATGTTGGACTTAAGTATGGGGGTTTTTTCGTGCTTTATTTTCTGCACTTCAATTTTTCTGCATCTCAAAAAAAAAGAAAAATACAAAAAAATACATATAACAACAAACAAAAACAAAAAAACTAAAAAACATCTTAAAATGAAACAAAAAAATTTTAAATGAAAAAAAAACAAAAAAAAAATTTTATGAAAAAACAAAAAAAAAAAATTTTTTGTTTCTCTTTGTATATATTTTTTGTTTTTTCTCTCTCCCCCTTCCTCATTCTTGTACAAACATTTTTCTTTTTCTCCCTTATTTTTGTACATATTATGAAAATTCTCTTAAAAAAATACAAAAAAAAAGATAATAGTTCAAAAAATTTTCAAACAAAAAAATTGAGAAAAACAAAAATACAAAAAAAAAAGATAATAAATGAAAAACACAAAAAAAATGTTTACAAAAAAAAAACTATAAAAAAACAAAAAAATGTTTTGCAACAAATAAATTAAATATTCCATACTTAACTTTTCTGCTATCCAAATATTCTGTTTTGAGTTTATTTATATGTGAATACTATTAATTCTCTGTTTACTACCCGTTTGTTAATTATCGATTGAAACATTTAAATAGCCGGGGTTAAGTTTTAACGAATTCTTTATGCTTTGTTAAAACTAGCGGACTCGTTTTAGGCACTATTTCTAATTTTTCATTAATAGGAGAACGTATATTATGTTAGGAAATAACGACTATAGAATTCAATTATACTGACTTTTAGCTTTCTGAAAACATTGGAACGTACAAATTATTAAGGTTGCTCTCAAAAATTTTTAGGATTACAATCTAGTTTTCCTTTCTCCCCTCACTTTTCATGACCTACTTGGCATGAAAAATTTTATCCTTAAAAGATCTTATGTCAATGGGAACAAGATTTCGTTCCGTAAACATAGGCACCCAATAATTTAAAAGATTATATAGGGAGTAAGAGGATAAAATTCATTACTCCTGCAAATATACATTGGGTTAATTTTTATTATTATGAAGTTGAAAAACAAAAATCATATTAGGAAAATAAGATTTCGTTTTCCTAATAATCCAAAAGAAAAAAAAATGGAGGTTCGAGAAAAAAATTACCTCACCTCAAATATCAAAACCCTCTTCATAAACCACACTACCCCCTTAGCCAATTACTCGATTCTAGAATTAATTCAAAAATCTTTTTGAGAGCATAATTAGTAAATTGTATTATTTCCGGTAGCACTCGTATAAGCTAGAATTCTTATAATTCCAAACTATTTTCGTTAACCTAACCATTACAAATGTTGCCTTCTATTTTGATTGCATCAAGAAGTCTTTTGGCCAAAACTTTTGCGCTATTTAAATCATCTACATAATTTTAGGACTTAACTCTTACACCCCGTATATTTATTTCGATCTCTCTTATAATTGATTAAGCGATAGCCAAAACTTAGAGTTTTTTTTATTCCTTATAGATTCACCTCAAACTTTTGCTCTGGAATAGCAAAAGCCTAAGTATGGGGGTATTTGATGAACTGTAAATATGCGTATTTTTATGCACATTAATTTAGTCATTTTCATTTATTTTCGTCGTTTTTACTTATTTTTGTTCAATAAAATGTTCCTATTCTTGTAAATTTTCTCCTAACTTGTTTTATTTTGATTTTCAGAAAAATTCCAAAATCTGCCAAAAATTGGGAAGTACACGCCCGTGACACATGGGTCACGCCCGTGACCGAGCCGTGACTGTGCATTTCCCGTGAAATCGGAAAATTTCTGAAGAAAAGGCTTGACACACCTGGCGACACGCCCGTGTCACCCGACACGGGGCGTGACCCAAGCCCGTGTCCTCTCCTCTCGACGAATTCCACTCGACGATCGTCGAGTGTCGACCCGACTGTCACGCCCATAGTCACGCCCGTGACATGGGGCGTGACCTTTCCAGCTGGCCCGACAAGATGCTGCCGAGGACATTTGACGCAACCCGCGCCCGGTTCTACCTCCCCGACACGCCCTAGGTCACGCCCGTGACCTGGGGCGTGACTGCTGCGAACTCAGCCCGAAGTCAACTTTGCTGTCCAATCGCCAGCCGCCTTCATGAATAGTACTGTCACGCCCCCATGTCACGCCCGTGACCGAGGGCGTGTACTTAGAAATTTTTTCCTATAAATAGCCCAGTTCTGTAAGGTCCAAGGGTTCAGATTTTTGGGCCAATTTAGTGTATTTTTGTGGGCTGCATCCGTGATTTTCAAGGCTATGTAAGGAGATTTCTCCCTTTTTTATTTCATTTCTTGTTTTGTCTTAGCTTTAACCCTTGTAATAGCTTGTAATAGTTCCTAAAATTCAATAAAATGTTAGATTTTCTCTTCTTACTTAGCTTTGGAATGAAACTTGTGCCCACTTTCTTTCTTCTTTTTAATCTTTGTTCTTCACTTGTTCTTCACTTGTTCTTCATTTATGAAAAGTGTGTGTGTGTGTATGAGTGTAACATGCTTACTTTACATTTTTTTTACTTGTTTTCATGCTTAGGTTAGGATTTCCTCTTTACTTGCCTTTGATTTTTCAAGATAGGTTTTGTTAGAAACTCATGAAATGATGAATTAGGTTTTCCTTTTTTTCTTGTCTTCTTCAACATCTTCACTCTTATGAGTGTGTAAAAGAGTTAAAGTTTCCTTTGTTTTTTTTACTTAGCTTCATTTTGGAATGAAAACTTTTTTTCTTCTTTCACTTTTATTTCAACTTTTTTAGCTCTTTTATGAAATCCTAGGAATGAAAATGTTGAAATTTTTATTTTCCAAAAACTTTGGTTTTTAATTTGTTTTGAAAAACTTTTGTCTTCTAAAATTTTAATTTCTTCTTTTTATTTGTTTTTGGCAAAACCTATGCTTGAAATAGTTAAAATTTTAATTTTTAGGTAACTTTGATTTTTCATGAAGTGTGTGTGAGTGTAGGTGTATAATTTTTATGCTTTGATTTAAATTATGTAGAGTGTGTGAGTGTAGGTGTTAAATTTTCATGCTTTGTTTTAATGCTTTCTTTTAATGCTTTATTCAAATTATGTAGAGTGTGTGAGTGTAGGTGTATAATTTTATCGCTTTCTTGAATTTCAAATGGAGTGTGTGTGTTCGTGTGCATTTATTTCCGCCTACTCGTTAAGAGTTAAATGGCGCATCGTCTTCATTTTCAGTCCTACTCGTTTGAGTAGGACTTGAAATTTTTCTTTCTTTATTTTTCCGCCTACTCACTTGAGTTTAAATGGCCGGACTTTATTTCAGTCCTACTCGTTTGAGTAGGACTTGCAATTTTACTTTATTTTTTTTCCGCCTACTCACTTGAGTTAAATGGCCGGACTTTTTAGCCCTGTAATCGCATTTATTTTCTCCTACTCATTTGAGTAGGACTCGCTTTCATTTCAGTCCTACTCGTTTGAGTAGGACTTGCAATTTTCAGCCTTTATTTACCGCCCCCACTCGTTTGAGTGGGACTCGCAAATTTGAATATGCAATTTTCTTTTATGTGTAACTTAGCTTTTGTTTAATTTATAATTTGGAGTGTGCGTGAGTTCTCGTTTAGTTAACTTTTTAGCTCTCTAAATATTGTTATTTTTCTTTTGTCTCTTTCTTATAATCGTTTAGCATTTAATTTCGAACTCGCGCCTCACTAAATTATAAGCCGTCCCCATACCGATGTGTGGCTAATCGCTATTAGCCTCGGCATCGAAGAGCATTGGGACATTTAAAATGATTTATAATAATTAAAGTTCTTTATTTTCATTTTAATTTAAGCACTTAGGGTTTACCCCGGGTTTACGACGCGTAGGACCACATAATCGATGTGTGGGCCCTATTTCCGTAGTCCATATGCTAGCTAGCCGAGAGGTCCGTGCATATGGACCGATCACCCCTGGGTAAATAGAGTTGCGTGCATTCCCTCGAGAGAGGACTAGCGTAATTCTACCGGATTGGGTCCCCCACCCAATAGCGGGGTTCTTAGCGTAAAGCGGGCGTTAAGAGGAATCCTTCGTCGGACTAACGTTCGGTCGAATAGTCTTAACGTTTAGGTGAGCGATATCCCTATAGCTAGGTGAGCTCACATTTGTGGAACCTCCACGGCCAAGTTGTCTTATTATTAATTTGAAAACCAAGTCTTTTTATTATTAAAAATTGTTTTAGTCTTAATCCGATTCGATGCCGAGCGTTAACCCTTCATCGAATATTCTCTAAATAGTTTTTTCGCTCCTTTGCTTTTTCGCCTTTTATTAAGTAAAAAAAATCCACCTTATTTTCAGTAAAATAATAGTCCTCCCGGAGGAGTAAGAATAGTCAACGCGACCCCGAGAACAATACGACCTCGGTATTCCCCCGAATATCGAGTACTACTTGCGATAGGTGCACTTGCCTACCCGAGCAAGCCCGCGGCGATCGACTCAACGAACCAACCACAGTAAGAGTCTGTTCGCGGGCACATCAATCTACTACTCCAACAATGGATTTTAGTTCTCTGTTAGTACAGCTGCAAGTCAACCTTGATGTTCAAAGACTTGCACTAGAAAAGTATGTGGATGAAAGCCACAAAGAGTTGCAGTTCAGTCTGGCACAAGACATCAAATCTATAAGATTTGAGGTAAATTTGCTTAAGAAAGAAACGATAGACTGCTTTCATAAGGGAGGCAATGTTGTGCTATATATTACCAAAAAGCAACAAAACACAAAAACTAAAGTAGATGATCTGGTTGTCAAGCAAGGCATTATTCTAGAAAATCAGAAAAGACTGAATCAGAATTTGATGGAACTACATTCCATCACTCTGACAAAATTAGCTTAACAAACCACTGCCATAGAAACCAATATGAACACCAAAGTATCTGCTATAGAAGCACAGATCAAACTGGATTTGGCAATAATTGATACTGCTATCCAAACTTCTGAGTCTGTAATTTCAGCTAAAGTAAAAAACGTTTAAAGACAATTATACCACTGGGAATTATCATATTGCAGATCAAATAAGGTTTCAGAAGAATGATCTCAGAGATCATATTCATAGAGAAATCATAAAGTGGGAAAGGGTATCTAATATGAATTATCATATTTCATGTTCAGGCTAGCTCTAAACATGAAAATTGGGTATCTAACAGTATCAAAGCTACCTTGGGATATCCAACCTTATGTGATGACAACAATACTACAGAATCTGGATGCCAACCTTCATTGTTGGAGGGGATGCAACATGAAGTAGCTCAAGTCATATATCCCCCTCCTGAGTTTGAAGAAATTCAACAGGTAGTCCAGAATATATACAGCCTGAAGCTAGGCTTGATTTTGAGAAATGGTGTCCAACCTCCAGAAGAATCATCTTAACTTCATGGAATGCAGTTGCTGAAAATCAATATGACGGGGGTAAGTGGTACTCCAAACAGGAATGGGATAATTATCTTGCATAACAAGAAACAATCTACAAATTCAGGAAGGACTTGAAGGCTGGAAGAATCCCTGCAAACTCCATAGAGCCTTGCAAGTACTTCCCAAAACCATTCCATTACTTTGAAAGGCAAAAGCTGAAATCAGCTCAACTTAAGGCCAAAGACATCAAGGGTAAGAAGCCTGCTACTGATATTTAAGTTGAAGACAAAGCTACTATTCATACAGGCAATGGGATTGTCATCAAGGAACCAGATCAACATTAACTTTAGATTGAAAAGGTTCTAGAAGAACTATGTAGACCTTTTGTTGTTCTTATAAAAACAGAAACCTCATAATTTTACTTTGGTTATATGTTAAAGAAATTCTAGGTTGACAACAATTTATATATCTATGTCTCTGAGTTGCATGGTTTCCTTATGATGTTTTATTTTGAATATTTGTGTGCAACATACTATTTCTGCTTATGAATAACCTTGTTTGAAATGTCTGTATACATCATGTTTATTACTTTTATTATATTGGTGTATATCATTGATTAAGGGCTATGACTTCTCCAAATAGGGGGAGATTGTTGGGTACATTGTAAATTGTGTACCAGATTTGGGGAATTCTCACATAACTCAATGATATATGTCAGTTTGTATTTGATGGCATTTTGAGTTTACTTGTGCAGGCTAAAGATTGCAGAAATTATTCTAAGTACAAAAGTATCGAGACACTTATTTAGTGTCGATACCTTTGAAGGAGCTGTGTCGAGAAAGGAGTGTGTGTCGACACACAGGACTTATGTCGACACCACAAGTTTAAGTCGACATCAACTGTGTCGACACTCATAACTTGTGTCGACACACTTAGACCTTGTTGTACTGACAATTGTAATGAAGAAACTATGTCGACATCTAGGACTTGGGTCGACATTTTTAGAAGATGTGTTGACACACTAGACTTGTGTCGACACATTCTAAAACAGCTGTATCGAGAACTTGATGAATAGCTGTGTCGACACATAGGACTTGTGTCGACTTACAAAGTTTGAGTCTACATCAGTTGTGTCGACAGTTTTTGCAGTATGTCGACACATTCTACAAAGGTAGTGTTGAGACTGAATGAAGATCTATGTCGACAGTTTATGATGTTTATCGACAACACTAAAGGAAGTGTGTCGACACCCGGGTAATTGTGTCGACACATACTTCATCTGTGTCGACACATACTATCCTTATGTCTCGACACATTCAGCTGAGTTAAATAACTCTAGGTGCCAAATTGCAAGACTTAAGACTTGATAGCCGCCAGAATTATCAAGGCCTATTAGACATGTCAGAACTGTCAGACATCAGTCAACTACCGGATTAGTTGGTTGCCTCTGATGTGATCTATAAATAGAGCTGAGCTATAAGAGAAAACGATAATAGAGAAAATAGCGAGACATATAGAAAATATAGTGGTAAACCGAAAAGAAGGAGGAATACTCCAAGAAGAATTCACAGAATTCTATACAGCAAAAAGATTTCGATTCTAAATCAGAGAAGGGGATAACATCACTTCAGATCTGTCAGTGTTTACAGATTTAATTTTGCAAGGAGGAAGAAGCTGGAACTATACCAACTTCTCAAAAAGATTCAACCTAGGTTCTCTCTTTCAAGAAGGTATGAATAAGTTAAGTCAGGTTGAATCAGATTCATCACAGCAAAGATTAGGAGAAAGCGGATCCATGAAGATCTGATCAAGATTCCCTCACCTCTCTTTTTATCTGGGTGAAGGAAGAAACATACTCTTAATCAATTTTTTGTAAGATCTATTTTAGATTTGAGTGTAAGAGATTTCAATCTCTGAGTTGTAAGCCTGTAATTATAAAGGCTGAGGTAGGGATGTTCGCCTGATGTAGGAGATTAAGTTCTCTAAGTTGTAGGCCTTGTGATAAGGGCTGAGGTAGAGCTTGATAGCCTGAGTGGTAGGAGTGTGGATTCACTCTGAGGTAGGGTTCTTGGGAAGAGATTGAGGTGTAGGACTTGTTGAAGTCTGAGCTATAGGAACCAGTTTGGGTTCTGAGTTGTAAGATCTGAGGATACGAGAAGGTGGAAAGAAGTTTGGCTGAATCTAGTGTACTGCTAGACAGGCGAAGGGGGAAAGTGGATGGACCCATCATTTGGGTAACCACTATAAATCTGTGTGTATCCTGTGATTGAATGATTGTGTGCTGTGGTAGCTTTAGAATTTATAACAATCATGTGATTAATTTATTAACTGCCTAAGTTGAATTGGAATTGAACCAATTCACCCCCCCCCCCCCCCCCCCCCGCACCTCTAGGTGTTTAGACAATCCTGAAACCAATTCTTTCAAGTGGTATCAGAGCCAAGTTACTCAAAATTAGACTTAACAGTCTGAGTGTATCTCTAAGGCAGTAATAAGATAGCCAAGATTGGTTTAGGTGAAAATCACAAAGAACTTGGATCCATGAAACTTCCCATTTATAGAAAAGAAACCTTTGACATATGGAAAGAGAGGGTCAGATTATTCATGGAGGCATCTGATCCAAGAATTAACATCACAGTTCAAGAAGGGCCTTTCATCCCTATGAAGACATCTATTCTAGATACAAATCTAAAAACTCCAAAGTGTTATCCTAAGATGACCAAAGATGAGATCATCTTAGCCACTTTGGATAAGAGGGCACAGAACATAATTGTTAGTGTCATAGATGATTATACATTTCAGAATTTAGTCCACTACAAAACTTCAAAGGAAATGTGGGACACTTTGATTGTCTATATGGAGAGGATAGAATAAGTAAGAGAGCATAGGAAATCTATGCTCAATCAAGAATATGAGAGTTTTAGACAAGCCAAGACAGATAGCATAACTATATGCTATGAAAAGTTCTTCAGAATTGTTAATGAGTTGATGACTTATGGAAGAGTCTTCAGCACTTATGAACTAAATGACAAGTTTCTCAGATCATTAACTAAGGATTGGGATACCAAGGTCTTAGCCATCAGAGAAGTGGCCATACTTGCAGATACTCCTTCCTCTCCACTTCAAGACTGAGAAAGTGATGCAACTCTCCCAAGTCTTTCATCTCGAAGCGTATAGCAAGCTCAGCCCTGAGCCTTGCTACTTCCCCTCCGAGTTCCCTGTGAAGATCATGTCATCCACATACAGCAGGGCCAAGACTTGTAGATCCCCATTCTTCTTGACAAACAAGCTTGAATCCGAGTTAGAAGCAAGGTATCCACAGAATTGCAAGTACTCTGCAATCTTCCCATACCACGCTCTAGGAGCTTGCTTCAACCCATAGAGAGCCTTCCTGAGTTTACAGACATAGTCCGGATGCTTTTCAGAGACAAAACCAAGCGGTTGATCCATGAAGATGTCCTTGTCAATCTCTACATAAATAAAGGCATTCTTCACATCGAGTTGCAACAACCTCCATCCCTTGCTAGCAGCCAAGGCGATCACCACTCTTACTGAAGTCATCTTCGCAACTGGACTGAATGTCTCCTCATAGTCTTCTCTATACTGTTGTGAGAATCCTCTAGCGACCAGGCGAGCCTTGAAATGATCAATGCTCCCATCAGCCTTCTTCTTCAACTTATACACCCACTTGCAAGTAACCGGAGTAATGCCATCAACCTTGGGCACAAGATCCCAGGTTTCATTCTTCTTCAGAGCATCAATCTCTTCCTTCATGGCATCTTCCCACTCCTTTACTCCAGTGGCCTCGTTGAAGCTTGCAGGCTCTCGCTCATCCAGAGGACCTGCAATGAAGCAGGAGACAAAGCTCACTGCATTCTCATCACAGTACCGAGCTGGTGGCTTAACCACCCTCTTCGATCTCCGAAGACTCGGCTCCTTGCTCACTTCTTCTGTTGCTTCTTCGGGCTCCACTCCTACCTGGGGCAAGCATTGAGCAGTGCTCCCCCTGCTTCCTGAGCCAGAAGGCTCAGCCTCGGAGTTAGAAGCAACAGGAGCTGCTGGTGAAACAGCAAGCTCCTCTTCCAAGCCTTCAGCAGCCACCACCGGTGCTTCATCAACCTTGCTACCTTCGGTTAGCTAAACCAAGCCACCTCCATATGACGTCAGCTCGTCAAATACAACGTCTCTTGACACCACGAACTTCTTCGTCACAGGGTCCATGCATTTCCATCCCTTCTTTCGCTCATCATAGCCAACAAAGACAAGCTTCCTTGCCTTCGCATCCAGCTTTGTCCGTGAAGCATCCGGGACATGCACGTAGCAAGTTGAACCGTACACCCGAAGGTGTCCCACACTCGGCTTATCCTTCAGAAACAGCTCAATAGGAGTCTTCATGTTGACAGGGCTGAGTGGCATCTGGTTGATAACATAAGCAGCACAAGAAATTCCTTCAGCCCAAAAGGACCTTGGGATATCTTTAGCATGAAGCCAGCATTTGCAGGTTTCCGTCAAATGATGGATCTTCCGCTCCGCTACCCCATTTTGTTGTGGAGTGTGAGCACAAGTAAGCTCGCGTTGGATCCCGTGCTTCCTGTAGAAGTTAGAAAACTTGGAGGAGACAAACTCACCCCCGTTATCAGTTCTAAGCTTCTTAATCCGCAAGCCAAGCCGGCCTTCTACCAACACCTTAAACTCCACAAACAAATGGAAGGCTTCCGACTTCTCCTTTAAGAAGTACACCCAAGTATACCTTGAGTAATCATCAACCAAGACAAGCATGTATCTGCTTCCACCAAGGCTGGCAGTAACCGTCGGTCCCATCAGGTCGCCGTGAATGCACTCCAATGGTTTCTTGCTCCTTGTTTATGATTTATCAAATGGAAGGCGATGTGCCTTACCGTATTGACAGCCCGCGCAAACATGTCCATCACCAAAGGAGGACAACTTCGGCAACCCCCTCACCAGACTTCTACTAGCCATCGCCTTCAGCTTGTCCATGCCAACATGCCCCAGCCTCTCATGACAGATAGCAGCACTATCATTGGCCCTCATTTTATCAACATAAGAATTGGTGGCAAGAACAAACAAGTTCTTCACCCTCCTTCCTACATGAGCAACATCAGCCTTCACTGCTGATATGTTGCGAAGGAACCTCACGTCTGTTGGCCCAAACAGAACGTGATAACCAGCGTCCATCGCATTGGTCACCGAGAAGAGGTTTTTCTTCATGCCCGGCACGTGATACACACTCCTTAACGTGAGTGGCCCCTGATCACTACCCAAAGACATGACCCCCTCTTTCTCTACTGCATAAACAGTATTATCAGCAGTGATAATAGCTTCATTACCTGAGTAAGCCTGCATGGAGGTGAACTTCGATTTGTCTCCGGTGAGGTGATGACCACACCCGGAGTCCACGATCCAATCGCTGTTGAAGTCCTCAGCAGACAGGGCCCGGACACAAGTGCCTGTCATGAAGGCTCCGCCCCATTCTGCTTCTTCGCTTCTCGAGCAAGCCTCCTCCTTTCCCGCAGCATGCCCAGGCTTCAGTTTGACCTTGCAGTCCCGCTTGAAGTGCCCTCGCTGATGACACCGGTAGCACTTCAAGTTCTTCTTCCAGTCCTTAGGAGCATTGCTCCTCTCCGGTGGATATGAAGTTGAAGTCTCCTTCTCACCAGCGGCCTGCACCTTCTTCTTCTTCTTCGCTTCCCATCCTTTCTTCTTGCCTAAGAAGATAGCTTTGCTGCCTTCCTGATTCAGGTTCACTCCAGCCATCTGCCTTGCTAATCTCTCCTACGAGGCAAGTATATTCTCCAGCTCCAGCAATGACGGCTGAGTAGCCCACCCTTGAACAGATGTGACAAAGGCCACATACTCCTTCCGCAAGCCACGGATGATGTGCCTTTTCATCTTTGCCTCAGAGATAGGCTCATCAGTATCCAGTGCCGACAGCTCAGCACACAAGCTCTTCATCTTTAAGATGTACTTGGAGATGGAAAGGTCTCCCTGAGTTGCCCTGGCCAACTCATTCTCCAGGAACTGAAGCGCGCCATATTCTTCCTATTGAACAACTCATCAATGGTTGTCCAAATATCAGCAGCCGACTCACATCCAATGATGTAATCAAACAGTTCCGGAGACACGGCTCTCTTCAGAATGAACTTCGCCTTAGCATTTGTTCTTCTCCAAAGCCTAACCTACTCAGTAGTACCGAAAATAGCAGTGACTTCCTGTCTGTCGTCACCACCGACGACTTCCCACAGCTCCTCGCTAAGAAGATAACTCTTCATGCACGACTTCGACTTCTTGAAGTTAGTCGGCGTTAAGAGTTCAATACCCAGACCTCTTGCAAAACTCTCTTCCATTGCAACACCTGTTGGCAACCTTTCAGAAGCTCCGATCAACAACACAGGTTGATCACCACTCAATCACTGAGTAACAACACTGGCTGACTTCCGCTCACGCAACTGAACCTCAGCAACCTCGCTCTGATACCATGTTAAATTTTCTCAACGTGGTCAGCAAGATAGCCCAAACACCAAATTAATATCTTCGGAACTACCCAGTTCTCACGTTGAACCAGCAGAAAACCGAGGAACAAAGGTTAATCCCAACAAACAATGGAAGCACAAGTAGGTCTATTATGCATTCACTTCTTTACAACACGAGGCATACATAGCGAGACATGATTTCGCTAGTATAACAGCTGAAATAGAAAGCACCAAAAAACAAGCCGGGCGGACAGCACCGGAGTCCGCCGAGACCGTCGAGGTCGCCGAGGTCACCGAGTCCGCTGAGATCGCCCGAACTTAGCTGCAATCCGCCGAATAGCACGGAGTCCGCCGAAGCCGCGAGGCCACGTGGACACATCGTTATTCGTCTCCTGCTGAACCTGAACTAAGGAACACCCCTACCCGCATAATGTTGGCGGACAGGTTATTGAAGCTAGCAAAGATGAAACAACGCTGACAAGCCGCAGAGCGACCTCCTGCTGAGTTCGCAGAGACCGCACACTTCCAAGTACTTGACCGAAGTCAAAGCCAAACTCCTGCCTCCTTGAAGCTACCCGCGCGACCTGCACATAGCAAACGTTAGCACTGAAACAATCTGTGCGGACAGACAAACGCAGACCGTAGCTCCTTGCCCAACCCAACTTACTGTTCACTCAAGTTACTGTAGACCTGCCAGGGGGGTTCTATTTATAGGCGAGGTGAGGAGTGTGGTCACCGCCCTAGAGATAGAGACACCGCCCCAGCCCGCGCGACTGCAAAACACCGTCCGCCTAGTCCGCAAGGACTTAGCCGGATACCAAGGAAAATCGCCAGGAGCAAGGCAACATTGGCAAACTCTCACCAGTCCGCCCAAGCGATGCGGACAAGGCATCAACACGCAAAGCTCCAACCACTGCAGGACAGCAACCCCCTTCAATGGCAGTCCGCACCAACCCGAGGCAGTCCGCAAGACTCACACCTCAATCCGCCACAAGTCCACGACCAAAGGCAGACAGCAACAGTCCGCCCGGTCACAGCGGACTTGGCGGATACCGCGGACACCATGGCCTTGGCACAGAGTGTGACCAAGTCCAAAACCATCAAAGTCCAATGCGAGCATGGCGGACACAAACTCCCGTCCGCCAAACACCCTAGCATAGACCGCCATCAGTCCGCGAGCACCTCGCACTCCTGTCCAACACAGCAACTACCTCCCGGACTCCATAAGCCAGTCCGCCAATCGACCTCCACAGCAAGGCACCTGCTGTAACACCAGAGCTCGACAAGGCCTCAGCCAAGCTCTAAGCACAGTCCGCAACAGCCCACACCGCGGACACACCAGTCCGCAAGCTTCCCGCGGATATGAGCCAAACCGTCTATCAGCACAAGCTTGCACCTGCAGCCACTATGCAATGCACCAGTCCGCAAGCCTCTATCCGCTCAGGCCGCTCCTTGGCTAAACCAAAAGCCAACGTCCTATCCGCAGATACTAGGCCGCACAGTCCGCGGACTCCATGCAACAACCCGCTCAGACGATAGCCGGCTTTCCACTAGACCTTCCACCAGGCTGCACATCACAGTCCGCCCAGTCCGCCTAGTCTACTAAAGCTATCCGCCCAGGCCGCCCGGCCTGTTCCGTCAACCACTTTCACTTCACAAATTTCAACATCCCCGCCTAGATGATTTGTTGGATGTCTTGTCTGGAGCCACCGTATTCTCCAAATTAGATCTTCGGAGTGGCTATCACCAGATTAGGATACGAGAGGGCGACGAGTGGAAGACGGCGTTTAAGTTGAAGGCTGGTCTGTACGAATGGCTTGTGATGCCCTTTAGGTTATCCAATGCCCCTAGTACCTTCTCCCGGATGATGACACATGTCTTTCAGCCATTCATGGGGAAGTTCGTTGTCGTCTACTTTGACGATATTCTGATTTATAGCACCCCTACTACAGAGCACATCTCCCACATGAGAGTGATCCTTTCCACCCTGCAGAAGGAGACTTTATTTCTCAATCTTAAGAAATGCACTTTCTATGCCTCGGAGGTAGATTTCTTAGGCTATATAGTCGGCTCTAAGGGTATTCGAGTTGATCCGGGCAACGTTCAGGTCATTAAGGACTGGCCTGTGCCAACCACCCTACGTGAGGTGCGTAGTTTCCTTGGGTTAGCCACGTTTTATCGTCGTTTCATACGATACTTCAGTAGTATTATGGCACCTATCACAGACTGTATGAAGAAGGGAGAGTTTACGTGGACGAAGTCCGCCACCTATGCTTTTGAACGAATAATGGAGCTTATGACTGAGGAACATGTCTTACGTCTACCTGACTTTGCTAAAGTCTTTGAGCTCACATGTGATGTGTCTGGGGTAGGGGTTGGAGGTGTCTTGAGCCAGGAGGGCCATCCCGTTAGTTATTTTAGCGAGAAGTTGTTTGGTCCTAAGCTGAACTATTCAAATTATGATAGAGAATTTTATGTTGCAGTCCGATGTCTACACCATTGGAGGCACTATCTCCTCTCCAAGGAGTTTGTGATTCTCTACGATCATGAGGATTTACGTTTCATCAACGGCCAGCATAAGATCAGCCCACGACACGCTAAGTGGGTAGCCTTCTTACAAGGTTACACGTTTAATCTCAAGCACCTTAAGGGGGCTGATAACCGAGTCGCAGACGCCCTTAGTCATCTTACTATTTTACTCACCTCTATGTAAGTACATGTTGTAGGATTTGAGCTGGTTAAGGATGAGTACGCCACGTGTCCTGACTTCCAGGACTTCTATTTATCTATCCAGGATAGCTCCCCCATGACGATATCTGCATATGTCATCAAGGACGGTTACCTGTTTAGGAATGGGAAGATATGTATTCCGCAGTCATCGTTACGACTACATATCATATGGGAGTTGCATAGCGGAGGGTTGAGTGGCCACTTCGGTAAATATAAGACCATTACGTTAGTCGAGGACAAATTCTATTGGCCAAAACTTAAGGTTATGGTGGGACAGGTAGTGAGTAGCTGCCGCACGTGTCAGATGTCTAAGGGTAGTAAAACCAACGTAGGATTATATACACCCTTGCGTATTCCCTCCATGCCTTGGGTAGACGTTAGTATGGATTTTGTACTAGGCCTTTCCATTACCCTACGTCGTCACGACTCAGTTTTTGTAGTTGTGGATAGGTTTTCAAAGATAGCTTATTTCATCCCGTGCAGTAGGACAAACGATGCGTCTCACGTCGCTAAACTATATTTTAAAGAAGTTGTTAGTCACCGTGGAGTGCCACAGACCATAGTATCGGATAGGGATGTAAAATTCACTAGTTATTTTTGGAAAACTCTTTGGATATTAATGGGAACAAAATTATTATTTTCCTCCACTTATCATCCCCAAACTGATGGGCAGACGGAAGTGGTTAATCGGAGCTTAAGAAATTTGTTACGATGCCTTGTGAGTGATCATAAGAGCACTTGGGATCTTCTCCTTCCCCATGCCCAATTAGCCTACAATAATTCCATGAATAGGTCTACGGGTCTGTCTCCGAATGAGATTTTCCACAGGTATAAGGCTCCTGTGCCGCTTGACTTGGTGTCGTTGCCCCCCATGTACAAGGCAAGTCAGTTTGCAAAATCCTTCGCCCAGCACATCCATGATTTACACGCACGTATACGGGCCACCTTGACTACGTAATACGACTCTTATCAAGCGCACGCTAATTTACATCGGAGAGTATCAAACTTCAAAATTGGCGATCTAGTTTTAGTCTGTTTGGTTCCCGAACGTTTGCCAACTGGCACAGTTAAAAAGTTATCACCAAAGTACGTCGGCCCTTTTCGGATTGTTAAGAAGTTAGGTGACAACGCTTTCATTTTGGACTTGCCTGCTGAATGGGGTATCTCCCCCATTTTAACGTTTCGAATTTAACGATGTTTGTGTCACCACCACAAGAGTTGATTTCTTTGTCGTCTTCTTCTCCCACTCTAAATTCTCATGGGTTGGGGAGTGGTAGTACGGATAATCTCTCTCTTTCGGTCCCCACAGGTATATCATCGGATGGTACATTGCCTTCCTTCCTTCCTACTACTAATATGTTCCCCAGGTTTCCACGGACGCTTTCCACTCCAGAGATGATACTTGATGTTGAGCCTGTTACCACTGCTGATGGCGACACCCACCGCTTTCTCATCCGTTGACGTGATCGGCCCCCTTCGGATGACTCTTGGGTACTCAAGATGGAGCTGCAAAATTTGGATGTCGCTCTCCTTCACCGCTATCGCTTGGACCACGCAACGGAGATGCGTGCATTTGAGCGGGGGAGTATTGATGACATGCCCCCTCCTCCACCATTTGAAGACGAGACTGACGATGTTGTTGATGATCCGGTTGATAAGGTAATACAACTCAAGGACGTGAGGCGGCACGATGACGCTAACGGAAGGCTACGCTACAACTTCCGCCCGCGGCGTGCTACAGCCACTGCAAAGAATTAGCCTTATTTATTTAATTTTCTTGAACTCTATTTTATATTTGGAATATAAAATTATCCTATGTTTACGTGATAATTTTATATTCATTGCATGTCTTGTTATTTTTAATTTTGAACAATTTTAATGTTGGTGTGCACTTAGCCATTCGGATGGATGAGATTACATCTCCATCATGAATGGTTAAGGCTTGTTTGTAACTCCTATATAAGGAGGCTTCCTTATGAGATAATTAGACAAGATTTAATACCTAATTTCTCCTTGAGAATTTCGGCCAAGAGGAGGTCTCTCCAAGCCGCCGCCCCCTTGCTTGTGGTGTGAAGCCCCCCCCCCCCCCCCCCCCCCCCACCCCCCCCCCCCCCCCCTGCTCCCTCCATCCGTTCGGTGCGACTCCTTGGAAGAAGGTTGCAAACCCTTCGGTGTGACGCCGGTGGATCCATGGAGAGAGTGATTCTCCCACAGTCATCTTGTCTGAAAAGCTTTCCGGTTGGGTAATCTCTTCCCTCTCCCTTGTGTGATTCTCTTCTTTAGTTGTGGTGGTTTCGCACTCGTTTTCTCCGGAAAATTAATTTAATCGCTGCAAGTTTTGGATCGAAATCGTCATTGCTAGGCTTTTTAATTCCGGATCTGGTGGATCCTATTTGCCTGAGCAGATCTTAGCCTATAGCCTTGGTCTTGCTCTCAAAAAGGGTGGCAATCTTTGTGTTTTTCTTGGGGAATATTCCGACTCAAATTTCCGATCGTTGTTTTCGAGTCGACCATTCTTCCTTTGATATTTGTGTTGCATTCTTGCGACGAGAAACTATTGTGGCGATAGGTGTTGTGTAGGTGTGGTAGATCTACGATGTAGTGTGTAGATAGAGCGTTAGATTCGTGGAGGTCTCCAATTACGGACCCCCCTACATCATTATAGCTACAAGATGATGCCCTTTGGGCTCAAGAATGCGGGTGTAACTTACCAGAGGATGATGGATCAGGTCTTCAAGGGACAGAAAGGGCGGAAATTAGAGGTTTATGTGGATGACCTCCTCGTTAAGAGCAAAAGCGTCGCAGAGCACATAACGGATCTGGTGGAGACCTTTGCTTCCCTGAGGAAGTACAAGATGCGACTCAACCCGGCCAAGTGCGTCTTCGGTGTAGGAAGGGGGAAATTTCTAGGTCACTTCCTCACTCCCAGGGGGCTGGAACCTAATCCAGAAAAGGTGAAGGCCATTCTGGAGATGGCATCGCCAAGGGATCCTAAGGAATTTCAAAGGCTGACTTGAGGGCTGGCAGGCCTCAGCCGTTTTTTGTCCAAGGCAGTGGAGACGTGCTCTCCATTTTTCATGACCCTTCGGGGGAATCAGAAGTTCGAATGGACGGCGGAGTGCGAGGAGGCTTTTGGAAAGCTCAAGCAACAACTAACCCAAGCTCCTCTCCTACAGGGCCCGCGGGGTAATGAGGATCTCTTTCTCTATCTAAGAGTCGGGGCGAAGGCAGTTAGTTCGTTGCTGGTTCGGGAGGAAGGCAAGAGGCAGCTTCCTATATACTATGTTAGTAGAGTGCTGCAGGAGGCGGAGACGAGGTACCCAATTTTGGAGAAGCTGGTGTTCGCTTTGGTGGTTTCGGCTCGAAGGCTCCGTCCGTATTTTCAAGCTCACTCCATCAGGTTCATCTCCAATCATCCTCTATGGAGCATCCTGGATGGGGTGGAGCACTCTGGCAGGCTGGAAAAGTGGGTGTTGGAGCTTAGCGAGTTTGATATTTCTAACTCTCCAAGGATAGCGATCAAGGCGCAGGCGGTGGTGGATTTCCTTGCCGACTTCTTGGCCGAGGTGGAAGGAGAGGAAGGTTCTTCTAGCACGGTGTCCTGGAAGATGTTCATGGATGGGGCTTCGGGCAGATATTCCGTGGGAGTCGGAGTCATGCTCGTAAGCCCTCAGGGAACCAGGATCGAGCAGGCAGTCAAGATCCTCTTCCCAATTACCAACAATCAGGCAGAGTACGAAGCCATGGTGGCTGGCTTGCGTCTCGCCAAGGAGTTAAGAATTCGAGATATAAGGGTCTTCACCGACTCGATGGTAGTTGCGTCCCAGATCAGAGGTGAGTTCAAGGTGAATGATCTGATTTTGCAGCGGTACTTGATCAAGGTGAAAGGTCTGATTAGGGGGTTTCAACATTTCTTCGTCGAGCACGTACCCCGAGAGGAGAATTCAAAAGCTGACTATCTTGCCAAATACGGTCCGCGGGCTGGGGGGGATCGTGACTGAACTTTTATGACCATCCATAGAGGAAGGGGAGATGATGGAGATCGACCAGATAGTGTCTTGGAGGGATCCGTTTGTTTCTTTCCTAACATCGGGTCAGATTCCTGCCAGCAAGGGAGACAAGAGGAAGTTTCGCTACAAAGCCGCTTACTATTTGCTTCAAGAAGGAGAGCTCTACCGCAAGACCATCTCAGGTCCTCTAGCTCGGTGCCTGTTAGAGATTGAATTACCTCGTATCCTGTAGGAGATTCACTCAGGAAAGTCGGCAGTCACTCGGGAACTCGCACTCTTGAACAAAGGATTCTAAGGCATGGGTACTTCTGGCCCACCATTAGGAAGGATGCAGAGCTCTTCTCCAAAAAGTGCCTCCAGTGCCAGCTCTTCACACCTCTTCAACTATGACCAGCTCAGCATGTTCTCTCGATCACAGCTCCATGGCCCTTCACCATCTGGGGGATGGACTTGATCGGCCCCTTTCCTCAGGCCAGCGGGCAGAGGAAGTTCGTGCTTGTCAAGATCGACTACTTCGCCAAGTGGATCGAGGCAAAAGCCTTGGACAAAACCACATCGCAGATCGTGAAAAACTTCATTTGGGGATAAATTGCATGTAGGTTCGGGATCCCTCTAGCAATCGTCACCGACAACGGGCCACAATTCGCCAGTTTAGAGTTAGAGGACTTCTGCAAGCAGCTAGGGACGGATCTTGGATTCGCCTCTGTACATCATCCTCGCAGCAAAGGACAGGTGGAGGCAGCCAACAAGTTGATCATCAACCTTCTGAAGAAAAAAGTCACCAACTTGAAGGGCAATTGGGCGGAGCAACTCCCCTCGGTTCTCTGGGCTTTGAGAACAAGTCCAAACTCGGCCACGGGGGAAACTCCTTTCAAGTTATCCCACGTGTCTGAGGCACCCATCCCATTGGAATTCAAGGTTCGGATCCCGAGAGTTATAGCAGCTGGAGATGGCGGCGAAGAATGGTGCTTGGAAAATGAGGACGCCCAAAGACTCTCACTAGATTTCGTAGAAAAGCTTCGTGACTTGGCCTCCATCCGTCAAGCGGAGATCAAGCGATGCATGGCGAAGCACTTCGACAAAAATGTCCGCCTAAAGCATTTTCTCACCGGAGATCTGGTTATGAAGAAGGTGGACGTCGTAGGAAGAGGAGCAACAGTGGGCAAGCTACATCCAAATTAGGAAGGTCCCTTCATTGTCCAGGAAGCCTTGGCCACCGGGGGCTATTATCTCTAGGATCAGGTTGGAGAGCATCTAGGAGGTACTTGGAGTGGGGATGACCTGAAAAGGTTCTATCCTTAGCAACCAATGATGTATTTTGTTTGTGCATACTTTTACATATATGCAATGACAACTATTCTTCTTTGGTTCATTCTGTTTTTCATCACAAGTTTTCTGGGAACTCAAGGTTTTGCTTCAAGATCGATCTGAGAAGCTGGCCGTCAACTCGTTCCCCCTGGATAGCCCAGTTCGGACGATGGGACGATGCCTCGGGATGTAAGCATCCTTGTAAGACCGGACCACTGCATTGATGGCCGAGATCAGCTCCCCCCTTGCATGTCAGCTTAGTTAGCCCCGACTGCATCTCTCCTACGACTGGGGGAACTAGCGGGAACAGGTCTATACCCCAACCTCTCGGATTTGAGGAAGGATCAACCTTGCCAAGATTTCCCTCCAGTAGCCAGAGAGCCATGATAGGCCCAAGGGAATATGTTAGTCGCGAGTGCATCCTGGAGGACCCTCGGAAGAGCATAACCCCTCGATTTGGCATTTGCGCTCATAGACAGTTGGCAGAGCTGAGAGCGATCGCAGCGGTTGGATTGGGGAACGTGTCTTCGACCTGTTTCTCGTAGATAGACTAGCTTGGATGATGGGACGATGTCTCGGGATATAAGCGCCCTTGTAAGACCGGACCGCTGCATTGATGATCGAGAACAGCTCCCCCTTGCATTTCGGCCTAGCTACCCCCGATTGCATCTCTCCTCCGACAAGAGGAACTATCAAGAACAGGGTAGAATGCCAACCTCCCAACTCGATGTCGGCGTGATCGTCATTCGATTTTTGTTTTCTTCATCCTCAAAGATATCGATGCTCTTAATCCATTTTCAAATTCTTGAAGCAATAGGAAAAAATGTTCAAGTCCTCGAGTGGCAGGTTCTCGTAATTCCAAGTCCCTGCACGAGCTCCTCTCCTGTATATTGGCCACAGACCTCTTCGAGTGAGATCGAGATCCTCGCCGGAGTGATGTCGTAGTCCGAGACCTCTGTACGAGCGCCTCTCCTGCAGACCGACTACTTGCCTCCTCGAGTCGACCTACACCACTCAAGTTGAGCAGGGCTCCTGAGAGCTGTCGACTCCAGCAATGTTCAAGTCCTCGAGTGGCAGGTCCTCGTAAGTCTAAATCCCTGCTCGAGATCCTATCCTGCATATTGGCCACTGACCTCCTCGAGTGAGATCGAGATCCTCGCTAGAGTGATGTCATAGTCCGAGACCTCTATACGAGCTCCTCTCCTGCAGACCGACTACTTGCCTCCCCGAGTCGACATACACCACTCTAGTTGAGCAGGGCTCCTGAGAGATGTAGACTCCAACAATGTTCAAGTCCTCGAGTGGTAGGTCCTCGTAAGTCCAAGTCCCTGCACGAGCTCCTCTCCTGCATATTGGCCACAGGACTCCTCGAGTGATATAAAGATCCTCGTTGGAGTGATGTCGCAGTCTGAGACCTCTGTATGAGCTCCTCTCCTGCAGACCGACTACTTGCCTCTCCGAGTCGACCTACACCACTCTAGTTGAGCAGGGCTCCTGAGAGCTGTGGACTCCAGCAATGTTCAAGTCCTCGAGTGGCAGGTCCTCATAAGTCCAAATCCCTGCACGAGCTCTTCTCTTGCATATTGGCCATAGACCTCCTCGAGTGAGATCAAGATCCTCGTTGGAGTGATGTCGTAGTCCGAGACCTCTGTACGAGCTCCTCTCCTGCAGACCGACTACTTGCCTCCCTGAGTCGACCTACAACACTCTAGTTGACTAGGACTCCTGAGAGCTATCGACTTCAGCAATATTCAAGTCCTCAAGTGGCAGGTCCTCGAAAGTCCAAGTCCCTGCACGAGCTCCTCTCCTGCATATTGGCCACAGACCTCCTCGAGTGAGATCGAGAACCTCGCTGGAGTGATGTCGTAGTCTAAGATCTCTGTACGAGCTCCTCTCCTGCAGAGCGACTACTTGCCTCCCCGAGTCGACTCACACCACTCTAGTTGAGCAAGGCTCCTGAGAGCTATCGACTCCAGCAATACTCAAGTCCTCGAGTGGCAGGTCCTCGTAAGTCCAAGTCCATGTACGAGCTCCTCTCTTGCATATTGGCCACAGACCTACTCGAGTGAGATCGAGATCCTCGCTAGAGTGATGTAGTAGTCTGAGATTACTGTACGAGCTCCTCTCCTGCAGACCGACTACTTGCTTCTTCGAGTCGACTTACACCACTCTAGTTGAGCAAGGCTCCTGAGAGTTGTCGACTCCAACAATGTTCAAGTCCTCGAGTGGCAGATCCTCGTAAGTCCAAGTCCCTGCACGAGCCTCTCTCCTGTATATTGGCCAACGACCGCCTCGAGTTAGACCAAGTTCCTCATTGGAATGATGCGAGCAGAATTGGGCGAGTATGCGTGCAGGCATTGGCGAATATGCGAGCATGACATAGCAAAGAGCGAATATGATATGGCGAGTAGCTGCGCGCGAGTACCGGGGTGCAAGTTATGAAGAGCGACTACAGTCGTGCGTGTATCAACTACACGATTATGAATAACGCCGAAGCACGAGTAAAGCGTCACGAACACTCGTGCTCCCCGAGCTTACGAGCCTAGCGAGTATTACCAACAGACAAGCGAGTAGGAAATCAATAGCATGGTAACTTAAACTTGTATATATATTTCTCTTTCAAAATGATTACAAGTTGCAAAAGATGTCTGTTACAAAAAAGATGCTAACTATCTTGTGCGAGTATGAGAAATATCAGGGAGCAACTAGGACTCATCGTCGCCAGTATCAGGCCGATATTCCTCACCTCCAATGTGTCGTCCTCTTCCTTGCCGATTTCATCGCATTCCTCCTCGCCGCTACCACTGCCTCTACTGCTTCCACTGCTGCCAGAGCCCGATGATGGTCAGGGCAGGCGATCTGGCAAGACTGTCTTGGCGAGTAGCTCAGGGATGAGTTCGTCAATAGTGAACACCTTATCCCCCTCGTCGAGCTTCCCACTGATCCTCAGCCTCGCGAGCACGACGTTGCCTACCGCATGGGCTATCTCATGACGAACCGATGACCTCTCCTCCCACAAGATGCGAGATCACTTGATGGCATAATGAGGATCATCCTTCGGCCGCGGCTGAGGAGCAGAGGAACTCGCGCCGGCTTCTAAAATGGCCAGGCGAGATTCCATCTCGGCCACGCGGATTTGGGCTGCCTCCAGATCAGCCCGAGACTTGGCGAGTTCCGCCTCGTACTCAGAGAGCTTTTTGGCGGTTTCTGTCATGGCAGCCTGCTATAAAGAACGGATTCAGCAAAAAGAATCCCAGTGTGGCAACATCAACATCACGCATAGAGGCGACTTACCTCATAATATCGCCAGCGAGTGGATTACATACCGAGATCAATCACCTTCTTGCTGACGATCTTCAAGGCTTTAGTCCTCTCCGGCATCCTCCTCGCCGCGAAGTTATTTAGTTCGACGGCTCGTACGAGAGAGCAGGCCGCCTGCTGGGCGAGTTCCTCCTCGCTGAGATCCAGCATCACCTCGGCGTCGCCTCTCCCATACATCGCGTGGAGGACGGCAAAGGCATCCCCCTTGTCCTCCCCTTCCTCCGCCCCGGAGGGGAGGTTGGTGCTCAACGTCACCAGATGCTCGTCCGCCGGCCAGGTCACCAATGGTCAACCATAGGCGTCCACCGCGCCCAGCCCCAGGTTGAAATTGGGGTGGAAGTGGGGAAGCCGAGCATGGAGCGGTGAATCCTGGTCGTCAGGTTGCGGCGACGACACCTTCTATTTTTTGGTCGCAGGCCCCGACGACCTGTCTTTGCCTTTGCCTTTGGCGAGTTTCTTCTTCTCGCCGCTATCAGCCGACGAGTGGGGCTCAAGAAGCGAGGTGGAGATTTCTTTGGTTGGAGGAAGCGACCTCATCGGGAGCTCGTTCGGCTCTGCAAAAGGCCGAGTAATGTAAATAAACAGCTATCGCGACGAGTATGCAAGAGACGTTCCTCGCTAAGACGTACCTTCATTATAGTGGACCTCGAACAATGTATTGATGTTTAGTCGCCAAAAGATAACATCGAACCGACGACCTCGGAATGTTTCGACGAGATGCTCACGCAAACCCTCCAATATCGGTGGAAGGAAGGCGACATCAGCAGGCTGGTGCGGCCTTCCCTGGACATCACCAAAGTCGCCTTCAACGATGACTAGCATCTCACTCCAGCGATGCACCTTATTCGCCATCCCCACCAGAGAACAGACATGGCTGCTGAAATACACCACGCCCTCAGCGGTCGCGGCGAAGGCGAATATTTTGCGAAAGATGGAAAGATCAAAGATGATCCTCTCCTCGCCCAAATAGCAAAGGAACCCCATGATGATGGCGACGTCGTTGGGGTTGATCTGCGCGGGGACTATGCTGAAGTATCGGAGAATATCGCAATACTCCGGCCACAATGAAAGTCACAGTCCGGCATCGAAGTGGCGAAGGGGGACGACCAGCGCGCCCTCTATGCATGTGTTTAGTCGCTCGCTGTGACTAGGAAGTCGGGCCGAGTATCCCTCCGACAAAAGTCGCTCCCTAAAATTTTCTAAGTCCCGTTCTATTGTAATTGACTTTTTGAAAGCCGCATCAGCGAAGTTGGCGACGTGGGCTTGGCAGCAAGCACTGGCATCGTCTCCAACCATCTTGCGAGTTCTAACGAGGAAGAAGAAAGAAGAGCGAGGAGCAAAGCAAAGACGCAGCGCGCGAGCAGGCAAAGATACTCGCAAGCTAGGGGTTCAAAAGCGCAACAACGTACTTATGTCCTACCTACCCTCTCTATTTATAGGCGCCAAGGGGGGTTATATCTTCCTTACAGTGAGTATCAGACCAAGTCATGCCCTAAGCGAGTAATCTGATTCTGATTGCATAGGTCGCGCGGAAAAGATAAAGCATTATCGGAACCTGGAGAACAAACTCGGCACAGACCATACTAGACATCGTATAAACATCACAGAAGAAATTAATATGATAAAATGTGAGATTCAAACTCGCTTATTACAATCAATGATAGTCCATAAAGTTGCTCTCGGCGAGTTTCAAATAGAAAAAAAAAAGTTCTAAGGCCTAGGCCTCTCTGGGGGATAGGGATGTCGCCCGGCCCAACCCATCTCGCGTGCACGTTGGAAGTGCTCTGTCGCTATCGCTATCGCTTCATCGCCGAGCCGCAACTGCTCCTCCATCCTCGTCAACCGGCCGACGGAGCCCATGATCACGCGAATGCCTTTAACCTCGTCAAGGACAAGCTAGAGGCGATGGTTGTTAATCGCCAGCTGACGATCATTCTCCTTTACCATATGGAAGCGAGATTCATAGCTCTCCAGAGTACTCTTGAGCTCTTCCATCTTCGACATGCGCACTTCCAACGATGATATTCGACGATGAGGCTCGCAGATCGCCAGTTGGTCAAACTTGCTCTCCAGCTCCAGGTAGGCGCGAGCAGTAGCGTGGCGATATTCCTTGCCCGGTAACCCCATGGGGTCGATGAAGGCCGCCCCTGGAGTCGTTTGTCGATCTGATAGACATGGTATTTAGCTGCCCTATACGGCATCAATAGCAACACATACCGTGGTGAGGAGATCTAGATCGTCGAGGAGATCTAGATCGGCGAGGGGAGGATCCACGAGTTGGCTCATCTCACCGGCTCGAAGATGGCCCACCAGCGTGCTCAGCCTCCTTGCCTTGCCCGCGTCCCCCTTGTCCAGAATTCGTGCTTCTTGGCGGAAAGTACCTAGGCCGCGGCTTGACAGGCTTACTGACCGCGAGATGTGATGAAAGAGGCGGAGGGAGCGACGAACTCGCCGGTGGCTGAGGATTCTTCAGCAGAGGAGGCGGAGGAAGTCGCGTCATGGCGACTTGAGAAGGCACGACCAGAGGCGACGGCAGCCGCAAGGATACGATTACCAACTGGATGGTGGCGACGTTTGAAAGAGGCGGCAGCGGTGGTAGAGAAGAGCTCGCCTCGGGCAGAGAATACCTCGTCGGAGGCAGTGCAGAACTCGCGGCGGGCGGAGCAGAACTCGTCGCGGGCAGCACAGAACTCGTCGCGGGCAGCACAAAACTCGACGGGAGACCCTTGATCACCGGCGGATCGTTCTTGGACTGAGGGACCTTCGACAAAGGGTCCTTGCTCGCCAGGGTCATCTTCCTCGGCGGAGGATTCTTCGATGGCAGTACCTTGCTCGCCAAAGGAACCGAGGCCTCAGGTTTTCTTTTGTCGCCGATATTGATCCGCACCGTGTGCGCGGTCTTTACTGGTCTCCCGGCAAGAAGGGCGACCAGCGGTGCGGAGCTCAACGGGGCGACATTCAGAACCGCGCCAGCACACCCCGAGGGAGAATCTGCGAGTATCATGGTCAAGTTAGCAAGCAATGGAAATGACCGTCAGAACAAGAAAGCATCTCGGCAAAAATGACAACCTGGCAGGTCGACGACTTCAACTTATTGCGGCACCGGAGTGGAGGCGAGTTCCAGGCCAGGGTCGTGGTGAGCTCAGGGATGTCGAGAGAGTCGAGGAAGCTTGCATCAGATGCGGCGACATTGGGTATGTCGTCAAGCCCCATGTCGCTGAGCAGTTGCTGCGTGCTAGCAGAGCGCACGGGGTTACTAGTGGAAGCCCCGGTTTGAAAAAGAGGTGGCGGTGAGTTATCATCACCAGAGGCGGGTTTCTTCTTGGACTTTTTAACTTTCTTCCTCTTGAGGGGGGTAAGTCGGCAACGGCGTCCTCCTCGCGTGGCCTTTTCGGCTTAGCGACGACAATAGCACCAGTCAATGCGGCGAGACTGTCATGAAGAATCTTCACAGTGTCCGACATTATGTGTACAACCCCATATTCGCTGAGCCAGACAAGGAGGCACAATGATCACAGTTGGGTTAGCCGAAGTGTTCCCGCCCTAAGGAGGATCTCGCCCAAAGAAGGCGGGAATGTTCTCGCCTGATCGTTGAAAGAGGAACCGTAGGCCGAGAGCGTCGAGCGCGGCCTGCGCGGAAGCGCTTGCGCCCGAGCCAAGCTCCTATCTCAGAGAGTTCTCGCCTACGCCGGGCGAAAACGTTCGCGCCATGCCCTACGCAGAAGGGTCTCGGCACAGTTCTCGCCGAGTGGGGCCCAAGGCCTTAGGAAGAATGTCCTAATTGCCCTCAGGAGAAATTACTTCAGTACCCTCAGAAAAACAGTGGGATTCAGCTATTGGCAGACCAACTAGGGGCTTTTCAGTAAATTCAGGACAGCAACATGCTATAAATAGACCCATAAGGGCTCCTTAGAAAGCAAGCGATCATTGTCTCCCAAATTCCAGTGTTTTCTGAGGAGCTCCTAGCCCAGCTTTGGCTTTGGAGGGGAAGCTCTCAGAGATCTTCCGGGTGTGAGGTGGCACCTCCCTGCTGAGGCTTTTGGGTCAGTCTTAGGTCCTTAGAATCCAGTCAAGGGGTGAGACTTGAGAGAAGTAGGTTTTGGCTGCACCTCTTTTTCTTCGAACTTCAGTTGGGGTCATATTTGGCTTCAACAGTTCTGGTGCGGTGAGCGTGGAAGGCAGCCGATACAAGAAAGCCTTAAGTTTGGTCCCATGGCTGGAGGTGAAGGTGAAGGGTCAGGTTCTGGAGGATCCCCCACCCGGGGAGAGGAAGCAACAAAGAGGATGCTGGATGAGTTCAGGAGAGAGGTCTTGCAAACAATCAGTTTGGCCTTCTCGGCAAGAGGCGAGTGGGCCACCCCTCAGGTCCCAATTGAAGAGGTCCCGCTCTTAGGCGAGAACGCCCCGGGGCAGCGCCCGGGGAAGGAGGTCCCGGGGGAGGCTGGCGAGAGGGACGTGGCGGCGCGGGAGCTATTCCCGGGCCAGAGCCAGCGCCCGGGCAAGGAGGCGCTGACAGAGCCAGGCGAGAAGGAGGCAGCGGTGCAGGAACTCTTCCCAGGGCACGGTCTTGCGGATCGGGCAAGCCAGCCGAGGCCGCGAGACGTGCCTTCTCGCCAGGCAGGAGGCGAGAGCCCATTTAGCGAGCTCATCATCTCGGCTCCGGTACCGGAGGGGTTCCGGGAGCCCGACATGTCCTACTACTCAGGGAAGGATGACCCGGTGCAGCACGTACAGTGGTTTGAAGACGTTGTTTCAATAAGGCAGATGACAGATGCCTTCAAGTGCCGGCTGTTCGCCATCACGTTGAAAGAGAAGGCTCGGGACTGGTTCCACCAGTTGCCAGCAAGGTCAATCTACTGTTTTGAAGATCTGCGGAGAAGCTTCCTGTTAAGGTTCTCAACTTCAAAGAAGCGGAAGAAGGAAGCGGAGTGCCTGTTTGCGGTAAGGCAGAGGCCAGACGAGACGCTGGGTCACTATGTCGACCGGTTTCAGGAGGAGATCCTTTTGGTCCAGGAGGTTCCAGGGTACGCGTTGATGCTGGCCTTCACCCTGGGGCTGAGACCGGGATTTTTTAGCATGGAGTTGAAGAGGGTGCCACCCCTCTCCTTTGAGGAGCTCATGGAGAGGGCGGCAAAGGAGATTGACTTCGAGAGAGCAAACCCAGCATTCGCCAGGAAGTTGGCCAAGCTAGCAGAGGATGACGGGAAGGAACCAGCAGCGGGAAGACAGAAGGGGCCGAGGGAACAGAGGGAGAAAATGGAAGAAAGGAGAAGGGAGGAGCCCTGAAGGTTTGGGCAGCAGCAGGGATGGGGAGCCCGGGAGCCGAACAACCGGTTAGGTTGGAGGCCCCAGGAGGGTCGCCCCCAGGGCCCAAGAGAAGGCTATCAGGGGAGAGATAACCTGCGGGAGCCCCGGAGGTTCGACCGACCGGCATGGAGGCAGGAGCCGAGGGGTCGTCCCGCACCACCGCAGGAGGCCATGAAAGTAGGAAGGGGAGAGGAGCAGCCAGAGGAGCTCGAGGAGGAGGTAGAAGAGGAAGGGGAGACGGCAGAAGGGGCGGGGGGGCGTTGCTCTTTTGTGACTTCCACCAGGAGGAAGGTCACGCGACGGCCACCCGTCCGGAATTCTTAGAGTTAAGAGAAGCGAGAGGAGTAGGGAGGAACGATCCACCGGTGAGGATAGTGGAGGTGCAGCAAGGCGAGGCGGAAGATAGGTGTGAAGATCGGGTGGATGTAGGGACCCGGGGGGAATCGGGGTGATTCACGGAGGAGTGGGGATTGAGGCAACCCGCAAGGGGAGCCTGCAAACCATGTACCGAAGGGGGGTGGCCTCCACCTCCCAGGTTCCCCCACCAGAAGAAAAGATCACTTTCTCATCAGCATACATGCCAGACTACGAGGATCCTTTCTGTGACGCCCTGGTGATCCAGACGGCGGTGGAAAATTATACGGTCTCGATGATACTGGTGGATAACGGGAGCTCGGTAAATGTCATCTTCAAGAAGGCCTTTGATGAGATGAGGGTTGAAGGGAAGAGAGTCTTCGCGTCGGATGGACCTCTGTTTGGGTTCTCCGGAGAGAGGAAAGAGGTAGAAGGAGGAGTAGGGTTACACGTAAGATTGGGGGGCGTGTCGCGGAACTGTAGGTTCGTGATCGTGGACGCCCCAAGCAGCTACAATGCCATCTTTGGGTGCCCCCTCATCAGCGCCTTTCGCTGCGTCCCCTCCTCATTCCATCAATGCCTCAAGTTCAACAATGCGGGGGGTGCAGGTCAGGGTAAGAGGGTACCCGAAGGTGGCAAGGCAATGTTACGTTACAGCAGTCAACACCATTTCGTGGATGGCAGAGGCAGAAGAGTTGGAGATAGAGATGGCGGCCCTAGAGGAGGCTGTTGAGGAAGAGGAGATGACCCTAGAGGAGGCAAGGGGGATAGCAGGGAAGGAAGTCGGAGAAGGAGAGACTGAGAAGCTGCAAGGAGATGTGCAGGTGGTCCGGATGGACGAGTAGCAGGAGAGCCCGGAAGGGGCGATGGAAGTAGGGGGAAGCGGCAGAAGAAGTCGAGGGAGAGGTCCCGAGGGGTGTAGGAGTCGAGCAGCAGCAGGAGGGCCGGGTGGAAGCAATGGAGGTTGAGGAGGAGGTAGAAGGGAGAGAGCTGGAGCCAGAGGAAGAGGCAAGGGCCGGCTGGAAGCAGTCGCGGCTGGAGCCGGCCGAAGAAGTAGTGGAGATGGAGGTCCTCACCAACGCAGGACAAGTGCAAAGGGTGCGGGTCAGCGGGGGCTTGAGTCTCGAGGACCGGGAGCGGGTGAGGGCTTGCATTCAAAGCAACGTCGACATCTTCGGTTGGAGCGCGGCGGACATGCCGGGCATCGACGCCGACGTAGCCTGCCACCGCCTGAACTTGGACCCCCGCACTCGCCCCATTCGTCAGAAGATGAGAGCCATCGCCACCAAGCTGGAGGATCCCATTTGCGAGGAGGTCAAGAAGCTCCTGGAGGCAGGTTTCATCTCAGAGATCCAGTATCCAGGCTGGATCTCCAATATGGTAATGGTAAAGAAGGGAGGTGATAAATGGAGAATGTGTGTTGACTTTTCTTTGTTGAATAAATCATGCCCTAAGGATTGCTATCCCCTGCCTCGGATCGACGCGCTGGTTGATTCAGCCGTCGGTTTTTCTGTCATGAGCTTTTTAGATGCTTTTTCAGGTTATCACCAGATCCGGATGCACCCTCCTGACACCAAGGATGTTTCCTTCATCACGAGGGAGGGATGCTTCAGTTACAAGATGATGCCCTTTGGATTAAAGAACGCAGGGGCTACCTATCAGCGCATGATGGATCGGGTCTTCCTGGATCAGAGGAGAAGAAAATTGGAGGTCTACGTCGACGACCTAATGATCAAAAGCAAGTGCATTGTTTCGCACCTGCAAGATCTGGAAGAAACATTCGCCACCCTGAGAAGGTTCAAAATGAGGCTGAACCCCTTGAAGTGTTTCTTCGGGGCCAGCCGCGGGAAGTTCCTCGGGCATCTCCTGACTCCGGCAGGAGTGGAGCCCAACCCAGACAAAGTCAAGGCCATCCTGTATTTGGAGTCACCTCGCGACGTCAAGGAGGTCCAGCGATTGACAGGCAAGCTGGCTGGGCTAAGCAGGTTTCTCTCCAGGGCAGGAGACAAGTGTTCTTCATTCTTTAAAGTGCTGCGGGGAAATCAAAGGTTCGAATGGACAGCCGAGTGCGAAGAGGCCTTCCAAGGGCTGAAAAGACAACTCTCTCAGGCTCCTCTCCTTCAGAGCCCAAAGAAAGGAGAGGACCTGACCTTGTACCTCGGGGTGGGAGCAGAGGCGGTGAGCTCCGTATTAGTGAAGGAAGAAGGAAAGAAGCAGTTGCCCATCTACTACGTCAGCCGAATATTGAGGAAAGCGGAGCTTCTCTACCCCATCCTGGAAAAGCTCGCTTATGCCTTGGTCATCTCGGCTAGAAAACTCCGGCCGTACTTTCAAGCACATTCGATTAGGGTGGTGACCGACCACCCTCTTCGCAAGATCTTCGAAGGAGTGGAGCACCCGGGGAGGCTGGCTAAGTGGTCCATTGAGCTAAGCGAGTTCGACATCTCCTTTGTACCAAGGCTCTCCATCAAGGCACAGGCAGTGGCGGACTTTCTAGCAGACTACGTTGTTGAGGTCGAGGGGGGAGAGCAGCAACCGCGAGAAACATGGATGTTGATGGTTGATGGGGCCTCAGGAAGGCACTCCCTAGGAGCAGGGGTGGTGTTGACAAGTCCCCAGGCGGTGATCATAGAGCAAGCGGTCATTCTACATTTCCCTGTGACCAACAATCAAGCGGAATATGAGGTCGTGATCGCCGGCCTCCGCCTGGCAAAGGAACTGGAGATTCAGGATATGGAGGTTTTCACCGATTCAAAGGTGGTAGCATCGCAGATCCGGGGAGAATTCGAAGCTCGGGAGCCAACCCTCATCAGATACCTCTCCAAGGTAAGGGCGATCATCGGAGGATTCCGGTCATTCTCAATTCAACATGTTCCAAGGGAAGAAAGTGTAGCCGCCGATCGACTAGCCAAGTTCGGACCTCGCGGGGGGGGGGGGGGGGGGGGGGGGGGGAACCTTGACGGAGCTATTCCTACCAGCTATCGAGGAAGGAGAGTCGATGCTGGTGGATCGGCAACCCTCGTGGGTGGATCCATTTGTGACCTTCCTAACCACCGGTGAACTGCCTAAGGAGACCAAGACCAGGAGAAGCTTCAAGCGCAAAGCGGCTCACTACTTGATGATGGAGGGGGGTCTGCATCGTAAGATGTTGACAGGGTTCCTAGCTAGATGTGTGACCGAAGAAGAGATCCCGAAGATATTAATGGAGGTGCACTCGGGTGAGTGCGGCAGTCACTCTGGGGGAAGGACGCTGGAGGCAAGGGTGGTCAGACAGGGGTACTTCTGGCCCACCCTGAGGAAGGATGCCATGGAATTTGCAAGGAGATGTCCAAAATGTCAGCTCCACGCCCCCCTTCAGCTCTTGGCAGCTCAGAGGCTTCGGAGTATCACGGCACCATGGCCATTCGCTATCTGGGGAATGGACTTAGTTGGACCCTTTCCTCCGGCTAGTGGGCAGAGGAGGTTCCTCTTGGTCATGGTCGATTACTTCTCGAAGTGGCTAGAGGTTAAAGCCTTAGCCAAGGTCACCTCGCAGGTCATAAGGAATTTCGTCTGGGGGGAAATCATTTGTAGACATGGGTTGCCCCAAGCAATAGTGACCGATAACGGCCCCCAGTTTGCCAGCGAGGAGTTCATCAGCTTCTGCGCTCAACTGGGGATAGACCTCCGGTTCGCCTCCGTCCATCACCCTCGGAGCAACGGCCAAGTGGAGGCAGCAAACAAAATCATTGTAAACCTACTAAGAAAAAAGGTGGAGAACTTGAAGGGGAATTGGGTGGAGCAGCTCCCGTCCGTCCTGTGGGCACTACGAACCACTCCGAACACAGCCACCGGTGAGACCCCTTCAAGCTCTCTCATGGGTGTGAAGTCGTCCTACCCGTGGAGTTCGAGGTCCGGTCCCCACGAGTCATAGCCGCGGGTGAAGGGGACGAGGCTTGGAGGGTGGAGAATGAAGAGGGGCAGCGCCTCTCGTTAGATATGGTGGAGGAACTGCGAGACGTGGCGGCTATCAGGCAAGAAGAGATCAAGCGACGGATGGCCAAGCATTTTGATAAGCATGTCAGGGTCAAGCAGTTCGCTGAAGGGGATCTGGTGCTGAGAAAGGTTGACGTGGCAGGAAGGTCGGCTCCTGTGGGTAAGCTACACCCGAACTGGGAAGGTCCATACATTGTGAAGGAAGTCCTCGGAACGGGGGGATACTACCTCCAAGACGTGGAGGGAAGAGCCCTAAGCCACACTTGGAGTGGTGATTATCTAAAACGCTTCTACCCCTGAGGGGGGAAGGATGTAATCACGTATTTCAAAAATAAATTCATTATACTATATTAAGTGGTCTTTTCTTAACTGTTGCCAAGTTTTTCATAATATAACGACATCATTCGTTTTGTAGCACCCCGAGCTCGGCTCGGCCCCAGGTAGACCCGCTGCGCAGGCTCTCATCTAGCTGGCAGGTCCGAAGGCTTGCCTGTGGGGGATAGGTTTGATTGGTTTGAGATTTTCATCGGCACCCCGAGCTCGGCTCGGCCCCAGGTAGACCCGCTGCGCAGGCTCTCATCTAGCTGGCAGGTCCGAAGGCTCGCCTGTGGGGGATAGGTTTGATTGGTTTGAGATCTTCATCGGCACCCCGAGCTCGGCTCGGCCCCAGGTAGACCCGCTGCGCAGGCTCTCATCTAGCTGGCAGGTCCGAAGGCTCGCCTGTGGGGGATAGGTTTGATTGGTTTGAGATCTTCATCGGCACCCCGAGTTCGGCATGGCCCCAGGTAGACCCGCTGCGCAGGCTCTCATCTAGCTGGCAGGTCCGAAGGCTCGCCTGTGGGGGATAGGTTTGATTGGTTTGAGATCTTCATCGGCACCCCGAGCTCGGCTCGGCCCCAGGTAGACCCACTGCGCAGGCTCTCATCTAGCTGGCAGGTCCGAAGGCTCGCCTGTGGGGGATAGGTTTGATTTGTTTGAGATCTTCATCGGCACCCCGAGCTCGGCTCGGCCCCAGGTAGACCCGTTGCGCAGGCTCTCATCTAGCTGGCAGGTCTGAAGGCTCGCCTGTGGGGGATAGGTTTGATTGGTTTGAGATCTTCATCGGCACCCCGAGCTCGGCTCGGCCACAGGTAGACCCGCTGCGCAGGCTCTCATCTAGCTGGCAGGTCCGAAGGCTCGCCTGTGGGGGATAGGTTTGATTGGTTTGAGATCTTCATCGGTACCCCGAGCTCGGCTCGGCCCCAGGTAGACCCGCTGCGCAGGCTCTCATCTAGCTGGCAGGTCCGAAGGCTCGCCTGTGGGGGATAGGTTTGATTGGTTTGAGATCTTCATCGGCACCCCGAGCTCGGCTCGGCCCCAAGTAGACCCGCTGCACAGGCTCTCATCTAGCTGGCAGGTCCGAAGGCTCGCCTGTGGGGGATAGGTTTGATTGGTTTGAGATCTTCATCGGCACCCCGAGTTCGGCTCGGCCCCAGGTAGACCCGCTGCGCAGGCTCTCATCTAGCTGACAGGTCCGAAGGCTCGCCTGTGGGGGATAGGTTTGATTGGTTTGAGATCTTCATCGGCACCCCGAGCTCGGCTCGGCCCCAGGTAGACCCGCTGCGCAGGCTCTCATCTAGCTGGCAGGTCCGAAGGCTCGCCTGTGGGGGATAGGTTTGATTGGTTTGAGATCTTCATCGGCACCCCGAGCTCGGCTCGGCCCCAGGTAGACCCGATGCGCAGGCTCTCATCTAGCTGGCAGGTCCGAAGGCTCCCCTGTGGGGGATAGGTTTGATTGGTTTGAGATCTTCATCGGCACCCCGAGTTCGGCTCGGCCCCAGGTAGACCCGCTGCACAGGCTCTCATCTAGCTGGCAGGTCCGAAGGCTCGCATGTGGGGGATAGGTTTGATTGGTTTGAGATCTTCATCGGCACCCCGAGTTCGGCTCGGCCCCAGGTAGACCCGCTACGCAGGCTCTCATCTAGCTGGCAGGTCTGAAGGCTCGCCTGTGGGGGATAGGTTTGATTGGTTTGAGATCTTCATCGGCACCCCGAGCTCGGCTCGGCCCCAGGTAGACCCGCTGCGCAGGCTCTCATCTAGCTGGCAGGTCCGAAGGCTCGCCTGTGGGGGATAGGTTTGATTGGTTTGAGATCTTCATCGGCACCCCGAGCTCGGCTCGGCCCCAGGTAGACCCGCTGCGCAGGCTCTCATCTAGCTGGCAGGTCCGAAGGCTCGCATGTGGGCGATAGGTTTGGTTTGGTTGGCTTGGTTTGGACAAGGTAGGAGGCACTTTGGGAATGTAGAATGAAAAAGATAGGATAGGTCTCGACAGGGATAGATCTCGGCAGGAAAGTCCCCGCCAAAGAGATCTCGCAGTGGGGGGGCTTTCTCCAAGGAGACTCAACAATCTCAAAAAACTGGGCGGGATCATTAGGCGACGGTCTTGAAGGGGCTCACGCAGGCTAAAGTGCACGGTTTTGTCCCAAGGGTGCGCAAGCCACGCTTCGTCTGGCAGTTCGCAGCAGGTTCCCGCCTATGGATTCGCGCAGGATCTCGCTGAACCATCTCTAGGGAAGGTTATCTTAAGACGACCAAGGGCCCCGACGGAAGTGAAAGTCCACCTAGTGTCGGCTATGTGCACCTATGGGGGGGAATAGGTGACGTGTGGTTCTTTTGCGGAATTTACAGATGTACCTGCACAATAAAAACAACACACACAGCACACAGAATACACAGCAAATTTATAGTGGTTCCCCGACTTGGGTACATCCACTTTCCCCCTTCGACCTATCTCCCCAACAAGGGACGACTCGGTCACTTCACCAACGGGATTGAAATCCAATCCCTTCACTAACGGAAGGAGCCCTTCCACACGTGAGAGTCAACACTCCCACAAAACGGGTTGCACCCAACCCTTACAACACGGAACAAAAGTTCCTTTACAACAAAAGTAAATATGGAATGTATATGAGATACAAACTTCTTTCGGAGACTACGGTGTTCCTCTTTGTTCGACGACGTATTCTTGAAGTCGATGAAGAGTCTACAACCTTGTTCCCTCTTGGAGAGGATCTCCCCGTAACCGGCGGCGGCAACACAAGCGGCGGCTAGCTTCGGGATCGGCGGCTACGATGAAGAGCGGCTGCAGAACTTGGAGATCCAAACTTCGTAGCGAAGCAAACTCGGTCTACCAACGGTCACTCTAGGATCAGTCGTCTCGATCGATTCGGACGGGGAAGTTTTTCCCGGTCAACAAATCGAGAGACAAGAGATCTCCGGATAGACGCGTGAGACTCAAGCTTTGCTAAGCTTCTGTCACCGGAGATCGGGAAGAAGAGCGATCTGCAGCGGCGACCACTTGACGCGAGCGGCGGCGGCGGAGCGGAGCGATTTCGCGAATTTAGGGTTACGTCGAGGCTCGGTTTTCTTTCTCTCTTGTCCGTACTTTACTGTTCAAAATACCCATGTATTTATACTGTAGTATTCTCAAAGATGACCGTTTGTGGGACCCACAAAAGAAATCCCCAAAATCCGGTTCAAACTAATCCAGAAGCAGAATCCGGTTCAGCAGCATTCTGAGAAAAGGCCAAGTAAAAATCGGCGAGAATCGCAGACGATTCTCGACGAATCGGCGAGAATCACCAAGTGATTCTCGACGATTCGTCGAGAATCGTTTGTGATTCTCGTCGAATCTCTTGTCGATTCTCAACGAATTTGACTTTGTATTCATGGGCTGCTTGGCCACTGGTTCGGCAGGAATTACAAGTGATTCTCGCCGAATCTTACTTGGCACCATTTTGAGATGGCCAGAAGGAGTCGGCGAGAATCACTGATGATTCTCGTCGATTCGGCGAGAATCACCAAGTGATTCTCGCCGATTCGGCGAGAATCACTTGGTGATTCTCGTCGAATATGCCTTGGACGATTTTTCGTCTTCCACCTAGGAGCTGCTCCTTGATCCTCCATGCTCCTTGTCTTCTCTTGCATATGAGCGGCCCTGTACTTGAAAGTAAGTGCACTCCAATAGAGAGAGTACACATAGGCCAACACACTGATCTGCTCAACGAGGGATTACGTCGTGCAGACCCGTGTATATTGACCTACTGCACCCTGACATTGGTGTGCACTTAGCGTGGAGAAACTGCAAGTACAACTTGAAAGAGTTTATCAAATACATTGTGAATTCATCTTAGCTTGACAGGTGGCTTCCTCAAATCTAGGTAATCGTGGATGCAATACCCAACAATCTCCCCCTATTTGACGAAGCCAAAACCCTACTAGCTAAGATGAATAACACCTATCAAATAATAATTATAGCATTTAAAAATTAAATATGCAACACAAGGGAATATATGCAATCAGAGCAGGACTTGAGTCATTCACATATTCATGAATATATATATATATACCAAGAGAAATATATTCACATATAAGTCAGAATTGTTCATATGACAGTAATAATCATTAAACGTTCTTAAGACACAGTGACCAGCTATAAAATACTGACTATTTGTCCTTAGCTACGTCACCCTTCAGAGTTTGAGCCAAGTACTTTTTGCTTTGCCTTTCCATGTATTCCTTGGGCTTCGGGTAGTACCTAGGAGGAGCAACTTTGTCTGGATCCTTGTTGTTTCTGAAGAAAATGTTGCGTTTTGCCTCAAATGCTTTGTGCGTTTCCTATTCGTACTGGCTATATGCTTCATTTCGATTGATCTCTCCTCTTTCGTACAGCCGGAAGGTGTCTAAGATGATGTTCCTTGAGACTGGACTCCACCTTTCATTTCGTACATCCTCCTCATTCATTCGAATTCTCTTTGCAGCCTGTGTCTCCTTGGATGTCCCTTCCTGAACTTTCCTCTTTCTCCTGGCTTAAGCTAAAGCCTCCTGGTCAAACATACTCCTCAGCTTGGATTTGGAGATGGCCCTAGCATCAGCTTCATCAGTGAAAATTTCTGCAGCACTTGTACTTACAGCCTCAGCAATATTTACTTCCTCAGCAGCCTTAGAAGTCTCAGGAACCTGAATACCGGCAGGTTGGTCAGGTAGGACGACGCCCAACATGCCCAGTGCCTGTTGTAGCATCCACCAGCAACTCTCATAGACGTATTTGCTTGATTGGGCAAAGTTTGCATCCATGCTTTCTTGGAGCTCGGCCAGCTTAGCTATATACTCTTTCTCCCCCTTTTTGGCTTCGTCAGCTATGCAGTTGGCATACGAGTGCAGAGAGTCATCAATATGCTTAGTTGTCTTGCTGAATTCAATGATTAGGGCCTGCTGATTTGCATTTAAAGTGACCATGTTACCATCAAATTTCTGAATATTGTTGGCTACAACGTGTGCGTTCTGATTGACAACAGCCAGAGTATCAGTATTCTTTTTCAACCCGGCCATTAACAGTGTGACAGCTTCGCCGGCCGCGTTATACTTTTCTTCGAATTTCTTCTCCATTACGTCCAGCTTATGGTTGATTGCCACCATATTCTTCAGCATGAGATCTTCAGAAGTCTTAATCTCTTACAGCATTGTTTTCTGAGCTTTATCAAAAGAGGTTTTAAGCTCATTCACGATGCCCTGAATTGTATGTACAGTGTGAATGGCTAGGTCATCGCGTAATGGAATAGCTGGAGGCACTTCTTGGCCTTGCTCTTGCTCTACAGCAGATGCATCGGTAGAGCTGGATACAATCACAGCCTCTATAGAAGGAATGTTGGCGGCCTCTTGAGGTTTATCAAACTCCCCCTCCACTGGTGCAGACTTATCAGATGGAGGTTCAACGGTATCCGGAGTCTCCAACACTTCATGGTTCTCATTCTCATCGTCCTCTCCGTCCTCATCCAAAAATTCATCCATATCAGCAGCTTCTTCCACTTCTTGATCAGCAGTGTCCAGTGCTTCAGCTTCAGTTCTTTGAGTGTTTCTGTTCAAGCCCTCCTCATCCTCCAACTCAGGTTCACTTACTTCATGAATTTCGGCCACCGCATCCTTGGCCACCTGGGCGATTTCAGATATTATATCCATATGAGTGGGTAGAGTCTCCCCCTCGATTCCTGCAGTCACAGTATCAGGAATTTCACCGGGGGAGGCTGCTGGAGATACTTCCTCTTGCTCTTCCACAGCCGGCTGCCCGATGCGCCGCTCCCATCGATCAAACACAGTAGCATCCATCTTTTTCAAGTAATGGAGAGGGACTCCTTTGCTCATGTCGAATTTGTCTCCGTTGAGCTGGTTGAGATATAGACTGATGATGCGGCCGAAGCTTGGAGTGCCCAGAGTGTCCTTGATCTTTTGGAACAGCAACTCTCCCCAGTTGAACCTCTTTCTGCAGACCACAGCTATGAGAATTTTGAACATATCTCCGGAGATATGATCATGGGAGCCTGGCTTGCAGATGAGTACTTTTCCTATGATGTCAGATAGGAGCTTCCCTTCTTCATTCATCTCTTTTCTCTTAACTGATCGAGTGCCTCTTGGTAGACCGCAGAACAAGAGGGTTCTGGCTTTGTCCTCATCCTCCAGATAGTCTTCCTGTTCCGAACTTGAAAGCTGCAGGTAGCGAGTTAGCTTACTGGCAGACATCTTTACTTTTGTCCCAGCCACCTTGCTTTTGATGACGGAGTCTCTGTCTCGGAGTCTTGCGGTAGAGAAGAACTCCAGCACTTCTTTATCTAGGACTTTGCAAGGATGCTCCAAGATGAAGGTTAGCCCAGCCTCTTCGAGCATAAGAATGATATTTCGGAACTCGTCCGAGGCATGAGAAAAACCAGTGCGAACCAGCTCGCAACCAGAAATCAAGCCTGCAGTCGTCCTTGGAGCCATTGAGGATCTAGACAGAAGCCCGACTCTAAGCATTAGTGAACATTCAAAAAGAAGGCATCACTTGGGGTTCGGCCTTGGAGCCATTGAGGAGGAGGTTACCTAAGGGCTTCGGTGGAAGGAAGAGTATCCTGTGGGAAACACAGCAGCGATTCGCTCACTTCGACGAGAGCGTCGGAGGGCTGCGGGTTTCGGCGAGAGTCGTCGGGATCCTTTCGAAGAGAACTTTGCGAGACCCTAGCGGGAGCCTAGGAGAAGACCTCACGAGCTGCTGTCGGCGGAAGAACTCCTGCGGGTTGCGGAGAATTGGCGAAGCTCCTGCGGGTTGTCGGAAGAGATCTTGCGGGAAGAGTCGGCGAAGCTCCCACTGTGGTCACCAGGGTGTCGGGGTACTTTCTGCAGCGTGACGCGGGAGGTGTGAGGAAGGTGAAGGGTTTTGCGGGATTTAAACTATTCGGCGAGATTTGTCAAGAATGCGAAGGGTCTTGCGGTATTTGACTGATTCGGCTTTGTCAAGTTCGGCGGGATTCAGGAGATTTGATTAACTCGGCATCTGATACTATTTATCTGATTCGAAATTGAGGGGTCTCTTGACTAGGGATTTTCACATTTGAGAAGCTTGCAATATTTTAGAAATTTTCCGATGTCAAGTCAATAACAAGAATGCTAAGTACAAGTATATTCTAAAGTCAATCTATTTGAATTTTACTGAGGTTTTTGCAAAGTCTTCTTAATGTCAATTGTATGTTGTCGAGATTTACAACGACATGTCTTCGTTAACCCTTTATTGAGGTGTAGAGGTTTGCATGCATCGAGTTAACCAATCCTTAGACGTGCATACATACACTGATATACAACGAAGGATCTGTATATGATGAGATATATAAGTATATATATTTTGAATGAGGATCCATTATGACACAAGTCCTTGAACTGATCAAAATTACCTGTGATTTTGAGAGTTATCGTCTTAGTCCCACAGGTAGAGCATATTAGTAGCTTAAAGTGAGTATGCTCAACAGGTAGCACATCTGTTAGTGCAGACGCTTGTTCCAAGTTACCCTTGACCCACCTACTGTCTAGTTCCCATAGTATTCACGGGGACCTAGACTACCCTGCAAAACAGAATTACTTTACCTTAGGAACCCAAATCATATTGGGTCCTAGGTTTCTATTAGCATAAGCATGCAACTGCCTTCCTTGAGAAAACCTGTCTGGAAGACTGCCTCTGTCCCTATAATGTGGATAAGCCCTTGCTGTGGGCACAGAGAGGTTGTGCCAACAGTCAATGGCAAAGTGTCCCACTTTGCCGCAGCACCAACAAGAGTGAATGTTGTATCGCCGTTTTCGACCTGATCTAGTGACTGATGTAGTCACGGTCCTAGGTCTCAAGGGGATAGGGCATGTTCTTGTTGCACAATTTCCTCTTCCATCGAGGCATGATGAAGGGTGGAACGAATGCATGACGTGAGCGTTATGAGGCCGAGAAGGTGGTGCCATTCTTTCAGGCATCTTCCTTGCTGAGGCTCCATGACGCCTGACATCATGACTTCTATTCTCCCTATCCCGTGTCCTCGAATGGAGAGAATTCTTCTGTGAACTAGGACATGCAGATCCACACTTTGTTGTGGCAGTGGCCGTGAATACAAAGGGCTCAGAATGGGCCTTAGGTATTTCCACATGGGTGGCCATGACGCCTCTTGCACTATGGACGTTTCCACATGGGGACAATTCACCCTTGCAGTGACCACGATTATTCTTGTGGTCATACCTGAAGGCATGATGAGTTGCCTTCCCGCTTGGAGTGGGAGGTCGGAACACCGTTTCCCCATTTCTCCATCCCTGGATAATCCGGGAGATCCACCCGGTTTCTTGTTTTCTCTTTATAGCATCAACTTTGGAAAAGTTAGATACTATACGTCTCTCATTATCTAGACTATTCTCTAGAGTTGAGATCTTAGAGTCCTTGACCTTGTTGGACGCCAATTGGAGAACCAACAAGATCTTCAGTCGAGCAATCTCTCGAGCTTGCTCCTCAGCAAGTAGATTGCTTTCCTGAAGGGCTCTCTTCAGGGAATCAGTATTTTCTAGAGGAGAGCAGTTTCTGTCTTCAGAAAAGTCAAAAGATGTGGGACAGGATGAAGATGATACCTGCTCATCTGGGTTATTGTCATTAGAATCAGTGACCAATGTTTCGTCCTCGTCGGAGCTGCTTTCCTCACTATCTTCTTCAGTCTCTGACAAGGATACTGGAGCTCTGATGCAATCCGAAGAATCCTTGCAGTCATCTTCAGAAGTGAGGACCCCCACATACGCTTCATCCTCTGATTGGCAGCATATTTCAGCATTCTCTGACCCCCCCATCAGCTCTGAGATCATCATCCACAGAGATTTAGCTGTTTTACATTTTTCCAACCTGGAGCGAGAGGCTCCAGACCAGACATCCATGATAATTTGTCGAATCCTCTGGTCCAGTTGGAAAAATGAGAGTTCCATCTCTGTCATCTCAGCAATGCACATGGGCACTTGGATCCCCGAGTCGGAGGTCTTCATGGGGATAAACGGACCCTCTTCCAGGATGAGGGATGCTCGTGGATCGATGGCATCCAGGTGAAATAATACTCTCATCCTCCAGATAGGATAATAATCCTTTGTGCATGCAGGGAGTTTGAGTGGCAATACGTCATAATCCAGATCCATGCTTCTGACACTGGTGGCAGGATTCTACTCAAGGTGTTAACCTTTTTGAAGAGTAACCTCCCTCTGATACCACTTGAAAGTCCACCTAGTGTCGGCTATGTGCACCTATGGGGGGGGGAATAGGTGACGTGTGGTTCTTTTGCGGAATTTACAGATGTACCTGCACAATAAAAACAACACACACAGCACACAGAATACACAGCAAATTTATAGTGGTTCCCCGACTTGGGTACATCCACTTTCCCCCTTCGACCTATCTCCCCAACAAGGGACGACTCGGTCACTTCACCAACGGGATTGAAATCCAATCCCTTCACTAACGGAAGGAGCCCTTCCACACGTGAGAGTCAACACTCCCACAAAACAGGTTGCACCCAACCCTTACAACACGGAACAAAAGTTCCTTTACAACAAAAGTAAATATGGAATGTATATTAGATACAAACTTCTTTCGGAGACTACGGTGTTCCTCTTTGTTCGACGACGTATTCTTGAAGTCGATGAAGAGTTTACAACCTTGTTCCCTCTTGGAGAGGATCTCCCCATAACCGGCGGCGGCAACACAAGCGGCGGCTAGCTTCGGGATCGGCGGCTACGATGAAGAGCGGCTGCAGAACTTGGAGATCCAAACTTCGTAGCGAAGCAAACTCGGTCTACCAACGGTCACTCTAGGATCAGTCGTCTCGATCGATTCGGACGGGGAAGTTTTTCCCGGTCAACAAATCGAGAGACAAGAGATCTCCGGATAGACGCGTGAGACTCAAGCTTTGCTAAGCTTCTGTCACCGGAGATCGGGAAGAAGAGCGATCTGCAGCGGCGACCACTTGACGCGAGCGGCGGCGGCGGAGCGGAGCGATTTCGCGAATTTAGGGTTACGTCGAGGCTCGGTTTTCTTTCTCACTTGTTCGTACTTTACTGTTCAAAATACCCATGTATTTATACTGTAGTATTCTCAAAGATGACCGTTTGTGGGACCCACAAAAGAAATCCCCAAAATCCGGTTCAAACTAATCCAGAAGCAGAATCCGGTTCAGCAGCATTCTGAGAAAAGGCCAAGTAAAAAATCGGCGAGAATCGCAGACGATTCTCGACGAATCGGCGAGAATCACCAAGTGATTCTCGACGATTCGTCGAGAATCGTTTGTGATTCTCGTCGAATCTCTTGTCGATTCTCAACGAATTTGACTTTGTATTCATGGGCTGCTTGGCCACTGGTTCGGCGGGAATTACAAGTGATTCTCGCCGAATCTTACTTGGCACCATTTTGAGATGGCCAGAAGGAGTCGGCGAGAATCACTGATGATTCTCGTCGATTCGGCGAGAATCACCAAGTGATTCTCGCCGATTCGGCGAGAATCACTTGGTGATTCTCGTCGAATATGCCTTGGACGATTTTTCGTCTTCCACCTAGGAGCTGCTCCTTGATCCTCCATGCTCCTTGTCTTCTCTTGCATATGAGCGGCTCTGTACTTGAAAGTAAGTGCACTCCAATAGAGAGAGTACACATAGGCCAACACACTGATCTGCTCAACGAGGGATTACGTCGTGCAGACCCGTGTATATTGACCTACTGCACCCTGACATTGGTGTGCACTTAGCGTGGAGAAACTGCAAGTACAACTTGAAAGAGTTTATCAAATACATTGTGAATTCATCTTAGCTTGACAGGTGGCTTCCTCAAATCTAGGTAATCGTGGATGCAATACCCAACAGGAAGCACGCGCAATTCACAATAACGGAGCAAGATATTTACATAAGGCGCATTCGCAATAAAGGAGCTAGATATTTACAAATAAAAACATTGGCATTAAATATATCAAAAGAACAAACTAGTAACGTCTCGCGTTTACATTAAGGCAGAAGAAAAAAGTAGAGGCGGAAAGAAAAAGAAGAGGGGACCCATCACGGAGACAAACTGTACCCCTCCGAGCTCCCGCTTGAGCTCCCGCTGGAGCTCTCGCCGTAGCTCTCCCCGGAGGTCTCGCCACCCGCCGCAGGAGACTTCGGGACGTCCGAGGGTGGGGTATCAGGGGCGCCCGAGGGCTTTGGAATGGGCTCGAAGAGCCACGGAACTAGCTGTTTGGCGGTGATGTCTTTGCCCCTCCCGTCCCAGCAGTTGATGTCTCGCAGCGTCTTCAGCGTCAACTTCACTGTGGCTTGCGCGTTCCCCTGGAGCAACTTGTCGATGTCATAAGCCGAGTAATACTGGCTCTTCAATCTCTCGTCCAGCAGGGGGGCTGCACTCGCCTCGAGGCGCGCGATCTGCTCCCGCAGAAGAACATTGTCATATCGGGCCTGGGACAGCTCCTCGCGAAGTGCGGCTTGGGCGGAATCCTGAACAGCAGGAGGTCAGCATAAGAGAAGAGTTAGGGAGGCGAGAACAAGTGATTGCGAGAGGTCGCGCTTACCCCTTCCGCTTGGCTCGAGGATAACAGCTGCTGGGCCTCGGCCAGCTCCTTGGCCAGAGTTGCCGCCTGAGCTACCGCATCGTCCCTAGCCTTGAACATGTCCTGGAAGTTACGGTCTATTGTGATGCTCCGACGAGCACACATGTGCGCAAGCTCCAGCCCACGCATCAGGGCGCGAGTGGAGTCGTAGGCCAACAGCCGGGTCGACATCCAGTCGTAAACGCTAGCATCCTCCCGGCTGTAGAGGCAGTAGCCTAAGGCGAAAGCCTCGCTGGTGACCTCGTCTCGCTCTGCCCAGCTTGGCAGGAGGGATGAGATCGAGACCTTGTTGGCTTCGGGATCCCACTGCAGCAGTGGCTTGTTTTCCGCGTCCAGGCACCTCATGCCGAGACCGAAGTTGCGATGACCTCGCGGCACCTCTTCAGACAGGGCCCGGCCGGAGGTCCCGGCGGCGGCGCCCTCGCTCTCTACGGCACCAGGGGTCTGAATGTAACATTCCATTTCCAACTAGACCCCTAAGAGTGGTTTTGGCCATGACTAGGTCATGACAAACCCTAGGAAGCCAGAAATGGGCCAAGAGATAGGAGACAAAATGTGGAAAATCATCATGGTCTGCAAATAGTAGAACTCTGAACAATGGTTTAGGATGACCATGGGCTACACCTTGACCCCAAGACCCTACCACAACACCCCTAATACCTTGGGAGGCCCATTAGAGCCATAAGGACCCATTGGGGTCAAACAAAGAGGCTCAGTTGACCAAGGTCAACCCTAGCCCTAAATGGGTCAAACTAGCCTACTTAGGGTCAATTGACCTACTCCTAGCCTAGAGGACCCCACCTATGCCCTCCTAACCCTAAAGTGAGGTCAATGGGTCACTAAGGACACATTGGGGTCAGCCCTAGAGGCCAGGTTGACCCAAGTCAACTCAAGCTCCTAATCTGGTCAAAGTACCCTTACTAAGGGTATATGACCTCCAAAGTGCAGGGTAACCCTACATAACCCTTCCTAGACCTTAGGGGAGGCCAATGGGTCACCAAGGACCCAATGGGGTCAACCCAAATGGTTATGTTGACCCAAGTCAACTCTAGCCCTAAAATGATCAAAGTGTCCTTACCAAGGGGCATGTGACCCCCAAGATGCCCAACCAACCCTACTCAAGTCTTCCTAGACCTTAAGGGAGTCCAATGGGTCACCAAGGACCCATTGGGGTCAACTCAATTGGTCATGTTGACCAAGGTCAACTCTATTCTATTGTTAGGTCAAATTAGCCTAAATGGGTCAACCCAAGCTCAACCCCTTTTTCCTTTTAAGTTAACCACAATATAATGAAATATTATGGGTGGAAAGGGCTGCCAATAGGCTGGGGAGTCAGCATGGTCAGCTTTGGTGACTAGGAAAGAGAGAGAAAGCTTCATTCCATACTAATGGAGGAGAGAGAAAAGGGGAAAGAGAGTTGAAGGAGGAGATTGGCCAAGGAAAGGCCAATGGTCCCCATTGATGGCAGCATTCATCTCCTCCAGTGAAGGGGAGGAGTTTCCAGCCGTTTTCCTGGCTGTCAAGGGGCTGTTACAGCCTCCACCATCATGGCCGAAACAAGCCTTTAATGGCCATGATGGCCATGGCAGTTTCTTCCATTCTTCTCCCCCTCTGATGTTTTAAACATCATCAGTGAGCTTGGAGAAGAATTTCCCAATCCTTAACTGAAGAAATCCGGCGAGTTTACTGGGAGATTGCAGAATTCCGATCGGCGGCGCCACCACCATGTCAACCCGCAGATCCGCTCGTCTCCAGGCCGCCAACAAGGTCCTCCTCCTCCTCTTTTCTCATGGGTAGATCTTAGGTTTCATTAGGGCCAAGGTTCGGGCACAATTGAGCCCGATCCAATTCGCAAAATTCATGGCTTTCGGCCGAAAATTTTATTGGTTGGATCGCCGGAATCCGCCCCTCCGGCGGCTGTGCCGCCGTCTGGCGATAGCCACCACCTCAACGGAGGTGATGGTGGCGGTGGCCGGCCGGGGAAGGGACTGGGTGGCCGGCGGCAGACGCTTGAAGTCGGCACAGGAAGAAGCAATCCTGGCCGTTGGCTCATCGGGGACGATAACCCAGCGCCGTCGATCTGCGCCAAGATTCGCGCGGCATCAAATCAGATACTTTAGGATTTAAATAAATATCATTTCATTTCTGTCACATTAGATGTATTAAATGTATTTAATTTTTAAAAATACTTAGGGACCCTGAATGGAAATCTGCCCAACATGAAAATTGTAGCTTCGGGTGTCTAGTTTGTAGCAAAAATTGCTTGGACCCTTTTGGGCCACTGGTTAGACCAGGGCACCCCTTTTGGTAGGACCTATGCCTAGGCCTAAACAGAAATTATTTTTGGTGCCCACACTTCATTCCTTGTCCAAACAAGTTGAAATTTGGGCAGTGAGAAAGTCTTAGTCATATCTAGAACCTGTCCAAAATTTAGAATTTTTTGAGAATATTGTTCTATAGTTTTTAGAAAAATTAATAAATCATGATTAATTTAATTATGTGACCTAATTAATTTAAAACTCCCCCAAATTTTGGTGGGTGGTCTTAGATGTCATGATAGGTATAGGGTTAAAACTTTAGCTCATTTGGAGATGTTTAGGATAGGTAATTTACCCACCCTATATATGACCTTATAAGGGTATTTTGGTCAAAAGCCACTATTTGATGGTTGAGTGGCCAAATTCCCTCATCAGAGGCTGAAATTTTGGCCACTGATATAATTTGACTTTTTACACTCACTTATGAAGTTTGGAGTGGTTTGGACTAGGGTAGCCCTAGAATTTTAGGGTAGGCCCTTTAGGGTAAATTTCTAGGGTTTGAAGAATTTGGGGTCAAAAGACCTTGGATGGACTTGAAACTTGGGAATGATGTCCATAGGGTTACTATGGTCCTGTGGTTAAAATTTTAGGGCATTTGGAAGAATTTAAACCCCTTAAATCTATAACCCTAGTTTAGGGCACTAGCTTTGAAATCATAAGATCTAATACCAAAACTTTCTGAAAAGGGCTGAGTTTTTGAATGGGTAGTTGTTTAGAGTATATATATCTCTGGAAATTTTATAATAAATTTTGGATGAATATTTTTGGTACTTTATTCACAAAGTCATGTTTTACAATTTTCACTTAGGAATTTTTGGAGAAACGTATACTTGATTAAATCTGATGAAACTTAGCAAAGGGGCTTGTAATCATGGTACCCATCTCTGTAAAGTTTTATGAAATTTTTGAAGAATGATATTTGGTAGTTGCTTCTTTAATTATTTAATTCTATGGAACTTTGGTAAATTTAATAATGACATTTAAATGGTCTAAAAAATTTTAATTTCTTCATCATGATGTTTCTAGTTCCTTATGAAGCCCTAGTAATTTTTACATAATTATTGGAGACATATTTGTGGCACTTCCTTCATTATATTTGGTCTTAGGAATTATTTTTAATAAATCCTTAGAGGTCAAGAACTATCTGGAAAATTATGAAAATTGGCAAACAATAATATTTCTCTGTTATTTAGTGAATAAAAATTTTAGGAGGCCATTACCTGAGAAAATCTTATGGTTCATGTTCAAATTGACTATGGCCTAGTTTTTGAGGAAAATTCAATAAATAGTAGATTAATTGGGAAAAATATGATTTTCTGAATTTAGACTATATTTATCACAATAGACCTCTGGTAAAATTTGTAGAGTTATTGGAGGAGAATTTAGAGTATCACCTATTGAGTACATCATATTAGCTTAGGGAGGTCTGCAATTAGTAAAAACAGCAGAAATCAAATTAAAGTGCACAATGAGTTTAGGAAGTTGGAATAATGGGGCATTAGTCTGGTAGGTGAATTAGGTTTGTCATCAGAAGTGTAGATGAGTAGTGGAGGTTGGTTAGAGTTGTGTGGGGTTCGGGATCGACAAAGGATCACTCATCCTCGTTGAAAAGAAGGAGTCATATACACTTGGGTTAGAATTCAATTATAACCCTAAGGGATTGAGAGATTTGTGTAGTAACCAATAATAATAAGTGCCTTTCGAAAGGGAGCTTTGGGCGTAATCCCATCGTAGTTCCTAGTGCCTTCGAGAGCCCTTCACGGGGAATACCTTGAGCAGTCCTGGGCTAACGCAACTCATAGGAATAATGAAACTTCAAGAGTAACTAGAATAATTAGGGTTTCACTCTCACACACCCCGAGGTTACGGGAAGTAATTTTGGCTAGATGATCAAGCAGTAGGCTCGGTCGTTGTGGTAAGAGGGCAGGATGGCCCGGTGAGCTTCGGCTCGGTGTTGGTACGTAAATTTGCATGTGCATAAAAGGAATGAAATTAAGTTGGTGGGTCTTCGGTATTGGAGGATCTTAGCACAGACACCAATACGTTGACTCGGCAAGTGTTGTGATAGCACTTCGCCAACAGAAGTCCGGTGCGCCAGCCGGCAAGAGTACGCAGGAGTCCGCTTAGTGCACCAGCGTTGAGGCGTACGATAGGTCTGACCAGTAGTGCTATACTGGTTTAGAGGTGGGCGAGGCCCAACCCACCGCTTCCGTCTGCCACTACGGAGGTACCCTGGGAGGTGAGGCTCCAGAAAGGGGGAACTAAAGGTCTGTGTGCACAGAGTCGGGTGTGTGTGTTGCACTTGCTTGATCCATCATACCCACTTGCATGTCATAGCATAAGCGATTCATTTAACCTTTGACACCTAAAATATAAGTGGTATGGGACACTTATACATTAGGCCCTGCAAAACGACCCCTTGGTCTATAAGCTTGTGTGGGCAAGTTTATAAATTAAGGTTAATTTTCTTTACATATATATATTGCTGTTAATAACCGACACCCCAACGTATAAATTGGTATGGGACTCTTTATACGATGGGAGTCTTGCAAAAGACCCCTTTCTTATATGTACCCATATAAGTTAAGGTTATTTTACTTTACTTGTTTACAAATATGTTTAGTTACTATATAAATTGCTAGTTTTAGGTCCACCGTCACCTGCATTTGATATACTCTCCACTTTCAAGTCCTCCCTTTCTTCCTCTCCGCTCGGTGCCTAGGAGCCATGGGGGAAGGGGTGGGGGATGATAGGACTTAGTCTTTTAGACTAACGGTTTTCGAACCACATCATTTAGGGGATCGCGGAGCCCAGATTGGAGGAGCAGCCCCAGAGGTCGACACGCTTGGAGATAGGGCAGTCTAGCACAGGAGTTCAGACAGCTGGGACCGTGAGGCCCTTACTCTAGTAGTGTTTATTTTATTTCCACATGAGAGATCTTGTGGTGAGGAATTGATGTATCGGGCATAAGCCCTTATTTACAGTGCTTGGTTTTGTGGACTCTCCCATCGTGGAGATATTTTACTTGATGTGATATTTCTGTGGACTTTTACTTAGAGTTTTGCTTCGCATGTTATTACTCTAATTTTGTTACTATGCTGCGATCGAATTGGCCGGCAGAAACGGCGTTTTGTGGTGATGACGTTTCCGGGCGAGAAGGTGTCACCGCAAAGCGGCGGTTCTGGGCATAAGACCCTGTGTTTTTTTTTTAAAAAAAATGGGGTCTTACAAGTGGTATCAAAGCGAAACCCCGATCGAAAAGTAACAGTCCACAACCCATGGTCCACCCCCGCGCGAGCTTAGTTTGCGGACAAACTAGCAGCGGAAGCAGTGGTGAGACCCTAAGGAGGAATCACTTGTAAAATTGTCCACTTTGCATATATTTGAGCCGATTACCCACTAATATAGTTTGTTTCGCAGCCTCCAGCTCAGCCCACACCACAAGGCGGGGCCCAGCGGGCTCCGGACGTTGCACCACCTCCCCCGGTCCCTACTCCTTTCCTACAGTCGGAGGTGGGACAGACGTTGACAGCCATTTTGGATGCTTTCAGGGCTCAACAGGTTCTGGCTCCGCAGCCAAACCCGGGGGCCAACTGGCTGAGTATCTTTCGAGGACTCGCTCCCCCATCCTACTGTGGGACTGAGTCTGCCGTCCGGACAGAGGAGTGGCTAGATATCATGTACGAGATGTTGATTGGGATCAAGTGCCCGTGGGAGGAAAGGGTGCCCTTGGTCGTGTCTTGCTTGGAATCTCATGCTAAGAGGTGGTGGAAGACTTCCCTGGATACGATTTTTGCTGACAGGACGGCTGCGGAGATAGCTTGGGAGGAATTCAAGGGCGCGCTATTGGAGCACTTTGTTCCGCAATCAGCCAGAGATGAGCTGGAGGACAGGTTTTTGCAGTTGAGGCAAGGGAGCAAGACGGTGGTGGAGTACCACCGAGAGTTTGATCATTTAGCCCGGTTTGCAGACTCATATCAGTTGGACGAAGCTGGGTATACGAAAAGGTTCTACAAGGGCCTGCGGGAGGAGCTGAGGGAGACCTTACTATTTGTATCTGACGGGCCCATCTCCCGGATTTTGGAGATGGCGAAAAGAATCGAGGCGGATTGGCTTACTACTCGGGGCCGGAAGCGGCCAAATGAAGACCAGAGCCGGGGAGCCCGAAATGATCAGCGGCGGGGCCGCATCACAGATGGAAGAAGGGTAGAAGACCAGCCTCATCAGGAGGCGAGACAGGAGATAGGAAGACCAGTGTTGATGGCTCCACCACCAGTTCAGAGGCGGGACGAACAGAGACCCGGGGGAATGGCGTATCAACCGCCAGTGTGCTTCGATTGTCACCAGGTGGGGCACATTAGGAGGAACTGTCCCATGGGGAGGGCACCCCCACCAGCACCACAGGCTGCCCCACCAGCGCCATAGTTCGGAGGCCGGGGTCGTGGCCGAGGACGTGGATACCCAGGTGGCGATCGTAGACCGGAAAGGGAGCAGGTGTATGCCTTGGATCTGGCACAGCCTCGAAACCCGGAGCAAGTCATAACAGGTATGACAAGAGTTTTTTTAAATTATTTAAATAAAAAATTTCCGTTATCTCTGCTGTCAATTTTTTTTTTAGGAACTTCTCAAAAAAAAAATGATTAAATAGGAAGAAACTAGTTACAGAATCCTAAGACATTTAACCGATCCAGGTATAGTCTTCGTCAGCGGCAAACCCGCCTACACATTGTTCGACACGGGTGCTTCGCACTCGTTCGTATCAGAGGCTTTCGTGGAAGGGCTAGAAGGCGTAGAACGGTTCACAGGCCTGACGAGGAGGGTGCGTTTACCTGATGGATCGGAGCTATTCACCTCTGCCCACTGCAACATGGAGGCGGAGATTGGCGGGAAGCCATTCGAAGTGGCGGCAACGATTCTTAGAATGCCAGTCTTCGAGTTGATCCTGGGCATGACATGGTTGCACTGGAACCATGCCCAGATTGATTGCCAAGCGAAGAAGATCACAGTGAGGCATGGAGACTCATTTATTGTCATCGAAGGTATAAGATCCGCCTCTTGTGTGCTTTTATCTTCAGTACAGGCCGTTAAGGCCCATCTACAGGGGGAAGAGGTCTACCAGATTCTGTTTGAGATAGAGGAGGCCAAGGGGGCCATGACAGACATCCCAGTGGTGCGGGACTTCGTCGACGTCTTCCCAGAGAAATTGCAAGGACTACCTCCGTGTCGAGAGCAGGATTTTCAGATAGAGTTAGTGCCTGGAGCCAGGCCGGCATCTAGGGCCCTTACCGGATGGCCCCGAAGGAGTTGGCAGAGTTCCGGAGTCAGCTGCAGGAACTTGTAGAGGCAGGGTTCGTCCGGCCAAGTTCTTCACCATGGGGAGCCCCGGTGCTGTTTGTCAAGAAGAAGGACGGAAGTCTCCGCCTGTGCATAGACTATCGAGCGCTGAATAGACTCACGGTTCGGAATACCTACCCACTCCCACGAATCGATGAGTTGTTCGACCAGCTGGAGGGAGCACATTTCTTCTCGAAACTTGACTTAAGGTCAGGTTATTATCAGCTGCGGATCCGAGAAGAGGACATTCCGAAGACCGCTTTCAGTAGCCGATACGGACTGTTCGAGTTCACAGTGATGCCGTTCGGGCTCACGAATGCACCATCAGCATTTACGAGCCTTATGAACAGGGTGTTCAAGGAATATTTGGATGTATTCGTCATCATCTTTATTGACGACATCCTTGTCTACTCAAAGACGGAAGGGGAGCACGCACGACACCTGGCCTTGACATTGGAAAGGTTACGGGAGCATCAGCTGTACGCAAAATTCAGCAAATGCCAGTTTTGGCTAAAGGAGGTGGCCTTCTTGGGCCATATCGTCAGTGGGGCTGGGTTGGCGGTAGACCCAGCCAAGATTTGGGCCGTTCAGGATTGGCCACCATTGAAGAGGGCGACAGATGTACGGAGCTTCTTGGGACTTGCCGGGTACTACCGGAAGTTTGTAGAGGGATTCTCCCGGATCGCGCTCCCTCTTACGACTCTGACGAAGAAGGAATCCCTTTTTATTTGGACACCACAGTGCGAGGCAGCCTTCGTGGAGCTGAAGAGTCGGCTCACTTCGGCTCCCATCCTCGCTATTCCGTCAGGAAGGGAGGGATTCCAGGTGTATACCGACGCCTCCTACCAAGGGATGGGTGCCGTTCTGATGCAGAACGGGCATGTGATAGCTTATGCCTCTCTACAGTTGAAGATTCACGAGAAAAATTACCCGGTCCACGATCTGGAGATGGGCGCGGTAATCTTGGCCTTGAAGATTTGGCGGCACTATCTGTACGGGGTTCATTGCGACATCTTCTCCGACCACCAGAACCTGAGATACGTGGACATGCAAAAAGACCTCAACATCAGACAAAGGCGTTGGGTGGAGTTCCTGACAGATTATGAGTATACTATGCACTACCACCCCGGGAAGGCGAACGTGGTGGCGGATGCGTTGAGCCGGAGAGGAGATGCTGCAGGGAAGGGACCTCAGCTTATGTCTATGGAGCTGGTCCGGTCTTTCGGGGACATGCAGATATCCCTAGTATCCGAGGACGATCCAGAATTATACATGGAGTATCTGGCATCGATGATCGCTATTGATGATATCCGGGACCGCATCAGGGAAGGGCAGAAGACAGTCCCTCGGGCGGAACCGATATTTCGAACCTTGGAGGAGGGTTCGACGGGGGATTATTCCTTGAAGGATGGGCTATTGTACTTCAGAGGAAGGATTTATATACCCGCAGGAGGTCAGATCCGGGAGGATATCATGGCGGAAGCGCATTGCAGTAGGTATTCGATACACCCGGGAATCACCAAGATGATGGCCGATCTGAAGAGGATGATGTTCTGGCCAAGAATGAAGAGGGATATTACACACTTCGTGACCCATTGCGAAGCCTGCCAGTTGGTGAAGGCGGAATGCAGAAACCCCGCGGGATTGTTGCAACCTCTTCCAGTGCCAGAGTGGAAGTTTGAGGATATTGCGATGGATTTTATTCATGGTCTCCCCCGATCACGAACGGGAAATGATTCGATTTGGGTCATCGTAGATCGATTGACGAAGGTGGCTAGATTTATACCAGTCAGGAAGGACGATTCAGTGGGGGTTCTGGTTCGGAAGTTTGTGGAGCAGTACATTCGCTATCATGGAGTACCCAGGATGATCGTGTCAGATCGGGACGGTCGGTTTACATCCAGGGAATGGCGGTCGGTTCAGGCATACTTGGGCACTCGACTGACTTTTAGCACCGCCTTCCACCCTCAGACGGACGGGCAGACAGAGCGCACAAATCGGACACTGGAAGACCTGCTACGTCTATGCATCCTAGACCGAGGAGAGCCATGGGAAAAGATGTTACCGATGGTGGAATTCTCGTACAACAACAGTCATCAGGCCAGCATAGGCATGGCCCCCTACGAGGCTCTATATGGACGGAAATGCAGAACCCCACTCTCTTGGATTCAGGACGAGGACCCGAAGGGTTTGGGATCGGATTTTGTTGAAGACACCGAGGCTCAGGTGAGGTTGATCAGGGACAGGATGTTAGAGGCACAGAGCAGGCAGGCCAAGTATTATGACGCCCGCCATCGTCAGGTGGAATTTCAGGTCGGGGACCGAGTGTTTTTGAAGATCCGGCCTATGCATGGAGTTTCTCGGATACGTGGCCGAAGGAAGAAGCTCAGCCCCAGATATATGGGCCCTTACAGGATCCTAGAGCGGATAGGGGTCCTGGCTTACAGGCTGGAGTTGCCACCAGAGCTGGCAGCTCTGCATGATGTTTTCCACATATCCTCGCTGAGAAGGGCTCTACTATGCCCGGAGCAGCGGATTACGGCCACCGAAGGGCCGGTAGCTTCGGACCGGTCAGTTCGTTTGGAGCCGGTTAGGATCGACGACCGAGGAGTACGAGTCCTGCGTCGCAAGAAGGTCCTATTAGTCAAGGTCCTATGGAGGAACCACGGCCAGGAGGAGCATACCTGGGAGCCGCAGGACCTGATGCGACAAAGATACCCAGAGCTATTCAGTCAGGTATACCTCTCAGACCCCTCAAGATGTTAATTTATTCTCCTGCTTTAATTTACTAAGGGCTGCTCCAGGCAGATAGAGGCTTATCTTTTGTTTATTGGGGGCTTATCCTTGTTTATTGGGATCTTGGTCTGCCGATTGGGCGAAATGGTCATAGATCTAGGTTTCCCCTTTAAACCTATTTTAGCAAACAAGCCGCCATGCTGGGATGTTACAAGGTTCTTTTCTTCGGTAGTAAGTCCCGCAGACTCAACCTTGATTTCGGGGACGAAATCTTTGTTTTGTTTATTGGGATTTGTAACATCCCATTTCCAACTAGACCCCTAAGAGTGGTTTTGGCCATGACTAGGTCATGACAAACCCTAGGAAGCCAGAAATGGGCCAAGAGATAGGAGACAAAATGTGGAAAATCATCATGGTCTGCAAATAGTAGAACTCTAAACAATGGTTTAGGATGACCATGGGCTACACCTTGACCCCAAGACCCTACCACAACACCCCTAATACCTTGGGAGGCCCATTAGAGCCATAAGGACCCATTGGGGTCAAACAAAGAGGCTCAGTTGACCAAGGTCAACCCTAGCCCTAAATGGGTCAAACTAGCCTACTTATGGTCAATTGACCTACTCCTAGCCTAGAGGACCCCACCTATGCCCTCCTAACCCTAAAGTGAGGTCAATGGGTCACTAAGGACACATTGGGGTCAGCCCTAGAGGCCAGGTTGACCCAAGTCAACTCAAGCTCCTAATCTGCTCAAAGTACCCTTACTAAGGGTATGTGACCTCCAAAGTGCAGGGTAACCCTACATAACCCTTCCTAGACCTTAGGGGAGGCCAATGGGTCACCAAGGACCCAATGGGGTCAACCCAAATGGTTATGTTGACCCAAGTCAACTCTAGCCCTAAAATGATCAAAGTGCCCTTACCAAGGGGCATGTGACCCCCAAGATGCCCAACCAACCCTACTCAAGTCTTCCTAGACCTTAAGGGAGTCCAATGGGTCACCAAGGACCCATTGGGGTCAACTCAATTGGTCATGTTGACCAAGGTCAACTCTATTCTATTGTTAGGTCAAATTAGCCTAAATGGGTCAACCCAAGCTCAACCCCTTTTCCTTTTAAGTTAACCACAATATAATGAAATATTATGGGTGGAAAGGGCTGCCAATAGGCTGGGGAGTCAGCATGGTCAGCTTTGGTGACTAGGAAAGAGAGAGAAAGCTTCATTCCATACTAATGGAGGAGAGAGAAAAGGGGAAAGAGAGTTGAAGGAGGAGATTGGCCAAGGAAAGGCCAATGGTCCCCATTGATGGCAGCATTCATCTCCTCCAGTGAAGGGGAGGAGTTTCCAGCCGTTTTCCTGGCTGTCAAGGGGCTGTTACAGCCTCCACCATCATGGCCGAAACAAGCCTTTAATGGCCATGATGGCCATGGCAGTTTCTTCCATTCTTCTCCCCCTCTGATGTTTTAAACATCATCAGTGAGCTTGGAGAAGAATTTCCCAATCCTTAACTGAAGAAATCCGGCGAGTTTACTGGGAGATTGCAGAATTCCGATCGGCGGCGCCACCACCATGTCAACCCGCAGATCCGCTCGTCTCCAGGCCGCCAACAAGGTCCTCCTCCTCCTCTTTTCTCATGGGTAGATCTTAGGTTTCATTAGGGCCAAGGTTCGGGCACAATTGAGCCCGATCCAATTCGCAAAATTCATGGCTTTCGGCCGAAAATTTTATTGGTTGGATCGCCGGAATCCGCCCCTCCGGCGGCTGTGCCGCCGTCTGGCGATAGCCACCACCTCAACGGAGGTGATGGTGGCGGTGGCCGGCCGGGGAAGGGACTGGGTGGCCGGCGGCAGACGCTTGAAGTCGGCACAGGAAGAAGCAATCCTGGCCGTTGGCTCATCGGGGACGATAACCCAGCGCCGTCGATCTGCGCCAAGATTCGCGCGGCATCAAATCAGATACTTTAGGATTTAAATAAATATCATTTCATTTCTGTCACATTAGATGTATTAAATGTATTTAATTTTAAAAATACTTAGGGACCCTGAATGGAAATCTGCCCAACATGAAAATTGTAGCTTCGGGTGTCTAGTTTGTAGCAAAAATTGCTTGGACCCTTTTGGGCCACTGGTTAGACCAGGGCACCCCTTTTGGTAGGACCTATGCCTAGGCCTAAACAGAAATTATTTTTGGTGCCCACACTTCATTCCTTGTCCAAACAAGTTGAAATTTGGGCAGTGAGAAAGTCTTAGTCATATCTAGAACCTGTCCAAAATTTAGAATTTTTTGAGAATATTTTTCTATAGTTTTTAGAAAAATTTAATAAATCATGATTAATTTAATTATGTGACCTAATTAATTTAAACCTCCCCCAAATTTTGGTGGGTGGTCTTAGATGTCATGATAGGTATAGGGTTAAAAATTTAGCTCATTTGGAGATGTTTAGGATAGGTAATTTACCCACCCTATATATGACCTTATAAGGGTATTTTGGTCAAAAGCCACTATTTGATGGTTGAGTGGCCAAATTCCCTCATCAGAGGCTGAACTTTTGGCCACTGATATAATTTGACTTTTTACACTCACTTATGAAGTTTGGAGTGGTTTGGACTAGGGTAGCCCTAGAATTTTAGGGTAGGCCCTTTAGGGTAAATTTCTAGGGTTTGAAGAATTTGGGGTCAAAAGACCTTGGATGGACTTGAAACTTGGGAATGATGTCCATAGGGTTACTATGGTCCTGTGGTTAAAATTTTAGGGCATTTGGAAGAATTTAAACCCCTTAAATCTATAACCCTAGTTTAGGGCACTAGCTTTGAAATCATAAGATCTAATACCAAAACTTTCTGAAAAGGGCTGAGTTTTTGAATGGGTAGTTGTTTAGGGTATATATATCTCTAGAAATTTTATAATAAATTTTGGATGAATATTTGTGGTACTTTATTCACAAAGTCATGTTTTACAATTTTCACTTAGGAATTTTTGGAGAAAAGTATACTTGATTAAATCTGATGAAACTTAGCAAAGGGGCTTGTAATCATGGTACCCATCTCTGTAAAGTTTTATGAAATTTTTGAAGAATGATATTTGGTAGTTGCTTCTTTAATTATTTAATTCTATGGAACTTTGGTAAATTTAATAATGACACTTAAATGGTCTAAAAAATTTTAATTTCTTCATCATGATGTTTCTAGTTCCTTATTAAGCCCTAGTAATTTTTACATAATTATTGGAGACATATTTGTGGCACTTCCTTCATTATATTTGGTCTTAGGAATTATTTTTAATAAATCCTTAGAGGTCAAGAACTATCTGGAAAATTATGAAAATTGGCAAACAATAATATTTCTCTGTTATTTAGTGAATAAAAATTTTAGGAGGCCATTACCTGAGAAAATCTTATGGTTCATGTTCAAATTGACTATGGCCTAGTTTTTGAGGAAAATTCAATAAATAGTAGATTAATTGGGAAAAATATGATTTTCTGAATTTAGACTATATTTATCACAATAGACCTCTGGTAAAATTTGTAGAGTTATTGGAGGAGAATTTAGAGTATCACCTATTGAGTACATCATATTAGCTTAGGGAGGTCTGCAATTAGTAAAAACAGCAGAAATCAAATTAAAGTGCACAATGAGTTTAGGAAGTTGGAATAATGGGGCATTAGTCTGGTCGGTGAATTAGGTTTGTCATCAGAAGTGTAGATGAGTAGTGGAGGTTGGTTAGAGTTGTGTGGGGTTCGGGACCGACAAAGGATCACTCATCCTCGTTGAAAAGAAGGAGTCATATACACTTGGGTTAGAATTCAATTATAACCCTAAGGGATTGAGAGATTTATGTAGTAACCAATAATAATAAGTGTCTTGCGAAAGGGAGCTTTGGGCGTAATCCCATCGTAGTTCCTAGTGCCTTCGAGAGCCCTTCACGGGGAATACCTTGAGCAGTCCTGGGCTAACGCAACTCATAGGAATAATGAAACTTCAAGAGTAACTAGAATAATTAGGGTTTCACTCTCACACACCCCGAGGTTACGGGAAGTAATTTTGGCTAGATGATCAAGCAGTAGGCTCGGTCGTTGTGGTAAGAGGGCAAGATGGCCCGGTGAGCTTCGGCTCGGTGTTGGTACGTAAATTTGCATGTGCATAAAAGGAATGAAATTAAGGTGGTGGGTCTTCGGTATTGGAGGATCTTAGCACAGACACCAATACGTTGACTCGGCAAGTGTTGTGATAGCACTTCGCCAACAGAAGTCCGGTGCGCCAGCCGGCAAGAGTACGCAGGAGTCCGCTTAGTGCACCAGCGTTGAGGCGTACGATAGGTCTGACCAGTAGTGCTATACTGGTTTAGAGGTGGGCGAGGCCCAACCCACCGCTTCCGTCTGCCACTACGGAGGTACCCTGGGAGGTGAGGCTCCAGAAAGGGGGAACTAAAGGTCTGTGTGCACAGAGTCGGGTGTGTGTTGCACTTGCTTGATCCATCATACCCACTTGCATGTCATAGCATAAGCGATTCATTTAACCTTTGACACCTAAAATATAAGTGGTATGGGACACTTATACATTAGGCCCTGCAAAACGACCCCTTGGTCTATAAGCTTGTGTGGGCAAGTTTATAAATTAAGGTTAATTTTCTTTACATATATATATTGCTGTTAATAACCGACACCCCAACGTATAAATTGGTATGGGACTCTTTATACGATGGGAGCCTTGCAAAAGACCCCTTGCTTATATGTACCCATATAAGTTAAGGTTACTTTACTTTACTTGTTTACAAATATGTTTAGTTACTATATAAATTGCTAGTTTTAGGTCCACCGTCACCTGCATTTGATATACTCTCCACTTTCAAGTCCTCCCTTTCTTCCTCTCCGCTCGGTGCCTAGGAACCATGGGGGAAGGGGTGGGGGATGATAGGACTTAGTCTTTTAGACTAACGGTTTTCGAACCACATCATTTAGGGGATCGCGGAGCCCAGATTGGAGGAGCAGCCCCAGAGGTCGACACGCTTGGAGATAGGGCAGTCTAGCACAGGATTTCAGACAGCTGGGACCGTGAGGCCCTTACTCTAGTAGTGTTTATTTTATTTCCACATGAGAGATCTTGTGGTGAGGAATTGATGTATCGGGCATAAGCCCTTATTTACAGTGCTTGGTTTTGTGGACTCTCCCATCGTGGAGATATTTTACTTGATGTGATATTTCTATGGACTTTTACTTAGAGTTTTGCTTCGCATGTTATTACTCTAATTTTGTTACTATGCTGCGATCGAATTGGCCGGCAGAAATGGCGTTTTGTGGTGATGACGCTTCCGGGCGAGAAGGTGTCACCGCAAAGCGGCGGTTCTGGGCATAAGACCCTGTGTTTTTTTAAAAAAAAAAAATGGGGTCTTACACTGAAGGTTCTCGGCAGGGGTCTCGGGACCGCCCCTGGAGGCGGCAATCTTGCTAACGGTCTGCAAGACCTCCTCGAAGGAGCGGCCTGCGGGGAGAGGTTGGGTGGGCGGCACCACGACAGCCTTGCCCTTCTCGGTGTCCGTCGTCTTGGGTCTCTTAATCGATTGAGGCGCAGGGGCACGGGCTTTCGCTTCGCGGCACCGCTTGAAGGGGGAGGACCCGTCTCTTTTTGGCAGGCTTGAGCAGCGGCTTTCGCAAGAGCCAGTGGGTCCTTAGTAGGTTGACTCCCACCGGCGCGAGCCTCGTCGAAAGGCTGGCATAGGGGGATCTCGCGTTCTCCTGCGAAAATAATGACAATAAGTCCCGACCTTGGAGGACAAGTAAAAGACAAACAAAGGCGAAACCCTACCTTCTCCCGGTAGTACAGGGGAGAGAGAATCGACGTCTCGCCGGAGGTAGAGGACGTCGAAGTCCTTGGTTCCGAAGAACTCAAGGAGGGCGCTCTCGCGCGAGCCCAAGGAGGGAGGCTTATAGGCGGCATCCTCGTATTGGATGGGGGCAAGGGGTACGTTCCCGAAGTAGCCGGAAACGTAGATGAACCTCTCGCCCCAGTGATGATGCTTGTTGGCGAGACCGATCGTCTTCAGCAGTTGCCCGGAGAAGAACACCACGCCTCCTTTCGCGCAGAAAGTAAATATCTTGCGGAAGATCGGCAAGCTAAACTCGATCCTCTCGGACCGCATATAGCATATGAATGCCATGGGGATCGCCACTGAGTTAGGGTTCAGCTGCGCGGGAACCACCCCATAATATCGGAGGGCCTGCCGCACCTCAGGCCACAGCGGGAGGCGGAAGCCCACCTCGAAGTGTTCGATGGGGATAGCGAGCTCCCCCTCCCCCGCGGAGTTCACCTTGTCATGATTGCCCGGGTTCCGCGCGGTGAAACCGGCGGGAACATGTTGAGCCTTAACCACGTTGAACTCATCCACGGAAAGGGTGCAGGAAGGGAAAAGATGCTTTTGAAAAGCTTCCGCGCAATTAGATCGTCTTTCACTTCCGCCCGGCATCACGAAAATGTTTGAAGGCGAGATCTATGAGAAGAGGGCGAGAACGAGAACGGCGCGAGAACTGAAGTAGCAGGCGGAGACGGGCGAGAGCTTTGGAGAAACCGCGAGAGCAACAGGAGAGGAGAGAGACTGGAATCGGAGAAATGAATGTGGTAGGTGAGCCTCCTATTTATAGAAAGTCGTGGTAATGATTGCCGTTTTCAGAAAGGCGGCGGGGGTACAGCCGGTGCGTCCTACATCGGCGGCGCTTCGTTTTTCCCGCCCGAGTCTGACAGTGACTGATTGAGTAAATGACTAGCGCAAACGTTGCGAGAGGTCATACGACGGGCAAGGTAGGCGGAAAAGAGGTGGCTCTCGCCATCCAAGGACCCGGAAAAATAACTCAGACGCATACAACAAATATTAAAATAGAATTATGGCTCTCGCTCCGCGAGAACGGGATAAAATAATAAGCGATAAAGTGCAGTCATTAGTTACAACTCTTTGCAAGTAAATAAGGGTACATCGGAGAGGGGAAGGCCTGGGGAAGAGGAGGGGAGGTTTCGTGCTTCAGTATGGCTCCCAGCGCCATTTTCCTTGCTCCCACCACCATTTTCCTCGGTCCCGCAGCTTGGTCCGGGGCGGCGCCTGTGGGTTGAAGTAGGACGACAGCACGCTGCATCCCAGGTCAACCCGGCGAGACAGATCCCGGATGCGCTCGAGGCACCTCTCAGGTGAGGATCCAGCGGTAGCTCCCCCAGGCCGATCCATCTCGTCGATAAGATAATCCCGCTCCAGGGTCTCTAGCCTCTTCTCCACTGATTGGCGGAACTCTTGGGCCGCAAGGTCGCGGACCCGTTCTCGCCGGATGAGCTTCGACAGAACGGCGGCGACCTTCTTCCCCCGTCTTTTCACGCTCCCGGCGCCCGTCAGGATCTCCTCCATCTCATCAGACGAAGGGAAGGGAGATCTCTCGCCATCTTCTCCCTCTCTATCTTCTTCTTCTTCTTCTTCCTCTACCTCAGCTCCAAGCCGCGAGCCCATGTCCCCTGTCAAAAGAAACCCCATTTTAGCGGGAGCTAAAGGATAGCTGCGATAAAGTTTCCATATACCTTCAGAGTGACGAGGCCCCCCGGTCGACGGCAGGCGAGAAGGCCCAGCCCCCCCCCCCCCCCCCTCAGCTCCAAAGAGGAGGTGGATTGGCTTTCCTTTTCCGGGGGGATAAACTTTGCGAATAGTGATCCCGGCTTGGTCAGGAGCGGGGGAGCGGGTCTCCTCTCCCGCAGGAAGGCTAGCGTCTAGCAAAGGAACGGAGATCTCGGCAGTATTTCCTCCCGTCGGTAGGGAGGAATCAACCGCATGGCAGACTGATTCGCAGCTCTCGCCCCGCTCTCTCGGGTGGCGAGATCTGGAGGTGCGAGAGGGGAACCGTTACCTGCGATGTTCGGGTCAGGTGGAGGGGCCACCTCTGGGACCCGCAGTTGATCATCGTGACGGCTAGAGGGTGGATCCAAGGGTTCTCGCGGGGACGCGGAAGCGTCGGGAACCGTCTCCTGCGAGAGGTATCACGTCAAACAAATGACAACTGGTTTTTAGTAATGGGTATATCGAGCTTACCTTCCGCGGAGAGGGGCCGTCCGCGCGACTAGGGGTCGGGGTGGGCGGGCTCCTGTTCTCGCGGGACAGGTCCCGCTGCACCACCTTTGCCTTCTTCTTCTTCTTCTTAGGCAGAGAAGGCTCAGCAACCGACGATTGTCTCGCTAGCCATGGGGCAACCAGGGTGCTATTAGCCCTGGCTCGCGCCTGTGCCGCGTTAATATGATCCTGCAGATCCTGCGGAAGCGGTTTGTCGGCCCGCTTGGAAGGCATAGCGAGAGAAGGCGAGAGCTCAGGGGGAGAATGACGACTCGAGGGAAGTATTGTGGCCGTCTATCGGCACACATATTTATAGGCGTCGTACGGCCCACCGAAAGATTCCCTGATGTTGACACGTGCTCAGCGAATATTTTGTGTTGGACATGTCTTTTCGAGCGCGGTGCTAGCTCAAAAAGAGCGGGGATTGTGTACAACCCCATATTCGCTGAGCCAGACAAGGAGGCACAATGATCACAGTTGGGTTAGCCGAAGTGTTCCCGCCCTAAGGAGGATCTCGCCGAAAGAAGGCGGGAATGTTCTCGCCTGATCATTGAAAGAGGAACCGTAGGCCGAGAGCGTCGAGCGCGGCCTGCGCGGAAGCGCTTGCGCCCGAGCCAAGCTCCTATCTCAGAGAGTTCTCGCCTACGCCGGGCGAAAACGTTCGCGCCATGCCCTGGGCAGAAGGGTCTCGGCACAGTTCTCGCCGAGTGGGGCCCAAGGCCTTAGGAAGAATGTCCTAATTGCCCTTGGGAGAAATTACTTCAGTACCCTCAGAAAAACAGCGGGATTCAGCTATTGGCAGACCAACTAGGGGCTTTTCAGTAAATTCAGGACAGCAACATGCTATAAATAGACCCATAAGGGCTCCTTAGAAAGCAAGCGATCATTGTCTCCCAAATTCCAGTGCTTTTTGAGGAGCTCCTAGCCCAGCTTTGGCTTTGGAGGGGAAGCTCTCAGAGATCTTCCGGGTGTGAGGTGGGACCTCCCTGCTGAGGCTTTTGGGTCAGTCTTAGGTCCTTAGAATCCAGTCAAGGGGTGAGACTTGAGAGAAGTAGGTTTTGGCTGCACCCCTTTTTCTTTGAACTTCAGTTGGGGTCATATTTGGCTTCAACATTATGTGCGAGTTCTGAAGATCCGGCTAAAGAACTAGGCCCCCCCTATTTATAGAGATCGGCAGGCAGTCACAAGAGGCGAGCAACATAGATACTCGGCAGAGCAGCTCGCCGAATAAGTGTTGGATGTTTCTTTCCGAGCTCTGATGTCGCTCAGAAAGAGAGAGGATTGTGTACAACCCGTATTCGTCGAGAGTGGGTCCTATGATGGCGTGCCCCCTCCTCCACCATTTGAAGACGATGCTGCTGATGATCCGGTTGATAAGGCCATACGACTCAAGGACGTGAGGCGGCACGATGACGCTAACGGAAGGCTACGCTACAACCTCCGCCCGCGACGTGCTACCGCCACGGCAACGCATTAGCTTTATTTATTTAATTTTCTTGCACTCTATTTTATATTTGGAATATAAAATTATCCTATGTTTATGTGATAATTTTATATTCATGACATGTGTTGTTATTTTTTTTTTTGAACTATTTTTAGTATTGGTGTGCAATTAGCCATTCGGATGGATGAGATTAAATCTCCATCATGAAGGGCTAAGGCTTGTTTGTAACTCCTATATAAGGAGGCTTTGTTATGAGATTATTAGAGAAGAAATTAACCCTAAAGCTCCCATTGTGGAATTCGGCCAAGAGGAGGAATCTCCAAGCCGCCGCCCCCCCTTGGTTGTGGTGTGAAACCGCCGCCCCCCCCCCCTTGCTCCCTCCATCCGTTCGGTGCGACTCTGGCGCGGCTTCCTTCGGTGCGACTCCTTGGAAGAAGGTTGCAAACCATTCGGTGTGACGCCGGTGGATCCGTGGAGAGAGTGATTCTCCCACAGTTATCTCGTGTGAAAGCTTTTCGGTTGGGTAATCCCTTTTCTCTTCCTTGTGTGATTCTTCTCCTTAGTTGTGGTGGATTTTCGCAAATCGTTTTCTTCGGATCTTTAATCTAATCGCTGAAAGTTTTGAATTGAAATCGCCGTTGCAAGGCTTTTTAATTCCGGATCGGGTGGATCCTATTTGCCTGAGCGGATCTTGGCCTATAGCCTTGGTCTTGCTCTCAAAAAGGAGTGGTAACCTTTGTGTTTTCTTGGAGAATATTCCGACTCAAATTTCCGATTGTCGTTTTCGAGTCGACCATTCCTCCCTCGTTGTTTGTGCTGCGTTTTGTGACGAGGACTATTGTGGGCGATAGGTGCTGTGTAGGTGCGGTAGATCTACGACGTGTTGTGCGTAGGGAGAGCGTTAGCTTCGCGGAGATCTCCGATCCGACATCCCTACATCAATTTGGTATCAGAGGCGGTCGTTTCAACTTTCACGTTGCAAACATCCTCTCTGCGTTCCTTGTTGGAGATCGGATCGTTAGAAAATCAAAAAAAAAAATTTCTGTGGTCTGCCAATAGCGGGCGGAAATCTTTATTTTTCAGCAAAATTTCAAAAAACAAATTTTTTAACGATCTACGTGTTATTCACATTGGGAATATATAAAAATATCTTATTTTCAATATAGCTACAACCCTAGGAAAATTCATCTTGCCCGGGGCCTCCCAAACCTGAATGCGCACTAGGCTAGGAACGGAGTACGCAACCCCGTCTACGTCTAGTATGGCTGCGAACGAGCATGGTGATCCCAACACCGTGGCTATAGCGGGTCTTCGTGCCGAACTGGCTGAGCTTAGTAACGTCTTAGCCCAGATCCTACAAAACCAAGCTAGGCCACCCCCGCCACCCATTAATGTTGACTGGCCCAACCGGCACCAACATAACTCTGATTCGTATTCTGATGGGGACTCTCCGCGGGTGCCCCCTAGAGGACACCGCCCCGAGCGAGACTTTTACATTACTAGGGCCATTAAGATAAATGCTCCCACGTATGATGGCATGGGAGACCCACAAATCTTCCTTAACTGGACTGTGGATATGGAGTGTTACTTCGAGTGGCACAACCTGACGGATCCCCAAAAGGTCCAAGTTGCCCGGATGAAGTTAACAGGTCGTGCAAAGACGTTCTGGCTGAATGAGGAGCGAAGATTAGGAACCGGACACGGAGCCCGCCTTATAGGTTGGCCAGTAATGAAGAACCTGTTGACCGATCAGTACGTTCCTACGTACCATCGGACACAGATGTTCGATGAGCTTGCCACTCTGCGGCAGGGCTCAAGCTCGGTAGCTGAATATATGCGTGAACTTAAGGACCGAATGGTGCGATGTGACCTTAGGGAGATCCCCGAAGTCACTTTATCTAGATTTCGAAAGGGCCTTAACCCCGATATCCAAAGGAAGCTCTTGCGATATGGGCATACGGACTTGAACACGACTTTCAATGCCGCCTTGGACATTGAAAAACACCTAGCCTCTAAGGCTCACTCCCGTTACGCTCATGCGAAGAACAAGTCCACCACTGGGGCATCTTCTTCCACATATCCTGATAAGGGAAAGTTTAAATCTACCGAGTCGAAGTCAATCGTGATCACCGCTAGAAACTCCAAGAACCCTGCGAGTGAGCGTGTCCCTATCGGGAAGGTTAGCAAGGCTAACACCACTTGTTACTCTTGCGGCATTCAAGGCCACTATGCCTACGAATGCCCAACAAAGACAAAAACACTAGCCTTATTAGAGCCAACTACCGACCCTGACGATTACGTATACGAGGCCGTAGAGGAGAGTGACCCCGAAGGAGTCCCTAGTGACTTAGAGGACGATCACCCCCTTATGGTGATGCGTTGTATTTTGACCACTCCTCATCCATTAGATGATTGGAAGAGGACGAGCATATTTTCTCTGATTTTTAAGAGTGGCGAGAAGCTTTGCAAGCTGATTATTGATAGTGGTAGCTGCCTGAATGTCATATCTGAGAACGCCGTAGCACGTATGTCCTTGGTCACGGAACCACACCCGACCCCATATCAGGTCGCTTGGATCAACAAGCTCTCTGTACCAGTTACCAAGCGATGCCTGGTCCCACTCTCATTCAAATCCTACATTGATGAGGTGTGGTGTGATGTCCTTCCGATGGACGCTTGTCATGTGTTGTTAGGCCGCCCTTGGCTATACGACCGTGATGTTACACATTTTGGTAGGGCCAACACTTATGAATTCAAATTCAATGGCAAAACCATCACTTTGAGGCCGACCATCCCAAAGGAGCCCGTAGTCTTGGCTAAGGACACCACTATTCCGGTAGAACGGAAAACGTTGAATCTAGTTGGTAGGAAAGAGTTTGAGAGGGATCCGTTCTTTGATGGAATCATGTATGGGCTAGTCCTCTTAAGTGCGAAGCCCAATTCTAGCATTTTGGATGAGTTACCTAGTGAGTTACGGGTACTGTTGGAGGAGTATAGGGACGTGTACCCGGATGAGTTGTCGTCCACGTTACCCCCGCTTAGGAATATACAGCATGCGATAGATCTCATCCCGGGGTCTTCCTTGCCAAATCAGCCCCATTACCGACTCCACCCCACAGCTCACCTAGAGTTGCAGTCTCAGATAGAGGGCTTGCTAGCGAAGGGTTTTATTAGGACTAGTATGAGTCCATGTGTTGTACCAGCCGTACTTGCCCCCAAGAAGGATAGTACATGGAGGATGTGTGTTGATAGCCGGGCTATCAACAAAATCACCGTCAAGTATAGGTTCCCCATTCCTCGCCTAGATGATTTGTTGGATGTCTTGTCTGGAGCCACCGTATTCTCTAAATTAGATCTTCGGAGTACCTATCACCAGATTAGGATACGAGAGGGCGATGAGTGGAAGACGGCGTTTAAGTCGAAGGATGGTCTGTACGAATGGCTTGTGATGCCCTTTGGGTTGTCCAATGCCCCTAGTACCTTCTCCCGGATGATGACACATGTCTTTCAGCCATTCATGGGAAAGTTCGTTGTCGTCTACTTTGACGATATTCTGATTTATAGCACCTCTACTACCGAGCACATCTCCCACATGAGAGTGATCCTTTCCACCCTGCGGAAGGAGACGTTATTTCTCAACCTTAAGAAATGCACTTTCTATGTCTCGGAGGTAGAGTTCTTAGGCTATATAGTCGGCTCCGAGGGTATCCGAGTCGATCCGGGCAAGGTTCAGGTCATTAAGGACTGGCCCGTGCCAACCACCCTACGTGAGGTGTGTAGTTTTCATGGGTTAGCCACGTTTTATCGTCGTTTCATACGAGACTTCAGTAGTATTATGGCGCCTATCACAGACTGTATGAAGAAGGGAGAGTTTACGTGGACGAAGTCCGCCACCCAAGCTTTTGAGCGAATCATGGAGCTTATGACTGAGGCACCTGTCTTACGTCTACCTGACTTTGCTAAAGTCTTTGAGCTCACATGCGATGCGTCTGTGGTGGGGATTGGAGGTGTCTTGAGCCAGGAGGGCCATCCCGTTAGTTATTTTAGCGAGAAGTTGTCCGACCCTAAGCTGAAATACTCAAATTACGATAGGGAGTTTTATGATGTAGTCCGATGTCTACACCATTGGAGGCACTATCTCCTCTCCAAGGAGTTTGTGATCCTCTCCGATCATGAGGCTTTACGTTTCATCAACGGCCAGCATAAGATCGGCCCACGTCACGCTAAGTGGGTCGCTTTCCTACAAGGTTACACGTTTAATCTCAAGCACCTTAAGGGAGCTGATAACCGAGTCGCGGACGCCCTTAGTCGTCTTACCCTTTTACTCACCTCTATGAAAGTTGAAAGATATAGTACCTAAACACCTAGAGGGGGGGTGAATAGGTGACCTAATTCTTTTTTAAACTTTAATGGCAGCAATCAGTTATAACACAGAATCTACTCTACTTTTGCAATCACACAGCATACACAACAAAGCACAGCACAGCAGACACAGAGTTTTGTAGTGGTTCCCCAAGCTTTGGGTACATCCACTTTCCCACTTCGCCTATCTAGCAGTGTACTAGATTCGGCCAAACTTCACCACTGTCTCAGAACCCAAACTGGTTCCTACACCTCAGGCCCAAGGCCCTACAACTCAGCTTTTCCACAAAGCCTACACTCAGCCACAAAGGCCTACACTCAGCCAACAAGGCCTACACTCAGCCACCAAGGCCTACACTCAGAGATTTCAATCTCCTACACTCAGGCTCCCAAGCCCTACCCTCAGCCTTTATAATTACAGGCTTACAAAACACTCAGATCCAAAGGATCCTACAAGATAAAAATGAATTTACAATTGTTAACTCAACAACCAAAAGACAAGAGAGGGAGGTTGTGAGTTTCTTGATGAGTTCTTGGAGGAACTCAGCTGGATTCAATCTGACTTAGCTTTCTTCAAAGCTTCTTGAAAGTAGAACTCAATTAGATTGACTCCTTCTGCAGTTGATCCTTGACCTCTGCTTCTTAAGACCCAGAATGAATCTGAATCCTTCTTCTCAGCCTAGTTCCAACGGTTGATTTCTTGGATGGAGCCCTCTCTCTCCAACTTCTTAGATCTACACTTGGACAGCTAGATCTTCTTGTTTTGATACTTGATCAATAACTTGAACAACTCTGTGAATCACTTTTTGAATTCCTTCAGCAACTTCTTCAACAACAGTTTCTGTAGACTGTATGAGCCTATTTATAGGTCTTCTTCATGGTAACCGGCTGGTCCGGTTCATAACTGTCTTCTGACATCTCTGACAGGTGTTGTAGACCGGCTGGAACGGCAGCTGTCAAGTCATCCAGTCAGTTCTTGAAAGTTCTCTAACTATCTGAAAGTGTCGAGACTTTCTGTCTTTAAGTGTCGACACTTATAGACCAAGTGTCGACACAAGTTGTGTAAGTGTCGACACAAGTCTAAAAGGTGTCGACACAACTCCTTGTGTTGTAGATTCTATGTCTCGACACAGTTTCTTCTTCATGTGTCGACACTGAAATTGAGTGTCGACACAAGTACTAGATCTTCTATCTTTTGCTGAATTCTTCTAAGTGTCGACACATCTCCTTTGTGTCGACACAACTTCTTGTGTTGAATCTGTTAAGTGTCGACACTACTTCTTGGTGTCGGCATATAGTCTTCAATGTTGATACTTGCTGAGTGTCGACACAGCTCCTTGTGTCGACACTTGATTCTTCTGTTGAGACTTCAGCTGAGTGTCGACACATTTCCTTAGTGTCGACACTTGTACTTAGAATATTTTGTTGATCTTTCTGTTCTTTGCTATGTGTCGACACAGCTCCATGTGTCGACACTTTCTTCAAGTGTTGAGTCTTCAGCTGAGTGTCGACACATACTGTCTTGTGTCGACACTTTCTTTAAGTGCTGACTCTTCTGTTGAGTGTCGACACATTGTTCTGAGTGTCGACACTTATACTTAGTCTCTGCTGACTTTTGCTGAGTGTCGACACAGCTCCAAGTGTCGACACTTTCTGGTGTAGACACAGCTTCACTGGGTGTCGACACTGCTGTTAAGTGTCGACACAGCTTTACTGCACTTTTCTTCACTGAGTGTCGACACAGCTCCTTGTGTCGACACTTTGTGTCTGGTGTCGACTCTGCATCCCAGGTGTCGACACAATGACTCCAAGTGTCGACACTGCTTGCCTGGGTGTCGACACAAGTCTTCTTAAGTGTCGACACTATCCCTCTGGGTGTCGACACATGGACTTAGAAATTTTTGCTTCAGTCCTGCAAATACTTAACCTGCACAAGTAACTCAAAAACACATCAAATACATTTTGATGTATATCATTGAGTTGGGTGAGACTTCTTCAAATCAGGTACATTTAAACCAATGTACCCAACAATCTCCCCCTATTTGGAGAAGTCATAACCCTAAGTCAATGATATACACCATTCATAATTAAAATTACAAAATGATGTAAGGCAGGATAATGTACAGCAGGGTAAACATAAACATGTATCAATTTCACATGTATACAAATTCATCATCACAGAACAAATATGAAATAGACATAGACATTATCACAGAACAAACATGAAATAGATTAATCATATAACATATTGTTCTAATATCTGTCTTATACATTTTCAGAAGTTCACAAAATGTTTTACATCAAGAAAATTACAAAGTAAACTTCAAGAAAATTCTAAATCTATTTCAGTTCTGGCTCCTTGATAACTATTCCTTTGCCAGCATGAACCTTAGCTTGGACAGGAGCATCAGCAACATCAGCATCAGCAGGCTTCTTGCCTTTCAGATCTTTCTTCTTAAGCTCTTCTGCTTTAATCTTTTGTCTTTCAAAATAATGGTATGGCTTAGGAAAGTACTTGCTAGGCTCCTGGGCAGTAGGAGGTAGCTTTCCCATCTTTGTCTTCCTTCTGTATTGGACAATTGCCTCTTGTCTAGATTCATGTTTTCTCCATTCAGCTTCAGAGAACCACTTGTTCCTGTCTTGAATGTTGTCTTTGGCAGCTTTCCAGGCAGTTAATATAATGTTCCTAGAGGTAGGGCTCCATTGCTCAAAATCTGGTCTCTGTTCAGCTTGTTCCCTAAACCTCTTCTTAGATAATCTTGTCTCTTCTTCTTTTTGCAATGCCTCTTGCATGGCTTCAGAAATTGGCTGAACAACCTTTTCAATAATCACATTGTCCTTGCCCCCAGGTGGGCTGTACATGGTTTGTACATCAGCATGCACCATTTCAAAATCTGGAGGAGGATAAATGACTTGAGCTACTTTTGGTTGCTCACCTCCTAGATATGCAGGGTTAATTCCAGATTCAGCAACATCATTGTCATCACACAGAGGAGGATATCCAAGTGTAGCTCTGATAGAATTTGATATCCACTTAGCATGGTCAGAGCTTGCCTTGACTAACACTCTCTCCCCCTTTATGACTTCTCTAGCCATGTGATCTCTGACATCATCCTTCTGAAATCTTATTTGATTATCCAAGTATCTGACTCCATCTTTAAAGAAAGGTTTGAGCTTTTTAAGTTGTTCAGATATGGCCTTCTGGGAGTCTTCAATGGCAGTCTTAACAGCATTGATTTCTTCTTGGAATACTTTATCAAATTCAGCTTTAACAGCAGCAGTAGAGGTAGAAGGTGCAGCAGCCTGGTTCTTTAATTCTGTGACAATAGCATTATGGGAAGCAGTAAGATTGTCATTCATCCTTAGCTGATTTTCAAGAACATACCCTTGCTTTAATGCTATGTCATCCACTTGTGCTTTTATCTTCTCTTGGTGTGTGGCCAAGTACACCACTGCATTTCCACCCTTGTGAAACAGTCTGTCATCTCTTTCTTGTTAAGGTTCATTTCAAACCTTATAGACTTGATATCTTGGGCCAGATCAAATTGCAAAGATTTCTGTCCTTCATCTACATACTTCTCAATTGCTTTTCTATGTTCATCCAGTTTAATCTGCATTGCCACCATTAAAGCACTATAATCAACTGTTGGTGTTTGCTGAACTATAGGCTGTGGTGCAATAGATTGTAGAGCCTTCTTATAACTTTGGCTTCTTCTCTTGAATACATAAAGTTTCTTTTGCTTAGCCCTTGTAGCCTCCTCATCTTCAGATTCTGAGGAGCTGGCTATGTCAACCCTCTCCTTAGGGCTTGGAGGCCTTTCAGCTTGCACATCAGGTGCCTTCTCAGTTTCTTGCCTCACAGGCTCTTCATGAACTTGCACTTGCTCCCCCTCAGCAGCATTCTCTTCTTCAGCAGCAGCCTTGTCCATGTCAAAATCTTGTTGGTCTAGATTTAAAAATAAATCTTCCATGGTGAATTCTTGTGGTGAAGGAGCTGGAGTAATTCTAGGTTCTTCAACCACTGGATCAGGAACCACTTGAACAACAGCAGATGTGTCTTCTATAACAGCATCTGGAACTTGATTATTCAGCTGAGTTTGTTGATGATCATCAGACAAATCAGTATCTTCCATAGAAAAATCTAAAGTGTTTAGTTCAGTGATTACCTCTAGTATGATGGTGGTTGCTTGTTCACTTTCCAGTGTAGTGGGTTCAGTTACAACTGGAGGCTCCCCCTGGCTTTGATCCTTGTGGATGGGGCTAGCTTGTGGTAGCTCCCCCTGGATCTCAGCAACCTCTTGAGGAGCAGGAGTCTTTACAGCAGGCTCTTCCTCATGCTCATCTGGAGTGAAGACAACCTGTTCTTCACTATCAGAGCTGCTAGTGGACACTTGAGCCACTGAAGCAGTCTTCCTTTTCTTCTTTGGAGGAATTTCTTTCTCAGACACTGTCTTCTCAGGGGTTGGCATTTCTTTTGACAACACCCTGTCCCATCTTGAGAACAACCTTATGTCCATTTTCCTCATGTGATTTATTTTGCTTCCAGCAGCAGTACTCATTACCTCTGGTATGGTACCAGCTAGGTAGAGACTTAAGATTCTGCCCAGGTTGGGCTTCTTCAGACTTTCTTTGATTTTCTCAAATACTATAACTGACCAATCAGTTCTTAAAGTGAAGATAATCCTGGTCATTATATTGAACATAGAGGCAGACACTCTGTCATGCCCTCCTGGCTTGCTTAAAAGTACCTTGCCAACTATCTCAGACATGAATTTGCCTTGGCTGTTCATGCCCTTTCTGTTGAAAACAGAACCAATCTTCATTGTAGAATCAAGGCCACACCAGGTAAGAGCTTCCCTGGTTTTTGATGCAGTAACCTCATCTTCCTCCTTAGTTCTTGGCAATTGAATCACCTTCCTCAAGCTCTTTGGTGAAATCTTAACCTTTGTTCCTTGAACCCTGGATTTGATCTTGTATCCAGATTCATCCACTTTGGCTCCATTGAGGAATTCAAGTACCTCTTTCTTCCATATCTTAGTAGGTTCTGACACTAGATATTCTAACCCAGAATTGGCAACTAGGGTTATCACGTGCTTGATTTCTTGCTCAGCATCCTCAAAAGCGCCGCGCACCAGCTCGTATCCTTCGTTGACATTCTCCTCTAGCTTAGGTGCCATTAGGGTTTGTAGAATTTGTCTTGAGAGAAGAGAGGTGTCGACACAGAAGTTTGGTCTCGAAACTTTGAAAGCGTGTCGACAAACAAAGACAAAGCCCTATTTATACCTTTCTGATTTTGAAGATGAACAGGCGGGACAGCTAACTTAAAATGTGTCGACACTGGAAATAAGTGTCGACACTGGCAATAAGTGTCGACACTGACTTATAATGTCTCGACACATATGTGTCGACACAAGTTTAGTCAACAAATTTTATGTGTCGACACTTGGTTATGTGTCGACACAACATAACTCGACACATTGTCGAGACTTTACTTAGAAAATTCTGAGTAAATACTAAGTGTCGACACCACTTTGGATGTGTCGACACCTACTTGGCATGTGTCGACACTAATATTCTGAAGTGTCGACACCAACTTCCTAGATGTGTCGACATCGTTTTCCTGAAGTGTCGACACCAACTTTCTGTATCGACATAGACTTGTCTATGTGTCGACACCTTTGTACTTAGCCAATTTCAATTCTGTAAACTTACTCTAAGTTTATCATTCCTAGTTCAATTTTAAATCTATTGAACTTAGCTTCTTCTAGGGGCTTAGTATACATATCAGCTACTTGATTATCAGTTTTAACATATTCTAATAAAATATCTTCTCTTTCTACATGCTCCCTAAGAAAATGATATTTAATTTCAATATGTTTTGTTCTACTATGAGATACAGGATTATTAGCTATTGAAATAGCACTTGTAGAATCACAGAAGAGTGGAGTTCTACTTACCTGAAATCCATAATCCTCTAGCTGATGCTGTATCCACAGAAGTTGAGCACAGCAACTTCCTGCAGCCACATACTCTGACTCTGCAGTGGAGATAGCCACACTTGTCTGCTTTTTGCTACTCCATGAAATTAGTCTCCCACCTAGGAATTGACAGGTTCCAGTAGTGCTTTTTCTATCTTCTTTGCATCCTGCAAAGTCTGCATCTGAATAACCTGTTAGTTCAAAATCTCCATTCCTAGGGTACCAGAGGCCTAGATAGGGAGTGCCCTTTAGATATCTCAATATTCTTTTGACTGCTGTCAAATGAGACTCTTTAGGGCAGGCTTGATACCTTGCACAGACACATGTAGCATACATGATATCTGGTCTACTTGCAGTTAAGTATAATAGGGAGCCAACTATCCCTCTATACAAGGTTTCATCCACAGGTTTCCCTGCATCATCCTTGCTAAGAGACATACTTGACCCCATTGGAGTCTTCATGGTACTGGATGAATCCATACCATACTTCCTTATGAGTTCTAGGGTGAACTTGGACTGACATATGGATAAACCACTCTCAGTCTGTTTAACTTGGAGACCCAAGAAAAACTTCAGCTCTCCCATACTACTCATCTCAAATTGACCTTGCATAAGTTTTGCAAACTTTTTGCAAAGGCTGCTTTCAGTAGACCCAAATATAATGTCATCTACATATATTTGGACTAGTATAACTTTGCCTCTAAATTCCCTAAGGAATAGAGTCTTATCTATTTTCCCCCTTGAGAACTTATTCTCAATGAGGAAACTAGATAGGGTTTCATACCAAGCCCTAGGGGCTTGCTTTAACCCATATAAAGCTTTCCTAAGTCTATAGACATGATGAGGTAGAGTTGGATCAACAAAACCTGAAGGCTGTTCCACATAGACTTCTTCTTTAAGATTACCATTCAGGAATGCTGACTTGACATCCATTTGGTAAACCTTGAATCCTTGATAGGTTGCATAGGCCAAGAACATCCTTATGGCTTCCAGTCTGGCTACTGGAGCAAAGGTTTGATCAAAGTCAATACCTTCTTCTTGCCTATATCCTTTAGCAACCAATCTTGCTTTATTCTTAATGATGACCCCTTGTTCATCCATCTTATTCCTGTAGATCCACTTGGTTCCTATTATATTGTGGTCTTTAGGTTTAGGAACAAGTTCCCAGACCTTGCACCTCTTGAACTGATTAAGCTCTTCTTGCATTGCTTCAGTCCATTGTGGATCTAGTATGGCTTCTTCAAACTTCTTAGGTTCAACTTGAGATAGAAAACTGGAGTAGATTGCTGCATTCATGTTTTTGCTCCTGGTTTTGTACTACTTGTCTTGGATCTCCAATAATCTGCTCTACTGGATGATCTCTAAGATGCCTGTTGGCTGGAGGCATCCTAACTTCTGGTTGAACCTCTTCAGCATCTCCATCATGCTGTACTCCTTGTACTTCTTCTGCAATTGGCACATGTAGTTCTCCCCCTGGACAACAGCTACTGTCCTCTACTTGCTGTCTTGCAGCAGGTACTTCTTCTATAGTAAGCTTGTCCATTTTCTTTGTTAAACCTGTGGGGCTGCATACACTACTAGACAACTCATTGTTAATAAGTTTAGTCTCATCAAAAACCACATGCACAGAATCTTCTACAACTTGTGTAGTCAAGTTGTAGACTCTATAAGCCTTACTGTTATTGTTGTACCCAACAAAAATTCCCTCTTGGAACTTGGCAACAAACTTAGTCAAGTAAGACTTCCCATTGTTAAGTATGAAACATTTGCAACCAAAGATCCTGAAATAGGATAGGTTTGGTTTCCTGCCTTTCACAACTTCATAGGGGGTCTTGTTGAGGCCTTTAGTGATAGTAGCCCTATTTATAACATGGTATGCAGTGTTAACTGCTTCAGCCCAGAAATACTCTGGCAGTGATGTATCACTTAATAGGTTTCTACCTGCCTCTATCAAGGTCCTATTCTTCTTCTCAGCAATGCCATTTTGCTGAGGTGTTCTAGGTGAAGAGAATTCTTGAAATATCCCAAATTCTTCACATAGTTTTGTCATGCTTTCAGACTGAAATTCAGTACCATGGTCACTTCTAATCTTGACCACTGTACTATTTAGTTCATTCTGAATTTGCTTGACAAAGCTATGGAAGACACTAGGTGTTTCAGATTTCTGTCTTAAGAAGAACACCCAGGAAAACCTTGAGTAGTCATCTACAACTACAAGGGTATAGACCTTCCTACCTAAGCTGTGAACTGGCATTGGACCAAAGAGATCCAAGTGCAAGAGGTATAAACACCTCACAGCATCTTTGTTTTCTATGCTTCTAAAGGTGGATTTAGTCTGCTTGCCATTTTGACAAGCTGAGCAAATACCATCTTTAACACACTTAACTTGAGGACCATTCCTCACTAACTCTTTGCTAAAGAGTTTGCTGATAGTCTTGTAGTTAAGATGGGCAAGCCTCTTGTGCCATTTGACACAATGAGAGACTGTCTCATCAGCTACAAGACACACTGGAGAACCACTGTTCTCAACCATAATGTCTAAGCAATAGACATTCCTTTTTCTATAACCAGTCAAAATGATCTCTTGATCACTTGACCTCTTGATATGACAACCATTTTTAACAAATGAGATGTCATACCCTACATCACTTAATTGACTTATACTTATTAGGTTGTGTTTCAACCCTTTAACATAAGCCACTTGAGTAATGGTAACCAAGTTGCTAGAAATGTTACCAAATCCTTTGATGATTCCTTTTTCAGAACCACCAAAGGTGACTTTTGAACCATCTTTTATTGGAATGTAGTCCTTTAGTAATCCTCTAGTTCCAGTCATATGTCTGGAACATCCACTGTCCAAGTACCATGTTGGGGTATGGCCACTTGGACTCACCTGCAAAACAGATTAATGAACCTTAGAACCCAAAGAATTCTTGGGTCCTTGGTACTTGTTAGTTTGCAACTTGACAAAACTACCTACTGGCTTTCCAACAGGTAATTTGCAACTCACTTTGGCACTAACATTGTGCCAACAGTCCATTGCAAAATGGCCAACTTTGCCACAGCACCAACATTCAAACTTATTGTACCTTTGCTTAGGTACTGTCTTTGCTGTCTTATCTACAGCAGACTTGTTGAATGTTGAGGCTTTGCCCTTGGACTTGGACTTGGACTGCTCAGTCCTTGCAGGTCTAGTAAAGCCCAGTCCATCTTTACCCTTGTGATGAACAAATTCATCAATTATGGGTAACACTGACTTAGGTTTAGAAAACCTAGCAACAAGCTCTCTCTCTTTCTGAAGATTGATCTCCAGACTCTTGATTTGATCATTCTTAAAGGTGATAGTCCCCATCTGAATCACTGTTATGTGTTTCAGCCTGGCTATCTCATTAAGCTTTTGATCAAATAGCTTCTCAGAATCTGTTGCAGCAGCTTTAAGATCAGCAATTTCCTTTGCCTGACTTTTGGCTAGGGACTTGCTTTTCTTGTAAGCTTGCAACAGTACTTTATATTCATCTATAAGCTGATGAATATCTTCCTCAGACTCAGATACACTCTCATCACTAGATGATGATGAATCTGATTCTGTACTAGAACAAGAAACTGAACTTAAAGTTGAACTTTGTACCTTACTGGGTCCTGGCTGCTCCAGGATTTTGTCATGCTCTGTCAAAGTCATTAGCCCTTGGCATTGACTGTCTTCTTGTTCATAAATAGACTCCATTATCTACATGAATTCTTCTTCTTCTTCTTCAGCAAACAGCCCTATGTATGCCTCAGCATCAGACTCAGTTTCTGAAGAAGAGATATCTGATAGAGTCTTCTCTTTCTTGGCAACAAAAGACTTCTCTTTCTTGCCTTTGAAATGAGTCTTCTTCTTGTCACTAGACTCCTTTCTCTTTTGAGGACAATCTACAACAACATGGTCTTGTCTATTATAGCAATAGCACACTATTTTAGAAACAGTTGCCTTGCTAGATTTAGTCCTCTTCCTGTCCTTCTTTGAGGCCTTTTTATCCTGATAAAAATCTTCTTTTCCTTTTGAAGTAGAAGGCCTTGACCTCCACTGTTTCTTCTTCAAGAATTTCTGAAAATGTCTAGTGAAGGCAGCAAAGTCTTCATCACTTTCACTGCTTTCAGATTTTGTGCTGACTGACTCATCTGACTCTGATTCAACTACTTTTGGAGGTGGAGTTGATGACTTATTCCTGCACTTTCTGGAGGCTTCTGTCTTGAAAGCTACAGTTCTTTCCTTGTGTTCAGTTCTTGTTGATTTCTCCTCCTCTTTTCTCACTGTCAACTGCATTTCATAAGACAATAACTTGCCAAACAGTGTAGGTGGAGGAATTTCTCCCAACTTAGCCATTTCTCTAATGGCACAGATCTTGGTGTCCCAATCTTTAGTTAGGGACCTTAGGAACTTGTCATTTAGTTCATAATTGCTGAACTCTCTTCCATAAGACATGAGTTCATTCACTATTCTGTAGAACTTCTTATAGCACTCAGTTATGCTATCACCCTTTCCTTGTCTAAAACTTTCATACTCCTGATTTAGCAAGGATTTTCTATCTTGTCTAACTTCTTCAGAACCCTCCATATACACAATAAGAGTGTCCCACATCTCTTTGGCTGTCTTACAGTGTATAAGATTCTGAAATGTTGCATCATCTATGGCACTTACTATAATGTTTTGTGCCCTTTTGTCCATGGTGGCTAGGACAATCTCATCCTTAGTCATTTCAGAGAAATCCTTTGGGGTTCTCTGATTTGCATCTAGAACTGATATCTTCATGGGCACATATGGCCCCTCTTTTACTGTGATGTAGATCCTAGGGTCTGAGGCTTCCATAAACAGCCTTACCCTTTCCTTCCAGATCCCAAAGATTTCCTTTCTGCATATAGGTAACTTCATGGAACCCAATTCCTTGTGATTCTCAGAGGAACCCATGGTTCTTGATTTTCTTGAATCTGTAATTTGTCTTAGACTGAATCTGCCAATCAGGATCTCCTTAGACTGTTAGTCCTTTTTAAGTAACCTCCCTCTGATACCACTTGAAAGATATAGTACCTAAACACCCAGAGGGGGGGGTGAATAGGTGACCTAATTCTTTTTTAAACTTTAATGACAGCAATCAGTTATAGCACAGAATCTACTCTACTTTTGCAATCACACAGCATACACAGCAAAGCACAGCACAGCAGACACAGAGTTTTGTAGTGGTTCCCCAAGCTTTGGATACATCCACTTTCCCCCTTCGCCTATCTAGCAGTGTACTAGATTCGGCCAAACTTCACCACTGTCTCAGAACCCAAACTGGTTCCTACACCTCAGGCCCAAGGCCCTACAACTCAGCTTTTCCACAAAGCCTACACTCAGCCACAAAGGCCTACACTCAGCCAACAAGGCCTACACTCAGCCACCAAGGCCTACACTCAGAGATTTCAATCTCCTACACTCAGACTCCCAAGCCCTACCCTCAGCCTTTATAATTACAGGCTTACAAAACACTCAGATCCAAAGGATCCTACAAGATAAAAATGAATTTACAATTGTTAACTCAACAACCCAAAGACAAGAGAGGGAGGTTGTGAGTTTCTTGATGAGTTCTTGGAAGAACTCAGCTGGATTCAATCTGACTTAGCTTTCTTCAAAGCTTCTTGAAAGTAGAACTCAATTAGATTGACTCCTTCTGCAGTTGATCCTTGACCTCTGCTTCTTAAGACCCAGAATGAATCTGAATCCTTCTTCTCAGCCTAGTTCCAACGACTGATTTCTTGGATGGAGCCCTCTCTCTCCAACTTCTTAGATCTGCACTTGGACAGCTAGATCTTCTTGTTTTGATACTTGATCAATAACTTGAACAACTCTGTGAATCACTTTTTGAATTGCTTCAGCAACTTCTTCAACAACAGTTTCTGTATACTGTATGAGCCTATTTATAGGCCTTCTTCATGGTAACCGGCTGGTCCGGTTCATAACTGTCTTCTGACATCTCTGACAGGTGCTGTAGACCGGCTGGAACGGCAGCTGTCAAGTCATCCAGTCAGTTCTTGAAAGTTCTTTAACTGTCTGAAAGTGTCGAGACTTTCTGTCTTTAAGTGTCGACACTTATAGACCAAGTGTCGACACAAGTTGTGTAAGTGTCGACACAAGTCTACAAGGTGTCGACACAACTCCTTGTGTTGTAGATTCTATGTCTCGACACAGTTTCTTCTTCATGTGTCGACACTGAAATTGAGTGTCGACACAAGTACTAGATCTTCTATCTTTTGCTGAATTCTTCTAAGTGTCGACACATCTCCTTTGTGTCGATACAACTTCTTGTGTTGAATCTGTTAAGTGTCGACACTACTTCTTGGTGTCGACACATAGTCTTCAATGTTGATACTTGCTGAGTGTCGACACAGCTCCTTGTGTCGACACTTGATTCTTCTGTTGAGACTTCAGCTGAGTGTCGACACATTCCCTTAGTGTCGACACTTGTACTTAGAATATTTTGTTGATCTTTCTGTTCTTTGCTAAGTGTCGACACAGCTCCATGTGTCGACACTTTCTTCAAGTGTTGAGTCTTCAGCTGAGTGTCGACACATACTGTCTTGTGTCGACACTTTCATTAAGTGCTGACTCTTCTGTTGAGTGTCGACACATTGTTCTGAGTGTCGACACTTATACTTAGTCTCTGCTGACTTTTGCTGAGTGTCGACACAGCTCCAAGTGTCGACACTTTCTGGTGTAGACACAGCTTCACTGGGTGTCGACACTGCTGTTAAGTGTCGACACAGCTTTACTGCACTTTTCTTCACTGAGTGTCGACACAGCTCCTTGTGTCGACACTTTGTGTCTGGTGTCGACTCTGCATCCCAGGTGTCGACACAATGACTCCAAGTGTCGACACTGCTTGCCTGGGTGTCGACACAAGTCTTCTTAAGTGTCGACACTATCCCTCTGGGTGTCGACACATGGACTTAGAAATTTTTGCTTCAGTCCTGCAAATACTTAACCTGCACAAGTAACTCAAAAACACATCAAATACATTTTGATGTATATCATTGAGTTGGGTGAGGCTTCTTCAAATCAGGTACATTTAAACCAATGTACCCAACAGAAGTACATGTTGTAGGGTTTGAGCGGATTAAGGATGAGTACGCCACGTGTCCTGACTTCCAGGACTTCTATCTTTCTACCCAGGATAGCTCCCCCACGACGATATCTGCCTACGTCATCAAGGACGGTTACCTGTTTAGGAACGGGAAACTATGTATTCCACAGTCATCGTTACGACTACACATCATATGGGAGTTGCATAGCGGAGGGTTGATTGGCCACTTCGGTAGAGATAAGACCATTACGTTAGTCGAGGATAAATTCTATTGGCCAAAACTTAAGGTTATGGTGGGACAGGTAGTGAGTAGCTGTCGCACGTGCCAGGTGTCTAAGGGTAGTAAAACCAACGTAGGATTATATACACCCTTGCCTATTCCCTCAATGCCTTGGGTAGACGTTAGTATGGATTTTGTATTAGGCCTTCCCGTTACCCTACGCCGTCACGACTCAATTTTTGTAGTTGTGGATAGGTTTTCAAAGATGGCTTATTTCATCCCGTGCAGTAGGACGAATGATGCGTCTCACATCGCTAAACTTTATTTTAAAGAAGTCGTTAGTCACCGTGGAGTGCCAAAGACCATAGTATCGGATAGGGACGTAAAATTCACTAGTTATTTTTGGAAGACTCTTTGGATATTAATGGGAACGAGATTATTGTTTTCCTCTGCCTATCATCCCCAAACTGATGGGCAGACGGAAGTGGTTAATCGGAGCTTAGGAAATTTGTTATGATGCCTTGTGAGTGATCACAAGAGCACATGGGACCTTCTCCTTCCCCATGCCCAGTTAGCCTACAATAATTCCAAGAATAGGTCTACGGGTCTGTCTCCGAATGAGATTGTCCACGGGTATAAGGCTCCTGTGCCGCTTGACTTGGTGTCCGTTGCCCCCAACGTACAAGGCAAGTCAGTTTGCACAATCCTTCGCCCAGCACATCCATGATTTACATGCACGTATACGGGCCACCTTGACTACGCAATATGAATCTTATCAAGCGCACGCTAATTTACATAGGAGAGTATCAGACTTCAAAATTGGCGATCTAGTTTTAGTCCGTTTGGTTCCCGAACGCTTGCCAACTGGCACCGTTAAAAAGTTAGCACCAAAGCGCGCCGGCCCTTTTCGGATTATTAAGAAGTTAGGTGACAACGCTTTCGTTTTGGACTTGCCTGCTGATTGGGGTATCTCCCCCATTTTTAATGTTTCGGATTTAACGATGTTTGTGTCACAACCACAAGAGTTGATTTCTTTGTCGTCTTCTTCTCCCACTGAAAATTCTCATGGGTTGGGCAGTGGTAGTACGGATGATCTCTCTCTTTCGGTCCCCACAGGTATATCATCGGATGGTAAGTTGCCTTCTTTCCTGCCTACTGCTAATATGTTCCCCAGGTTTCCATGGACTTTTTCCACTCCAGAGATGATACTTGATGCTGAGCCCGTTACCACTGCTGATGGCGACACCCACCGCTTTCTCATCCGTTGGCGTGATCGGCCCCCTTCGGATGACTCTTAGGTACTCGAGACGGAGCTGCAGAGTTTGGATGCCGCTCTCCTTCACCGCTATCGCTTGGACCACGCAACGGAGATGCGTGCATTTGAGAGGGGGAGGATTGATGGCGTGCCCCCTCCTCCACCATTTGAAGACGATGTTGCTGATGATTCGGTTGATAAGGCCATACGACTCAAGGACGTGAGGCGGCACGATGACGCTAACGGAAGGCTACGCTACAACCTCCGCCCGCGACGTGCTACCGCCACGGCAACGCATTAGCTTTATTTATTTAATTTTCTTGCACTCTATTTTATATTTGGAATATAAAATTATCCTATGTTTATCTGATAATTTTATATTCATGACATGTGTTGTTATTTTTCATTTTGAACTATTTTAAATATTGGTGTGCAATTAGCCATTCGGATGGATGAGATTAAATCTCCATCATGAAGGGCTAAGGCTTGTTTGTAACTCCTATATAAGGAGGCTTTGTTATGAGATTATTAGAGAATAAATTAACCCTAAAGCTCCCATTGTGGAATTCGGCCAAGAGGAGGAATCTCCAAGCCGCCGCCCCCCCTTGGTTGTGGTGTGAAACCGCCGCCCCCCCTTGCTCCCTCCATCCGTTCGGTGCGACTCCGACGCGGCTTCCTTCGGTGCGACTCCTTGGAAGAAGGTTGCAAACCATTCGGTGTGACGTCGGTGGATCCGTGGAGAGAGTGATTCTCCCACAGTTATCTCGTGTGAAAGCTTTCCGGTTGGGTAATCCCTTTTCTCTTCCTTGTGTGATTCTTCTCCTTAGTTGTGGTGGATTTTTGCAAATCGTTTTCTCCGGATCTTTAATCTAATCGCAGCAAGTTTTGAATCGAAATCGCCGTTGCAAGGCTTTTTAATTCCGGATCGGGTGGATCCTATTTGCCTGAGCGGATCTTGCCCTATAGCCTTGGTCTTGCTATCAAAAAGGAGTGGCAACCTTTGTGTTTTCTTGGGGAATATTTCCGACTCAAATTTCCGATCGTCATTTTCGAGTCGACCATTCCTCCCTCATTGTTTGTGCTGCGTTTTGTGATGAGGACTATTGTGGGCGATAGGTGTTGTGTAGGTGCGGTAGATCTACGGCGTGTTGTGCGTAGGGAGAGCGTTAGCTTCGCGGAGATCTCCGATCCGACATCCCTACATCATCCTACCACAGCTAGGTCAGTAGAAGTCAAGGTCAACAAGTCAAGGCAGGAGTCAAAGTCAGCACTCAAGATCGCGGAAGTCCTGGGCGAGTATAGGCGAGCTCCCCTCGCATACTCGTCGGGTACGCGACTAGGCGAGATACTCGCCCAGCCCGTGCGAGTTCCTCTGGAAGTCACCTAGTCGCCAGGGGGTGGGGTATAAATATGACCCCCCCCCCCCCTACATTTGCCTATAAATAGGACCCCAGGGGTATGAGGTGGAGCACTTGAAATCCTCGGCAGGATACTCGCGCGCTTCAGTTTCGGGATACTAGCTAAATCTTTGGATTCCTTTTTCTTGGAGAGAAAGTCGCGACCTTGCGACCTCGCCAGCTAGCTTCCCATGTACCCAGTTCGGCCATCCTTGGTTGAGAAGGGGCTGCTCCTTTCGAGCATCCGGGTACGTGGTGGGACCTTCCTGCCGCAACATCTGGGGTCCTGTTTGACCTGATTCTTCGTTCTAGTCATCTTTGTCGTCTGATCTAGCTTTTGAGCCAGTAACCTTAGACGGTTTTGGTCCGAATTCTGAGGTCGGGATTTTTCCTGGCTTCAACACTATTTAAAGAATTTCGTCAAAATTTTGTATGATTTATTTTCGTTAAGTTTATAAAAGTTAAACAATACCTAAATAATTGTTTTAGATTTACGTTTCACATTCTCCCTACTTGGAATTTCGCATAGTACTTGTGTAAGAATGATTAAAACTTTTTGAATTAGTCACTTTTTATGATTAGCTAGTTTTTATATTTTTGCTTGAGGACAAGCAAAGCTTAAGCTTGGGGGAATTTGATAGTACGTTTTTAGTCAACAATATTAGGGTATTTTCGGGTTTTTTAAAGCACAAATCATGTCTTGCAAGTGCTTATATTGACCCCCTTTTGTAAATATTATTTTCACTAATGCATTTTCTTCTTTTTTGCGGGATTGCATGGGTTTCAGCAAAATTTTGTTGTGACACGCCCCAAGGTCACACCCTACCAGGGCGTGTACCTAGGGCGTGTAGCCCAGAGGAATGATTCAACAGGTCCAAAACTGCATTTCTTGGAAACTCAGTGAACACGCCCTCTGTCACGCCTGTGTCACTCTCGACACGGGCGTCTTCCAGAGGCGTGACCCCAGGATCCAAGAAATCGCCACATCAAGCTATTTTTCTCGCTCCACCGTCGCACCGAAATTGTCACGCCCCCAGACACACCCTGGTCGGGCGTAACATATGGGCGTGTACTCTAATTTCAATGCCTGTCATCTCCAGTAGTAAATTGCAGCCAAAACGTCGCACTGAAATGGTCACGCACCCGGTACACGCCTTGTTCGGGCGTGACATATGGGCGTGTAACCCAAATACTACGCCCGCACCTCCAGCATTCAATTTCAGCCCAAAAAGTCGCACCGAACATGTCATGCCCCAGGTACACGCCCGACCCGGACGTGTCAGGGGGCGTGACCCAGCCCGAAAAAATTCTATAAATTGAGCCCTTCTCCTTGGGTTCAGAGGCATATTTTGGCTGAGAGGGGAGGTGTTGCCACTTTGTTTCTCGTTCTTCTTCATGTTTTTTCTCTCTCTTTCCCATGCTAGTTTAGTTTAGTTTAATGCTAATTTAGTTTAAGCTTTTGTAATAGCTCTTGTAATTGCTCTAGTTGCTAATGATAGGGCCAGAATAGGATTTTCAATTCCATGCAATTGTAATTTTCTTTCCAAGTGTAGCTCTCCTTAATCTTAATAAAACTGTTGTCTTCTCTTCTCTTTAGCATTTTGTGTCTTTATGCTTTACTACTCCTCCCCCTCTTCCACCTCACCATGATTAACTAATCCTCCTTGTACTCGATCTTGATGATCCGAGGTTCGAGTGATTAAGTTATGATGCTTTGAATCTTACCTTTTTTTAGGTTTTAGCCTTGAATTACTCTTGATTTATCTCGGGTTGGAGGTATATCATTCGATATATACTCTCCACCTTTGCTTTCATTCCTGGCTAGCCGAGAGGCCGATGGTTTGAAGTGAGCACTCAAGAGTAAAGGGAGTTGTACGCACCCCTCGAGAGAGGTATACGTCCAAATCTCCCAGATTGGAGTAAAATCCAATAGTGGGGTTCACCGTGTAAAGTGAGTTTTAGGCCTCCGATTTAGGCGAAAGTCGGTCGGACCTTCCTAAACTCAAGTGGGCACGTCTTCGAGAGAAGTTTGTTCATGTTTATGGAACCTCCACGGTCAAGGACCTTACCCTAATAAGCTTAGGTTTATTTATCATGTTTTTAATCGACTCTTGCCTAGGTGATTCTCGATCGAGTGCTTCTCTTTTTCATCGTCTTAACCCCTTGTTTTAATCGCCTTTACTAGCTCTCTTTTTAACCGCAAGCATTTCTTTTTCTAGTGTAATGTTTCTTTTCCTAATCGCGCTTAGCTTTCTTTTAAACCCAAAATCAATCTTCGATAAGATAATGGTTTTCGTGTGAGTAAGATTATTCGACGGTTCCCGGATTTTAATATGACACTTGTGTCCCCTAGCTGCATTTCGATAGGTATACTTGCCTCGTTGGATTGCTAGTTCGGTTTATTTTCTCCTTGCGAATAAAATCACACCAACATTCGGTCCAATCAGAGCACAATGGACAACCTCCAAAGGTGCTTTACATTTGGATTGTTCCTATCAACCATAAAGCGATAAGCTTCACCATGCTGACATCCCGCACACCCCTGACCATCGCCATAAGATCACAATCTAGGCAATCCTCTTATGAGTCTTCTTACCGCCATTTCTTTCAGCTTGTCCATCCCTACATGCCCTAGTATTTCATGCCAGATAGCTGCAATATCACTGGACTTCATCCGATGAGCACCAAAACTTATTGAAGTCCCAACTAAGTTCTTCTCCTTACTTCCAACATGAGATACGTTCGTCGAGAGCAAGACAACCTTGCACTCTTTCCTGAGATGACCATGATGCTTGCATTTATAGCACCTTGGTCCTTCCTTCCTCTTCCCATCATTCCTAGGAGAAACACTCCTCTCTTGTTGATTTGAAGTAGAAGGACCATCCTCTACAGCAACCTTCACCTCCTTCCTGAACAACCCATCAAGGGAAGTCCAAACCTCCGCAGCTGACCGACATCCACTGATGTGGTCCAAGAGCTCCGATGAGATCACCTGCTTGATAATTGACTTCGCTTTCACATTTGTCTCCTTCCAAGCTCTCATCTCTTCAGGATTGCTAGCAGTAGCCTCTTGCCTTTCTGCTCCGCATACTACCTCCCAAAGGTCCTGGCCAAGAAGAAAGCTCTCCATACAAGACTTCCAAGTATCAAAGTTTGTCTCTGTAAGGAGTTCAATTTCAAGACAACTTGCATCTTCCACTGCCATGGTTCAGCCACTGGTTCCATCTTCACAAGAGCAACAAACACTTCAGTTGATCACTGCTTATCCACTCCAACCTGCCTCTGATACCATGTTGAAATTTCCCGGACCTTGGAGTTATCAGGAGTTATCTCAACCAAAGATAGTCACAACCAGAAACACATGCAACATAAGTATCTTTATTGATTAACAACAATCTTCTTTACAACGCGAGACATATATGGCGAGACATGGTTCACCACCAAAGGGAAAGCAGAGAACTACAAATACAAGACAAGACAAACAAGCCGCGCGGACTCAAATTCCAAGCCGTCGGTCTACTGCTGTGGAGTCCGCACAGTCCTCCAGGTCGCCAGACCGCAACCCATGTCGCGCGGACTACCCCTTATTCCAATGCTAGCTCTAGCTGCCAGTCTGCAAACCGTCTAACTGCGAGGTCGCCTAGCTGCCAGACCGCACAAGCTGGAATGCCAAATATAACATTCTGCCTGAAGTAGGCGACTTATTGAACACCGAACCAAGTTGCCCAAGAGAAGACCGTCTGGTCGCTGTCCGCGACCTGCTGTTTACCGCCTGTTGCTTAACCGTAGAGTCTGCACTGTCCCTGACTGCAATCAGAGCCAAGTCCTGGCTTTCCAGCTCTATGCGCACAACCTGCACAGCATAACCCGGTCAACTCGATCAAACCACGTGGACACCAAAATTCAGTCCGCAGCAACTGTTGTGGGCTCAGTTTACTGTTCACTTACTTCGGTTCTCTCAGGTTACTAATGTGACATGGGTCCTATTTATAGGCATGATGATGAGTGTGGTCATCGCCCTAGCAGATAGAATTACCGCCACATCCCGAAGCAAGAACAAGTGTATCAGCAAGCCCGTGGATACACACACCAGTCCGCTGCTACCTGTGCAAGATAACCAGTCCGCCTATGCTTCTCCAAGGCCAAAAACAACGCAAGTCCTCCTTGTAGCCAAAGTCCAAGCTAAGACCACCACAGCCAGACTCCGCTGTAACATTGTTCGCCAATCCGCGGACACAGCTCCAGCCCGCTTATCCCGAGCCCACAGCCTCGTCACAAGGCAAATGCCGGACTCAGCGGAGACACCGCTTCAGTCCGCTCATCCCGAGCCCACGGCTTCACCACCAAGGCAACAGCCGGACTCAGTGGACACACCGCTTCAGTCCGCTCATCCCGAGCCCACGGCTTCGCCACAAAGTCAACTGTCGGACTTAGCGGACACACTGTTCCAGTCCTCTCAGACTGCAGACAGCTCTAGTCTGGATATCCATGCTGACAACTCATGTCCGCATAACCAGAATCAGCCTTGTCAACTAAGACATCTACCAGACTCAGTGGAAAGTGCTTCAGTCTGCTTATACAGTAGACACCTCCAGTTTGCATATCCTGAGTCCACAACCATGCCATGAAGGCAGCTGTGGGACTTAGTGGACCTAGCTCCAGCCCGTACGCACTTGCGGACACAATCTCCAGTCCGCTTCTCCCAAACTTGCAACCAAGGCACACAGCTCTTCTACCGAGCTCAGCGGACTGAGAAGCAGTCCGCACTCCAATGCGTGATCTCCCCGAATTGAGCCAAACATGGACCAGGTTCAGAACCAACCAAGTCCACACCACTGGACACAAGGGCCAGTCCGCACTTACTGGCAGACGCTGGAACCAGTCAGCTAAACCCGGCGACCTCCAGCACCTGTCCGCACTGACTGGCGATCTACGCGGCTTCCATTTGCCGCTTCACCAGAGCAAGACCAAGGCTTCTGCCAAGCCGATCTGCCGAACTCCAGTTCTTCAGTCCACTTTGTGCCGGACTCTGCGGATAGAGTTGCTATCCGCCTGGTTACCTTCTGGGATTCAGCTGCTTGTAGAGCATAAGCCGACCTGGCTAACCTCCACTGCTATCCGCGTAGTCCGCACGAATAGATCGCCCTGGCCGCCACACAAAAAGCCGTCTGTACCTGTAAGACCCCCCCCCCCCCTCACGGATCCCAAAACACGGCACGAAGGGGGAGTCTTATGCCCGGAACAGCCGCCTTGCGGTAGCATTAGCGCATGGGCTAACCTGTACCACAAGACGCCTATTCCGCCGGCTACAACAATATCAATAGAACATGCCAACCCAACCAAATATAATAAGCAAGGGAAGTCAAATCCACACTAAGTAATAATGTCCAAATACATCAATAAAGGAGAAACTAAAACATGCTTCTACAATATGTCAGAGTACAGCTAAACATTGCCCAAACGGGCTACATCAGAGTATCAAAATACTAACATCAGTAACCAACGGTATCGACGGCACCGTCACTTCAGGCCCTATCGTTCTGGCCTGGCTGTCCTGCTGCATAGTCTGCGGCTGCTCTACCTGCGGCGTGACCTCCTAAAAAGGAAGACGTAGCAACCGTTAGTCGAAACGACTAAGTGTTTCACATCCGCTCCCCCGACGACTCCTCGGCACCGGGCGGGGAAAAGGAACAAGAGTACAATATATAATAAGCATAAAAGGGTACAAGCAGGTGACAATAAGGTATGAGTAACAGTATCATAATCTAGCAAATATTTGAGAGCAATAGCAAACTAGCAGGTATAAGAAACAGCAGTAAAGTAACTTAACTTATAAGAATGCTCATACAAACTTATAAGTTAAAGATCAGGTTACATAAAAGTAACTCATCGTATAAGAGTGCCCATACAAACTTATACGATGAGGATCTTGTTGTGCAATGTTATGAAATGCTATGCATGTTATGCAATGACCCACCCATGATCACACGCATGCAATTGCTATGTCGACACAGACTATAGTTCCCACTTTTCGAGTAGGTAGCTAACCTCTCAGGCATCAGCCGCCGTGGCAAAGCGGTGACAGTAGAACGGGAACTTCTACTACTAGACGGGTATCCACACTACTTCACCTAGGCCTCCGTACGCCTCAACGCTAAGAACACAACATCGGAGCCCATGCGTACTATGGCCCAACGGGGTCTTGGGTAGATGTGCAACAAGAACACAGCCCGAACTGACCTTGTGTGACCCGGAAGGGGCCTCGGAAGTAAGCACGAGGACACAGCCCAACCGTTCGCTTGGCACGAAAGGAGCCCCGGGACATGAACACCGAGGACCAAGCCTAACCGCCCAAAGTCTAACTGTCAACTCCCGTCGGTGTGACGATCGGTGAGCCCGTAGACCTGCCACACTACCCTTAACCCAGGATTATGACACCGCGTGTCGACTCACACCTCATGCAATTTCACACCACCGTGGCATGGAAGGGGCCTCAGAAGAAGGCACGAGGACACATCCCAACCATCCATCCAAACTCTATCCCAACACAAACCAAACAAGTGACGGTCAACACCGCAATTACATCCTTTTACAATACTACCCGTAGGGAGACGACGCTCTAAGTATTGGACTACTATACCCATTTCATGTTGAAAATTGTGAAGTGAAAGTGGGTGAATGGAAGGCTTGGGCAACCTATCCGCGCGGACTACGCGGACAGGTTGGCGGACTGCTAAGTCGGCAGGGATGTTGCAGGCTGTTTGCTCTGTGGCGGCCTGGGCGGTCTGTTCGCGCAGACTATGCGGACAGCAGCAGCGGTCTGTCAGGCCGGCGAATATTCAGCAGGGAGTTGTATCCCAGGAAGTAACCGGGCGGATAGAAATCCTATCCGTGGAGTTCGGCATGAAGCGGACTGATGAACTGGAGCTCAGCAGACCGGTTTGGCAGTTGCATTGGTCTTGCTCTAGTGAAGCGGCAAGCGGAAGCCGCGGAGACCGCCGGTCAGTGCGGACAAAAGCTGGAGGTCGCCCGGTATGGCGGGCTAGATCCAGTGTCCGCCAGTAAGTGCGGACTGGCCCATATGGCCAGTGGACTGGACTTGGTGGGTTTGAACCAAGTCCAGGTTTGCTCAGTCCGGGGAGATCGCGCAGTGGAGCACGGGCTGCTTTCTCAGACCGCCAAGCCTAGTAGAAGTGTTGTTGCCTTGATTGCTAGCTTGGGGATATGCGGACTGGAGGATTGCCTGTGCAAGAGTGTGCAGACTGGAGCTAGATTCCGCTGAGATCGGTTTAGCCTTGTGATGAGGTTATGAATTCAGGAATGCGGACTGGAGTTTGCTGTGTAAGCAGACTGGATCGGCGTGTCCGCTGAGTCCGGCGGTGCCTTGTACATGAGGCAATGGACTCGGGATGTGCGGACAGAAGTCGGGTGTCCGCTGAGTCCGGCAGGTGCCTTGATGGCGAGGCTGTGGGCTCGGGTTATGTGGGCTGATGCCTTTTCCGCAGATTGGTGGACATAGCTGTTGCGGAGTCCGGCTGTGGTGGTCCTGGTTTGGCCTTTGGCGACAAGGCGGACTGGAGATTGGAGTCCGGCCTTGGAGAAGCTAGGCGGGCAGGCTATCTGCACGGTAGCGGCGGACTGGTGTGTGTATCCGCGGGCTTGCGGATATACTTGTTCTTACTGCGGGATGTGGCGGTGATCCTATCGGCTAGGGCGGTGACCATACTCATCATCGTGCCTATAAATAGGACCCATGTCACATCAGGAATAGAGAACCAAGGTGACCTAAACCGAAGTAAGTGAACAGTATTTGAGCTCGCGTAAGTTGCTGCGGACTGGACCTTGGAGTTCGCGCGGTTTGAGAGTTGACTGAGTTGTGCTGTGCAGGTTGTGCGGATAGCGCTGGAAAGCGAGGACTTGGCTCTGATTGCGGTCAGGGACAGTGCGGACTCTGCGGTTAAGCAACAGGCGGTAAACAGCAAGTCGCGGATAGCGACTAGGCAGTCTTCTCTTTGGCAACTTGGTTCGGAGTTCAGGAAGTCGCCTGCTTCAGGCGAACTGTTCCTTTCGGTGGCGCAGCGTGTGCGGTCTGGCGGCAAGGCGACCTCGCGGTCAGGCGGCCTGCAGATCGGCGGTGAAGAGCTAAGCATTGGAATAAGGGGTTGTCCGCGCGACTTGGGTTGCGGTCTGGCGACCTGGCGGACTGAGCGGACTGCACATCAGTAGACCGGCAACTTGTGGATTGAGTCCGCACGACTTGGTTTGTTTGTCTTTGTAACTGTCTCTGTTCTCCTGGTTTGGTTGTTGGTGAAGCATGTCTCGCCATGTATGCCTCGCCTTGTAAAGAAGTTTGCTCTTGATCAATAAAGATGTTTGTGCTGCATGTGTTGCTCGTTGTTACTGCTTGGTTGAGATAACCCCTGCTAACTCCAAGATCCGGGAAAACGTTCAACAGTATAAGTGGACGTGTCCTCCTCCAGTTTGTTGAGTTTCAACCGGATATCCGAGGTTGCGTCTGCGGGTTTGTTGAATTTTAACATTCCATTAGTCAAACATACTCATGGCCATAATTTATGCCTCTACATGACCTTCCAAATGATAACAACATAATATAACATGATGCGCATATAAAGATCTATCACTCTTTCCAAATTGTAACGACATATTATAAACATGATGCACATAAGTAACAATCTATCAATTTCTATCAAGTCAATTTATTTAAATAAGCTTACTTCACAATTTGATTATATGAAATCTGATTAATAAGCTTCATCAATCATGCAACTAAATGTGTTTAGCCATAAAGAGTTCATCCAAGCAAAGTTACTAGCAATATTAATTCCACCGAATCCAAATCCATATTATATAAAGCCTAGAATTCAGACGCAGAGTAAATCTGGATTGCAACTTTAACCGGAGCTTCCCGAAGCTACAGGAATCCAGTGAAGACGTATAACCCCATGATGGAAAGGTCTTTCCATGGTCCACAACTTTCGTATTCAGATCTCAACCCAGATTTGACGTTAACCTACTTGAAATCGGACTTGACGTCCGCTGCGTACAGAACACAATTTCTGCAAGCAGGATTTATTGAACACCATTTTCGTTTAGACTTTCCTGTGGATACAGAATTCGCCTGAAGTCGTGCAACCATTCGTTGGAAAGGTATTTTCAAGGGCTTCAACGTTCGTGTTTAGCCAAAAGCCCATAACTGGCCATATCACGCTTAAAAATGGCCACGAAGTTTGCTGCGCGCAGAATACAGATTCTGCACGCATCTTAAGGCGAAATGAACGGCATCGGTTCATCTTTCTCCTCAAGGCGATCTTCCCAAATCATTCCAGAAACCCTCCTCCCTTATTCAACCTCAATGGGCCAATACCCTTCACGAAACCATCCCCCATCTCCACATAGAAGATCGGAGAGGTTGAAGACACCACTAACTAAGAGCACAAGCCCCGGATTGGCCTCACCCTAGAGAAAGCATCTCCTCAGATGTCAAGACTCTTTTGAGTCGACGTCTCGCCTAAATATCTACATATCTAGCACCAAGGGAGAGGGTACGAAACTCATATCATTTCCAGCGGTTCTATTTCTGGCCATAAACCTTGTGATTCTTCGCGGCGGCATCCTCTCCTTTACGGCGATGGCGGAACTCCTTCCCTAGATCTCCCTCCAGCAGTTCTCCTTCTATAGAAGTTCTCTCAGAAAACAGGGATTAAGTGAGCGTGAAAATGGCTAGGGTTTTCTCTTCCCCCTTATATATGAAAAGTGACACGGGTAGGGACACGGCCGTGTCCTTACCCGTGTCCTACTTGGGCGAAACGGCAACGACAGTTTCCATGTCGGTTCAATACTCGACACGGGTAGGGACACGCCCGTGTCCCGACTCGTGTCCCGACCTGTGTCCACATGACATGGCCGTGTTCCCTGACCGTGTCCTTCTCTGGATACATTTTGATGATCTTAATACTTCGTCGATCTCGATCAAAATCGTCGACTCGAGCACACGGGTAGGGACACGCCCGTGTCTCTACAGCACCAGCCCCGCTGACCTGGCTGTCTGCCAACACTGTACGCGTTGATAGGTTGCCCAAGTCTTCCATTCACCCACTTTCACTTCATAATTTTCAACATGGTTTCCCAACACAGGCGAAAGATTGGCTTGCAAGAGTAAAGAGGATTCTGACGGCAATCAGGACTGCGGAGGCGCAGAAAGTGACTTTAGCCACTTTTCTGTTGGAAGGCGATGCGCGGCTTTGGTGGGAAGAAGTGGAATTGCACTACTTGGCAGGTCGAGGCTTAGAGGAGATATCGATCAAAGAATTCTCACGATTGTTGTTAGCCAAGTATTTGCCACTGTCACAGCGGATTGCTATGGAGAATGAGTTTCAATGTCTGGTGTAGTGTTAGAGTGATATTGATACATACCTGCATGAGTTTACATGACTGGGGCGCTATACGGGGTCTACCTTTGCTGAGGAAGCGCGAAAGACGAATCGATTTTATGAGGGACTGCGTAATGAACTGAGGTTGGCACTCCCGAGTTCGGTGAACCTAGGCTTCCAAACATTGGTAGATACAGCCCGTGCGCTGGAAAAGGATTTGAAATGTGTGCAAGATAAGAAGAGCCTGGCAGTGGAGAAGCCGGAATTCAAAGTTCCACAGTCGAAACAATCGGAGTTTAGGAAATGAGATAAGAAAAGGTTCAGGCCTACCGAACCAACTCCGTCGACTGTTTCTTCGCGAGCAACATCTGGGCAAGGACGTGTTGAGACACGCACATGTTTTACATGCGGGAAGCAAGGACATATAGCCCGTGATTGTTGGAGTGGCCCTCCAAGAAGTGAAAACAAAAGGACAGGTGCGTCTTATGAAGAAAAGGGTAAAGCAGTGGGCGAGTAATCTGCATCCAGGACGCAACCGCGAGTTTATAATATTGAAATGCAAGTGCCGCAAAGCTCAATCGGTGAATTACAGCCTCGAGTGTTTAGTTTGGAACTCCAAGAGGCGATTAAACGATTTATGAAAGACGATGCGGGTGAGCGGAAGTAAGAATGAAAATGTGAACTGTATTACTTTGGTGATGTGACTAAATGTTGTATATATGGAATGAATAATGAGATGTTTGTGTACACCTCCTTTTATCTTGACGATCAGTCAATCAGGTGGAATAAAGGAATAAGTTTTTTGATGTATGTATATTTGAGAGAAAAGAGATGACTTTGATGTATGTATATTTGAGAGAAAAGAGATGACTCTGGTGGAGAGATCGTTGTTATGTTTGTTATGGATGTATGTATGTTATACTTGTTTTATGCGATGTCGTAGGGCGAGGCAAGCTGCGACCTCTGAGCTCTAACCTGGGTCGTTTTGCTAAGGAACGACGTGGTTATGTTGATGTCTAGCTGGGCTAAATTTCGGGACGAAAATCTTTTGAAGGAGGGAAGGGTTGTAACACCCCAAATCCCAATTTGGTTCAGGTTGGGTGACACGGCCTGGGACACGGGCGTATCTTAGGGAGTGTCGTGCTCGTGTCGAGCAGCCTCTCGAGTGCTTGATGAAATGCACTCGAGAAGTTCTCGAGAGGGAACATGCCCTGCGATACGGGCGTGTCAGAGGGCGTGTCCCCCTCTGATCGACGAACTGCGCTCGACGATCGTCAAGTGCCATGTTGAGTGGAGTACACAGCCTATGACACGAGCATGTCAAAGGGTCGTGTCCTTCTCGGGTTCAGCCAGGAATGCGTGTGCTGATGGACACAGGTGTGTCTTAGGACATACTGCCTGCGACACGGTCGTGTCACAGGTCGTGTCCCGCTCGGGTTGAGTTGGTGGTGTGTTGTTTGAGGTACACGGGTCCTAGCCACGGGCATGTAGGATGTGACATGGGTGTGTACGATGTGACACGGGCGTGTCACATAGTCGTGTACTGTTCTAGATTTGAGTCGGTTGTATGCCGCTGAAGGGACACTGCCGGTGACGTGGGCGTGTCACAGGGCTTGTCAGGTCGTGTCTAGCTTATTTATGGGCAATCAAGGCCGTTCATTTCCTTCTTCCTGGATCCAAGGGTTCAGGCCCTTCCCTACTACTTATAAGGCTGAGAATGAGGGGATAAGCTCATTCATTTTAGTCATTTCTCCTTCTTCTCAAAGAGCTAAGGAGAGAGAGAGAGAGAGAGAAAAGGAAAGGGAGAAGGGAGACGGCTGTCGGAGAAGCTTCAGCAGGCTGATTCGAGAGCTGAGTGCAAATTCGTGGAGGCAAAGCCATGGCGATGATTTCCATCTGGCCAGTTAATGGCTCCAAAGCGATCGTCAAGGTTAACGATCTCCTTCTTGGAAAATCGAAGTCCTTTCTTTATGCATCTGCATGGAATCCTCCACCAAGAGGGGTAAAACTTAAGTGATTCCCCATTGAGTCTACATCTAGAACTGGAAATGTGTAGCATGGCGTAGGCATGCTATGTGAAGCCCATCCGGACGGTTAGTCTAGATTAGTGCTGGTTATATTGTGAACCAGAGAAGACTCCGTGTAGTATGTGATGCCTATGAATTATGGTGACTGTAGTTCTTTTGTTGTAAGCTCTACGTGAACTGTATGTTGATATTGGATGCTTTGGTAAGCTCCTTGTGGTGTGAGCGCGGTGAGCGCTAGTTGCTCTAAGAGAGCAAAAAAGCTGCGGCTAACTAGGAGGGAAAGCCGACCCGCGTCATGTGGTGCGCTACTGACGGTTTGAGCACGGGAAAGGCTGACCTGCCCGTGGTTGTTTGGGAGATCGATTGTAGGCACGGCTTGGGGGACGCGAGATAGACTCGGCTTGCTGCACCACAATAGTGGGTCAATCTGAATAGGAAATGCTCAAGTTTTCCGTGAGGTTCTCACCTCTGAGTGGTTTGGGCGGAATGTCGCTAGCATGCGTGTTGGTGGACTAGGACTGGCCAGCCAATAAGTTAATAACCTCTAATCGGTTGTGTTGCCACGGAGCCCGGCACACCGTAAGGTGCCCTGATTGCACGAAGCGTCAGGCGGAGGCCGATGTTTGTGATACTGTTGTGATACTTGTTGTGATAGCTAGATTTTTGGCAATGTATACAGGGAAGGAATCACTGCCCCGGGTAAGGGGTAGGGTCGTTATAATTGCTCAGCTAATGCTGACCGTTGCTTTATTTACCGCTCTTTAGGTGGATGTTAAATTGCAGGTGTTGATGGGTTAAATTGAATTGAGCGAAATGAAGCCTTGCTGCTTAAAGGCCCTTGAAGGCTGTGTGAAGATTATTGGATTTCATGTGTGGCCGACCTGCATGCCTATGTATGAAGATGTATCTGTGTAAAGAGCAACTTGTAAGGCCTTAAGGTCGTGAGTGTGTGTGTGTTGTATACATTCCTGGTTTATATATAAATGTGGAGTTTATTCATGTAGTTGAGTTCTTACAACTTAAAATATTGTGCTAGAATGCTCTGAGTTATGATACGAGTAGAACATGATTTGATATTCACGTGTAATTCCGTCGTTTGTCTGTGAAATATGGCGTGGGGCCCCGGCCGAACCCACCGTTATATTACATGTGACGAATGGAGGCGTTACAAGGTATAGGCGCCTCAGCTGGTGCCGCACTCTCATCAGACCGCTGGGGCTCAGACTGCCCAACACCAATCCTCGTCATCTATCAATGTACAAAACACCAATTACGTCCATTCCATAAGGACAAATATACATTGACTACACGCTCACGCTCCTCACGTGCATGTATTACATTCCTAGTGGATATTCTTGAGTTCAATTATGTTCTCCCTCCCAAAACAATCTCAAACCTAGCTCTGATACCACTTTGTAACGCCTCCATTCGTCATATGGAATATAACAGTGGGTCCGGCCGGGGAACCACGCCATATTTCACAGACAAACGGCGGAATTACGTATGAATATCAAATCACGTTCTACTCGTATCCTAACTCAGATTATTTTAGTGAAAGCATTTTAAATTGTACGAACTCAACAGAATGAATGTCCACTAATATATATAAACCATACATTTATATAGATTCTGGGAATATATACAAACACACACTACGACCTTACAAGTTACTCTATACAAATATACAGCTTCATACATCGGCACGCAGGTCGGCCACACATGAAATCCAATAATTCTTCGCACGGCCTTCAAGGGCCTTTAAGCAGCAAGGGCTTCAATCCATTCAATCCAATTCAGCTTACCAACACCTGCAGTTGGACATCCATCACAAGGATGGTAAACAAAGCAACGGTCAGCATTAGCTGACCAATTATAACGACCCTACCCCTTACTCGGGGCAGCGGTTCCTTCCCTATATGCATTAAAAGCACATCATATATATCACAACAAGTGCCCTCACGCACCACATCATCACAAACGCCGGCATCTGCCAGACGCTTCGTGTACTCAGGGCACATTACGGTGTACCGGACTCCGTAGCAACACCACCGATCAGAGGTTATTAACATGTTGGCTGGCCGGTCATAGTTACCACAACACACATGTTGGGCACATTCCGCCCAAACCACTCAGAGGTGATAACCTCATGACAAACTTGAGCATTAAGATCGACCCACCATTGTGGTGCAGCAAGACGGGTCTGCCTCACGTCCTCCCAAGCCTTGCCACCAATCGATCTCCCAAAACAACTAGGGGCAGGTCAGCCTTTTCCCATTGCTCAAACCGTCAGTAGCGCACCACTTGATGTGTGTCAGCTTTCCCTCCTGATTAGCCGTAGCTTTCCGCTCTCTCAGAGAAAATAGCGCTCATAGCGCTCACAACCCAAGGAGCTTACGCAAAGCATCCTAGATCAGCATACAACTCACACAGAGCTTACAACAAAATGGAGCATACATTCACAATTCACACGCATCCATACAATACACGGAGTCTTCTCCGGTTCACACATAACCATCACCAATCTAGACTAACCATCCAGATGGGCTTCACACAGAATGCCTATGCCATACTACACACTTTCGGCTCTATATGCAGACTCAATCGGGGATATCAACTATCAACCCACTAGAATCACTTAAGCTGTCCACCGTTTGGTGGAGGATTCCATGCTTATGCATAAAGAAAGGACTTCACTTGTCCAAGAAGGAGATCGTTACCCTTGACGATCGCTTTGGAGCCATGATCTAGCCGGATGGAAATCACCGCCACGGCTTTGCCTCCACGAATCTAAGCTCGGCTCTCGCTTTGGCACGCTAACAATCCTCCGACAGCTGGTCTTTCTCCTTCTTCCTCCTTGCTCTCCCTTCTCTCTAGCTCTCTTTTAGAAAGAGAGTGACCAAAGTGAAATGAGAAATATCTTCTAAACTTCGGCCTTAAAGCAGCAAGGAGAATCCTGGGCCATCAGATCCCCAGGGGAAGGAAATGAATGGCTACAAAAATCTCTGAAATGGCTCTTTCAGGTCTGACACGCCCGTGTCATAGGCCGTGTCCCTTAAGTGGCGCACGAACCGCCTTATCCAGAATAGGACATGGCCATGTGACACGCCCGTGTCACATGGCTGACATGCACGTGTCACATGGCTGACACGCCCGTGTCTACCTCTCGAGACCCACTCGAGACCTACTCGAGACAGCTACTCGAGTAGTTGTACATGACACGCCCGTGTCATACCCGTACTCGAGACATTTAAGACCTACTCGAGACACCCACTCGAGTAGACACAGAGCAGGACATGGACATGTGACACTCCCTTGTCACAGGCCGTGTGCCATCTCTCTCGAGAATTCATCAAGCAAAGCTACTCGAGTGAAGTTCGTCGAACACGTGTAACACCCCCTATCCGTCGCATAGCATATAACAGTAGGTCTGGCCGGGGCCCAACGCCATATACTACAGACAGACCAGGTGGTTACTCATGAAAACTATCCAACCAATCATAACATCCTACATAGAGCATTCTAGCAGAAGAATTTTATAAAAGTTGCAATAAAGAACCCAGCACAAAAGCATGAATGTCCACTAATACCAAACTAGGAATGTTGTACATACACGAGTACAGGCCTTAAGGCCTTACAAAAATTGTTCACTTCATATTACACGTTTTACAAACCACGGCACGCAGGCCGGTCATACATGAATAAAAATAGTAAACACTCCAATTAGGCCTTCGAGGGCCGGCTTCGCAAATTGGGCTTTAGCCCGCTATTGACCGCTTGGTCCAGCAGTACCTGCAAGCAAAAAACCACCGCACGGTGGCAAAATAAGGCAACGGTCAGCAATGCTGACCAAATTATAACGATCTCGCCCCCAACTCGGGGCGGCGATGCTCCTTCCCTGCATTTCATTAGCATAAGCGAGCAATATAGATATATTCATTTCATCACAAATGTTGGCTCGCATGGCCACACGCCCTGTGCTATCAGGGCACATTCTCGGTGAACCGGTCTATGTCACATCAATTAAAGCAATAGACATTCCGGACTCACCACCGCCACTTTGTCGGCCAAACCTATGAGCATTTTGTCTTCTTGGCCTGGGTCACGACAATTTAAGACATAGACCGCCGAAGACCCTTATCTATGCCAATGGCAAGTGCCACGTACCCTTAGGTCTCTTTAACCGAACGACATAGAACGGGTACAGTTCCATCTAACCAGTTCTCACATCGCAACGACAATTTAAGCCATTTGTGCGGGTCAAACTTCTCCCGAGTCCCATTTCCGTCACATTTCACATAACCCGGTTATGTTCAAGTTGGCTCTCATGCCACCAAGTTGGCAGGATCACGCATCCACCCAGTTTTACGGGTGCACCTTTGGGTTAATCCCCAAGGCTCCCTGTTGCAATCTACCCCGTAGAAAACCCGAAAAACCATCAATCGCACGAAGTCTTCTCCGGCATTTATGCAATGCAACATCACTGATCCAGACCAACATGTCCGGGTAGGCTTCACACATCATGCATATGTCCGTTCTCGCTTACGGACTTTACACAATGGGGACTTTACATATCTACCCGAAGGAACGCCTCCAACTCACCGCAAACTCGCGAGAGCGGGCTTCCTATGCAAAGAAGGAGAGCTACACATGCTCAAGAAGAGGATCGTTACCCTTGCTTTCTTCTTTGGCGCCATGGAAAAGTACGTGGATGAAAAGCACCGCACTAGCTTTGCTTCCGTGGATCCGGAGTCGGCTCGCGATTTGGAGCTTCGAAGCTCCTCCAATGGCCGGATCTAGCTTCTTCTTCCTTCCTTGGCTCTCCTCTCTCTCTCTAAGCTTTAGAAAGATAACAACTCATGAAAAGTGAGGGTTTCTAAGGCCCAATCCCGGGTATATCCCATCAGGAACAACCCCTAGCCGTTGGATCACCAATTAAAGAAACGAACGGCTTCGATTCGGGACTGAAATGTCCAATCTAGACCAAACACGGCCTGGCACACGCCCGTGTCCAGGGCCGTGTGCCTCATTCGCCGTCAAAATCGATGCGCCTGGACAACACACGGGTATCGAACATGCCCGTGTTCGACCTGACACGCCCGTGTTCCACCTGACACGGCCGTGTGGCCGGCCGTGTACCCCCATCGATTTATCCTGAAAACAACCCGAGAACTGCACGAGTTCTAGGACACGCCCGTTTCCTTGCCCGTGTCTACCTCAACACGCCTGGGCTCCAGGCCGTGTACACGGTCTCGACACTCAACACTTCGTCGAGCGAAGTTCGTCGACCTCACGACACGGCCTTGGACACGCCCGTGTCCTAGGCCGTGTGCCTTGTCTCGACACATCGTCGAGCAAAATTCGTCAACTCCTCGGGATGAGTGTCGATATGGGTCAACACGACCTGCGACACGCCTGTTGAAACTGATTCCTCGATCTCCTGTGGAGTTCTCCCTTGGGGAAGGGGTGGTATCGCACCTACTTCGCTCCTGCAAGCAAAACAACAAAGAAGACAAGGTGACACAGACCCAAGGGCTCGGCGGGGGAGGTCCCACCACAAACCCGGAAGATCTCAGAGCGCTTCCCCTCCTTAGCCAGAAGCCGAGCTAAGTTACCCTCAGAAATCACTTGAAGATTGGAGCAGGAGAGCACAGGGGAGAACCTGCTTTCTGGGGTACCCCTTGGGCCCTATTTATAGTTTTTAAAACCTGGACTGCCAATAACCAAAAGAACTAACCTGAAATTACCGGAAAACCTTGGTTGGGTCTGCAAACAGCCAAGCTCCGCTGTTTTGAAGGGCTATGGGCAGACCAGCTGGGGCAAAACAGTAAAAAGTACCTCGTACATCCAGGCGAGCTGGGGCGCTTTGACCACCTCGGCATGTTCTGCTCGCCTACTGCTGTCGAGCTCCACTGCGAGGACGCGAGTTGTGTCTCGCTCGGCGAATGCCGAGCTCGGGGTCACCGATCATCGTTCTCTGGTCGACGGATGCCGAGCTCGGGCTCGCCCCCTTTACTGCCGAGCTCGCGTATTGTCCTCAGCCCGATCTGCCTAGACCCTGGTGACCTTGCTCGTCGGACACGGTTTTGTACACAATCCCCGCTCTTTTTGAGCTTGTCAAAGCTCGGAAAGAAACATCCAACCCCAAGTGTGCGGCGAGCGCGGGTTGGCGAGTTGGAGGGAAACTTTGGGTGGGGGCCACCTGCGGCTATATATATGTGCACCTGCCCACCTGCCTGACTCTTGTCATTCCCTTTGCTACCCTGCCAAGATGCCTCTTCCTAAGGAGATCCAAGAGCGCATAGACCGAGCCCGCCAGGCCTCCGCAGCTCGCATTGCCGCCCTGACGGCGGTGCCCGCAAAAGCTCCCCAAATCGACTCTGCCGAGCCCAGCTCCAAGAGGTCGAAGCCATTTCCTGAGGCGGCTGAGCCCATTTTCAATGACCTGAGGGCCACCCTGGCTCGCGAGACCGGATCTTCCACCCGAACTATTCTTGAGAAGGACAGAGAGTTTGTTGTAGTCGGCGACGACCCGGACGGTCAACCAGATGGTGAGGACGTCGCGCCGCGAGAGCCCACACCGCGAGGCGAGACCACGCTCACCAAATCGCGATTCACGGCACCGGACAGCCATCCGCGGGACCCGCCTCTTCTCTTTGGGGTCCTGCCTGTGAGCTCACAGAGGCTGAATTCGCCAGTGTGCTCCTCCCCTCCTCGCCAAACTGACGTGGCCGCGGGGAGGGGGGGGTCTGGGGACCATTCCCACCCCGGGATTCGAGCTCATCTCACCGGGGGCTCGGGGCCCAGGTCGCGGGAAGGATCTGAGGTTCATCCCTCCCCGCACCTCCCTCGAGTTGCCGAGCTCGTCTGGTCAGTCTTGCTTGACTCCTTGCTTCATGAGTTTTTTCTGCCTCTTTTTGCTAACACCTGTCTTCACAACTCTTCCTAGTCAATCGGCTGCCGAGGAATCCTTGCGGGCAGCCCACTATTCTCCCCTCCCTTCCCCGAGCTCGCTCGACTCTTACCTGGGTCCTGAGGTGGATTAAGGCGAGTTGACGAGGAGGGAGGTCAAGCTCCTCAAAAAGCTGGTGTGTGGGCTGCGCGAGGTGCAGGGGCTCAACGAGATGCTGCAGCGCGACTACGCGCGTCTTGCTGACGAGGTACGCCGTGGCCAAGCTGGCGAGCTGATGTCCCCCTCCCGTCTCCTAGACGAGATAGATTACGGTCTCTCGGTTGCGCAGAGGAATTCCGGAATGATCCGCGAGCTGCTCCGCGCGCGGCAGCCTGGGGGGCGGGGGTCGCGAGGCCGGGGTAGTTAAGTGAGCGGCTCCTCTGCCGAGCCGACCGGCACTCGCATCCTGATGCCCTCCCTGCTTGCGCTCCCTGCTTTTTAAATCCTGAACTTTATTTCTGTAATAAATAACTCTTCCAATATTCTTGATCATGTTACTTAAATAAAATGCTGCAATGTTCGACTTAGCCTTGGTTGGGGTGCGCCGGAAGTCGGCGAGCTGGGGTGGCGAGCTGGGTTGGCGAGCTGGGGCGGCGAGCTGCGTTGATTGGACAGCCTGCCCCAAATTTCTTTTCCTATAAATAGACCCCCCCCCCTCACCTACCCCGTACTGTGCCTTTATTGCTTTTTTCCCTTCTCCCTGTGCTTTTCCATTTCCTGCTCGCACTCTACCTCTGCCTCCGCGAACATGGGTAAGACGAATCAAGATGCCGACGGCCGCTCCAAGTGCGCGCTGCACTTCACGGACTACTGTTTCTTCGAGGGGCATACCAGCGAGGAGGAGCTCGCCGAGTTCGTGGCGGAGCGCATGCCGCCGGGCTTCAAGGCACGCAGGTCGAGGCTGTAACGCCCCCGGTTTTTCTGTGTTTTGTTTGATCATTGGCTGGCGTTACGATGGCGTATTTCCGGTTTTTTTTGCCGTTGTAGAGCGTGGTTTTAGCTCTTAGGGTTCCCTATGTCGCCTGTTTGTAGCCTGTTAGCAAGATTCCCCAGCTAGCCGGAGTCTGTTTGATGACTCGGCTGGGCCTCTCAGGGAATGCTTGTGTTTTGGCTTTGGGAGGTGTTATCCCGGGTTTCGTTCATCGAATGTTAATTTCGACTTCGCAGTTGTGTTCGTAGCGTGGATTTTTAGCTGCGGCATGAATTTCGTCTTTTTCCGAGAAGTTTCAGGTTTCATGTTGTTTTGATATTAAGTGTAAATAATTATTGATATGTTGATTGTTTATTATTAAAACTGATATATATATAGTCTTGGGTCAGAATTAGGGCTGGGTTCCTTTTGTTCTTTTCCTGTTTCTCTGCTTGGAAGAATCCGTCGCCTATACGAGAGGAAGAGCACCTCCGGCCTACCCTAGCCTTCGAACGCCGATTCCTGGAGATTTAGCGGTCGGAATTCGATTTCGAGAGTGGATCTGGACTGCCCTCGCCGGGATCTGCTTTCTTTATGCTCCTCAGCTTGCTGCTCTGCGGCCAGATCCGTGAGCGGGGGAGGTCGTCGACCGAGTTCTTGGTATTGAGGCAAGTGATGTCCCCTCATCCTTGCCAAAGCTGATCTTTGTCTTTCTTTTGAGCTAATTTTTTTCTCTTTCTTGTTTAGATCTTAGGTGTAAGCTAGGGTTTGTTCCCGATCATACTGTGGTTAGTGTAGAAAGTTCCAGTTAAACCTTAGTTTTTCGAGGGATTGTGTCTATTAGGAATAGTTTTGGTTCGGTTTAGGTCGAGTAGCTGCCATTGCCGATGGATGTTGTACTCTAGAGAGAGAGAATCCTCGTTCTCGTTTCTGGTTGTGTGCTGGATCTGGCGCCTGAAGCCAGTCAGGGTGTCGACACCTTGGTGTCGACACCAGCCAGTCAGGGTGCCCAACCATTTGTCAAGCAACCTTTTCCTTGTCTGCATTAGTGTTTAGCATCATACCATTCACACACCGATATGTCATCAGCACATCTTGTCCGAAGCACGAACACTACACTCATGAGCATGAAGAAGTATACAGGGCATATTATGTAGTATGGGATGCATAATATGTGTTTGTATATGGATCCACCGTAGGAGGCAACATGTGAGGGTTATGCAGTATGGGATGCATAACCTCACCACATGAATGTGGCTAGCACGTTTTCTTTTTCGTTACATGGGAATGTTATGTAGTATGGGATGCATAACATTTTCATGTGTACGCCGCCCATGGCATGCACTAAGGCCTTTTTAGAATGCATAGCACATCATGCATAGCATAACATTTCATCAGCACAACGTGCCAAGCTAAAGATTTGCAAGATGACATATGTACACACATGGTTTTGAGTCAAAAAGAATACAAATGCATGCATTCATGGTTTAGCCACATGAGTCAGTATGATGGTGGTGAACCATCTTAGGATAAGCATAACATCATCATGGTAAAAAAAAAACAACTCCCAGAGCAAGTTTTGCAGTTGAAGTTCATATTTAAGTGTGTTTGTCCGTACCGGGTAGTTTCGTTCTAGTTGATGGGTTAGGATTTGTCTAAAGCTTGTGCGATTTTAGGATGGCGAGACGTCCTGCGACGAGATCGACCCCCCAATCCGAGGGTGAGATGTCAGGAGCGCAGAGCGATGCATTGGTAGAAATCCTGTGGCAGAGTAATGAGGAGTTATCGAGGCAGGTAGTGGCTATGCAGGCTCAGATTCAGTCCCTTATAGCAGTGGTGGCGGGACAGACCCCGAGAGCTCAGAACCCCGCTGAGGGAGTAGCTGTTCCTACCCCTCCTGCTCCTCCCGTGCCTTTGGTTGTGGTGCCCCCGGAGATGGCATTCATATCCCAGTTTCAGCGGCTGAGACCCCCTACCTATGATGGGCAGGCAGATTTCATGTTTCTGGATGATTGGCTGATTACCATTGAGGAGATGTTCTCTTACTCAGGGATTACGAACGATCAGAGAGTGATGCTCGCTACCTACTAGCTCAAGGGCTTAGCAAAGAATTGGTGGCTGAGAGAGAAAGAGAGCTTAGTCGCAGGTTGTACTTGGGAGTCATTTATGGTGCTGTTGTTAAGTAAGTTCCTGCCTTCAGTCGAACGGGACCGGCTAATGAATGACTTTCTTCATTTAAAGCAGAGGAAACTCACGGTTAGTGAGTATGAGATTGAGTTTAGTAAGTTGAGTCAGTTTACTCCGGGTCTGGTGAGTGTTGAGGCAGACCGAGTTAAGCGATTTCTGGGTGGACTAAGAAGCGACATTCAGCAGTTAGCGAATGCCTATGGAGCGGTCAGTTATGCCGGCGCGGTTGAAGCTGCTTTGATAGTTGAGGCCATTGAGAATGTCAAGAATAGAGGCCAGCAGTTAAGGAAGGATAAGCGGAAGTACGGTGGAGGGAAGAGCCCTCAGGAACCTGATGCTGTCTCAAGAAAGAAGGTTAAAGAGATTTGTAGCTTTTGTGGCCGGCCAGGCCACCCCTTTGAGAAGTGTTTCAAAAGGTTGGGAGCGCAGAAGAATGAACAGGTGCACGCGATTCAGGGTACTTCCAGGTGAGACTTGGTGTGTGCCTTGTGTGGAAGGAAGGGGCATGAGGCTGCCCGTTGTTGGTTAAAAGATAAGGTCTGTTTTCAGTGCGGCCAGAAGGGTCATCTCAAGACAAGGTGCCCTCAGACCCAGTCTATTCTGCAGCCAGTTCCCCTCCAGGCTCTGCCACCGCCTCAGCGAGTGGATAAAGGAAAAGGAAAGCTGAATGTGCTTTCGGCAGACGAAGCGCAGACCTCGACCCAGGTTATCTCAGGATGATTTAAGGTAAAGAACCGCTGGGCGCGCGTTCTCTTTGATTCCGGCGCTACCCACTCGTTTATGGCTAGAGCCTTCGTGGAGCGGTTCAGTTTGGGCCTAGATCGTGTTGGTGGTGCCTTCTGCGTTAAGTTCCCCTCTGGTGACTCTGTGGTTACGGACCTGGGTATCCTCGATTGTCCAATTTTGTTGGGAGATTTTCTAGCCAAGGAAGATTTGAAGGTGATTGACCTGGAGGACTTTGAAGTTATTTTGGGCATGGACTGGTTGTCAAGGTACGATGCTGTGATCCAGTGCAAGGGTAAGTGCTTGGACTTCGTCAAAGACAACGGTCAGCCAGGGAGCGTTTATGGGTATTCCCTCCAGGAGTCTCCAGTCATTTCTGCGGTGCGTGCTCGGAAGTTGCTTGTTTCTAGCTATTTTGCCGGTGTGGTTTCTCTGGTAGGGTCAATTGTTAGTGAGCCCCGTTTGGAAGAGATTCCTGTGGTGTGTGACTTTTCTGATGTGTTTCCAGACGATCTTCCCGGTCTTCCACCCGATCGAGATGTCGAGTTTGCAATAGATTTGGAGCCGGGCACGCGTCCTATCGTAAAGGCGTCGTACCGGATGGCCCCGCGAGAGCTGGAAGAGTTGCGAATTCAGCTGGATGAGTTGTTGGGATAAGGCTTTATAAGGCCGAGTTCTTCGCCTTGGGGTGCGCCAGTGCTGTTCGTTAAAAAGAAGGATGGGTCGATGAGGTTATGCATCGACTATAGAGAGCTGAACAAGGTTACTATTAAGAACAGGTACACTTTGCCGCGAATCGACGATTTGTTTGACCAACTGCGTGGCAGTGCCGTGTTTTCCAAGATAGATCTTCGTTCGGGCTATCACCAGTTGAGGATTCGGGAGTCAGATGTTCCGCGGACGGCGTTCCGCTCTCGTCATGGGCATTTTGAGTTCTTGGTTATGTCATTCGGGTTGACTAATGCGCCCTCAGCTTTTATGGATTTGATAGACAGAGTTTTCAAGGATTTTCTAGATAAGTTCGTGATTGTCTTTATAGACGATGTTTTGGTGTATTATAAGGATGCGGAGGAGCATGATCGACATTTGCAGCTGGTCTTGGCGACTCTGAGATACCATAAGCTATACGCCAAGCTGAGCAAATGTGAATTTTGGTTGCCTCAAGTTTCTTTTCTAGGCCACGTGATTAATAAGGAGGGAATATCGGTGTACCTAGAGAAGATCGCGGCTGTTATGGAATGGGCGAGACCTGTTACTCCCAAAGAGATCAGAAGCTTCTTGGTGATGAGAGTTGAAAGAACTCCATAGTTAAGCGTGCTCGGGCTGGAGTAGTACTGGGATGGGTGACCTCCTGGGAAGTCCCCGTAATGCGGGCTTGACTATCGAGTTTACCTCATCAAAGGGAGGCTTTGGCCACCAACAACCCGCCTGTGGATGGAGAGGGGTTGGGGTGCTTGGGCTGCAGCCCGGTAGGGTCGCCTAGAGCGGAGCCGTGACGCTGTCACGTTGGATCGGCTAGGGGCCTTACACCGAGGCGGTGATTTCCATCCGGCTACTTCATGGCGCCGAAGCGATCTTCAAGGGTAACGATCTCCTTCTTGGACATCGAAGTCCTTTCTTTATACATGTGTTTGGAATCCTCCACCAAGAGGTGGATTTGCGGAAGTGATTCCTTTGTTGAGTCTGCATTTAGAGCCGGAAATATGGCGTACGACATAGGCATGCTGTGTGAAGCCCATCTGGACCGGTAGTCTAGATTGGTGATGTTCATGGGTAAACCGGAGAAGACTCCGTGGTTTTGATGATATGTAAATGGATTTCTATTGTGATGAATGTATGGATGTGATGATGAGGAGGCTTTGGGAAAGCTCCTGGTTATGATATGATCAATTGGTAGCACGCCTGGGGAGCTCGTGATAAACCCGGCCTGTTACACCACTAGGGTGGGTTGATCTAGTTAGGAAGGGATCGATGGGTGGCAATGCCTGGGGAGCCGAGTTAAACCCGGCTTGCTGCACCACATAGTGTGGGTTGATCGGATTAGGAGGGGGGTCGATGGGTAGACATTGCCTGGGGAGCTTGGATAAACCCGGCGTGCTACACCACATGGTGTGGGTCGACCTGCTCTGGTTTCTATTGGATGCTGTAAGGTTGGACCTCTGAGTGGTTTGGGCGGGATGTCGCCAGCTTGTGAGACTGGTGGACTAGGTCCGGTCAACCAACAAGTTAACACCTTGGATCGGCGGTGTACGACTGGTGGATTCCGGTACACCAAGAAGGTGCCCTGAGTGCACGGAGCGTCTGGTGGATTCCAGCGTTTATGATGGAATGTGTTTGCTAGCGGAATAAAGCATGATATACATATGATGTTTGATGATACTTGATGATAGATGACAGCACTGTATACAGGGAAGGAACCACTACCCCGGGAAGGGGGTAGGGTCGTTATAATGGGTCAGCTAAATGCTGACTGTTACTTTGTTTTCTGTGTTGGCTTGGATGTGGAATTGCAGGTGAAATGACTAAGTGGAATGGCTAGCTTGCTGATATAGGACCTTGAAGGCCATGTGAAGAGCTGTGTTTGGATTTCATGTGTGGCCGGCCTGCGTGCCGATGTACGAAATTGTTGTTGTGTAAAGAGGAACCTGTAAGGCCATAAGGCCAGGGTGTGTGAGTTGTATACATTCCTGGTGTTGTTATATAAATGTGGTATTTATATATTGGTGGACATTCTGGTTTGAGTTCATGCTAACAAGTAAAAATGCTGCGCTAGAATGGAATGAGTTAAGGATACGCATAGATTTTGATTTCCACACGTAATTCCTTCGCTTGTCTGTGCTATATGGCGTGGGGCCCCGGCCGGACCCACTGTTATATGTCATGTGACGGGTGGGGGCGTTACAAAGTGGTATCAGAGCCAGGTTGAGATTGTTTGGGAGGAGAGAACATAATTGAACTCATGAATGTCCACTAGGAATGTATGTCATGCACATGATGGGCGTGAGTGTGTAGTCAATGTAGCAGTACCGTTATGATTGGAAGTATTAATGGTGTTCTGTACATTGATAGGTGGCGAGGGATGGAGCTGGGCCGTCTGAACCACAGTGGTCGGATGAGAGTGCAGCACCCGTGGAAGCGCCTATGCCTCCCTCGGCAGAGGCCATACGGGTGGTGACGGAGACAGTGCTTGCAGTGTTACAAGTACAGCCAACTGGACAGGCAAGACCTGGTGGAAGGCAAGAGCATGCGGCCGAGGTGCTGGAGGCGCAAGCAAGTGACGACTCATTGTCACGTTTTATGCACTTTCATCCACCGACGTTTGGTGGAGCGCTTTCACCAACGCAGGCAGAAGATTGGTTGGCAAGAGTAAAAAGGATCCTAACCGCAATCAGGACGGTAGAGGAGCAGAAAGTGACGTTGGCCACTTTTCTGTTGGAAGGAGATGCGCGCTTATGGTGGGATGAGATTGAAGTGCACCACTTGGCAGGTCGAGGTTTAACGGAGATTTCAATGGAGGAATTCTCCCAAATATTTTTAGCCAAGTATGTGCCAGTGTCGTAGAGGATTGCGATGGAAAATGAGTTTCTCCGTCTGGTGCAGGGTGAGCGAAATATTGATACTTACCTGCATGAGTTTACAAGATTGGGGAGATATGCGGGATCTACCTTTGTGGAGGAAGCGCGAAAGACAAATCGGTTTTATGGAGGATTGCGGGATGAATTGAGATTGGCACTTCCGAGTTCCGTGAGCCAAGGCTTCCAAGCGTTGGTCGATACAGCCCATGCTTTAGAGAAGGATATGAAGCGAGTGCAAGAGAATAAGAGACGGGCAATAGAAAAGTCAGAGTTTCAATCGGATCAATCGGAGTTTAGACGACGAGAGAAGAAATGATTTAGGCCGGTAGAATCAGCGCCGTCGACTGTTTCTTCGGGGGCGACGTATGGGCCAGGACGTGTGGATACACGTATATGCTATAAATGTGGGCAGCAAAGCCACATCGCAAAATTTTGTTGGAATGCTCCTCCAGGGAGTGAGAAAAAGACAAGTGCGTCATATGAAGAAAAAGGGAAAGCAGTGGCTGAGTCATCTGCACCCCGGACGCAACCTCGCTTTCATGCGATGGACTTGCAAGAGCCGCAGAGCTCAGTTGGTGAAATTCAGCCTCGAGTGTTTAATTTGTCTCTAAATCGCGAATTTCAAAATCGGGAGGCTGAGCGGAAGTGAACTGTGATGTGCATCATGTCGATCTTATGAATGTTGTGTATGAAAACTATGTGTATCTATCAGGTGTGATGAATACGAGCTAGTGTGCATATTAAGAAAAGTTTGGTGCACTTGTGATTGTGCTGAGAATCAATTATGTTGTTTTATTTTGAAGTCTTATTTGGCTGAATGTGCACACGTGGAAGTTAGGGATGTTTGTTGTGCTGTCTGTTTGTTAGTGTGTGCAGAGGCTTGGGGTGTACGCTTTTGTGATGTTGTGGCTGATTGGCTGCTTGGAGTCAAATTTCGAGGACGAAATTATTTGAAGGAGGGGAGGATTGTAACAGGCCAAATTCCTGAAACAGGAAATTTTTGGGTGACACGGCCTGGGACACGGGCGTGTCCCAGGGCGTGTCAGTTGACACGGCCTGCGACACGGGCGTGTCGCAGGGCGTGTCGGGTTGTGTCCACGATCGGCCTTGGTCTCGATGATTTTTTGGCTCGACGAGGTGTCGAGAGGGGGCACACGGCCCAGGACACGGGCGTGTCCAAGGCCGTGTCGTGTGCTCGACGACTGTTACTCGACGATCGCCGAGTATTGCGTTTCCAGTGAAGACACGGCCTGTGACACGGGCGTGTCACAGGGCGTGTCAGTGGTCATCGAACTCAGCTCGGTGTATTGAGCCGGGGCATGTTTGCGGGACACGGGTGTGTCCTGGTGCACACGGCCAGGAACACGGGCGTGTGCGAGGCCGTGTGCTAGGCCGTGTGAAGTCTCGGGTTGTTTTGGGATTATTTTAGTTGAGGCACACGGCCTCAGACACGGGCGTGTCTGAGGGCGTGTCTGGGACACGGCACGTGACACGGGCGTGTCACACGGCCGTGTACTGGCTGGATTGAGTCGGTTGTCTGCCGCTTAGAGGGACAAGGCCTGTGACACGGGCGTGTCACAGGGCGTGTCAGGCCGTGTTCAAGCTTTTCTGGCCAGATCTGAGACGTTTGTTTCCCTCTTCCTGGATCCAATGGTTGGGCTCAGTCCAGGTGTTGTGAAGGCCGAGAAAAAGGGGATTTAAACCCTCTTTTCTCTTCTTCTTCTTCTTCATCTTTATTCCAAGAGAGAGAGGAGAAAGGCCTAATGGAGAGAGAGGGGAGGAGTCTACCAGCTGCTGTAGGAGCTGTGGAGTGCGGAGTGAAGATCCGAGAGCGGATTCGTGAAGGCAGAGCCGAGGCGGTGATTTCCATCCGGCTACTTCATGGCGCCGAAGCGATCTTCAAGGGTAACGATCTCCTTCTTGGACATCGAAGTCCTTTCTTTATACATGTGTTTGGAATCCTCCACCAAGAGGTGGATTTGCGGAAGTGATTCCTTTGTTGAGTCTGCATTTAGAGCCGGAAATATGGCGTACGACATAGGCATGCTGTGTGAAGCCCATCTGGACCGGTAGTCTAGATTGGTGATGTTCATGGGTAAACCGGAGAAGACTCCGTGGTTTTGATGATATGTAAATGGATTTCTATTGTGATGAATGTATGGATGTGATGATGAGGAGGCTTTGGCAAAGCTCCTGGTTATGAGATGATCAATTGGTAGCACGCCTGGGGAGCTCGTGATAAACCCGGCCTGTTACACCAACTAGGGTGGGTTGATCTAGTTAGGAAGGGATCGATGGGTGGCAATGCCTGGGGAGCCGAGTTAAACCCGGCTTGCTGCACCACATAGTGTGGGTCGATCGGATTAGGAGGGGGGTCGATGGGTAGACATTGCCTGGGGAGCTTGGATAAACCCGGCGTGCTACACCACATGGTGTGGGTCGACCTGCTCTGGTTGCTATTGGATACTGTGAGGTTGGACCTCTGAGTGGTTTGGGCGGGATGTCGCCAGCTTGCGAGACTGGTGGACTAGGTCCGGTCAACCAACAAGTTAACACCTCGGATCGGCGGTGTACGACTGGTGGATTCCGGTACACCAAGAAGGTGCCCTGAGTGCACGGAGTGTCTGGTGGATTCCAGCGTTTGTGATGGAATGTGTTTGCTAGCGGAATAAAGCATGATATACATATGATGTTTGATGATACTTGATGATAGATGACAGCACTGTATACAGGGAAGGAACCACTACCCCGGGAAGGGGGTAGGGTCGTTATAATGGGTCAGCTAAATGCTGACCGTTACTTTGTTTCCTGTGTTGGCTTGGATGTGGAATTGCAGGTGAAATGACTAAGTGGAATGGCTAGCTTGCTGCTATAGGCCCTTGAAGGCCATGTGAAGAGCTGTGTTTGGATTTCATGTGTGGCCGGCCTGCGTGCCGATGTACGAAATTGTTGCTGTGTAAAGAGGAACCTGTAAGGCCATAAGGACAGGGTGTGTGAGTTGTATACATTCCTGGTGTTGTTATATAAATGTGGTATTTATATATTGGTGGACATTCTGGTTTGAGTTCATGCTAACAAGTAAAAATACTGCGCTAGAATGGAATGAGTTAAGGATACGCATAGATTTTGATTTCCACACGTAATTCCTTCGCTTGTTTGTGCTATATGGCGTGGGGCCCCGGCCGGACCCACTGTTATATGTCATGTGACGGGTGGGGGCGTTACACAAACTACCAACACTTGGGACGCACAGACGACCGTCTTTCCAAAGCAATCCGTCCTCCACAACGAATTGGGAATTTGGACCCATCCAGAGCCTCTACCATGAAATGCTTCATATGGACATCAATATCCAAAGCCTGCCGAATTCGATCAGCCAGGTCATATTGGACTTCAGTCCAATTCAGAACTGCTTCAGCACTTGATTGCCTATCTACACAAACAATCTCCAATGCCTCCAACTCCCGCACCAACCGCTCATCATGCACCGATAGCCAATTGGCTTGAGCTGGGGCTCGGCGATTCAACGCGTCCGCAACCGCATTACCTTTACCCGGCACGTAGTGGATCTTGAATGTATAGTCCCCGAGGAACTCCATCCATCTACGCTGCCGCATATTCAGATCATTCTGATCGATCAGGTACTTCAGGCTCTTATTATCGGTGTAGATATCAATCTTCATACCGTACAAATAATGTCTCCACAGCTTCAAGGAAAAAATCACGGCCGCTAACTCCAAGTCATGGACCGGATAATTCCTTTCATACACTTTTAGCTGTCTCGAGCCATAAGCTATTACACTTCCGTGTTGCAGTAGCACGCAACCCAAACCGCTGCCCGAAGCATCACTGTAAATTTCATAGCCTTCGGTCCCACATGGCGAACTCAACACAGGCGCCGTGGTCAACCGACACTTCAACTCCTCAGAAGCTTGCGCACACTCCGGCGTAAAACGAACTTATGCTCCTTCCTCGTCAAAGTAGTGAGAGGTAACGCTATCCGCGAGAAGTTCTCTACGAAGCGCCTATAATAGCCAGCAAGCCCCAGAAAGCTCCGGACTTCCGTTACCGTAGCAAGCTCAGTCCGCTCCCGTATTACAATAATCTTCGTCGGATCCACAGCAATACCCTCTCCACTCACTATATGACCGAGGAACGCCACTGAGGATAACCAAAACTCGCACTTTGAGAACTTGGCATACAACTGATTCCTCCTTAGCGTCTCCAAAACCAAATGAAGATGCTTAAAGTGATCTTCCTCACTTTGCGAGTACACCAAAATATCGTCGATGAAGACGATCACAAAATGGTCCAAGTACTTCCTGAAAGTCCTGTTCATCAAATCCATGAACACTGACGGCGCATTAGTTAGCCCAAACGGCATGACCGTAAACTCATAATGCCCGTATCTCGTACTAAACGTTGTCTTCGGGATATCACTCTCCCTTATTCGCAGCTGATAGTACCCAGCCTTGAGATCCAACTTCGAGTACACCATCGACCCGACTAACTGATCAAAAAGATCATCAATCCGGGGGATCGGGTACTTGTTCTTCTCCGTCAGCTTGTTGAGCTCCCGATAATCAATACATATCCTCAAGCTTCTGTCCTTCTTCTTAACAAAGAGGACCGGCGCGCTCCAAGGCGAATGTGAAAAGTAGCGAACATACAAGAACAAACGGATAGAATTTTGAATAATTGAAATTTTATTATCCAAAAAAGATATCATTTACAAAGTTATGACCTCCCATTTATAGAATGGAGGAGATATGGGAGAGTATAAACAAACAATCTGGGACTAAACATGTATAGTACTGAGCGGCTAGAAATAAAGGAGACCGCATAGGCCGCGCGGTTAGACAAATGAGTTAACCGCTCGGCAACTCAAGCAGGATAAGAATAGGCCGCAATGGGAGACCGATAGACCACCCGGTCTCCAGGCTTCTGAGTGAGACCGCCAGACCGCTCGGTCAACAAACTGCTGGACAAGACCGCAAGGCCGCCCGGTCTAATACTTCAACACTCCCCCTCAAGCTGGAGCATAGATATCAATCATGCCCAGCTTGTCACAAATGTGGAAGAAGGAAGTAGAGACCGGCTTTATGAAGATATCTGCCAATTCTTTGTCAGAGGTGACAAACGGTGTATAGATTAATTTCTTCAAAATCTCTTCCCGAATGAAGTGGCAGTCAACCTCTATATGCTTTGTTCTCCCATGGAAGACCAGATTTCTGGATATGTATATGGCGGCCTTGTTATCACAGAAAATAGGAAGAGGATAGTCATAGACCTCCCCTAGGTCAAGCATGAGAGCCCGCAACCACTTTAACTCACACGTGGTTGACGCCATACTCCGGTATTCGGCTTCTGCACTGGATCTGGAGACAACAGACTGTTTCTTGCTCTTCCAACTCACAAGATTTCCTCCAACAAAGGTACAAAAACCTGATGTGGATTTACGATCGCCTTTTTCATCCACGTAACTTGAATCTGAGTAGGCCTCAACCCTCAGATGACCATTCTTCTGAAAGATCAGCCCTTTGCCTGGTGCTGCTTTGATATACTCTAAAATTTTCAGGGCAGACTGAAGATGGCACTCCCTGGGAGCTTGCATAAACTGACTGAACTTGCCTACAGCATAGGCGATGTCGGGCCTAGTCACCATGAGATAGATGAGTTTGCCTACGAAACGTCTGTACCTTGTGACATCAGATAGAAGAGGCGAGTCATCCGTACATGTTTTGTCTTCTCCAATAGCCATGAGAAACCGAGCCGGTTTGGCACCTGTCAATCCTGCTTCTTGTAGAAGATCAAGGGCATACTTCCGTTGGGAGAGAACCAACGAGTCAAGTTTCCGAGAGATTTCTATCCCCAAAAAGTATTTCGGGGAGCCCATATCCTTCGTGACCAAGTGTTGACGGAGGTGCTTCTTCGTCAAGTCCACCCCATCTCGGTCATCACAAGTAAGAAGAATATCATCCACATATACTGCCAAAACCACCAGTCCCGAGGCCGTTTTGCGAATGAATAAGGAGTGATCGGCTGAACTCCTTGTAAAGCCGATGGTAGCCACAATGCCACTGAATTTGTCGAACCACGCCCGAGGGCTCTGCTTTAGGCCATAAATGGCCTTCTTCAAATGGCATACGCGTGTCTCCCCCTAAGCAACATACCCAGGAGGTTGCTCCATGTAGACGTCCTCCTGAAGATCGTCATAGAGAAAGGCATTCTTCACATCAAGCTGGGAAATAGCCCAATCCCGGTTAACAGCCACAAAGAGAAGAACCCGGATGGTGCTGAGGCGAGCAACCGGAGAAAAAGTGTCAAAGTAATCAATGTCGTAGGTCTGAGTGAAGCCTTTGGCCACCAGTCGGGCCTTGTAGCGATCCACAGTGTCGTCGGGGCGAAATTTCACAACGAAGACCCAGCAACAGCCAACCACATCAGTGCCCATGGGAGGAGGAACAAGGGTCCAGGTACCCCTTTCAGTAAGAGTAGCCATCTCTTCATCCATGACAGACTTCCAATGAGGGAGGGCAAGACCCTCCTGGTATGTGAGGGGAGGAGAAGTAGCGGAGATAGCCAAGGCAAAACACCTGCGAGAAGGAGAAAGCCGATCATAGGAAATAACTGCCTCAAGCGGGTGTTGAGTACACGCCCACACCCCTTTGCGAAGAGCAATGGGAAGATCCAGGTCGACGGGTGCGTCAGCGACCGGAGCGTCCATGACGGAGAAGGCTGGCCCAGGACTAGAGAGAGACGGCGTCGGAGAGGAGGGAGGAGGGGTGGGTGGGGAGACGGACAGGAAAGGAGACGGTGGAGGAGGAGACGGAGGTGGGGAGACGTCGAGAGGCGTGGAGGGAATGGAGAGATCAAAAGGAAGAGAGGAGGTAGGAGAGAAGTAGGAAGCATTCTCGAAAAATATCACATCCGCGGAGACAAATTGTTTGCGTAGAAGGGGGTCAAAACAGCAATAGCCTTTTTGAGTGGTAGAGTACCCCAAAAAGACACACCTGGTGGAACGGGGGGAAAGCTTATCGCGGGTAGCGGAGGGAGCGTGAACAAAGGTCGTGCAGCCAAAGACACGGAGAGGGAGAGGAAAAGGTTCCTTGTGGGGGTAGAGAATGGAGAAGGGGGTCTGGCCGTGGAGAACTGTAGAGGGAAGGCGATTGATGAGATAGCTGGCGAGGAGCACAGCGTAGCCCCAGTAGGAGCGAGGTACGTGCATCTGCGTCATGAGAGTACGAGTAACATCAAGCAGGTGACGGTTTTTACGCTCCGCCACCCCATTCTGCTGGGAGGTGTAAACACAAGTAGTTTGATAAAGAAGACCATGTTGGTGGAAGAAAGAGGAGAACTCATGATTAAGATATTCCTTGGCATTATCAGAACGTAAAACTTTAATAGGTATGTCAAACTGATTCTGAATCATAAAATAAAATGATTGCCAAACAGAAAAGAGTTCAGAGCGATCTTTTAATAGATACACCCAGGTACATCGTGAAAAATCATCTATAAAATTGACAAAATAGGAACTACCCCGACCAACAGTGACGGTAGGAGGCGGACCCCAGACATCAGAATAAATAAGATCAAACGGGCGAGAGGAGCCACGGCCTTGCTTCGGTGGGAAGGAGGAGAGATGATGTTTGCCAAGCTGACACGCATCACAGTTGAGCGGAGAACTGGTAGGAGGTAAGTGGGGCAGAAGCTATCGAAGAATCCGAGGAGGAGGATGTCCAAGGCGAAGATGCCATTGAAGGAGATCTGTAGAGGAGGAGTAGGCGGACAGAGCGGAAACATCATCGAGGAAGTAGAGGCCGCCGCTCTCAGTCCCAGTAGCAATCGTCTGCTGGGTCCTCGGGTCCTGAAAAGAACAAGTAGTTGGAATGAATAAGACGGAGCACTGAAGTTGCCGGCATAAAGTAGTAACAGATAATAAATTGCACGGGAACTTCGGGACATAGAGAGTGTCCTCCGAGCAAAGCGATGGGGTGAGTTTAACCATGCACGTCCCATGAACTGGGGACGGTGAACCATCCGCCACACGGACCGGGGGTAAGCGGTCATGTGTCTCAAGACGGGAGAACCAATGAGGGTTGTCAGTCATATAATTTGTAGCTCCGGAGTCAATCAGCCATTTACCTTGGGTAACGACGTGGGCACTACCTGACGTCGTTGCCACAGAGGCAGACGGCCGAGAAGAGGCGGAGGCCGAAGAAGGAGCATCACCGGAAGGGCGAAGATGAGGATGTTTCTGCCAGCTGCGGTCAACAGAATGGCCGGTACGACCACAGTGAGAGCAGAAGAACCGGTACGAACCCCGTCCGCCGGAGTGGCCGCGGCCACTAGGTCCCCCCTTCTGAGCTTGGTGAGCAAAGGAGTCCTGGGAAGGGGGGAGGCTGTTAGAAGTAGCGAACATGTAGAAACAAACAGATAGAATTTTGAATAATTGAAACTTTATTATCCAAAAAAGATATCTATTACAAAGGTATGCCCTCCCTTATATAGAATGGAGGAGAGAAGAGAGAATACAAATAAGAGATGTGGGACTAAAAATTTACAGTACTAAGCGGACTGTACAGAACAAACCGCACAAGCCGCGCGGTTAGACAGACGGGCTAACCGCACGGCTACCTCCAGAGAGAAAGAGAGATGGCTAGTGAGACCGCTAGACCGCCCGGTCTCCAAGCCGGCTGAGACAAACCGCCAGACCGCGCGGTCTTCAACCCGCCAAGACAGACCGCCAGACCGTCCGGTCACCAACTTCAACACTCCCCCTCAAGCTGGAGCATATATATCGATCATGCCCAGCTTGTCACAAACATGAAGAAATGAGGCGGAAACTGGCTTGGTGAAGATGTCAGCTAGCTCTTTATCTGAAGTGACAAATGGAGTGCAAATTTGTTCCTTTAAGATCTCTTCACGAATGAAATGACAGTCGACCTCAATGTGCTTTGTTCTTTCATGGAACACCGGATTTTTAGAGATGTATATGGCGGCCTTGTTATCACAGAACATAGGTAGAGGATGGTTGTAGACCTCTCCTAAATCTAGCATGAGAGCCCGCAGCCATTTTAACTCACAAGTGGTCGATGTCATACTGCGATACTCAGCTTCTGCACTGGACCTGGAGACAACAGACTGCTTCTTGCTCTTCCAGCTCACCAGATTTCCCCCAACAAAGGTGCAAAAACCCGAGGTTGACTTGCGATCCCCTTTGTCATCAGCATAACTTGCATCTGAGTATGCTTCAATCCTCAGATGACCATTCCTCTGAAAAAGTAATCCTTTCCCAGGCGCTGCTTTGATATACTCCAAGATCCGTAAGGCAGACTGTAGATGGCACTCCCTAGGTGCTTGCATGAATTGACTCACCTTACCCACAGCATAGGAAATATCAGGCCTGGTCACTGTGAGATATATAAGCTTACCAACCAGACGCCTGTACTGCGAACTATCTGAAAGAGGAGGCGAATCATCTGTCCAGGTTTTGTCTTCTCCAGTTGCCATGGGGCATCGGGCAGGTTTTGCTCCAGTCAATCCTGCCTCTTTTAAAAGATCAAGGGCATACTTACGCTGAGAGAGAACTAAAGAGTCGGGCTTCCGAGAGATTTCGATCCCCAGAAAGTACTTTGGAGAGCCCATATCTTTTGTGATGAGATGTTGGCGAAGATGACGCTTTGTCAGGGCTACCCCTTCCTGGTCATCGCCAGTGAGAAGAATATCATCGACGTACACAGCAAGAACAACCAGCCCAGAAGGAGTTTTGCGAATAAAGAGAGAGTGATCGGCAGAGCTTTGCACAAAACCAACGGCCGCCACGATCCCGCTGAACTTGTCAAACCAAGCTCGAGGGCTCTGCTTGAGGCCATAGATTGCCTTCTTCAGCCGACATACGCGTGTCTCCCCCTGAGCAACATATCCAGGAGGCTGCTCCATGTAAACGGCCTCATGAAGATCACCATAAAGGAAGGCATTCTTGACATCCAGCTGGAAAATCGGCCAATCCTTATTTACCGCCACAGAGAGAAGGACCCGGATAGTGCTGAGACGAGCCACGGGAGAGAAGGTGTCAAAGTAATCAACCCCATAGGTCTGAGTGAAGCCCTTAGCAACCAGGCGAGCCTTATAACGATCCACAGTGCCGTCAGGGCCAAATTTGACCACAAAGACCCAGCGACAGCCAACAACATCAGTGCCAAAGGGAGGAGGAACAAGAGTCCAGGTACCCCGCTCAGTGAGGGTCGCCATTTCCTCATCCATGACCATCTTCCAGTGAGGAATAGCAAGGGCCTCCTGGTAGGAGCGGGGTGTGGCAGTGGCAGAGATAGCCAGTGCAAATGCCCTGCGAGAAGGGGTAAGACGATCATAGGAAACAACAATAGCAAGGGGGTGTAGGGTACACGTCCGCACCCCTTTGCGAAGAGCTATAGGAAGATCCAGGTCAGCCGGGCCCGCGGCATCCGGAGCATCCGTGGTAGAGAAAGCTGGCCCGGGAGTAGAGAGCGACGGCAGCGGAGATGAGGGAGAGGGTGGTGGAGAAGGGAGAGAGAGAGGTGGAGGAAGAGGAGGGGGTGGAGACGGTGTAGGGGTGGAGAGTGTAGTAGGAGGCGAGGGAACGAAGGGAACGACAGGAGAATCAGAAGCTGGGAGAAGAGGAGAGGAGTCATCCGAGAAGTAGGAGGTATTCTCGAAGAAGGTGACGTCAGCAGAGACGAACTGCTTACGAAGGACGGGATCAAAGCAACAATAGCCTTTCTGAGTGATGGAGTACCCCAGAAAGACACATTTGGTGGAGCGAGGGGAGAGCTTATCACGGGTGGCAGAAGGGGTATGCACAAAGGCAGTGCATCCAAAGATTTGAAGAGGAAGAGGAAACGGCTCCTTGCCCGGATACAAAATGGAGAACGGGGTTTGGCCGTGGAGAACCGTGGAGGGAATGCGATTGATGAGGTAGCAGGCAAGGAGAACAGCATAGCCCCAATAGGAGCGAGGAACATGCATCTGGGTCATCAAGGTGCGAGCGACATCGAGGAGGTGACGGTTTTTGCGTTCGGCCACACCATTTTGTTGTGAAGTATAGATACAACTAGTTTGATGAAGAATCCCATTTTGCATGCAGAATGTAGAGAAGTCACGACTGAGATATTCTTGGGCATTATCAGATCGAAAAACTTTGATAGAAACACCAAACTGAGTTTTGATCATGAGATAGAAGGATGTCCATACAGAGAATAATTCGGAGCGATCTTTTAATAGATACACCCACGTACAGCGAGAGAAATCATCAATGAACGTGACAAAATATGAACTACCCCGACCAATGGTAAGAGTAGGAGAAGGACCCCAAATATCAGAGTGGATAAGATCAAACGGACGGGTAGAGCTACGAACGTGCTTTGGAGGGAAGGAGGAGCGGTGATGCTTGCCAAGCTGACAGGCCTCACAGTTGAGCGGAGGACTTTGTGGAGGAAGGTGGGGCAGAAGTTGACGAAGAAGACGGGGAGGAGCATGACCAAGGCGGAGATGCCATTGGAGAATATCTGTGGAGGTGGAGGAGAAGGTGGAAAAAGCAGAAATGTTGTCCAGGAAGTATAGGCCGCCACTCTCAGTCCCAGTAGCAATCGTCCGTTGGGAGTCCGGATCCTGAAAAGAGCAAGAAGTAGAAGTAAATGTGACGGAACACTGTAATTGCTTGCAAAGAGAGGTAACAGATAATAAGTTGCGCGGGAACTGGGGCACGTATAGAGTATCCGCCAAGTGAAGAGACGGAGTGACATGAACTATCCCTGTTCCATGGACTGATGATGAAGAGCCGTCAGCGAGAATAACCGGGGGCAAGCGATCATGTTTTTCTAGGAGAGAGAAACACGGGAGATGGCCGGTCATATGATTCGTAGCACCAGTGTCGATCAGCCATTTTCCCTGAGTAACAACGTGGGCACGACCAGAAGACATGACAACTGAGGCGAATGGCTTGCAGGAGGATATGAAAGCCATGAAGGGAGGATTAAGAAACTGCAGCGGTCTCGGTGACAGCACACTAGAGGCAAGAAGGTCCACGACCAAGGTGCAGAGCACAAGCCGCGCGACTGAACTAGGAGGTCGTGGCGACTAACAAGCAGGAGCGGCTAAAGGAAGAAAGGCCGCTCAAACAAGGAAGAATCCGCGCGAATAGAGAGAAAGCCGCGGGGAGAGGAAAAGAGAGCAACCCGCGTGAAACCGCAGCGGGTTAAAGGGAAGAAGCCGCGCGAACACGAGCGGCTAGGAAGCAGAACAAGGCACAGCGGGGAAGAGGTCGCGCGGACTGAAAAGTCCGAGCGAACAGAAGAGAAGAGGAAGAAGAAGCAGCAGTGACAACAACAAGACGCAAGCCGGGCGAACAGACGCAGGCCGCGCAGCTAGGGGAAAAAACAGTCGGCAGAAGGAAACAGGTCGCTGCGACAACGAAACAGGTCGCGGCGACGAAAAGCAGCAAGAGAAGAGAAGCAACAAGCCGCGCGAACAGAGTAGCGGGCGGAAGAGAGGAGAAGCCGCGAAGACAGGTCGCGAGAAGCAGAAATAAGCGGCGAGAAACAGAGAGCGCACACAATCAGGAGGAAAAGACTGTGTCCTCTGATACCATGTTAGAAGTAGCGAACATGTAGAAACAAACAGATAGAGTTTTGAATAATTGAAACTTTATTATCCAAAAAAGATATCTATTACAAAGGTATGCCCTCCCTTATATAGAATGGAGGAGAGAAGAGAGAATATAAATAAGAGATGTGGGACTAAAAATTTACAGGACTAAGCGGACTATACAGAACAAACCGCACAAGCCGCGCGGTTAGACAGACGGGCTAACTGCACGGCTACCTCCAGAGAGAAAGAGAGATGGCTAGTGAGACCGCTAGACCGCCCGGTCTCCAAGCCGGCTGAGACAAACCGCCAGACCGCGCGGTCTTCAACCCGCCAAGACAGACCGCCAGACCGCCCGGTCACCAACTTCAACAGAGGCCAACAGAGGCCGCTGGAGCAGCGAAGTAACAGCGGCAATGCGAGCCGCGGTGGCATCCAAAGTATGAGATTCCGCCTCACCCAGGATCTGCAGGCGGATCATATCATAGGAATCGGGAATACGGAGAAGATAACAAACAACCAGGTGTTCCTGGAAGTGTTTGTGCTGGTCGGCCAAGTCCGCGGAGAAGGGGCGATTCTGGAGGATTTCAGCACCAAGAGCTTGAACCTGCTGATAAGCCGCAGCAGCAGACATGGAAGGGCGGGTGAAGAGGTCCGAATAGAGAGTATAAATGCGGGACGTCTGTCCCCCCTTCGAATAGAGAGCAGCGAGGTGAAGCCAGGTGGCCTTGACCGTCTCATCATGGCGAATGACGGGAAGGCACTCATCAGAGAGGCTGTTGGCCAGCCAAGTGCGGACAAGAGCATCACTCGCATCCCAGTCATCAAACTCAAGAGAGTTACGAGGAGGAGGGTCATCGGTGAGGTGATAACGCTTGTGCTGAGAGCGAAGAAGAAAGGTGAAAGAAACGCTCCAATCGGGATAGTTGGAGCCAACAAGATTAGAAAGGGTGCCAAGGTTGCCCGAAGGAGGAGGAGGAGAAGGAGCTGCAGGAGTGGTGGAGATAACGGGGGTGGTGAGACCGGATGTAGTCATAGAACACAGCAAGAAACCGCACAAGAAGAAGCGAAGCCGCGGGTAGAGGAAAGAAGAGCAACCCGCACGAAACCGTAACGGTTAAAAAGGAACAAGCCGCATGAACACAAGCGGCCAGGAAGCAGACAAAGGCACAGCGGGGAAGAGGTCGCGCGGACTGAAAAGTCCGAGTGAACAGAAGAGAAGAGGAAGAAAGAAGCAGCGACAACAACAAGTCGCAAGCCGGGCGAACAGAAGCGGCCGCAACGACTAGGAAGCCGGAGAGGCAAGAAGGAACCAGGGTACGGCAACAACTAAACAAGTCGCGGCAATGAATAGCAGCAGGAGAAGAGAAGCAAGGAGAAACAAGCCGCGCGAACAGCGCAGCGGACAGAAGAGAAGGCAAGCCGCGAAGACAGGTCGCGTAAGGCAGAAAACAAGCCGCAAGAATCAGAGAGCGCACACAATCAGGACGAAAAGACCGTGTCCTCTGATACCATGTGAAAAGTAGCGAACATGCAAGAACAAACGGATAGAATTTTGAATAATTGAAATTTTATTATCCAAAAAAGATATCATTTACAAAGGTATGACCTCCCTTTTATAGAATGGAGGAGATATGGGAGAGTACAAACAAACAATATGGGACTAAACATGTACAGTACTGAGCGGCTAGAAATAAAGGAGACTGCATAGGCCGCGCGGTTAGACAAATGAGTTAACCGCTCGGCAACTCCAGCAGGATAAGAACAGGCCGCAATGGGAGACCGATAGACCGCCCGGTCTCCAGGCTTCTATGTGAAACCGCCAGACCGCTCGGTCAACAAACCGCTGGACAAGACCGCAAGGCCGCCCGGTCTAATACTTCAACAGCGAAGAACTCGGGCGCACATACCCTTGCTCCAACAACTCTTGCAGTTGAACTTTCAGCTCCGCCATTTCCTTAGGCGCTAGCCGATACGGAGATCGTGACACAGGCTTTGCACCTGGCACTAGCTCAATCGTGAAATCTATCTCCCGTTGAGGCGGGGCTCCAGGAAGATCTGCGGGGAACACATCAGGGTATTCCGATACCACTGAAATACAACCCAACGCGGGCTTCGTCTTTGCAGCCTCCACTAGTGTAAAGAACAGTTCTGCACCAGCACGAACCGCCTTCACCACCTGAAGAGCAGACATCAACGTCTTGCTCGACCCCTTTAAGCCCGTAAAAGTCGTTTCACGACTTGCTCCCAGCTTGACTTCCTTGCGACCGCAGTCAATATAGGCCTGCTGCTCCGAGAGCCAGTCCATGCCAAATATAACGTCGAACTCCACCAACGGAAGTAAAGACGCCTGCATATCGAACTCCTGATTCCCAATACGAATCTTAACATCGCAGATCCTATCCGCTCGCATCGAACATCCATTGGGCAACAACACATCCAACTTATCCTTCGCCATCGAAGAAGGGACTCCGATGCGTGATATAAATCCCTCGGACAAGAAGGAGTGTGAAGCTCCTGTATCGAAGAGTTCTCTTGCCGGATTTTCACAAATCAAAACAAATCCTAAACAAGCAGTGGTAACGTAACATGTGCATAACAAGTATTTAAAGAAATTGACTTGCTATAAATTAAACTGTACCTGTCACCACATCAGCCTATTTGATGGCCTCCTGTTGGCCAAGATTATATACCCTTGGTTGGGACGGAGCATAGTGGGACGCGGTTGACTCCACCGCCTTGCCCTTCTCTTCATAAGTCGCTCCTGACCTTCTCTCGGACTTAGGACGTCCGCTCCAACAGTCACGGGCAAAGTGCCCCGTCTTTCCACAAGTAAAACATGCACCCGGGGTCTGACCCGTAGTCGCCCCAGAAGCACCAGAAGGAGCTGGACCCGAAGTCCTATGCTTCTTGAAGGACCTCCGATAGCCAGACTTTGAAGTACTCGGCACTTTGAATTCAGATTTCCTATCACCCAAGCTTTTCTTTGCTTGTACATTCTTCATGTCCTTCTCTAAGGACCGGGCAGTGTTGACCAAGGTTAAGAAACCCTGCGTCATCGGCCCCGAGAGTAGTAACCTCAACTCATCTCTCAACCCTTCATAGAAGCGATTAGTCTTGCGCTCCTCATCCACTATAGTGGAGCTAGCATAACGAATCAAACGAGTAAACTCGTGGAGATATTCATCCACGCTCCTCTCACCCTGAACCAACTTCAAAAACTCATTCTCCAACGCTATCTTCTGTGTCGAAGGGAGGTATCTAGCCAAGAACAATCTCGAGAACTCCTCCATCGAGACATCAACAAGTTGCCTACCTCTCAATAGGTGCAGCTCCAATCCTTCCCACCATAATCTCGCTTCACCGTCCAAAAGGAACGTAGCGATGGTGGTCATTTGCCACTCCTCCGTCTTCGTTGCTGTCATGACTCTCTTCATCCTGGAGAGCCAGTCTTCAGCTTGAGATGGGGTTCCCAACCCCGAGAATACCAGAGGGTTAAAGCTCATTACATGCTTAAGCTGCCTCTTGGTTGCCCTCCTTGGCACCAACGGTTCCACTACCACTTGATCCACTCTCCTCGGCTCAGCCTCTTGCAGAGGTACCTGCTCCATCGCAGGAGCGGGCTGCTGTGTTTGCCTTGCAGGCTGCTGTGTTTGCCTTGCAGGCTGCGCATTTATCACGGCCAACACTGCTTCGGCCACCAATCGTATGTTCTCAGCCGATAGAGGTGTTGCAGGAGCAACATCTAGTGCACTGATAGCCTCAGAAACTCGACGTTCTGACGGCCCAACACCACTTCTGGTCCCCTATAGTGGTACAAATCACCGTTAAGCGACCAAATAAAATTGCAAACAACAATTATAGGAACACGCAGGTTCCTCAAACACGTGTATTTTCATTCCTAAGTGGACATTCATGGGTTCTTTTACTGTTATAACGATGACGCACACAATGTGCTCACCACCCCTTAAAAAGAATTCGCCCACGAATTCATCTTAAGCCCGACCAAAACCAGTAGTCTGATACCAAATTGTAACACCCCCTATCTGTCGCATAGCATATAGCAGTAGGTCCGGTCGGGGCCCGACTCCATATACTACAGACAGACCGGGTGGTTACTCATGGAAACCATCCAACTAATCATAACGTCCTACACAGAGCATTCTAGCGGAAGCAGTTTATAAAAGTTGCAATAAAGAACCCAACAGAAAAGCATGAATGTCCACTAATACCAAACTAGGAATGTTGTACATACACGAGTACAGGCCTTAAGGCCTTACAAAAATTGTTCACTTCATATTACACGTTTTACAAACCACGGCACGCAGGCCGGTCATACATGAATAAAAACAGTACACACTCCAATTAGGCCTTCGAGGGCCGGCTTCGCAAATTGGGCTTTAGCCCGCTATTGATCGCTTGGTCCAGCAGCACCTGCAAGCACTAAACCACCGCACGGTGGCAAAACAAGGCAACGGTCAGCAATGCTGACCAAATTATAACGATCCCGCCCCCAACTCGGGGCGGCGATGCTCCTTCCCTGCATTTCATTAGCATAAGCGAGCAATATAGATATATTCATTTCATCACAGACATTGGCTCGCACGGCCACACGCTCCGTGCTCTCAGGGCACATTCTCGGTGAACCGGTCGATGTCACGTCAATTAAAGCCATAGACATTCTGGACTCACCACCGCCACTTTGACGGCCAAACCTATGAGCATTTTGTCTTCTTGGCCTAGGTCACGACAATTTAAGCCATAGACCGCCGAAGACCCTAATTTATGCCAACGGCAAGTGCCACGTACTCTTAGGTCTCTTTAACTGAATGACATAGAATGGGTACGGTTCCATCTAACCCGTGCTCACATCGCAACGACAATTTAAGTCATTTACGCGGGTCAAACTTCTCCCGAGTCCCATTTCCATCACATTTCACATAACCCGGTTATGTTCAAGTTGGCTCTCAGGCCACCAAGTTGGCAGGATCACGCATCCGCCCAGTTTTCCGGGTGCACCTTTGGGTTAATCCCCAAGGCTCCCTGTTGCAATCTACCGCGTAGAAAACCCGAAAAACAATCAATCGCACGGAGTCTTCTCCGACATTTATGCAATGCAACATCACCGATACAGACCAACATGTCCGGGTAGGCTTCACACATCATGCCTATGTCCGTTCTCGCTTACGGACTTTACACAACGGTGACTTTACATATCTACCCAAAGGAACGCCTCCAACTCACCGCAAACTCGCGAGAGCGGGCTTCCTATGCAAAGAATGAGAGCTACACATGCTCAAGAAGAGGATCGTTACCCTTGCGTTCTTCTTTGGTGCCATGGAAAAGTAAGCGGATGAAAAGCACCGCACTAGCTTTGCTTCTGTGGATCCGGAGTCGGCTCGCGATTTGGAGCTTCGAAGCTCCTCCAATGGCCGGATCTAGCTTCTTTTCCTTCCTTGGCTCTCCTCTCTCTCTAAGCTTTAGAAAGATAACAACTCATGAAAAGTGAGGGTTTCTAAGGCCCAATCCCGGGTATATCCCATCAGGAACAACCCCCAGCCATTGGATCACCAATTAAAGAAACGAACGGCTTCGATTCGGGACTGAAATGTCCAATCTGGACCGAACACGGCCTGGCACACGCCCGTGTCTAGGGCTGTGTGCCTCATTCGCCGTCAAAATCGATGCGCCTGGAACAACACACGGGTATCGAACACGCCCGTGTTCGACCTGACACGCCCGTGTTCCACCTGACACGGCCGTGTGGCCGGCCGTGTACCCCCATCGATTTATCCTGAAAACAACCCGAGAACTGCATGGGTTCTAGGACACGCCCGTGTCCTTGCCCGCGTCTACCTCAACACGCCTGGGCTTCAGGTCGTGTACAAGGTCTCGACACTCGACACTTTGTCGAGCGAAGTTCGTCGACCTCACGACACGGCCTTGGACACGCCTATGTCCTAAGCCGTGTATCTTGTCTCGACACATCGTCGAGCAAAATTCGTCAACTCCCCGGGACGAGTGTCGACACGGGTCGACACGCCCTGCGACACTCCCGTGTCGCAGGCCGTGTGCCATGTCCCGACACTTCGTCGAGCGCAGAGTGTCGACTTCGCGGGCTGAGTGTCGACACGGGTCAACACACCCTACGACACACCCGTGTCGCAGGCCGTGTGCCCAGTCTCGACACAATGTCGACAGCAAAATGTCGACTTCGCCGGCTGTGTGTCGACACAAGCCTGACACGCCCTGGGACACGCCCGTGTCCCAGGCCGTGTGCCTTCTACCAGAACCCAAAACTGGCCCAAAACGTCCCTCGTCGCTCTTTTGAGTTTCGGGGCGTTACAACACGCCTCAGACACGCCCATGGACACGCCCGTGTCACAGGGCATGTTCCCTCTCGAAAACTTCGTCGAGTGCATTTTGTCGAGCACTCAACAAGCTGCTCAACTCAAGCAGGACACGCCCTGGGACACGCCCGTGTCCCAGGCCGTGTTGCCCAACCTGAACCGAAATTGGGATTTGGGGTGTTACAATATTTACATTATAATATTATAAATAGTTATGCTGTAAATGATTACCATGATGTCTGAGTGGGCTAAAACCTTGGGGAAATGTTTTAAAATTATAGTCTTGATCTATCGTATTAATTTCAGCGAATACGGATATAATAAGATCCCTCAAATAAATACTCATTAGTTGGTTGTCTCACATTCGGAAGCTTGTGTTATTATAATTATAAATATGCCAGAATAGTATCATTAGATAATTGTCATGGCATGTTGGATTGATGGGGTATATGTAAGGATGCGATCTCATCATGTGGTTTGATATAGGATGTCCTGAAGGATTGTTAGAAAAGTATTCTCATGATTTACTCGTACTATTGCAAGGTGTTACAACAACACGCCACTTGAGGTGTGACATCTTATTGATAATTATAGGAAACGTTTATATCCTTGGATGTTTTGTAAGGAGTTCTTTGGGTGCTTGATACCATGTTGGTGTACTGTGTATTGGGAAGACGTCCCGAGGTGCTCAAAGGGGTGCCATCCCGAGGTCAACATAGGGATGTGGATTGCAAAATGTCTAAGACGCCCCAAGGTGCTCAAAGGGGCTCCATCCCGAGGTGAACATAGGGATGTGGACTACAAAATGGCTAAGACGTCCCGAGGTTCTCAAAGGGGCGCCATCCCGAGTTGAACATATGGATGTGGATTGCGAAATGGCTAAGACATCTCGAGGTGCTCAAGGGGACGCCATCCCGAGGTGAACAAAGGGATGGAGTAAAGAAAGGTCTATGTCGACATAGCAAACAGAGTGCGTGTGTAAGCATGGGCGAGTCATCATATCATATTGCATTGCATTGCACCGCATAAGATGATCATCAAATAAATTTGTATGAGCACTTTTATATGATGAGTTACTTTATGTTGAACCCGATCCTTAACTTATAAATTTATATGAGCATTTTTATAAGTTAAGTCAAATTCTATACTTATGATTTGATAAACTGCTAGTATAGACCCACTCTTATATACATGTTGATACATCTTGTTGTTACTTATTCTATTATACTCACGTTGTCACTAATATTTCTATTAAATGCTAGCTTAATGTCTATCACCTGCTCATTTGTACTTTCTGATGACATTATGCCTACCCTTTCTTTCCCTCCGCCTGATGTCTAAGAGTTGTCGGGGTGAGAGAATATGAAACCACTTAATCTTTATGACTAATGGTTGCTACTTACATTTTTAGGAGGTGCAGCAGCAACACCCCATGCAGGAGGGCAGTCAAGCCAAGGAGACAGGTCCTGATGCTACGTTGCCTTCGCTACCGTCAGTGACAGATGTGAGTTAGGGAGATGTGATGTAGCCTATGGATAATACCTTATAGTACTCTGATGTTAATAAATGATCTCTGATGTCATGTTAAATTGTATTGTTGCGGACTTTAATATACTGATTGTGTATCTTAAACTTAATTTTCTTTTATTGATGGGATGACAGTATGATATTGATTTTAGCCGGCACGATAGACGTCTTGTGGTACTGGTTAGCCAGTGATCTGATTCCAACACAATGCGGCTGTTCAGGGCCTAAGGCTCCTATCAGCCATGTCTTGTGTTCCGGGAGGGGGGGTCTTACACGTCCTATACTAGCCTCCTAAGCTAGATGGCTTCCCGAGTTGTCAAGGCCAAAGCCTTGTACTCTGATTCCGTAGTAGAGACAGACACAGAATCCTTCTTCTTGCTGCACAATGAGATACTTGCTGATCCACATGTGAAGACATAACCGGATGTCAACTTCCGAATCATCTGATTCTCCCTCATAGTCAGCATCTGTATAACAGTGCAGGTTGAAGCCCATATCTCTCCCATAAAGGAGACCCATATCAGAAGTGGACTTTACGTACTTTAGAATGCTCTTCACCACCATTAGATGAGTCTTCCGAGGATCCGCCATATACCGACTTACTCGACCTACATGATAAGCAATGTCTGGCCTTATAATCATCAGGTAAATAATGCTCTCAACCAGAGCCCGGAACACTAGAGGATGTGTAAGTATCCTAACCTCATCTCGTCGAAGCTTGATGCCAAAATCAAGTGGAGTAGAGCTACTCTTCCCCTCCCGCATGCCGAACCGCTGAACGATCAGCTCTGTATAGCCCCTTTAGGAAATGAGTATGCCGCTCTCTTTCCTCTCCACCTCGAGTCCAAAGAAGTGGTAGAGCTCACCCAAGTCCTTCTTCTAAAACCGAATAGCTTGCTCTATCATGAGCCTATCTACCTCCTCCCCCGAGTTCCCCGTGACGATCATGTCATCCACGTATAATAGCACCAAGACATGAAGCTCCCCTCTTCTTGAAGAACAGGCTTGAATCTGAATTAGAGGCAAAATAACCGTAGAACTGGAAGTATTATGTGATCTTCACGTACCATGCTCGTGGAGCCTGCTTCAATCCATAAAGAGCCTTCTGGAGCTTGCAGGCGTATCCTTGATAATCTTGAGACACTTATCCTAGTGGCTGAACCATGAAGATGTCCTTATCAATTTCCCTATAAAGAAAAGCATTCTTTAGGTTCAGCTACCACATCTTCCAACTTTGGCAAGTCGTCAAGGCCATCACCACCTGTACTGAAGTCAATTTTGCCACAAGACTTAATGTCTTTTAATAGTCTTCTCTATACTATTGAGAAAACTCTCGAGTTACAAGGCGAGCCTTGTACCGCTCGATGCTCCCATCCGCCTTTTTCTTCATCTTACAGACCCACTTGCATGTCACAGGAGTAACACCTTTGACCTTGGGCATAAGGTCCCATGTCTCATTTTTCCTGAGGGCATCCATCTCCTCATCCATGGCGTTATCCCACTTCTTGACTCCAGTGGCATCTTCAAAGCTAGAAGGCTCTTTCTTGTCCAGATGGCCTATAAAGAGTTAAGAGATTAAGCTCACCACATTTCCTACGCTATAACGAGCTGGTAGTTTGATGGTCATCTTCGATCTTCGAAGAGCCTGGCCCTCGCTGACCACCTCCGCTTTTGAATCAGCTCCGTTCCTGGGCACACTTGGAGCATTTCTCTCCCTGCTTGCTGAACCAGAAGCCTTCGCCCTGGAGATATAAACACATAGAGCTCCTGATGACACATGTAGCTCCACCAGAAGATCCTTAGCAGCGTCCTTCTGCCCGTCATCTGCCTTGCTTTCCTGCAGCTCCATAGAGGAGTTGTAACGCCCCGAAACTCAAAAGAGGGACGGGCAGCTTTTAGAGCCAAGTTTGGTGCCTGGTAAGGGTCACACGGCCTAGGACACGGGCGTGTCCAGGGTCGTGTCGTTCTCAGGTTTGACGAACTTTCCGAGTGGTCGATGAAATGCAGTCGACGATCTTGAGACAGCGAACACGGCCTAAGACACGGGCATGTCCTGGGCCGTATCCTGCTCGGGCTGTTAGCCGGGCTGTGTTGGGGGAGGAACATGGCCTGGAGCCCAGGCGTGTTCTGGTTGACACGAGCGTGTCAAAATCGAAATGGGCGTGTCAAGAACCCGTGTCCTCTTCGGGTTGTTTCTGGTCCTATGTCGATTGAGGAACACGCAAAGCAATACAGGCATGTACTGATTGACACGGGTGTGTCAAGGTTAACATGGGCGTGTCTAAGCACATGTCCTGGTTGGGATGCGACGGTTTCGGCGTCGATTGAGGCACACGGCCTTGGACACGGGCATGTCACAAGCCGTGTTCTACCCAGAAATGTTATTTTAAGTACGAATCGTGGCCGTTCGTTTCCTTCTATTGGGATCCAAGGGCCCAGGCTGGTCCTTGTTGAGTTAAGGCCGGGAATAGGGTTTGAAACCCTCATTTCTCTTTGAGTTTTCTCTTTTTAAAAGCTTTAGAGAGAGGGGAGAGCAAGGAAGCAGGAGGAGGAGAGTTCCGGCCGATGGTGTAGCTTTGGAGCTCCAAATCTCAAGCCGAGTACAGATCTACAAAGGCGTGGCCATTACAATGCTTTTCATCTTTCTAGATCTTCATGGTGCCAAAGAGAACCCAAGGGTAATGATTCTCTTCTTGGACATGTGAAGTCATCTTTCCTTTTTGCATAGGAAGCCCGCTCTCGCGTGTATGCGGTGAGTGTGAGGTATTCCTTCGGGTAGACATGAATAGTCCCCGTTGTTTTGCATGTAGAGTCTGAAATCGATTTACGAACATAGGCATGGTGTGTGAATCCTACCCGGACAAGTTGGTCTAGATCCGTGATATTTCATTGCATGAATGGCCGGAGAAGAATCTGTGTCGATGGTTGTTTTCGGGTTTTCTACGCGGTAGATTGCAACAGGGAAACTTGGGGACTAACTCCAAGGTGCACCCGAAAAACTGGGCAGAAGCGTGATTCTGCCATCTTGGTGGCCTGGGAGCCAACTTGCACATAATTGGGTTATGTAAAATTTTATTAGTAGATTTGGGACTCTGGGAAGCTTGACCAGCGCATATGCTTAAATTGACGTTGCGGTGTGAGCAACGGGTTAGGCAGAACCGTATCCGCTCTATGTCGTTCGTTTAAAGATACCTTATGTACATGGTACTTGTCGTTGGCTTAGATGGAGAGTCTTAGGATTAGGCCAGAAAGACTAAAATGCTCACGCGATTTGTCGTCCAAGGGGCAGTGGTGAGACCGCAGATTTGACCGGGTTCACCTAGAATGTGCCCTGAGAGCACGGGGTGTGTGGCCGTGCGTTCCTACGCCCGTGATGAAGTATAATTTCACTACTATTTGGCTATGCTAATAAAGTGCAGGGAAGGAGCATCGCCGCCCCGAGTTAAGGGGCGGGGTCGTTATAATTTGGTCAGCTTTAGCTGACCATTACTTTTGTTTGTCATCGTTGCGGTGGATTGTTGATTGCAGGTGCTGCGGAGCCTAGTGGAAAATAGCGGGCAAAAACCCTAGTTGCTGAGCTGGCCATCGAAGGCCAATGCGAATGTTTACTTTTATTCTCATCTGTGACCGACCTGCATGCCGATGTTTGGAAGGCACTATTTGTAAAAGTAAGCTCTTGTAAGGCCATAAGGTCAAGTACTTTGTGTATCTGTACGCTCATTCCTTTTGGGTTGTTTTAGTGGACATTCATGCTGTGGTTGGGTTCTTTCTTTGCAATATTTAAAATGCTTCCACTAGAATATACTCTGTGTAGGACGTGTGTTATTGGAAGAATGCTTTCATTTCGTAACCCATCGGTCTGTTTGTGGTATATGGCGTCGGGCCCCGGCCGGACCTAATGTTATATGCTATGCGACGGATAGGGTTGTTACAGGAGCCACCTCTAAATGACGTTAGTTTGTAGAATATCACGTCTCTCAAAATTACGAACGTCTTCATCACTAGATCCAAACACTTACATCTCTTCTTCCGCTCTTCATAACCCACGAAGACAAGATTCCTTTCCTTAGGATCCAGCTTTGTCCTGAGAGCATCCAGGATATGAACGTAGTAGGTTAATTCGAACACCCGAAGGTATCCTACTCCAGGCTTCTCCTTAAACATCATCTCATGAGGAGACTTCATGTTGTTTGGACTTAGAGGTATCTGATTGATGACATAAGTGGTACAGGCCATCCATTATGACCAAAAGGATCTTGAAATGCCTTTGGCATGAAGCCAACACTTGCAAGTCTCCGTCAGATGACGGATCTTCCGCTCTGCTACTCCGTTTTGTTGTGCAGTATGCGCACAAGTGAGCTCTCTTCGGATCTCGTGCTTCCTACAGAAGTTAGGAACTCATTTGAAACGAACTCACGTCCATTATCCGTTCTCAACTCCTTAATCCGCAGGCCAAGTCGACCCTCCGCTAGCTACTTGAACTCCACAAACAAATGAAAAGCATCTGACTTCTCCATCATGAAATACACCCAAATGTACCTTGAGTAGTCATCAATCAACATCAGTATGTACCCGCTGTATCCAAGACTGGCGGTGATGGTTGGCCGCATCAGATCACCATAGATACACTCTAATGGTGCTTTGCTCATGGTATACGAATTCTCAAATGGAAGGCGATGAGACTTTCCATATTGACACCCCTCTTAGAAATGACTGTCATCGAAGGATGAAAACTTAGGCAAGCCTTTCACAAGATTCTTCACTGCCATAGATTTTAATTTTTCCATCCCAACATGTCCCAGCCACTCATGTCAGATAGTTTCACTATCAGTGGCCCTCATCAGATCAACATAGGAACTTGTTGATAGCACAAACAAGTCTCTTACCCTTCTCCCTACATGAGCAACGTCAGCCTTTACCGCTGACATGTTGTGGAGAAACTTCACTTCTGTCGGATCGAACAGAACGTGATAGCTCGCATCCACCGCGTTGGTCACTGAGAAGAGGTTCTTCTTCATGCCCGATACGTGATAGACACTCCTCAAAGTGAGTGGACCATTATCACTAGGTAAAATAATAACACCCTCCTTGACTGCATGAACAGTATAATCGACAATTATAATAGCTTCGTTACCTGAGAACGTGTGTATAGAGGAGAATTTTGACTTGTCCCCTGTGAGGTGGTGACCACACCCGGAGTCCACTATCCAATCATCTTTCTAGTTGTTGGTGGACAAGGCATGGACACACATGCCTGTCATGAACGCATTCCCCTATCCGTCTTCCTCAGTATTGGAACCAGCTTTCTCTTTATCTACAACATGCCCTAGCTGCAACTTGACCTTGTAGTCCTTCTTGAAGTTACCCAGCTGGTCACATCTGAAACACCTGAGCCCTTTCTTATTCTTATAATCACGCTTATGAGTATAACTACTCTCTTGCTGATATTAAGTTGAAGGGTCATCAATAGCAACAGGCTTCTTCTTCTTCTCTCATCTCTTCTTCTTCCTTGAGAAGGCGTCTCACTACCTCCTTCAGAGATAATGACTTCAGCCATCTGTCTAGCTAAGCTCTCCTGCAAAGCTAGTATGTTCTCCAGCTCTAGTAAAGATGGCTGAGTTGCTCAGCCTTGAATAGAAGTGACAAAGGTCAAATACTCCTTCCGCAAATCATAGATTATGTGCCTCTTCAGCTTCTCTTCCAAGATAGGCTCATCAGGGTCCAACGCTGAAATCTCAGCGCACTAGTTCTTCATCTTCAGGAAGAACGTTGAGATAAACAGATCTCCTTGAGTGACCCTCGCCAACTCATTCTCCAGGAATCGTAGCCGAGTCACATTCTCCCTATTGAATAATCCATCAAGGAAAGTCCAAATCTCCACAGCCGACTAACATCCGATGATGTGGTCAAAGAGTTCCGGTGAGATAGCCCGCTTGAGAGTAAAATCCGCCTTCACATTTGCCTTCCTCCAAGCTCTCACCGCTTCAGCATTTCCAGTAGCAGTAGTAACTTCTTTCCTATCATCTTCACAGATGACCTCCCGCAAGTCCACGCCCAATAGATAGTTTTCCATACATGACTTCCACTTCTTAAATTTATTCGATGTAAGAAGCTCGATTCCAAGATCCCTTGCAAATCCACCTTCCATTTCACTATCTCTCGTTCACTTAGACTTCCAGAAGAAATAAAGCAAACTACTGGTTGATCGCTGCTCAAGCCTCTGTTCACTTTGATATCATGTAAAAATTTTTGAATCGCGGAAAACGGGAAATCAGGCATGGGAACACTCAACCAATCAGAAGTCAAATAAATTATATGCAAACAGAAGAGCAAGAATCTTGTACTATCAAAAATTATTTACAGGGTGAGGCATACATGGCAAGACATGATTCGTCGATATACCCGAAGAAAGCAAAACGAACATGTAATAAACAAGTCGCGCGGTCACAATGAGAAGTCGCCGACCCTACCAAGCTACCAATGAAGTCCGCTTATACCGCCAAGTCGCCAGATCGCAACCAAGCCGCACGAACAATTCCAAAGATGAAAAAAAACTCTATCTGTTGATTTGCAAGCCGCCTGACCGCAAGTTCGCCTAGCCTCCAGACCACGACAAACACTACTGCTGAACTGAACAAGGCGCTAGAAGCAAAAGACTTATTGAACAGGGAAAGAGTTGTAGAAGAGAAAACCACCGCGTCGCAAGCCGCGACCTGCTGCTAACCGTAGAGTTCGTACTGTCCTTGACCGAAGTCAGAACCATGTCCCTTGCTTTCCAGCTCTATCAGCACAAACTGCACAACGCAAACGGATCAACTTTTCAAACCGCACGAACACAAAAATAATCCGCAACAATCAACCGAGCTCACTTACTATTCATTCAGATGTCCTGTTGATGTGATAGGTGTGTCTTATTTATAGGAATGGAGAGGAGTTTGATCATCGCCCTAGCCGATAGAATCACCACCCTATCTCGCGGCAAGCACAGAATCAGTCTGCACAACCGCAAACAAAAAACTAGTCCGCCGCGACGAATCCGAATAGACCACCAAGACTGGGTCAACACACTAGAGGACCCTGCAGAAAACCACCAGTCCGCACAACCTGCAGACACAACTCCAGTCTGCATGCTACTGCGGTCTGCTCCAGTCCGCAAAATCCTGAGTCCGCAACCAGATCACAAGGCTGACTGGTGCTGAGCTCGGCGGATAAAGAACCAGTCCGTGCAACCCGCGCGATCTCCCGGACTGAGAAATCCTGGACTTGGTGCAAGGGCTAGTCCGCACAAACCGACGGACACCAACACTAGTCCGCAATAACCAGCGAAACCCACGGTTACCAACAACCGCACTACTAGAACTGAAGATGAGTTCACAACCGACCGAACAATGCGGATAAACATCCTATCCTCCCGATTACCTTCAGGGAACAAGCTGCCTCCAGAACGCTGGCCGACCTGGCTAGGCGCCTTCCCCAGTCCGCACAGACTACGTGGACAGTCCGCCCAGGCCGCCCACCTTCAATTCAAAAATTTCAACATGTCTAAATAGGGGAGATCTAGCAGGCTCAAAGACCTTATGGGAGAAGGGAGAGAGTCGGCTCGAAGACTTTCGAGGAGACGGGAGACAACAAAATGGTCCTCAGGGGGAGTGTCAGTATAGAAACCAAAATAGTATTTTATTCATCGTGTTCAATCTTCAGTGTTATAGAGATTAACCTTTTGTGATTGTAAACATTATTTCAATATTAGAATGAACTCAAATATTCATGTTCTTATCTATTAATACGTATGTGTATTGTTGGCATCCCATAGTCTCTTTTGTGTGTACTCTGAAATGGTCTTTTGTAGGTCAAGAATATGATTTTTGTTGATATCGCTGGCAGTAATCCTACCGCTTCACACTAGCTTCTAGTAAGTGTATTCCTACTACATGAAATTTTGAAACTTACATTACTTGTTGAAAACCATGATCCCCCCCCCCCCCCCCCCCCCCCCCCCCCTCACGCCTCCTCTAAGGTTGGTGATAGATCCAACAAATGATATCAAAATAGGGTTATTTCAAACAAAATTAACACCCTGATGTAATATGCCCAATAACGATCTAACATCTACTAAAGGGGGTGTAATTTAATACAATTAAAATTTTGTAGCATCACCTTTATTTATAAGTGTGCACTATAAGAGGTGAAAAATATTAATGAAAAAATTTCTTATATTGTTAGACATAGAAATTTGAAATACGACTATTATAAGCCCCAAAATAACTTAAATAGAAATAAATGCTTTTAAAAGGCTAATATTATGAATAGTTTATTTTGTGGGTTTTATCATAGAATTTTTAAACTTACATAAACTTTGCCTAATATACTGCGTATGATATTTGAAAGTTTCTTGTGATAATTTATAGTCTTTCTTCCACGGATAATGAACTCAAACAAGTTCTTATGGATCCCATTAAAGAAATATAAATAAAATAAAAGGGTAATTTATTGGGACCTCTACTTGAAGTTTGTGTAATTATAGTTTGCACCCTCTAACTTTCAAAATTACAATTATCAATATGATAGTGAATTTATGTATCAACTTGCTGCCTTTAAGTAAGACCGGCCATGCCAGCCGAGATCCAACGGCTTGTAGGCCCGGATGGACTCCAATGACTTAAAGCTGTTGGATGTTTTATCTGACCCTGGCAAAGCTTTTATATGATGGCCTATTTTGACGACCAAGGAGGCAAGGACAGAGCCTTACTAAGTCCTTTAGGTGGCAGACCTAAATATGCCCGGGCCTTATTTGCACCCTCATAATCTAGTAACCTTATCTAATTTCTTCATGATTTTTTTACAGCATATGCCTATTTATATTCTCTAAGCAGAGAAATTCAACTCTATGTTGCACCCTCATAATCTAGGAACCTTATCTAATTTTTCTATGAATTTTTTTAGAGCATATACCTACTTATATTCTCTAAGAAGAGAAATTCAACTCTATGTTGTAGTTAAAATTTAAAAGGTTGTGGGCTACTTATGTGCGGTGATTGGTGAAGTTATGAAGTTTGTTTGAGGGAAAGGGTGGAGGAGATGATTTCCACCAACTTAAGAGCTCTGATTGATGAGGCTATGAGTCGAATCTATTTCGGGACAAATTACGAGTTTAAGTAGGCGGCGAATGTTGTCATCTCTACGGCTATTCTCAGTCATTCTTGTTCGAGAGGGATCCACACCGCAAAAATGAGCGACCAACGGAGTATAACACTTAGAGTTTTGCCGGCGGCGAGAGCGCCGTCGTGCCGGGATAATTTCATAGTCGGGATAATGTCGCACGGGGCATGAGGGGCTCCTGTGCACAATCGCAATTGAGGTACTATCGTGATTGGCCGTGGGGTGTTGCCCCGGGAAAATTTTGTGGTGCATCCGATGCACATAGGTCAATGTGCGCCGGACGTATTTTTTTTGCACTAAAATCAATATTTTGACATCTATTTTTTTCAAAATTAATCACAGAATATTAATTTTTTTTCTGCACTCATTTTACCTATCATGTAATCCATAACCAAAACAATTACAACCATGAAATCATGCATTACTACCCTAATGTCTTTTTACGGTGTAAATTTTTTAATTATAATCAGAATATGAATAATATGATCCTTAATTATAAAAATAAGAATAAATTCTATGTTTTTTTAAAAAAAAATAATTCTTTATAAGTTGATAAATGTGATTTGGAGCATTAAAAAAATATTATGACTGGCGTACCTAGATTTATGAAGTTTCATTGAAGGTTTTCCTTGAAGGTTTATGAACTTTCCAAGCACCAAAAAAATTCGTTGAGCCCCATGGAAAATCTGAATTGAAAATAAACAAGCTCCCATGATGATCACTTCCCAAAACAGCCCAAAAACAACCAAACAAACAATCACTTATTTAAGATTCCAAATTCCAGCACCATCGCATGTTGAAATTTGTGAAGTGAAAGTGGATGATGGAGCAGGCAGGGCGGTCTGAGCGGTCTAAGTCCGCGTCCTGGGCGGACTGGTGTGCGGCCTGGATTGTCTATGGCCAAGTCTTAGCGGCTTGGGCATCTAGTGGAGCGGCCTGAGCGGACTGTGTTTGTCGGTCTGTTGGCGGTGCTCAGCTTGATCTGCAGCCCTGCAGTTAGCCAGTTATTGGGGTAACCGGGTGGATTGGAAGTTGTATCCGCGGTGTTGTGTCGGACTTGCTTTGCGTCTGCGGAGTCCGCCTTTGCGGACTGGCTTTTGAGATGGGTTTTGGTTTTTGCCGAGCTCTCTGGTGATGCAATGGATGTTAGCCACATCTTTGTGGTGGACTGTCTTGATGATTGGCGGTCTGTGTCTTTTGTGTCCGCCTTGCTCGCGCCAGTTTCTTGATAGGCTGCTGGACTTGGTCATTTTCTATGACAAGTCCATGGTGTTCGCAGTGTCCGCAGAGTCCTCTATTGACCGGGCGGACTGCCTGTTGGTCGTGGACTCGTGGTGGACTGTGGCATTGTTCTCGAGCTGTGCGGACTGTCGCATTGACCGTGTAAAGTGTGCGGACTGGCATTGTGTCTGCATGGTGGCGGACTAGCTTTGACCTGGAGCCTGGCGGGTTTATAGTCTGGCCCAGTCCTTGCGGACTCGGCGGACTGGGATGTGTTAGCGCGCGGGCTGGGGCGGTGACTCTATTCACTAGGGTAGTGACCACACTCCTCAACCTGCCTATAAATAGACCCCCTGGCACATCTACAGTAACTGAGCGAACAATAAGTTGAGTCTTGGTTAAGTGTTGCGGTCTGGTTTTTCTTGTCTGCGCGGATTGAAGAGAGAACTGTTTGCTGTTTGCAGGTTGTGCGGCTCACACTGAGGAGCCGGGAGTTTGGCTTTGACTGCGATCAGCATCAGTGAAGTTTGCGGTTTCAATCGGCGATCTCAGCAGGTCGCTTCTGCGGATTGTGATTTCTGTGCTTCAGTTTTCCAAGTTCAATAACTTGTCCGCCGGACTCGGGCCGGTAGGCGGTCTGTTCTTCAGTTCAGCAGCAGCTTGTAGCAGTTAGCGAATAATGGTGTGTCCGTGCAACCTTGCGGTCTCGGCGGACTCCGTGTTCTATTCGTCTTCTTGCAGCAGCAACAGTTTGAGCGGCCTCAGCGACTTTGGCGGACTGGGCGGTCTCAGCGGTCTCCAGTTCTGTCCGCTTGAATTATTTTACTTGTAATTTTTTCTGTTCCTGTGTACTGGCGAAATCATGTCTCGCCATGTATTCCTCACTATGTAAAGAAGAAATAAATGTATGATCTGCTTGCCCCTGTGATTGCTTTTGGTGTTTGAGCTTGCTTTCCTGGTTTCCGCATGATCAAGTTGTGATCTTGATAGTTTTGAGAATATTAATTTGGCGTTAGACTATCTCGTCGACCACTTTGAGAAAATTCAACATGGTATTAGATCCAACTTGTTGGGTACATTGGTCAAATGTACCTGATTTGAAGAAGCCTCACCCAACTCAATGATATACATCATAATGTATTTGATGTATGTTTGAGTTATTTGTGCAGGTTAAGAAATCACTGGACTGAAGCAAAAAGTTTCTAAGTTCATGTGTCGACACCCAGAGGGAAAGTGTCGACACTCAAGAAGACTTGTGTCGACACCCAGACAAGCAGTGTCGACACTGGAGTCATTGTGTCGACACCTGGGAAGCAGAGTCGACACCAGACAGAAAGTGTCGACACTTGGAGCTGTGTCGACACTCAGTGAAGAAAAGTGCAGACAGAAAGTATCGACACAAGGAGCTGTGTCGACACCCAGTGAAGCTGTGTCTACACCAGAAAGTGTCGACACTTGGAGCTATGTCGACACTCAGCAAAAGTCTGCAGAGTCTAAGTACAAGTGTCGACACTCAACACAATGTGTCGACACTCAACAGAAGAGTCAACATTTGAAGTATGTGTCGACACCCAGAACAATGTGTCGACACACAGCTAAAGACTCAACACTTGAAGAAAGTGTCGACACAAGGAGCTTTGTCGACACTTAGCAAAGAACAGAAAGAACTACAAATTATTCTAAGTACAAGTGTCGACACTATGGGAATGTGTCGACACTCAGCTGAAGTCTCAACAACAAGAAGGTGTGTCAACACAAGGAGCTGTGTCGACACTCAGCAAGATTCAACATAGAAGACTATGTGTCGACACCAAGAGATACTTGACAGATTCAACACAAGAAGATGTGTCGACACAAAGGAGATGTGTCGACACATAGAAGAATTCAGCAAAAGCTAGAAAAACAAGTACTTGTGTCGACACTCAATTTCAGTGTCGACACATGAAGAAGAATCTGTGTCGAGACATATAAGGATATGTGTCGACACCTTGTAGACTTGTGTCGACACTTACAAAGCATGTGTCGACACTTGGTCTATAAGTGTCGACACTTAAAGACAGAAAGTCTCGACACTTACTAACTGTTAGAGATTTTCAAGAAGTGACTTGTTGACATGACAGCTACCGATCCAGCCGGTCTACAGCAACTGTCAGAGATGTCAGAAGTCAGTTATGAACCGGACCAGCCGGTTACCATGAAGAAGGCCTATAAATAGGCATCCACAGTTTACAGAAACTGTTGTTGTTGAAGTTGTTGAAAGAGTTGATCAAGTGATTAACAAGTAGTACAGATTATTCAAGTAATCAGAAAAGTAGTACACAGAGTATCAACACAAGAAGATCTTGCAGTCCAACTGCAGATCTAAGAAGTTGGAGAGAGAGGGCTCCATCCAAGAAATCAGCCTTTGGAACTAGGCTGAGAAGAAGGATTCAGATTCAGTCTGGATCTTAAGTGGCAGAGGTCAAGGAACAACTGCAGAGGATTCAGCCTTATTCAGTTCTACTCAAGAAGCTTTGAAGAAAGCTAAGTCAGGGTGAATCCAGCAGAGTTCTTCCAAGAACTCATCAAGAATCTCTCAACTCCCCTCCTTTAATTCTGAGTTGTAGAGTTATTATTTGTATTACATTTTTAACTTGTAGGATCCATTGGATCTGAGTGATTGTAAGCCTATATTTATAAAGGCTGGGGGTAGGGCTTGTTTGCCTGAGTGTAGGAGATAGAGATCTCTGAGTGTAGGCCTTGTTGGCTGAGTGTAGGCCTTGGATTGGCTGAGTGTAGGCCTTGATTGGCTGAGTGTAGGCTTTGGGATAAAGCTGAGTTGTAAGGCTTTGGGCCTGAGGTAGGAACCAATTTGGGTTCTGAGATAGTGGAGAAGTTTGGCCGAATCTAGTACACTGCTAGATAGGCGAAGGGGGAAAGTGGATGTACCCATATCTTGGGGAACCACTATAAAACACTGTGTGCTGTGCTGTGTATGTTTTGTTATTGTTGTTTGCTGTGCAAAAGTAGTTAGAACTCTGTGATTTAACTAAGTGGCTGCCAACAAAGTTAGAAAAGGATTAGGTCACCTATTCACCCCCCTATAGGTGTTTAGGTACCATATCTTTCAAGTGGTATCAGAGCCAGGTTCCTCAAAACAAGGACTAACAGCCTGAGGAAATACTGTTTGGCAGATTCAGAGTAAGGTATTACATAGTTTCAAGAAAATCAAGAACATCAAGAAACATGGGTTCTTATGAGAATCACAAGGAATTGGGTTCCATGAAATTACCCATATGCAGAAAGGAGATTTTTGGGATCTGGAAAGAGAGGGTAAGGCTATTTATGGAAGCCTCTGACCCTAGAATATACATCACAGTAAAGGAAGGGCCTTATGTGCCAATGAAGATTTCAGTATTGGATGCAAATCAGAGAACTCCAAAGGATTTCTCTGAGATGACTAAGGATGAAATTGTCCTGGCCACCATGGACAAGAGGGCACAAAACATAATAGTGAGTGTCATTGATGATGCCACTTTTCAGAACTTAATTCACTGTAAGACAGCAAAAGAGATGTGGGATACTCTCATTGTTTATATGGAAGGTTCTGAAGAAGTTAGGCAAGATAGGAAGTCCTTGCTAAATCAGGAATATGAAAGCTTTAGGCAAGGAAAGGGTGATAGCATCACTGAGTGCTATAAGAAATTTTACAGAATAGTTAATGAACTCATGTCTTATGGAAGAGAGTTCACTAACTATGAACTAAATGACAAGTTCTTAAGGTCCCTAACCAAAGATTGGGACACCAAGATCTGTGCCATAAGAGAAATGGCTAAGTTGGGGGAAATTCCACCTCCCACACTGTTTGCCAAGCTATTGTCTTATGAAATGCAGTTAACAGTGAGAAAAGAGGAGGAGAAATCTACAAGGACTGAGCACAAAGAAAGAACTGTTGCTTTCAAGACAGAAGTTCCCAGAAAGTGCAGGAATAAGTCTTCAACTCCACCTCTAGAGGTAGTTGAATCAGAGTCTGATGAGTCTGTCAGCACAAAGTCTAAGAGCAGTGAAAGTGATGAAGACTTTGCTGCTTTCACCAGACACTTTCAGAAGTTTTTGAAAAAGAAACAGTGGAAGTCAAGGCCTTCTACATCACAAGGAAAGGAAGACTCTTATCAGAAAAAGAGGTCTTCAAAGAATGACAAGAAAAGGACAAAATCAAGCAAGGCAACTAGTTCAAAGATTGTTTGCTATTGCTGCAATAGACAGGGCCATGTTATTGCAGATTGTCCAGAGAAGAGAAAGGAATCTGGTGACAGGAAAAAGACTTACTTCAAAGGGAAGAAAGAAAAGTCTTTTGTTGCTAAGAAGGAGAAGACTCTATCAGATATATCTTCTTCAGAAACTGAGTCTGAGGCTGAAGCCTACATAGGGCTGTATGCAGAAGAAGAAGAGGAAGAATTCATGCAGATCTTGGAATCAATTTATGAACAAGAAGACAGTCATTGCCAAGGGCTAATGGCTTTGACAGAGAGTGCCAAAATCCTGGAGCAGCCAGGACCCAGTCAGGTACAAAGTTCAAGTTTAAATTCAGTTTCTTGTTCTAGTTCAGAATCAGATTTTTCTTCATCAAGTGATGAGAATATATCTGAGTCTGAGGAAGATATTCATCAGCTCATAGATGAATATAAGGTACTGTTGCAAGCCTACAAGAAAAGCAAGACCCTAGCCAAAAGTCAGGCAAAGGAGATTGCAGATCTCAAGGCTGTTGCAACAGATTTTGAGAAATAATTTGATCAAAAACTGAATGAGGTAGCCAGGCTGAAACACATTACTGTGATTCAGATGGGAACTATCACCTATAAGAATGATCAAATTAAGAGACTGGAGATCAATCTTCAGAAAGAAAGAGAGGTTGTTGCTAGGTTTTCAAAACCTAAATCAGTGCTACCTTTAATTGATGAATTTGTTCATCATAAAGGCAAGGCTGGACTGGGTTTTGTTAGACCTGCAGGGACTGAGCAGTCCAAGTCTAAGTCCAAGGGCAAAGCCCCAACATTCAACAAACCTGCTGTAGTCAGAACAGCCAAGGCAGTACCTAAGCAAAGGTACAACAAGTTTGAATGCTGGTGCTGTGGCAAGATTGGCCATTTTGCAATGGACTGTTGGTACAATGCCAGTGCCAAGGTGAGTAGCAAGCTACCTGGTGGAAAGCCAGTAGGTAGCTTTGTCAAGTTACAGACTAACAAGTACCAAGGACCCAAGATTGCTTTGGGTTCTAAGGTCCATTAATCTGTTTTGCAGGTAAGTCCAAGTGGCCATACCCCTACATGGTACTTGGACAGTGGATGTTCCAGACATATGACTGGAACTAGGGGACTACTGAAGGACTACATTCCAATCAAAAATGGTCCTAAAGTGACCTTTGGTGGTTCTGAAAAAGGAATCATCAAAGGGTTTGGTAACATTTCTTCAAACTTAGTTACCATTACTCAAGTGGCTTATGTTAAAGGGTTGAAACACAACCTAATAAGTATAAGTCAATTAAGTGATGTAGGGTATGACATCTCATTTGTTAAAAATGGTTGTCATATCAAGAGGTCAAGTGATCAAGAGATCATCTTGACAGGTTATAGGAAGAGAAATGTCTACTGCCTAGACATTATGATTGAGAACAATGGTTCTCCAGTTTGTCTTGTAGCTGATGAGACAGTCTCTCATTGTGTCAAATGGCACAAGAGGCTGGCCCATCTTAACTACAAGACAATTAGCAAACTCTTTAGTAAAGAGTTAGTGAGGAATGGTCCTCAAGTTAAGTGTGTTAAAGATGGCATTTGCTCAGCTTGTCAAAAGGGCAAGCAGACTAAATCCACTTTTAGAAGCATAGATAACAAAGATGTTGTGAGGTGTTTGTACCTCTTGCATTTGGATCTCTTTGGTCCAATGCCAGTTCACAGCTTAGGTAGGAAGGTCTATACCCTTGTAGTTGTAGATGACTACTCAAGGTTTTCCTGGGTGTTCTTCTTAAGACAGAAATCTGAAACACCTAGTGTCTTCTACAGCTTTGTCAAGCAAATTCAGAATGAACTTAATAGTACTGTGGTCAAAATTAGAAGTGACCATGGTACTGAGTTTCAATCTGAAAGCATGACAAAACTATGTGAAGACTTTGGGATATTTCAAGAATTCTCTTCACCTAGAACACCTCAGCAAAATGGCATTGCTGAAAGGAAAAATAGGACCTTGATAGAGGCTGGTAGAACCCTACTAAGTGATACATCACTACCAGAGTATTTCTGGGCTGAAGCAGTTAACACTGCATGCCATGTTATAAATAGGGCTACCATCACTAAAGGGCTAAACAAGACCCCCTATGAAGTTGTGAAAGGCAGGAAACCAAATCTATCCTACTTCAGGATCTTTGGTTGCAAATGCTTCATACTTAACAATGGGAAGTCTTACATAACTAAGTTTGCTGCCAAGTCCCAAGAGGGAATTTTTGTTGGGTACAGCAATAATAGTAAGGCTTATAGAGTCTACAACTTGACTACACAAGTTGTAGAAGAATCAGTGCATGTAGTTTTTGATGAGACTAAACTTATTAATAATGAGTTGTCTAGCAATGTATGCAGCCCCACAGGTTTGACAAAGACAATGGACAAGCTGACTATAGAAGAAGTTCCTGCTGCAAGACAGCAAGGAGAGGAGAGTAGCTGCTGTCCAGGGGGAGAACTACATGTGCCAATTGCTGAAGAAATCCAAGGAATACAGCATGATGCAGATGCTGAAGTGGTTCAACCTGAAGTGAGGATGCCTCCAGCCCACAGGCATCTTAGAGATCATCCAGTAGAGCTGATTATTGGAGATCCAAGACAAGGAGTACAAACCAGGAGTAGAAATATGAATGCTGCAATCTATTCCAGCTTTTTGTCTCAAGTTGAACCTAAAAGATTTGAAGAAGCAATACAAGATCCACAATGGACTGAAGCAATGCAAGAAGAGCTTAATCAGTTCAAGAGGTGCAAGGTCTGGGAATTGGTTCCTAAACCTAAAGACCACAATATAATAGGAGTTAAGTGGATCTACAGGAATAAGATGGATGAACAAGGAGTCATCATTAAGAATAAGGCTAGACTGGTTGCTAAAGGATATAGGCAAGAAGAAGGTATTGATTTTGATCAAACCTTTGCTCCAGTAGCCAGACTGGAAGCCATAAGAATGTTCTTGGCCTATGCAACCTATCAAGGATTCAAGGTATACCAAATGGATGTCAAGTCAGCATTCCTAAATGGTAATTTGAAAGAAGAAGTCTATGTGGAGCAGCCTTCAGGTTTTGTTGATCCAACTCTACCTCATCATGTCTATAGACTTAGGAAAGCATTATATGGGTTAAAGCAAGCCCCTAGAGCTTGGTATGAAACCCTATCTAGTTTCCTCATTGAGAACAAGTTCTCAAGGGGGAAAATAGATAAGACTCTATTCCTTAGGGAATCTAGAGGCAAAGTCATACTTGTCCAAATATATGTAGATGACATTATATTTGGGTCTACTGAAAGTAGCCTTTGCAAAAAGTTTGCAAAGCTTATGCAAAGTCAGTTTGAGATGAGTAGTATGGGAGAGCTGAAGTTTTTCTTGGGTCTCCAAGTTAAACAGACTGAAAATGGTTTATCCATATGTCAGTCCAAGTTCACCCTAGAACTCATAAGGAAGTATGGTATGGATTCATCCAGTACCATGAAGACTCCTATGGGGTCAAGTATGTCTCTTAGCAAGGATGATGCAGGGAAACCTGTAGATGAAACCTTGTATAGAGGGATAGTTGGCTCCCTATTATACTTGACTGCTAGTAGACCAGACATCATGTATGCTACATGTGTTTGTGCAAGGTATCAAGCCTGCCCTAAAGAGTCTCACTTGACTGCAGTCAAGAGAATTTTGAGATATCTAAAGGGCACTCCCTATCTAGGCCTCTGGTACCCTAGGAATGGAGATTTTGATCTAACAGGTTATTCAGATGCAGACTTTGCAGGATGCAAAGAGGATAGAAAGAGTACTACTGGAACCTGTCAATTCCTAGGTGGGAGACTAATTTCATGGAGCAGCAAGAAGCAAACCAGTGTGGCTATCTCCACAGCTGAGTCAGAGTATGTAGCTGCAGGAAGTTGCTGTGCTCAACTTCTGTGGATTCAACATCAGCTAGAGGACTATGGATTTCAGGTAAGTAGAACTCCACTTTACTGTGATTCTACAAGTGCTATTTCAATAGCTAATAACCCTGTATCTCATAGTAGAACTAAACATATTGAGATTAAATATCACTTTCTTAGAGAACATGTAGAAAGAGAAGATATTTCACTTGAATATGTTAAAACAGATGAACAAGTAGCTGATATGTTTACTAAGCCATTAGAAGAAGCTAAGTTCAATAGATTCAAAATTGAACTAGGTATGATAAACTTAGACTAAGTTTACAGAATAGAAAATTGGCTAAGTAAAAAGGTGTCGACACATAGACAAGTCTATGTCGACACAGAATAGTGGTGTCGACACTTCAGGAAAAAGGTGTCGACACATCTAGGAATGTGGTGTCGACACTTCAGAATGTTAGTGTCGACACATGTCAAGTAGGTGTCGACACATCCAATATGGTGTCGACACTTATGTTTTACTCAGAATTTTCTAAGTAAAGTCTCGACGATGTGTCGAGTTATGTTGTGTCGACACATAACCAAGTGTCGACACATAATATCTGTTGACTAAACTTGTGTCGACACATGTGTGTCGAGACATTATAAGTCAGTGTCGACACTTATTGCCAGTGTCGACACATGTTTAGCTAGCTGTCCCGCCTGTTCATCTTCAAAATCAGAAAGGTATAAATAGGGTTCTGTCTTTGTTTGTCGACACGCTTTCAAAGTTTCGAGACCATAACTCCTGTGTCGACACCTCTCTTTTCTCAAGACTAATTCTCCAAACCCTAATGGCTCCTAAGCTTGAGGAGAACGTGAACGAGGGCTATGAGCTAGTGCGCGGCGCGTTCGACGACGCAGATCAAGAAATCAAATCGGTGATAACCCTAGTCGCCAATTCTGGACTAGAATACTTGTTTTCAGAACCAACAAAGATTTGGAAGAAGGAAGTGCTTGAATTCCTTACTGGAGCTGCAATTGATGAATCTGGATACAGAATCAAATCCAGAGTTCATGGATCCAAGGTCAAGATTTCACCAAAAAGTCTGAGGAAGGTACTCCAGCTACCTAAGACTCAAGATGAAGAAGAAGTAACTGCCTCCAAGATTAGGGAAGCTTTAGTTTGGTGTGGACTTGATCCCAAACTGAAGATAGGTTCTGTGTTTAATAGGAAAGGCATGAACAACCAAGGAAAGTTCATGTCAGAGATTGTGGGAAAGGTTATCCTCAGTAAGCCAGGGGGGCATGACAGGGTGTCAGCCTCCATGTTCAATGTCATGACCAGAATAATATTCACCCTAAGAACAGATTGGTCTATGATAGTTTATGAGAAAATAAAGGAAAGTCTGAAAAAGCCCAACCTGGGCAGGATTATCAGTCTCTACCTAGCTGGTACCATACCAGAGGTAATGAGCTCTGCTGCTGGAAGTAAGATCAATCACATGAGGAAGATGGATCAAAGGATCTTTTCTAGATGGGAAAGGGTGTTGTCAAAGGACATGCCTACCCCTGAGAAGCCAGTTACAGAGAAAGTCACTCCTCCCAGGAAGAAAAGGAAAACTGCTGTTGTGGCACAAGAGTCCTCAAGCAGTTTTGAGAGTGAAGAACAGGTGGTGTTCACACCTGATGAGCAAGAGGAAGAGACAGTAGAAAAGACTCCTGCTCCTCAAGAGACTGCTGAGATCCAGGGGGAGCTGCCTCCAGCTAGCCCCATCCATAGGGATCACAGTCAGGGAGAGCTTCCAGGTGTAGAAGAACCCTCTACACTGGAGAGTGAGCAAGCCACCTCCATTATACAAGAGGTACTCTCTGAACTAAACACTTTAGATTTTTCTATAGTAGATTCTGATTTGTCTGATGTCCATCAGCAAACTCAGCTAAACAGTCAAGTACCAGATGTTGTTTTAGAAGACAAATCTGCTGAACAAGAAGTGGTACCTGAATCAGTGGTTGAAGAGCAAAGACTGTCTCCAGCTCCATCTCCACCTGAATATACAATGGAGGATTTATTCCTAAATCTAGATCAAGAAGATTTTGATATGGATATGGATGCTGCTGCTGAAGATAAGAGTGCTGCTGCTGAGGGGGAGCACATGAAAGTTCTGGAAGAGCCTATTAGGCAAGAACCTGAGAAGGCCACTGCTGTGCAAGCTGACAAACCTCCAAGCCCTAAGGAAAGGGTTGAAATAGCCAGCACTTCAGAATCTGAATAAGATGAGGCTACAAAGGCTAAGAGAAGAAATTATATGTCTTCAAAAGGAGAAGCCAGAGTTATAAAAAGGCCTTGCAATCCATTGCCCCACAGCCTATAGTTCAACAAGCTCCAACAGTTGATTATAGTGCTTTGATGATTGCCATGCAGATCAAGTTGGATGAGCAAAGGAAGGCAATAGAGGCTTATGTGGATGAAGGGCACAAGTCCCTACAGTTTGATCTTGCACAAGATATAAAATCTATAAGGTTTGAAATGAACCTGAACAAAAAGGAAATGACTGACTGCTTCCACAAGGGTGGGAATGCAGTAGTCTATTTGGCAACTCACCAAGAGAAGATCAAGGCTCAGGTAGATGATATAGCATTAAAGCAAGGATATGTGCTGGAGAATCAGTTAAGAATGAATGATAATTTGACTGCCTCCCATAATGCTATAGTCACTGAGTTGAAGAATAAGACTGCTGAACCTTCAACATCTACTGCTGCTGCTAAGGCTGACTTTGATAAGGTCTTTCAAGCTGAGATTTCTGCTGTCAAGACTGTAATTAAAGATTCCCAGAAGGCCATCTCTGAACAGCTCACTAAGCTCAGACCTTACTTTAAAGAGGGAATCAGGTATTTGGATAGTCAGATAAGGTTTCAAAAGGATGATGTCAGAGACCATATGGCCAGAGAAGTCATAAAGGGGGAGAGAGTATTAGTCAAAGCTAGCTCTGACCATGCCAAATGGATATCTAACTCCATCAGAGCTACACTGGGCTATCCTCCACTTTGTGATGATGATAATGTGGCTGAATCAGGAATACAAACTGCATATCTTGGAGGTGAGCAACAAGAAGTAGCTCAAGTGATATATCCACCTCCAGATTTTGACATGGTTCAAGCAGATGTCAGCACAATGTATAGCCCAACTGAGGGCAAGGCCAATGTTCATATTGAGAAGGTTGTTCAACCTATTTCTGAAGCTCTGCAAGAGGCTATGAACAAAGAAGAAGAGACTAGGCTGTCTAAAAAGAGGTTTAGGGAACAAGCAGAACAAAAGCCAGATTTTGAACAATGGAGCCCTACCTCTAGAAATATAATTCTAACTGCCTGGAAAGCTGCTAAAGACAACATGAATGACAGGAACAAATGGTTCTCTGAGGCAGAATGGAGGAAACATGAAATAAGGCAGGAGGCTATAGTACAATTCAGAAGAAAGGCTAAGATGGGAAAGCTACCTCCTACTGCTGTGGAGCCTAGCAAGTACTTCCCCAAGCCATATCACTACTTTGAGAGGCAGAAAATCAAAGCAGAAGAGCTGAAAAAGAAGGACTTAAAAGGAAAGAAGCCTGCTGTTGCTGAACCTGCTGAAGCCCCTGTCAAAGCTCAAGTTCAAGCTGGAAAGGGAATAGTTATCAAAGAACCTGATCAGAAATAGATTAGGAATTAAACTTGAAGCTTGTTGAAATCTGTTGAATGTAAAACATTTTTGTAAACCATTAAAGGTGTATTAAAAAATGTTAGAACAATATATGATAAATATATTTCATGGTTGTTCTGAGAAGTATCTAATTCTTAATTGTTCTGAAATGATGAATGTGTATACATGTGTGTATTTCTACATGTTTATGTTTACCCTGCTGTTTATAATCTGCTGTACATCATTTTGTAATTTTAATTATGGATGGTGTATATCATTGACTAAGGGTTATGACTTCTCCAAATAGGGGGAGATTGTTGGGTACATTGGTCAAATGTACCTGATTTGAAGAAGCCTCACCCAACTCAATGATATACATCATAATGTATTTGATGTATGTTTGAGTTACTTGTGCAGGTTAAGAAATCACTGGACTGAAGCAAAAAGTTTCTAAGTCCATGTGTCGACACCCAGAGGGAAAGTGTCGACACTCAAGAAGACTTGTGTCGACACCCAGACAAGCAGTGTCGACACTTGGAGTCATTGTGTCGACACCTGGGATGCAGAGTCGACACCAGACAGAAAGTGTCGACACTTGGAGCTGTGTCGACACTCAGTGAAGAAAAGTGCAGACAGAAAGTGTCGACACAAGGAGCTGTGTCGACACCCAGTGAAGCTGTGTCTACACCAGAAAGTGTCGACACTTGGAGCTGTGTCGACACTCAGCAAAAGTCTGCAGAGTCTAAGTACAAGTGTCGACACTCAACACAATGTGTCGACACTCAACAGAAGAGTCAACATTTGAAGTATGTGTCGACACCCAGAACAATGTGTCGACACACAGCTAAAGACTCAACACTTGAAGAAAGTGTCGACACAAGGAGCTGTGTCGACACTTAGCAAAGAACAGATCGAAAGAACTACAAATTATTCTAAGTACAAGTGTCGACACTATGGGAATGTGTCGACACTCAGCTGAAGTCTCAACAACAAGAAGGTGTGTCGACACAAGGAGCTGTGTCGACACTCAGCAAGATTCAACATAGAAGACTATGTGTCGACACCAAGAGACACTTGACAGATTCAACACAAGAAGATGTGTCGACACAAAGGAGATGTGTCGACACATAGAAGAATTCAGCAAAAGCTAGAAGAACAAGTACTTGTGTCGACGCTCAATTTCAGTGTCGACACATGAAGAAGAATCTGTGTCGAGACATATAAGGATATGTGTCGACACCTTGTACACTTGTGTCGACACTTACAAAGCATGTGTCGACACTTGGTCTATAAGTGTCGACACTTAAAGACAGAAAGTCTCGACACTTACTAACTGTTAGAGATTTTCAAGAAGTGACTGGTTGACATAACAGTTACCGATCCAGCCGGTCTACAGCAACTGTCAGAGATGTCAGAAGTCAGTTATGAACCGGACCAGCCGGTTACCATGAAGAAGGCCTATAAATAGGCATCCACAGTTTACAGAAACTATTGTTGTTGAAGTTGTTGAAAGAGTTGATCAAGTGATTAACAAGTAGTACAAATTATTCAAGTAATCAGAAAAGTAGTACACAGAGTATCAACACAAGAAGATCTTGCAGTCCAACTGCAGATCTAAGAAGTTGGAGAGAGAGGGCTCCATCCAAGAAATCAGCCTTTGGAACTAGGCTGAGAAGAAGGATTCAGATTCAGTCTGGATCTTAAGTGGCAGAGGTCAAGGAACAACTGCAGAGGATTCAGCCTTATTCAGTTCTACTCAAGAAGCTTTGAAGAAAGCTAAGTCAGGGTGAATCCAGCTGAGTTCTTCCAAGAACTCATCAAGAATCTCTCAACTCCCCTCCTTTAATTCTGAGTTGTAGAGTTATTATTTGTATTACATTTTTAACTTGTAGGATCCATTGGATCTGAGTGATTGTAAGCCTATATTTATAAAGGCTGAGGGTAGGGCTTGTTTGCCTGAGTGTAGGAGATAGAGATCTCTGAGTGTAGGCCTTGTTGGCTGAGTGTAGGCCTTGGATTGGCTGAGTGTAGGCCTTGATTGGCTGAGTGTAGGCTTTGGGATAAAGCTGAGTTGTAAGGCTTTGGGCCTGAGGTAGGAACCAATTTGGGTTCTGAGATAGTGGAGAAGTTTGGCCGAATCTAGTACACTGCTAGATAGGCGAAGGGGGAAAGTTGATGTACCCATATCTTGGGGAACCACTATAAAACACTGTGTGCTGTGCTGTGTATGTTTTGTTATTGCTGTTTGTTGTGCCAAAGTAGTTAGAACTCTGTGATTTAACTAAGTGGCTGCCAACAAAGTTAGAAAAGGATTAGGTCACCTATTCACCCCCCCCCCCCTCTAGGTGTTTAGGTACCATATCTTTCACAACTTTGGTTGCTTGAGCGGTGATCAACTTGTGTTGTGCTATGTGCTTCTGAAAGCTTAACCAAAGGGTGTTGCAATGGAAGGGAACTATGCAAGAGGTCTGGGTACTGAACTCTTAACCACGACTAACTTTAAAAAGTGAAAGTCGTGCATGAAGAGTTTTCTTCTATACGAGGAGCTATGGGAGGTCGTCAGTGGTGACGACAGACATGAAGTTACAGCTGTGTTTGGGACGGCTGAGCAGGTGAGAGTCTGGAGGAAAACTAATGCAAAGGCTGAGTTTATCCTCAAGAGGGTTGTTTCACCGGAGCTGTTTGATCACATCATTGGATGTGAGTCGGCTGTTGATATTTGGACAACTATTGATGGGTTGTTTAATAGGAAGAATGTGGCGAGGCTATAGTTTCTCGAGAATGAGTTGGCCAGAACAACACAAGGAGACCTGACCATCTCTAAGTTCTTTCTAAAGATGAAGAGCCTGTGTGCTGAGATATCATCGCTTGATCCTGATGAGCCTATCTCTGAGGCCAAGTTGAAAAGGCACATAATCCGCTGCTTGCGAAAGGAGTATGTGGCCTTTGTAACCTCTATTCAAGGCTGGGCAACTCAGCCATCTCTGATGGAGCTTGAGAACCTGCTTGCGTTGCAGGAAAGTTTGGCCAGACAGATGGCAGGAGTTACTATCTCTGAAGGAGGTAGTGAAGCTCTCTTCACAGGCAAGAAGAAGAAGAGATGAGAAGGGAAGAAGAAGAACACCGCTGTTGAAAATGAGCCTTCAACTTCTTATCAGCCAGAAAGGAGCGCTGCTCCTAAGAAGGATTGGAAGAAGAACTTGAAGTGCTACAGGTGTCATCCGCGGGGACACTTCAAGTGTGACTGCAAGGTCAAACTGCAACCTGGGCATGTTGTAGGCAAGGAGGAAGCTTGCTCTAGTACTGAGGAAGCTGGATGGGGCGGAGCTTTCATGACGGGCACTTGTGTGTGTGCTTTGTCTGCAGTCGACTTCAACGATGAGTGGATCGTGGACTCCGGGTTTGGTCATCACCTCACCGGAGACAACTCAAAGTTCTCCTCACTGCAAGATTACTCAGGTAACTAAGCTATCATTACAGCTGATAATACTATTTATGTTGTAGAGAAGGAGGGGGTCGTGTCCTTGGGTAGTGATAAGGTGCCACTCATGTTAAGGAGTGTATCAGGTGCCGGGCATGAAGAAGAACCTCTTCTCTGTGACCAATGTGGTATACGCAGGTTATCACGTTTTGTTTGGCCCAACAGAAGTGAAGTTCCTTCGCAACGTATCAGCGGTAAAGGCTGATGTGCTCATGTTGGGAGAAAAGTTAAGAATATGTTTGTTCTTGCAACAAACTCTTACGTTGATCGGATGAGGGCTAATAATAGCGCTGCAATATGGCACGAGAGGTTGGGGCATGTAGGAATGGATAAATTGAAAACTATGGCAAACAGGAGCCTTATGAGAGACTTGCCTAAGCCATCTTCCTTTAGCAATGGTCACGTTTGCGCGGGGTGTCGGTATGGTAAGGCTCATCGTCTTTCGTTTGATAAGTCACAAACAAGGAGCAAGAGACCATTGAAGTGTATGCATGGTGACTTGATGGGATCAACCGCCACTGCTAGCCTTGGTGGGAGCAGATACATGCTCGTTCTGATTCATGACTACTCAATATACACTTGGGTATATTTCTTGAAGGAGAAGCCAGAAGCTTTCAGGTTGTTTATGGAGTTAAAGGAGCTAGTGGAGGGCCGGCTTGGCTTGCGGATCAAGACGGTTAGATCAGAAAATGGTGGTGAGTTTGTCTCCACCGAGTTTTCTAACTTCTGCAGGAAGCAAGGGATCTAGAGAGAGCTTACTTGTGCTCATACTCCACAACAAAATGAAATAGTGGAGCGGAATATCCATCATCTGATGGAAACCTGCAAGTGTTGCCTTCATGCGAAAGACATTCCTAGGTCCTTCTGGGCAGAGGGGATGTCTTGTGCTTCTTATGTCATCAATCAGATGCCGCTCAGTCTGATCAACATGAAGTCTCCTTTTGAGATGTTGCTGAAGGAGAAGCCAAGCATAGAACACCTTTGAGTGTTTGGATCAACTTGCTATGTGCATATCTCGTATGCTTAAAGGAAAAAGCTTGATGCAAAGGCAAGGAAGCTTGTTTTTGTTGGCTATGATGAGCAGGAAGAAGGGATGGAAGTACATGGATCCTGCGACGAAGAAGTTTGTTGTATCAAGAGACGTAGTCTTTGATGAACTGGCGACGTATGGAGGAGGCTCGGTTGAGCTACCAGAGAGCAAGGCTAATGAAGAGCAGAAGGTGGCTGCTGAAGTTCTGGAAGAGGAGCTTGCTGTATCACAAGCAGCTATTGTTGCTTCAAGCTCGGGAGCAGAGGCTTCAGGTTCAGAAAGCAGGGGGAACATTGCTCAAAGTGTGCCCGGGAATGAAGCTAAGCATGAAGAAGCAACGGATGTGGTGAGCAAGGAGCAGACCATTCAGAGATCAAAGAGAATTATCAAGACACCAGCTCGATACTGTGATGGGAATGCAGTGAGTTTTGTCTCCTGCTTCTTTGAAGGTCCTCTGGATGAGCGAAAGCCTGCAAACTTCAATGAGGCCACTGGAGTTAAGGAGTGGGAAGATGCCATGAAAGAAGAGATTGCTGCTCTCAAGAAGAATGAAACCTGGTATCTTGTGCCCAAGGTTGATGGTATTACTCCAGTGACTTGCAAGTGCATGTATAATTTGAAGAAGAAGGCTGATTGGAGCATTGATAGATACAAAGCTCGCCTTGTTGCTCGAGGATTCTCACAATAATATGAAGAGGACTATGAGGAGACATTTAATCTAGTTGCAAAGATGAATTCAGTTCGGGTGGTGATCGCCTTGGCTGCTTGCCAGGGATGGAAGATGTGGCAGCTTGATGTGAAGAACACTTTTCTTGACGGAGAGATTGATAAGTACATCTTCATGCATCAGCCACTTGGATTTGTCTCTGAAGTTCATCCGGACTATGTCTGCAAGCTCAGGAAGGCTCTCTATGGTTTGAAGCAGGCTCCAAGAGCTTTTTATGGGAAGATAGAAGAATAGCTCTAATTCTGCGGATATCTTTCTTCCAACTCAGATTCAAGCTTGATCATCAAGAAGAAGGGGAGCTTCAGGTCTTGGTCCTGCTGTATGTTGATGAAATGATCATCACAGGGAATTCTGAGGAGGAGGTAGCTAGGCTCAGGGCTTAGCTAGCTATTCGATTCGAGATGAAAGACTTGGGAGAGCTTTACCACTTTCTTGGTCTTGAAGTGGAGAGGAAGGAGAGCGGGATACTCATTTGCCAGAAAGGATATGCGATCGCATTGTAAATCGATTCAGCATGAGTAAAGGGAAGAGTTGCTATACTCCTTTAGATTATGGGCTGATGCTTTGATGAGATGAATGAAAAATTCTTCCTGATCCCTTGGTGTTCCGAGCTCTAGTGGGGAGCTTGATCTACCTAACGATTACAAGGCCAGATATTGCTTACGCTGTTGATCGAGTAAGTCGGTTTATGGCATAACCAAGAAAATCTCATCTGGTGGCGGCAAATAACATTTTGAAGTATGTCAAGGCGACTTCTGATATGGGACTCCTTTATAGAAGAGACACAGGCGTTTCTTTGCTTGGATACACGGATGCTAATTATGGTGGTGACTCAGATGATCAAAGATCAACTTCGGGTTATGTTTTCACTTGTGGATCAGCTTGTATCTCATGGTGTAGCAAGAATCAGGACTCAGTATCCGTGTCTACTACGAAAGCAGAGTACAAGACTTCGGTCTTGCCTGCTCGAGAAGCCATCTGGTTGAGGAGGCTAATAGAGGCTGTTCATGAGAAAGTGCAATGCCCTGCTTTACTCCGTGGTGACAATGAGAGTGCTCTCAAACTGGTGAAGAATCCAGTGTGTCACGTAAGAACCGAGCATATTGAGATCGAGCATCACTTCATAAGGTAGAAGGTGATGGAGGGATCTCTTATGATCAGGCATGTTCGGAGTGAAGATAATCTTGCTGACATCTTCACGAAGCCGCTGTCGAAGGGGCCATTTCAACGGTTACGAGGTTTACTGGGCTGGATCACCACTTCTCACTTTAAGGGGAGTGTTGAAATTTGTGAAGTGAAAGTGGGTGATGGAGCAGGCCGGGCGGTCTGAGCGGTCTGAGTTCGCGGCCTCGGCGGACTGGTGTGCAGCCTGGATGGTCTATGGCCAAGTTTTATCGGCTTGGGCATCTAATGGAGCGGTCTGAGAGGACTGTGTTTGCCGGTCTGTTGGCGGTGCTTAGCTTTATCTGAGGCCTTGCAGTTAGCCAGTTATTGGGGTAACCGGGCAGATTGGACGTTGTATCTGCGGTGTTATGGCGAACTTGCTTTGCGTCCGCGGTGTCCGCCTTTGCGGACTGGCTTGGGAGATGGGCTTTGGTTTTTGCCGAGCTCTCCGGTGATGTGATGGATGTTAGCCACATCTTTGTGGCGTACTGTGTCACGGCCCGCATTTTCTCCGTATTCAAAAAATACGTCAGAGTAGAGAAACTACGCACCGTGATGCCACGCCATGCAGGGGACAACTGCAGACGTTCATGCAACCCGTCCCCACATTTACTTTAAGTAAAAGGTTTATAAATTTTAGTTAAAAATAATTCATATAAATTAATAGTGTTAATGACCGTGTCCCTCGGTCGGGTGGACTATTGTCCATAGGTGAGAAAATATACATCTTTTACGCGGCGGAAAGTATTGAGTTAGCTCATTTTTTATCCTACGTGGGAGTGAGAGTCCAGTGTCATGAAATGATGATGTGACTTCTACACTTACTAGAGATATATAGAAATCTTTTGTACGCTAAAAAGTAGTAGATTTAGTAGTTGAAGTCATACCATGCCAATATTCCAGAAATGCAGTTTTGTATACTTTAAAATAACTAAATGCATCCTAACATAAATCTTTCCCAGAGAGCAAGAACAATCAGATAATAAGTAACATCAGTAACAACAGCAAGTAGTCCATCACAGAAAAATAAAAGTCTATGGGCGTCAACAACTGACATGAACCCATTGTAAAATCTGACAAGTTTAAACAATACAATTACCTCAACCTCAGAGGTGGAATCAAACAGCCGCAGAAACTAGTAGCACCAGAAGCCCAACGCTATCAGCTAAACCTGCTACAACTCTGATCCTGAGGCATTCAAAAGAAGAACACCTCAGAAGCAAGTTACAAGTAGTACAAGAGTAAAAGCAGACTACACAAACCTCCAAGTGAAAGAAAATGAAAAGTGACTCCAACAAAATGGTCAGCAGAGTAAAAGTAAACAACAGTAAAACTAGCCGAGCAAGAAGGGATAAACAGATTAACAAGACAGAATAAGTACCAGTAATAGAAGTTCAATCTTTCATTAACAATTACTATGTCGAGGGAGAAACCCCAACGCGCACAGTCTATCTGAGCATTTAGCACTATGCCGAGGGAGGACCCCAACGCGCACAGTCCATTTGAGTATCAAACACTATGCCGAGGGAGGACCCCAATGCGCACAGTTCATCTGAGCATAAGACACTATGCCGAGGGAGGACCCCAACGCGCACAGTCCATCTGTGTTTCTTTAGTTACATAATTATACAAGTAGGGTTCATTTCTTTTTATTCATCATGAACTCAAGGAATAACCAACAAAGTGGACTGCATAAGAGCATTTCAAAGTAAAGCAAGTGAAGTTTAATCAAGAAAAGAAAAAAAAACGCGAACAAGATGACTCGATGGTTATAACAGCACGACAACCAATTTATTTATCAGTTCAATGGACTAAATAAAATTTGGGCTAAGGCTTTAGGGACAACATGTCACAATTCCAGGAATAGAGGGGAAAAATTAGGATTTCAGAACAAGTATCTCCACAATCGAAATATAATAAACTCAAACAAATGTAGAAAAATGGCAAAAACATATAATCAAGAACAAGTGGGAGAGCAAGAATACCACTTGCCTCATTTTACCGGAAAAATTCTCCGAATCACCCTACGTCGCAGATCGGGGCAAAAGAAGACGCTAGGAGTCGAAATCTGAACGAAAATAGCCGAAATTGTGGCTAGAGCCGAAAAACCATAACGAGAAATCTCAGAAAACGGGAAAGAAATTACCACGAGGGCGTAGCTCTCGGCGAGAGCTTTCCAGATCTATGTTCGGATGACGATTTCGAGCACCGGAGTACCGTCAGCGGCCACCGAAAAGTTCACGAAATCTCACGCTCTGCCATCACCGTCCTCACTTTTCTTCAGCTCTGGTTCGGTTCAGTGAAGAAGAAGAAGAAGAAGAAGTCCTAAATAAAGAGTTGGGTCAGTTCTAATTCTAAGTATATATATATATATATATATATCTATATATATATATATATATATATATATATATATATATATATATATATATATATATATATATATATATATATATATATATATATATATATATATATATATATGAAAAGTTTTGTCTAAAAAAGTGTTATTTACGAGCATGTGAGCGAAACAATGAAATTAGGGGTTCACAACAGCTTCAAATCGAAACGTGATCAACATGAAAGTTGTAGATCTCGTCGAGACGAACAAATTTCATGTTGACCATCTTTTGATACGGCGTAGTTTTGATCCTCAAAACTGCCTCTGAGCGCAGACAGAAAACAGCCTACTCGAGTGGCAGCATACCTACTCGAGTAGCAGCATACATATTCAACTAACAGCATACCTACTTGAGTAATAGCATACCTACTCGAGTAGTAGCATACCTACTCGAGTAGTAACATAATATACTCGAGTAGAGGCTCATTACTCGAGTTAAAACATGAATTACTCGAGTAGAAACAACATATACCCGAGTAGTAGCTCACCACTCGAGTTATAGCAGAAAAAATGAAATTATGGGTTTAAATCTACTTCAAATCGAAAACTGGTCAACATGAACATTGTAGATCGCGTCGCGACGAACAAATTTTATGTTGACTAGTGTTTTGATACGACGCCGTTTTGACCCTCAAAACGATGTCTGAACGTAAAACGAAACAGCCTACTCGAGTGGCAGCATACCTACTCGAGTAACAGCATACTTACTCGAGTAACAGCATATCTACTCGAGTAGTAGCATACCTACTCGAGTAGTAGCATAATATACTCGAGTAGAGGCTCATTACTCAAGTTAAAACATGAATTACTCGAGTGGAAGCAGCATATACTCGAGTAGCAGCGCACCACTCGAGGTATTGCAGAGACAACAGAATTAGGGGTTCAAAACGGCCTCAAATCGAAACGTGGTCAACATGCAAATTGTATATCTCGTCGAGACGAACAAATTTCATGTTGACCATTTTTTGATACAACGCCGTTTTGACCCTCAAAACCGCGCCCGAGTAAAATCTAAAACGGGCTAATCGAGTAGAACCATAGCTTCTCGAGAAGACTCAGTACGGAAGCCCAAACGAGCGCCGAATTAAACGAAACTTGCACCGAAGGCGAACACTAATGTTACAAATCTAACGGCGAAATCAAAATCAGAATCCTACGAGCCGTTCTTGAGATATAAACCCTCAAATTCTAAGACGAACATAAATTCTTCAAAACTTTGGAAATTCGCCGAGGCTCGAATATCGCTCGGATCGCGACGAAACTTGACGAGCATGTCAAAAATTAATCAATTTACTTTCCCAATGCGAAATTTTTCATTTTCAACAAGGATTCACGAATTTGGCCGACTCGATCGAATAGACGCGAAAACGCACTAACGGCGACGCGCCGTCAACTCCACGTTACGAAACGCCTCTTACATCATTATGACGTTAACAAGAGAGTTATATAATTGCCGGAAAATCAGGGGCGTTATAGTCACCCCTCCAAAAAGGAAGTTTCGTCCCGAAACTTGGAACATGAAACGAAACAAGCGGGCAGAGGAAGAGACACAACAGAGGAATTCATTAAACAAGAATACTAACCAGGGAGACTAAGAGAATAGCTGAGGATGAGATTCTCTCATCGCGGATTCCAATTCCCAAGTTGCACCTCTTGCATACTGATTTCTCCAGAGAACCTTAACTATTGGAATTATTTTATTTCTTAGCACACGATCTTGCGTCTCCAGAATACGGACAGATTGTTCAACATACGAGAGATTAGGCTGCAACTGGGTTACTGATTCAAGGACATGTCGATCACTACGGACACACTTTCGCAACTGGCTCACGTGAAACACGTCGTGAACACCAGGGAAAGAATCATGCAATTCTAGTCTATAGGCAGAAACTCCAATGCGCTCTAGTATCCGAAAAGGTCCCACATACCTGGGATCTAGATTATGGTTCCTTCCAAATCTTTTAACACCTGACATCGGGGAGACCTTCAGAAACTCCAAGTCCCCAACTGCAAACTCCAGATAAATTCTGCGCTGATTTGCATATCTCTCGCATCGCTCTTGAGCTATCCTCAGCTTTTCACGAATATGCATTACTGAAGTACTCATATCCTCCAGCACTTCCGGTCCGAGCAATGACTTCTCACCAACTTCTGCCCAAAATAGGGGAGTTCGACAACGCCTTCCATATAAAGCTTCAAAGGGCGCCATCTGCAAACTCTCCTGATAACTGTTATTGTACACAAACTCCATCAATTCGAGGCGTTTATCCCAAGCCCCACCATGGTCTAGAATATAGCACCTAATCATATCCTCCAAGATTTGATTTACTCTCTCCGTCTGACCATTTGTCTGAGGATGATAGGCAGTAGAATACCTAAGGTCCGTACCTAGAGCTCCTTGCAAACTCTGCCAGAAACGAGACATGAATTGGGAGTCTCGGTCTCACACAATACTCGTAGGTACACCATGCAGTCTGATAACTTCGTCCAGATAAAGCTCAGCTATCTTTTCCATGGAATAATTAATCTTAAAAGGCACAAAGTGGGCACACTTGGTTAATCTGTCCACGATAACCCACACTGCATCATGCCCTCGGGGAGATCTCGGCAAACCTGTAATGAAATCCATGGATAAACTCTCTCATTTCCAAGTCGGTATATCAAAAGGCGTCAACTTACCACCCGGCCTTCTATGATCAGCTTTGACACGCTGACAGGTATAACATTCGGATACAAATCTTGCGATTTCATTCTTCATGCCTAACCACCAAACAATCTGCTTCAAATCTCTATACATTTTCGTGGAGCCAGGATGATAAGCAACACTTGAACCATGCGCTTCACTGCATATTCTTGATCGGATGTCCCCAACAGCGGGAATACAGTATCTGCCACGGTACTTTAGGGTACCCACGTCATCAATAGAAAAATCAGGTAATTCTTCTTTCTCAGTCCTACTGAGGAGGTACTGTAAATCAAGATCGTCTTTCTGATGTTGCCTAGTGAGAGTAATCCACGAAGGCTCAGCCACCTCTAAGCTACTCGACGAAGCGCTATTCCCTACGGTTATGTCCATGAGTAAAAACTCTTCAACAAGGGATTGCACCGAGAGGTTAAAGATATGTGCGGGCTTCCGGCTCAACGCATCTGCCACTACATTAGCCTTGCCGGGATGGTAAAGGATATCGACTTCGTAGTCTGCAACATACTCTAGCCATCGACGCTGGCGCAAATTCAACTCCTTCTGAGTGAAGACATATTTCAAACTTTTGTGGTCCGAATAAATCTTGCACGACACTCCATACAGAAGATGTCTCCACAACTTCAAGGCATAAATGATGGCAGTAAATTCTAGGTCGTGCGTAGTGTAATTCTTTTCATGCACCTTCAATTGTCTCGATCCATACGCAATCACTTTGTCGTCCTGCATCAACACACAACCGAGTCCAACTCGCGAGGCATCCACATAAACAGCATACTCTACTCCTTCCACGGACAATGCCAATACTGGAGCAGAACACAATCTCCTCTTGAGCTCTTGAAAAACTTCCTCACAGGCATCACTCCAAACAAAAGCTGCGCTCTTTTGCGTAAGCCTGGTCAACGTCGTAGAGAGAACACAGAATCCTTCCACAAATCTTCTGTAGTAACCTGTCAACCCTAAGAAGCTCCTTATCTCCTTAGGCGATGTAGGTCTCTTCCAATCCAAGACCGCAGCTATCTTTGCAGGATCCACTGAGATACCATCCTTACTTACAATGTGTCCTAGGAATGACCCCTGAGACAACCAGAACTCGCACTTGCTAAGCTTCGCATACAGCTTGTGCTTCCTCGGAGTAGACAAGACCAAGCGCAAGTGCAAGGCGTGCTCATTTGCATTTCTGGAATATACTAGGACATCGTCAATGAATACCACCACAAACTTATCCAGAAAATCCTTGAACACTTTGTTCATCATGTCCATAAAAGCTGACGGTGTAGTCGTTAAGCCAAACGACATCACCAGAAATTTAAAGTGACCATATCAAGAACGAAAAGTAGTTCGCGGAATGTCAGACTCCCGGATTCTTAACTGATGGTAACCTGAACGGAGGTCAATCTTCGAGAACACGGAGCTACCCCATAACTGATCGAACAAATCATCAATCCTAGGCAACAGATATCTGTTCTTAATGGTCACCTTGTTTAGTTCTCGATAATCAATGCATAGCCTCATCGTTCCATCTTTTTTCTTCACAAAGAGCACTGGTGCACCCCAGGGGGAAGAACCGGGTCTAATAAAACCGTATCGCAATAACTCATCCAGTTGAGTACACAACTCCTCTAACTCACGCGGCGCCATGCAGTACGGTGCCTTTGCAATAGGGCGAGTGCCTGGCTCGAGGTCTATAACAAACTCTACCTCTCTCTCAGGAGGAAGTCCAGGAAGACTAACAGGATAAACATTCGGAAACTCACGCACCACAGAAACGTCCTCAACCTGAGGCTCAACCGGTGCAGCTCCAGAACAAAAACAGAGACAAGAAAAGAATCACAGCCAGACTCTAGAAATTTGCGAGCACATACCGCTGAAATGATCGGAGATTCCTGACGCGGTAAACCATATACACTCATGGGCTGGCCATTGTCGCCTTTGAAATCCAAGCGCTTGTACTTGCACTGAATGACAGCATCATAGCTGGATAGCCAGTCCATGCCCAAAATTACGTCAAAGTCTACCAGATCTAGCACCTTCAGATCCGCAAAGGCTAGAAAACCACCTAGGAAGATGGGGCATTTTTGGATACCCTGACTTGACCTCACCAACTCTCCTGAAGGAAATTTCACATGTATGGAGGTGTCTAACTGGTCGAGAGTCCAGTGATGCCGGTCTACAAAACTCCTCGCCACAAAGGAGTGAGTCGCACCCGAATCAAACAAAACGCGCGCCCACTTATTCTTCACCTTAAATTCACCTAAACACATAGCGCGCGCAACTAAAATGCGGAAACTATATATCTACAAAAGAGATTACTAGTCGAGTTATAGACTAACCTGAGATCACTTGATTCGAAGATTGGGCTTCCTCCTTGGTCACCACATTCAACTTTCCTTTTCCCTTGTCCGCGAGAGGCGGGGGGAGCGGCAGGTCTGCAACGGAATTGCATGCAGCGCAGGCTGGCTCTGCGGGCAATTAGCCTTCATGTGTCCTTTTTGGCCGCAGAGAAAACAAGCTCCAGCCTTCTTGCGACAACGGGCCACATCATGCGCACTCCTCTGATAATAAGAATAGACAGGACCCCCCATGGGAGCATCCTTGATCGCATGCACCTGAGACAGCTTTTGCGCATCCAATCTCTTAAAGCACTTATCGAAAGGGTGCCCCGGCTTACCACAGAAGCTACAAGCCTCTCTTCTATCCTTCTTTACTGCAGGGCCAGATGCCCTAGCACTTTCTCCATCATCAGATTTCCTCTTGTCCTTCTTTGCAAGTGATCCCCGATTCTTCGCATTTTCAATCGCCTCAACCTTTAAGGCAGCTTCGACTACTTCTGCAAAGCTCTCAGACTTGTATGCGCTAACCAACTGCTGGATGTCATACCTCAGACCACCCAGAAAATGCTTCACTCTGCCTTCTTCAGATGCTATCAGATCTGTGGCGAAACGACTGAGCTTGTCAAACTCGACCTCGTACTCAGCAACAGTGAGTTGCATTTGCTTCAGGTGTAAGAAGTTATTCATTAGGCGGTCTTGCTCGACCAATGGTAGGAACTTCTTCAGTAACATACTCTTGAACGATTCCCACGAGCACCCATCAGAAAGGTTCTCTTTTTATCTGATCCACCAACTCTTCGCAAGACCCTTGAGCTGATATGCCGCAATCATCACCTTTTGATCGGGAGAAATGCCAGAGTAGGAAAACATTTCTGCCATGGAAATAATCCAGTCATCCAATGTCATGAAGTCTGCCCTACCGTCATAAGAAGGAGGTCCTAATCGCTGGAAGTGAGAAATGAAATTCATCTCAGGCTGCAACGCGACTGGGGGAACTAGAGCAGCAGGGGAGTAGGAACAGCTTGGTCCACAGCAGGACCATGCGCTCTGGCCTGCTGGCCGGAGATGACAGCCAACAACGATTGCACCTGGTACTGCATGTCCACCATCTGCCTTGCTAGGGTCTCATTACTTTGCCTCAGCACTTCGTTCACCGCTTCGCTCTGGGCACCAGAAGACTCACCCTCTGACTGGGGAGTCGACCTCGTCGCAACGCGCTTAGGCGGCATTCTACAGAACAAATGGATATCTAATCAAACCTTGCCTAAGACATCACAAACTGGGAAGATATTGCCTTAGCAAACTGTTTCGGGTTCATATTTTATCGATACGAACAAACGACTTATCAAGGACCTAGCTTACGACACTGAAGCTAGAAAACTCAAATACCCTGACTCAGATCAGATCAGGAACGAACAGATACTTGCTCTTGCTGTTACCTTGCTCTAGGAAATAATAAAATGATGTTATGCTTATAACTCATGCCTATAATATTAATGCATGAATGTTTAAATTTCATCTCAAATCATGGGTGTACATATATCATCGTGCAGATCTTTAACTTGGCACGTGTGCTTATGCAATGGTATGTTATGTATGCAGTGCTATGCATTCTAAAATGGTCTTAGTGCATGTTATGAGCGGCGTACACATACAATGTTATGCATCTCATACTACATAATATTGTATATAACAAAGAAAAGTAAACGTGCTAATGGGCATCCATGTGATGATGGTTATGCATCTCATACTACATAACCGTCACATGTTGCCACCTATGGTGAATCCATATACAGACACATATTATGCATCTCATACTACATAATATGCCATGTATACTTCTTATCATGCTATGACTGTAGTGTTCGTGCATCCATCAAGATCTACTGATGACATATTGGTGTGTGTATGCAATGAAATAATACGGTTAGAGTTTTGCTTAAGGGAAAGTTGTTCGACTAACTTGCCAAACCAATCACCCTCTTGCAAAACCTCCCTCTGATACCAACTGTCATGGCCCGCATTTTCTCCGTATTCAAAAAGTACGTTAGAGTAGAGAAACTATGCACCATGATGCCACGCCATGCAGGGGACAACTGCTGACGTTCAGGCAACCCGTCCACACATTTACTTCAAGTAAAAGGTTTATAACTTTTAGTTAAAAACAATGCATATAAATTAATAGTGTTAATGACCGTGTCCCTCGGTAGGGTGGACTACTGTCCATAGGTGAGAAAATATACATCTTTTACGTGGCAGAAAGTATTGAGTTAGCTCATTTGTTATCCTACGTGGGAGTGAGGGTCCAGTGTCATGAAATGATGATGTGACTTCTACATTTACTATAGATATATAAAAATCTTTTGTACGCTAAAAAGTAGTAGATTTAGTAGTTGAAGTCATGTCATGCCAATATTCCGGAAATGCAGTTTTGTATACTTTAAAATAACTAAATGCATTCTAACATAAATCTTTCCCAGAGAGCAAGAATAATCAGGTAATAACTAACAGCAGTAATAACAACAAGTAGTCCATCACAGAAAAGTCAAAGTGAAAGGGAAACTAGATCTGATATACTCTAGAGGGGGGTGAATAGAGTATATGGTGCTTTTAAAACACAAAGGAAAACTTTTGTAAAGCTTTACAACAATTGTTGTAATGAGTGTGAGCAGGGAAGCAGAAATAAAACTAATCACAAAACTAAGCTATGCAGAGACTAAGCACAAGAGAATCTAGGCCAGAAACAAAAAGAAAACAAGCAGAACCAGATGACACAAGGAATTATAGTGGTTCCCCAAACTTGGGTACATCCACTCTTCTACCACCCTAGGTAGGAATCCACTGCAGGATGAGTTGATCAGGTGTCCTGTGCACAAATGAGCTTTTGATAAGGTGCTCAAAAACCAAATCAGATTTTTTGATCAGGTGTCTTGCCACCAATGAGCTTTTGACAAGGTGCTCAAAAACCAGATTCAAACTTTTGAAGGGAGTTTGAAAAACCCTTTACAGAGTGGGGGTGAGAGAGTTATGGCAGTCTTCTCTTTCTCAATCAACTGAGAAGACTAAGTGGATTGATGTCAAAGCTCCCCCTGAGTCCTTGATCTTCAGGAAGATGAGCTTTACTGAGGGTGATAGGCCTTCAGAGATAGATTTTCAGCACAAGATGATTTCAGCAAGCTGAAATATTGAGAGTCTGGAGTCTTGAAATGATGTTGGCCTTGAACACTTTGAGAGCTGAAGAGATCTGAAGATTTTTGAAAGCTTGATCTCTCTGATGAGTGTTCTTCAGAATTCTTGTTGACAGAAATTTTGAAAAGAGTTTTTGTATACTGAGTTGTGTGTCTTATTCTTGTCAATCTCTGTCTTGATTCAAAAACATTCTATCTTTTATTCTCTGTGCCAGAATAGAATATCACTCTGTCAAAGATAGCCGTTGGTCTGCATTGATTACAGCCTTAATTGCATAATTTCTTCTGAAGGAAAGTCCACTGAATTATTCCTTGAAAAATCTCTTGAAACTTGGTCCAGAAGTAAATGAAAACGGCTAGCAGATCTTCTGAATTAAATGCAGAATAACTTCTAACTGATTTGAATTTGAATTCTGAAAGATAACTGAAAACGTCGAACTGAGCTCAGCGAACTGGAAAATTCAAGCAGCAAAATAATCGTCGATCTGAGCTCAAGGATCGTCGAACTGAGCTCAGAGATAAAGATCCAGTGCAGAGTCAAAATCATCGACCTGAGCTCAGCGATCGTCGAATGGAGTTCGACGATATTGTGAAGTTGAGCTCAGCGATCGTCGAGTGGAGCTCGACGATATTATGAGGCTGAGCTCAGCGATCGTCGAATGGAGCTCGACGATCTGTAGAAGTTGAGCTAGACGATCGTCGACCGGAGTTCGACGAATCGTCGTGCTGAGCTCGACGATTAGACTTGGTCTACAGAAAAACTTGGTCTTCAGGGCAGCTTCCAATCCTAGACTTCTAACCCTTAGACTCAATTCTAATTGACCTATTAAGCTATACAGAAGGTTAAACACAGATTCCTAGAGACATAGTGATCCTGACCCAAATTAGTAATAGGGTGTTCCAACAATCTCCCCCTATTTGGGTTAGGAAAACTATTTACAGACTTTGGAAAAATTAAATAACATCATACAATCAGAAAAGCATAAAAACAACAGCAGCTAGACACATTGCAGAAACATCACAGAGATATATATATATATATATGACATCCAGATAGCAGTCAGAAAAACCAAAGATTGTCACCTTACAGAGTTACTTCTTCTCTTTTCTTTTAACCATCTTGATTTCTCTGTTAGGGTTCAGGGCTTCCTTGTTAGACCTAGTGTCATCAGCTGCACCCAAGTATGTTTGCTTTGAAGTCCTGGGAACCACAGCAGCAGGATGCAACTCCATGTATCTGTCTGCATCAAAGAACTTGCTGGAGGCATATCTTTCTAACTCCTTTTGTCTTTGTTCTGACATGGTAGAAATATTTGAAGTGTCTAAGCCTTGCTCTCTGGCTTTCTTTATCTGGTCTAATGCAGGCATTTCTTTCATTCTAGCAGTCCAAGAGGCTGGGTTCTTTTCAGGGTCCTCAAATGGTACAGGTGGCTCATACCTGTTGGAAGAAGTGTCTTGAGGAGGCCTAGCAGACACTGTCTCTTTGAGCTTAAAGGGGAATGGACCAGAAGTAGTATCAGATGAAGCATGTCCTCCCCTAGAGTAAGGGTGCTGCCTGGAATGCCCTTTAGAATAAACTTGAATATCTCTTTGACTTCCCCTGTATCCTCCTCTCCTGAAATAAGAACCCCTAGATTGGCTTTCCCTTTGATATGATCTGGCATGGGGTTGGTAGGGAGCCTGGCTTCTAGATGGGGCCTGACTTGCAGAGCTGCCACCTGCACCTGCATCAGGTGGAGGTGGTGGAGGAGGATGAGGGTGCTTGAACTGGGAGGAGCCCTTCTCATACTTTCTCTTCTTTTTCATTGCTTTCAGCTGATTTTTAGAGTACTGCATCCAATGTTCAGTAATTTGGCAGTTATGCAGAATATAGTAAGGAATATCATTATCATCTTTTACTTTGGCAGGAGGAACCCTTTTCATAGCCTTGCTTCTAGCCTTCCTTTTCCTTGCAATTGTGGCAGAAGAATCATCAGAGGCAGTGTTGTAATCATCAGATTCAGAGCTCTGAGCATCATATAAAGCATCAATTCTCTTCATCAAATCTTCTTTCAGTTGAACAGCAGCAGATGAGGCAGAAGCAGAAGGAGCAACAGAAACAGATACAGCAGCAGATATAACAATAGATTCAGCAGCAGATGTAGAAGGAGAAGCAGAAACAACTTCAGCAACAACAGGAGTGATGGCAGCAGCAACTTCAGAAACATCAACAGAATCTGCAGCAGGCTCAACATCAATGGCCTCTGTCATCAGAAATTCCTTGGAAATGGGCTCATCAGAAACAAAAGGGATTTCAGCAGTAGTAGGAAAATTTTCTTCAGCAGCAGCAAAGACAGTTTCAGAAGCAGATTCAGTCTTTTCTTCAACAGCAGCAGCAGCAGTCACTGAGTGTATAAAAGAAGAAATAATACTGGGGTCACAGCCAGAGAAAGGCACCAGTGCCTTAGATAGGTCTTCTGAGGGCTGGACAGCAATAACTTCTGGTAAACAACTGAAAAAGGCAGGATCAAAGGCTGAGAGCAAAGACCTTAGGTCTATTGCCAAAACTGGAGTAGGCACAGCAACTGGAGCAGAAGAGGCAGCAGACACAGAAGTTCCAGCAGCAGCAGCAGTATCATCAGCAACAGGAGCAGAAGCAGCAGCAGCAACAGCAGCATGAAGGCTGGCTTCATATGGCATCTCCCCCTGCCTGGATGCAGATACATCTGTATCAAGGCACACTGCTGGAGGTGCTGCCTGAGGAATGAGGGAGGAAAGCCTGGCAGACAGAGCTGCCACTGACTGTTGTAGAGGAGCTAAGGAGGCCTCCATGAGAAGAGAGAGCCTGGGGGCAAGTAGCTCATACAACTTGTCAGCTAAGGCTGGCAGATCTACATGCTCACTAGCAGGAGCAGATGTAGATGGTATAGGGATGGCTGAGGATGCTGGAAGTGGAGGGCTGGAGAGTGGAGGGATGGATGGCTGAGGTGTGGTGATGGTGGAGATGGAGGGTAAGGGGATGGATATGGATGGAGTAAATGTTGGTTGGTCAATGATGTGGAGGAGGAGATCTTGGAATGAGGTTGAGGAGGAGGGTAATACTGGAGGAGATGAGGGGGAATCATCCATGTAGGAGTCATACAGAAGGGTGAATGATGGTATGGATGGAGAAGAAGTGACATCTGGTGGTGGATATGAGAACAATGGGTGGAATTGGTCTACTGGTGGTGAGGAAATGGTTGCTGGAGATGGAATTGAGGTTGGGGAAGGGCTAGAGATGGTAATGGTGGATGGAACTGGAGGTAGGGTTGGACTTGGAGGAGGAGAGGAAGCAGGAACAACAGCAGCCAGGTCCTCTGCAGGAGCAGAGACCTGTGGGGGAGTGACTCTTTGAGTCCTGGTGCCTGAAGGAGCAGTTGAAGAGGGCCTGCTGGGTTTGCTAATTTGCCTGTCCCACTTGCCAAATAGGGCACAGGTAAGTCTCTTGGAGGCATTGATGTGCACTCCAGAGGAGACCAGCAGAGCAGGGCACCTTGCCTGAAGGAAAACTCCAAGAATTCTTCCAAAATTTACAAAGGTTTTGTTAATCTTTTTCTTTATTAGGTCAAAGAAGACCTCTCCCCAATTCAAACTTTTCTTATCTACCAGAGCTCCCATGAGGCAGAGCTGATGTCTGGAGATGGTATCATGTGCAGAATGCTTTGCCAACAGCACCTTGCCTACAACATCTGCTAGGAACCTGTACTCAACAGACAAGTTCCTTTTGAATAACTTGCTAGGGTTTCCCTCTGGATGACCCATACTGGCAAGAATATCAGAAAATTCCTCCCCAGATAGTTCAGCAGTATCATCTCCATTTCTCAAACCAAAAACCTCTGTTAAGACTGTGGGGGTCAGAGGTACCTGTGTTCCAGCAATGGATCCAACTATGGTGTTGTTTTCAAGGTTGTGAGCAGTATAGACCCATTCCTTTATTTCATCTGAAGCAAGCTTTATCCTGGTGGTCATGAGGGCAGACAAGTGTTGATCTTTGAATAAGCTCAGAATGTCTTGAAATATTTGATCAGTGGTGTTGAACGATTCCAGATCAATGTCGAAGCCTGCATCAAACTTCATGGCGGCTAGAACAGCAACTGATACGGCTATTGTACCTGCAAAAACTTAACAAACAAAACGAACAAGCGTAGGACTGTTTGGAGGGAAGAAGATTCTTGCAGAGAAATTGAAAGCGCAAGAGAGAACGACGGCGAAAAATGAGTTTTATATTAGGGTTCGACGCAGAATTGGAAAGATCGTTGAACTCAGTTCGACGATCGAGGCCTCTAAAGGAATCTGAAGAGACTCCAACATCGTCGATCTCCGTTCGACGATCTTGGAAGGCGTCGAGCTCCGTTCGACGATCGTTCAGGGAACAAAATCGTCGAGCGCCGTTCGACGATCGTTGACCGAAGGAGATAGTTCATACTATCTGAGAGGCGCTGAACTCAGTTCGACGATTCTTGGAATCGTCGATCTCCGTTCGACGATCTTTGGGGAAATCGTCGAGCGCAGTTCAGAGATCAGAAAATTCTAGACACTAAGAAAAATCAGAATTTTGCCTAGTCTTGGTCAATTTTTAGCTTTCCAAAATCTTGGGTATTATTTAAGACTTCCTCCGTCTAACATTCCTAACTGATTTAGGAAGAAGGTGTGTTTCTTTTCATCCAAAGCTTGGTGAAAATATCTCCCCTTTGTAAATCAGTTGGGATATATTGTAATTCAATTTTATTCTTTTCAACATTGTCCCTTAAGAAGTGATGCCTAATCTCTATGTGTTTTGTCCTACTATGGAGGACTGGATTTTGAGCTATGGAAATAGCACTTGTATTGTCACAAAAGATTTTAGACTTCTCTAAGTTGTAACCATAGTCTAGGAGTTGGTTTTGAATCCACAGTATTTGTGAACAACAACTGCTTGCAGCCATATATTCAGCTTCAGCAGTTGAAGTTGACACAGATGTTTGTTTCTTGCAAAACCAAGAGACAAGTCTATCACCAAGGAACTGACAAGTTCCACTGGTGCTTTTCCTGTCAATTCTGCATCCAGCATAATCAGCATCAGAGAATCCAGTTAACTCAAATGCTGAATCTTTTGGATACCAGAGACCTAGATTTGGACAACTTTTAACATACCTGAGAATCCTCTTTACTAATGTTTGGTGTGACTCTCTAGGGCTTACTTGGAACCTAGCACATATACATGTAGCAAACATTATATCTGGTCTACTAGCTGTAAGATACAGTAAAGAGCCAATCATTGCTCTATATGTAGTCTGATCAACAGGTTTCCCATGTTCATCAGCATCCAATACAGCATTGGTAGGCATGGGTGTTTTCATACAAGATGCCTCAGACATACCAAATTTCTTAACCAACTCATTAGGCATATTTGGTTTGAGAAATAAAGATGCCTTCAGCATGTTGTTTGACTTGCAATCCTAGGAAGAAGGATAGCTCACCCATGCTTACTCATCTCAAATTTAGAATGCATCAGGTTAGAAAACCTTCTGCACAATTTTGAGTCAGTAGAGCCAAAAATGATATCGTCTACATAAATTTGTACTAGTAGGGTATGGGACTTATGGGTTCTAATAAAAAGAGTTTGGTCTACTCTACCCTTATAAAACCATTTTCCAAGAGAAAGCATGCTAGGGTCTCATACCATGCTCTAGGAGCTTGCTTGAGACCATATAATGCTTTATTTAATCTAAAAACATAATCAGGATAAGTTGGAGAGATAAAACCTGGAGGTTGTCTGACATAGACTTCCTCTTTGATGTCTCCATTTAAGAAGGCACTCTTGACATCCATCTGATAAACCTTGAAGCCTTTGTGAGCTGCATAAGCTAGAAATATTCTGATGGCTTCCAATCTTGCAACAGGTGCAAAGGTCTGGTCGTAGTCAATTCCTTCTTCTTGAGAATATTCCTGGGCAACTAGCCTTGCCTTGTTCCTTATTATTACTCCTTGATCATCCAGTTTATTTCTGAATACCCATTTTGTTCCAACAATGGAATGATCCTTAGCTTTGGCACTAGTTCCCATACTTTGTTCCTCTCAAATTGATGCAACTCCTCTTGCATTGCAATGATCCAGTGTGGATCTTGCTCTGCATCTTGAATGGACTGAGGTTCAATTTGAGAAAGGAAGCAGGTGTGCAACAGGTTTTGGTTGACCTGATTTCTGGTTTGCACACCAGCTGAGAGTTCTCCAATTATCTGGGAAATTGGATGGTCTCTTGATGTTACTAAATCAACAGGGGGTGTTGATTGTTCACCAACCTGTGTTGTTGTTTCCTCTTGTGGTACAACAACTGGCTCTTCAGGTTGTGCTTCAATGTGTTGAGCATTCCCTTCATCTTCACTGCTTTCATCCTCTTGAGCAACCTGTAACTTGTTCATATCTTCAACTAGAGAGTGTTCCTGCAAAGGTTCTATGGTAGAAGAAATCTTCTCCTTGAAAGACATGTTAGTTTCATCAAAAGAAACATGAACAGATTCCTCAATTTTCAATGATGATTTATTATAGACCCTATAGGCCTTGCTGATCATGGAGTATCCCAGAAACACTCCTTCATCAGCTTTGGCTTGAAATTTTGCTAAATATTTCTTATCATTATTGTGAATATAGCAAATGCAACCAAAAATTCTGAAATAGTCAACTTTAGGTTTCTTCCCTTTGAGTAATTCATAGGGAGTCTTTCCCTTCAGTTTATGTATCAGACTTCTGTTCAGCACATAGTTGGAGGTGTTCACTGCCTCTGCCCAAAAGGATAGAGGTAGATGAGCATCTGACAACAATGTAGTGGCAGATTCAATAAGGGTTCTATTTTTCCTTTCAGCTACCCCATTTTGTTGAGGAGTTCTAGGAGCTGAGAAAGTATGCCTGATCCCTTCACTCTGACAGAACTCTTGCATAAGAAGAGAATCAAACTCTGTCCCATGATCACTTCTGATCAGGGCAATGTGAGTATTGAACTCAATCTGTATACATTTGAGAAACTCTGTCAGACACTTAAAGTTATCAGACTTCTTCCTTAGAAAGAACACCCAAGTGAATCTAGAGAAGTCATCTACAATACTAAAGTGTAGGATTTCCCTCCTAGGCTTTGTACTGTGATGGGTCCAAATAGATCCATGTGTAACAGATACAATATCCTAGGTGAATCACTCTTATTAAGTGACTTAAAACTGTTTTTAGTTTGCTTGCCTAATTGACAAGCCTTGCATAGTCCTTCCTTCTTGTAGGGGCCAGAAGGTAGTCCTCTAACAAGGTTGTCCTTGGATAGCCTAGCAATAGTTCTAAGGTTTAGGTGTCCTAGTCTCTTATGCCATAAAACATTTGGTCTACAGACTGAATTGAATAAACAGATATCTACATTAGTTGAAAGAAAATCTACTAGGTAGATGTTACCTTTCCTTTTACCTGTCAACACAGTTGTGTTGTCCTCTGACTTGATTTTGCATAAGGTTTTGCTGAAGGTCACCTGGTAGCCTTCATCACATAGCTGACTGATGCTGATTAGGTTGTGCTTCAGTCCTTCCACATATGCTACCTTCTTGAAGGTTACAGAACCAATCTGGACTGCACCATATCCTTTAGTTTGTCCAAAGTTGGAATCACCAAAGATAACTTTGGGTCCAAGCTTGGCTCTAAAGGAATTGAGGTTGTCCTTGTTCCCTGTCATGTGCTTAGAGCACCCACTATCCAAATACCATTGCTGGTTAGATGTTGGATAGGTCTTCACCTGCACATAAAACAATTCACTTGTTTTTGACCCAGTTTACCTTGGGCCTAGGTTGATAACCTCTAAATTCAGAAATGAAAGACATCCCTGGCTGACTCTTATATCCTTCAGGATGATATCTCCTTGGAGGTATAATCCATTCAGTATAAGGGTTAAAGGTTTGGGATGAAGAACCCTTAGGATTCAATTTTGACTTGCCTTTGAAAAAGTTTCCAGAGCTCTGACCTCTGTTCGACGATCTTGGAGCTGCGTTCGACGATCGTGGGTCAGATCGTCGAGCTCCGTTCGACGGTCGACTATGGGTGAGGTCAGGTATTTGGGATCGTCGACCAGCGTTCGACGATCTTGGCTGAGATCGTCGATCTGCGTTCGACGATTTGTCCTGAGATCGTCGAGCTGCGTTCGGCGATCGTCGATCTTCATTCGGCGATCGTCGATCTCCGTTCGACGATTTGTGCTGGGACTTAGTTTTCTGAGGCAGATCAGAATTTTTCCTGGCAACCTCTACAACTCCCTTTCCCTTGTCAGAAATGAACTTGATAGGAGTTGTTAGAATAATAGGTTGGCTGGATGAGGCACCCAAGCCCAGTGTACTGTTGAATCTTGAGTTCACTGTGCTTGTGATGTCCATCAGCTTGAGGCTTCTCCCATTGAGAGATTCTTCAAGCTTCTTGGCCTCAGAGAGCTCACTTTTCAGTGAAGCTATCTGTTCCCTATAGTTCTCCAACTCCTGAGAGAGTTTGAGGTTTTCTGACTTTAAAACATTTTGTTCAGATAATTGATTTCTGAGAGAGATGATCTCTTTCTCAGACTTTAGCAGGTCTAAACATAGTGCTTTAAATTCAGATTTAAAATCTTCTGAAGTAAAATCAAAAGAGCTGATTACCTGATCTTCTTCAGGTTGAGTCTCTGAGTCTGACTCTGACTCCTCTTCCTCTGAGTTGTGTTGTGAGGCATTGATTGCCATCATGCAGAACTCCTTTTCCTCTGCATCATCCTCATCATCACTGGAGCTGGAAGAGGCTTCTGACTCCTCTTCAGTCTCACTCCAGGATTCAGCAACAAATCCTTTCCTTGTATGCTTATTTTTGCTGGAAGAAGGTTTGCTATTGCCACTCCTTTTGGAGTCTTTCTCCTTTCTTCTCTCTTTTCTTTCCCTTCTGTCCTTGTTCTTGTTCTCTGGACAGTCAGGAACTATATGCCCTGGTTTCCTGCAACCAAAGCAAATAATGTCTTTGTTATTGCCAATGGACTTGTCATACCTTGGCTTATCCTGCTCCTTGTATGATCTTCTTCTGAAGTCCTTTCTGGCCATCTTATAGAATCTTTTGGCCAACAAGCTGAGAAGTTCATCATTGCCTGTTCCTTTTTCTTCAGGCAGATCCTCAGTTGCCTTGAATGCTATGGTCTTCTCCTTTCTTGTGGCTGGTGAAGCAGCCTTCTGTTCTTCCTCTCTGTTCTTGATGAGTAGCTCATAAGATTTGAGCTTACCCAACAAGGCTTCAGTGGTGATCTCATTCAGACTTCTGGCATCTTTAATTGGCCAGATTCTTGAATCCCAAGTGCTGGGAAAGCACATTAGGATCTTGTCATTAAGTTCTGTCAGTGAGATCTCTTTGTCTAATGTCCTCAGTTCACTGACAATTAGACTCAGTCTGTTGTACATGTCTCCCACTGACTCAGTTTCTCCCTTCTTGAAGTTCTCATATTGGGAGATGAGATGGGATCTTCTGTCCTTTCTCTCATCAGCTGAGCCTGAAACTATTTCTGAGAGCTTGTCCCAAATCTCCTTGGCTGAATTACATTCAGCTACCTTTTGAAACATTTCATCTGACATTGTCTGAGCTAGAATATTCATAGCCTTGGCATCAGCTACTTTCCACTTTTTGATGTCAGCATCTGTTCCTGATGGAGGTGGAACAGCATTTGTGCTTGTGCTCTCTGGGGGTCTTGGACACACTATCAAAACAGAATTAAAAATATCTTCGTCAATAGAATTCATGTAGAGTCTAATCCTTGCTTTCCAAAGTACAAACTTAGACAGATTGCACACTGGAGGTCTGGTGCTAGCATAATCTTTGTTTTGGGCCATGATTTGTGCAAACAAAATCTAATAATAAAATACACAAAGATCTAGTTTGGGATCTTGGGGTTCAGGTGTTAGCCTGTACAACCAATCAGGTATGGTATGTTTAACCAACCTCCCTCTGATACCAATTGAAAGGGAAACTAGATCTGATATACTCTAGAGGGGGTGAATAGAGTATATGGTGCTTTTAAAACACAAAGAAAACTTTTGCAAAGCTTTACAACAATTGTTGTAATGAGTGTGAGCAGGGAAGCAGAAATAAAACTAATCACAAAACTAAGCTATGCAGAGACTAAGCACAAGAGAATCTAGGCCAGAAACAAAAAGAAAACAAGCAGAACCAGATGACACAAGGAATTATAGTGGTTCCCCAAACTTGGGTACATCCACTCTTCTACCACCCTAGGTAGGAATCCACTGCAGGATGAGTTGATCAGGTGTCCTGGGCACCAATGAGCTTTTGATAAGGTGCTCAAAAACCAAATCAGATTTTTTGATCAGGTGTCTTGCCACCAATGAGCTTTTGACAAGGTGCTCAAAAACCAGATTCAAACTTTTGAAGGGAGTTTGAAAAACCCTTTACAGAGTGGGGGTGAGAGAGTGATGGCAGTCTTCTCTTTCTCAATCAACTGAGAAGACTAAGTGGATTGATGTCAAAGCTCCCCCTGAGTCCTTGATCTTCAGGAAGATGAGCTTTGCTGAGGGTGATAGGCCTTCAAAGATAGATCTCCAGCAAAGATGATTTCAGCAAGCTGAAATGTTGAGTGTCTGGAGTCTTGAAATGATGTTGGCCTTGAACACTTTGAGAGCTGAAGAGATCTGAAGATTTTTGAAAGCTTGATCTCTCTGATGAGTGTTCTTCAGAATTCTTGTTGACAGAAATTTTGAAAAGAGTCTTTGTATACTGAGTTGTGTGTCCTATTCTTGTCAATCTCTATCTTGATTCAAAAACATTCTATCTTTTATTCTCTGTGCCAGAATAGAATATCACTCTGTCAAAGATAGTCCGTTGGTCTGCATTGATTACATCCTTAATTGCATAATTTCTTCTGAAGGAAAGTCCACTGAATTATTCCTTGAAAAATCCCTTGAAACTTGGTCCAGAAGTAAATGAAAACGGCTAGCAGATCTTCTGAATTAAATGCAGAATAACTTCTAACTGATTTGAATTTGAATTCTGAAAGATAACTGAAAACGTCGAACTGAGCTCTGCTATCGTCGAGCTGAGCTCAGCGAACTGGAAAATTCAAGCAGCAAAATAATCGTCGATCTGAGCTCAAAGATCGTCGAACTGAGCTCAGAGATAAAGATCCAGTGCAGAGTCAAAATCGTCGACCTGAGCTCAGCGATCGTCGAATGGAGTTCGACGATATTGTGAAGTTGAGCTCAGCGATCGTCGAGTGGAGCTCGACGATATTATGAGGTTGAGCTCAGCGATCGTCGAATGGAGCTCGACGATCTGTCGAAGTTGAGCTAGACGATCGTCGACCGGAGTTCGACGAATCGTCGTGCTGAGCTCGACGATTAGACTTGGTCTACAGAAAAACTTGGTCTTCAGGGCAGCTTCCAATCCTAGACTTCTAACCCTTAGACTCAATTCTAATTGACCTATTAAGCTATACAGAAGGTCAAACACAGATTCCTAGAGACATAGTGATCCTGACCCAAATTAGTAATAGGGTGTTCCAACACAAAGTCTATGAGCGTCAACAACTGACACGAACCCATAGTAAAATCTGACAAGTCTAAACAAGACAACTACCTCAAGCTCAGAGGTGGAATCAAACAGCCGTAGAAACCAGTAGCACCAGAAGCCCAACGCTGTCAGCTAAACCTGCTACAACCCTGATCCTGAGGCATTCAAAAGAAGAACACCTCAGAAGCAAGTTATAAGTAGTACAAGAGTAAAAGCAGACTACACAACCTCCAAGTGAAAGAAAATGAAAAGTGACTCCAACAAAATGGTCAGCAGAGTAAAAGTAAACACCAGTAAAACTAGCCGAGCAAGAAGGGCTAAACACATTAATAAGACAGAATAAGTACCAGCAATAGAAGTTCAATCTTTTATTAACAATTACTATGCCGAGGGAGAAACCCCAACGCGCACAGTCTATCTGAGTCTTTAGCACTATGCCGAGGGAAGACCCCAACGCGCACAGTCCATTTGAGTATCAAACACAATGCCGAGGGAGGACCCCAACGCGCACAGTTCATCTGAGCATAAGGCACTATGCCGAGGGAGGACCCCAACGCACACAGTCCATCTGTGTTTCTTTAGTTTACATAAATATACAAGCATGGTTCATTTCTTTTTATTCATCATGAACTCAGGAATAACCAACAAAGTGGACTGCATAAGAGCATTTCAAAGTAAAGCAAGTGAAGTTTAATCAAGAAAAGAAAAAAACGCGAACAAGATGACTCGATGGTTATAACAGCACGACAACCAATTTATTTACGAGTTCAATGGACTAAATAAAATTTGGGGTTAAGGCTTTAGGGACAACATGTCACAATTCCAGGAATATAGGGGAAAAATTAGGATTTCAGGACAAGTATCTCCACAATCGAAACATAATAAACTCAAACAAATATAGAAAAATGGCAAAAACATAGAATCAAGAATAAGTGGGAGAGCAAGAATACCACTTTCCTCGTTTTTACCGAAAAATTCTCCGAATCACCCCACGTCGCAGATCAGGGCAAAAGAAGACGCTAGGAGTCGAAATCTGAACGAAAATGGCCGAAATAGAGGTTAGAGCCGAAAAACCCTAACGAGTAATCTCAAAAAATGGGAAAGAAATTACCACGAGGGCGTAGCTCTCGGCGAGAGCTTTCCAGATCTATGTTCGGATGACGATTTCGAGCACCGAAGTACCGTCAACGGCCACCAGAAAGTTCACGAAATCTCACGCTCCACCATCACCGTCCTCACTTTTCTTCAGCTCTGGTTCGGTTCAGTGAAGAAGAAGAAGAAGTCTTAAATAAAGAGTGGGGCCAGTTCTAATTCTAAGTATATATATATATATAGGTATTAAAGAAAAGTTTTGTCTGAAAACGTGCTATTTACGAGCGGGTGAGCGACAAAACGAAATTAGGGGTTCAAAACGGCTTCAAATCGAAAAGTGGTCAACATGAAAGTTGTAGATCGCATCGAGACGAACAAATTTCATGTTGACCATTTTTTGATACGACACAATTTTGACCCTCAAAATGGCCTCTGAGCGCAGAAAGAAAACAGCCTACTCGAGTGGCAGCATACCTACTCGATTAGCAGCATACCTACTCGAGTAACAGCATACCTACTCGAGTAGTAGCATACCTACTCGAGTAGTAACATAATATACTCGAGTATAGGCTCATTACTCGAGTTAAAATATGAATTACTCGAGTAGAAACAGCATATACTCGAGTAGCAGCTCACCACTCGAGGTATAGCAGCAAAATGCAATTAGGGGTTTAAATTGACTTCAAATCGAAACATGGTCAACATGAAAGTTGTAGATCTCGTCGAGACAAACAAATTTCATGTTGACCATTTTTTGATACGACGCCTCTTTGACGCTCAAAACGATATCTGAACGTAAAACGAAACAGCCTACTCGAGTGACAGCATACCTACTCGAGTAACAGCATACCTACTCGAGTAACAACATATCTACTCGAGTAGTAGCATACCTACTCGAGTAGTAGCATAATATACTCGAGTAGAGGCTCATTACTCAAGTTAAAACATGAATTACTCGAGTGGAAACAACATATACTCGAGTAGCAGCGCACCACTCGAGTTATTGCAGAGACAACAGAATTAGGGGTTCAAAACGGCCTCAAATCGAAACGTGGTCAACATGCAAATTGTATATCTCGTCGAGACGAACAAATTTCATGTTGACCATTTTTTGATACAACGCCGTTTTGACCCTCAAAACCGCGCCCGAGTAAAATCTAAAACGGGCTAATCGAGTAGAACCATAGCTTCTCGAGAAGACTCGGTACGGAAGCCCAAACGAGCGCCGAATTAAACGAAACTTGCACCGAATGCGAACACTAATGTTACAAATCTAACGGCGAAATCAAAACCAGAATACGACGAGCCGTTCTTGAGATATTAACCCTCAAAGTATAAGACGAACATAAATTCTTCAAAACTTTGGAAATTCGCCGAGACTCGAATATCGCTCGTATCGCGACGAAACTTGACGAGCATGTCAAAAATTAATCAATTTAATTTCCCAAAGCGAAATTTTTCATTTTCGACAAGTATTCGCGAATTTGGCCGACTCGATCGAATAGACGCGAAAACGCACTAACGACGACGCGCCGTCAACACCACGTTACGAAACGCCCCTTACGTCATTATGACGTTAACAAGAGGGTTATATAATTGCCGGAAAATCAGGGGCGTTACAGACTGTCCTGATGATTGGCGGTTTGGGTCTTTTGTGTCCGCCATGCTCGCGCTAGTTGCTTGATGGGTTGCTGAACTTGATCATTTTCTGTGACAAGTCCATGGTGTTCGCAGTGTCCGCGAGTCCGCTATTGACCGGGCGGACTGCCTGTTGGTCGTAGACTCGTAGCGACTGTGGCGTTGTTCTCAAGTTGTGCGGACTGCCGCATTGTCCGCATATAGTGTGCGGACTGGCATTGTGTCTGCATGGTGGCGGAGTGGCTTTGACCTGGCGCCTGGCGGGTTTGTAGTCTGTCCAAGTCCTTGCGGACTCGGCGGACTGGGATGTGTTAGCGGGCGGGCTGGGGCGGTGACTCTATTCACTAGGGTGGTGACCACACTCCTCACCCTATCTATAAATAGACCCCCCGGCACATCCACAGTAACTGAGTGAACAGTAAGTTGATTCTTGGTTAAGTGTTGCGGTCTGATTTTTTCTGTCCGCGCGGGTTGAAAAGAGAATTGTTTGTTGTTTGCAGGTTGCGCGGCTAACACTGAGCAGCAAGAACTTTGACTTTGACTGCGGTCATCATCAGTAAAGTTTGTGGTTTCAATCGGTGGTCTCAACATGTCGTTTCTGCGGCTTGTCAGTTTCTCTGCTTCAGTTTTCCGAGTTCAATAACCTGTCAGCCGAAATCGGACGGGTAAGCAGTTTGTTCTTCAGTTCAGCAGCAGCTTGTCGCAGTTAGCGAATAACGACGTGTCCGCGCGAACTCGCGGTCTTGGCGGACTCCGTGTTCTCTTCGTCTTCTAGCAGCAGCAGTTCCGGCGGCCTCGGCAACTTTGGCGGACTGAACGGTCTCAGCGGTCTCCAGTTATGTCCGCTCAAATTGTTTTACTTGTAATTTTTTTTGTTCCTGTGTACTGGCGAAGTCATGTCTCGCCATGTATATCTCGCTCCGTAAAGAAGAAATAAATATATGATCTGATTGCACCTGTGATTGCTTTTGATGTTTGAGCTTGCTTTCCTGTTTTCCGCATAATTAAAGTGTGATCTTGATAGTTCTAAGAATATTAATTTGACTTTACACTATCTCATTCACCAATTTGAGAAAATTTAACATGGTAGGACGCTGAGATCTCAGAAATCAGCCATGACAGCAGTCTTATGAAAGTAGCGGCCGGAGGGTCCGCCAGCAGGAAGCAACGCGAGCATCACCGGCCCTCTCGCACCCTCGTCGGTGGTCTCCACTCCCGTGTTCCAGTTGAGATCCGTCTTCACAAATCCCGGATGCACGCAGTTTGATTCACATCTCCGGCCACCTCCTCGCAATCACCCTCGTGTACGCGTTCACCGCTACCTTCGAAATACTGTACGCCGGCAACATCATCGGCCACCCTCCGGCCTCCAACTTTCCCTCCTTCGAATCTTCCAGAAATCTACCCAATATTTTCTCTATCCTCTCCTCGTCTAACTTCTCCAGATCCGCCAGTTCCCCTCGGATCCCCTCGTTCGGAATCCTCTGTTCCACAGAAAAGAAATTAGAAAAAAGTCAGCTCTTTTCTTACACATTTCATAAGAAAGGAAGAAAAAAAAATCAATTTTTAGCTGCTGTTTACCTTGAGTTCGGATCTAAGGGAGGAAACATTGACGATTCTTGCGCCGGAAGGGGAGAGGCGGAGGAGAGGCAGGAGGGATTCCGTCACTCTCTTGCAGCCGAAGTAGTTGATTTCGATGCATGCAACCGCGCTCTCGTGTGTGTGCTCGATCACCTCCTTTACTAAATTGGTCGCCTTGCCCGATAGCTTGGGAACATAGTTCCACAAACAAAATCATTAAAAAAAAAATCTTAAACAGATCATTGGAGATCAAATTGATGAGAAGAGACGGGAAGCAGAGAAGAACGCACCCAGTGATCGGGGTCAATGTTAAGGGCAACGAGCCCCTCAACATCCACTACAACACCCGAAGCTGCCGCGTTGTTCACCTAAAACAAGCACACACATTAACATACAAAGTCGATAGAGAGTCTGATTGATTCCCGAAGAAGTTTGGTACGGACGAGTATATCGAGCTTGCCGAAGCGGTCGGAAACGAAGCCGGCGAGGGAGGCGGCGCTGAGAGGGTCGCTGACGTCGAGCTGGTAGAAGAGGATGTTAGAAAGGCCGGCGGAGTTGAGGGAACGCACGGCGGCTGTGCCCCTGGCCACATCCCGGGAGGTCAGTACGACGGTGACCCCAAGCTCTGCGAGCTGGCGCACGACGGCGAGGCCGATGCCCTTGTTAGCGCCGGTCACCACCGCGCACAGGTTGCTGGTGGGTTGCTGGTCGGCGTCGTTTGAGCCCATTCGTGCCTTCGTTATTTTAACTCCTGCTTGCCAAGATTTAGAAAATCCGAAGGCGAGGAAATGAGTGGTTCAGTGGGGGACTGCTATCTTGGATGTATTCTCCGGCTCGTCATGTTTCAGGGCAAACAAGATGCTTACAGTAATCCCAATTTCAAGGTTATCCCTATTGGAACTGCTCTTTTGTTAATTTTGTCTCCTTGCAAATTATGAATCAGTTTGTTTCGGCGGTGGCTGTGACAAAAGGAGCTGTGGAAATGGAGCTGTGGAAATGGAGTGCTTGAAATGAAGCTATTCAAAATGACATAGCAGTTTGATAAAACAGCGGTGACGGAGCTGTTCAGAATGGATCAACAGTTCAGTAAAACAACGTTGACGTTTCAGTTACATTAAACTATAAAAATTTGTAATTATACTAATTAAAATGGGTTATAATTAATATTTATTATAAATTTAATTTATTATTAAAAATAATCATCTATAATATTAATATTAATTAGATATTGTGATCATAATATAATAATAATATAATAATAATCATATTAATTATAAATTCTGAAACTTAGGACTTTAGCACCGGAAGATCCAAATTACGGGAGGAGGAGGAGGAGAAGCGTTCAAGGCAGAAATCTTTGCGGGAGGTTGGGTGGAGTGAGGAAGATGATTAATATTTTATTTTTTCTTCCCGCTTTAATAACTTCTTCCTCTCATGATCTCGCCGCCGAGAAATGGCAGGACACAAAATCCCCCCAATCCGCAAAAGCCTCTCCCGTCGACTTCTCCGCTATTTCTTCTTCCTAATCTCACGAGCAGCTGCCACTGCAGCCGCCGGAGGAGGAGGTGGGGGGGGGGGGGGGGGGGGAGGGGAGCTTCTCCGGAGCGTTAGCAAAAATCTTCGCGGGATTACTATTCATCATCTTCCATAACAACGCGATCGGAGCTTTGAAAAGGAGCTCTCGACAGCTTTGGGAAAGCAGCGTTCTGGCGGGAAATTTTCTTCTCCATTCCCAACGTACCGACTGTAACGCCCCCGATTTTCCAGTGATTTATTTAATTTCTCATTCGACGTATTAGACGTCAGAGCGTTTTGTTAGCGCGTGTTGGTCGTGTGACGTTGTTAGAGCGTGCTTTTGCTCTTTAGGTTCCCTGCGTGGCTTGGTGATGTCTGGTAGCAAGATTCCCTAGCGAGCCGGAGTCTGTTTGGTGACTCGGTGGAGCCTTTTGGGGATGCTTGTGTTTTGGCTTCAGGAGAATTTTGCCCGAGTTCTGCTCGTCGGATTTTGTTACCGACTTTGTCGTAGCGCGTTTGCGTTTGTTAGGTTTGACCGGCCAAATTTGGGATTTGCGTCGGGAGTGGAAAATTTTACATTAGGAAATTAGATCGGCTAATTTTATACTTGCTCGTCAAGTTTCGTCGCGTTCCGAGCATTTTTGGAGCATCGGCGCGCGATTGTAGTTTGTATGTTTTCGCGTACGCCGTTAACTTTAGAAATTATTATCTCGAAAACGGTTCGTCGGAATTCGATTTCGACTTCGCCGTTGGATTCGTAGCGTCGTCATTCGCCTACGGTGCGAATTTCGTTCGATTCGGCGCGCGTTTGGCCCTCCGTAACCATATAAGGTTATAATGTTATAATAATTATATATTATTATATATATATATATATATTTATATAAAAAAATTTTATATATAAAAAAATAAAAAATATATATATAATATGATTAGTAGAGAATCCGTGAGAATGATTCTCACCGATTCCTGCCGATCGGCTGTTATATTATAATAACTATATTATTATTAATTATGATTATAATTAATTATAAGTATTATATTATTATTATATAAGTTTAAGAAGAAAATCTTCTTCTTCCCCGATCACCCCCCCCCCCCCCCCCATCCTGTGCGTAAAAATCTTAGACGAGTGCGGAACCCCTTCCGTTCGCGAATCTTCCGGCGGCCGCCACCGCCGATACGGTGGACGGAATTTCGATCCGATCGCGGCGTTGGAAAGCTCTCGGCGAGAGCTTCGAGATCGCGGTAAGTTTTTCCCCGTTTCGGTGGCCGTTTCGCCATAGTTTTTTTTCGGCCCTAACCCCGGTTGTCCGTTTTTTCGTAGATCTCGTCTCCGCGTGCCCCCTTTTGGACGGATCTACGTGTTGGAGTATTTTGGGTGACGTTTTCAAGATCGATTTGAGGCTAGTGGGTTTTCTCCCCTCTTGCGCGCCTCCATGAGTTGTATTTTTTTTGCTTTATTTTCTTTTCTCCTTGTCGTAGAATAGGTGAGATAGGAATATTCCTAGTTGGGCTTGTAGTCGGCCTAAAATAGGAAGTTATCGACATTTATTTTAGTTGAATTCGGCGAGTAGAGGGAAATAATTCGGCGGGTAGGGGGAAATAATTCGGCGGGTAGGGAGAAAAATTCAGCGGGTTTTGGTGTAGAACTTGGTAGTTTTAAGTGGTGTTGTCGGCTAGTTTTGGTGCCGAATCGTAGATCCTTAGCATGTGGTAGCTGAGTTTCTGAAGGAGTATGGTACCAGGGAGTTTGAGCCGTGGCCACCACCATTCCCTCCTTTGGACATTTTGGGTTCCTGTAAAAGTTTGGAACTCTATGTGTGTGGACCCTGTGGCGGCCCCTTTAGTACTCTTGAGACACCTGGACCTGGTTGTTCGGTTGTGACTGTTCTTAGTCTCCGACACAGGTTTGGATTTGTGCCAGTGCTAACGATTTACAAGTTTAGGACTGTTAGTTCCTTTCATACTGTTCTTTTGATGCATATTGGTGCCCTTTTTGTCTCTGCAGGCTTGGCGGAGTTTGGTACGTTATAGTACTTGTTGCTTTCTCTCACTTTACTTATTGTTTTACTTACATTTTGTCCTTTTTGGATTCTTTAGCTGAGATTTTCAGCATTTCTCTTGCAGGGTTGGTAACCCTTTTTTTTTCTTTCTTTCTGCTCTTTTCATTCGATTATTATCTGATGTTTTTTTGCCTCCTGTTTCATATTTCTTGCTGAGGTGTTCTTCTTTTGAATGCCTCAAGTTTCAGGTCTGTAGCCGGCTGTGCGGCTAGTTTCAGGAGTTTCCCTGTGGACTGCGTTGTGGCAGTGTTTTCCTCACTTGTTGAGGTAGTTTTTTTTGCCTTGTAGTAGTACAGACATACATGCTCGCCAGCGGAGTTCGTGTCAGGTTGTTGACGCCCGTTGGTGATTTTCCTTTGTGAAATTAAGACTTTGGTTAGCTGTTAGTTTACCTGTTTTGTGGTAGTTTCACTGCTCTCTGGGAATGTTTTATGCTAGGTTGCTAGTTACTTTAAAACCTATAAAAAAAATTACTATATGTATTGCATGATCAGCATGTTTTATGAAAGCTCAATCATTATTTTCCAAATGCGTAAAAGATGGTTTTCTTATAAATATTATAATTGAAATCTAGGGTCTTGCATAGTATAAGTTGTCCTCTTAGGACGCTTATGCGCTCTTTTAGGATGTTTAGCATAAATGAAGTATTTTTCCGCTACGTATAAAAATAGTTTTCAAACTGTGGACTATCTGATCCACTGAGCCGAGGGATACGGCCAATTAATTAAAAAATCAGTTTTCTATTCATTTTAACTTATGATTTGAAGGATTAGAGTGTCGCCTGAGCGTCAGCAGTTATCCCCGCTTGACGTGGCATCACAGCTCGTAGTTATCTCGTGCTCTGATTTAATTTTTTATGAGAAAATGCGGGTTGTGACAGTTTGTATCAGAGGGAGGTTGCTTGACAAATTGTCGGGAAACCTGTCCCTGTTAGTATTAGGTGTTTAGAGTCATATCATACACACACCGATATGTCATCAGCACGTCTTGGCTGAAGCACGAACACTACACTCATAGCATGACATGAAGTATACGAGGCATATTATGTAGTATGGGATGCATACTATGTGTTCGTATATGGATCCACCATAGGAAGCAACATGTGAGGGTTATGTAGTATGGGATGCATAACCTCACCACATGAATGCGGCTAACACATTTTCTTTTTCGTTGCATGGAAATGTTATGTAGTATGGGATGCATAACATTTTCATGTGTACGCCGCTCATAACATGCATTAGGACCTTTTTAGAATGCATAGCACAATCATGCATAGCATAACATTGCATAAGCACAACGTGCCAAGCTAAAGATTTGCAGGATGACATGTGTACACACATAATTTTTGAGTCAAAAGAATATAAATTCATGCATTCCCGATCTAGGCACAAGAGTTAGTGTGATGATAGTGAATCATCGTAGGATAAGCATATCATCATTATGAAAATCCCAGAGCAAGTTAGCAGCATGAGCAAGTACTTATGTATGTAATGTTTGTACTATGTTGTTTGGTTCTAGTGGGTGGGCTAGGTGTCTAATTAGTGTTTTGTTGTTCCATTAGAATGTCGAGGCGTCCTTCGACAAGGTTGACTCCCCAATCGAGGGAGAATCTTCAGGTGCGCAGAGCAGCGCAATGATAGAAGGTCTGCGACAAAGCAATGAAGCCTTGTCAAAGCAAGTAGTGGATTTGCAGTCTCAGGTCCAGTCCTTGTTAGCAGTTGTGGCAGGGCAGATTCCGAGAGTTCAGGACCCTGTTGTGGGTCAAGCTGTCCCTGTTCCCCCCGCTCCTCTGGTGCCTCCGGTCGTGGTGCCACCAGAGATGACCTTTATTTCTCAGTTTCAGCGACTTAGGCCTCCGACGTATGATGGCAAGGCAGATTACATGGTCTTAGACGATTGGATGATATCAATCGAGGAGATGTTCTCATACTCCGGGATCACTGATGATCAGAAAGTGATGTTAGCCGCATATCAGCTCAAAGGATTGGCAAAGGGCTGGTGGCTGAGGGAGAAAGAAGGTCTGAAGGACGGGTGTTCCTGGGAGTCCTTTAAGGAGCTACTTCTGAGCAAGTTTCTGCCATCGGTCGAGAGGGACCATCTGATGAATGATTTCCTGCACTTAAAGCAGAGGCAGCTCACGGTTAGCGAGTACGAAATCGAGTTTAGTAAGCTAAGCCGATTTGCCCAGACTTGGTGAGCTCCGATGAAAATAGAAGCAAGCGATTTCTGGCTGGGCTAAGGAGTGACGTCCAGCAATTAGCAAGTGCCTATGCGACCTCAAGTTATGCTGGTATGGTGGAAGCTGCCTTAAAGGTAGAGGCAATGATAACGCCAAGAATCGAGGTCAACAACTGAGAAAGGATAAAAGAAAGTCTGATGAGGGTAAGAGTACTCAGGTCCCTGACGCTGCTCCGAGGAAGAGAAACAAAGAGGTATGCAGTTTCTGTGGCCGACCGGGCCATCCATTTGAAAGGTGCTATCAAAGATTAGGAGCTCAGAAGAAAGAGCAGATTCATGCGATCCAAGGTATCCCAAAGAAAGACTTGTTTTGTTTGTATGCAAGAAGCCGGGGCACGATGCTGCCCATTGCTGGAAGAAGGCGAGGAGTTGTTTCTTGTAGTCAAGAGGGTCATCTCAAGTATCAGTGCCCGCAAGCTCAGCTTACTCTGCAGCCAGTTCCTCTTCAGGCCTTGCCGCCGCCGCAGCGTGTGGACAAGGGAAAAGGAAAGTTGAACGTGGGTCTCTATGGAGGAAGCTCAGGAGTCCACGCAAGTGATATCAGGTTAGATTCTCCCTAGTTTTAAGTTTAGTCATAGTTTATAGTTTTGAGCGTTCGCTTCCTTAGTCGCGTGTGCAATTTTATAGGACGATTTAAGGTAAAGAACCGCTGGGCGCGTGTTCTATTCGATTCCGGCGCTACCCACTCATTTGTGGCTAGGGCCTTCGTAGAGCGTTACCGTTTGAATCTCGATCGTGTGGTGATGCGTTCTGTGTCAAGTTTCCTTCAGGCGAATCAGTAGTTTCGGATCAGGGTATTCAGAGTTGTCCGATTTTACTAGGCGATTTTCTCGCGATTGCTGATTTGAAGTTGTTGGATCTGGAAGACTTCGATGTGATCCTAGGCATGGACTGGTTGTCCAGATATGATGCTGTGATCCAATGTAAGGGTAAACGCTTGGACTTCAGGATGGACAACGGTCAGCCGGGAGTGTTTACGATTATCCGCGCCAGGATTCTCCGACTATATCAGTGGTATGTGCTCGGAAGCTTGTAGATTCCGGATGTTTTGCTTGTTTGGTTTCGGTTTTAGAAACCAAGGTTAGTTTGCGTGTTTGGAGGAGATCCCGGTGGTTCGTGATTTTTCTGATGTCTTTCCAGCTAATCTTCCTGGTCTCCCCGCCTGATCGAGACGTGGAGTTTGTTATAGATTTGGAGCCGGGTACGCGTCCTATTGCCAAGGCGCCTTACCGGATGGCCCCACGCGAACTGGAGGAGTTACGTATCCAGTAGACGAGTTGCTTGAGAACGGATTTATAAGGCCGAGTTCTTCGCCTTGGGGTGCTCCGTTTTGTTCGTCAAGAAAAAAGATGGATCGATGAGGTTGTGAATCGATTATAGAGAGCTAAATAAGGTAACGATTAAGAATAGGTCCGTTGCCGAGGATAGATGATTTGTTTGATCAACTGCGAGGCAGTGTCCGTGTTCTCTAAGATTGACCTTCGTTCGGGCTACCACCAGTTAAGGATTCGTGAATCAGATATCCCGCGGACTGCCTTCCGTTCCAGACATGGACATTTTGAATTTTGGTGATGTCGTTTGTTTGACCAACGCACCTTCTACTTTCATGGACATGATAAACAGGGTTTTCAAGGACTTTTTGGACAAGTTTGTAGTCGTATTTATAGACGATGTGCTGGTGTATTCACGCAATGATGAGGAGCATGACCAACATTGCGTCTAGTTTTATCTGCCTTGAGGGACCATAAGTTGTTCGCCAAGCTAAGTAAATGCGAGTTCTGGTGCCTCAGGTTTCTTTCCTGGGTCATGTGATTAACAAGGACGGAATCTCTGTCGACCCAGAAAAGATAGTCGCAGTTATGGAATGGACGAGGCCTGCCACACCCAAAGAAATAAGAAGCTTCCTAGGGTTGGCTGGCTACTATAGAAGATTTGTAGAGGGTTTCTCTACGTTATCTACGCCATTGACCAAATTGACGCAGAAGAATGCAGCATTTGTGTGGAGCGATAAGTGCGAAGAAGCGTTCCAAGAGCTAAAGAATAGACTGTGCACTGCTCCGATATTGAAATTGCCTACGGAAGGATTAGAGTATGCCGTTTACGTGGACGCATCCCACGTGGGTCTTGGTTGTGTGCTGATGCAAGAAGGAAAAGTTATTGCGTATGGTCAAGACAGCTTAAGATTCATGAAAGGAACTACCCTACGCATGACTTGGAATTCGCAGCAGTATTTATGCATTGAAATTATGGAGACACTTGTTGTATGGCGCCGCAGTGCAAGATTTATACAGATCATAAGAGTTTGAAGTACGTCTTCACTCAAAAGGAGTTGAAATTGAGCCAGCGCAGATGGTTAGAGTATGTGGCTGATTATGAAGTGGAGATCCTGTACCATCCGGGTAAGGCTAACGTGATAGCCGACGCCTTAAGCAGGAAGACAGGGAAAATTTTCAATCTCTCCACTGAGTTGTTAGTAGAAGAGTTCCTTTTAATGGATATTTCAGTTGGTAGATGTGACTCGCCAAGCAGTTTGGAAGTGTCTGAGCCTTCATGGATTTTCTCTTACGAGGCTTCATCAAAAGGACGATCCTTGATCTACTGCACCTTCATAATAGAACTGAGAAGGGGGAGCTGCTGACTTTTCGATCGATGATGCAGGTACTCTAAAGTTACCGCGGTAGATTTTGCGTCCCAATTTTCGAGACATTCGAGTTAAGTTGTGCAGTGAGGCACACGGTTCAAGTGTGGCCTACCATCCAGGGTCTACAAAAATGTATAAGGACTGAAACAGATTGCATGGTGGATTGGGATGAAGGGCGACATTGCAAGATTTGTGTCAGAATGTTTTACGTGCAAAAGAGTTAAGGCTGATCATGGAAGGCCTGATGGAAAGTTAGCGCCTTTAGAGATTCCAACTTGGAAGTGGGAGAGTATTCTCAATGATTTCATTACTGGTTTACCGAGATCTCCCCGAGGGCATGACTCTATTTGGTGATGTTGATAGATTAACAAAGTGTGCGCACTTCGTACCCTTTCAGATGGTTACTCGATGAAAAAGATAGCGGGGCTATATTTGAATGAAGTTATCAGGTACAGGAGTACCCGTAAGTATAGTATCAGATCGAGACTCCAGGTTACGTCTCGTTTCTGGAAGAGCCTTCAAGAAGGATTGGGAACTGACTTGAGATATTCTACCGCATACCATCCTCAGACCAATGGTCAAACGGAGCGTGTTAATCAGATTGTGGAAGATATGATCCGTTGTTATATTAGAGACACGGAGGGCGTGGGATGAACGGCTTAGATTTGATGGAGTTCGCATACAATAACAGTTATCAAGAGAGTCTGCAAATGGCTCCCTTCGAAGCGCTATATGGAAGACGATGTAGAACTCCTCTATTTTGGGCTGAGGTTGGTGAGAGGCCGATGTTAGGTCCAGATGCCTTAAAGAAATGGAAGTCTCTGTAAAAGTTATTCGAGAGAAGCTTCGGATAGCCCAAGAGCGATACGAGAAGAACGCCAATCGGCGTAGGTCGTTTTGGAATTTTCTGTGGGGGACATGGTATTCCTTCAGGTTTCCCGATGGTTGAAGTGAAGAGGTTCGGTAAGAACCATAAGTTGGACCGAGGTATGTGGGACCATTTGAAATTGTGGAGCGGATTGGTGTGTCAGCCTACAAGTTGAAATTGCCCGAAAAGTTTCCTGGCGTGCACAATGTTTTCACGTGAGCCAACTGCGGAGGTGCGTGCTAAGCGACAGAAAAGTTCTGATGCGTTCCCCAGTTAGAGCCTAACCTTTCCTACGTGGAAGTTCCTTTCGTGTTCTGGATGTGTAAGATCGAGTGTTGCGGAGAAAGACAATACGATGGTAAAGATTCTGTGGAGAAACAAGACGTGGAGAGCGTGACTTGGGAGTTGGAGTCAGCCATGAGGGAGGCGCATCCTCATTTGTTCTACTAGCTGTGCTCGGTAAGCATTCGATAACCCTTGGTTATTTTCTTTTCCTTCTATGGTAGAAGTGTTTTATGCGTAAAGTTTCGGGACGAAAATTTCTTTTAGGGGGAGTGACTGTAACGCCCCCGATTTTTCAGTGATTTATTTAATTTCTCATTTGACGTATTATGACGTCAGAGCGTTTTGTTAGCCCGTGTTGGTCGTGTGACGTTGTTAGAGCGTGCTTTTAGCTCTTTAGGTTCCCTGCGTGGCTTGGTGATGCCTGGTAGCAAGATTCCCTAGCGAGCCGGAGTCTGTTGGTGACTCGAGTGGAGCCTCTTGGGGAATGCTTATGTTTTGGCTTCGGAGAGCATTTTGCCGAGTTCTGTTCGTCGGATTTTGTTACGACTTTGTCGTAGCGCGTTTGCGTTCGTTAGGTTTGACCGGCCAAAATTTTGGGATTTGTGTCGGGAGTGGAAAATTTTACATTAGGAAATTAGATCGGCTAATTTTAGACTTGCTCGTCAAGTTTCGTCGCGTTCCGAGCATTTTGGAGCCTCGGCGCGCGATTATAGTTTGTATGTTTTCGCGTACGCCGTCAACTTTAGAAATTATTATCTCGAAAACGGTATGCGTCGGAATTCGATTTCGACTTCGCCGTTGGATTCGTAGCGTCGTCATTCGCCTACGGTGCGAATTCGTTTCGATTCGGCGCGCGTTTGGCCCTCCGTAACCATATAAGGTTATAATGTTATAATAATTATATATATTATTATATATATATATATTATTTATATAAAAAAATTTATATATAAAAAAAAATAATAATATATAATATGATTAGTAGAGAATCGGTGAGAATGATTCTCACCGATTCCCACCGAATCGGTGAGAATCATTCTCACCGATCGGCTTTTATATTTTAATAACTATATTATTATTATTATGATTATAATTAAATATATAAGTATTTATTTATTATTATATAAGTTTAAGAAGAAAATCTTCTTCTTCCCCGATCAGCCCCCCCCCTCCGTGCGTAAAATCTTAGACGAGTGCGGAAACCCTTCCGTTCGCGAATCTTCCGGCGGCCTCCACCGCCGATACGGTGGACGGAATTTCGATCCGATCGCGGCGTTGGAAAGCTCTCGGCGAGAGCTTCGAGATCGCGGTAAGTTTTTCCGTTTCGGTGGCCGTTTCGCCATAGTTTTTTTTCGGCCCTAACCCCGGTTGTTCGTTTTTTCGTAGATCTCGTCTCCGCGTGCCCCCTTTTGGACGGATCTACGTGTTGGAGTATTTTGGGTGACGTTTTCAAGATCGATTTGAGGCAAGTGGGTTTCTCCCCTCTTGCGCGCCTCCATGAGTTGTATTTTTTTGCTTTATTTTCTTTTCTCCTTGTCGTAGAATAGGTGAGATAGGAATATTCCTAGTTTAGGGCTTGTAGTCGGCCTAAAATAGGAAGTTATCGGCATTTATTTTAGTTGAATTCGGCGGGTAGAGGGAAATAATTCGGCGGGTAGGGGGAAATAATTCGGCGGGTAGGGAGAAATAATTCGGCGGGTTTTGGTTGTAGAACTTGGTAGTTTTAAGTGGTGTTGTCGGCTAGTTTTGGTGCCGAATCGTAGAACTTAGCATGTGGTAGCTGAGTTTCTGAAGGAGTATGGTATCAGGGGAGTTTGAGCCGTGGTCACCACCATTCCCTCCTTTGGACATTTTGGGTTCCTGTAAAAGGTTGGAACTCTATGTGTGTGGACCCTGTGGCGGCCCCTTTAGTACTCTTGAGACACCTGGACCTGGTTGTTCGGTTGTGACTGTTCTTAGTATCCGACACAGGTTTGGGATTTATGCCAGTGCTAACGATTTACAAGTTTAGGACTGTTAGTTCCTTTCATACTGTTCTTTTGATGCATATTTGGTGTCCTTTTTGTCTCTGCAGGCTTGGGCGGAGTTTGGTACGTTATAGTACTTGTTGCTCATTTCTCTCACTTTACTTATTGTTTTACTTACATTTTGTCCCTTTTGGATTCTTTAGCTGAGATTTTCAGCATTTCTCTTGCAGGGTTGGTAACCCTTTTTTTTCTTTCTTTCTGCTCTTTTCATTCGATTGTTATCTGATGTTTTCTTTGCCTCCTGTTTCATTATTTTCTTGCTGAGGTGTTTCTTCTTTTGAATGCCTTAGGTTCAGATCTGTAGCCGGTTGTGCGGCTAGTTTCAGGAGTTTCCCTGTGCACTGCGTTGTGGCAGTGTTTTCTCACTTGTTGAGGTAGTTTTTTTGCCTTGTAGTAGTACAGACATACATGCTCGCCAGCGGGTTCGTGTCAGGTTGTTGACGCCCGTTGGTGATTTTCCTTTGTGAAATTAAGACTTTGCTTAGCTTCTAGTTTACCTGTTTTGTGGTAGTTTCACTTGCTCCATGGGAATGTTTTTATGCTAGGTTGCTAGTTACTTTGAAACCTATAAAAAAAATTACTATATGTATTGCATGATCAGCATGTTTTATGAAAGCTCAATCATTATTTTCCAAATGCGTAAAAGATGGTTTCTTTATAAATATTATAAATTGAAATCTAGGGTCTTGCATAGTGTAAGTTGTTCTCTTAGGACGCTTATGCGCTCTTTTAGGATGTTTAGCATAAATGAAGTATTTTTCCGCTACGTATAAAAATAGTTTTCAAACTGTGGACTATCTGATCCACTGAGCCGAGGGATACGGCCAATTAATTTAAAAAATCAGTTTTCTATTCATTTTAACTTATGATTTGAAGGATTAGAGTGTCGCCTAAGCGTCAGCAGTTATCCCCTGCTTGACGTGGCATCACAGCTCGTAGTTATCTCGTGCTCTGATTTATATTTTTATGAGAAAATGCGGGTTGTGACACCGACAAAACAAACTGGACAAAAAAAATCGCATTGCAGTCGGGCGGCAATGGAGCTTGGACGCTAATACAAACTAACCCTATAGTTGTTGCCTACAGGGTCCTCTTCATTTTGTCAGAGATGAAGGGGTTCCATACGAAATGGAGTGATTCATTTCACTGACATCATCTTATTTTTGATCCGCAGGTTCTGTTTTTTCCGGCCATCCTTTTTTATAATTGTTTTATTCAAAAAATTTTTGTCCACTAGATTTTTTTCTGGTCTAATCTTGTCCACTAAAAATGAAATGGATCCCCTCCATTTCATTTGGAATGGAGAGGATCCGGATCCAAACTGTTGTGGGGCGTGCAGTTTTTCATCTGTTTAGAGGATCAGACCGTCATATCTCTGAGTAGAACCGAGCACACAAGAAATCAAGGAAAAATCTAGTAGCAATGACAGACTTTTTACCTTGAAAAATCTGAAAGGGGTGAAAAATCGCATGCTCGGATCTGTGCCTCTGCATATCCGTTCAACGTCAAACCTTTCATCTCAGGTAATCATCCAAACCCCCTTGGTCTGTAGGTCCTAAGAAAGTGTAGCCATGGAAGCACTGTAGATCTTTATAAGTCACTGGAGGGCACACATTTGAGAGGACACATTGCTCCTTCTCTTGGCCCTTGAGGCGGTTATCGCCATTGGACATGATGAATCTGAGCGGTCGCGCCACGGGAAACAAAAATAATTATTTTTCGGTGTGGGACGATGGTGGACGGCCACCAGAAGACCACCAAAAAGTTCGTCGTCCTTTGGTGATTTGATTGGCAGTGATGCTCTATCATGGTTATCACTAGAATTTTGTGGTGGAGAAGATCAAGACATGGTGTTTTAATTGTTGTTGATCCCATGGAAGAAGATGAAAACATGATCGTCAGTATCATCAATAATGATTGATTCCCGACACGACACAGCAGATCATAACTATCTGATCTCATGTCATTGTGATAAGTAAAATTTCGTTATAGAGATTGGTTAAATTTGAAAAATAAGTTGGATTTGTAAATTACGCGTTTGCGTGTTCTATCTCCTTTTACTTATATATTGTGAATAAGTCAAGCGTACCTATCGAGTAATAGTATATTATTTAAAAATATCAAGGTCGTATTTTTCATAGATCTGTGTCGAGTACTCTACTTTAAGAAATGAAACTATTATTTTATCGAAAAAAGTTTAATGATTTTAAAAAGTAAAAACAAAAGTAGTACGTAAGTTTTTGAAAATAGATTAGGTAGAGAGCCCTTAATTTTAATTTACTTTGGAAAATAACTTTGAAACAAGAAAAATTCTTCTTTTTTGTTAATTAAAAAACTTGATCGTGAAGGTTCCATAAATATGAGTACACCTTTATCGATGATACATCCACTTGAGATTAAGTAGTTTGTCTGAACTTTCGTATCTAATCAAAATTACTTTAATACAGGCTTTGTGTTGTGAACCCCACTATTGACCTCCTACTGATATTCGAAGTTTCAACTTGGGAGGCTTACGTTCATTTCTTTCGAGAATGATGCGTAGTTTCTCTTTACCTGCGAGAGATCAGATCATGGTAAATCTTAAGTTTTTATTTATTCGGAAATTAGGGTTTGAAATTTTAGAATTAATATCCATCTCAAAGCTTATCTCAATCGAGTGCTAAAAAGTTCATAGCTTCTCATTTGGGATGGGGATGGTAGTAGAAAATTAAAAGACATAGAAGTGCAGAAATAATATCCGTCTCAACCATCTTAATCAAGCACTAAAATGTTCTTACCATCTTATCCGGGATGGGGGTGGTTGTAAAAGAATTACGAAAAAAGAAAGGAAATACGCACACACCCTATCTCAACAGAAATGAAAACTAAGTTAAAAAACAATAAGAGTTGAAAATTTACTGAAAGCTTAAATTTTAATACTTAAAAAGTGTTACACACTAGGAAACACAAACTAGGTTTAGAGAAATATCACTCAAAAGCTACTCATAAACACTATATAGAAATATGTGAAACTCTACTAATTCTTTTTAAACCTCAGCATTGGCCCTCTATTTATAGCCGAAATTTTTGAAGTACACGCTCCCATAGGGTGTGTAGCCTGGGCGTGTTCCTGACGTAGCATCTATAGATAGATTTTCTGACGGCTTCTGGATTGGGTTGAACAGTACATGGGCGTGACATGATGGTCACGCGCGTGTATGCTGGACGTATCTGCGGGCATGGTAGATAGACTTCGGCGGGGCGTGACAGTGTGATGTTTGCTTGGTCACGGGTGATGTCATAGGCGTGACAGCTGGCATACGAGCTTGTACCCTCGGCATGACTGAGCTTGATGGCCGAAATCTGCCGAACAACTGGAATTACTGGTTTTAAAGTTACACGCCCTAGGTCACATGCATGACCTTGAGGCGTGACTTTGGAAATTTTGTTGATTTACTCCAAAGTTGCAGAAATACCAGTCGGGCAAAAAAGGGTAAGTTAGAACTGAAAATAAAAAAAGAAACGATTTATTTAAGTATGTACATAATATAATTATATTTTTTATTAAACAAAACTAAAATATAAACTAAAAATATGTATATTTTGCTACTCATCAAATACCCTCATACTTAAGATTTGCTATTCCATATCAAAAGTAGGAGTTGACGATACGAACAGTTATAAGATTTCTAATTTAACAATCAGATTATTATATCAACGGAAAATAGACATAAAGATCTGTAGTATGAAGATTTAAGTCGTATACTATGCAAACTATTTAGCCAGAGATAAATGTTTGTAGTCAAAAGACTTCTTAAAAAACCAAATAGCAAGCAACATTGTAATCATTAGTACCAAGTTAGATTGAAATTATAACAACTATACCTTGAAAGATATATAATGAAAAATAAACAACCTATTATTTATACCCTCTTAAAATTTTTAGCAAAATTAGATAAATTTATAGTGGTTTATGGGGTACAAACTTGGCTATCGCCTATAAAGTAGGATTTGATGTAGAAGATGATGAATTTTATCCTCTCACCGTATTCCATATTCTTGCTTTGTTACAAGTGCTTAAGAAAATATTTTCTAAAGCAGAAAAAACTTGCAGAACTAAACTTTATTTTAACCCAATGTATATGTTTAGGAGCACATACTTCATTTCATATAGTCTTTTAACAATTATTGGATGTTTATGTTTATGAAATGAAATCGTATTCTCATTGATATAAGATCTTTTATTTTCTAAGAGTACATACTCTTAGATACTTGCGTGCGTAAGAAAACATGCCAAGCAAAAAACTAGGTAGGCGGTTTTCAAAAAAAATTCAAATTTTGATAAAAAATTTTGAGAGCAACTATAATAGCTTGAAAATTCCTATATTTCGATAAAAGTGAAGTTAAGATATTTACAGTCTACAGATGTCTGACTAGCATAATACACATGCCTCTATTTATCATGAATCAGAAATAGTGTTTAAAACAAATCCTCTAACTTTAAATAAAATACACAAGATATTTTTTAAAACTTAACCCAGAAATTTAGATCTATCTATTTATGATAAATGACCGACTAGTAAATTGAAAAATTAGTTAACTATTTATCCATCAACTCAAAAAATTATTTTTTTGGTTTTAGAAAAGAGAAAAATGAAGTAGTGGTTTTAAATTTTATATTCAGATGATTGATTAAGTAAAATATATACACAAGAAGATTTTTATTCTATTTTTTTATTTTTTTTAATTATTTTATTATTTATTTATTTTTAATTTTTTTTTTGAAGATAAATACACCCCCATAATTATGTTGTGCATAAGTATGAAGAAAAATATGATATATACAAAAATGAAAGTACTAAAGAGTAAAAAGTCTGTCCTAATTAGAGGTCGGGGAGGCCTTAAGGAAAAAAACCTATAAAACAAGTGTGTATATATATATATATATAATATATATATATAAAACAAATAACTATGAGGTGCCTCCCACAAGCACTTTGTTTACCGTGTTTACTGGTAAAGCTTCAGGTTGGCTCTCCGACAGCCTCTTTGAAATTTGTCCAATTTGAGTTTCCAGATTTTTAATTGATCCCGTCAGATTCTGGATATTGGACTCGATCCTTTGAGACGACATATTTTGTGAAGATGGTTTTTATCGGGGAAGGTCATAGTGGCTGTGATTGTGGTGGTGGTGATTGTGGTTCAAATCTAATTGGATTTGCATTAGGCGGACTATGAGCATTATTGGAGCTGCTCCATGATAAATTTGGATGGTTTATAAACACTGAATTATATGTATTATTATACGAATTAATATTTGGGTTATAGGAAAAAGGTTGATGTAGAAAGTAGCGAATAAGAAAGAACAAACAGATAGACTTTTGAATAATTGAAATTTTATTATCCAAAAAAGGTATCATTTACAAAGGTATGACCTCCCTTATATAGAATGGAGGAGATATGAGAGAGAGTATACAAACAATGTGGGACTAAACATTTACAGTACAGAGCGGCTAGAAATAAAGGAGACCGCACAGGCCGCGCGGTTTAACAGATGGGTTAACCGCTCGGCAACTCCAGCAGGATAGAACAGGCCGCAATGGGCGACCGATAGACCGCCCGGTCTCCAGGCTCCAGAGTGAGACCGCCAGACCGCCCGGTCAACAAACCGCTGGACCAGACCGCAAGGCCGCCCGGTCTAATACTTCAACACTCCCCCTCAAGCTGGAGCATAGATATCAATCATGCCCAGCTTGTCACAAATGTGGAAGAAGGAAGTAGAAACCGGCTTGGTGAAGATATCTGCCAATTCCTTGTCAGAGGTGACAAATGGAGTACAAATCTGTTTCTTCAAAATCTCTTCCCGAATGAAGTGACAGTCAACCTCTATATGCTTTGTTCTCTCATGGAAGACCGGATTTCTGGATATGTATATAGCGGCCTTGTTGTCACAGAACATAGGGAGAGGACAGTCATATACCTCGCCCAGGTCAAGCATGAGAGCCCGCAACCACTTTAACTCACACGTGGTTGACGCCATACTCCGGTATTCGGCTTCGGCACTGGATCTGGAGACAACAGACTGTTTCTTGCTCTTCCAACTCATGAGATTACCGCCAACAAAGGTACAAAAGCCTGATGTGGATTTACGATCGCCTTTGTCATCCGCGTAACTCGAATCTGAGTAGGCCTCAACCCTCAGATGACCATTCTTCTGAAAGAGTAACCCTTTGCCTGGTGCTGCTTTGATATACTCTAAAATCTTCAGGGCGGACTGAAGATGGCAGTCCCTGGGAGCTTGCATAGACTGACTGACCTTGCCTACAGCATAGGCGATGTCGGGTCTAGTCATCGTGAGATAGATGAGTTTGCCTACCAAACGTCTGTACCTTGTGACATCAGATAGAAGAGGCGAGTCATCCGTCCACGTTTTGTCTTCTCCAATAGCCATGGGAAACCGAGCCGGTTTGGCACCTGTCAATCCTGCTTCTTGTAGAAGATCAAGGCATACTTCCGTTGGGAGAGAACCAACGAGTCAGGTTTCCGAGAGATTTCTATCCCCAAAAAGTATTTCGGGGAGCCCATATCCTTCGTGACCAAGTGCTGACGGAGGTGCTTCTTCGTCAAGTCCACCCCATCTCGGTCATCGCCAGTAAGAAGAATATCATCCACATATACGGCCAAAACCACCAGTCCCGAGGCCGTTTTGCGAATGAATAAGGAGTGATCGGCCGAACTCCTTCGAAAGCCGATGGTAGCCACAATACCACTGAACTTGTCGAACCATGCCCGAGGGCTCTGCTTTAGGCCATAAATGGCCTTCTTCAAATGACATACACGTGTCTCCCCCTGAGCAACATACCCAGGAGGTTGCTCCATATAGACGTCTTCCTGAAGATCGCCATAGAGAAAGGCATTCTTCACATCAAGCTGGGAAATAGCCCAATCCCGGTTAACAGCCACAGAAAGAAGAACCCGGATGGTGCTGAGGCGAGCAACCGGAGAAAAGGTATCAAAGTAATCAATGCCGTAAGTCTGAGTGAAGCCCTTGGCCACCAGCCGGGCTTTATAGCGATCCACGGTGCCGTCGGGGCGAAACTTCACAACGAAGACCCAGCGACAGCCAACCACATCAGTGCCCACGGGAGGAGAAACCAGGGTCCAGGTACCCCGTTCAGTAAGAGTAGCCATCTCCTCATCCATGGCAGACTTCCAATGAGGGAGAGAAAGAGCCTCCTGGTAGGTGCGGGGAGTAGTAGTAGCAGAGATAGCCAAGGCAAAACACCTGCGAGAAGGAGAAAGCCGATCATAGGAAACAACTGCCGCAAGCGGGTGTTGAGTACACGCCCGCACCCCTTTGCGAAGAGCAATGGGAAGATCCAGGTCGACGGGAGCGTCAACGACGGGAGCGTCAGCGACCGGAGCGTCCGTGGCGGAGAAGGCTGGCCCGGGACTAGAGAGAGACGGTGGCGGAGAGGAGGGAGGAGGGGTGGGTGGTGAGACGGACTGTGAAGGAGTCGAGGGAGGAGGAGACGGAGGTGGGAAAACGTCGAGAGGCGTGGAAGGAACGGAGATATCAGAAGGAAGAGAAGAGGTAGGAGAGAAATAGGAAGCAGTCTCGAAAAAAGTGACATCTGCGGAGACAAACTGCTTGCGGAGAAGGGGTCAAAGCAGCAATAGCCTTTTTGAGTGGTAGAGTACCCCAAAAAGACACACTTGGTGGAACGGGGGGAAAGCTTGTCGCGGGTAGCGGAGGGAGCATGAACAAAGGCCGTACAGCCAAAGACACGGAGAGGGAGAGGGAAAGGTTCCTTGTGGGGGTAGAGAATGGAGAAGGGGGTCTGGCCGTGGAGAACTGTGGAGGGAAGGCGATTGATGAGATAGCAGGCGAGGAGCACATCGTAGCCCCAGTAGGAGCGAGGGACGTGCATCTGCGTCATGAGAGTACGAGCAACATCAAGCAGGTGATGGTTTTTATGCTCCGCCACCCCATTCTGCTGGGAGGTGTAAAACTTTAATAGAAATAGCAAATTGAGTCTGAATCATAAAATAAAATGATTGCCAAATAGAAAAGAGTTCAGAGCGATCTTTTAACAGATACACCCAAGTACAGCGTGAAAAATCATCTATAAAAGTGACAAAATAGGAACTGCCCCGACCAACAGTGAGGGTAGGAGCAGGACCCCATACATCAGAATGAATAAGATCAAACAGGCGAGAGGAGCCACGGCCTTGCTTCGGTGGGAAGGAGGAGCGATGATGTTTGCCAAGCTGACACGCATCACAGTTGAGTGGAGAACTGGTAGGAGGTAAGTGGGGCAGAAGCTGGCGGAGAATCCGAGGAGGAGGATGTCCAAGGCGAAGATGCCATTGGAGGAGATCTGTGGAGGAGTAGGCGGACAGAGCGGAAACATCATCGAGGAAGTAGAGGCCGCCGCTCTCAGTCCCAGTAGCAATCGTCCGCTGGGTGCTCGGGTCCTGAAAAGAACAAGTAGTGGGAGTGAATAAGACGGAGCACTGAAGTTGCCGGCATAAAGTAGTAACTGATAACAAATTGCACGGGAACTTTGGGACATAGAGGGTGTCCTCCAAGCAAAGCGATGGGGTGAGTTGAACCATGCCCGTCCCATGAACCGGGGACGGTGAACCATCCGCCACACGAACCGGGGGTAAGCGGTCATGTGTATCAAGACGGGAGAAGCAATGAGGGTTGCCCGTCATATGATTAGTAGCACCGGAGTCAATCAACCATTTACCTTGGGTAACGACGTGGGCACTACCTGACGTCGTGGCCACAGAGGTAGAGGGCCGAGAAGAGGCGGAGGCCGAAGAAGGAGCATCACCGGAAGGGCGAAGATGAGGATGTTTCTGCCAGCAGCGGTCAACAGAATGGCCGGTACGACCATCGTGAGAGCAGAGAAACCGGGATGAACCCCGTCCGCCGGAGGGGCCGCGGCTAGTAGGGCCCCCCCTCTGAGCTTGGTGAGCAAAGGAGTCCTGGGAAGGGGGGGAGGCCAAAAGAGGCCGCTGGAGCAGCAAAGTAACAGCGGCAATGCGGGCCACAGTGGCATCCAAAGTAGGAGATTCCGCCTCACCCAAGATCTGCTGGCGGATCATATCATAAGAATCCGGAAGAAGAAGAAGATAACAAACAACCAGGAGTTCCTGGAAGTGTTTGTGCTGGTCGGCCAAGTCCGCGGAGAAGGGGCGATTCTGGAGGATTTCAGCACCAAGAGCCTGAACCTGCTGATAGGCCGCAGCAGGAGACATGGAAGGGCGGGCGAAGAGGTCCGCATAGAGAGTGTAAATGCGGGACGTCTGGCCCCCCTTCGAATAGAGAGAAGCGAGATGAAGCCAGGCGGCCTTGACCGTCTCATCATGGCGAATGACGGGAAGGCACTCATCAGAAAGGCTGTTGGCCAGCCAGGTGCGGACAAGAGCATCACTCGCATCCCAGTCATCAAACTCAGGAGAGGTACGAGGAGGAGGGTCATCGGTGAGGTGATGACGCTTGCGTTGAGAGCGAAGGAGAAAAGTGAAAGAAACGCTCCAATCGGGATAGTTGGAGCCCACAAGCTTAGAAAGGGTGCCAAGGTTGCCCGAAGGAGGAGGTGGAGAAGGAGCTGCAGGAGTAGTGGTGAGACCGGAAGTAGTCATAGAAACCAGCAAGAAACCGCAGCGGATAGAAAAGGAAGAAGCCGCGCGAACACAAGCGGCGAGAAAGCAGTCAAAGGCACAGCGGGGAAGAGGTCGCGCGGACTGAAAAGGCCGAGCGAACAGAAGAGAAGAGGAGGCAAGAAGCAGCGACTACAACAAGTCGCAGGCCGGGCGAACAGAAACAGGCCGCAACGACTAGGAAGTCAGAGAGGCAAGAGACAGGTCGCGGCGACAACGAAACAGGTCGCGGCGACGAAAAGCAGTAGGAGAAGAGAATCAAGGAGAAGAAAGCCGCGCGAACAGGGCAGCGGACAGAAACAAGCCGCGCGAACAGGGCAGCGGACAGAAACAAGGCAAGCCGCGAGACAGGTCGCGGAAAGCGGAAACAAGCCGCGAGAAGCAGAGAGCGCACACAATCAGGAGGAAACGACCGTGTCCTCTGATACCATGTAGAAAGTAGCGAATAAGAAAGAACAAACGGATAGACTTTTGAATAATTGAAATTTTATTATCCAAAAAAGGTATCATTTACAAAGGTATGACCTCCTTTATATAGAATGGAGGAGATATGAGAGAGAGTATACAAACAATGTGGGACTAAACATTTACAGTGCAGAGCGGCTAGAAATAAAGGAGACCGCACAGGCCGCGCGGTTTAACAGATGTGTTAACCGCTCGGCAACTCCAGCAGGATAGAACAGGCCGCAATGGGCGACCGATAGACCGCCGGTCTCCAGGCTCCAGAGTGAGACCGCTAGACCGCCCGGTCAACAAACCGCTGGACCAGACCGCAAGGCCGCCCGGTCTAATACTTCAACAGTTGATATGGATTCCCCATATAATCAACGTGTTCTTCTATTATATTATTATTAGTTGAATTCCAAGTAGCTGTAGTGGTGGAAGTTGACATCCCGCTACTTTTCTAGTTAGATATTCTACCTGACGTGCAAAATTAGAAGAAGCGTCGAACTCGTAATGCCCGGGTTGTTTATTAGGGTGTGACCTAGGTACGTTCCATTGGTAGGCATTCATGCCATTTCCTCAAACAAGGCTTGAGAGGCCTCCGAGATTTTATTATTTAATGTTCCCCCAGCGGCAGCACCAATAATTTATATGGTTTGGAAATTCAAATCATATAAAATGTCTGCACTTGGAGCCAAGTAGGCAGTGCGTGATGTAGACACCTACGCAAAAATTCTTTTAAATGTTCTCAAGTCTCATAAAGCTACTCAGACTCGTCTTGAACAAAAAAAGAAATATCCGCACGTAATTTAGCGGTTTTAGCAAGAGGAAAATACTTTGTTAATATTTTTTCGATCATATCAGCCCAGGTAGTGATGGATTCTCTAGATAGAGAACCTAACCACTGCTTGGCTTTCATCCGTAATAAAAATAGAAATAAATGCAAACGAATGACATCATGAGTGAAGCCATTTATTTTAAAGGTGTCGCATATTTGTAGGAAATTTGACAGATGGGTGTTCAGATCTGCATCTAGCAATCCATGAAATTTTACTGAGTTTTGAATAATTTGGATTATGCTGTATCTAATTTCAAAATTATTATTAGCGATCATGGGACGAACGATACTTGACCCAGTGTCGTCCAAGTTCGATTGCGCATAATAAGACAGTCCTTTGCGGGGCCGCGACTAGAATTTGTTCTTCCCTAGCTTCTACCTGCGTGGTTCTGATAGATTCTTCCAGATTTAATGTTAAGTCTTGATCACGAGTTCAAAAGCGCTTGTGATATGTGCAGTCGATTTCAGGATAAAAATCAAGATTATGATCAATTGGAGAGTTTCTTCGGGTTATGCACTAAATAAACAATTATATAAAACTTTTTTTTTAAACACATAAATAAAAGTTTTGAAAGGTTTTTTGCCCTTTTGTTTTTTTATTATTCTAAACACAAAATAAAAAGTAAAAAAAAATATAAGTTTTGTAAAAATACAGAGCTTTATATTTTTGAGGGTATGTATATATTTTTTATGTGATAAGAGTAATAATGATTCTTTTTTTAATTCAAATATCAACACAAAATGATTCCCTGACAACAACGCCAAAAACTTGATAAGCAAAATTTCTGTTTTTAGAGATAGTTTAAATTTGAAAACTAAGTTGGATTTGTAAATTACGCATTTATGTGTTCTATCTCCTTTTACTTATATACTATGAATAAGAGAAACGTACATATCTAGTAATAGTATATTATTTTAAAATATCAAGATCGTATTTTTCAACGGATCTGTGTCGAGTACTTTACTTTAAGAAATGACACTATTATTTTATCGAAAAAAGTTAATGATTTTTAAAAGTAAAAACAAAAGTAACGCGTAAGTTTTTGAAAATAGATGAGGTAGAGAGCCCTTGATTTTAATTTACTTTGGAAAATAACTTTGAAAAAAAGAAAAACTCTTCTTTTCAGTTAATTACAAAACTTGACCGTGAAAGTTCTCTCAATATGAGTGCATCTCTATCAATGATACATCCACCTGATATTAAGTAGTTCGACTGAACTTTCATATCTAATCAAAATTACTTTAATACACGTTTTATGTTGTGAACCCCATTATTGACCTCCTACTGATATTCGAAGGTTCAACTCGGGAGGTTTACGTTCATATCTTTCGAGAGTGAGGCGTATTTTCTCTTTGCATGCGAGAGATCAGATCGTGGTAAATCTTAAGTTTTTATTAATTTAGAAAATAGGGTTTGAAATTGCAGAATTAATATCCTTCACAAAGCTCATCTCAACATAGTGCTAAAAAGTTGTTAGCTTCTCATTTAGGATGAGGGCGGTAGTAGAAAATTAAAAGACATAAAAGTGCAGAAATAATATCCGTCCCAACCATCTTAATCAAGTGCTAAAAAGTTCTTAGCCTCTCATCCGTGTTGGGGATGGTAGTAAAAGAATTACGAAAAAAGAAAGGAAATACACACACACCCTGTCTCAATAGAAATAAAAACTTAGTTAAAAAGCAATAAAAGTTGAAAATTTATTGAAAGCTAAAATTTTATTACTTAAAAAGGTGTTACACACTAGAAAAACCAAACTAGGGTTAGGAAAATATCACTCAAAAGCTATTCATTAACACGATATATAACTATGTGGAACTCTACCAGTTCCTTTTAAACCTCAGCCTTCACTCTCTATTTATAGCCAAAATTTTTGAAGTACATGCCCCCTAGGGCGTGTCTCTTGGGCGTGTTACTGATGTGGCATCTGAATATAGAATTTTGGGTGGCTTCTAGATTGGGTTAAATAGTACACAAGCGTGACAAGATGGTCAAGGGCATGTACGCTGGGCATGTCTGTGGGCGTGGCGGATAGACTTCGGTAGGGCATGACAACGTGCGGTTTTCTTAATCACGGGTGATGTCACGGGGGTGACAGCTGGCACACGGGCTTGTACACTAGGCGTGATTGAGCTTGATGGCCGAAATTTGCCGAACTACTGGAATTGCTGGTTTTAAAGTGTCACGCCCTAGGTCACGGGTGTGACCTAGAGGCATGACTTTGGAAAATTTTTGATTTATTACAATGTTGCAGAAATACCTATAGGGCACAAAAACATGTTATGTTAGAATTGAAAATTAAAAAAATGATTTATTTAAGTATGTACATGATATAATTATATTTTTTATTAAAACAGAACTAAAATATATATTAAAATTATGTATATCTTACTACTCATCGCATTGTTGCAAGGACTTTGGTATGGATGCATAACTGTAATGCCCCAAGTTCATAAATCAGGAAAATAGTTTCTGTGATATACTACTCGGCGGTAGGTTGTGATCACCATCGGTAGTACCGTGAGAAGGGTGAAAGAGCTTTCGGCAAGCTACCGCCCAACAGTAGAAATACCGCTAGTGTTAGCACGATCTATTTAATTGAGGAAGCTCTCGGGTTGTTACTGGGCGGCGGTAGTAGTTATAGCACGGCGGTAGTGGAAGTGGTCGTGTCGTAACCGACGCCAGATACTGCATGGCGGTAATAACCTATCAACGACGATAGTCGGCTGTAACGACGTGACCACATGTCGATCTATGATGGGAGGTCTTGGGCTATGGGCACGCGAATCAAGCCATCGATTGTGATACTATGTGGCGGTAGCAAGTTATTGCACGACGGTAGCTTGGTTTAAATCCTTGGAAGTGGCATTTTCACTTCATTCTATTATGAGACCTAAGTATGAACGACTAGAGAAAGGAGAAGGAACGTCGTCAAAGGAGATCTCGCTGCCGTTGGAGTTTTGGAGTCCCAATCTGCGAGATAAGTTCAAATCTACAGAGGCAAAGTCATAGCAGTCATTTCCATCCAGCTAGAATCTCTCTCATGAAACCAAAACGGACTTCTAGGGTAATGATCTCTTCCTTGGACATATGAACTCCTTCATTTTGGCATTTGAGGGTAGACGCTCGATGAATATGTGGAAGTGGTTCTCCCGTCAGCTAGATCCATGTATCCCCATTAATGTTACATTTAGATCCGGAATCAAAATATAGAATAGGCAGGCTGTGTGAAGCCCATCCAGAAAAATTGGTCTGGATTGGTGATGTTTGTATGTTATGTATTCCGGAGAAGACTCTGTTGTAATCACATAAATTTCCGAGTCACGGGGTGTGCTGATGGCTGCAGAGAGAGTACTGGGGGATGATCTCCAGGAAAATACCCGGTTAAGGGGAAGAATTGATAGTCTGTCCCCTACCGCTACCGTCGGCGGTAGCTCCAGTTAGCATTGTATTATTTGTATGGCCTGTCTCGTGGCGACCTGAGGGCCATTATTTTGTGAGGCCTGTCTTGTGGAGACTTAGGGGCCATCTTTTGGTGAGGCCTGTCACTTGAAGACTTGGGGGGCCAATGTGTGGAGCTGAGTGTAACACCCCCATCTGTCGCATGGCATATAACAGAAGGTCCAGCTGGAACCGACGCCATATACCACAGACAGTCGGAAGGGATACTAAATGAATAATCAAACCAACCAATTAAGACTACTCGTCCTAATCACAGAGCATTCTAGCGGAAGATTTTAAAGTTGAAAGAACCCAAAATTAATTCCATCAATATGAATGTCCACAGCTACAACAACAGGAATGAAACCCCAAATACACAGAAACAGGTACATGGCCTTAAGGCCTTACAAATGTTCACTTAATAAAGAGTGATTTACATACATCGGCTCGCAGGCCGGCCACACATGAAATATATATAAATATAACTATTCTACGGCCTTCTAGGGCCAGCACAGCAACATGGGCTCCAGCCCGCTATTTGGCGCTCGGCTCCGCAGCACCTGCAAGCACATACCACCGCACGGTGGAAAATAAAGCAACGGTCAGCTAAAAGCCGACCAAATTATAACGACCCCGCCCCTGACTCGGACGGCGGTGCTCTTTCCCTGCATACATTAGCCCAACAATATATATATAGCGCAATTATAATTCGCCACAGGTGTAGGCTCGCACGGCCAAACACCCCGTGCACTCAGGGCACATTCATGGTGAACCCTGACCCATCAGTGCATTCACCACCACCCCAGGATGGCAACAACATGTGAGCATTTAGCCTTTCTGACCACCGTCTAAGGCTCCGACTATGCCAACGGCCAGTCCCCGTCTTCGGGTCTCTCGCACCGAACCACATAGCCTAGGTCCAATTCCACTTGCCCGTTGCTCACGCCGCATGTCCAATTTAAGTCCTTTGCGCGGGCCAAGCTTCTCTCAGATCCCAAATTTTCCAAAACAATCTCATAACCCAGTTATGATCAAGGCCGGTTCCCAGACCGCCAATTTAGCAGAACACGTTTCCGCTCAATTTTCCGGGTGCGCCTTGAAGCTAACCTCCAAGGATCCCTGCTGCAATCTACCGCGTAGAAACCCGAAAAATCCAAAGCACGGAGTCTTCTCCGGCAAAACCACATCAAATGCAACATCACCGATCCAGACAAAAACACGTCCGGGTAGGCTTCACACACAATGCCTATGCCCGTACTTGTGATTCCGGGCTCTATATGCAACACAAGGGGGACTATTCCCGTCAACCCCAAGGAACACCACGCACTCACCGCATACTCGCGGGAGCGGGATTCCCTATGCAGAAAGAAAGAGCTTCAAGCGCTCAAGTTGAGAATCGTTACACTTGTAGTCCGTTTTGGCGCCATGGAAAAACTACGCGGTTAGAACTCTTCGCAATGACCTTCCCTCCACGGATCCGCTCTCCGATTTCGAAACGGTGTTCCGATGCTCCGCCGGCGGCCGTAAACCTCCTTCTTCTTCCTCTCCTCTCTCACTTTGGAAGGGAGAACTTTGGAGAGAAAATGAGGGAATAACTCCCCATTCCCGGCCTTAACAGAGCAGGATTTCTTCTGGGCCGTCGGATCCTAATTAAAGAAAATGAACGGCTCAGATCTGCACAAAATTCCCAGACCTGGGCCGCACACGGCTTGGCACACGGCCGTGTCCATGGCCGTGTGCCTCGATCCAGGCACGATCGTCGAACTGGGAAACGCACACGGGCCACGACACGCCCGTGTCTGACCTGACACGCCCGTGTCGGGCTCCTCGACACGCCCGTGTCCGTGGGCGTGTCACGCATAACCGCCACGGCAACGGACACGACCCATCAGGACACGGGTAGGGACACGGGTTGGCACACGCCCGTGTCGGATGACACGCCCGTGTCATCCGGCCGTGTTTCTGGCCGTGTCCTTCTCGGGTTGAAAACGGCCAAAAAATCACCAGCCAGACACGGCCTTGGACACGCTCGTGTCCTAGGCCGTGTACCCCTACAGGCACCAAAAACTCTTTTTTTCGCGACCGACTCGCACACAACTTTCGGGGCGTTACAAATCTCCCCCACTTAAGGAATTTCGTCCCGAAATTAAGCAAAGGTACACAAAAGCTAAATGATACCTGAGTGGAATAACTCGGGGTATTCCTCCAACATAGCTTGCTCTCGCTCCCAAGAAAGCTCCTCACGTCCGCAATTATCCCAACGGACTTTAACCATTCAGACCTCCTTGTTGCGGAGTCGTTTGACTGCAACATCTTCAATTCGCACTGGTTTGACCCTTGTTGTTAACTCATAGTCAACCGGTACCTGATTGTCCGCAACGATCTGCGAAGGCTCTTGCACTGCCTTACGCAACACCGATACGTGGAATACATCATGCAGCCCACTCAACTCTGTCGACAGCTTTAATCTATACGCCGCCTCGCCAACACGCTCCAGGATTTCAAATGGTCCAAGGTATCTCGGACTCAGCTTCTTCAAGCGTCGAACCCGCGATACACCCTTGAACGGCTTGATCTTCAAATATACCATGTCGCCAACGTTGAACTCCACATTTCTATGTTTGGCATTGTAATACTTTGACTGTCTATCCTGAGCAATCTTCAGCCTTTCCTGAATTGTCCGTATCATTGAAGTGGCATCTTCCACCGCTTGACGTTTATACAACTTTGATTCGCCTGCCTCCAACCAAGACAACGGCGTACGACACTTCCTTCCGTACAAGGCTTCGAAAGGCGCCATTCCAATGCTTGCCTGAAAGCTGTTGTTGTAAGCAAACTCCACCATGTACAGGTGATCCTCCCAATACTTCCCGAAATCTAGGACGCACATGCGAAGCATGTCCTCCATAGTCCTGTTGACTCTCTCGGTTTGGCCATCTGTCTGCGGGTGAAATGCTGTGCTGAACTTTAGCTTAGTACCCAACAGACCATGCACCAACCTCCAGTCATTTGACGTGAAGCGTCCATCACCGATCACTAACAATACTTCTAGGCACACCATGCAATCGTACAATATTATCCACGTAGAGTTTGGCTAACTTTTCCACTGGATCCTCCTTTCTCATTGGGATAAAGTGCGACACTTTTGTCAATCTATCTACGACCACCCAAATGGCGTCATTTCCCTTCTGCGACTTCGGCAAACCGTGCACAAAATCCATAGATATATCGTCGAACTTCCATTCTGGGATAGGAAGGGATTTCAAGAAACCTCCGGGCTTCTGGCATTCCGCCTTCACTAATGCACAAGTACGACACTTGGCCACATAAAGTGCCACATCCTTCTTCAAACCCGGCCACCAGAATAATTTCTTCATGTCTCTATACATCTTAGTGCTTCCCGGGTGGATTGAGTACTTAGTATGATGAGCCTCATACATCAACTCCTCCCGAATATTATCCGCACTAGGAACGCATAGACGACTGTCCTTCCTTAGCAACCCATCTTCAACCACAAACTGGGAATTTGACCCATCCAAAGCTTCATCCAAGATTTGCTTCATGCTGCTATCTTGAACCAAAGCCCGCCGAACTCTATCCGTTAGGTCACACTGCACCTCTGTCCAAAACAGTTTCGCCTCGGCACTTGACTGCTTATCGACACAAGATATCTCCAATGCCCTCCAACTCTTGGACCAATCTCTCATCATGTACTGATAACCAATTGGCTTGTGCGGGAATCTTACGACTCAACGCATCCGCCACTGCATTTCCTTTCCCAGGCACATAGTGTATCTTGAAGGTGTAGTCCCCTAAGAACTCCATCCACCTCCGCTGCCTCATGTTCAGATCCTTTTGGTCCAATAGGTACTTCAAACTCTTATGATCGGTGTAAATATCGACCTTCACACCGTACAGAATAGTGCCTCCAAAGCTTTAGAGCAAAAATCACGGCCGCTAACTCTAAGTCGTGGACCGGATAATTCCTCTCGTGAACCTTCAATTGTCGTGAACCATAAGCTATCACTCTCCCATGCTGTAGCAGAACACAGCCCAAACCACTGCCCGAAGCATCACTATAGATCTCGAACCCTTCGGTTCCACTTGGCGAACATAAAATGGGCGCCGTGGTCAACCGCCTCTTCAATTCTTCAAAAGCCTGTTCGCACTCCGGAGACCACACAAACTTCTGATCCTTTCTTGTCAACGTCGTGAGTGGTAGTGCTATCCGCGAGAAGTTCTCTACGAAGCGCCTGTAGTAGCCAGCAAGCCCCAGAAAACTCCGGACCTCTGCCACCGTAGTCAAAGTAGGCCACTCCCGTATCGCCACTATCTTCGCCGGATCCACAGCTATTCCTTCTCCACTGACAACATGACCAAGGAACGCTATCGAGGATAACCAGAACTCACACTTGGAGAACTTTGCATACAACTGACTTTTCCTCAATGTCTCCAACACTATGTGTAAATGCTTGTAATGATCCTCCTCGCACCGCGAATACACCAGGATATCATCGATGAATACTATCACAAACTGATCCAAGTATTCTCTGAACGTCCTATTCATCAGATCCATAAATACGGATGGCGCATTCGTCAACCCAAACGGCATAACCGTGAACTCGTAATGCCCAAACCGTGTACTAAATGCTGTCTTTGGGATGTCGCTCTCCCTTATCCTCAACTGATAGTAACCGGACTTCAAATCTAACTTCGAATATACAGTTGATCCAACCAGCTGATCAAATAGATCGTCAATCCTCGGGATTGGATATTTGTTCTTCTCCGTAAGTTTGTTCAATTCCTGATAATCGATACAAAGCCGCAAGCTCCCATCTTTCTTCTTAACAAAGAGAACTGGTGCGCTCCAAGGCGACGAACTTGGACGCACATAACCTTGCTCTAGCAAATCTTGCAGTTGCACCTTCAACTCTGCCATTTCTCTTGGGGCTATCCGATAGGGGGAGCGTGACACCGGTTTGGCACCCGGTACTAGCTCTATAGTAAAGTCTATCTCCCGCTGAGGAGGGGCTCCTGGGAGATCATCTTAGAAACACATCAGGATACTCGGACACAACTGGGATGTTGCCCAAACTAGGTTTAGGCGTCGCAGTCTGCACTAGAGTGACATACAGTTCTGCCCCAGACCGAACTTCCTTGAACACCTGAAGGGCCGATATCAGAACTTTCCCTGACCCCTTCATGCCCGCAAAAGTAGCCTCTACACCAGTGTCCAGACCCAACTTGACTTCTTTACGGTTGCAATCAATACATGCACTCTGCTCCGAGAGCCAATCCATACCGAAAATTACGTCGAACTCCACTAATGGTAGAACCAACGCCCGCAAATCAAACTCCCGGTCTCCAATCCGAATCTTCACAACACAAATCCTATCCGCACGCATTGAGCACCCATTAGGCAACAACACATCCAACTTGTTTTCTGCCATCGAGAGCGGAACTCCGATGCGCGATATAAACTTTTCAGACAAGAAGGAATGTGATGCTCCCGTATCAAAAAGGGCTCTCGCCGGAAACCCAAAGATTAACACAAAGCCTAGCATTAACAAACGTAAGATAACAAATACGAAGGTAACAACTATAAAAGTTAAACCACTGTAATTTAACTCATACCTGTCACCACATCCGCTTGCTTAATGGCCTCCTGTAGGCCAAGGTTGTAGACTCTTAGGCTGGGCTAGAGCATGATGGGATGCGGTTGACTCCACCGCCTTCCCTTTCTCCTCATAAGTCGCTCCAGGTCTCCTCTCGGACTTTGAACGTCCGCTCCAACACTCCCGAGCAAAATGCCCCGTCTTCCCGCAGTTGTAGCAAGCTCCGGGGACTCGACTTGTAGTTGCCCCCGATGCATCAGCCGAAGGGGCTGAGTTTGAAGTCCTCCGCTTCTTGTTCCATCTGCGGAAACCTGTCTTGTTACTTGGCACCTTGAACTCGGTCTTCCTTTCTCCTGGGTCCCTCTTCTCTTGAACCTTCTTCGCAACCTTTTCCAACGATCGGGCTGAATTGACCAAGGCTAGGAAGCCCTGCGCCTTAGGCCCAGCAAGGAGTAACTGTAAATCGCCGCGAAGACCCTCATAGAATCGGTTGGTCTTCCTCTCTTCTTCTGAAAACATAGCACCAGCATAACGACCCAACCATATGAACTCATGCAGATATTCGTCCACGCTTCTGGATCCCTGAGTCAACCCAAGAAATTGATTCTCCATATCCAACCTCTGAGCAGAAGGTACAAATCTGGCTAGGAACAATCTTGAAAATTCCTCCATCGGCACATCCGCAAGCTGCCTTCCCACTAGAAGATGAAACTCCAACTCGTCCCACCACATCCTCGCTTCTCCTTCCAAAAGAAAAGTCGCTATGGTGGTCTTCTGCCACTCCTCAGTCATTGTGGCCGTCAACACCCTCTTTATGGAAGAGAGCCAGTCCTCAGTTTGAGTTGGTGTTCCAACCCCATTAAACCTCGGAGGATTAAAGCCCATCACATGCTTTAGCTGCCACTCCGTAGTTCTCCTCGGCTCTACTAACTCAACTGCCGCGCGTTCCACCACTCTCGGCTCTGCCGCCCTAACCGGTTCTTGCTCATTTGCAGGAGGTGCGCGATGCATTTGCCCTGCAGGTTGGGCATTTATCATTGCGAACACGGCTTCAGCCACCATCCTGATGGTTTCCGCTGAAGGAGGTGTAGCAGGCACGTCCCTTGGTGCACTACTTTCCGCTGATTGCGGACGCTCTGACTGACCAGCACCGCTCCCAGCTGCCTAAATTAGCAAAGACACACGATTAGACAACAAACAAATTGCTAAAAGCAATCATTGGAACACTCAGGTTCCACCAAACAAGTGTATTTTCATTCCTAAGTGGACATTCATGGGTTCTTTTTGATGTTATAACGATGACGCACACATGTGCTCACCACCCCTTAAAAGAATTCGCCCACGAATTCATTTAAGCTTGACCGTAACCAGAAGTCTGATACCAAATTGTAACACCCCCATCTGTCGCATGGCATATAACAGAAGGTCCAGCTGGAACCCGACGCCATATACCACAGACAGTCGGAAGGGATACTAAATGAATAATCAAACCAACGCATTAAGACTACTCGTCCTAATCACAGAGCATTCTAGCGGAAGATTTTAAAGTTGAAAGAACCCAAAATTAATTCCATCAATATGAATGTCCACAGCTACAATAACAGGAATGAAACCCCAAATACACAGAAACAGGTACATGGCCTTAGGCCTTACAAATGTTCACTTAATAAAGAGTGATTTACATACATCGGCTCGCAGGCCGGCCACACATGAAATATATATAAATATAACTATTCTACGACCTTCTAGGGCCAGCACAGCAACATGGGCTCCAGCCCGCTATTTGGCGCTCGGCTCCGCAGCACCTGCAAGCACATACCACCGCACGGTGGCAAATAAAGCAACGGTCAGCTAAAAGCCGACCAAATTATAACGACCCCGCCCCTGACTCGGGACGGCGGTGCTCTTTCCCTGCATAACATTAGCCCAATAATATATATATAGCGTAATTATAATTCGCCACAGGTGTAGGCTCGCACGGCCAAACACCCCGTGCACTCAGGGCACATTCATGGTGAACCCTGACCCATCAGTGCATTCACCACCACCCCCAGGATGGCAACAACATGTGAGCATTTAGCCTTTCTGACCAACGTCTAAGGCTCCGACTATGCCAACGGCCAGTCCCCGTCTTCGGGTCTCTCGCACCGAACCACATAGCCTAGGTCCAATTCCACTTGCCCGTTGCTCACGCCGCATGTCCAATTTAAGTCCTTTGCGATGGCCAAGCTTCTCTCGGATCCCAAATTTTCCAAAACAATCTCATAACCCAGTTATGATCAAGGCCGGTTCCCAGACCGCCAAGTTAGCAGAACACGTTTCCGCTCAATTTTCCGGGTGCGCCTTGAAGCTAACCTCCAAGGATCCCTGCTGCAATCTACCGCGTAGAAACCCGAAAAATCCAAAGCACGGAGTCTTCTCCGGCAAAACCACATCAAATGCAACATCACCGATCCAGACAAAACACGTCCGGGTAGGCTTCACACACAATGCCTATGCCCGTACTTGCAATTCGGGCTCTATATGCAACACAAGGGGGACTATTAACGTCAACCCCAAGGAACACCACACACTCACCGCATACTCGCGGGAGCGGGATTCCCTATGCAGAAAGAAAGAGCTTCAAGCGCTCAAGTTGAGAATCGTTACACTTGTAGTCTGTTTTGGCGCCATGGAAAAACTACGCGGTTAGAACTCTTCGCAATGACCTTCCCTCCACGGATCCGCTCTCCGATTTCGAAACGGTGCTCCGATGCTCCGCCGGCGGCCGTAAACCTCCTTCTTCTTCCTCTCCTCTCTCACTTTGGAAGGGGAGAACTTTGGAGAGAAAATGAGGGAATAACTCCCCATTCCCGGCCTTAATAGAGCAGGATTTCTTCTGGGCCGTCGGATCCTAATTAAAGAAAATGAACGGCTCGGATCTGCACAAAATTCCCCAGACCTGGCCGCACACGGCTTGGCACACGGCCGTGTCCATGGCCATGTGCCTCGATCCAGGCACGATCGTCGAACTGGGAAACGCACACGGGCCAAGACACGCCCGTGTCTGACCTGACACGCCCGTGTAGGGCTCCTCGACACGCCCGTGTCCGTGGGCGTGTCATGCATAACCGCCACGGCAACGGACCGACCCATCAGGACACGGGTAGGTACATGGGTTGGCACACGCCCGTGTCGGATGACACGCCCGTGTCATCCGGCCGTGTTCTGGCCGTGTCCTTCTCGGGTTGAAAATGGCCAAAAAATCACCAGCCAGACACGGCCTTGGACACGCCCGTGTCCTAGGCCGTGTACCCCTACAGGCACCAAAAACTCTTTTTTCGCGACCGACTCGCACACAACTTTCGGGGCGTTACACTGAGAGCCTGTATGTCCGAGATTAGGTGGGTGTGAGTGCTAGCCTAGGATCATAATGGGGTTATGTATTATACAGATGGGAAAGTGGATGATGACTCGCATCGTAGCTGCCGCGCCCGATGATTTGAGCACGAGCAATAGTTGAACTGTACCCCAACTATTGGGTCCTTTGATCTCAATGTCCTGGATTTGAAGAAGACCTTGTAGATAATGATATAAACATGATGTAATCTAACATGTCCTACAAGTTCTATGTATGCATGGTACCTTCTATGCATTGATTGGACAGGTTGATTCAAGTGGCCAAGAAAGGTGATGACTAGGCAAGCTAGTGGAAAGATAGACAACTATCTAAGTACACAGATTTAGAGTGAAGTCTATTCAATCAACGCCAGGTGGATAATAGCGCTGGTTTCAGGTTGTATAGTCAAATCCAAACAATTGTCAAGGCAAAGATGTGGCTAAATTCACAGGCTTTGAGTGAAGTCCATTCACTCAACACGATAACTTCATATTCGTTGAGTATAGCTCAGACAGTCAAAGCCATAAAAAATCTGTGTGGATATTTGACTAAGTACACATGCATTGAGTGAAGCTCATTCACTCAACTCCATGTGATAAAAAGCACTTACTGAACCTTAGTCAGTCAGAGACTGTGATTTCACACAGAAATTTGGATAAGTTCAAATGCGTTGAGTGAAGGCTGCTCACAAAATGCCTAGTAATACAATAAAATCTATTAAGTAGTATGGCATTGAGTGAACCTTACTCACTCAATGCCAAGTGACAGAAAATCTATCTAAGTAGTTTGGCGTTGAGTGAAGCTACTCACTCAATGTCTATTGACAAATAATCTATCTGTGTTTTGGCATTGAGTGGAGCTTACTCACTCAACGCCTAGTGACAGAATATATATCAAAGTGTTTTGGCGTTGATGAAGCTCACTCACTCAACGCCTATACTAAAGATGCTTGATTTTTGCTAAGTCCACAGATAGTGATGTCAGCAAAGTCAATAAGTCAATAGAGTTTGAATTTGTTGCAGGAATGCTACAGTATGTGATAAATATCACCACTTGCTTTTAGTACAGTCATTAATGCAAAAGTTGGTAGCGGCCAACAAATTCAAGGTGGGGACCACTGCTCAAAGAACCGTTGATGCGCTAATAATAAAAGGCTGAGATCGAGGAAGAAGTAGTAGCTTATGGGAAATTACTGTTGGACTTCATCTTCCTGCTCTCCATTGCTATAGAGCTTGGAGAACCAGTTCAAAGTGCTAATCTAAGTGCAAAGCAAGTTATTGTGTGACTCACAAATAGTTAGCTATTTAAGAAGCTATTCTCTCAAGAATCAAATCATCTTCAACAACCAGATCAAATATTCCTCTTTCTGAGTAATAAGAAGAAGCTGAGTCATCTGTTTTCAGCAATCTGCAAAATAGGGATGAGTTTATCTCAGCTTGAGAAGCTAGTAAGGGAAAACGCCCCAACAACAGTTACTTCACAGATCCAACAGAACATTTCCTGAAGATATATTTCTGGAGCTATGTAGAAGAGAAAGTTGAGCTTCTGGTTCAATTCAGCAAGGCGCAGAGCAGCAGATCTGTAAAGTTGCTTCCAGCTCAAGATTCTTGTAGCTGTGAAGAAGTTAGGGCTGAGGATATCTTAACTCAGGATGAAGAAGAAGGCTTAGAAAAATTTCTCTATTGTCATAGTCAAACCACCCACACTCACACACTGTGGCATCTTAATAGATCTGAGTTATGTGCCTAAATATATAAAGGCTGAGTGTAGGGATCTTAGTGTGGATCTGCATGTAGGATCACTGGTTGATCTGAGGTAGGATTCTGTTAAGAATCTGAGTGTAGGGCTTTGGCCTGAGAAGTAGGATTCAAGTGTGAATCTGAGTTGTAGGGCTTTTGAGCATGAGGTAGGAGAGTCATTCTCTCTGAGTGGTACAACACTTATGCCTGAGTTGTAGGATCCTGTTGGGTCCGGCATTCCTTCACTTGACCTGTGGCGTTTTGCTACTTATTTAAGAAATTAAGTAGCGCCCTCTCCAACAGTCCGGGCTTTTGGTGCAGTTGGGTATGCGCTTGATCCTTCAATTGGTATCAGAGCAGGTCACAGGTTCAAGACTGGGGGCACTATTAAATCCTGATTTTTCCCTTCTACCTGTGTGGGTCCGGCGGGTCAGGCAACCGTGGACATGTGGTAACCCCACCTCTGAGCCGTGAAACCGTGGACATGTGGTAACCCCACCTCTGAGCCGTGTGGGCCATGTGGTAACCCCACCTCTGAGCCATGTGGGCCATGTGGTAACTCCACCTCTGAGCCGACGGGTTGTGCTGGACGCCGGGGGGGATTATTGGGTCCGGCGTTCCTTCACTTGACCTGTGGCGCTTTGCTACTTATTTAAGAAATTAAGTAGCGCCCTCTCCAACAGTCCGGGCTTTTGGTGCAGTTGGGTTTGCGCTTGATCCTTCAATTTGTATCAGAGCAGGTCACAGGTTTCAAGACCGTGGGGCACTATTAAATCCTGATTTTTCCCTTCTACCTGTGTGGGTCCGGCGGGTCAGGCAACCGTGGACATGTGGTAACCCCACCTCTGAGCCGTGAAACTGTGGACATGTGGTAACCCCACCTCTGAGCCGTGTGGGCCATGTGGTAACCCCACCTCTGAGCCATGTGGGCCATGTGGTAACTCCACCTCTGAGCCGACGGGTTGTGCTGGACGCCGGGGGGGGGGGATTTGTTGGGTCCGGCGTTCCTTCACTTGACCTGTGGCGCTTTGCTACTTATTTAAGAAATTAAGTAGCGCCCTCTCCAACAGTCCGGGCTTTTGGTGTAGTTGGGTATGCGCTTGATCCTTCAATTGGTATCAAAGCGAGGTTACAGGTTCAAGACCGGGGCACTATTAAATCCTGATTTTTCCCTTCTACCTGTGTGGGTCCGGCGGGTCAGGCAACCGTGGACATGTGGTAACCCCACCTCTGAGCGGTGAAACCGTGGACATGTGGTAACCCCACCTCTGAGCCGTGTGGCCATGTGGTAACCCCACCTCTGAGCCATGTGGGCCATATGGTAACTCCACCTCTGAGCCAACGGGTGGGCTGGACGCCGGGGGGGGGGGGATTGTTGGGTCCGGCGTTCCTTCACTTGACCTGTGGCGCTTTGCTACTTATTTAAGAAATTAAGTAGCGCCCTCTCCAACAGTCCGGTCTTTTGGTGCAGTTGGGTATGCGCTTGATCCTTCAGATCCCTTTGGATCTGAGGTAGGGACATTGTGCATGAGAAGTAGGAGAGTCATTCTCTCTAAAGTAGAATCCTTTGGGATCTGAGGTAGGGATGTCCTCCCAGCCTGAGTGGTATGGCTTTGGCATGAGGTAGGTGATCAGTTGATCACTGAGTTGTAGGGCTTAATGCTTGAGTTATAAGGCTTGGAGGAGACAAAGAGATGCCGAGGGATCTATGGTGTAAGCTTTTATGAGCAGAGATTGGAGAAGTGCCTTGTCTAACAAGTTGTTAGAAAGGTGGAGGGAAAGTGGTGTACCCATAATTTGGGGACCACTATAAATTTGTTGTGTTATGTGTGTGATTGCCTTGAAAGCACAACTAACATAATCACATCACTCAAATAAGTAATTAAGTCAAAATATAGCATAAGAGACCAATAACCTATTCACCCCCCTCTAGGTAATTTTGCTATCTTTGAAAACAAAGACTTTCAAGTAGTATCAGAGGGAGGTTAATCTATCAAAAGCTAGCTAAGGTCTCATACTAAGCTCTTGGAGCTTGCTTTAAATCATAGAGAGCTTTATGCAATCTAAAGACATATGAGGGATGAGTTGGAGAGTGAAACCTGGTGGTTGTTCAACATAAACCTCTTTTTAAGTTCTACATTCAGAAAGGCGCTCTTGACATCCATTTTAGACTTTAAATTTCTTGTAAGCAACATATGCAAGGAAAATCCTGATTGCTTCCAGCCTTGCAACAAGAGAAAAAGTCTGGTCATAGTCAATCCCTTCCTCTTGCCTATAACCTTGAGCAACCAACCTTGCTTTATTCCTTATGATGACACCCTTGGGCATCTAGTTTGTTTCTATATACCCACCTAGTTTCAATGACTGGATAGTATTTGGATCTTGGAACTAAGTCCCAAATCTGCATCTCTCAAATTGATAGAGCTCCTCTTGCATTGCAATAATCCAATGTGGACCTTACTCTGCATCTTTGACGGCTCAATTTGAGATATGAAGCAGACATGCATCAAATCTTGGTTGAGTTGATGCCTTTTATGTACACCAACTAACATGTCTCCAATCACTTGAGATATTGGGTGATCTCTAAGTATGACAAATTTAGTGGGTGGAGTTGGTTGTTTAACAGCTTGGGGAGTAAATTCCTCTTATGGAATTAGGTTTGTTATTGTTGGTTCTCACTGATTACAGTGTCTTCTTCTTTACTTTCTTTAACACCTTGTGGAGAAGGATGGCTAACTGCCTCATTGGTAAGGGTCAATTCATTAAGCTTCTCACATAAATTATGTTCCTGCAAAGATTCATTGGTAGAAGAAGCCTTCTCCTTGAAAAACATGTTAGTCTCATCAAAAGAAATATGGATGGATTATTCAATTCTTAAGGTAGATTTGTTATACACCCTATAAGCCTTGCTTACTTGGGAATATCGAAGAAAAATTCCCATATCAGCCTTAGCTTCAAACTTTCTAATGTGTTTCTTATTGTTGTTGTGTATATACATAAACATCCAAAATTTTTAAAGTATCTACTTTAGGTTTCTTCCCTTTTAGTAGCTCATAAGGAGTCTTATTCTTAAGCTTGTGTATAAGACTTCTATTCAGTACATAATTTGTTGTGCTTACAGCCTCTCCCAAAAGGATAGGGCAAATAAGGATCTACAAGTAATGTGCTGCTGATTCAATTAGTGTTCTATTCTTCCTTTCAGCAACCCCATTTTGTTGAGGTGTTCTAGGAGATGAGAAGCAATGTTTGATGCCTTCCTTCCTACAGAACTCTTGCATAAGAAAAGACTCAAACTGAGTAGATTACTCCATCTGTATCTTCTTGAGAAAATTTGTAGAACCTTAAATTATCAGACTTAGATCTTAGAAAGAAAACCCAAATGAATCTAGAGAAGTCATCTACAATCACTAAATTATAAGATTTCCCTCCTATGCTTTGTACTGTTATAGGTCCAAAAGGTCCATATGTAGTAAGTACAATATCTTAGGCGAGTCACATTTGTTTAATCATTTAAAACTACTTTTAGTTTGCTTGCCTAATTGACAAGCCCTGCAAATGCTTTCCTTTTTGGGGGGGCAAGAAGGCAATCCTCTAATAAGGTTGTCCCTAGATAGCTTGACAATGTTTTTCAGGTTAACATGACCTAGTCTCCTATGCCAAAGGTCATTATAATTACTAGTTGAATTAAACAGGCAAATTTCAGATTTAGCTGACTGGAATTTAATAATATAAATGTTTCCTACTTTAGTGCCAGTCAATACTACATGATTTTCTAAAGAAGTAATAATACAGGAGATTTTAGTAAATGATACCTGATACATTTCATCACATAATTGACTTTAGAGATAAGTTATACTTCAGTCCACATACATATGTAACATTCTGAAGGTGATAGCTCCAACTTTGACTTGACCATAACCTTCAGTCTAGCCACAATTGGAGTCATCAAATATTACTTTTGTCCTAGCTTTGTCTTGTAATGTGTTAAGTTGGCCTTATTTCCCAGTCATGTGCTTAGAACAGCCACTGTCTAGATAACACTATTGCTCTGGTGTAGGACAGTCTTTCACCTGCAATGAATTAGATTAGCCATTCCTGTCTAATATAAAGAAAAGATGGAGAAGAGAGATGACCTGAAAAATTGGATCCTAGAGTTAAGGACCATCATCCTGTCTACCTGGGAGCATATAAAGACTAAGAAAACTCATAGAGGCAAACTCTATAACTCAGGTGAATGGAACAAGATGGAAGAAAGGGAAAATGGAAGGAGTAAATTCAGAAGGACAAGTATGCATGCACATTGGCTCCTGATGGCATTGAACCTATAATACATTCCCAAACCTTATAGTTACTTCCATTGGTAGAAAAGTCAAGAAGTCTGAAGCAGCTGAAGCAGACAAAGCTGACAAGAAAGGAAAAAAGATAGCTGATGGAGCTGAGAAGGAAGAAAGATCCAAAAGAAGCCCAAGGGCAGTGACATTGTGATAAGGGAACCTAAAACATGAAAAGTTTCTTGTTCTACTTATAGGGGTCTTAAGGAATGTGTTATGTTTTGTATATGCACAAAAACATTTGTTCCTTATATGATAAATGAAAATCATTTATGAGTTATGCAATGTGTATTTTACTGTATATGTTGCATATTTGTGTAAGCGTATAACATTGTCTAGGTTTTGACTTCTTCAAATAAGGGGAGATTGTTGGATCCCTTGTTCCTAATTTCCTGGATTTGAATAAGGTCTTATAGACTGTGGCAGTATGGTGGTCAGGTGGTCTGTTATTGTTCGGAGGCCGGGCGGTCTGGCGATTTATCTCAGTGGCTTGTCTGTCGGCTGTTGCTGTTTGGAATCTATTGCAGTACGAAGGCCGGGCGGTCTGTTGCAGTTTGGTATCCGTGCGGTCCGGAGGTTTGTCTCAGGATACTTGGAGACCAGCGGTCTAGCGGTCTCCTCTGGTGGCTTGTTCTTTGTGGCAGCTTGTTCTCTCCTTCTGGTGGTTGTCGAGCGGTTAGCCCACTCGTCTAACCACACGACTTGTTCGGTCTGCTTATTTGTAAAGCCGCATATACTTGAAATTATTTAGTCCCACATTGCTTATTTGTAATCTCTCTCATCTCCTCCATTCTATAAAAGGGAGTCTATATCTTTGTAATACTCACCTTCTTTTGGATAAAAAAGTTTTTTTTTATTCCAATTTCTAGTTTTTTGAAAGAATTGGTTTCAAGATACCCTAACACCTAGAGGGGGGGGGGGGTGAAAAGGTTCAATTCTTATTTTATTTAGACAGTTAAGTTAAATCCACAGTTGGACAACCTTTGATAACACTATCACAGCCATAAACATCATAAACAAAAGATTAAAAACAAACACAACCAACACAACATACACATAGATTTATAGTGGTTTCCCCAAGAGATGGTACATACCTTTCCCCCCAACGCCTATCTAGCAGTATATTAGATTCGACCTAACTTCCATTCCACCTTCTCAGATCCTCAGATCTTACAACTCAGAACCCAAAATGGTTCCTACAGATCACACATCAACAAGTGCTACAACTCAGATTTTTTCAGAGAATCCTACCTCAGAGTGAGTCCACACTCCTACAACTCAGGCAATCCAGCCCTACCTCAGCCTCTTTCACCAGGCCTACTGCTTAGAGAAATCAATCTCCTACCTCAGGCTAACAACCCTACCTCAGCCTTTATAGATATAGGATTACAACTCAGAGAACTGAATCTCTTACACTCAGATCTAGAATAGATCTTACAAAAATTGATTGAGAGAATGTTTATTTCTTCACCCAAGAGAAATATGAATGGATAGACTTCTTGATCAATTCTGGAATGAACTGACTACTTAAGATCCAACCTGCCTTAGCTTCTTCAAAGCTTCTTGAATCTGAACAAAGTAAGGTTGATCTTTCTTGAAAAGTTGGAGTCGATCCACAATCAAGCTCTCCTCTTCTTTTAGATGTTACTCTGAATTCTTCGTGCAAACTTGTTCAAGATCTGCCTTCTTTTAGACAGAGACTTGTTGATTTCAGGATGAAACAACTACTCAATTCTTCACTCACCCCTTTCGTCAATAGAACATGTCTTATATAGATCCAATCCGAGGTTACCGGCTGATCCGATTTATAACGGCCTTCTGACAGATGTGACAGTTTTGTCAGTTGCCACAGCTGTCAAGTCTTCACACTTGACATTTGAACCTTTACCACTTTTACCTAAGCAGAAAGTGTGAGACTGAACTTCAAATGTGTCTATACAAATGGAACATGTGTTGACACAATTCTTGATGATGTTGACATAGCTCATAGAATGTCGACATAGATCTTCTTTATTTTCTCGACACAGCTTCTGAAGAATGTGTTGACACAAGTTCTGTGTGTCGACACAATCTGCTTACAGTCTTGACATAGTTGGTGTTGATAGAATTCTTGAGTGTGTCGACACAAGTCCTGTGTATCGACACACTTACTGTAGACTGAATTTCTGTGTCATCACAAGTCCTGTGTGTCGACACAATTGCTGTAGACTGAATTTCTGTGTGTCGACACAAGTCCTGTGTGTCGACACAATCTGGCTCCTAGTGTCGACACACTTCTTCACAAGTGTCGACACTTGTACTTAGAATACTTTACTGCATTTCTTAACCTGCACATTGAAACTCAACATCACATCAAATACACAATGATGTATTTCATTGAGTTAAGTGAGGCTTCTCCAAATCAGGTACATAATTTCCAATGTACCCAACAATCTCCCCAATTTGGAGAAGTCATAACCATTAGTCAATGATATACACCACTTATAATAAAATAGGGATTATGATGTAAACAGTCATTTCAAAGCAAGGTTAACCATAAGCAGACATAGCATGTAACAATATTATCACAAAATATGTTATAATATAGTAATCATGCATCACATAAACATAAGTATACAATATCAAATCATGAATATACCAATGAATTCATTTAGATATGTCCAGCAATTCAGAATAACATGGATTTAGTCCAAAATGATTACATAAACCTAAACCTAGTCAATCTAACCCTAGGATTGACCAGGTTCCCTAATGACAATTCCTTTGCCAAACTGAATTCTAGCGTGTACTGAAGCTCCAGTGTCCTCAGCCAGCATCTTCCTTTAATATCCTTCTTCTGAAGCTCTTCCGCCTTGATCCTTTGCCTTTCAAAGTAATGAAATGGCTTGGGAAATACTTGCTAGGCTCTACAGAGTTAACATGTACCTTCCCAGCTCTAAGGTCTCTTCTGAAGTGGTATATAACATCATGCCGCTCCTGATATTTGCTCCATTCCTGTTCAGAATACCACTTCCCTCTATCATGCATATTCTCTTTAACCACATGCCAAGCAGTCAAAATAATATTCCTGGAGGTTGGACTCCATTGTTCAAAATCAGGCTTTAATTCAGCCTGTTCTCTAAACCACTTCTTAGATAGCCGAGCTTCTCTTTCTTTATAATATAGCAGCAGATATTTCTACCTCTTCAACAATAACATTCTGTGCCCCCATTGGAGGACTGTACATTTGTTGTACTTCCTGCTGAAGTACTTCAAAGTCTTGAGGTGGATAAATGACTTGGGCTACTTCCTGCTGAACCCCTTTAATATAAGCAGGTCGAATTCATGATTCTGCAGTGTTGTCATCATCACAAAGGGGTTTGTTGGATCCCTAGTTGATTTGGGCTAGGTTCACTGACTTAGGATGTGACCCATCATGTATAGCCAGGGTCAAGTTGTGTCCTAGAGTCTAGGTCAAGTCCTTAGGCTCAACTCCAGATGGACCAGCTTTCATCAAGACCATCAGAGACTCCAGTCTAACAAGTTTTCAAGACTAAGTGAAATGAGTTCGACGTTCGTCGAACTCAGCTCGACGAAAGGAGTTCTGCGCTACACGATCGTGAGACAATTCTTAGTGCTGAGCTCGACGATCTGTGTTCTCTGTTCGACGAAGACTCAGTTTCTACATCAAGCCAAAGTCAGGACAACTTCAAGATTTTTTCTAAGTCCAGCTTCAAGCTTCGGTCGACGAATTATATTCTGAGCTCTACGAACTTGGACCTCAAGTTGTCAATTTCTCAGGTCGACGAAGTCAGCTTATCAGGTCGACGAATGCTTTACTCTACTCGACGATTTCTGGACTCAGAGAATTTGTGTCGACACTTAGGGTTTGTGTCGACACCAAACAATTTGTGTCGACACCGGCTTAGGTCGACACCAGAGGTTTGCGTCGACACCAGGATATCAGTCGACACCCGCTTATGTCGACACCAGATGACTTGGTCGACACAAAGATCAATCTGTCGACACCAACTTATGTCGACACAGCATTTCAGCAGATGCAGAGTATTTTGCCTAAGTCCAGAACTTTTCTCAGCTCGACGAATTCGGTTCTCAGCTCAACGAATGAAGTCTATCTGTTTGACGAATGAAGATTGTCTGGTCGACGAACTCTCTCAAGATCAGCTCGACGAACTCAAGATCAACTTGACGAACACAAGTGCAGCTCGACGAATTGTGTTCTCTACTCGACGAATCCAGACTAGGTTTTCTTCAAGTTTCCCGTCCCGTTTCTTGGCTCTGATTCCTGAACATTTATTGCCAGATCTTCTCGGAATGTTACCGTTAGAACATGCATTGACTATGGACGATTACATGGACAGTTAGGAAAGTCATTGATTGCTGATTTCTCCAAAGCCGACTGCAATTACTGCTCAACATTCAAATTTTGAATGTTCCTCAGTTAGACATAGAGCGACATAGAAAGAAAAGGATCAAGCAGTAAAAAAGTAATAGACACACAGTACAACAAGAAAGAAATACACACCATCAGACAGACACTCTGAGGTTGCAGAGAAGAACAATCATTCTAAAATCAAAAGTTCTTGACTGCAATCAGCCTTGACTAGGGAACATTTTCAAGAAGAAGAAGAAGAAGAACAATCAAATTCAATCAAGAGTCTTCTTCTCTCTATTTTCAGGACACCTTCAAAGGACAACAAAGTTCTATCTGTCAGAAGAAGTTCCTGAAGCATTTCTGGTCCAGGCATTCTAGGTCATTGAAGACCTATCACCTGAAGCAGTGCTCCAGCATTCCTGACTAACTCAAGATCTCAGGGGGAGCAAGATCTGCTACAATCAATCACAAGTCTTCTCTCTGACTGTTGACAGAGAAGACACTATCACCTTCTTTCTAATTCCTGTACAGGGTTTAAATCCTTCAAAATTATTCTGGTTGCAAGTCTCCTTCTAAAAGACTTGAGATTTGGTTTTTGAGCACCTTATCAAAAGCTCATTTGTGCCCAGGGACACTGATCAACTCATCCTACAGTGGATTCCTACCTAGGGTGGTAGAAGAGTGGATGTACCCAGATTGATTGGGGACCACTATAGCTCCTTATGTCATCTGGTTGCTCTTTTCTTTTATTTTGTTTTCTGGATGTGCTCTGTGATTGTTCTGTGTTGATCTATGTTTAGATAGTTGTTGTGCTTACTTTATTTATTTGCTTCCCTGTTCACTTAGGTATACAACAAAAGTTGTGAAAAGTTTTTAGTGAGCACCATACTCTATTCACCCCCCTCTAGAGTATATCAGATCTAACCAGCACTTTCAATTGGTATCAAAGCGAGGTTGGTTAAAATACCACACCTTAGTGGTTGTACAGGTTAACACCTGAACCCAAAGATCCCTCTAGTTAGATCTATTTTAAGTTTGTTATTAGATTTATTTCTTCACAGAACATGACCCAAAACAAAGATTATGCTAGCACCAGACCTCCAGTGTGCAATCTATCTAAGTTTGCACTTTGGAAGGCAAGGATAAGATTGTGCATGAATTCTATTGATGAAGATATCTTAATTCTGTTTTGACAGTGTGTCCAAGACCCCAGAAAATAAAGTACAAGTGCTGTTCCACCTCCTTCAGGAACAGATGCAGAAATCAAAAAATGGAAAGTTGCAGATGCCAAAGCAATGAACATTTTGGCACAAACCATGTCAGATGAAATCTTTCAAAAAATAGCTGAATGCAACTCACCAAAGGAGATGGGACAAACTAACTAAAATATTATCAGGATCTGCAGATGAATGGAAAGATAGAAGATCCCATCTCATAACTCAGTATGAGAACTTCAAGAAAGGAGAAACTGAGTCAATTGCTGATATGTATAACAGACTCAGTCTTATAGTCAATGAACTAAAAATCTTGTACAAAGAGATCTCATTGACTGAACTCAATGACAAAATCATAATGTGCTTCCCCAGCACTTGAGACTCAAGGATCTGGCCAATCAAGGATGCCAGAAGCCTAAATGAGATCACCACTGAGGCTCTTTTGGGCAAGCTCAAGTCTTATGAGCTGCTCATCAAGAACAGAGAAGAAGAGCAGAAGGCTGCTTCACCAGCAATCAGAAAAGAGAAATCAATAGCATTCAAAGCTATTGAAGATCAACCTGAAGACAAGGTCACAGGCAATGAAGAGCTGCTAAGCTTACTGGCCAAAAGGTTTTATAAAATGGTCAGGAAGGACTTCAGGAAAAAGTCATTCAGAGGGCATCAAAAGCCAAGGTATGATAAGTCCAATAACAAAGAAATTATTTGTTTTGGATGCAGGAAACCAGGCCACATTGTGTCTGACTGTACAGAAAGTCAGAATAAGGACAAGAAGGACAGGAAAGAAAGGAGAGGAGACAAAGACTTCAAGAAAAACAGCAATGACAAACCCTCCTCCAGCAAGAAAAAACATACCAGGAAGGGGTTTGTAGCTGAAACCTGGAGTGAAACAGAAGAAGAATCTGAAGCTTCATCCAGCTCAAGTGATGATGAAGATAATGCTGAAGAAAAAGAGTTCTGCATGATGGCTATCAATGCCTCTTAACACAACACTGATGCAGAACAAGAGTCAGAGTCTGAATTAGAAACTCAATCTGAAGAGGATCAGGTAATAAACTCATTTGATTTTAATTCAGAGGACTTCAAATGTGAATTTAAGGCACTTTGCTTAGATCTATTAAAATCTGAGAAAGAAATTATTTCTCTCAGAAATTAACTGTCTGAACAAAACACCTTAAAATAAGATAACCTCAAACTCTCTGAGTAGTTGGAATGCTGTAGGGAGTAGATAGCCTCACTGAAAGTGAACTATCAGAGGCCAAGAAGTTTGAAGAATCCCTCAATGGGAGAAGTATCAAACTAATGGACATCACAAGCACAGTGAACTCAAGATTCAATAGTACACTAGGCTTGGGTGCTTCATCCAGCCAACCTATAGTGTTAACAAACCCAATCAAGTTTATCTCAGATAAAAGTAAGGGAGTTGTAGAGGTGGCTAGGAAGAATTCTGATTTACCTAAGAAAACAAAAGTTCAACAGAAAACATCGAACGAAAGAGCTCGACGATCGCCGAATGGAGCTCAACGATCTCAGGCTGAATCGTCGAACTCAGGTCGACGATCTCTGAACCCTGAACTCTGGCATAATCGATCTTCGAACGGAGCTCGATGATTTGACCCAAGATCGTCGAACTCAGCTCAGAGATAGTCGAACAGAGCTTAGAGTTTTGAAAATCTTTCAAAGGTAAATCAAACTTCAATCCTAGAGGTCCTACATCTCAGAGGTTTAACCCTTATACTGAATGGATAATACCTCCTAGGAGATATCATCCTGAAGGCTATAAGAGTCAATCTGGGATGTCTTTTATTTCAGAATTTAAAGGTTATCAACCTAGGCCCAAGGTAAACTGTGTCAAAAACAAATAAATTGTTTTATGTGCAGGTGAAGACCTATCCAACATCATACCAGCAATGGTATCTGGATAGTGGGTGCTCAAAGCACATGACAGGAAACAAGGAGAATTTCACATCCTTCAAAGCCAAACTTGGACCCAAAGTAATATTTGATGATTCAAACTTTGGACTAACAAAAGGATATGGTGCAGTCCAGATTGGCTCAGTCACATTCAAGAAAGTAGCTTATGTGGAAGGACTGAAGCACAACTTAATCAGCATCAGTCAACTGTGTGATGAAGGCTACCAAGTGACTTTCAACAAATTCTCATGCAAAATCAAATCAGAGGACAACACAACTGTGTTGACAGGTAAAAGGAAAGGTAACATTTATCTTGTGGATTTTCTTTCAACTAAGGTAGATATATGCTTGTTCAATTCAATTTGTAGACCTAATGAACTATGACATAAAAGATTAGGACATATAAATCTTAGAACCATTGCTAGGCTATCCAAGGACAACCTTGTTAGAGGACTACCTTCTGGCCGCTACAAGAAGGAAGGACTTTGCAGGGCTTGTCAATTAGGCAAGCAAACCAAAAATAGCTTCAAGTCACTTAATAAGAGTGATTCACCTAGGATTTGTATCTGTTACACATGGATCTCTTTGGACCCATTATAGTACAAAGCTTAGAGGGAAATCTTATACTTTAGTAGTTGTAGATGACTTCTCTAGATTCACATGGGTGTCTTTCTGAGGAAGAAGTCTGATAACTTTAAGTATTTGACAGAGTTCTCAAATGCATACAGAGTGAGTTCAATACTCACATTGCCCTGATCAGAAGTGATCATGGGATAGAGTGGGATTCTCTTCTTATGCAAGAGTTCTGTCAGAGTGAAGAGATCAGGCACACTTCTCAGCTCCTAGAACTCCTCAACAAAATGGGGTAGCTGAAAGGAAAAAATAGAACCCTTATTGAATCTGCTACTACATTATTGTCAGATGCTCACCTTCCTCTATCCTTTTGGGCAGAGCAGTGAGTGAACACCTCCAACTATGTGTTGAATAGAAGTTTGATACATAAGCTGAAGGGCAAGACTCCCTATGAATTACTCAAAGGGAAGAAACCTAAAGTAGATTATATTAAAGTTTTGGTTGCATTTGTTACATTCACAATAATGACAAGAAATACATAGAAAAATTTCAAGCTAAAGCTGATGAAGGAGTGTTTCTGGGATACTCCATGATCAGTAAAGCTTATAGGGTGTATAATAAATCAACTCTTATAATTGAAGAATCTATTCATGTATCTTTTGATGAGACTAACATGTCATACAAGGAGAAAGAGATTTCTACCATAAGCTCTTTGCAGGTTCCACCACTGTGTGAGTCTATGGATGGACTGAACCTTACCCAAGAGGTATCAAACCATCCTACTCCACAGATTGCTGAAGATAGTGAAGAGGAAAGTCAAGAGGAAGTGGCTGAACTTCCCTCAACAGCTAGTATCATTCCCCAAAAGGAATTAAACACATAAGTTGTTGCCCAACCAACTACACCAACTGATCTTGTCACACTTAGAGATCACCCCAGATCTCAAGTGATTAGATACATTTCAGCAGGTGTACAGACAAGGCATCAACTCAACCAAGACTTGATGCATGTCTGTTTTTCTCTCTCAAATTGAACCTCTCACCATTCATGAGGCAGAGCAAGATCCCCACTGGATCATTACAATGCAAGAGAAACTAAATCAATTGAGAGATGTAGAGTTTGGGATTTAGTTCCAAGACCCCATAAACTACCAGTTATTGGAACCAAATGGGTCTACAGGAACAAGTTGGATGCTCAAGGCAACATAGTGAGGAACAAGGCTATGCTTGTTGCTCAAGACTACAAACAAGAGGAAGGAATAGACTATGACCAAACCTTTACCCATGTTGCAAGGTTAGAGGCAATAGGATATTCTTTGCCTATGCAGCTCACAAGAGATTCAAGGTCTACCAAATGGATGTCAAAAGTGCATTTCTGAATGGAGTACTTCAAGAAGAGGTTTATGTAGAACAACCTACAAGTTTTATCTCTCCAACTAATCCTCTTTTGTTTTTAAATTGCATAAAGCTATCTATGGTTTAAATCAAGCTCCAAGAGTTTCGTATGAGACCCTAGCAAGCTTTCTTTTAGAGCATAAATTTACAAGAGGAACCATAGATAAAACACTTTTCACTAGATATCATAAGGACCAAATACTGTTAGTACAAATATATATGGATGACATTATTTTGGGTCTACTGATCCCAAATTGTGCAAGAGGTTGCTGACCTCATGCATTCTAAATTTGAGATGAGTAGCATGGGTGAGCTTTCCTACTTCCTTGGTCTCCAAGTGAAGCAGCTCCCAGATGGTATCTTCCTCTCCCAAGCTAAGTATGCTAAAGAGCTTATCAAAAAGTTTGGGATGGGTGATGCTTCAGGGATGAAAACCCTATGGCTACAAATGCGTTGTGGATTCTGATGCAGCAGGGAAACCTGTGAATCAGATGAATTATAGGGAAATTATTGGATCCCTATTATACCTAACAGCTAGTAGACCTGATATAATGTTTGCCACATGCCTTTGTGCTAGGTTGCAAGTGAACCCTAAAGAATCTCACCTTATTTTCCTAAAAGAATTTTGAGATATATAAAGAGTTGCCCTAGTCTAGGACTCTGATATCCTGCAGAGTCAGAATTTGAGTTAACTAGATACTCAGATGCTGACTATGCTGGATGTAGAGTGGACAGGAAAAGTACCTCTGGAACTTGCCAGTTCCTTGGTATGAGACCTGTCTCCTGGTTTGTAAAAAACAGACATCTGTGTCTACATCAACTGCAGAAGCAGAATACATGGCTGCTGAAAGCTGCTGTTCACAAATGTTGAAAGTCCACCTAGTGTCAACTATCTTCACCTATGGGGGGGGGGGGGGGAATAGGTGACGTGCAGCGTTTTTGCGGAATTTAAGATTGTACCTGCACAATAAAAATAAACAGCACAGCACACAGAATACACAAGCTATTTATAGTGGTTCCCCGATTTGGGTACATCCACTTTCCCCCTTCGACCTATCTCCCAACAAGGGACGACTCGGTCTCTTCACCAACAGGATTGAAATCCAATCCTTGCACTATCGGAAGGATCCCTTCCACACGTAGGAGTCAACACTCCCACAACCGGGTTGCACCCAACCCTTACAACTAGGAACCAAAGTCCTTTACAACAAAAGTAAAACTAGAATGTACAAGAGATACAAACTACGTTTGGAGACTAAGGTGTCCCTCTTCGTTGACGACGTGTTTTTGAAGTCCACGAAGAGTCCACACCCTAGATCTCTCTTGGAGAGAATCTCCCCGGAACCGGCGGTGGCAAGATGGGCGGCGGCTTGGTTCACGGCATCGGCGGCGACACGGTGTGCGGCTGCTTTACTTTGGAGATCCAAACTTTGTAGCAAAGCTAGCTAGGTCTTCCAACGGTCACACTAGGATCAGTCGTCTCGATCGATTCGGGGACGGGGAAGGTTTTCCCGATCAACAAATCAAGAGACAAGAGATCTCCGGTTAGACACGTGAGACGCTAAGCTTGGCTAAGCTTCTATCGACGGAGAGAGATGGAAGAAACCACGATCAAGACCGGCGATCAACTCTCTCAAGCGGCGACGGCGGCGGGCGGAGCGGAACTCGCGTTCTAGGTTACGTCGCGGCCCGTGTTTCGTCTTTTTCTCCGTGTCTGTACTGTTCAAAAACCCGTGTATTTATACAGTGAAATACTCTTTTATGACCGTTATGGGTCCCACCAGAAGAAACCCTAGATCCGGTTCAAACAGTGCCAGCGGTAGAATCCGGTCCAGCTTTTCCAGAAAATGCTCTAGTCAAAATCGGCGAGAATCGAAGGTGATTCTCGACGAATCGGCGAGAATCATTAGTGATTCTCGACGATTCGAGAATCACTAGTGATTCTCGCCGAATCACTTGATGATTCTCGCCGAATCACTTGTGATTCTCGACGATATTATTGGCCATGATCTGCTCAACGATGGGTTCGGCGAGAATCACTAGTGATTCTCGCCGAATCTTACTTGGCACCGTTTTGAGGTAGCCGGATAGAGTCGGCGAGAATCACTAATGATTCTCGACGATTCGGCGAGAATCACTAGTGATTCTCGCCGAATCGGCGAGAATCACTTGGTGATTTCTCGTCGATTTATACTTAGACGATTTTTCGTCTATCCACCCAAGAGCTGCTCCTTGACCCATTCTTGCTCCTTGTCTGCTCTTGCATAGTTACAGCCCTGTACTTGAAAGTAAGTGCACTCCATAGAGAGAGTATGTAGGGAAACTAGATCTGATATACTCTAGAGGGGCGTGAATATAGAGTATATGGTGTTTTAAAAACACAAAGACAAACTTTTACAAAGCTTACAACAATTGTGTAATGAGTGTGAGCAGGGAAGCAGAAATAAAACTAATCACAAACACTAAGCTAAGCAGAGAATAAGGCA